>CM038144.1:338924738-340163538 GCA_021437245.1 Aegilops speltoides
GATTTCGTCCTAAATCCGAAAATCCCCACCAAAAATAGCCCCAATTATTTTTGTGATTTGTTGCTTTGATGATGTTTTTTTTATTTTTGTTCCATGGATTTGCTTGGTTTCAAGTGGATCTAGCATTTCCCCAAGTTTCCCAACCTTCCATCCACGAAATCTCTCTAATTTTGCCCTTGGAATCATCCATTTCCGCCCCCAATTCGAAAATTTCTGCCCCAGACGAGATCTGGAATCGTCGGGCCGTACATCCGAGCCCTGGAGCACCAAATCTGCATGGTTCTAGACATAGACCCCCGGAAATCTGTCCCCTACCCCCGGATATCTGGTCCTCGGCACGTGTATAGACCATCTTTCCACTTCCACTTTTCCAAGTGCAAACCACCACCGCTTTCTGCTACCACCATTTGACTTTTGTCCTTGAGATTTTGAGTTGTGGTTTTTCCGTTTCCTAAGGTGTTTCGACTAATTAGGAATTGGTTGACATCGACAACACCGCCTCTCATCATCGACACGGATGGTAACCTTGACAACACCATTGTACATTCTCCTTGCCATTGCATTGTTTAACCCATAGCCCATTTTGTGTCACTTGCCTATCGAGACTAGCCATTTGAGTATTGCCGGCAACGTGACTTGTCCACATTAGTGATCATACTTCCCATAGCATACATACCATATCATCGTGGTGCATATATTGGTATCATATCTTGTGTCACAAGTTTGTTCCAGCATATACACAATTGCTATCTTGGTTTGTGCACTGTGCAAAAGTGGACATAAAAAAAGAAATAAAGCTTTTAAGCAAAAGAAAGAGAGCAAAGAAGCTTGTAAGCAAGTGCCATAGCATCATACCACATTGCACATAAGATTGTCATATCCGATCATCTTGGATCATCTTGAGAGAAATGCCGGGAACCATACATACATAGCATACTTGGGATAGAAAGTTTATCCATTTTGCAGCTTATAGATTGTGCACAAGTGTCGTATCCGCCTATTGAGCAATCGTGCTAGCGTCTCTCTTGAGTTGTGCAACACGAGCATTTTCTGTGGATTCCACATTTTGTGCTCATTCCTTGATTGCACGACCCCATTTATCTTTCCGTGTGTGTGTTTCCGTGTGCCACATATTGCTGTTGGTCTACTTGTTTTGCTTGCCAATTTGTGAATCTCTTTCAACATTATTGACTCTTGCTAACATTTTTCATCGAATTTTTGTGCCACTATCCTCACCGAGCTCTACCATAAGCTTAACTTGATAGGTGTGAGTGAACAAGTCCGGTACCAATTCCACCATTGTTTCATTCACATTGAGTGAAAAGGGATACATCCTCAACTTTGGGAAAAGGTAACTTGGTATTGTTTATCTCATTTCCTACTCACCTTTGCTCGAGTCTTGTGATGGATAGGCAAGACATTTCACCTTCGGTCTACAACAACAATGACGAGTTCGATGCCATGAAAAACAACTCCGACGCCAAGATGCAATCTCAAATGGAGGAGATCAAAGCCCTCATCAAGTCCTACAAGCGATCTTCCTCATCTTCGAGAAGACGCTCAAGAGCACATGCTTCTGAGCTACCATCTCCGGGAAGATCACATCGGCATCGACACCATCACCAACAAGAATGTGAAGGTCAAGAGCTCAACACCAACAACCGCTCAACAACTTCACCATCTCCCTTGGCATCTTCGCCTATGGACATACGACATCTTTGCCAACAAGCACCCCAAGACTACACTCAAGAGAAGCTCCCCAAGCTCAAGTCCGCAACTTCCACGAGCTACTACGACCTCGACACCGACAACGAGATTCCTTTCTATGGGACTCAAGAACCCGAGGAGTATCTCGAGTGGGAGCTTTTGATGGACGACTACCTCAAGCTACATCAAGTTCGTCCCGAATATCAAGTGAAGTGCGCCACAAGAAACTTCCACGACTACGCCTCGACTTGGTGGCTTCACACACCTTCGGAGTACTACGACATGAGTTGGCCCAAGATGAAGAGATCTTTGCGGCGAGAGTTCGTGCCTCCAACCTACACAGAACAACTTCGACGCCAATTGGAGAACACCATCCAAGGATCCAAGTCCATCGACAAGTACTTCAAGGAGATGAAGATTGCCTTGCGGCGAGCCGGCGTGGACGACCCCATTTCGATGAAGTTCCACTTCATGATGGGATTGAACAACGACATCTACAAGACTATCTTCCTCGAGAACTATAAGTCCATCGACGACTACTACATTGGTGCTCTCAAGGCGGAACAAGAACTCATGAAGGCCAAGGCTTCTCCACCCCAAGCACACTTCATGGCGACCAAGCTCTACGACTACGGGCATGAGGATAGTACCACCAAGATGTCCAAGCCCGACGAGCTCCAAGACGATGCTCCCAAGTTTGACTTCACCACCATCCCTATTTGTGGCATTGATGATGCCTAGTCTACCATGACTCTTTTTCAAGACGGTGCAGTGACAAGTACGACTATGGAGACCCTCAAGGACCAAGCTTTGGAGGCAAGCGACAAGGTGGCGAGCAAGGATGATGTTTCCGTCTTTGGAGGCAAGAGTGATGATGTGCCATCTTCGGCCTTCATCCACGGTGACGATGATGAGATGATCGAGAATGGGATTTTCCCTTCAATCATGGAGGAGAGTGATGATGTGCCATCTTCGGCCTTCATCCACGGTGACGACAACGAGATGGTTGAGCATGGGATTCTCCCTTCGACCACGGCGACGTATGATGACTTGAGTGACTTATGCCACCATATTGAGAGTGAGAGTGACTTCACCAATAGCCCCATATATGATGAGTTGCCCCAATTCCCATGTTTGGAGAGCCACAACCCCCACCACTTGAGTGAGATGAGTGACTCCACCATATGCGACTTTGAGTGCACCTATTTTGAGGGAGTGAGTGAACCACCACATAAAGAAAGTGTGATAGTTGATAGGTCTCGTGAGACCATTTGAATTTCTAACAACTTGACCTCTACCTCTATTGTATGTTCTCATTTGGTTCTAGGTCCCATTTATGATGATGTGCCGATCCTCAACGACTTCGTTCTCCCTTTGGACACGATGATGGCCATGGTGGAATATGATGCACCCGCACATGGTTCCATCAAGATGAAGATGACCACCATTTGGTCTTTCCCACCTCACCTACACCACTTGAGTGGAATTACAAAGGTAACATAGGTGACGGTGATGCTCTAGTACCACTAGTGGACATTCTTGACATTAATTGCTTGCATGATGTTGATCAACCTAGTACCATGCTTCATGCTAGTATGGTTTCCCCATGCGATGATTTGCCCATTTATGATGCTTATGATGATTCTCATGTGGAGTCTCTTAGTTGTGATGCCATGTTACATAGGCTTTCTTGTGACAGTTCTTTAGGTCACATCATGTTTGATAATCTGCTTGACTTGTCATATGCTATGCATGAGATCAACCATATGTCTTATTTGCAATCTCTTCATAGTGACTTTGCATATGCCATTAAAATAAACCCAATTTGCACATATGACATACATGACAAGCCCATGGTTATTGGCATTTGTTTTTCTTGTGATGATATTGATATGCTCTCTTTGCATCATTTATCTCATATGCCATGCCATGACCACCTAGCTTCGGATATGCATTGTTTTGGATGTTGTCCATTTTCTCCATATGATGTTTCCGATATTGCTCATGAGGAGACCCCCATAGTTTCCTCATACATGTTAGGAGAATTTGATCCATCCCATCCATTGCATGATCCCAATAATTATGTGCACCATATGTTTCCCTTGAATGAAAATGTTATTGATGTGCCATATACTTGCATTCTTCGATTTGTGTCCCCATCGTGTCATACATAATAACTATTCTTTCATGATGGATGACATGTTCATATACCATGCATCAAATTTCTTTGAGCTATGCTTATCTTGTGCTAACTCTAATGTGCACATACACATCATGATGGATGATGTGTACATTTACCACGCGCATGATTTCTTTGGTTTGTGTCTCTTTTTTGTAGGTACCCATGAATACTTGTCAACCTCACAATCCCATGAGTTAACAAAACGAGCTCTAGAGAGCAATGATGACTTGGGATCACGTGGATTGTCTTTCCCACCGCTCTCTTCGCGCAAACACTTCACACATTTTTTCTACATGTCCCTCACATGGTTATGGCTTATTGTCCATTATGTATCATTTGCCCATATTGCCATGTTCACTTGCATAATATGACCATTACTATGCCTTCGCCATGCATTTGTGACCCATGCTTTGCTTTACACATGATGATTGATTCTCATACTTTTATGTGTATTTGCAAGCTTGGTGGAGATATTTCTTGTTCTTGCCATGTTCCTTTTGTGCACCATTCCTATGTTGATACTTTCATCTTGCTTTGTGTTCGTGCTTGCGGTATGTCATTTGCATTCCCTATGCCTATTATTTGCTCACATGACATGATTGCCATGATTTCTTCTAGTGTGTTGCATCTTCGCTCCACTAGTTTTCACGACTTGATTACTATGCTTGCTTATGTTGCATCACCAATGACTCATACTTGCTCATTTCATGCGGTTGATGACAACCATCTATATGCTTTGCACATGATTCATATTGCTTCTTGTCATATATCTCAATGTGTTGCCTCTCTCATACTAGATGACTTGCCATGTATTGAGTGCAACAATGCTTATAGTCTTGCTCATGAGATTGCCCCTAGAGCATTCTCACATATGTTTGGATATTTTGACATATTCCTTGTGAAGCATGCTTGTCTTACTTCTTTGCACCATATACCTAGTGCCATGAATATCGCCATTGTTGCATCATATTATTCATGCACTTTTGCTTCTAATGGTTATGTGCAAGAGAAGAAAACCATCATGATGGATGATGTGTTTATCTACCATGTGCATACGTTCTTTGTTTTGTTGTGTGCATGTGTAGGATACTTGGACTTTGTGTCGACTTCCACTTCATGTGAGTTGACCATTTGAGCTCTTGAGAGCGGGCCTCATATATTCTACCACGACTCGCTTCTACACCAGATTTCCTACAACTTCGGCATTGTGAAGAATGCACAAGGACACACTTTCAAGGTGACATCCTTCTTGAGCTTGGATATTGTGGATCATACTTCATGTGTTGCTTGCACCATTTGCACGCATGTTCGAGATATTGCTTTCACCCATGATTGCCACATTTCCATGCTTCATGACATATATACCTTGTGTGTTGCATCCAATTCTTGGACTACTTGCTACTATCATATGGTTGGTTGCACCAATATCATTTCTTCACATATGCCATGTCCCTTTGCTTGTCACATGATTCACTTGAGTGCCTCACACATGATGAACAATTGCTCTTTCTATTGTGTTGAGTGCCACACTATATTCACTACACCCTATGCACATTATGCTTGGATTGTCTTGCACTTGACCCATGTGTTTAGACACTTCATTTTATTTGGTGTTTTGAATGATTCTTATGCCTACCATAGACCTTTCGTTGAGAAATTTGTGAATGCTTGCTATGACCTCGAGGTATATGCTTATTATCTTGTCACACATATTTGCATCTCTACCTCACATTTGCTTACTTGTCCCCATGATATCTTTGCTTGTGCTCGATTGATATGCTTACATGTCGGGTCACAATCCTTTGTCAAACCATATGCTTTGCATGATGACTACACTTGTTTGGTGAATCACCTCTCGGATGCTTGGTTTTGCACTAACACTAAACCCATTTGTTTTTCCAAGTGTTTGTTGTCTTTGCCCCTTTTGAAGGAATCACTAGATGGTGCGACATTGGAGAGTGCCTATTTCGAGCTTCAAGATGATGAGTGCTTGGTGATCGACCGCGTCGACACAACAACACCATCTCTTTCCCATGGTGATTTGGCTTTCGATCCGAGGTCGGATCTTTTCCAAGGGGAAGGGGATGATGCGGAGCATCCTACGGACATCACCATGTCAAGAATTTGTTTGGCAAGTGACATGTGCAACCTCTACTTCTCATACATAAAGGTGAATCTTCTCCTTTACACGTGTTCACTTGACCCCTTTGAGGATGGTGTACTACTTGACACTTCTCTCGTGTGCATGCATAGGTATTGTCGGAACACTACGATCGACGAGGAGGAGTGCAAGCGCCAAGGAACAACTACACCATCCGCGAGGGAAGCCTGGAAGCAACGACGGAAGAAGACGGAGACAGCTCCCAGGACCCGGACATCCGGCCCTGGCCCGGCCATCTGGCCCCTGGAGATGTCAATGATAGGAGCAGCCCAACAGCCCAAGTGCTACAGGCCCTGGACATCCTGCGTCAGTCCCGGACATCCGGCGCCTCCCACGGCGCGTACATCCGGCCTCCCCCCGGAAATCAGGCATTGACAACAGGAGCCAACAGAAGGCCACCCCGCTCGGGCCGGACATCCGGCCAACCGCCCCGGACATCCGGTATCTCACGAGAGCCCGGACATCCGGCCCCCAGCCCGGACATCCGGCGCCTGCATGCGCGCAGAGTCGGGCCAAAGGCCCATATATCCCTTCCCCGCTTGCCCCTTCGTGGCTAAGACTATGTATACTCCTCCCCCTCCTCCTAATTAGGGTAAGCAAATATGATAGCTCATTCTTAGGTGAGCTTTGCTCCTACCTCCTCCTCTTGAGACAGAGAGAGACCATTCCCATGGAGTTCAAGACCTCCATGTGAGAAGATCTTGCGGGATATCATCAAGACCCCTCACGGGCGGACCCTGATACGTCTCTAACGTATCTATAAATTTTTATTGTTCCATGCTATTATATTACCCGTTTTGGATGTTTATGGGCTTTATTTTACACATTTATATCATTTTGGGACTAACCTACTAACGGGAGGCCCAGCCCGTATTGCTGTTTTTTTCCTATTTCAGTGTTTTGAAGAAAAGGAATATCAAACGGAGTCCAAACGGAATGAAACCTTTGGGATCGTGATTTTTGGAACAAACGTGATCCAGAGGACTTGGAGTGCAAGTCAAGAAGCAATCAAGGAATCCACAAGGGTGGAGGGAGCGCCCCCTCCTACTGGGTGCGCCCCCTATCTCGTGGGCCCCTCGGGCGTCCACCGACCTACTTCTTCCTGCTATATATACCCATGTACCCCGAGAACATCAAAGGCAACCACGAAAAACTATTTCCACCACCGTAACCCTCTGTATCCGCGAGATCCCATCTTGGAGCCTTCACCGGCGCTCCGCCGGACGGGGAATCGATCACGGAGGGCCTCTACATCATCTCCAAGGCCTCTCTGATGAGTTGTGAGTAGTTTACCACAGACCTTCGGCTCCATAGTTATTAGCTAGATGGCTTCTTCTCCCTCTTTGAATCTCAATACCATGTTCTCCTCGATCATCTTGGAGATCTATTCGATGTAACTCTTTTTGCGGTGTGTTTGTTGAGATCCGATGAATTGTGGGTTTATGATCAAGTTTATCTATGAGAAATATTTGAATCTCCTCTGAATTCTTTTATGTGTGATTAAGTTATCTTTGCAAGTCTCTTCGAATTATCAGTTTGGTTTGGCCTACTAGATTGATCTTTCTTGCAATGGGAGAAGTGCTTAGCTTTGGGTTCAATCTTGCGTTGTCCTTTCCCAAAGGATGAGGGCAGCAAGGCACGTATTGCATTGTTGCCATCGAGGATGAAAAGATGGGGTTTATATCATATTGCATGAGTTTATCCCTCTACATCATGTCATCTTTCTTAAGGCATTACTCTGTTCTTTATGAACTTAATACTCTAGATGCATGCTGGATAGCGGTCGATGTGTGGAGTAATAGTAGTAGATGCAGGCAGGAGTTGGTCTACTTGTCACGGACGTGATGACTATATACATGATCATGCCTAGATAATCTCATAATTATTCGCTTTTATATCAATTGCTCGACAGTAATTTGTTCACCCACCGTAATACTTATGCTATCTTGAGAGAAGCCACTAGTGAAACCTATGGCCCCCGGGTCTATCTTTTATCATATAAGCTTTCAATCTACTTTTATTTGCATCTTTTACTTTTCCTATCTATATTATAAAAAACCAAAAATATATTTATCTTATCATATTATCTCTATCAGATCTCACTTTCGCAAGTGGCCATGAAGGGATTGATGATGTCTACTACACAACCTTCTTCTTGTAGACGTTGTTGGGCCTCCAAGTGCAGAGGTTTGTAGGAAGTAGCAAATTTTCCTCAAGTGGATGACCTAAGGTTTATCAATCCGTGGGAGGCATAGGATGAAGATGGTCTCTCTCAAGCAACCCTGCAACCAAATAACAAAGAGTCTCTTGTGTCCCCAACACACCCAATAGAATGGTAAATTGTATAGGTGCACTAGTTCGGCGAAGAGATGGTGATACAAGTGCAATATGGATGGTAGATATAGGTATTTGTAATCTGAAATTATAAAAACAGCAAGGTAACTAATGATAAAAGTGAGCGTAAATGGTATTGCAATGGTAGGAAACAAGGCCTAAGGTTCATACTTTCACTAGTGCAAGTTATCTCAACAATAATAACATAATTGGATCATATAACTATCCCTCAACATGCAACAAAGAGTCACTCCAAAGCCACTAATAGCGGAGAACAAATTAAGAGATAATGGTAGGGTACGAAACCACCTCAAAGTTATCCTTTCTGCTCGATCTATTCAAGAGTCCGTAGTAAAATAACATGAAGTTATTCTTTTCGTTCAATCTATCATAGAGTTCATACTAGAATAACACCTTAAGACACAAATCAACCAAAACCCTAATGTCACCTAGATACTCCATTGTCACCTCAAGTATCCGTGGGCATGATTATATGATATGCATCACACAATCTCAGATTCATCTATTCAACCAACACAAAAGTACTTCAAAGAGTGCCCCAAAGTTTCTACCGGAGAGTCAAGATGAAAACGTGTGCTAACCCCTATGCATAGGTTCATGGGCGGAACCCGCAAGTTGATCACCAAAACATACATCAAGTGGATCACGTGATATCCCATTGTCACCACAGATAAGCAAGGCAAGACATACATCAAGTGTTCTCAAATCCTTAAAGACTCAATCCGATAAGATAACTTCAAAGGGAAAACTCAATCCAATACAAGAGAATAGAGGGGGGAGAAACAGCATAAGATCCAACTATAATAGCAAAGCTCGTGATACATCAAGATCATGCCATAGAGAGAACACGAGAGAGAAAGAGATCAAACACATACCTACTGGTACATACCCTCAGCCCCGAGGATGAACTACTCCCTCCTCGTCATGGAGAGCGCCGGGATGATGAAGAAGGCCACCGGTGAGGGATCCCCCCTTCGGCAGGGTGTCGGTACGGTCTCCCGAGAGGGTTTTGGTGGTATATTGAGGCTTGTGGCGGCTGAACTCCAGATATATTGTGTGCTTCGATGGTTTTAGGGTATATGGGAATATATAGCCGAAAGAAGTCAGTCGGGGGAGCCTCGAGGGGCCCACGAGAGTGGATGGCGCGCCCAGGGTGTGGCCGCGCCCCCTATCTCGTGGCTTCCTCGACGCTTCCCTGGCTTGCACTCCAAGTTCCCGGGATTGCTTCTATTCCAAAAATAACTTTTCCGAAGGTTTCATTCCGTTTGGACTCCGTTTGATATTCCTTTTCTTCGAAACACTGAAATAGGCAAGAAAACAACAATATGGAATGGGCCTCCAGTTAGTAGGTTAGTCCCAAAAATGATATAAATGTGTAAAGTAAAGCCCATAAACATCCAAAAGGGGTAATATAATAGCATGGAACAATAAAAAAATATAGACACGTTGGAGACGTATCAAGCATCCCCAAGCTTAATTCCTGCTCGTCCTCGAGTAGGTAAATGATAAAAACAGAATTTTTTATATGGAATGCTACCTAGCATAATTCTCAATGTAATTTTCTTTATTGTGTCATGATTGTTCAGATCCAAATGATTCAAGATAAAAGCTTATAAAACATAAAAAATAATAATGCTTCGAAGCATACTAACAAATAACCATGTCCTATCAAAATAGCATAGCCAAAGAAAGCTTATCCCTACAAAATCATATAGTTAGGCCATGCTTAATTTTCATTATACAAAATACTCCCATCATGCACAACCCCGGTTTCAGCCAAGTAATTGGTTCATACTTTTTAATGCGCTTCAGCTTTTTCAACTCTTACGCAATACATGAGCGCAAGCCATGGACATAGCACTATGGTGTTATATGGTGGTGGTTGTGAGGACAAAAAGGGAGAAGATAGTCTCACATCAACTAGGCGTATCAACGGGCTATGGAGATGCCCATCAATAGATATCAATGTGAGTGAGTAGGGATTGCCATGCAACGGATGCACTAGAGCTATAAATATATGAAAGCTCAACAAAAGAAACTAAGTGGGTGTGCATCCAACTTGCTTGCTCACGAAGACCTAGGGCATTTTCAGGAAGCCCATCATTGGAATATACGAGCCAAGTTCTATAATGAAAAATTCCCACTTAGTATATGAAAGTGACAACATAGGAAACTCTCTATCATGAAGATCATGGTGCTACTTTGAAGCACAAGTGTGGTAAAAAGGATAGTAGCATTGTCCCTTCTCTCTTTTTCTCTCATTTTATTTTTTTCTTCCTTTTTTCTCTTTTTTTTTCTTTGGCCTTTCTCTTTTTTTCTTTTTGGCCTTTCTTTTTTTTCTTTTTTTAATAAAGTACGAAGTCTCATCCCGACTTGTGGGGGAATCATAATCTCCATCATTGAGGGAGTCCTGGACTAGGGGGTGTCCGGACAGCCGGACTTTCATTATCCGCCGGACTCCAAGACTACGAAGATACAAGATTGAAGACTCCGTCTCGTGTCCGGATGGGACTTTCCTTGGCGTGGAAGGCAAGCTTGGCAATACGGATATGTAGATCTCCTACCATTGTAACCGACTCTGTGTAACCCTAGCCTCCTCCGGTGTCTATATAAACCGGAGGGCTTTAGTCCGTAGGACAACATACATTACAACAATCATACCAAAGGCTAGCTTCTAGGGTTTAGCCTCCTTGATCTCGTGGTAGATCCACTCTTGTACTACCCATATCATCAATATTAATCAAGCAGACGTAGGGTTTTACCTCCATCGAGAGGGCCCAACCTGGTAAAACATCGTGTCCCTCGTCTCTTGTTACCATCCGCCTAGACGCACAGCTTCGGGACCCCTACCCGAGATCCGCGGTTTTGACACCGACATTGGTGCTTTCATTAAGAGTTCCTCTCGGTCGTCACCGATAGGCTTGATGGCATCTTCAACCAACAACGCTGTCGGTGAGACTTTTCTCCCGGACAGATCTTCAGATTCGGCGGCCGCTGCGGGCAATTCACTTGGCCATCCGGAGCAGATCGAAGCTACGCCCCGCCGTCGAGTCGATTCGAAGCTTGAACTTCACGGCCGATGTCGCGGAGACTTGATCTTCGACGGACTCGAGCCTGACCAAGCCGCCGCGACTTGTGACGATGGGCAAGATCTAGCTCTACCACCGAGCAGTGCCTTGGTGGCGCACCGGATCCGCTTTGGCCATTAGCCCGAGCCGATCGCCCAGATCGAGGGCGGTGGATAGACCGCCACAGGGCTTCAACATCCACGGCGATGGAGCGAACATCGATCTTGTCCCCTGCGAGACTCGTGATTCCGAGGCGCCGGACTCCTCGCCGGACTCCGAACCTCCCGCGCCCCTACCGATCGGTCCGGATTGGGCGCCGATTATGGAATTCACCGCCGCAGACATCTTTCAATACTCGCCTTTTGGCGATATCCTAAATTCACTAAAGCATCTCTCGTTATCGGAGAGTCTGGCGGACTATGGCGGGGATGGTTGAAATGCGGACGACGGAGAAATTCAGAGCCCACCCACCACCCACTTTGTAGCCACTGTCGATGATCTAACCGACATGCTAGACTACAACTCCGACAACATCGGCGCTATGGACGGCGATGCCGGAGATTTAACAGAACCAGCGCCTACAGGCACCGAAGACCACCTCGTCATACGACATATATATGGTGGACACCCCAAAAGACGGGATGGCGAAGAAGCGGAGGCGACTCTCTAAAGAAGCAGCCCAAACGCCGACGCGTCGGGCGCCGCTCTAAATCCCGCCACAAAGAAGAATGGAGATTCCGCACAGAGATAATAATACTCCGGAGAGTGCGAAGACAATCCCCTCAAAGAAGACTCAAGACAGAGGATGCGAAGCAAGCCCTCACGAGAGGGCGGCGAGACGAAGAGGTTGAGGATCATAACTATATGCCTCCCTCCAAAGACGAAGCAAGCCTCAACGACGATGAATTAAATGCGTACACGAGGATCCCGTCGAACAAGAGCGCTTCAAGCGCAGGCTTATCGCCACAAAGAAACAGCCTAAAGAAAAAGCAGCAACAGCTCCAAGCTGATCAGACCTGGCTGCCGATCGATGGTCCTCGCGGCCGAAGAGTATAAACTCGAACGCCCCTCCAAAAGTTACCCAAGATGCAAGCTGCTCCCCGATTAGAGGAGGAAGCATACATACCTCCATCACCAGCGCCGACGATATGGCTGACCGACCACCCGTGGTCGGGACAGAGAGGCATCCAGCCCCCACCAAGATCGTACTCTCGGCATCGCTCCAAAAGTACGGCCAAGAGGGAACGCGCCGGACTTGCGAGACATATTGGAGGACAAAGCAAGGCAATCCAGATCCATCTACGGATCACGTGGGCGCCCTACGACCCACGACGAATACCGTTGCGCCGGATACAATAACCCCGGCCGGGCCGAACACACCAGACAGCGCTCTCTCGAGCTGCGTCGCGATATCGCTCAATATAGAGGCGCCGCACACCCTCTATGCTTCACTGACGAAGTAATGGATCATCAGATCCCCGAAGGGTTTAAACCCGTAAACATCGAATCTTACGATGGCACAACAGACCCCACGGTTTGGATCGAAGACTATCTTCTCCACATCCATATGGCCCGCGGTGATGATCTCCATGCCATCAAGTATCTCCCACTCAAGCTTAAAGGACCAGCTCGACATTGGCTAAACAGCTTGCCCGCAGAGTCAATTGGGTGCTGGGAGGACCTGGAGGCCGCATTCCTCGACAACTTCCAGGCACGTATAAAGCGACCACCGACGCCGACGACCTAAGCCACATTATTCAGCAGCCAAACGAATCGGCGGACAATTACGGACACGGTTCTTGACAAAGAAAAACCAAATCGCCGATTGTCCGGATGCAGAGGCCCTTGCAGCCTTCAAACATAACATCCGGGACGAATGGCTAGCCCGCACTGGGCAGGAAAAACCGAAATCCATGGCAGCCCTCACATCGTTAATGACCCGCTTTTGCGGGAGAGGACAGCTGGCTAGCTGCAGCAACAACCTCCGTAAAAATTCTGGCAGTCCGGATACTAAGGACAACAACGGCGGTCACGCCGAAACAAAAACAAGCGCCGCGTGCTTGGCGGCGATAAGGAGGATCTGGCGATCAACGCCGGATTCGAGGCTCTAAACCCGTCGTGGAAGAAGCCATTCAAAAGAACCACTCCGGTCCGTCCAATCTGGACCGAATACTCGACCGCTTATGCGGATACATGGCACCTCTGAAAAGCCAGCTAACCACACCAATAGAGATTGCTGGGTGTTCATGCAGGCCGCAAGTTAATTGCGAAAACAATGACAAGGGGCTAAACAGCGATGACGAGGAAGAGACCCGACCGCCGAACAACAGAGGATGTAAGGTTTTCCCCACAAGTACAGACGGTGAATATGATATCGCGACCCACATACCCAAGAGGAGAGGAAACACGCATTAAGGGGCGTCTATGCGATGGAGCGATCGCCCCAAAGTTCAATCCATGGTCCTCTTGTGCGATCACTTTTGATCGAAGAGACCATCCGACCAGCATACGCCATGGCGGATTCGCCGCGTTAGTTTTAGACCCAATCGTCGATGGGTTTCACCTCACGAGTCCCGATGGACGGCGGCAAGCTGAACCTCGCTTTATCGGGATACAAGGCGCAAAATGGGCATAGACCCATCAAGGATTAAACCTACAAAGACAACCTTTAAAGGTGTCATCCCAGAGTGGAAGCCAATCTGTGCAGGCTCGACCACACCGAAGTGGTCTTGGATCCTGGATAACTTCGGATCGAAGAGTTAATCTTCGACAAAGTCCCGTTTCGCAGCGGCTATCACGCTCTGCTCGGACGAACCGCGTTTGCAAAATTCAACGCGATGCCGCATTATGCATACCTAAAGCTCAAGATGCCAGGCCCTCATGGAGTCATCACGGTCAATGGGAATACGGAACGCTCTCTCCGAACGGAGGAACATACAGCGGCTCTCGCGGCAGAAGTACAGAGCAGCCTCTTAAGGCAATTCTCGAGTCCGGCTGTTAAAAGGCCGGATATACCGAAACGTGCCCGGAGCAATGCCAATCAAGACCACCTGGCGCGATCAGAGCATGCGTAGCAATGCGGCCCCAACCCTCGCCCGCGCATGACCGCAGAAATAACCCTCCGCGTACATCATTACGCTTTGGAGATACCATGGGCGCAGGGAAAGGGGCACGATCACAATGGACCCAGAGTGCGGCTTGACCACACCAGGGGCTCGAAAGTGTGCCCCCCTTCTTTTCTGTTTCACTTTACTACTTTGTGTACACAGGACTCCGTTAGCGAAGCCTGTCCGTGGCGAACCCGCCAACCCAAGATGCAACAGTCAGGGACTAAAGAAGGCTGCGACGAACACCCAGGTGGTCTAAATTACGAGCATTAAATTCGATTATATACACCAAGTCCGCAGCTCATCCCTGGAGGGGGACATGTTTATTTAGTCAAAATCCCTTGCTTACCGCACTATTTGTATCAGTCCGCTCTACTAGCAGACTTTCTTTCATAACTAATGCAGCACCTTGTTGATCGCAGTTGCATTACCTTTTATATATATATGCTCATTATATGACATCTTGCGCCCGTATATTTTGGTACGGCCTAATACACCGGGGGCTTACGTTCCCCACTCTATGGTGTGATAAGTCCGAACACTTTCACAAGTGCGGCACCCCGAACTTATAGCATTATATGAATCGGCTTCGAATCATGTCTTGGGTCAATAGTTGGGTTTGCTCGGCTCCCACATTTTGGTGCCTTACGTTCCGTTCTGTCGGCTAAGGTGGCACTGGGAGAACCACTGCGATTGCGCCCGGTTGAGCCGGCGGCGCCTCGATGGAAAGCTAAAACGACGGCATGATAAGGCGAGAGACTGATCGCTGTTCGAGAGGTTTTTGGGTCCTAAAGACTCACGCCGCTTGAAGAAGTTCGGACAATGTCCGAAGAAGGCGGATAGCGCCCGGATTCGGTCTTCCAAATACCGGGGCTTCACGAAATTTAAAATTATAGAATTCTATGGCCAAGTGAGAGTGTTCAAGCATTATAAGTCCGGTTGCCTTGTTCGTTGTGTTGAGAGGCTCCCTCGATGGACCCAACAATGGGAACAAGAGTGCTCAAGTTTATCCCGAACACCCCAAAGACTCATGGCTTGGGGCTGAAGCCAACGACTTGCCATCTCTCAGATTTTATAAACGGCCGCACAGAAGGTAATATTTTAAATTAAACAAGCATTGCTTAACGCGCACATGAACAAAGTTTCAGCGCGCAGGATAATACATAGCAAATTCACTCAAAGATTACATCTCTGGGGCACTCATCCGCAATATTGCGGGCTCCCTTCAGGACAGTTTTATAATACATCTCGGGCGTGCGATACTCCTTGCCCGGCGGCGGTGGGTCCGTGAGAAGCTTCTCCGCATCCAACCTGCCCCATTGCACCTTTGTGCGGGCGAGGGCCCAACGAGCGCCTTCAATACAGGCGGATCGCTTGATGACATCCACCCAGGGGCATGCATCCACCAACCGCCGCATGAGGCCAAAGTAGCTCCCAGGCATGGCCTGTCCAGGCCACAGCCGGACTATAAGGCCCTTCATGACCTCTTCAGCTACCTTGTGGAGTTCGACCACCGCTTCACCGGTCGCTTGGGCACCGGGTGTCCGGCCTCGATACTAAGACCGAAGACTTTTTCCGTCGAGCTCCCTCCTCGCCACGATAGAATGCGGCGGCATCGGACGCCTACTGCGGCAGATCTGCAAACGCCTCGAGAGCTCGAATGCGGGTAAGTATCGGGTATTTTACATTAACATGCTTGCTCGCATGAAAAATGCCTTACCCACCGCTATTTTCTTTATATCTTCAACCTCCTGAAGGGCCTTATGGGCCTCGGCCTTGGCGGACTTGGCACTTTCGAGAGCCGAGGCAAGCTTAGACTCTCGAGTCTTGGAGTCACGCTCCAAACTCTCATGCTTTTCCATGAGAGCCTGGAGCTCTTGCCGAACTTCCGCCACCCGTGCCTCTTGCTTTTCTCGCTCAGCCCGTTCCGCGGCAAGACTGTGTTCGACGCATGACACAAAGATCCTTCGGGCTGCCACCTCGTTAGTGGCCCCGCAATACACATATTATCCTTGTTAATTTTATTGCAACCAAAATCCTTTTCTGTAAGGTACCTATTCAAAGTGGTGTTCCTCACCTTCTTTGTCCTCGAGCTGCTTCTTCGCATGGCCGAGCTCTCGCTCGGACCGCTCGAGATCCTGCTTCAGCACATCGACATCCGCCGTTAACGCGGTAGAGGCCAGCAGCGCAGCCTACAAACCCATATTGACATATTTTTAGCAACCCTGTGCATATCTTGTTAGATCCTCAGTCCGACTTTTCTTTCCGAACACCGAACTGAGCATCAGGGGCTACTGTCTATGCGGTATTACATTACATGATTTTAACTTCTTACCTCAAAGCCTGTTAAAAAGCTGCTGCGAGCTTCAGTCAGCCCGCTTTTGGCGAGCTGAACCTTTTGAATCACCGCACTCATGATAGTGCGGTGTTCTTCCTCAATGGAAGCGCCTTTAAGCGCCTCCAGCAAGTTATCCGGCGCCTCCGGTTGGACGGAGGCCGCCGGCGTCACGGTCTTGCCCTTCTTTCAAAGGTGCCGCTTGCCGGACTTTGGAACCACTGCGGGTCCCGATGTAGAGTCCGGCGCAAAGTCCGGGAGGCTACCTGACGGCGCCTCCGGAGCCTCCTCCTGATGGGTCCCTCTCTGGGATCCCACCTCGGCGTCCTCGTCGGCACGTGTGGTAGAGGCAGTCGGGATTGAATTCACATCCGACGAGGCCAACGACCCGCTCGATGAGTCGGGGAGATCGTCATCAGCCGGACTACGGGCAGAATGCGGCGTTAGAAGGATACTACGTGACATACAAGATATTGCATATAAATGATCCGGATACTTACGATCTTGCCGGACGCCTGGCCCTTGGAGGCCACTCATCCTCGCCAACGCTGGTGTTGGCGAAACAGTCCGGAGGGATAGTTCTCCCCCTCTTGGACCCTTCGGCCTCCCCGATTGGGGAAGCCTTCCTCTTCTTCTCTCCCTCCTCCGGGAGAGAATACTCCTCCTCGTCGTCTTCGGGGGAGGAGTCCGCGTCATCGTCAGACGCCTGATTGCGGGAACTCTTTCGAGTCCCCGCGGCCACCTTCTTGGCCTTCTTCTCCGGCACCACGTGCGGTGCCGGAACCAGCAGCCCTGCTAAGCGGGCTGAAAGTGCAACTAATCCCCGGGTGGTTTTGGTAATTAATAACAACATATATATCATTGAACTAATTGTTTCTTGAGAATCATTTCAGAAAGTTCAGTGATATGGGTATGGCAATGACTGAAGATGTGGACCCCTCAAAATGCTAAGGAAAGCATTGGCAAAAGCTCAAGACTCCATTTTTGGTTTAGTGATCCAAGATCACATTGAGTCTATAGGAAAGCCAATACTATTAAAAGGGGATGAGGTTATGATAATGATCTGGTTGCTCAAAGTGCTTAGTGATCTATCTCCCAAACTATCAGCAATCTTTCATTCCAACATATACTCATAAGTAATCTCGGTCCCACCGATTCCATAAACTCAGTCACACCGAGATGAACCACCTCACCATATAGCCAAACCCTAGAAATTTCAGATTTTCCGATTCCAAACTCGGTCTCACGAAACTAGTGTTGCCAAGCTTCAGAACCTACATCATCATATCGGTGTCACCGAGATGATAAAGTCGATCCCACCAAGATTGGCAAACCCTAGTCTTTGGAAGAATCGGACTAACCGAGATTGTATTTTCGGTCCCACTGAAAATCCCAACGCTCACAAGATTTGAACTTTCGATCTCACCGAGTTGTCAACTTGATCCGACCGAGATTGGTCAAATGTGTGTAACGGTTGGATTTTGTGTGGAGGCTATAAATACCCCTCCACCTCCTCTTCATTCGTGGAGAGAGCCATCAGAAAGAACTACCACTCCTACCTTACTTTTGTGAGAAGAAAACTACCTACCCTTGTGTTGAGATCAAGTTGCTCCACTCCCACCATATGAAACTTGATTTCTAGCCTTCCCAAATTGCTTTCCACTCAATTCTTTCTTCCACCATAGCCAAATCAGTGAGGAGAGTTGAGTGTTGGGGAGATTATCATTTGAAGCACAAGAGCAAGGAGTTCATCATCACCAACACCATCTATTACCTTTTGGAGGGTGGTGCCTCCTAGATTGGTTAGGTGTCGCTTGGGAGCCTCCGTCAAGATGTGGAGTTGAACCAAGAAGTTTGTAAGGGCAAGGAGATCGCCTACTTCGTGAAGATCTACCCCGAGTAAGGCTAGTCCTCCGTGGGCGTATGCCATGATGGCATAGACAAGGTTGCTTCTTCGTGGACCCTTCGTGGGTGGAGCCCTCCGTGGACTCTCGCAGCCGTTACCCTCCGTGGGTTGAAGTCTCCATCAACGTGGATTGACGATAGCACCACCTATCGGAACCACGAGAAAAAATCTCCGTGTCTCCAAATTGCGTTTGCTCTTCTCCACCTCTCTTTACTACATGTGCAATATACTTTCCGCTGCCATTACTCTAGAATTGCATGTGTAGGGTGATACTTGACTTGATCATCATTGTGAACTTGCTAAAAACTTGTCTTAATCAAAAGGCTAAACTTTTATATTGTCAAGTAGTCTAATCACCCCCCCTCTAGACATACTTTCAATCCTACAAGTGGTATCAGAGCTTTGGTCTCCATTGTATTGGTTTCCATTTCATTGGACTCCATAAGCTTGGTTTCACAACCTAGGAGAGTATGGCGTCTAGTGAGGGTAATTTTCGTAGAGGTCCTTACTTTGATGGTTCAAATTTTGCTAGTTGGAAGCATAAAATGAAAATGCATATTCTTGGACATAACCCTGCCGCATGGGGCATTATTTGTGTTGGCTTGCAAGGTGAGTTCTTCGAGGAAGGAAAAGTTCCGGATCGTGAAGCTACAGCGGATGAATTGCGGATGTTGCAAAACAATGCTCAAGCTTGTGACATTCTCTTCAATGCTTTGTGTCCCGAGGAGTTCAACAAAATCAGCCGTCTTGAGAATGCAAAAGAGATTTGGGATACTTTGGTCGAAATGCACGAAGGTACCGAGTCCGTGAAGGAATCAAAGCTAGATGTTCTTCAAGGTCAACTTGACAAGTTCAAGATGAAGGAAGGTGAAGGAGTCGCTGAAATGTACTCTAGGCTTGCTCTCATCACAAATGAGATTGCCGGCTTAGGAAGCGAAGAAATGACCGACCGATTCATCATCAAGAAGATTCTCAGAGCTTTGGATGGAAAGTATGACACCGTGTGCACTTTGATCCAAATGATGCCAAACTACAAGAATCTCAAGCCTACCGAAGTCATTGGAAGAATTGTTGCTCATGAGATGACACTTAAAGATAAGGAAGAGCTTCACAACAAGTGAAGTGGTGCTTACAAAGCTACAGTTGAAGCTCCCACAACCTCAAGTGACAAGCTAGTTTCCAATGAAGAGATAAGCCTAATGGTGAAGAACTTCAACAAATTCTACAAGAGTAGAAGCAAGGAAAGAAGCTCAAAGTCTAGATCATATGATGAAAAGAGATCTTCTAGTCGTGATCGAAACTGCTACAATTGTGGAAGACCCGGACACTACTCAAATGAGTGTTCGACTCCCCACAAGAGAAGAGAAGAATCTCCAAGAAGAATAAGCTCAAGAGAAGAGTCGCCTCGAAAAGAGAGAAGGAGTAGAGATGATCGTTATGAACGAAGATCCTCTCGGAGAAGCAAGGATTCGGAAAGGAAAGACAAGTCATCAAGGAGCTACACAAGAAGAAAACATCAAGATCATGTAGGTGAATGGGTCTCCGGCTCCGACTCCGACAATCACTCCGAAAGAAGCTATCACTCCAACTCCGAATACAGTCAAGATGAAGGTGTTGCCGGTCTTGCTCTCGTATCCTCCAACTCCAACTCCTATGACTTGTTTGATTCACCAAATGAGGGAATTGGAAGATGCTTCATGGCTAAAGACCCCAAGGTATCACACCCTGAATTCATTGACTTTGATAGTGATGAGGATGACTTGCTTGGTGAAGATGAGCTTTTACATGACAAATCTAGTGAGCCTAGTAATGATGAACATGCTAGTAGTCTTTATAGTCGAGAAGAGTCGAATGACAATGCTATGAAGGAGATTGAGCGTCTAACTAAAGAACTAAACACTCTTAAGTTAGCTCATGAAACAACTCAAGAAGATCATAGAGAGCTCCTAAGATCTCATGAGAAGCTACGCTCGAGAAGCTCAATCTAGAGCAAGAACATGAGTTTCTAAAAGCTATCAATGACGATCTTGAAAGAAGAGTTCTTCATATCTTGCCAAACGACTTCTCTTGTCTAATTTCTTGCCACCTATTAAAACTAAGCATGACAAGCATAAGAAAAATTCTTCATCTAGTAGTAACAATAACCATGCTAAATCCAATATTGTTGCTTCTAGTAATTCTCTTGATTCCACTAACAATGTTTCAAGCCAAGTTACACTTGAGCAAGAAAATAGTTTATTGAAAGGGATTATAGAGAAAGGTGTCTACAAGAGCCTTGCCGGAAGCAAGAACTTTGAGGAAATTGTTCGCAAGCAAGGAAGGCACCGGAAGAATCAAGGGATTGGTTTTGAGCGAAAATTCAACGCCGAGGGTGTTGAATGGGAAGAAGGTCAATATCCCACTCCAAAGTTTGTTTCTCAAAAGGAGAAGTATGATCCTACTTCTTCCAATGTGGAACAAGCACAAGATGACCTTCCACCACAAGACCACAAGCTAAAAGGCAAGGACAAGCTTCAAGAGGAGATTGATGCATTTATTGAAGCACCTAAGGCCATGGTCAAGTGGGTTCCCAAGGAAACTTCAAGTTCTACTTCGTCAAGCTCAACTACTACCCCAAGGATTCCCATCAAGATGATGTGGATCCCGAAGAAGAAGAAATAGAGAGTTCTTGAGGGTGACTCCGCCAACATATTTCACACACATTCATTTTGGCAAGAACTTGTGCAATCAACTTCCACATCTTGCACTAGTTCATGGAGTCACAAACCCTCTTGTTGGTAAGTCAAGGGACAAGGTAATCATTGCTTTCATGGACATCATCTTTTGTGTACTTCAATCTATGTCCATGGATATCCTTGTTTGTTCCTTGTGGGACTAACCCATGTAGGTATTGAAAGTGCCCGAATCCAAAGGATTGCTCCCAACTCTTGATAATCTTCATCAACATTGAGCATCAACATCTTCAACATCTACATGAAGTCTTCTACTACCAAGGTTAGTTTGACCCTTTAAAAGGGGTTCTCACATCAAGGGGGAGCTTTGCTCTAAAGATTTGAGCTAAAGCATCTTCAAATGATGTGAACACATTAATGCTTTATGTAAAAGTGGTAACCCCACTTGTGCTTAAACGATGAGTATGACCTATGATCAAATGTTCTCATTTGACTCCTAAGTCAATATACTCATATATAGATGACCTAGTCATCGACAAATTGTGTGATAGTAGCTAGTGTGTTGTTTGTGCATGTTTGACACATATTTCATTTGCTATCTTATTGTGTGAGCATGTTGGATGCATGATTTTATCCATTCGAGGACATCCATTTGTTGCTTTGGTCTTTTGGATTTTTTCTTTTTGACCAAATGGATGGACAAGAATGCCTAAGTTCCTCCCCTAGCTATCTATGCTTTCTTGTCTCAAACTCTATTCATGCTTATATCACAAAGTTTGGACAAGTCTTTTTCGGACCCACCGAGTGACGAGCACTCGGAGCCACCGATCCGTCAAAAGCTTAACTTCCAAAACCTTCTAAGTATTTTCGGTCAGACCAACCCACTCAAAATCGGACAGACCGAAAGCACTTGAGATTGATCTAGGTTTTCACCTCGGTGAAACCGAGTTACAAATTTCGCGTGACGAAGTGTGTAATTGCGATTAACCATCTCGGTGCCACCGAAGTTTTACAACTCGGTCCCACCGACAAATGAAGGGTATATATACCGAGGGCAGCGCGTTGATTCCTTCTTCAAAACGCCTCGCCCCAAACCCTTTGCTTGCCGTCGCCGTGGTCTCCGGATCGTCTCCGTCCGTCGCTGTCGCCCTCGCCGCAGTCTCCGTCGCCGTCAACGGACAATCTCTCCGCGCCATTGCGCCAGTGAGAAACTCCACCAAGTTAGGGTGAGTTTGATCCTCTCGTCTTCAACCTCCGATTCAATGCACGATAGGTTTGCCTAGCTTCTTGACACGTTTGAGATCTTCCTATCCAGCAGATTTGTTCTTAGAACGAAATTCGAGTAAAAGTTTTAGGGTTAGGTTTCCGCCGAACACATCTCGGTGTGACCGATTCTACATTCTCGGTATGACCGATTTGGCCTCTGGCCATTTGAAAGTGCAACTAATCCCCGGGTGGTTTTGGTAATTAATAACAACATATATATCATTGAACTAATTATTTCTTGAGAATATTTCAGAAAGTTCAGTGATATGGGTATGGCAATGACTGATGATGTGGACCCCTCAAAATGCTAAGGAAAACATTGGCAAAAGCTCAAGACTCTATTTTTGGTTTAGTGATCCAAGATCACATTGAGTCCATAGGAAAGCCAATACTATTAAAAGGGGATGAGGTTATGATGATGATCTGGTTGCTCAAAGTGCTTAATGATTTATCTCTCAAACTATCAGCAATCTTTCATTCCAACATAAACTCATAAGTAATCTCGGTCCCACCGATTCCATAAACTCACCACACCGAGATGAACCACCTCACCATATACCCAAACCCTAGTAATTTGGATTTTCCGATTCCAAACTCGGTCTTACGAAAGTGGTGTTGCCAAGCTTCAGAACCTTCAGACTCAAATCGGTGTCACCGAGATGAGAAAGTCGGTCCCACCGAGATTGGCAAACCCTAGACTTTGGAAGAATCGGACTAACCGAGATTGTATTTTCGGTCCCACTGAAAATCCCAACGCTCACAAGATTTGAACTTTCGGTCTCACCGAGTTGTCAACTTCGGTCCGACCGAGATTGGTCAAATGTGTGTAACGGTTGGATTTTGTGTGGAGGCTATAAATACCCTCCACCTCCTCTTCATTCGTGGAGAGAGCCATCGAAAGAACTACCACTCCTACCTTACATTTCGAGAAGAAAACTACCTACCCTTGTGTTGAGATCAAGTTGCTCCACTCCCACCATATGAAACTTGATTTCTAGCCTTCCCAAGTTGCTTTCCACTCAATCCCTTCTTCCACCACAGCCAAATCAGTGAGGAGAGTTGAGTGTTGGGGAGATTATCATTTGAAGCACAAGAGCAAGGAGTTCATCATCACCAACACCATCTATTACCTTTTGGAGGGTGGTGCCTCCTAGATTGGTTAGGTGTCGCTTGGGAGCCTCCGTCAAGATGTGGAGTTGAACCAAGAAGTTTGTAAGGGCAAGGAGATCGCCTACTTCGTGAAGATCTACCCCAGTAAGGCTAGTCCTCCGTGGGCGTAAGCCATGATGGCATAGACAAGGTTGCTTCTTCGTGGACCCTTCGTGGGTGGAGCCCTCCGTGGACTCTCGCAGCCGTTACCCTTCGTGGGTTGAAGTCTCCATCAACGTGGATTGACGATAGCACCACCTATCGGAACCACGAGAAAAATCTCCGTGTCTCCAAATTGCGTTTGCTCTTCTCCACCTCTTATTTACTACATGTGCAATTTACTTTCCGCTGCCACTACTCTAGAATTGCATGTGTAGGGTGATACTTGACTTGCTCATCATTGTGAACTTGCTAAAAACTTGTCCTAATCAAAAGGCTAAACTTTTAAATTGTCAAGTAGTCTAATCACCCCCCTCTAGACATACTTCCGATCCTACAAGTGGTATCAGAGCTTTGGTCTCCATTGGATTGGTTTCCATTGCATTGGACTCCATAAGCTTGGTTTCACAACCTAGGAGAGTATGGCGTCTAGTGAGGGTAATTTTCAGAGAGGTCCTTACTTTGATGGTTCAAACTTTGCTAGTTGGAAGCACAAAATGAAAATGCATATTCTTGGACATAACCCCGCCGCATGGGGCATTATTTGTGTTGGCTTGCAAGGTGAGTTCTTGAGGAAGGAAAAGTTCCGGATCACGAAGCTACTGCGGATGAGTTGCGGATGTTCTGAAACAATGCTCAAGCTTGTGACATTCTCTTCAATGCTTTGTGTCCCGAGGAGTTCAACAAGATCAGCCGTCTTGAGAATGCAAAAGAGATTTGGGATACTTTGGTCGAAATGCACGAAGGTACCGAGTCCGTGAAGGAATCAAAGCTAGATGTTCTTCAAGGTCAACTTGACAAGTTCAAGATGAAGGAAGGTGAAGGAGTCGCTGAAATGTACTCTAGGCTTGCTCTCATCACCAATGAGATGGCAGGCTTAGGAAGCGAAGAAATGACCGACCGATTCATCATCAAGAAGATTCTCAGAGCTTTGGATGGAAAGTATGACACCATGTGCACTTTGATCCAAATGATGCCAAACTACAAGGATCTCAAGCCTACCGAAGTCATTGGAAGAATTGTTGCTCATGAGATGACACTTAAAGATAAGGAAGAGCTTCACAACAAGTCAAGTGGTGCTTACAAAGCTGCAGTTGAAGCTCCCACAACCTCAAGTGACAAGCTAGTTTCCAATGAAGAGATAAGCCTAATGGTGAAGAACTTCAACAAATTCTACAAGAATAGAAGCAAGGAAAGAAGCTCAACGTCTAGATCATATGATGAAAAGAGATCTTCTAGTCGTGATCGAAACTGCTACAATTGTGGAAGACCCGGACACTACTCAAATGAGTGTTCGACTCTCCACAAGAGAAGAGAAGAATCTCCAAGAAGAAGAAGCTCAAGAGAAGAGTCGCCTCGAAAAGAGAGAAGGAATAGAGATGATCGTTATGAACGAAGATCCTCTCGGAGAAGCAAGGATTCGGAAAGGAAAGACAAGTCATCAAGGAGCTACACAAGAAGAAAACATCAAGCTCATGTTGGTGAATGGGTTTCCGCTCCGACTCGACAATCACTCCGAAAGAAGCTATCACTCCAACTCCGAATACATCAAGATGAAGGTGTTGCGGTCTTGCTCTCGTCTCCTCCAACTTCAACTCCTATGACATATTTGATTCACCAAATGAGGGAATTGGAAGATGCTTCATGGCAAAAGGCCCCAAGGTATCACACCCTGAATTCATTGACTTTGATAGTGATGAGGATGACTTGCTTGGTGAAGATGAGCTTTTACATGATAAATCTAGTGAGCTTAGTAATGATGAACATGCTAATAGTCTTTATAGTCGAGAAGAGTCGAATGACAATGCTATGAAGGAGATTGAGCATCTAACTAAAGAACTAAACACTCTTAAGTTAGCTCATGAAACAACTCAAGAAGATCATAGAGAGCTCCTAAGATATCATGAGAAGCTACGCTTCGAGAAGCTCAATCTAGAGCAAGAACATGAGTTTCTAAAACTATCAATGACGATCTTCGAAAGAAGAGTTCTTCATATCTTGCCAAACGACTTCTCTTGTCTAATTTCTTGCCACCTATTAAAACTAAGCATGACAAGCATAAGAAAAATTCTTCATCTAGAAGCAACATAATTGGTTCTAGTAGTTCTCTTGATTCCACTAACAATGTTTCAAGCCAAGTTTCACTTGAGCAAGAAAATAGTTTATTGAAAGGGATTATAGAGAAAGGTGTCTACAAGAGTCTTGCCGGAAGCAAGAGCTTTGAGGAAATTGTTCGCAAGCAAGGAAGACACCGGAAGAATCAAGGAATTGGTTTTGAGCGAAAGTTCAACGCCGAAGGTGTTGAATGGGAAGAAGGTCAATATCCCACTCCAAAGTTTGTTTCTCAAAAGGAGAAGTATGATCCTACTTCTTCCAATGTGGAACAAGCTCAAGATGACCTTCCACCACAAGACCACAAGCTAAAAGGCAAGGACAAGCTTCAAGAGGAGATTGATGCATTCATTGAAGCACCCAAGGCCATGGTCAAGTGGGTTCCCAAGGCAACTTCAAGTTCTACTTCGAGCTAACTACTACCCCAAGGATTCCCATCAAGATGATGTGGATCCCAAGAAGAAGAACTAGAGAGTTCTTGAGGGTGACTCCGCCAACATACTTCACTCACATTCATTTTGGCAAGAACTTGTGCAATCAACTTCCACATCTTGCACTAGTTCATGGAGTCACAAACCCTCATGTTGGTAAGTCAAGGGACAAGGTAATCATTGCTTTCATGGACATCATCTATTGTGTACTTCAATCTATGTCCATGGATATCCTTGTTTGTTCCTTGTGGGACTAACCCATGTAGGTATTGAAAGTGCCCGAATCCAAAGGATTGCTCCCAACTCTTGATGATCTTCATCAACATTGAGCATCCACATCTTCAACATCTACATGAAGTCTTCAACAACAACCCAAGGTTAGTTTGACCCTTTAAAAGGGGTCCTCACATCAAGGGGGAGCTTTGCTCTCAAGAATTGAGCTAAAGCATCTTCAAATGATGTGAACACATTAATGCTTTATGTAAAAGTGGTAACCCCACTTGTGCTTAAACGATGAGTATGACCTATGATCAAATGTTCTCATTTGACTCCTAAGTCAATATACTCATATATAGATGACCTAGTCATCGCCAAATTGTGTGCTAGTTGCTAGAGTTTTGTTTGTGCATGTTTGACACATATTTCATTTGCTATCTTATTGTGTGAGCATGTTGGATGCATGTCTTTATCCATTCGAGGACATCCATTTGTTGCTTTGGTCTTTTGGATTTTTCTTTTTGACCAAATGGATGGACAAGAATGCCTAAGTTCCTCCCCTAGCTATCTATGCTTTCTTGTCTCAAACTCTATTCATGCTTATATCACAAACTTTGAACAAGACTTTTTCGACGGACCGAGTGAGGAGCACTCGAGCCACCGATCCGTCAAAAGCCTAAATTCCAAAACCTTCTAAGTACTTTCGGTCAAACCAATATACTCAAATCGGACGGACCAAATCACTTGGATTGATCTAGGTTTTCACTTCGGTGAAACCGAGTTGCAAATCTCGGCGTGACCGATGTGTGTAATCGCTTGCGATTAACCATCTCGGTGCCACCGAAGTTTTCCAACTCGGTCCCACCGACAACCGAAGGGTATATATACCCGAGGGCAGCGTTGATTATTCCTTCAAAACGTCTCGCCCCAAACCCTTCGCTACCGTCGCCGTGGTCTCCGGATCGTCTCCGCCGTCGCTTTGTGCGCCCTGCCATGGTCTCCATCGCCGTCAGCGGTCAATCTCATCGCGCCGTTGCCGCGTGAGTGAAACTCCACCAAGTTGGGTGAGTTTCATCCTCTCGTGCTTCAACCTCGATTCAATGCACGATAGGTTTTGCCTAGTTTCTTGCCAAGTTTGAAATCTTCCTATCCAGCAGATTAGATCTTAGAACAAAATTCGAGTGAAAATTTTAGGGTTAGGTTTCCACGAACACATCTCGGTGTGACCGATTCTACATTCTCGGATGACCGATTTGGCCTCTGGCCATTGCCTTTACTTTTCGGTTAAACCGAAGTTGTGCAAATCGGTAAGACCGAAATGAGGACTTAGTGAAACCCTAGTGCTCTCGGCTAGACGAAACCCATTTCGTCCAACCGAAAGTGGTGTGATAGGTTCTGTTTAGACACTTGGATTCACGAATTTTAGACTCGGTCGACCGAAATGCATTCTGTGAAAACCTAAAACTGAAGTTTGAACTCATTTATTTTGCAAAATCCTCTGCGGTTTGTGATAACTCTTCTATTCTGCCTATACCTATTCTATTCACAGGTTGTCGGTCATATCGATGCAAGTGACAGCAGCGAAACAGATCTGAATCACCAGTTGAGATTCCAGAGGCAATCACAAGTCCCAAGCAAGCAGTTTTTCGATGATGGAGAGAGGAGCACCCCAAGTGGTTTGCTGCTGCTGCCACCAGGGCGGGAAGAAGAGGAATTCGATGAGGAAGACTTTGACTTTGTTGTTGATGAGGAGATCACTTCCAAGCCTAAGAGGAAAGTGGTTGCCAAAAGGCTATCAAGGGCAACAAACAAAGAAAGGCACCAGCAAAGAGAAGAAATCCACAGCTGCAAAGAAGCTGAGCATGGAAGAAGAAACCTCCAAGATCAAGAAAACTTCCAAGAGGAAGAGGCTAGTTCATGATGAAGCCGATGATGATTACGATGAGGAAGCACCCCAGCCTCCTCGAAGCAAAAGTTGATGGGAGATGCCATCGTAGGCAGAGCACCCACTAAATCTAAGCCATCAGCTCCAAAGAAAGGCAGCCCAAGCCAAACCTGCTGCCAAGCCTAAGAAAATAGTAAGAAATATTCCTGCTTGAGAGAAGAAGAAGGACAATGTGCCACCGCTGAATCGATGAAGAGGCACATGTTTTGGTCAAGCTCGATGAAACTTCCAGTTCATAATGATGCTCATCCTCGAGCTGAAAATATGAAGGAAAGGAAGGACAAAGGTCTCGAGCTATGGAGGCAAGTTGATCCATATGCCACCAGGAGAAGGACATTTGTTGACTCAAGGTTCCACACCGAGAGCAACAAGATTTCTATGAGATGTGCTCATGGACAAGAAACCAATTGTTCTTGACACGGATATGTTGATGGGAATACATCGACAGTGAAGAGCACAGAGACTACTTCCCACATGTGCATGAGAGTTTCACCGCATGTGGAGTTGCAGAGTTCGTTGGTCGGTCGATCGCTTGGAATGATGAAATGATCATGCGCTTCTATGCCACACACATTTCTATCCAGATGGCGAATTGTATGGATGATGAAGGCGGAGATTCTCTTCAACTGTTGAAGAATGGAGAGCGTTCTTTGAATGCTCCAAATCAAGAGATGATGATGTAGATGTATATGGAATTCCCAAGAAGAATCACGAGTCTATGAAGAACATGTACAATGAGGTACCGATAAGGATGTTGAGATATGGAAGCTTGGATCAGATATCATCTTGAGCAGGTCTCCCAACCACTAACACCATTCGAGGCATACTTTGATGCCCAAGTCGAGACCACCGCATGATAAGAGGCTATTCTATCAACATGCTGCACATTCTAGATCGAAGACACCTTTTAAGGTGATGGACCCGATAGTAGAGACTATCAAGAGGACACATCGCACTGAAAGAGGTCATGTGGGTTTGCTCCGCACATTCAGATGCTCATCAATGCCAAGTTTGGCACGGACACCTACCGTTGGATAGACCCCACTTGCCACTTTGCAGCTGAACATGAAGATAATGAAGTTGTGATGACCGAGGATGCTCCCACATCTGTTGAAGGACACGCTAAGTCTGAAGTGCCAAACAAGCTAAAGCTGAGAAGGAAGCAAAGAAGAAAGCCCAAGAGCGTTGGAGAACAACTTCTTGAAGCCACTCGAGAATTGAACTACGCCTGGCAAAGCATAGTGCGCCTCGGGAGAGTCTTGAGAGGATAGTTGAAGATAAGTTCCATGCTCGGATGTCAAGTCGATCAAGTGCAGTCACCGTCAACAAGCTTGAGGCGACATTGAGGAAGCCAAGAGGGAGAAGGCAGAGCTCATGAAGGAGATGGAAGATGATCTACTCCAGATGACTATGAGCAGCTGCTGCAGTGCCCACAAAGCCCAGATCAGCTGCTATTCGATGGATGAGACCCTGTGGCTACAAGATCAAGACCTCCTACAGCTCCATTAGTTCCAAAGACCAGCTCCAGTGTCTACTCCTCCAGCTCCACAGACTTCAGCAGAAGCTTTTGCAGATGCAGCTATCTCCACTCCATCGACGCAGCAGAGCCGCCAGCAGAGTCCCTAGTGACGATTAGCTCTATACCTTTCAAACTTTTGGTAACTTGTTGCCAAAGGGGAGAAATTGTATAGATCATAGGACTTGAGAGAGAGTGCTCGTTTTTGCTCTTTCGTTTGCGGTTTTCCTTGAGATACTTTTGAGTTCTTCGAGACATTTCGTGTGTTTGATACTACATTTGCTCTATCTTTGATGAGTGCTTGATCATACTATGCTTAATGAGTGCTTAATGCTTATCATATTCTATCCATATCTTGTATGATCATTTACTCATGTCTTGGTGATTGGGTGCATGCTATTCATTCTTATCATTTTGTGCGCTCCACCAAGATGTATGTGACATGGAAGAGTGACCCATGATCCTAATCGATTGTGCATTTGCATTCAAACGCAAATCTTAAATAATGCACAAATTTAGGGGGAGCTCTTGCTTATCACATACTTCTCAAAGCGACGATGTTATTCATTGATTATATCATTTGTCGAAGTTTTGATCTATATGTTGTCATCAATTACCAAAAGGGGAGATTGAAAGTGCAACTAATCCCGGGTGGTTTTGGTAATTAATAACAACATATATATCATTGAACTAATTATTTCTTGAGAATATTTCGAAAGTTCAATGATATGGGTATGGCAATGACCGATGATGTGGACCCCTCAAAATGCTAAGGAAAACATTGGCAAAAGCTCAAGACTCTATTTTTGGTTTAGTGATCCAAGATCACATTGAGTCCATAGGAAAGCCAATACTATTAAAAGGGGATGAGGTTATGATGATGATCTGGTTGCTCAAAGTGCTTAATGATTTATCTCTCAAACTATCAGCAATCTTTCATTCCAACATAAACTCATAAGTAATCTCGGTCCCACCGATTCCATAAACTCAGTCACACCGAGATGAACCACCTCAGCCATATACCCAAACCCTAGTAATTTCGGATTTTCCGATTCCAAACTCGGTCTTACCGAAAGTGGTGTTGCCAAGCTTCTGTAACCTTCTGTACTCAAATCGGTGTCACCGAGATGAGAAAGTCGGTCCCACCGAGATTGGCAAACCCTAGACTTTGGAAGAATCGGACTAACCGAGATTGTATTTTCGGTCCCACCGAAAATCCCAACGTTCACAAGATTTGAACTTTCGGTCTCACCGAGTTGTCAACTTCGGTCTGACCGAGATTGGTCAAATGTGTGTAACGGTTGGATTTTGTGTGGAGGCTATAAATACCCTCCACCTCCTCTTCATTCGTGGAGAGAGCCATCGAAAAGAACTACCACTCCTACCTTACATTTACGAGAAGAAAACTACCTACCCTTGTGTTGAGATCAAGTTGCTCCACTCCCACCATATGAAACTTGATTTCTAGCCTTCCCAAGTTGCTTTCCACTCAATCCTTTCTTCCACCACAGCCAAATCAGTGAGGAGAGTTGAGTGTTGGGGAGATTATCATTTGAAGCACAAGAGCAAGGAGTTCATCATCACCAACACCATCTATTACCTTTTGGAGGTGGTGCCTCCTAGATTGGTTAGGTGTCGCTTGGGAGCCTCCGTCAAGATGTGGAGTTGAACCAAGAAGTTTGTAAGGGCAAGGAGATCGCCTACTTCGTGAAGATCTACCCCAGTAAGGCTAGTCCTCCGTGGGCGTAAGCCATGATGGCATAGACAAGGTTGCTTCTTCGTGGACCCTTCGTGGGTGGAGCCCTCCGTGGACTCTCGCAGCCGTTACCCTCCGTGGGTTGAAGTCTCCATCAACGTGGATTGACGATAGCACCACCTATCGGAACCACGAGAAAAATCTCCGTGTCTCCAAATTGCGTTTGCTCTTCTCCACCTCTTATTTACTACATGTGCAATTTACTTTCCGCTGCCACTACTCTAGAATTGCATGTGTAGGGTGATACTTGACTTGCTCATCATTGTGAACTTGCTAAAAACTTGTCCTAATCAAAAGGCTAAACTTTTAAATTGTCAAGTAGTCTAATCACCCCCCCCCTCTAGACATACTTCCGATCCTACACCATTGCACTGCACTTTTCGGTCCAACCGAGTTGTGCAAATCGGTGTGACCGAAATGAGGATTTAGTGAAACCCTAGTGTTCTCGGCTAGACCGAAACCCATTTCGGTCCAACCGAAAGTGGTGTGAATGGTTACATTTAGACACTTGGATTCACGAATTTTAGACTCGATCCGACCGAAATGCATTCTCGTGAAAACCTAAAACTGAAATTTGAACTCATTTTTTTGCAAAATCTTCTGCGGTTTGTGATAACTCTTCTATTCTCGCCTATACCTTATCTATTCACAGGTTGTCAGCCATGTCGATGCCGTGATAGCGAACAGTCTGAATCACCGATTCTTTGAGATTCCAGAGGCGGGCACTAGTCCCGAAGCCAGCAGTTTTTCTGATGATGGTGAGAGGAGCACACCAAGTGGTTTGCCTCCAGCTGCCACCAGGGCCAAGAAGAAGAGAAATTCTGATGAAGAATATTCTGACTTTATTGCTGAGGAAGAGATCACATCTAAGCCTAAGAGGAAAGTGGTTGCCAAAGAGCATCAAGGGCAACAAACCAAGAAAGGCACCAGCAAGGTGAAGAAGTCCACTGTTGCCAAGAAGCTGAGCATGGAAGAAGAAACATCCAGCAAGGTAAAGAAAACTTCCAAGAGGAAGAGGATTGTGCATGATGAAGCAGCAGAGTCTGATGAGGATGAGGAAGCACCCCAGCCTCCTCCTCAGAAGTCGAAGTTGATGGGTGATGCCATCAGGGCAGGAGCACCTTCAAAGACTAAGCCGTCTGCTCCTGCAAAGGCAGCTCAAGCCAAGCCTGCTGCCAAGCCCAAGAAAACTGTGAGAAACATTCCTGCTTCAGAGAAGAAGAAAGACAATGTGCCACCAATGAGTCGATGATGAGGCACTGTGTTCTTTGAAACTCCGTCAGAAACTGCCAGTCCACAATAATGCTCATCCTCGAGCTGAAAACATGAAGGAAAGAAAGAAAAAGGTCCCAGGCTATGGAGACAAGCTGATCCATATGCTGTGAGAAGAAGGACTGCTGTTGACCCAAGGTTCCACACCAGAGAGTAGCAAGATTTCTATGAGACTGTGCTTATGGACAAGAAGCCCATTGTTGCTGACACTCGCTATGTTGACTGGGCATACATTGACAGTGAAGAGCACAGAGACTACTTTCCACATGTGCATGAGAGCTTCACTGCATGTGGTGTTGCAGATTTCGTTGGTCAGAAACTGACAGCTTGGAATGATGAGATGATCATGCAATTCTATGCCACAGCTCATTTCTATCCGGATGGCGAGGATTGTATGGATGATGAAGGCGGAGATTCTCTTCAACTGTTGAAGAGTGGGCTGCACTGCTGAATGCTCCAGTGCAGAGAGATGATGATGTTGATGTCTATGGAATTCCCAAGAAAAACCATGAGTCTATGAAAATATGTACAATGAGGTACCAGCCAAGGATGTGGAAATCTGGAAGCTCGGCTCGATGTATCATCTCGGCAGGTCTTCCTACCACGAACACAATTCTGAGGCATACCCTGATGCCCAAGTCTGGAGATCATCGCATGATAAGAGGCTATTCTATCAACATGCTGCATATACTAGATCAGAAGGCACCTTTCAAGGTGATGGACCTGATAGTTGAGACTATCAAGAGGACTGCAGCAGACGTAAGAGGTCATGTGGTTTTGCCCTTTTATACAGATGCTTATCAACGCCAAGTTTGGCACGGGCACCTACTTGTTGGAGCGACCACACTTGCCACTGCAGCCTGAGCATGAGGACAATGAAGTTGTGATGACCGAGGATGATCCACGTCTGTTGAAGGTCAAGCAAAGTCTGAAGCTGCCAAACAAGCCAAAGTGAGAAGGAAGCAAAGCAGCAGCAGCTAAACCCAAGAGTGTTGGAGAACAGCTCCTTGAAGCTACCCAGGATTGAACTACGCTTTGCCAACATAGTGCGCCTCGGGAGAGTCTTGAGAGGATAGTTGAAGACAAGTTCCATGCTCGGATGTCAAGTCGATCAAGTGCAAGTCACTTGTCAACAAGCTTGAGGCAGATATCGAGGAAGCCAAGAGGGAGAAGGAAGAGCTCATGAAGGAGATGCAGGATGACCTTGTCCAGATGACTATGAGCAGCCTGCTCCGGTTCCCACAAACCCAGATCACCTGCTATTCCAAAGGCAGACACGAGGCTACGCATCAGCACCTCCCACAGCTCTATCGGTTCCAGCTCGGCTCAAAGTCCACTCCTCCAGCTCCACAGACTTCACGAAGCCTTTGCGAAGCAGCTATCTCAACTCCATCAACCTGACAGAGCCGCCAGCAGAGTCCCTAGTGACGTTTAGCTCTATACCTTTCGAACTTTTTGGTAACTTGTTGCCAAAGGGGGAGAAATTGTATAGATCATAGGACTTCGAGAGAGAGAGTGCTCGCTTTTGCTTTTGCTCGTTTTTGCTCTTTCGTTTGCGGTTTCTTTAAGATACTTTTGAGTTTTTCGAGACATTTCGTGTGTTTGATACTACGTTTGCTCTACTTTGATGAGTGCTTGATCATACTATGCCTTAATGTGTGCTTAATGCTTATCATATGCTATTCATATCTTGTATGATCATTTACTCATGTCTTGGTGATTGGGTGCATGCTATTCATTCTTATCATTTTGTGCGCTCCATCAAGATGTATGTGACATGGAAGAGTGACCCATGATCCTAATCGATTGTGCATTTGCATTCAAACGCAAATCTTAAATAATGCACAAATTTAGGGGGGGCTCTTGCTTATCACATACTTCTCAAAGCGATGATATTATTCATTGATTATATAATTTGTCGAAGCTTTGATCTATATGTTGTCATCAATTACCAAAAAGGGGGAGATTGAAAGTGCAACTAATCCCTGGGTGGTTTTGGTAATTAATAACAACATATATATCATTGAACTAATTGTTTCTTGAGAATCATTTCAGAAAGTTTAGTGATATGGGTATGGCAATGACTGAAGATGTGGACCCCTCAAAATGCTAAGGAAAGCATTGGCAAAAGCTCAAGACTCCATTTTTGGTTTAGTGATCCAAGATCACACTGAGTCTATAGGAAAGCCAATACTATTAAAAGGGGATGAGGTTATGATAATGATCTGGTTGCTCAAAGTGCTTAGTGATCTATCTCCCAAACTATCAGCAATCTTTCATTCCAACATATACTCATAAGTAATCTCGGTCCCACCGATTCCATAAACTCAGTCACACCGAGATGAACCACCTCACCCATATAGCCAAACCCTAGAAATTTCGGATTTTCGATTCCAAACTCGGTCTCACGAAACTAGTGTTGCCAAGCTTCAGAACATCATCATCATATCGGTGTCACCGAGATGATAAAGTCGATCCCACCAAGATTGGCAAACGCTAGTCTTTGGAAGAATCGGACTAACCGAGATTGTATTTTCGGTCCCACGAAAATCCCAACGTTCACAAGATTTGAACTTTCGGTCTCACCGAGTTGTCAACTTCGGTCCGACCGAGATTGGTCAAATGTGTGTAACAGTTGGATTTTGTGTGGAGGCTATAAATACCCTCCACCTCCTCTTCATTCGTGGAGAGAGCCATCGAAAGAACTACCACTCCTACCTTACATTTACGAGAAGAAAACTACCTACCCTTGTGTTGAGATCAAGTTGCTCCACTCCCACCATATGAAACTTGATTTCTAGCCTTCCCAAGTTGCTTTCCACTCAATTCTTTCTTCCACCACAGCCAAATCAGTGAGGAGAGTTGAGTGTTGGGGAGATTATCATTTGAAGCACAAGAGCAAGGAGTTCATCATCACCAACACCATCTATTACCTTTTGGAGGGTGGTGCCTCCTAGATTGGTTAGGTGTCGCTTGGGAGCCTCCGTCAAGATGTGGAGTTGAACCAAGAAGTTTGTAAGGGCAAGGAGATCGCCTACTTCGTGAAGATCTACCCCGAGTAAGGCTAGTCCTCCGTGGGCGTATGCCATGATGGCATAGACAAGGTTGCTTCTTCGTGGACCCTTCGTGGGTGGAGCCCTCCGTGGACTCTCGCAGCCGTTACCCTCCGTGGGTTGAAGTCTCCATCAACGTGGATTGACGATAGCACCACCTATCGGAACCACGAGAAAAAATCTCCGTGTCTCCAAATTGCGTTTGCTCTTCTCCACCTCTCTTTACTACATGTGCAATATACTTTCCGCTGCCATTACTCTAGAATTGCATGTGTAGGGTGATACTTGACTTGATCATCATTGTGAACTTGCTAAAAACTTGTCTTAATCAAAAGGCTAAACTTTTATATTGTCAAGTAGTCTAATCACCCCCCCTCTAGGCATACTTTCGATCCTACACGGGCATCCACTGGGTCTTCTGGCATGGGAGCCGGGCTGATAAGCAGCTTGGCCTTCTCCATCCATTCCTGTCAAAGGAAGAGACAGAATGAAACCCCACTAGAGTCAATTTAATTATCACAAGTGTCCCGTAATGGGGTTGAATCACTTACCTCGTCGGTTGGATCTGCGAGCTGAATCCATGATCTTCCGTCATGGATCACGAGGCTTCAGCGCCCTTGAACAGCACCCTCCAGGCGCCTTCGTATGTTGTATCGAAGAGCCCGCTTAGCACCTGGTGCTGTTCCGGATTGAACTCCCACAAATTGAATGCCCGTTCTTGGCATGGGAGAATCCGGCGGATGAGCATGACTTGGACCACGTCGACGAGCCTGAGCTTATTGCTCACCAGCTTCTGGATGCAGGCTCGGAGTCCCGTCACCTCCACCGGATTGCCCCACTGCAAGCCCTTCTCTTTCCAAGAGGTGAGCTGCGTGGGGACGCTAGATCTAAACTTCGGGCGCCGCCCATGTAGGCTTCTTGCTCGCTGATGATGAACCACCCGATTGCCACCCCTTGACGGAGTCCACAAAGGCCCCTTGAGCCAAAGGACCTTGGGTAGTTTACCCAACATGGCGCCTCCGCATTCCGCTTATGCCCTTCACAACCTTGACAGCGTTGAAGGTCTTGAGCCACAGGCCGAAGTGGGGCCGGATGCAGAGGAAGGCCTCACACACGACGATGAACGCTGAGATGTTGAGGATGAAGTTCGGCGCTAGATCGTGGAAATCCAGGCCGTAATAGAACATGAGCCCCCGGACGAATGGATGGAGCGGAAAGCCCAGTCTGCGGAGGAAGTGGGGAAGGAAGACGACCCTCTCGTGAGGCCCAGGGGTGGGGATGAGCTGCCCCTCGTCGGGCAGCCGATGCGCGATATCGCTGGACAGATATTTGGCGTCACGCAGCTTGGTGATTTGCTCCTCCTTAACGGTGGAGGCCAACCACTTGCCTCCCCCTCCGGACATATTCGGAGAAGGTTGAGGCGAGATGCGCGAGCTTGGGCGTTGGAGCTTGAGTGCGCAGAGATGGATAAGCAAAGGAGGAAGAAGGCGTGGGTGAGAAGGTGAATCCTTATCCCTTATATATAGGCGGATTTAAAACTATCGTCCCCACCGCCTGGTAAAACTCGCTTATCTCCCAAGCGCCACCATCAATGGCGCGGTTGGGTTACCCACGCACGTATTGATGAGAATCCCGGAATAAGGGGAACACGATCTCTGCTTCGACAAGACGGGCCAAGGAAACCGCTTCGCTAAAAGTGCTGAGGTGGTATAGTAAAAAACGATTCAAACAAAGGCTTGGTGGCGGTGTGATGTCACGCCGCATAATACGTCAGCAGATTAAGCTAAGTGTACATTTTATTCTCTCTGCGGTGGAACGTGGAAATTATTTTTGCAGAGCCGGACACTATCCTGGTGTTCATGATCTTCTCTGGATTATTCAAGGAGGAACCCGCCTTGCAATGCCGAACATTATCTTGCGGACTTATCGTCATTGAAGCCTGGTTCAGAGCTCTTGAGGAGTCTGGACTAGGGGTGTCCGGACAGCCGGACTTTCATTATCCGCCAGACTCCAAGACTATGAAGATACAAGATTGAAGACTCCGTCTCGTGTCCGGATGGGACTTTCCTTGGCGTGGAAGGCAAGCTTGGCAATACGGATATGTAGATCTCCTACCATTGTAACCGACTCTGTGTAACCCTAGCCTCCTCCGGTGTCTATATAAACCGGAGGGCTTTAGTCCGTAGGACAACATACATTACAACAATCATACCATAGGCTAGCTTCTAGGGTTTAGCCTCCTTGATCTCGTGGTAGATCCACTCTTGTACTACCCATATCATCAATATTAATCAAGAAGGACGTATGGTTTTACCTCCATCGAGAGGGCCCGAACCTGGGTAAAAACATTGTGTCCCTCATCTCTTGTTACCATCCGCCTAGACGCACAGTTCGGGACCCCCTACCCGAGATCCGCCGGTTTTGACACCGACAATCATCCTTTCCTCACTGGGACAATGCTCTAATAATGAAGATCATCACACTTTTATTGATTTACAACTCAAAACTAGAACAAGATATGACTCTATATGAATGCCTCCGGCGGTGTACCGAGATATGCAATGAATCAAGAGCGACATGTATGAAAATTATGAAGGTGGCTTTGCCCCAAATACGATGTCAACTACATGATCATGCAAAGAGCAATATGACAATGATGGAGTGTGTCATAATAACGGAATGGTGGAAGGTTGCATGGCAATATATCTCGGAATGGCTATGGAAATGCCATAATAGGTAGGTATGGTGGCTGTTTTGAGGAAGGTAAATAATGGGTGCATGATAACGGTGCAAGTTGCGCGGTATAATAGAGGCTAGCAAAGTGGAAGGGTGAGTGTGCGTATATCCATGGACTCACATTAGTCATAAATAACTCATATACTTATTGTAAAAGTCTACTTGCCCTCAAAGCAAAGTACTACTATGCATGCTCCTAGGGGAAGGGTTGGTAGGAGTTAACCATCGCGCGATCCCGACCTCCACTCATAAGGAAGACAATTAAAAGAGCACCTCATGCAACGAATTTGTCACACAACTTTTACCATACGTGCATGCTACAGGACTTGCCAACTTCAACACAAGTATTTCTCAATTTCATAATTACCCACTAGCATGACTCTAACATTACTACCTCTTTATCTCAAAACAATTATCAAGCATCAAATTGATCCTAGTGTTTTATGCACTTTCTATGATAGTTTTTATTATACCCAACTTGGATGCTCATCATTCTAGGACCAAATTTATAACCATAGCAAATACCATGCTGTTCTAAAAGACTCTCAAAATAATATAAGTGAAGCATGAGAGACTAGCAATTTCTACAAAATTAAGCCACCGCCGTGCTCTAAAAAATATAAGTGAAGCACTAGGGCAAATACTATCTAGCTCAAAAGATATAAGTGACGCACATAGAGTATTCTAGTAAATTCTAATCAAGTGGGATTCTCCCGAAAGGTGTGCACAGCAAAGATGATTGTGGTAAACTAAAAAGCAAAGACTAATATCATACAAGACGCTCCAAGCAAAACACATATCATGTGGCGAATAAAAATATAGCTCCAAGTAAAGTTACCAATGAACGAAGACGAAAGAGGGGATGCCTTCCCGGGGCATCCCCGAGCTTAGGCTTTTGGCTATTCTTGAATATCTTGGGGTGCCATGGGCATCCCCAAGCTTAGGCTCTTGCCACTCCTTATTCCATAGTCCATCAAATCTTTACCAAAAACTTGAAAACTTCGCAACACAAAACTCAACAGAAAACTCGTAAGCTCCGTTAGTATAAGAAAATAAAACCACCACTTAGGTACTGTAATGAAATCATTCTAAATTCATATTGGTGTAATATCTACTTTATCCCAACTTCTATATGGTTCATACCCTCCGATACTACTCATAGATTCGTCAAAATAAGCAAACAACACATAGAAAACAGAATCTGTCAAAAACAGAACAGTCTGTAATAATCTGTATCAAACGTATACTTATGGAACTACAAAAATCCTACGAAATTAGGAAGTACTAAGAAATTTTTGTGCAAATCTAGTGAAAAAAGAATCAGATCAGAATCACGTGTCTGTGAATTAACAAAACTAATTTACTGGATGCAAAAGTTTCTGATTTTCAGCAGGATCAACACAACTATCACCGTAAGCTATCCTAAAGGTCTTACTTGGAACTTCATTGAAACAAAAGCTATAAAAAATGTTTAATACAGTAGCATAATCATGTGAACACACAAAAACAGTAAGGATAATCATTGGGTTGTCTCCCAACAAGCGCTTTTCTTTAATGCCTTTTAGCTAGGCATGATGATGACAATGATGCTCATATAAAAGACAAGAATTGAAACATAACGGGAGCATCATGAAGCATATGACTAGCACATTTAAGTCTAACCCACTTCCTATGCATAGGGATTTTGTGAGCAAACAATTTATGGGAACAAGAATCAACTAGCAGAGGAAGGTAAAACAAGCATAACTTCAAGATTTTAAGCACATGGAGTGGAAATTTGATATTATTGCAATTCCTACAAGCATATATTCCTCCCTCATAATAATTTTCAGTAGTATCATGAATGAATTCAACAATATAACCAACACATAAAGCTTTCTTTTCATGATCTACTTGCATAAATTTTTTACTACTCTCCACATAATCAAATTTATACTCATCAATAATAGTGGGAGCAAACTCAACAAAATAATTATCATGTGAGGCATAATCCAATTGAAAACTAAAATCATGATGACAAGTTTCATGGTTATCATTACTCTCAACAGCATACAAGTCATAGATAGCAACTTTGTTCTCATAATCAATTGGAACCTCTTCCGAAATAGTGGAATCATCACTAAATAAAGTTGACACTCTTCCAAATCTACTTTCATGTTCATCATAAATAGGAGGCATGCTTTCATCATAATAAATATTCTCATCAAAACTTGGGGGACTAAAAATATCATATTCATCAAACATAGCTTCCCCAAGCTTGTGGCTTTCCATATCATTAGCATCATGGATATTCAAAGAATTCATACTAAGAACATTGCAATCATGCTCACCACACAAAGATCTAGTACCAAACATTTTAATGCATTCTTCTTCTAGCACTTGAGCACAATTTTCCTTTTGCATCATACTCACGAAAGATATTAAAAAGATGAAGCGTATGAGACAAACTCAAATCCATTTTTTTGTAGTTTTCTTTTATAGGCTAAACTAGTGATAAAACAAGAAACAAAAAGATTCGATTGCAAGATCTAAAGATATACCTTCAAGCACTCACCTCCCCAGCAACGCGCCAGAAAAGAGCTTGATGTCTACTACACAACCTTCTTCTTGTAGACGTTGTTGGGCCTCCAAGTGCAGAGGTTTGTAGGACAGTAGCAAATTTCCCTCAAGTGGATGACCTAAGGTTTATCAATCCATGGGAGGCGTAGGATGAAGATGGTCTCTCTCAAGCAACCCTGCAACCAAATAACAAAGAGTCTCTTGTGTCCCCAACACACCCAATACAATGGTAAATTGTATAGGTGCACTAGTTCAGCGAAGAGATGGTGATACAAGTGCAATATGGATGGTAGATATAGGTATTTGTAATCTGAAATTATAAAAACAGTAAGGTAACTAATGATAAAAGTGAGCGTAAACGGTATTGCAATGGTAGGAAACAAGGCCTAAGGTTCATACTTTCACTAGTGCAAGTTCTCTCAACAATAATAACATAATTGGATCATATAACTATCCCTCAACATGCAACAAAGAGTCACTCCAAAGCCAATAATAGCGGAGAACAAACGAAGAGATTATGGTAGGGTACGAAACCACCTCAAAGTTATCCTTTCTGCTCGATCTATTCAAGAGTCCGTAGTAAAATAACATGAAGCTATTCGTTCCGTTCAATCTATCATAGAGTTCATACTAGAATAACACCTTAAGACACAAATCAACCAAAACCCTATTGTCACCTAGATACTCCATTGTCACCTCAAGTATCCGTGGGCATGATTATATGATATGCATCACACAATCTCAGATTCATCTACTCAACCAACACAAAGTACTTCAAAGAGTGCCCCAAAGTTTCAATCGGAGAGTCAAGAGGAAAATGTGTGCTAAACCCTATGCATAGGTTCATGGGCAGAACCCGCAAGTTGATCACCAAAACATACATCAAGTGGATCACGTGATATCCCATTGTCACCATGGATAAGCACGGCAAGACATACATCAAGTGTTCTCAAATCTTTAATGAATCAATCCGGTAAGATAACTTCAAAGGGAAAACTCAATCCATTACAAGAGAATAGAGGGGGGAGAAACATCATAAGATCCAACTATAATAGTTAAGCTCGCGATACATCAAGATCGTGCCATAGAGAGAACACGAGAGAGAGAGAGATCAAACACATAGCTACTTGTACATACCCTCAGCCCCGAGGGTGAACTACTCCCTCCTTGTCATGGAGAGCGCCGGCATGATGAAGAAGGCCACCGGTTAGGGATCCCCCCTCCGGCAGGGTGCCGGAACGGTCGCCCGAGAGGTTTTTGGTGGCTACAGAGGCTTGTGGCGGCAGAACTCCAGATCTATTGTATGCTTCGATGGTTTTAGGGTATATGGGAATATATAGGCGAAAGAAGTCGGTCGTGGGAGCCTCGAGGGGCCCACGAGGGTGGAGGGTGCGCCCCCCCTATCTCGTGGCTTCCTCGGCGCTTCCCTGGCTTGCACTCCAAGTTCCCGGGATTGCTTCTGTTCCAAAAATAACTTTTCCGAAGGTTTCATTCCGTTTGGACTCCGTTTGATATTCCTTTTCTTCGAAACACTAAAATAGGCAAGAAAACAACAATATTTGATGGGCCTCCGGTTAGTAGGTTAGTCCCAAAAATGATATAAATGTGTAAAGTAAAGCCCATAAACATCCAAAACGGGTAATATAATAGCATGGAACAATAAAAAATTATAGATACGTTGGAGACGTATCAATTGACAACCCCTTTATTGCGTTGGTTGCGAGTTCTTGTTTGTTTGTGTAGGTGCGTGGGACTTTTGAGGAGCCTCCTACTAGATTGATACCTTGGTTCTCAAAAACTAAGGGAAATACTTACGCTACTATTGATGCAACACCCTTTCCTCTTCAAGGAAAACCAATTCAAGCTCAAGACATAGCAAGAAGGATTTCTGGCGCCGTTGCCAGGGAGGTCTTCGCTCAAGTCAAGACATACCAAGTACCCATCACAAACTCATCTCCCTCGCATTTACATTATTTGCCATTTGCCTCTCGTTTTCCTCTTCCCCACTTCACCCTTGCCGTTTTATTCGCCCTCTCTTTCCCAATCTCCTCTCTCTCTCTCTCGCTTGTCTTTTTGTGTGCCTGTTTGTCCTTATGGCTTTGCCTAAGAACACCGACCTTCATCTTAGAAGGTTGGAAGAGCTTGAATCAAACGTTAAAAGTTTTATGACTTTACAATTTGAGCATAATAATTTCTTCAGAAAAGAGATTAAAGAAAAAAAAGTTTTGGGGGGTTTATGAACAAAGAGCTTGATGATATGTCTAAAGAATTTTATGGTTTGAACTCTCAAATTACTCGGCTTGAAAATTCTATAGCCCAAATTTCTGATAAGCAAGCTACCTTAGTCAATAAGATGGCTGCCAAACCAGAAAAGTTAGGTGAAAATAATGATGAAGATCTTAAAGTTAGATCTTTGTTTTGCAATATGAATCTTAATAATGATGGGACTGGAGATGAGTCAACTTTAGTTAAAAGACGTCCCAATGATTCGGAGTTTTTAGATCTTGATGCTAAATTTGGTAAAAGTGGGATTGGACAGGTCAAGACTTTAAATAGCATTGAACCCACTATCTTGGATTTCAAGGAATTTAATTGTGATAATTGTTCTTTAGAAGGTTGTATTTCCTTGTTGCAATCCGTTGTGAATTCTCCTCATGCTTATAGTCAAAATAAAGCTTTTACCAAACATATTGTTGATGCCTTGATGCAATCTTTTGATGAAAAACTTAATTTGGAAGTTTCTATACCTAGAAAACTTTATGATGAGTGGGAACCTACTATAAAGATTAAAATTAAAGATCATTAGTGTTATGCTTTATGTGATTTGGGTGCTAGTGTTTCCACGATTCCGATAACTTTATGTGATATTCTAGGTTTCCATGATCTTGATGATTGCTCTTTAAATTTGCACCTTGCGGATTCCACCATTAAAAAGCCAATGGGAAGGATCAATGATGTTCTCGTTGTTGCAAATAGAAATTTGGTACCCGTAGATTTTATCGTTCTTGATAGAGATTGCAATCTTTCTTGCCCTATTATTCTTGGTAGACCTTTCCTTAGAACGATTGGTGCGATTATTGATATGAAGGAAGGGAATATTAGATTCTGTTTTCCATTAAGGAAAGGCATGGAGCACTTTCCAAGAAATAAATTCAAATTACCTTATGAATCTATCATGCGAGCTACTTATGAATTGAGTGCCAAAGATGGCACTACTTAGATCTATCCTCGCTTTTATGCCTAGCTAGGGGCGTTAAACGATAGCGCTAGTTGGGAGGCAACCCAATTTTATTTGTGTTTTTTTGTTTTTGTTTATGTTTAGTAATAAATCTTTCATCTACCTTCTGTTTAGATGTGTTTTTATGTTTTAATTAGTGTTTGTGCCAAGTAGAACCTATAGGATAACCTATGGTGTTAGTTAATTTGATTCTGCTAAAAACAGAAACTTTGCACGCACGAAAATAATTTTAGTAATTCACATAAACATGCTTTTGCGTTGATTCTTTTTTCTGTAGATCAATAGACAAATTTCCCAGGACTTCCTATTTTGGTAGGAGTTTTAGAGTTCCAGAAGTATTCAAGAGTTATAGATTTCTACGTACTTTTCTGTTTTTGACAGATTCTGTTTTTCGTGTGTTGTTTGCTTATTTTGATGCATCTATGGCTAGTATTAAGTGGTATGAACCATAGAGAACTTGAAATACAGTAGGTTTAACACCAATAAAATAAAGAATGAGTTCATTACAGTACCTTATGTGGTGGTTTTTCTTTCTTTCACTAACGGAGCTTATGAGATTTCCTGTTGAGTTTTGTGTTGTGAAGTTTTCAAGTTTTGGGTAAAGATTTGATGGACTATGGAATAAGGAGTGGCAAGAGACTAAGCTTGGGGATACCCATGGCACCCCACGATATTCAAGAACAGCCAAAATCCTAAGCTTGGGGATGCCCCCGGAAGGCATCCCCTCTTTCGTCTTCGTTTATCGGTAACTTTACTTGGAGCTATATTTTTATTCGCCACATGATATGTGTTTTGCTTGGAGCGTCTTGTATGATATTAGTATTTGCTTCTTAGTTTTCCACAATCATCCTTGCTGTACACACCTTTTGGGAGAAGCCCACTTGATTGGAATTTATTAGAATCCTCTATGTGCTTCACTTATATCTTTTGAGCTAGATAGTTTTTGCTCTAGTGCTTCACTTATATCTTTTAGAGCACGGCGGTGGCTTAATTTTGTAGAAATTGTTAGTCTCTCATGCTTCACTTATATTATTTTGAGAGTCTCTTAGAACATCATGGTATTTTCTATGGTTATAAAATTGGTCCTAGAATGGTGGGCATCCAAGTTGGGTATAATAAAAACTATCATAGGAAGTGAATTGGATGCTATGATCAATTTGATACTTGATAATTGTTTTGAGATATGGAGGTAGTGATATTAGATTCATGCTAGTTGGGTGATTATGAATTTAAAGAATGCTTGTGGTGAAGTTAGCAAGTCCCGTAGCATGCATGTATGGTTAAAGTTGTGTAACAAATTTGAAACATGAGGTGTTCTTAGATTGTGCATCCTTATGAGTGGCGGTCGGGGACGAGCGATGGTCTTTTCATACCAATCTACCCCCCTAGGAGCAAGCGTGTAGTGCTTGGCTTTTGATGACTTGTAGATTTTTGCAATAATTATATGAGTTCTTTTGACTAATGTCGAGTCCATGGATTATACACACTCTCACCCTTCCATCATTGCTAGCCTCTTCGGTACCGTGCATTGCCCTTTCTCACCTTGAGAGTTGGTGCAAACTTCGCCGGTGCATCCAAACCCCGTGATACAATACGCTCTATCACACATAAACCTCCTTATATCTTCCTCAAAACAGCCACCATACCTACCTATTATGGCATTTCCATAGCCATTCCGAGATATATTGCCATGCAACTTTCCACCATTCTATTCCATTTTTTTATGACATACATTATCATTTTCATTTTGCCTTGCATGATCATGTAGTTGACATCGTATTTGTGTCAAAGCCACCATGCATAATTTTTCATACATGTCACTCTTGATTCATTGCCCATATCGGTACACTGCCGGAGGCATTCATATAGAGTCATATATTGTTCTAGTTTTGGGTTGTAATTCATGAGTTGTAAATAAATAGAAGTGTGATGATCATCATTATTAGAGCATTGTCCCCAAATAAAAATAATGAAGAAAGGCCAAAAAGAAAAAAAGAAAGGCCAAAGAAAAGAAAAGAAAAAGAAGGCCAAAAAAAAGAAAGGCCAAAGAAAAAAATAAAAAAATAAAATAAAAAGGGGGCAATGTTACTATCTCTTTTACACACTTGTGCTTCAAAGTAGCACCATGTTCTTCATATAGAGAGTCTCATATGTTGTCACTTTCATATACTAGTGGGAATTTTTCATTATAGAACTTGGCTTGTATATTCCTATGATGGGCTTCCTCAAAATGCCCTAGGTCTTCGTGAGCAAGCAAGTTGGATGCACACCCACTGGTTTCTTTTGTTGAGCTTTTATACATTTATAGCTCTAGCGCATCCGTTGCATGGCAATCCCTACTCCTCATGTTGACGTCAATTGATGGTCATCTCCATAGCCCGTTGATTATCCTCGTCAATGTGAGACTTTCTCCTTTTTTTGTCTTCTCCACACAATCCCCATCATCATATTCTATTCCACCCATAGTGCTATATCCATGGCTCACGCTCATGTATTGCATGAAAGTTGAAAAAGTTTGAGATTATTTCAGTACGAAACAATTGCTTGGCTTGTCATCGGGGGTGTATAAGATGGGAGCATTTTTGTGTGACGAAAATGAAGCATAGCCTAACTATATGATTTTGTAGGGATGAACTTTCTTTAGCCATGTTATTTTGAGAAGACATGATTACTTTGATTAGTATGCTTGAAGTATTACTATTTCTTATGTCAATATAAACTTTTATTTTGAATCATTTGGATCTGAACATTCATGCCACAATAAAGAAAATTACATTGAGAATTATGCTAGGTAGCATTCCACATCAAAAATTCTGTTTTTATCATTTACCTACTCGAGGACGAGCAGGAATTAAGCTTGGGGATGCTTGATACGTCTCCAACGTATCTATAATTTTTGATTGTTCCATGCTATTATATTACCCGTTTTGGATGTTTATGGGCTTTACTTTACACATTTATATCATTTTTGGGACTAACCTACTAACCGGAGGCCCAGCCCGTATTGCTGTTTTTTTGTGCCTATTTTAGTGTTTCGAAGAAAAGGAATATCAAACGGAGTCCAAACGGAATGAAACCTTCGGGAGCGTGATTTTTGGAACAAATGTGATCCAGAGGACTTGGAGTGCAAGTCAAGAAGCAATCAAGGAAGCCACAAGGGTGGACGGCGCGCCCCCCCCTACTGGGCGCACCCCCTATCTCGTGGGCCCCTCGGGCGTCCACCGACCTACTTCTTCCTCCTATATATACCCATGTACCCCGAGAACATCAAAGGCGACCATGAAAAACTATTTCCACCACCGTAACCTTCTGTATCCGCGAGATCCCATCTCGAAGCCTTCGCCGGCGCTCCGCCGGAGGGGGAATCGATCACTGAGGGCCTCTACATCATCTCCAAGGCCTCTCCAATGAGTTGTGAGTAGTTTACCACAGACCTTGGGGTCCATAGTTATTAGCTAGATGGCTTCTTTTCTCTCTTTGAATCTCAATACCATGTTCTCCTCGATTTTCTTGGAGATCTATTCGATGTAACTCTTTTTGCGGTGTGTTTGTCGAGATCCGATGAATTGTAGGTTTATGATCAAGTTTATCTATGAGAAATATTTGAATCTCCTCTGAATTCTTTTATGTGTGATTAAGTTATCTTTGCAAGTCTCTTCGAATTATCAGTTTGGTTTGGCCTACTAGATTGATCTTTCTTGCAATGGGAGAAGTGCTTAGCTTTGGGTTCAATCTTGCGGTGTCCTTTCCCAAAGGATGTTAGGGAAGCAAGGCACGTATTGTATTGTTGCCATCGAGGATAAAAAGATGGGGTTTATATCATATTGCATGAGTTTATCCCTCGCATCATGTCATCTTTCTTAATGCATTACTCGTTCTTTATGAACTTAATACTCTAGATGCATCTTTGGATAGCGGTCGATGTGTGGAGTAATAGTAGTAGATGCGGCAGAGTCGGTCTACTTGTCACGGACGTGATTCCTATATACATGATCATGCCTAGATAATCTCATAATTATTCGCTTTTCTATCAATTGCTCGACAGTAATTTGTTCACCCACCGTAATACTTATGCTATCTTGAGAGAAGCCACTAGTGAAACCTATGGCACCCAGGTCTATCTTTTATCATATAATCTTTCAATCTACTTTTATTTGCATCTTTTACTTTTCCTATCTATATTATAAAAAACCAAAAATATATTTATCTTATCAACTTAGCTCTATCAGATCTCACTTTCCCAAGTGGCCGTGAAGGGATTGACAACCCCTTTATTGCGTTGGTTGCGAGTTCTTGTTTGTTTGTGTAGGTGCGTGGGATTTTTGAGGAGCCTCCTACTGGATTGATACTATGGTTCTCAAAAACTAAGGGAAATACTTACGCTACTATTGTTGCATCACCCTTTCCTCTTCAAGGAAAACCAACGCAAGCTCAAGACGTAGCAGACCCCATCAAGACCTCCTCTTGGAGATGAACCTTACCTTGTATCTTTCCCTTTGTTGTTCATGTACCTTGTGATCTTGTGTGTTTGATTGTCTAGTGGATGTGTGATTGGACTTGTTCTTGAGTGTTTCCCCTTGTGATTTCTCCCCGTTCTTCCTCGTGTTCTTTGTGTTCTTTGAGGGATCCCACTCCAATCGTGAAAGATCGGCCTACACTGGGTTAGCCCCGTATTACCCTCCGTATAGGAAGTATTAGACACGGACACGACGCACAATTATCATGGCGCTCCGAAGTCAAATTCCGCATTAATGTATTCACACTCAGAGGGTAAGTCTTCATTGATTAAAGAAATACGTTACTTCGTGTGTTGCACATCTAAGTCATCAACATGCATAAGCGTTAGGATGTGTGTCCATTCATTGGATATTTGAGGATTCTAATATATTTAGCTCACACCACAGCTTGTAAAAGCTCTTCTCATCCAAGGGCTTAGTGAAGATATCTGCCAGTTGCTCTTCAGTGTTGACGTGAATGATATCAATGTCTTCCTTGTTGACATGATCTCCGAGAAAGTGATGATGAATGTCGATGTGCTTTGTCTTCGAGTGCGGAACTACATTCTTGGAAATCTTGATGGCGCTTTCATTGTCGCAGAAGAGTGGCACATTCTTCGTGTTGATGCCATAGTCCTTGAGAGTTTGCTTCATCTAGAGAAGCTGAGCACAGCACGATTCAGCAGCAATGTATTCAGATTCAGCAGTGGAGAGTGATACACAATTCTGCTTCTTTGAAGACCAACAGACAAGAGATTGTCCAAGAAAGTGATATGTTCCTGAAGTGGACTTGTGATCAACCTTGTCACCAGCATAATCAGCATCAGAATATCCAACTAGATCAAATGTTGAGCCCTTTGGATACCATAATCCTAGTGTTGGGGTGTGAGCCAAATATCGAAGTATTCGCTTCACCCGCAAGGTGATGCGACTCCTTTGGTGCCGCTTGGAATCGGGCACACATGTAAACGCTAAGCATAATATCAGGCCTAGATGCACATAAATAAAGCAAAGAACCAATCATGGAGCGGTATACCTTTTGATCGAACTCTTTAACATTGTCGTCAGGGTCAAGATGACTTTTGGTTGGCATTGGCATCGTGTACCCTTTGCGGTCTTGCATTCCAAACTTTTTCAGGTAATCTTTGAGGTACTTTTCTTGTGATATGAAGATGCCATTGCATTGTTGACGGATTTTTGAAGACCAAGGAAGAATTTCAGCTCCCCCATCATGGACATCTGATATTGCTCTTGCATCATGTATCCAAACTTGTCAATATATATCTTATCCGTGCAGCCGAAGATGATGTCATCCACATATATTTGACACACAAATAGTTCACCATCATATGTCTTTGTGAAGAGAGTGGGATCTGGTGAACCAGGTTTGAAGCCTTTGCTCTTCAGGAATTCCTTGAGTGTAGCATACCAAGCACGAGGTGCTTGTTTGAGGCCATACATTTCCTTGTTGAGCTTCTACACCATATCAGGATGCTTAGGATCTTCAAAACTAGGCGGTTGAGCAACATACACTTCTTCTTTGATTTTGTCGTTGAGAAAGGCACTCTTCACATCCATTTGGTACAAAAAATGTAGTGATGGTTGGCATAGGCCAGCAGTATGCAAATGGCTTCAAGCCGAGCCACAGGATCAAAGATTTCATCGAAGTCTATTCCTTACACTTGTGTGTAACCTTGAGCAACGAGGCGAGCTTTGTTTCTGACAACTTGTCCAAGTTCATCTTGCTTGTTGCGATAGATCCATTTCGTGCCAATGACATTGTGCTTGCTAGGATCAGGACGTTTGACAAGCTCCCAGACATTATTCAGCTCAAGCTGTTGAAGCTCTTCTTGCATAGCTTGAATCCATTCAGGTTCCATGATGGCTTCTTCGACTTTCTTAGGTTCAGATATAGAGACAAAAGCAAAGTGACCACAGAAGTTTGCTAGTTGTGTAGCTCTTAATCGAGTGAGAGGCCCAGGAGCGTTGATGCTATCAATGATCTTCTCAATCTGTACTTCATTTGCAACTCGAGGATGAGCTGGACGAAGATTTTGATCTGACTGACCATTGTCCTCATCTTACGCATTGGCTTTGGACTAAGCATTATCTTTAGGTTGATTAGGTGCAGAAATAATAATCTCATCCTCAGCCTGTTCCTCGGTGGGTATGATTTCTCCAATACCCATCAACTTGATAGCTTCACCTGGTGTAGCTTCATCTAGCACATTTCGCAGGTGCTCTCTTTGCGAGCCATTAGTCTCATCGAACCGCACACCTATAGTTTCAACCACTTTATAGTGAAAGAGGTTGAAGACTTTGTAGGTGTGCGAGTCCTTTCCGTAACCAAGCATGAAACCTTCATGTGCCTTCGGTGCGAATTTAGACATGTGATGTGGATCTTTGATCCAGCACCTAGCACCAAAGACTTTTAAGTAACTGACATTTGGCTTCTTACTAGTCAGAAGTTCATAAGATGTCTTCTTGAAGAACTTGTGAAGATATACTCTGTTGATGATGTGGCATGCAGTATCAATGGCTTCAGGCCAGAATTTTTTTGGAGTCTTGTACTCATCGAGCATTGTTCACGCCATCTCAATGAGTATTCTGTTCTTGCGCTCCATGATGCCATTCTGCTGAGGTGTGTAAGGAGCAGAGAACTCATGTGTGATGCCCAAAGTATCAAGATAAATGTCGAGGCCAGCATTCTTGAACTCAGTGCCATTGTCACTCCGGATGTTCTTGATCTTGATGTCATAATTCATCATGGCCCGATTTGCGAAGCATCTGAAAACATCCTGCACTTCAGTCTTATAGAGAATTATGTGCACCCAGGTGTATCTTGAGTAATCACCAACAATAACAAAGACATAGAGATGTGCAGTAGTAGTAAGGGTAGAGTAGTGAGTAGGGCCAAATAGATCCATGTGAAGCAGCTCGAAGGGGCGTGAGGTAGTCATGATTGTCTTTGAGGGATGCTTGGCTCTAGTCATGTTTCCAGCTTCACATGCACCACATAGATGATCCTTCTTGAACTTGACGCCCTCGATGCCAATGATGTGCTTCTTCTTCGCGAGAGTGTACAGGTTCGTCATGCCCGCATGTCCTAGTCGTCGATGCCATAGCCAGCATTCTGAAGCCTTTGCTAGAAGACATACGGCAAGCTGTGGTCCTGCTGAGAAATCTCCCATATACAGATCACCTCTTCGATAGCCTTCGAAGACTAGAGATTTGTCAGATTCCATTAGCACAAGACACCTATATTTTCCAAATATCACAATCATGTTCAGATCATAGAGCATTGACACAGAAATTAAGTTGTATCCAAGGGATTCAACAAGCATCGCTTTATCCATGTGCTGATCCTTTGAGATAGCAACTCTAACAAGACCCAATACCTTGCTTTTACTAGTGTTAGCGAACGTGATGTGGCTCTTAGTAGATGGACGTAGGGTTGAATCCATAACAAGACTTTGATCACCAGTCATGTGGTTGGTGCAGCCGCTGTCCATGATCCATTCAGTGGCTTTCGGAGTTGTACCCTACAGTGCGGTTAGCGGGATAGGCTTCACCAAGAGTATTGTGAAGCAGAAACATGTAGCGAGCAAGCATATTATCAAAGTTTAGATTCTGGTTAGGCATGGTAAGATGCTCGTCAAGGAACCTTGGTACGAAATACATGATAAGACCATTGGCGCATTTTATCTTGCGTCCCACAAGATGTTTTAGGTCCCCAGCATTGTCATCGGGAGATTTTGCTTTCTGGCTGGAGACCTTTCCCTGTAAGAGAAGTTAGTTCTTCTTAACCACCCACATCTTCAGGGGTGGCTTAGAAGCAATGAGTCTAAGTGCAACATCTGAGAACTTTGGCTTGGAAGCCTAGCAAATAGCTTCGCAGGAGGAGAATAGTACTCATAAGAATATGCAGAAAAGTTCTTAGTTTTGTGAACATAGCGGTTAGAGGAAACACACTCATATTCATGAGTCTCATAGTGGTTCTCCTTCAAAACATTGGCGTTAGGGTGACCATGAGTGGTCCTCCGTCTGTATGAAGCCTTTGGACCATATGACGCCTTTGGTCAGGGATTTGTCTTCTTCCCTGGTGGTGTCATGAGGACATTCACGAGAAGCTTCTCAAGACAGCTTTTGGGCACCCATATGTTTTTCTGGGGTGACCCGTTCCTGCAGTTAGTACCAATGTACCTGGCAAACACTTCACCATTCTGATTATTAAACAGTTTATAATTTGCATCAAAGGATTCATCAATGACAATTGGGTTAGCACAAGTGAAGCCAGATAAAGTGGATGGGCCAACTGAAGGATCCTTAGCAGCAACCCAGGTGGTTTTGGGGTACTGCTCAGGCATCCAATATGAACCATCAACGTTCATTTTCCTCTCAAACCCAACACCCACTTTTCTAGGGTTTCAGTTCAGAATCTGTTTCTTGAGAACATCGCACAAGGTTTGATGCCCTTTGAGACTTATGTACATGCCAGTCTCAAGCAATGTCTTCAACCTAGCATTCTCATCAGCAATAGTAGTGGCATCCTCAATAGAGGGGTTAGTTACCACATCAACAGTTGAAGATATTGCAACATCAGAAGCAGTAGAACATTTAGCAACAGAGACAACATTATTACGCTCAAGACACTTTAAGCATGGTGGAACAAATTCTACTTGAGCGGTACTGATCTGTTTGGCGAGTAGTGAATCGTTCTCCTTTTGAAGATCTTCATGAGACACTCTCAGTTTCTCTAGATCCTGCTTCCTTTGAAGATAATTGTAGGAAAGCTTCTCATGAGAGGCTGAGAGATTTTCATGACGACTTTCAAGATCTTCGTACTTAACGCGAAGACTTTTATTGTCTTCGATTAAGGACTAAGTTCGATCCATTTTCACGTCCAACAGGTCATCGCTTTTGCCTAGCAGCTTTTGAATATGTTCCATAGCAGTTTGTTGCTTAGTTGCAATTTTAGCAAGTGTCTTATAGCTGGATTTGGATTCACATTCAGAGTCATCTTCACTAGAGGTTTGGAAATAGGCATCGCGTGAAGTTACCTTGGCACCACGTGCCATGAAGCAGTTGGTTGGAGCAGTCATCATCATCATCATCATCATCATCATCAGCTTTGGCTTCAACTTTGCGACCATTGTCTTCAGTGTTGAAGATTGACTTGGTGACAAATGCTGATGCCAGAGCCAGGCTTGCCACGCCTGAGTCAGACTCCTCCTGAGACTCCACCTCGGCCTCCTCAGAGGTAGAATCCTCCTCTGAATCCATTTCCTTGCCAATAAATGCGCGAGCCTTGCTTGATGAGGTCTTCTTGTGAGATGAAGACTTTGACGAAGACTTTGAAGATTTCTTCTTCTTGTTGTCATCAAAATCATATTCCTTGCTCTTCTTCTTCTTCTTCTTCTTCTTCTTCTTTGATTCCTTATCCCACTGAGGACACTCGAAGATGTAGTGTCCTGTCTTCTTGCATTTGTGGCAAGTCCTCTTCTTGTAGTCACGTGATGAAGCCTCGTCATTCTTGGAGCTAGATCTTGAAGACTTGTTGAACCGATTCTTCTTGGAGAACTTCTGAAACTTCCTCACAAGCATTGCAAGCTCTTTGCCAAGCTCTTCAGGATCACTAGAGCTACAGTCAGATTCTTCTTCGGACGAGGAAATAGCTTTAGCCTTTAAAGCACGGGTTTAGCCATAGTTGGGTCCATAGATATCACACTTCTCAGATAGCTGGAACTCAAGTGTATTGAGACTCTCAAGTATGTCAGACGGATCGAGATCTTTGAAGTCAGGACATTCTTGAATCATCAGGGCCAAGGTGTCAAACGAGCTGTCAAGTGATCTCAGAAGCTTCTTCACGATCTCATGCTTGGTGATCTCAGTGGCGCCGAGAGCACGCAGCTCATTGGTGATATCAGTCAAGAGATCGAACGTGAGCTGGACATTTTCATTGTCATTTCGCTTGAAGTGGTTGAAGAGATTTCTAAGAACATCGATTCTTGAGTCTCTCTGAGTTGAGACGCCTTCATTGACCTTGGACAGCCAGTCCCAGACCAGCTTTGCAGTTTCCAGTGCACTCACACGGTCATACTGCCCTTTGGTCATATGACCACAGATGATGTTCTTGGCGGTTGAGTCCAATTGAGCAAATCTCTTAACATTAGCAGCGGTGACGCCTTCATCGACTTTAGGAACGCCAGTCTTGACGACATACCAGTGATCAACATCAATGGCTTGAAGATGCATGCGCCTCTTGTTCTTCCAGTAGGGGTAGTCAGTGCCATCGAAGATGGGGCACGCAACGGAGACTTTGATTATCCCGGCAGTCGACATAGCTAAAACTCCAGGTGGTTAAACCGAATCACACAGAACAAGTACCTTGCTCTGATACCAATTGAAAGTGCTAGTTATCGACTAGAGGGGGGGTGAATAGGCGATTTCTATGAAAGTCTTCAAAACACAGTGGCTTTGAAGACAACAGGTAAACTGAGCCTATATAGTAAGCAGCGGAATGAAGACTACACTAGGCAAGCATTAGTCAAACATACAATACAGTGAAAGCACAAAGACTAGCTGCAACTAGGTAGACAGGATCAGAATGAAAGATAGTACGAAGCTAAACAGATATAAGTCTTCACACAATGAAGTCAAATGAATCAGGCAGGCAAGCAATGACTTCACGAAGACAAATTGTAAAGTAAGGAGAGTTGAGGATAGAACCAGTAGCTTGGCGAAGACAAGGATTTGGTAGACCAGTTCTAGTTGTTGTGACAATTGTGCGTCTAGTTAGGGAGGCTGAGACTGAACTCACAAGACCGTGTCTTCACCTTATTCCCCTTGAGCTAAGGACACCCAGTTCTCGCCCAATCACTCTGGTAAGTCTTCGAGGTACACTTCCAAACCTTCACAGACTTTGTTCGCCGGTGATCCACAATGACTCTTGGATGCTCAAAACACGATGCCTAACCGTCTGGAGGATTCGTAGTCCTCAAGTGTAATAAGTCTTCGGATCATGCGGACAGAAAGACTTCAGTGATGCCTAACACTCTTTGGCTCTGGGTGTTTTGGGATTTGTCCTCGCAAGGATCTCTCTCTCAAATGCTTCGGAGGTGGGTTGCTCTCAAACGACAGAAGCGGTGCACTAAGTCTGAGCAGCCATCAATTTATGGTGTAGGGGGTGGCCTATTTATAGCCAGGAGGCAATCCGACTTTATATGTCCGAAATGACCCTGGGTCACTTTGGAACTGACACGTGTCCAACGGTCAGATTTGAAACACGCGCGGCAGCTTGGCTTGGGCTACAAGCAAAGCTGACTCATCCAGCTCTGGATAAGATTTGCTCTCATTGTCTTCGCTCGAAGACATAGGATTTGGTTGAGCATCACTTCAGTCACTCTGACTTTGTTCACTTGGACTCCACTTAAATGTATGGTGGTTCCTATGACTCAATAAAGAAGAAAGGAAACTACAAAATAACTATGTCTTTGCACTCCATAGTCTTCAAGTGAATAGCTTCATGTGTCATAATATTCGTCATGAATGTCTTCACACATTTTTAGGGGTCATCTCTGGTAGGTAAACCGAATAAATGAGGGACACTATTTGTGTTATCCTGCAATTCTCACAAACACATTAGTCCCTCAACCACGTTTGTCGTCAATACTCCAAAACCAACTAGGGGTGGCACTAGATGCACTTACAAAGACTATCATCGAAAGTGGGTTTGGAAGAGTGTCAACTTTAGGAAGTAATGATCCCACTGTTTGGAGGGTGTTGAATCTTAGTGTGATATTTATGAAAGTGGATTTAGAGAGGTCTTGACTTTATTTAGTAATGATTCCACTATTTCGGAAGAGGTTCCACTATTTCGTCCAATTACTCAAGTAGATGGCTGTTGTTCTTCTAATTTCTCAACCAAATGCTTATTTTGTCCGTGTGAGGTGGGTGAGATGCAAGCAACTATGCTTTTGGACTAGAAGCTGTGCTTTTGGTCTGACTTGATTAAGCTACACATGTCAATCAACTAATATACTTACACCTTAAATCTATGCTTTTGGACATCAAGTATGCATTGCTCTCACTTAATTAAGTTGTGCATTTGATCGATATGCACAGACTCCCCATAAATCCAGTAATATATTACAAGTTTTTAGGAAAGTAGCAAAAAAAAGAGTCTCTGACAACGATGTCAGATTAAGTTGGCTTCTGTTGTTGGAAGAAGACTTGATTTGGACCTGTCATTGTACCAACGGATGGCTGGAGTGAGGCATTTGATGTTGGGTGTCCTATCATTGTACCAATGTAGGACTGCAGCAAGGCATTCAGAGCTGGGCGTCCTCTCATCGTACCAACGGATGGCTGCAACGAGGAATTTGGAGCTTGGTTCATTGTATCAATGGATGATCGCAACGAGGCATTCGGAGCTGGGTGTCCTGTCATTGCACCAACGGATGAGGCATTTGGAGCTTAGTGTACTATCATCGTACCAAAGGACGACTGCAGCGAGGCATTCAGAGTTGGGAGTCCTCTCATCGTACCAACGGATGGTTGCAGCAATGCATTTGGAGCTGGGTGTCCTCTCGTCATACCAAGAGACGACAACAATGAGGCATCCAGAGCTGAGTTGCATTGTTCTGAATAGGTATAAATGTGATTTATCGGAACTTCCAAATGACCCTATGAGTAGTAGTAGCAAAGGTTAGTGTCCACAAATCTTTAAAATGATAAAACTGAAATACGAGTGTAGGTAGCTTATACCATTAAGCTATTGTGATGTTGCAATTCAGCTGGCAATCTTTGGTCTTGTCCATACATTGCCATAGGATTTAGGATTGGGTTGTACTATGGTAGATATCCAGGCATTTGATTCATAAAAACCTCCGAATGACCCTATAAAAAATGGTGAGACAAATCTTGTATTACTTAAGTTTTTATATCAGATCAAGTGTGAATTTATTTATACCATTGAGGTGCCATGAGGTTGTAGTGCTACAGGATTATCTACTTTCCTTTACTCTTTGATTTTGCTCTCTCTAAGTCACCAATAGGTCTACTTGCTCCTTGAATAGTCTTCTTCTTCAACTTGATACCTTTTGGCTTAGCAAGCCCCTTATTTTATTTTGAACCTGTAGATGAGTTAATGTTTGGTTCTGCAAATATATATTTAAATAAAATTCAAGTTTGATAACATTATAAAACTACACACCCATATCAGCAGGTCTACTTGACCCTCGAATAGTCTTCTTTTTAACCATGTTACCTATTGGATTGGCAAATCCCTCATTTTGTTCTGAACTTGTAGACGAGTTAATGTTTGGGTCTGCAACTGTAAAAACAAACATATTTTAGTTTGATAAGATCATAAAATTAAACTTACAGACCTTGTGCCAAGGGAGTTACATATATCTAGATGTCTGTTTGATCCTCGAGTTGTCTTCTCCTTCACCTTCCTTTTGGCTTGGTAGGCCTCTCATTTTGTTCTGAACTTGTAGTCGTGATATTGTTTGAGTCTGCAACTATAAAAGTAAAATTTAAGCTTGATAAGAGCATAAAACTGAATGTACATACCTTGTGAACAAACAGAGTTACCTGTATCTGGATCAGGTCTATGTTTTAGACATTTCTCCACATCTTCTGCTAATTTCTCTTCATAATTAACAGCCATCAAGTATGACTCTTCAGACTCTGCGGCTCGAGCAGCTATTTGGATAAACATTCTGCACAACTCTTTATAGCATTTTGTCAGTATTGCTTTGCGGTCTTCATGCAGGTTGAAGTTGCTTGTTATATCCAAAACTTTTGCATCAATTGTCCATCTTTTCAAGATGAACTGTTGAGGGATGTGCTTGATATTATTAATGTCAAGTACCTTCTCTTCGGTGTTACTGTCATCAGAAAGGAATGTGTCATAGTTTATGGTCCGAAGCACTTGTTCCTGAAGCATCTTGAATATTGGTGGAGTATATGTTGTTGATGCTTGCCTTAACATATAGCTTCCTGCCTTCAGCTTAGGAGTAGTTTGTGTTGCTTTGAAGTCACATCTCACCTCTTCAAATCTTTTATCTGCAACTAGATGTTCGAAATGCTCAAAAAAAGTAAGCATGTCATACTTAGAACTAATGTAATGTTTTAGTTTGTTGTTCATGCTTTCACTCCTTTGGGTACTGCTCATGTGTGCAGCGAAAGTATTCCTACCATACACTAGGGCCCAATGCTCCCTTTTCTCAAATAACCTTTGGAGCCATGCATTGTCCCGGAGTTCATGCTTGTCAAGCATTTCATTCCATGCACTTATAAATTCATCTTCGTCCTCAATATCATAGATTGCTCAAAATCAGCATTGAACTTCATGTAATCTGTAACAACTCCACCAAGATGTTTGACAGCATTTTGATTCGTATGCCACACGCAAAGTCTATGGTGAGAGTGACGCAGGACTGAGTGGATCGCCTTAGCCACTGCTGCATCTTTGTCAGTCAGAATTGTATGTGGATGCTTTCCAGACATTACTGTTAAAAATGTTCTAAATAGCCAAGCAAAACTTTCTGATGTTTCGTCATAGAGAAGTGCAGCACCAAACACAATTGTTTTCTTGTGATTATTCACGCCAACAATTAAACCAAACGGACGCCCATCATCTAGTTTCCTGTATGTGGTGCCAAAGCATATGACATCACCAAATAATGCATAGTCTGAGACCATTTTGGAGTCCATCCGAAATATATTAGTTATCAAATCATCCTCATCAACTTGAATTGAATAAAAAAACTTGACATCTTCTGAAACCTTTTTCTCCATATATTCTAACACTCCACCCTGTCACCCACCTTTGCTTTTACTGTTCTCTTTGAGTACAGACGATTTTTCATGTCAGTATTTATAAAGCCAAGGTTTTCAGGTCCAAATGCTTCTTTCGTCATTAGATCAATAGTTGCTTTATTTGAAATGCCCACTGACTTTGCGACCTCGGCATTGGCTAGTTGAGCTTTAGTTACCTTCCTGTGTGATCTTAAGTATTGTAACATGTTTCCAGTAGCAAGAATATGGTTATGGGTTTCTTTAAATTCATATACATAGTAAATCCCATTGTTAAGACTTATCTTCATACGTGCATCGCAACCACATCGTGTCTCAGGCCTACTATAACTGAATTTCTCCTCTCTTTTATCTTCCGCATGAACTCCTATTAGTTGAAGTAATTTTCTTAGTCGCATCTAAAAATTCATATGACCAGAGCAAGTTAGAACTAGTCCATACCTTGACGAGAACATGTGAATGTTCGTTGTTGTATTGTACCGGAACTTTTTACTTTATAATGATTGCCTCTTTGGATGCTAAAACCCAAGGAATAAGCATACTTGTTATAGAAGGAATATGCTTCTTCTTCATATAAAAACTGCATGCCAATCTTTGGCACCCTTTTTTCAATCTGCTCTGTTGCATTGCTAGCTGTAGTTTCTTCGACCCCCTGTTTAAATTAGTACTCACTTTAGCAATTGGTTCAGATACAACGAAAAGGAGCAAAAGCAAATCTGTGTTGTAAATCAGCGATAACCTTGCTATGACTATTTATTTCGATGCCACAGTGGAATGGAAAGGAGAGGAATCTGTGTTGTTTTCCCATTCTGAACAAGGTGGTTAATAATTTCAATCTTCTGAGTACGCATTGTCAACTAATCAGAGGTATGTCTTTGCCCCTCGAACCATTACATTTCTCTTATATGTCCAGCATCAGTGTCAATTTTTCATTTATATGTACCCATCAGTAATACAACTTTGTATTGCGCGATCTTTGCAAGGCATGTTAGCTGGATATTGGCGCAATAGGAGTAACAAATATACGCGTCTACTATCTAGTTTCATTTTGCTACGTGGTCCCAGTGACAACAATCACAAAAACCTGAAACTCGTAGATCTTTTTCATTGCGGGATTGGGAGAAGACTGTTGTAACATCCCAAAATTCTAAATTTTGGAATGTTATAAATAAATAGATAGCTTTGATTGATTGTTTGATTAAATGAAGTGAAGTTGTGTGAAATTTGAAACTTTTGAAAGTTAAATGAGAGGGAATAAAAGGACTTTCCCAAACTTTCATTTTGCATTTTATGACCTCCGTGAATTCAAATTCTTTTCACCACAAAACCCTGGAGAGAAGATGACATGACTTCTTCCATTTAAATAAATGAAAAGGGTTTCGAAGATATTCGAATTTTATCTGGAAATATTTTCAAATTCAGAAACTTCAAGCAACTCAATGATTTTCATGAGAGAAGATAAAATGACTTCTTCAAAACATATGAAATATGAGTTGGGAGTTTCAAAGAATTAAATTCAAAGTTCTTTTGAATTTATTTTCAATTTGGAGTTATTTGAGTTTTATTCAAATTATTTTTCTCCAAAAATAAAATATATGGAAAACAGGGTAACATGATTCCCTACATCAGAAAACTGGAGAGAAATAAATTTGAATTCATTTTGGTATTTTATATTGATTTTTTATTGGATTTTATTAGACCAGTAGCACTCTTTGAATTATCTGAATTTGTGTGAATTTTATTTAATGCTAGAAAAATGCCCACGTTGTAGAAAATGTTTTTCTGAAAATTTTGATATATTATATGCCTATATAATATTTTTATTTATTTTGTTTGACTGAGAAAATGTTTTAAAAAACAAACTTCCTCCCGATCAAGCCCGACCAGTAGCCCAATTGAAATGCCGTGCCCGCTTCGTCCCGAGCTCGGGGCGGACTCCCTTTTACGCTGCCGTTCGCCGCCGCCGTCGCCGGCCGGACTCCGCCCGCCTTGCCCCCTCCTCCACGCCTCGAGCCCCTCCTCCTATAAAGCGCCGGGACCCCACAGATCCCGTTTCGCCGCCGCCGCCCCTCGCCAGATCCGCCGCCGCCGCCATTGGTTGCCACCGCCGCCGCCGTTATCAACCACCGCCGCCCGCTTTCGGGCGCCGCCCGCCGCCTCCCCTCGCCGCCGCCTTCCTTACGCAGCCATGTGCCGAACCCGCCGCCCGAGGCCGAAGCCGCCGCTACCGTTGTTCACCTCGACGCCGGAGCCGCCGCTGCCATCCGTCGCCGTCGACCTGAACCGCCACCTGAACCGGTACAAAACCGCCCGGTCCGGTTTTTTTTAGGGTTTAGATTTACTTGGGTTTTTCTTAAACGGTTTATTTTTTAGGTTAACTTATTCTGCGAGCGTTCATTAGATAGGGTTCGGTAGCGAACGATTTTCGTTCGTTAGCGATCGGTAACGAACGTTCACTGTTTAATCTTTTTCTTTTATTTTAGTTTTCTGCCAGGGACCTATTCGCTAGGTTTTATTTTACAGATTAGCCCCTGGTTTTCAAACGACCACATCTTTCTACTCATTTGTCCAAATCCAACGAAACCAACGCCCACTTCTTCGTTATGATCTCCTCTATCCAGTAAAACAACTCAAACATGTTTTTGAAAGTTTAAATTTGAATTAGATCAGATTTGAATTTGAACTTCGTTTGATCATAACTTGAGTTTTATAACTCCGATTTGAGTGATTCTTTTTGCAACCCAAAGCTCTTGACCTAAACTTTCAGATAAGGCCAAATTCACTTAATTTTGGTACTGTTAGAAATTGTTTTATGTTGCAAGTGTTATTTGATTGATTTTGATGTTTTCCGAATTGTTTTCCTCGTTCTTTCCGATCTTTTGAGTGATTGCTTATGTGTGGTTACTATTGTTTGCTTACGATAGATTGAAAGGAGTGAGACAAATAGAACTACCAAGAGTTTTGAGTGCGAATCATCTTCATCAACATTGCAGGCAAGTTCACACTTTGATCATATCCCTTTTCATACCCAGTTTTTATGCATTAGTTTCAATCCTCAAACATTGCATGATTAGGATCTAATTAAATTGTGGGTTTTGGGAAGTAGTTGAGGTAGTACCTATTACCTGTTTTGTTTTCAAACCCTTGGGAGTTACTTCTACGTTTGCTTTATGCCATGCTATGCTAGTAGACGTGGATTGGGTGAGTGTATCCATGACAGATGTGAGTTTGTTAATTAATGGTTTATTTAAGGTGGCAACTTAAATACACATCTGGGTGGATTGAGGCACCTGGTTTCCAGGACTTGCCTGTTTTTCTTCGGATCGCCACCCAGGCTCAAAGGGATCATGAGATTATTCAAACTAGAAACTTACGTGTGCAGCCACAAGCCATTATGGGCTCTGGCATAGTTGATTAAGTCGTGCGAACTCTTACGGGTGGACTAGCAGATGTAGGGGAAAGTAGGTGTACCGGTCTACCCTTTATGTAAGGTGCTAGCGCTTCCGAAAGACTATGTCTCGGTCATCCGTTTCTCAAACATCATGTAGTGCGAGGAATCAAACGGAGGCGATCGAGTCTTGTGGGGAAAAGTGCGCAAACCTCTGCAGAGTGTATAAACTAATCATGATTAGCCGTGTCCCCGGTTATGGACATCTTGAGTATCTAGTACTTGGGTTATCATGTGAATCTCATCATTTTACTTTAATTAATATTGTTGGGTTTTAATTATGATTATTTCTTAATTGGGATTGAGAATGCTGTCAACCATTCTCAATGTTTAACAACCACCATGATAGTTAAATAAATTTATTCCTTTGTAGTAGGGAAAAATTGGCTTTTCACAAAAACATTATAACCATAGAGCCTCCACCAGCCAAATATGCATGTAGTGATAGCCTTTATTCATCATTGCTCTATGGTGTGAATTTGCCAGTACATTCAATGTACTGACCCTCTGTGGCTGCAATGTCTCATGTTGCAGGGTCTTACGACGAGTAAGTGATACGATAGGGTTACGATTCCTATACTCAACTTTGCCGTTGGTGTTGATGGGAATCCACAACCTTGTTACTTCCGCTATTTTGGATTGAGGTAATAGTATTTACGTTATTTTATACATGTGATTTACCTCTGTTATAAATCCTCGGGTATTGTGTGTGTCAACATACCGATCCAGGGATGACACTTAAGCATAGAGACTTGATCCATTCGGGTCGGGTCGCTACAAGATGGTATCAAAGCACATGTTGACTGTAGGACGTGACCCTAGAAACTGGCAAGCCCATAAGAAAGATTTTTCTCTACAAATTTCTTTTCAAAAGGATCTTTTACCTCTCTTCTCTTCTGAGCTTATTCAAATATTCCCTTTTAGTGAGACCATACCCCTCTTCCCTTTTGACCACTCGAAGATTCGACTGATGAGACCACTCCAAGGAGTACAAGATATCAGGACAACCACGACCACTACAGAATGAAGGAGATTTTACCATGCATTTGGATAATGGAAATTACAGCTGTTGAAGACTCTGAAGACTAGGAGAATTTGAAGGCTCTGAAGAATTCCCAGACATTTTATGACCTAGGAAGGCTACCCTTATGGAACTTGGCAGACTATGGAAGCTGTCAATACCCGAGATCAAGGTGTATCGGAGAAAGACCGGTTTTGTCAAGAAAACCCTAAGACAGGAGATATCAACTATGGAATGATAGCTCATGGAAATGACAAGAGCAGAAACATGGACATTCATGATGTTATCATTCGCCTATGCTATTGTCACCGTGCTGAGTTAAGCATGCATATGCATGGAAAGATTGGATGGTAGAAGGCTGATGGAGCACCTATCATCAAGGTGAAGTTTTAACCTTAGCCGGTGTATCACCAGGATCTGGAGTATTACATGAAGAAGTTTAAGGTGGATCTGCAGGAAGCCGTATTTGACAAGGAGCATTTCGTGAAGAATTCAGGATCCGGAAACTGAAAGTAGCCAAGCTGGAGGAGCAAAACCTCGAGATACCGGAGATTTGTCAGGAAGGATAGTAGGACCATGGCTCATACCAAGGATGTTGAAACCCAGAAGTTTGGAACGCAACTCCAGAAATATTAAAGGATGTCACTAGAGACTTCGCGTCAACAGAGATCTGGCATAGGAACTTGAGTAGGACAAGCATGATCGGAAGAAGCCATCGGAGACATGACCAAGACTTGAAGAGTTTGATGACGTTGAGATCTATAGACCTTTAGTAGACCAAACCCCTGTTATATACCTACGTTAGATGCGACGATTGTGAGCTGTCTTTTGTTTGTTGTTTTTCCGATAGCCACAATAAAATCCGCCTTTTCAAAACTTTTGTTTGTATTGTGTGCATCCGTCTCGACCTCTCTTATCCCACCCCCAACCCATGGACCCAATAGAGGATGAATGGAGATGAGCTTATATTTTCTGGACCGATGAGTCAATTGGAGATGGACCAATGGATTCGGAACATGGAGGATCATGTGGAGAATACCTCTATAGCCGGAAAGAATATGACCCAGCATGCTCTTCAGAGCTTTGAAAAGAGCTACTTGGTGGAGGATGTACGAAACCATCAATGGATGACAAGGAATAACCACTTGGAAGGAATTTAAGTTGACTCTGCTAAAGTCTTGGCTTGTGTCCCAGAAGTTGAAGCCTTATGGAATGATATGGAGAAAGTGCATGCAAGCTTTGTGGAGAAATAGGACACAACCATAAATAAAACAGGGACGAATACCCTCATAAGCGGAGGATTACCAAAGGAGTTAGCCGAGGATTTTCAAGGAACTTCGGTTGGAGATTGTTCCCAAAGGTTTTGTTGCAGCAATGGAAGTTCAGTCTACATTGTTGGGAAAGACTCGTGAAGCTCAGAAGGATGACAAAGAGATTGCCGAGATAAAAGAGAGGATGAGCAAAGAAAAGGCCAAAGGTTTTCGTAAGGATGAGCACGACATCTTATGGTTCGAGGACCGTGTATATGTCCCCAATAATGCAAAGATCAGGAAGTAAATACTTCAAGAGGCTCATGACTCACCATACTCGATTCGCCATGGAAACACCAAGATGTATTTGGATTTGAAGGAGTGTTTCTGTTGGACTGGTATGAAGAAGGATACTGCGGAGTATGTAGTCGTAGGTGATGTATGCGGAGAGAGTAAAAGCGAGCATCGAAGCGGCGGGATTACTACAGCCTATGCCGATACCCGAATGGAAGTGGGATAAGCTTGGCATGGATTTCATTACCGGATTTCCCAGAACCCGAACAAGATATGACTCTATCTGGGTAGTAGTTGATTCGCTTGACCAAAGTGGCTCACTTTATCCTAGTGAAAACCACCTATACAAGTGCAAAGTTGGCCAAGATATATTTGACCAGGATCGTATGTCTGCATGGAGTTCCGAGGACCATCACATCAGATAGAGGAACACAGTTTACCTCAAAGTTTTGGAATCAGCTGTACCAGACTTTGGGTACTAGGCTAGAGTTCAGTACAACCTTTCATCCGCAGACAGATGGATAAATCGAGAGTGTCAAACAGATTCTGGAGGACATGTTGAGAGCGTGTGCGCTAAATTATGGATCTAGTAGGGATGATAATCTACCTTACGCGGAGTTCTCATACAACAACAGTTATCAAGCCAGTTTGAAGATGGCCCCTTTTAAAGCTTTTTACGGGAAAAGGAGCCAAACACCGTTGATGTGGGATGAAGTTGGAGACCGTCAGTTGTTTGGAACAAATGTGATCAAGGAGTCAGAAGAGAATGTTAAGTTGATTCAAGATAGACTGAAGGTAGCTCAGTCCAGGAAGAAGAGTTATGCAGACTCAAAAATGCAAGGAGGTAGTCTATGAAATTGGAGACAGAGCATGTCTTCGTGTGTCCCCACTACAAGGAGTTAAACGATTTGGAGTTAAGGGAAAGTTAGCCCCGAGATTTGTAGGACCATACCGTGTTTGGAGCGTATGGGAGAAGTGGCCAACAAGTTGGAGTCACCCGAAGCACTGTCAGGAGCTCATGATGTGTTTCATGTTTCCCAGTTGAAGAAGTGCCATGCAGGGATGGCCAATATTCCCCCGTAAGGACGCTTGACCCTGGAAAGGAAAATGATGTTCCACGAAGTGGAGTATGGACTTCATAAGTATAAGTTTTTATCTCAGTATGTGGGATATCCCACGAGGATGAAGAGATGTATTATTATTGGAAATAAAGGAGGTATGATGTTGGAAATATGGATCAATGGAAATTCCATGATGAGTCTGAGTAATCATGTCCTAGTTTGGTACCAATAGAAGGAAGAGAGACAGTACAATTGGATGGATTTAAGAATGCCAGGAAGTTGGATGTTGGAATAATGATCAGTTGCCCCGATGATGAGTTCAAGGTTTACAAGTGATGAGTGGGCCATAACCCACAGGCCCCAGGACCTGCCAAGAAGCAAGCACATTCTTGCTGAAGGAAAAACCCTGGAAGAGGATATGCCTTTACCCACCGACGATTCTATAGGAGTTTACGCAAAACCTGAGAGTTGTTAAGGAACGACAGATGTTTGTTTGGCTTGCAGAATCAATGGATTTATCCGAACTTGGTTCGTCGACAAGAGAAATTCTGCAATGCTTGTGAGGATGACCGAGTGTTAGGATGCGAGATTCGCTAAACCATATAGAAGATAATGATTTGGGTGCGGGATGGATTGATCACCATACCGACTTACTCTTATTATTCGCCTTGCTATACGGGATAGTAAATCTGAGTGACTTACATATAGTAGAGAGACGACGATCAAAACCTTGTTTAAACCTCAGAATGGTATAAGTATTTATCCCTTGTACAAGGCAGTTGTTGCCAATCGTAGGTCATACGGTGAGGTTCAATCCAGACCAATTTCCTGCAGGAGAAACCATAAATTGTTGACCACCATGAGATATTGATAGTTTTTTAGTATTGGCGCCAGACCCGTCAGCTAAGAAGACCCAGTCTCGGAATAACCTTACCAATATGAAAGGACAGAAGAATTGAGAAAAAGGATATGCCACTACCGGAAGAGCCCAGAGATGGAATTTGTCGAGATCTGGGAAGACCGACACTGTCAACAATAAGGATGGAGTATATGAGTATTGATGGAACTGTAACAATGCTTCTAAGGGTGGTAGCACCCGAGACCCCGGAGACGATCGATAGATTTTGAAGACCCCCAAACCCTAACCTATTTCTTGCTAGCCTCTCCGAATCTCGAGAACGAGATTCATTTTAAGGGTGGTAGGTTTGTAACATCCCAAAATTCTAAATTTTGGAATGTTATAAATAACTAGATAGCTTTGATTGATTGTTTGATTGATTGAAGTGAAGTTGAGTGAAATTTGAAACTTTTGAAAGTTAAATGAGAGGGAACAAAAGGACTTTCCCAAACTTTCATTTTGCATTTTATGACCTCCGTGAATTCAAATTCTTTTCACCACAAAACCCTGGAGAGAAGATGACATGACTTCTTCCATTTAAATAAATGAAAAGGGTTTCGAAGAGATTCGAATTTTATCTGGAAATATTTTCAAATTCAGAAACTTCAAGCAACTCAATGATTTTCATGAGAGAAGATAAAATGACTTCTTCAAAACATATGAAATATGAGTTGGGAGTTTCAAAGAATTAAATTCAAAGTTCTTTTGAATTTATTTTCAATTTGGAGTTATTTGAGTTTTATTCAAATTACTTTTCTCCAAAAATAAAATATATGGAAAATAGGGTAACATGATTCCCTACATCAGAAAATTGGAGAGAAATAAATTTGAATTAATTTTGGTATTTTATATTGATTTTTTATTGGATTTTATCAGACCGGTAGCACTCTTTGAATTATCTGAATTTGTGTGAATTTTATTTAATGCTAGAAAAATGCCCACGTTGTAGAAAATGTTTTTCTAAAATTTTGATATATTATATGCCTATATAATATTTTTATTTATTTTGTTTGATCGAGAAAATGTTTTAAAAACAAACTTCCCTCCGATCAAGCCCGGCCAGCCCGCCCATTGCCATTGCGCCCGCTCTCCCGAGCTCGGGCGGACTCCGCACCTGCCGCCGTTCGCCGCCGCCAGTCGCCGCCGGACTCACGCCGCCTTGCCCCCCTCCACGCCTCGAGCCCTCTCCTCCTATAAAGCGTGCGGACCCCAGATCCCGTTTTCGCCGCCGCCGCCGCCCTCGCCAGATCCGCCGCCGCCATCGGTTGCCACCGCCGCCGCCGTTATCAACCACCGCCGCCGCCGGGCGCCGCCCGCGCCGCCTCGCCCTCCGCCGCCGCGCCTTCCCGCCGCCGCTTGGGCCGTCGCGTCGAACCCCGCCGCCCGAGGCCGAAGCCGCCGCTGCCATCGTTCGCCTCGACGCCGGAGCCGCCACTGCCATCCGCCGCCGTCGACCTGAACCGCCACCTGAACCGGTACAAAACCGCCCGGTCCGGTTTTTTTAGGGTTTAGATTTACTTCGGTTTTTCTTAAACGGTTTATTTTTTTAGGTTAACTTATTCTGCGAGCGTTCATTAGATAGGGTTCGGTAGCGAACGATTTTCGTTCGTTAGCGATCGGTAACGAACATTCACTATTTACTCTTTTTATTTTATTTTAGTTTTCTGCCAGGGACCTATTCACTAGGTTTTATTTTACAGATTAGCCCCTGGTTTTCAAACGACCACATCTTTCTACTCATTTGTCCAAATCCAACGAAACCAACGCCCACTTCTTCGTTATGATATCCTCTATCTATTAAAACAACTCAAACATGTTTTTGAAAGTTTAAAATTTGAATTAGATCAGATTTGAATTTGAACTTCATTTGATCATAACTTGAGTTTTATAACTCCGATTTGAGTGATTCTTTTTGCAACTCGAAGCTCTTGACCTAAACTTTTAGATAAGGCCAAATTCACTTAATTTTGGTACTATTAGAAATTGTTTTATGTTGCAAGAGTTATTTGATTGATTTTGATGTTTTCCGAATTGTTTTCCTCGTTCTTTTTGATCTTTTGAGTGATTGCTTATGTGTGGTTACTATTGTTTGCTTACGATAGATTGAACGGAGTGAGACAAATAGAACTACCAAGAGTTTTGAGTGCGAATCATCTTCATCAACATTGCAAGCAAGTTCACACTTTGATCATATCCCTTTTCATACCCAGTTTTTGTGCATTAGTTTCAATCCTCAAACACTGCATGATTAGGATCTAATTAAATTGTGGGTTTTGGAAAGTAGTTGAGGTAGTACCTATTACCTGTTTTGTTTTCAAACCCTTGGGAGTTACTTCTACGTTTGCTTTATGCCATGCTATGCTAGTAGACGTGGATTGGGTGAATGTATCCATGACAGATGTGAGTTTGTTAATTAATGGTTTATTTAAGGTGGCAACTTAAACACACATCTGGTGGATTGAGGCACCTGGTTTCGAGACTTACTGTTTTTCTTGGACCGCCACCCGGGCTCAAAGGGATCATGAGATTATTCAAACTAGAAACTTCGTGTGCAGCCACAAGCCATTATGGGCTCTGCATAGTTGATTAAGTCGTGCGAACTCTTACGGGTGGACTAGCGATGTAGGGAAAGTAGGTGTACGGTCTACCCTTTATGTAAGGTGCTAGCGCTTAGAAAGACTATGTCTCGGTCATCCGTTTCTCAAACATCATGTAGTGCGAGGAATCAAGCGGAGGCGATAGAGTCTTCTTGGGAAAAGTCATAAACCTCTGCAAAGTGTATAAACTAATCATGATTAGCTGTGTCCCCGGTTATGGACATCTTGTGTATCTAGTACTTGGATTATCATGTGAATCTCATCATGTTACTTTAATTAATATCGTTGGGTTTTAATGATGATTATTTCTTAATTGGGATTGAGAATGCTATCAACCATTCTCAATGTTTAACAACCACCATGATAGTTAAATAAATTTATTCCTTTGCAGTAGGGAAAAATTGGCTTTTCACAAAAACATTATAACCATAGAGCCTCCACCAGCCAAATATGCATGTAGTGATAGCCTTTATTCATCATTGCTCTATGGTATGAATTTGCCAGTACATTCAATGTACTGACCCTCTGTGGCTGCAACGTCTCATGTTGCAGGGTCTTACGACGAGTAAGTGATACGTTAGGGTTACGATTCCTATACTCAACTTTGCCGTTGGTGTTGATGGGAATCCACACCCTTGTTACTTCCGTTATTTTGGATTGAGGTAATAGTATTTACGTTATTTTATACATGTGATTTACCTCTGTTATAAATCCTCGAGTACTGTGTGTGTCAGCATACCAATCCAGGGATGACACTTAAGCACAGAGACTTGATCCATTCGGGTCGGGTCGCTACAACTGTTGGGTCAGAGAAAAAGGAAGAACGCAATGGAATCAAGATGGCTTACATTTGGGGGATCTGATTCCTCATTGGTTCCGGCAAGAGTTGGTGAAGAAGCCATCAAGTTCCTCCAGCAAGTCCCTTTGTTGGATCTGTGTTCGTAGATAGATTTGATGTAGAAGCGTATAGTTGATGTGTTTCGTACTATGTGTGCGGGAAAAGTTCACCGCCAATGCTTTTGGCGGGCAAGACATATTTATATCCTTCCGAATATCTGTTCTGTTGCGTTAATTACGTTGCCTAGAGAAAGTCCGGAACGGTCGGTTTTAACTAAGAGACGGAGCGGCCGGTTTTGTTTAATTGCTGGGTTTTTAAGGGAAAAGGAGGCCAGCAGCGGGGGTCGTTGGATGAGCGCCAGCACGCATGGGAGGCAAGCCCAGTCCAAAATGGGAAGCCGAAAATCAAGGGCAAAATAGGAAGGAAACAAGAAAAAAGGCCCGCACGCAGAGCAATTGGTAAAAAACCGAAAAAAACTTAGGCGCAGAGTAATGAAAACGGAGGGAGTAATATTAGTGTGGCGGTCACAACTCCCAATGTCTTTGAAAGAAATGGGCTGGGTAACCGTAACATCCAAACCCGGAGCTTTTGGTTGGCGCCATTTGAAAACTTTAATTTCTTCCTTGTGTATTCCTCGGTCAGCTTGCTGTTCATCATAGCAGTAACTTTACAAGGAACCACGTCGATCACCTACTCCATATTGCATGTGCCCTCAGACGTGAAAAGTTTCTGATAAAAGGCTGTGACCATACCTTCCAAGTTCCATCTCATCCGCATCCTCGGAAGTTTTTCTTTCTCTTTTTGAGAATTCTCGCATCAACCTACGCTACTGACTGACGGGTCATATATGGAAGTTCGGCCCGTGGGCCGTGGCCACTGCGTGTTCAGTGATTCTGTCTAGCCCATTCCATGAAGGTGGCGAAATCCAAATTAAAGTCTCTCGCCTACCACACTCGTCCGATCCCCAGCGTCCGCCCTTGATCGGACGGGCGTCGCGGCGTACAAGCCGTTCGCAGATCGTACCCACCTCAGCCACCTGGACACTTATTCGAACTATAAATGGCACTGGGCGTCTCGTGCCGTCACTCACACCTACACTCTCGACCCACGCTTTCGACACTCCCGATTCGTCGCCTTCCTCTTCCTAACAGAAGGAGAGCAAAGCAAGAGAGGATGGGCTCGGAGGGGCCGGGGCATGGGTTCGGATCCGGGGCGGCGGAGGAGAGGGACATCGACGATCTCCCGCGGAACGACGCCAACTACACGGCGCTGACGCCGCTCTGGTTCCTCGAGCGGGCCGCCCTGGCCCAGCCGGACAGGGCGTCCGTCGTGCACGGCCCGGTCCGGTACACCTGGGCCGAGACCTACCGCCGGTGCCGCCGCCTCGCCTCTGCACTGGCGCGCCGATCTATCGGCCACGGCAGCACTGTAAATTTCTCTCCCCTGCTTTCCTAATTCCTTCCTAAAGAGCTCCATGTTTTGTCCCCTTTCTAGTCTATCTAGAGAGGCAAAGCACGAGAGAGCTGACTGTGAGTCGGGGTAGATTCTGTGTTGTATGACCTCCATTCAGACATAGAGTGTTTGAGTTCTACCTAGTACTCCCTCGTTCCAAAATAGATGACCCAACCTCCGTCCCTAGTTGAGTCATATATTTTGGAACGGAGGGAGTATATTTCAGAGAATTTTGCCCTGTTTGGCTGCCTGTGAAATTAAAACATTGAGGTTAAATGAATTCAGTTACTCCCTCCGATTCATATTAGTACAAAGTACTTTGTACTAAATCAGTGACAATTAATATGGATCGGAGGGAGTAGTAACTTGTGTGGCGCTTAAAGGGAAGAAGAACACTGAATTTTTTGTCATATTTATAGTTGGAGCCATGCTACTGTTTATTTTTTCTCTATATTGGGAGATACGGTCCACTTACCAATGTAAACTTTTATTCTGTTTTTGCGGGGCACTCAGAACTTCTAGAACTTTGCCTTTCATTTCCAGCAGGATGGAAACATGGGATGCCTATAGTTCGAAAAAGAAACGAAATGAAAAGAACAAGCATAAGACAGCACTGTCACTGTTATCAATTTGATGGAAACATGTGATCATGTCTCCACAAGGTGCTCCTAACATGTTGCCAAAAAAAAAGGTGCTCGTAACCAAACTCTAGTTCAGTAGCTCTGCTCATCAAAGAAAACACGGAACCGTCGCTGTTTCTGGTCAAACAGGATAAGCTTATCTCTTTCTTGTGTTGAGCGTCTCTGTCCAAGATATTATTTGTAAGTCTGTTCAGACTATGAGGGTTATACTGACGTATCTTTCCTGCAAGCGCCAAAGAAGCATGTGGAATGGTGGTTTATTTTTTGTTTGCCAAGTCATAATTTGTACCAATACCTGCGACTATTTTTTAACTGTATTATGATTTTATATGGTTCATAGCTTCGCTGCATATTGCAGTGGCCTTTTTAGATTTTAGGATTAGACGGTAATTATTTGTTTCCCTGTTTGTTTGATTAGGTTGCTGTGATAGCTCCAAATGTTCCGGCAGTGTATGAAGCCCACTTCGGCGTTCCAATGTCTGGAGCTGTGGTGAACTGCGTAAACATCCGGTTAAATGCTGAGACGATCGCGTTCCTTCTTGATCATTCCGTGGCAGAAGTTGTGATGGTGGACCAAGAATTCTTCACCCTAGCTGAGGAATCCCTGAAGATAGTATCAGAGAAGAAGAAACAGAATTTTCGGCCTCCAATACTAATTGTTATCGGCGATCCAACCTGTGAACCTAAGTCTCTACAATACGCTCTAGGACAAGGGGCCATTGAGTATGAGGAGTTTCTGAAAACCGGTGACCCAGAATTCAATTGGAAGCCACCGAAGGATGAATGGCAGAGCATTGCCTTAGGTTACACTTCTGGGACTACTTCAAGCCCAAAGGGTGTGGTGTTGCACCACCGTGGTGCCTACCTCATGGCGCTCAGTGTTGCTATGGTGTGGGGAATGCCTGAAGGGGCTGTTTACCTGTGGACTTTGCCTATGTTCCATTGCAATGGTTGGTGTTACACCTGGGCGTTGGCTGCCTTCTGCGGAACCAGCATATGTCTTCGCCAGGTACGTTAAAGATCTGTCCTATCATTGGTAGCTGCTTAAATTAACTTTGTAATGTCTGCAAATTGAGCTGATTTTGATGATGAAGACAAATGCTATGTTAATGCTGGCTGAGCTAATAATAGAGGTTATGTTACTGGGATGCAGTACTTACTCACTGTTGCCAATTATTAAATGCAAGTTATGCTAGAACTGCCAAGTTGCACAGATACAAAATTGCATCCAACACACCCAAAAAATCCACCTGCATGGAAGAGTATTTAGCAAGAATGGAGTACATCATCTCTCATCGGTTGATATTTCAGACTCTTCTAGAATGCATTTCTGGTAGCAAATGTGTTATCCAACTATGCAAACTTTATTTTAGCCTTCTAATGCTAACTAACATGAATATCACTTAGTTTCAAAAAAAAACACACACATGAATATCACTTCCAAGAGTAAAAAAGAAACAAGATAAAACAACTGTGCAATACATTCATTCATCTGATGCTATGTGTCGAATTTGATTCTCAAGACCCATTCATTGTGCTTGTGCAGGTGAGCACAAAGGCTATATACACTGGTATTGCAAAACAAGGAGTGACACATTTCTGCGCTGCGCCGGTCGTCATGAACAACCTCATAAACGCTCCTGCAAGCGAGACCTTCCTGCCACTCCCCCGTGTGGTCAATGTCATGGTGGCCGGAGCCGCCCCGACACCATCGCTTCTTGCGGCGCTGTCTATCCGTGGTTTCCGTGTCACCCACACTTATGGCCTGTCTGAGACCTATGGCCCATCGACGGTGTGCGCGTGGAAGCCCGAGTGGGACGACCTGCCGCTGGAGGAGCGCTCCCGCCTGCACTGCCGGCAGGGCATCAGGTACACCGCGCTGGAAGGCCTGGACGTGGTTGATCCGAAGACAATGGTCCCTGTCCCGGCCGATGGCAAGTCCTACGGGGAGATCGTGATGAGGGGCAACGCCGTGATGAAGGGGTACCTGAAGAACCCCAAGGCCAACGCGGAGGCGTTCGCGCATGGCTGGTACCACTCCGGCGACCTGGGCGTGAAGCACCCCGACGGGTACATCGAAGTCAAGGACCGGATGAAGGACATCATCATCTCCGGCGGGGAGAACATCAGCACCCTGGAGGTGGAGAAGGTGGTGTACATGCACCCGGCGGTCCTGGAGGCCTCGGTGGTCGCCAGGGCCGACGAGCGGTGGGGGGAGTCGCCCTGTGCGTTCGTGACCCTCAAGGAAGGGGCCGGTGGCTCCGACGAGGCGGCGCTGGCAAACGATATCATGAGGTTCTGCCGGGAAAGGATGCCGGGCTTCTGGGTCCCGAAGTCGGTCGTCTTCGGGCCGTTGCCGAAGACGGCGACGGGGAAGATCAAGAAGCACGAGCTGAGGGCCAAGGCCAAGGAGCTCGGCCCTGTGAAGAAGAGCAGGATGTGAGCTGAGTTCCAATGCTGAGATACATATACGTATAGTGGAGCGTGGACGCTAGCGCCATCGTGAATAAAGGTTATGCTCTTGGGAAATTCCCAAGTGAAGGCTTGTCTGTTTAAGAAATTGAAGCAGTCGTTTTCTTCCAAGAGAATAGAAGACAAGAGGGAGACAGAACACGAACTCTGCTTCTATGCTTAGGCTGTGTTGTTGTGATCGCTTGAGCGTGCAGATCACCTTTTTGCCCTGACTTCGTCCCACCAGGCGCATTTTTTTTTTTTTGACTTGGCGCATCGTTTTCTTAGAAACCGTATCGGTTTGAATCGTCGTGTGTTATGACTATCACATTTCCTTGTAGCATCATGGCTTGACAGGGTGGAAGCCCAAGGTGCCGACTGAAAAATGGTTGTTGCAGAAGCTGCGATTTGATGGACGCGAATCGTTCGCCGCGGGCATCGTTGGAAACGACCGGGAAAACCTCCGGCATCGTTGCCCTCAGTATTTCCTCGTCCTTAGTACTGAGGCAAGGATCGTGTGACCGGGAAGCCCAAGCGCATCAGAGAGGACCAGGCCATGGATGGACTCCTCCTTCGGTAGGGGTGATCAAAATTACACAGATGTGGCTGTGAGTATGGACTCCGACAAGGTGGGTGTGGGTGGTGTTGCATGATCTTCCACGGCCTTCTTGGGTGGATGGAGCAAACCCCATGTGGGGGTTACTAATCCGTTCATTGAAGTAACTTTGGCGCTGCGCGATGGAGTGATTTTTGCTAATCTTCGCGGTTTCTCTCATGTGATTATGGAAACAGACTACCTAGATATTGTTAATCTCTGAAAACATCGTCACAATAGCTTATCTGTTGTGGCACCAATACTCTTAGAAATTGGAGAGCTAGCTTCATCTTTTGCTTCTTTTCATGTTCAACATGTATTAAGATCAGCCAATGTACCGGCCCATCTTTGTGCAAAACATGCATGCACACTGCTGGTTACCGAAAGTTGGATTGACTCTAGACCCTCTTTCCTGCTCACTAGCCTTCTGGCGGATGACCCCAGGAGTACTTTTGTTGAATATAGCTCTCAAGTTGGAATGCAAAAAAAAAAAAAATCCCGGCAACGACAGACGCGAGCTTCATTTCGTGCACGCCAACAGGGCACGTCCAATCCCAAGACCCTTCCCGCTACCGTACAAGTGCGGCGCATGGAGACTGCCCCGCTACGGTACAGAGCGGCGAATTGCGTGATGGCGCATGGCGCCAGTCGATGTCTCGCAGGATCTCCCCGCTCGCAACGGGACCATACATTACACCGGATGGACGGGCGTCGCCGATAAACCAACAACAGAACGCCACCCACCCACCCCGGCCGGCTGCCGCGCCACGAGCCGGGGCGGCGGATCCCCGCCACCCGCTTCTCACCCCCCTCTCTGCAAGATCGCCCCACCGGCAACGGCGTGGCATATATAAAACGCAAGCCAAGCCTTCCCATTTGATCGGCGATTCCGTGCCAAGTCAAAGTCACACGAGCGAGCAACACGAGAGAGAGAGAGAGAGAGAGAGAGAGAGAGAGAGAGAGAGAGAGGCGGGGGCAGCCGGCCGCGGCGTTGGGGAGAAATGGCGGCGGAGAGGGACATCGACGACCTGCCGCGGAACGCGGCCAACTACACGGCGCTCACGCCGCTCTGGTTCCTCGAGCGCGCTGCGCTGGCGCACCCGGCCCGCGCATCCGTCGTGCACGGCGCCGTGCGCTACACCTGGGCCGACACCTACCGCCGCTGCCGCCGCCTCGCCTCCGCCCTCGCGCGCCGCTCCGTCGCCCACGGAAGCACGGTACGGGATGCCATCTCTCTTCTCCTCCATTTCTCCCCTCTCCCCCTTCCTCCACGTGCGCCTCTGCTCCGGTGTGTTCTGAGCGAACTGTGCCATAGGCCGTACCTCCCTGGACTTGCACGCTCGTGTCCTATCAACTTTACACATCAGGTCCTATGAACTTGTATAAGTGTGTCAGTTGAGACCCGTAGTTATTTTGATTGTCAAACAATGATCCTGTGACACTTCAACCCTATTGAATCCAAAGTTTGACCATGTGGTTGCTTAGTGAGATCGATCAAATGTTGCAAAATTTTCACCAAATATTCGAATTACATATAAAAGTCCCCCGTTGATTTCACTCGTGAGCACATGATAAAATTCAGTTGGTATTTAGCTCAAGTGTTGTACCATATCTGCTTACAAATAATGGACTGAAAGTGTAGATTCAAGTTCGCACAAGTGTAAGGACCTAGCTATACCGCATTTTATTCGAAAAAACAAATATAGAAACTTCCCATTCGATCATTCAAACTTGCCTTGAGCAGTAAAATGTTTTTTTTCTGAGTGTGTCAGTAGAGACCCGAAACAGTTTTGATTATCAACCAATGACCCAGTGACACTTTAACCCTACTATTGAACCCAATGTTTGACCATGTAGTTGCTTAATAAGATTGACCAGATCTTGTAAAACTTTCACCAAATGTTTGATTCCATATAACAGTCCCCATTGATTTCAATTTTGAGCGCATGGTAAATTTCAATTGGGATTTAGCTCAGGTGTCATACCATCTCTACTTACAAATAATCGACTGAAATGTTTAGATTCAAGTTCACACAAGTGAAAGGACCTGGCTATATGCATTCTATCCGGAGGAAAAAAAACATAGAAACTTTCCATTCGACCATTCAAAGTTCAAACCTGTCTTGAGCGGTAAAACGTTATTTACGGAGAGTCAGGAATAGATAGCATCTCGTGATTCACTTATGCTACCTTCAAAATTTTATTCCAAAAACATAACATAGAAACTTTCCATTTGACCATTCAAATTTGCCTTGAGCGGTAAAACGTTATTTTCGGAGAGTCAGAAATATATATATTCTCGTTATTCCCTTATGCTACCTTCAACAGGTTATATACGTAGCTATTTGTGGTCATAAATGAGCTTTCAGCCCTTGGATTTCTTGTAACAGATATGAGGCCCCATCATTTGATAGACTATTAATAGATGGGTGGTTGAATGTTGTACTTCTTCAGTCCTCAACTTCTCGTATGATAGGAATGCATGTTAAAAGCTTCTCCTTTCAACACACATGTCTTGTGCATTTCAATTAAACAAACACATGCTGAGATTTGATGGTTCACATGAATACAGTTATGGAGTTGCATACTTCTCAAAGTGAAATTATAAAGGATACTGTTTCACGTATTGCTGTATCCACATGGTGTTATCTTTTCTATTGAATGAATGGCATACAGCAGCCAGTTCATCCAAAAGTCCGAACTGATGGAGAAGGGTGGACAATGCATTTCAACATTTCCATGTTTCTGTACAAGCAGTTAGTTTCAAGTTTGCACCATCGCTTGGGCTAGTGAGCAGAGAGGTTGGTTACAAATTTCAAACATAGGCCAATATTTAACTTTAAGGGAACAATCCCCCAGCCATGTGTTATGCCAGAAGCTAACACTTTTTCCATTCCCCACATTCCATTTGTAAAAAGTGTTAAGAGGCACTTAAAGCCCAGGTAATGCCTTTCCAGAATGGAGATCCAACCCCATTTCTAGACCAATACATCAGGGTTTTCTGTATTGTACTTATGATCAATCAGAATTCTCCAATCCGTCCCCTCACTATCAAAATATCTTTTTCCCGCAAGAGGCCAGAAGAGCCATTGTAAAATCTCTAATATTTGGAACACCCAGTTCACCAACATCTTTCCTTCTGGACACCAATCCCCAGTTGGCAAGGTGATATTTATGGTTATCATCTATATTCTCCCAAAAGAAGTGGGCCATCTGGGAGTTGATTGTATTTATCGCCCATTTTGGAAATTTAATAATTGCCATAAGGTATGCAGGGATGTGTTCCCCTGTATCAATAATAGCTACGCAATTTATCATAGTGCAGTGGAACACCCAAGTATTTGATGGGAAAAGACCCCAATTGGCAACAGAAAATTTGAGCAGAAGATTTACAACCTATTACTCCCATCACTCTATTCATCTTGTCGACACCAAAACTTGTGTTTTCTAAGTTCAAACGTTCAATAGATTTGCGTTATATAGAAGATTAACTGCAGAAATCACCTTGAAGACAATAATATCTCTTCAAGTGCTACTATAGTAGTTTGATTGACTATTTCGTGCTAGCTAATACCACTGCATGCATAGAGTATATTCTGTTATGTTTATATTGATTATCTTCTCTTATATCTGTTAGGTGGCTGTAATAGCTCCAAATATCCCAGCAATTTATGAAGCTCATTTTGGAGTCCCCATGGCTGGAGCAGTGGTCAACTGTGTCAACATTCGATTAAATGCTCCCACTGTTGCGTTTCTGTTGGAGCACTCGTCAGCTGAAGTTGTGATGGTTGACCAAGAATTTTTCTCCCTGGCAGAGGATTCTTTGAGGATTATAGCAGATCAAAAGAAAGGTTCTTTCAGAAAGCCACTTGTAATAGTTATTGGTGATCATACCTGTGATCCTTCAGCCCTCCAAGATGCTCTGAGAACAGGGGCAATCGAATATGAGAAGTTCTTGGAAACTGGCGACCCTGAATTTGCATGGAAACCACCGCAGGATGAATGGAAGAGCATTGCCTTAGGTTATACTTCTGGAACGACATCTAGCCCAAAGGGTGTGGTTTTGCATCACAGGGGTGCTTACCTAATGTCACTCAGTGGTGCTCTTGTATGGAAAATGAACGATGGCGCAGTTTACCTGTGGACTTTGCCGATGTTCCACTGCAACGGCTGGTGCTATACATGGACGCTTGCTGCTATCTGTGGAACAAGCATATGTCTTCGTCAGGTATGCCTCACTATCTTGTAATCGTGCTTCATTAGAGACCTTCTTACTGTGAAATGTCTGTAACATAAATCCTGTAAAATTCATTTCAAAAAGTTACTCACGAAATCTAATGCTTCAGCGAATATTTATTTCTATATGAACGGAAGTTATTTATGTATAGAACAGTAAGTATGAGACCACAATGATCTGGTTGAGAAGTATACTTCATATTTCATAGGTTGATGCAATAAATGTAAAATACTAATGATGAATTCTAACAATAAATGATAAAATGAGATTGCTGCAGTTTAAGTTTCGAAACATAAATTGTAGCACTATCATTTTCTCTTCTTTATCTAGGTTACAAATGGCCATATTATTTTACGAAAACTTACATGGGTAAGCTTCTAACAAATACCTATCTGCATGGTTTGTTTGGAATTTTCCAAAACATAGAAATACATTTTCTACCAAGTTTTATGAAGTGGATTCCGCTGTACCCATGTCCCAAAAATCCTCTCCCACCAAGATATGCAGGAGGTAAAAAGGATGGCCTCGCACGAAACCAAGCCCAAGTAGTAGAATCAGTGCAATACGTGGTCTGCATTTTAAGATGATTACTTTCCTGATCTCTTGATTTTTTTTAATTGGAGGAGAATTATAGATCATCTTTCTTTTCCACTGGCAGCTTCTGATGGAGGTTCACTTAAACAAATGCTCCTTGATGCCTTTGTATGTGATGCAGTTGCCACATAAATAAATGAATAAGATAACATATACTCCCTCCATCCGGAATTAGTTGACTTAGATTTGTCTAGATACGGATGTATAATTCAGGATGGAGGTTGTATTAGATAGGTTGAAAACTTGGAATTTGAACCGTTGCTGTTCATGCCATATGATTATGCACCCAGTTCATTGCCAACTTGACGTTTGACCATAGCGATTAGTTTTACTGCACGTTTAGCTTACGATTTGTGATCCAGATGCTAGTACTGCTTTGTGATGAACTACCTAAAATAAGTTTGGCATACTGGATTGTTGTTTTGATACAAGGATGTCGATGCCTAGAATGTGTAAGCTTGAAATTAAGGGATTTAGCTTGGCTGATCTTTTTCTTTTTGCTGCTCAGTAGGATACACAGAGCCACAACGTTCATACAAAATATTCAAAATGAGAAACAGACGGGAAAGCAAAACAAGTTTGACAACAGCCCCGTGGCTGAAACAAAGAATCTCTTAGATGAGTTCACTTTGAACCACTTGTATTGATTTTGAACTTTGGGGTTAAATGTTGTTGACAACTCACTGAATCATTCATTCTTGTGTTCAGTATAGTGAGCAATTTAACTATCTCGTCTCACAAGCATATATGGTTCTCTTGTGTTGACCCATATTTATTTACAGGTCACAGCGAAGGCTATCTTCTCAGCGATAGCCAACCAAGGAGTGACTCACTTCTGTGGGGCGCCAGTTGTGCTCAACACCCTCATCAACGCCCCTCCAGCTGACACCATTCTCCCGCTGCCTCGCGTTGTGGATGTCATGACTGCTGGCGCTGCTCCGCCGCCCTCAGTCCTTGCGGCAATGTCGAAGCTCGGCTTCCGTGTCTCTCATACGTATGGCCTCTCAGAGACATATGGACCATCCACGGTGTGTGCATGGAAGCCAGAGTGGGACATCCTGCCAGATGACGAGCGTGCCCGCCTCCAAGCTCGCCAGGGAATTCGCTATGTAGGCCTGGAGGGCCTCGACGTGGTCGACCCCAAGTCCATGGCGCCAGTCCCAGCGGACGGCTCCACCCTGGGAGAGATTGTCATGCGAGGCAACTCCGTCATGAAGGGTTACCTGAAGAACCCCAAGGCCAACGCCGAGGCATTCGAAAACGGGTGGTTCCATTCCGGCGATCTGGGCGTTCGACACCCCGACGGCTACATCGAGGTGAAGGACCGAGCCAAGGACATCATCATTTCCGGCGGGGAGAACATCAGCAGCCTGGAGGTGGAGAAGGCGGTGTACCTGCACCCGGCGGTGCTGGAGGCGTCCGTCGTGGCGCGGGCCGACGAGCAGTGGGGGGAGTCGCCATGCGCCTTTGTCACGCTCAAGGACGGCGTGGACGGCTCCGACGAAGCAGCAATGGCTGCTAACGTGATCAAGTTCTGCCGCGAGCGCCTGCCCGGCTACTGGGTCCCCAAGTCCGTGGTGTTCGGGCCGCTGCCCAAGACGGCGACGGGTAAGATCAAGAAGCATGAGCTGAGAGCTAAGGCCAAGGAGCTGGGCCCGGTCCGGAAGAGCAGGATGTGAGCTAGGCTAAAACTCCTTGTGCCCTCGTCCACTCCAGAGCTGTCGTTTGGCGTCGGTGTACTGTATTCTTAGGACACCACACTGTATTTTGTTATATCATCACCTAGCTTCTGTACGAACTAAGGTGCTTGTTGAATTGTTTCGTACTGGCTGCTTATCGTGCATATGCCGGATGTACTTATTAGAGTGTTGTAAGTCTTCTGGAAGGCAGAGACGCACTGATTTTTCATGGTGTTGGTGAAAACTGAAAATTAGGCCGGGCAACTACTGACAGCTCTTTCTTGTGGAGGGGTTCAGAATAGGCGACTCCTTCAGTTTAGTTGCATATATCTTGTTGATCGAGTTTGTCAGAAATTAAAAGGCTGGAAAGAGAAAATGCCATCCCTAGAAGGAAGGAAGATCTTGTTAAAAATTGTGGCACAAGGAACGAAAATCCAAATCTGAGCCCGAGCTCATCTGCACCTGCGCTCACCAAAAAAATCAAAATAAATACTAAAAAAATTCAAAAAATTCCAAAAAAATTTGGGGTGGTGGACAATTTGATGCGTGAGGTGCGCCCCAATTTTCAAAACATTTGGACTTATGTGCAGCTCTCAGCAAAAAAGACAAATCGAAGGTCTGTAAAAATGTATACTGTTCATATACTGTTTTGGTCTGATTTGTCTTTTTTGCTGAGAGCTGCACATAAGTCCAAATGTTTTGAAAATTGCGGCGCACCTCACGTATCAAATTGTCCACCACCTCAATTTGTTTCGGAATTTCTTGAATTTTTCTGAATTTTTTACGAATTTTTTTTTGAACGGGTGCAGATGCACCCGGGCACCGAAACGCCGCATATGCTATGTCAGTGTTTAATCTGCCCTTGGGAATTCTTAAGGCGCCCTTGGGAATTGGTAAGGCAATCACTAGTGAAATCTCAGTATTCTATTTTATTTTATTTTTTGAGGAATATCATGTTTTATTGATCAAGGATAATTAAGAGAGAGTGCCTCCCGGATACAATCCGGGGTTCCATGAAAAATAGAGTCACCAAAGGACTCGGAAGATGTAGCTAGAATATGTGTCGCAACATTACAAACAATTTACATAACTAGAGGACTCAGACTTCTGGTGGAACTATGGGAGATGATTATTTGAAGAAAAAAGTATATTGGGTGGCGTGGTGAAATATGTGAATTCTGAAGAGGATATAAGATATGGGTTTTAGGTACCTTCTAGCTTTAATTTTGCTATGTTGGCAAAGCACTGTTGGTGACTAATTCAGAACCCAAAATATTTATGTACACGTGTTCTTGGCGCAAAATATTTTTCAGATGGTTACATTTTGAAGGCCTCCACTTTGAATACATAGGTGAGTACATTTGCAGGAGTCCAAACTTTTGGAAGGGGGTGTATTTGGAGAGTGAGTACTGAACAAAACATAAATACTCCCAATGTTTCTAAATATAAGTCTTTTTTGAGATTTCGATAAGGGACTGCATATGAAGAAAAATGAGTGAATCGACACTAAAATATGACTATATACATCTGCATGTAGTTTATATTGAAATCTCTAAAAAGACTTATATTTAGAAACGGAGGGAGTATATGGAATGACCCATGGATCCCTCCAAGCAATGACGGGAAGATTATTACGCTGAGAGGTCAAAGAACGCTATCAAAAGTAGAAGATGTTATTGACCCATATACTGGAGCATGGGATAAGTTCCGATCCAAGAAACTTTTTGTCCATTTGATGCTCACCGCTATTGCAGATCCCATTTAGTGTACAAGGTATTGATAACTTCGTTGTATGGCATTACACTAAATCCGGGACCTTCTCTGTCCGTTCAGCATATCAGAGGGAATGGGATCACAAATGTGATCATTGTTTATACCCGGAGAATGTACAAAGACAGGTAAACATGAACCCTAGTTGGTCTAGTTTGAAAACTGATGGTTCCCGAGAAAGTCAAGATCTTCCTGTGGAATGTCCTTTTTCGTGAATATGCTAGGTGCGTATCTTTGCATTGATAGGAGGGGAGAAAATACATGGAGTAATCCTCAAATGGCGTACACTGTTAGGAGACAGTCGAGGATGCTTGGTGGGCAGTAGGAGGGTATGCTCAGAGCCGATACAGATGATCAACTTATAGATAACAACCTATCTAACCCTATGGCACCGGCGGCCGCCCAACGTCTTGCCTCGTCCTTGATGACATCCACAAGAACGACAATAAAGGGTCGTGCACCATCAAAGATGATTGCATTCCGATGCTTCCAAATCTCCCGGGCTGTGAGGATGGTGATCGAAGCCAAGCCCTTGCGCAGGCCGGGTGGGGATTGTTGCATGGCATCAGACTACCATTGGAATAAACTGGTTGTGCCATCGGGCGGGGTAGAAGTGCATCGAGTCCATGAGAGAATTTCATGCCATGTGATCTTGGAGAAGACGCAACCCACAATGGTGGTCTTGCTCTACATGGGTACTCTCACAAACAGACACGTGGTAACCCAAGCTCAATGTGATAAGTAGTACTAAAAGGTAGTTTAGTCCTCAACTTAGCCCATAAACATCTCCAAAAGTGTCTAAGAAATTTAGTATCACGATCTGAAACAATAGTATTTGGCACACCATGCAAGCGAATAATTTCACGAAAGAACAAATCAGCAACATTAACAGCATCATCGCATTTATGACATGGTATAAAGTATGCCATTTTCGAGAATCTATCCATGACAACAAATATGATATCCCTCCCCTTCTTTGTTCGAGGTAAACCTTAAACAAAGTCCATAGGTATATCCTCCCAGGGAACACTAGGTACAGGCAAAGGCATATATAAACCATGTGGATTCAGTCATGACTTAGCTTTTTTACATGTAGTGCAGCGAGCAACAAAACACTCAACATCCCGTCTCATCTTTGGCCAAAAGAAATGTATAGCAAGTACGTCCTCCGTCTTCTTCATGCCAAAGTGTCCCATTAATCCTCCTCCATGCGCCTCCTGCAACAACAAAAGACGAACGGAGCTAGCTGGAATGCATAGCTTGTTAGCACGGAACACAAATCCACATTAGCGACGAACTTGTTTCATATTCTTCCTTCTTTACAATTCTGCATTACATCTTTAAAATCAACATCATGCACATATTGATCTTTCATGGTCTCCAAACCAAATATTTTGAAGTCAAGTTCTGAAAGCATAGTATAGCGACGAGATAATGCATCAGCAATAACATTTTCTTTACCCTTCTTGTGTTTAATGACATAACAGAAAATCTCAATGAATTCAACCCATTTAGCATGTCTATGACTCAGTTTAGCTTGACTTTTAATATGTTTCAAAGATTCATGGTCAGAATGTATAACAAATTCTTTGGACCATAAATAATGTTGCCATGTTTCTAAAGTCCGAACAAGAGCATATAATTCTTTATCATAAGTAGAATAATTCAGACTAGGCCCACTCAATTTTTCAGAAAAGTATGCAACAGGTTTGCCATCTTGTAATAACACACCTCCTAATCCAATTCCACTAGCATCACATTCAAGCTCAAACTCTTATAAAAATCAGGAAGTTGGAGTAAAGAAGCATGTGTCAACTTATCTTTCAATACCATGAAGGCTTCTTCCTGTGCGGTACCCCAAACAAAAGACACATCCTTCTTTGTAAGCTCATTGAGAGGTGCAGCAATGGTGCTGAAATCTCTCACAAAACGCCTACAGAAACCAGCGAGGCCAAGAAAACTCCTCACTTGTGTGACCGTTTTGGGATGCGGCCAACTCTCAATAGCTTCAATCCTGGCTTTATCAAGTTCAATTCCTTCTGGAGTAACAACATAGCCAAGAAAAGATACTCGATCGGTGCAAAAGGTGTACTTTTCGAGGATACTGTCGTGGTTCTAAGTCTGACAGTAGAATAGGGGGGTAGGAATGGAGAGGCAAGATCCTAGCTATGGAGTAGTTGTATACGCATGATGTTTACGAGTTCAGGCCCTTCTCGGAGGAAGTAACAGCCCTACGTCTCGGATCCCGGAGGCGGTCGACTGTATTATGTGCGTATCAGTTACAAGGGTGTGAACCCTTTACACTGAGGAGGGGGGTGGCTTATATAGAGTCCGCCAGACCCCTCCGGCCCTCAGTTATGCAGGGTTTAAGGTACATTATGATCTGGCATTACTGGTAACGCCATACATAAAGTGCTATGATGACCATAAAGACTACTTAATGATAGACCGTTCCTGTGCAGAGTGACTCTAGATCTCCTGGTGGTCTAGTGGGTGGCTTCATGGTCGAGTGTCTTCGAGTCCGTCGAGTGAAATCCTTCCGTCGATGAAGGTAGTTTCTTCTCTGAGATGTCCTTGGGAGGGTATCTTGGACAGGTCCATGACCCTACCCTAGGTACATGGCTTCATCATTAGCCCCCGAATGGATCGAGGTTTGAGTGGGGAAGGAGTTGAGAACTCTTCCGACCCATTTTTCGTGTTATGAGTATGTCTTGTTCTGGATCAATGAATTTCGGTAACGGCACCAACTTCTTTTTCAGTCGCCTTGATCCATTCTTTGTATCCGTCGAATGAATTTTCTGTACCTAGAGATCTCCGAACGACAGAGCGGAGGAAATCTCCAGTCTGACAAGTTGCTCTGCAGTTCACGGATTTAGCGGGATCTGAATTTTGGGAAGCGCGCGAGGCGGAGGAGGCCGCGGTACTCGGATGGGATAAGGCAGGAATGCCTCGATCTCCGCGCCACCTTTTTCGCCACGTATCGCTACGATCGCTTGAGTTTTAGACAGATCGTCCGGGCCTACCATCGATCCTCGAAGCAACCCCATATAAGGCGCCGGACGGGGGTTTTTGAACAGTGTGCCCTCATTTTCCTCTTCCTCTTCCTTAGACTCATCCGTCGCGTTCGCCTCCATCCCAGCGCTGCTGCTCTGTGCGTGCTTTGCCGGCGATGATGGTGAAGGAGAATACGGTGGCTTTGGAGCGGGCGAAGAAGGCGACAACGAAGGCGAAGGGAAGGGCGACCAGTCAGGGCGGATCCTCGTCACGGGCCGGTCTGCCGCAGGGCTGGATCCAGGGCAACTGGATCCGCTCGACTATCCGTCAGAAAGATCTTGATGACCTGGCCAATGAAGGACTGATCCCCCATGGATCAGCGAGGTTCCCGGGGAAGGAGTGGCAACTGCAGCCTTAGGAGGGTGAGTGTGTCCTCTTGGCCACCCATGTTGACCGCGGGTTTTCTTTGCTGCCCCACCCTTTCTTTCGGGGATTTCTGAAATTATTTGGGGCACAACTCCACCACTTCACACCCAACTCCATCGTGAATCTCGCTGCTTTCGTGTCCTTGTGTGAGAATTTCTTGGGTTGTCGGCCTCATTGGGGCCTTTTCAAACACATTTTCACCTGTCGCTCCCAGACAGTGAAAAAGGCCAATCCGAGTGACGAGAAAACCGAAATGATTCAGATGTGTGGGGGTCTTGGGGTTCAAATGAGGGGAAAAGTGCCTTTCCAGCCATGGTCCTTCCCGAGTCGGTCTGAGGGTGGCAGTCGACTTGGTTCTCTCGCCAAGACCAGCCGATGCAGGCGGTCATTGGACTCCTCCTTTTCCATGGACCGAGTGAGCAAGCCGTCATCTTTGAAGGTGGTCCCGGAGGAGAAGGCGCAGGTTAAGGTGCTGGTCGAGCGTGTAGTCCAGCTTATCCGTGACGGGGTGACCGGCATGGATCTCTTGGAGGTCTTCCTCCGACGATGCATCCAGCCGCTTCAATATCGAGACCATCCGATGTGGATGTATTCTGGCACTGAAGACACCACTCGGATCCACCCGGAGGAGGTCGAGGATGCCACGCTGGAGAGGTGGATGACTGCCATCACAGGGAACAAGGATAACCCTCGAGGAGCTAGGAGGATTCCTCCACTCGACCAATCATATGAAGTAGACAAGGTCCAATCTTGTATCTTTGACCGTGATCCTGCTTTCTCCATCCTGTTTGCTTAACATCGGTCGACTGACTTTTGTCTTGTTTGTTGTCTTCCAGGTCACCAGCGAGATGTACTCGATGCCCAACGGGGCGCAAGAACAAATCGAGGAGGAGGAGGGGAGCGGAGGTGAAAGTCGGGAGGAGTGGCAATCTGATGGTGAGGGGGACGAAGATGACGATGGCTCCGGTGAAGAGGAGGAAGAGGAGGAGGAAGTCGACCCTCCTCGCACTGAAAGGCGATCCAAGCTCGCCCATGATACTGCAGTCGAGCGTGGCAAAGCGATTGTGCCTGTTGGGCAGTTGACGAAACGCCCTCGGACGACCTCTCCGGCGCCGACTGAAAAAGCGCCGAAGCAACACCGAGCGACATCGCCAAAGCCGACGAAGGCCCTACCCAAGATGAGGATGGTGATTCCCATCATTTCCGGGTAATAGCAGAACTTCTGTTTTCTTGTTTAGCATGAATAAACTCTTGGTCGACTCGTTGGCTAACCAACTGATGTCTGGAATCTGCAGTGCTGCTACCTCCGAGACCTCAGCCAGGAATGAGGACCAAGAAATGGAAGATGCTGCCACCTCCAACCTTGGTATGATCTCTGTAGTTTCGCTTTTGGTCGATTGGATCTTCATTTTTAACTTTGAATCTTTCCTGTAGCCCCACCTCATGTCATTGATCTCCCTGATGATGACGATGAGGAGCCACTGAGGCAGAGGAGGAACAAAAAGGCGCCTGCTGGCAAGGCTGCTCAGGTTGTATCAGCACCTGAGATGCTGGTTCAAGAGGGAGGCAACGTCATTCGGACTTTCGTGTCCTTTGCTGTGCCGCTGATGAGTGTTCGACCTTCGTCGTCGACTGTTGATCCGCCTTCTCTTTATCCACACACCACGTCCCAGATGACCAAGCGGGTGATGCAAAGGAGGCTATACGCCAGGCGGGGGTCATGATGGAGCAGGTGAAGGCGATCCGGGACGCCAGCCAAGCAGGTTAAGATGCAAGTTCAGCTCTTCAGAGCAACGTCCAGGTTAGTTGGTCACCGCTTGTTCTGTTAGGATATGGTACCTGGAAACTCTTCTTTCTGAAGATCTTTGCATCTGTACACCCACTGGGTGTGTCGATTGAATTTTTGGATAGGTGGGGGCACGCTGAGTGCACCCACTGGGTGTAGTCCCCGAGACTATGGTGGACTGCTGGCAGTCGACTGTAGTCTTTATACTTTGAATTTCTTCGCTCTAACTTCTCCACTCGGTCTAGTCGAATGGAATCTTGGAACCAATGGGGGCACGCTGAGTGCACCCACTCGGTGTAGTCCCCGAGACCATGGTCGACTGCTGGCAGTCGACTAAGGTCTGAAGAACATCTCTCTTCGTTTTTTAGATCATAATGATACCGTGGCTGACTGCTGGCAGTTAGCTATGGTTTAGGATCGTAAGTTTTTTGTTTCTTTCGATCGACTGATCAAACCGAGTCAGTAGAACCAGTGGGGGCACGCTGAGTGCAGCCACTGGGTGTAGTCCCCAAGACTACTGTTGAATATTTTGATTCGGCTGTAGTCTTAGAAATGCTACAATTTTTCTCTTAGTCACTCGGATGCAACTTATCTTTAATGTTTGTCGACTATCCTTTCGCAGAAATCTTGCGAGCTTGTGGCTCACTATACTGAGTTGGAGAACAAACATATCCAACTCGAACTTGACTTGAAGCTTGTCCAGGAGAACTCACGAAGGCGAAGGAGGAAGCAAAAAGGTATGTCTGGTGAGAATCTTGACGTCTGCCTTTATTTTTTGTCCATTCCTGATTCTGATCTCATTGTCACTTTGCAGATAAACTGAAGGAGGCTTTGAAGAAGGACCTTGACCTCGCCGAGGCGCAGAAAGCGGCTTCGGACAAGACGACGCTCGCAGAAGAAAAGCTGGCTTCAGTCGGTAAACTCGAAGAGGAGAATACCAATCTGAAAGCTGCTCTTGACGCCGCCAACAAGGAGGTCAGCCGTCTGAAGAATGACAAGATAGCTCTGAGTGACAAGGCCAGCAAACTGATGGGGAAGAAGAACGATCTGGAGGCTTATCTGGAAGGGCTCGCCAAGAAGTTATTCCTCATTCTTGAAGGTAATCTCTTTTATCCGTCTGACTCGTTATCATCGACTCATCGTGGGACTGTTGGCTTAACTTCAAACTGTGCTTACAGAATTCTGTCAAAACTGCGAGGAGGAGACCAGTCGTCTGGAGACAAACTTGGACCCCATTAACTCTCCTATGAAGGACGAGGCTGCTATGAACGTGTTCCGACTGGAGTCTCGCGTTACTGGTGTGGTGGACTACCTCGCTCGACTGAAGGTTGCAGTGTCGCGGATCGACACGACACTCTGGCCAAGAGAGACGCTTCAAAATGACCTCGAGTCTTTAATGACTCGACTGAATGACATTCCAGGTCGAGTGCAGGAATGGAAGAAGTCTTCCGCCAGGTGTGGTGCTGATGTTGCTCTGTTCCTGGTATGTGTTCACTGCAAGGATGCTCGAGAGGACAAGCTAGCGTCCATCAGGGTGGCCAATACCAAGAAGCATGACTTCCATTCTTTCATGGAGACCTTCATTGTTGTTGCCACTCGGATTGCTGATGGAATCGACCTGGACCAGTTTGTCGCGCCCTACAGTCCTCCACCTGAGGAGTAAAAAACTTCTATGCTTCACCTTAAATTTGTCTCGGAATGCCGAGTGGTTTTGTAACCGATAAACTTTTACAGGCTTGACGCTTGAGCACTTTTGAATCCGTTATCTGAACTTTGCTTATCGTTGAATATGCTTGCATTTGCCTTCGAGCAAACTTTCTTCTTCACTCGGAATATACTTTAATGCTTGAGACGCAGCTCTGAGGTGGAAAGTCCAGTCGACCTGCACTTCATCACTCTTACAGGTAAGGATGGAGCACAGATTGCAGTCGACCTGCGTCCTTGCGGGTCAAGATGGAACGCACATTGTATTTGTGGCGTTGCTCAGAAGGAGAAGGTAGCAATCGACCTGCACCTCGTCATCCTTGCGGATTGGAATGGATTGAATACTTAGGCGAGTATGGGACTGCAGCTAAGCCCCCGAGTGGGAGGTTCGCTCTCCACTCGGTAGGATTTTCAGATACTTAGGCGAGTACTGGACTGCAGCTAAGCCCCCGAGCGGGAGGTTTGCTCTCCACTCGGTAGGATTTTCAGATACTTAGGCGAGTACTAGATTGCAGCTAAGCCCCCGAGTGGGAGGTTTGCTCTCCACTCGGTAGGGTTTTCAGATACTTAGGCGAGTACTGGTGTCACGCCCAATATGCGATACTATCCTAAAGAGACTCGATGGTCCCACCAAGGATAGAACCGCATATTGAAACGCTTTTGCAAGGTGGATATCATTACATCAACATTACATAATAGATGGGGATACATACAAAAGGCATACAATGCCACACGAATACAACATCATCTCATACATAAGATCAACATCCGACTACGGATGAAACACAAACAGAAGCTCAAATGACATCCACCCTACTAGCCCAGGTTGCCGACCTGGAACCTATCCCCTGATCGAACAAGAAGCAGAAGAAGAACTCCAAAACAAGCAAGCATCGCTCTCGCGTCAAGATCATCGCACAACCTGTACCTGCAAATGTTGTTGTAGTAATCCGTGAGCCACGAGGACTCAGCAATCCCATAACCATGGGTACCAAGACTAGCAAAGATTAATGGGAAAGGAAGGGGTAAAGTGGTGAGGTTGCAGCAGCGACTAAGCATGATATGGTGGCTAACATACGCAAATAAGAGCGAGAAGAGAAGCAATGGAACGGTCGTGAAGCTAGCAATGATCAAGAGGTGATCCTGAACACCTACTTACGTCAAACATAACCCAAAGACCGTGTTCACTTCCCGGACTCCGCCGAGAAGAGACCATCACGGCTACACACGCGGTTGATGCGTTTTAATTCGGATCTGGTGTCAAGTTATCTACAACCGGACATTAACAAATTCCCATCTGCCACATAACCGCGGGCACGGCTCTCGAAAGTTTATACCCTGCAGAGGTGTACCAACTTAGCCCATGATAAGCTCTCGCGATCAACGAAGGATATTCCTTCTCCCAGGAAGACCCGATCAGTCTCGGAATCCCGGTTTACAAGACATTTCGACAATGGTAAAACAAGACCAGCAAAGCCGCCCGATCTTGGCAACAATCCCGATAGGAGCTGCACATATCTCGTTCTCGTGGCAACACCGGATAGGTCGACCTACGAGTAAAACCAGACCTCGAGTTGCCCGAGGTGGCCCCTTGATCTGCCGGTTCGGACCAACACTTAGACAAGCACCGCCCGGAGGGGCTAAAATAAAGATGACCCTTGGGTTAATTACTCCCAAGGAAAAGTAGGTGGTGGTGAGGCAAATGGTAAAACCAAGGTTGGGCCTTCTTTGGAGGAGTTTTATTCAAAGCGAACCGTCGGGGGTCCCATAAATCACCCGACCGCGTAAGGAACGCATAAAACCGGGAACATAACACCGTATGAAGGAAACTAGGGCGGCAAGAGTGGAACAAAACACCGGGCATAAGGCCGAGCCTTCCACCCTTTACCAAATATATAGATGCATTAATAATATAAGAGATATTGTGATATCCCAACCAAAATCCTGTCCACCATGGAGAAATCTTCAACTTCACCTGCAACTAGCAACACTATAAGAGGGCTGAGCAAAGCGGTAACATAGCCAAGCAATGGTTTGCTAGGAAGGGTGTCAAAGGTTAGAGGTTCATGGCAATTTGGGGAGGCTTGAAGAGCAAATGATAGTTAACGCAGCATAGCGATAGAACGAAGCAACTAGCATAGCAATGATAGAAGTGAGATCCAGGGTAGCGGTCATCTTGCCTGAAATCCCGCTAGGAAGAAGAACGAGTCCATGAAGAAGATGAAGCCACGAAGACGAACCAAGCGTAGACGAACGAATCCTCACGATCGCAGCGAAACGGGAACTATCGAGAAGAAGCACAACATGGTAAATACAACACACATAGACAAGACATGATGCACAACAAGCATGATGCATGACAAGGCTACATGAAGCTACTCATGGCAAGAGATGATGCAAACAATAACAGCACATCAAGGCAAGAAATGAGGCCGGAAACAACATATAACAATTCCGGTAAGTCCTCATATGCAAATTTCGAAATTGGTCCAGATCTGAATAAACCTTAAGTTCAAGTTGTTAAACAGCAAGTTAAGATACACCAAGATGATCTACACGAGATTCTAGTCAAGTTACATATAAAGTTCATTAGATTCGGAGCTACGGCCTAGAAGATATGAGCAAAACAAGTTCAACATGGCATTGATGCTAAATGCATGCAAACATCAAGCAAACACTCCCAAACATGGATGCAACATGATAATATGAAGCTACATGCAAAATCAAGCAAGTTTCATATAGAGCACACTCAAAACGGAGCAACGGTTCAACACACACACACTATACAAGTTATAGCAACAATCTGTCCAAAATAGCAACTAGGCATATTGCAAGCATTAAAACAATAAGCTACATCATCCCAATGAGAAAACAAAAGGCATGGGCATGATGTACAGGTAAAGCATGACAAAACATGAACACTGAGCTATCTCCAGAAACAACTAGAACATGCTCAAAAGGACATGGGAAGATTGCAAATATTAACAGTTTCGGGCTTTAGCAGAAATAACATCAGGTTGCAATGTTTAGAGCAAGCAAACATCATGCTACAGGAACATAACATGGCAAACGAAGGCATGGCATGAATCTACTAATTGCATAGAACAAAAGTCCCTTACTGACCATGAGCCAAAAAGGATCAGAAGATATGATGGCACCCATGTAAACATGGCAAGTAATATGACAGATTCATACATGGCAGGAACAACAATAAGTAGACATGTTGGTGAGCTTGAACCACTCACCACAGAGCAATACATGGCATGGCAAGGCATACAACAGTAAGTATACATCTTTATGAAGCTAAGCATGGCAAGAGCAAGTTCATAGGGTACATGGATCACTAGCAAAACACATGGCCAAAACTGAACTTAATGTTAACAGGCTGACAACAACATTATTTAGCAAGTTTGGAGCAAGATTATAACAAGCTACAGCAGGCTATAAATACAACCAGAGGCATTAATGGATAGAACATGACATGTATAACAATTCATCCTTAGTGAACATCTCCAGATTATGCATAGAATAACTAGTAGAAGCAGGTTAACATAGCATCCCGAAATAACAGAATCTGTCTAGCAGAACAGCAACAAGTACCCTCCTTAACAAGCTCGATGCACTCACTACACAAGTCACAAAAATACATGGATGGCACCACTGGAAAGAGGGCATAGCATATACCAAAACATATGTAGACATCAACCTCATTGGATGCACACATCAAACATGGCAAAAATGACAAAAGTGCAAGTTATAACAGTTTCAGCAGATTAACATCAACATGCGCTCTTCCAACAGCATTTCGGGCATCCAGATGAGCTCAAATGAAAATGATGCAATGGGATGAAATGAAGTACTCGTTGAGACGAACAATTTGGTATATTACACACACGATACGAAGGAGTATGCACAGAGTTATGGCATGTCAAAGTATGCACCAGAATGCAATTATTTTAGGGACTTGGCAGTTTTCGGGAAAAAAATAGACGCGCGCAAGATAGCTAAATGTCGCACGGGCGGGGTTTAGGCGGTTGGCTCACCATGGGCCTGGCCCAGAAGGGGAAGGAGGCAGGCCGGCTTGGGCCTGGGGGTGCAGCAGGCCGGGGCTGGGCCTTGGGGAGGCAAGGCCCACGAGGGCGTACCTCGCGGCCAACGAAGGCCTCGGGCGCTCCTCGTACTTCCCGACAGGAGGTCGAGCGAGGCCATGGCGCGGTGCTGGCAGCGGCTGATGGCGGCTCCGGTGACGGTAGGACGACGACGGCGAGGCGACAAAGGGCAGCAGGGGTGGATCCGGGCGCGGACGGGCGTCGGGGTCCCGTTTCTGGCCGGATCGAGGCGGAGGGCGGCGTCCCATGGACTCCAGCGCGACGTGGGAAGGCAGGGAACTGACGGGGAGGTCCAGGCGATGGCGCGGGTAAAGTCTGGCGAGGCGGCGAGGGGAGACTACGGCTGGGGCGTGCTCCTGCGAGGCCCGGTCGCCGGAGCAGTCGGCAGCGAGGCGTCTGAGCTCTGGATCGGGAGCTCCTCTCCCGATCTGGAGCTTGGGGAGCAGGGGCGGCGTGGTGCGGGTGCCTCGGGCCCAGATCAGCCCGGGGCGGGCCGCGGATGGGCTCCGGTGGGCTCGGTGGAGGGAGGAGGGCTGCGGGGGCGCGTGGCAGCCTCTGGTTGGCTGCGGGGTGGAAAGGGTGCGATGTGGCGCAGCCTGATTGGCCGTAGAGCGCTGGCGGTGGCGCCAAATGGCGGCGGGGCTGTGGTCGGGCATGGATCCCGAGGAGGGTGGCGGCGGGACAGAGGTAGGGGAAGGCTAGGGGTAGGTTTTGCCCAAAAATGGAGAGGGGTGTGTCCATTTATAGCAGGTAGGCTAGGTTAGGGGGGTGTTGGGGGCTTTCGGAGCCCTCCGATCGCGATCCGATGGCACCGGTCGGAGGGGGGGGGAACGCTAGGTGGGCTGCAAGTAACCGCGTAGAAGGTCTCGGTCTAAGAAGAGAGGGGGAGAAGTGCGGCCCGGCAACTGTTTCAGAGACCGAAACGTCCGACGAATAAACCGGCAACGATGCCGCTATATATTTAACGGTTGGGCTATCGAACGAGCTCCGAATGTGACGAAACTTGACAGGCGCTCTGTCTACACTATAATAAGAACGCACGCCAAGTTGCATCCCATTCCGAGAACATTTTTATGCCACTAATAAAATAATATTTCGGAGGTGCCGCGGGTGCGTGCGAGTGTGTCTGGTCTCGGAACGGAAAACGGAGAGAACCAGGAGAACCCGAACAGATGCAAGTTTTGAAAAACATGCAGATGAAATGCAGATGGTGACATGGCAAAATGCAACACGCAAGCAAATGACATGGCAACAACGGCAAATAACTGGCAGACACCTGGCGCATTGGATCCGGGGCGTTACAACACTCCTCCACTAACAAGAGATCTCGTCCCGAGATCTTAGGACCGAGACGGAAGGGAAAAGGGATGATGTGAAACAAGAACTGAAGAAAAGAATCAAAGAATCGAGAGCACTCGAGAAGAAGAAATGAACGAGGAGAATGACGAGAATCGAAAGCTCACGGAATCAGAGAGACTATGAAACCACTCCTGTTAGAACGAGACAAGAAAAGAATAAGACTGAAAGGATTTAGGCAGCACTCCGGCTGAAACATGGAAAGAATAGAACACGAGCTTGACAAGATGGAACGATACTTGACGACATAAGCAACGCAATGCCTCCGGAAGAACTGAAAGAGTTGAATGAAAACAACGGAGAAGAAGACGACATATTCTTCCACGAATGAAATAGAAAGCAACCTTAGAAGAAAGGATTGAACGGAGTTGTTGAGAAAATCAACAACGAAAAGAATAAGCTAGTTGTGGTCTTATAGGTAACATCTCAAGATCATAAGGTGATAACCGGCCACAAACGGAAATGATTGGATAGCTGAGAACAACGAAGAAATGCAAAACTCCACTTCAAAAGAATACGGAGAATTAATTGCACTTCGAGATGCAAGAAGGATAAACTTGAGCTCCTCCAACAAGAATCTTGATGAACACTTGAAAGAATGAATTAAATCATGAAGAACCAGCGTGAAGAACTTCGGTGACAAAAGGATTATGAGATAGAATGAAGGATAAAAGAATAAGATGAGCATTGCGATGATTTAGATGGAGGTTCCGACGAAATAGCCGAGGAAAATTGAACTCCGGAAAAGAAAAGATGAAAGCACTTGGAACTGGAATTTATTCATCAAGAACAAACTCCGAAAGAAGGGATTACTCACTTGAATGAAATAAGAATAAGATTTATTGTATGCTTATCCTCCATGAAATTAAATTGATGACAAGCAATGGATTTACATATTACTTATTCTTCTTGAAAAGGATTGAGAATAGACATATCGCAAACTTGAGAAGGTCTTCATGAACCACCGGTAGGATTGAAAAGAACGAATGGATTAATATGATAACAAGGAAAAGAATCTTGAACGAACCACCGTAAGAATTTGGAAATGACTGATGAAAGAGAATGAATCACCGGGAAGAATTAGAATAACCAAAATGCTAGAGGGGATTTAGATGCAAAAGAACGAAGAGATCATGAGTTGATTAAAGAACACTTGAACGAAGCACCGATATAAATAGAGAACGATAACAGGAATGATGGCCTCCGGTGAAAAGAAATGGAAAAACAACTCCTGACATACTCCAGATGGGTAAGAAAAGAATATCTGACAAACCAAATAATATGAGAGGATAACATGAAGCTAGAACCATGAATCTTCGGAAGAACGGACAAGATTTAGAGGAAAAACTCTTCTTCAATCTTCAAATGATGACGAGAAACACCACCCAAAATTACTGAGATACACCGGGAGAATGAAAAACCGAAAAGGTTGAGTCAATAATGAAAAGAATTTGAAAGCAATCTTGGAGAAGGCATGTGAATGATGGAATCCATTCTTATGTCACACTTGAAAAGAATTTGAGAATAACTCCGGGGGAATTAGAAGAGTCAGGTAAGATCCTGGGAAAAGACCTGTGGGTTAGGGGCCACTGGAGAGATAACACCGTTGAAAAGGATTGTTGAAGAAATAGATGATGCACCGGAACAAATGAAATATTTGAATGAGGTGACAACCTCGAATTAATTGGAACACAGACGAATCTCCTGAGATGTCTTACGAACTCCGGGATGATTGAATGGCGAGATGCAAACGAGCAAGGAAAACACTTGAGCCGAGGGAAAGAATATGATGTACCAAAAATTTGAATTGAATCCACCAGAGAAGAAAAAGAGATGAAGAATGACGAACTAGACGAGAATTCACCGGTTGAAACAATTGACGAAAGACTGAAGAGGCTCCGCATGAATGAAATTGATACTTGAAACAGACTCAGACTCCGGGAAGAAGAAAGGGTGGGAGGGCGGGAAAACAAGGGAACTTGGAAGGGGGAACCAACAAATATCTTGAAGAGAAAACACCGGTTGAAATCATTGAGGAAAGAAAGCAAAGACTTCGCACGAGTAGAAAGCATACTCGATTACAAACTCCGGTTCCGAGGAGAAAAAGGGGAGGGCGGGTGGGAAAATAAAACAACTGAGGATTGAACTTGACAACGATGAAGAGGCTCGAGTCAACTTGACGAGAAATGAACCGGATAAAAAGAGCTGAGAACCAATGATCGGAAAACCAACTGCGTGAACCTAAAGAAAGTTTGAAAGGGAAGAGAAGTAATTCAAAACACCTACGTCAAGATTCCTCACCAGAGCGACGAAGAGGCTGAGGAGTAAAAAGAATTCCTACTCTCCGATATAACTAGACTCCGAAAACAGTTTTCTTCTAGACTCAACAATGGCCAAACTACACGATCAATCACGGGGGGCTCCTAGGGTTGGTCGAGGCTCTGATACCAACTTGTCACGCCCAATATGCGATACTATCCTAAAGAGACTCGATGGTCCCACCAAGGATAGAACCGCATATTAAAACGCTTTTGCAAGGTGGATATCATTACATCAACATTACATAATAGATGGGGATACATACAAAAGGCATACAATGCCACACGAATACAACATCATCTCATACATAAGATCAACGTCCGACTACGGATGAAACACAAACAGAAGCTCAAACGACATCCACCCTGCTAGCCCAGGTTGCCGACCTGGAACCTATCCCCTGATCGAAGAAGAAGCAGAAGAAGAACTCCAAAACAAGCAAGCATCGCTCTCGCGTCAAGATCATCGCACAACCTGTACCTGCAACTGTTGTTGTAGTAATTTGTGAGCCACGAGGACTCAGCAATCCCATAACCATGGGTATCAAGACTAGCAAAGCTTAATGGGAAAGGAAGGGGTAAAGTGGTGAGGTTGCAGCAGCGACTAAGCATGATATGGTGGCTAACGTACGCAAATAAGAGCGAGAAGAGAAGCAATGGAACGGTCGTGAAGCTAGCAATGATCAAGAGGTGATCCTGAACACCTACTTACGTCAAACATAACCCAAAGACCGTGTTCACTTCCGGACTCCGCCGAAGAGACCATCACGGCTACACACGCGATTGATGCGTTTTAATTCGGATCTGGTGTCAAGTTATCTACAACCGGACATTAACAAATTCCCATCTGCCACATAACCGCGGGCACGGCTCTCGAAAGTTTATACCCTGCAGAGGTGTACCAACTTAGCCCATGATAAGCTCTCGCGATCAACGAAGGATATTCCTTCTCCCTGGAAGACCCGATCAGTCTCGGAATCCTGGTTTACAAGACATTTCGACAATGGTAAAACAAGACCAGCAAAGCCGCCCGATGCGCCGACAATCCCGATAGGAGCTGCACATATCTCGTTCTTAGGGCAACACGGATAGGTCACCCTCGAGTAAAACCAGACCTCGAGTTGCCCGAGGTGGCCCTTGATCTGCCGGTTCGGACCAACACTTAGACAAGCACCGGCCGGAGGGGCTAAAATAAAGATGACCTTTGGGTTAATTACTCCCAAGGGAAAAGTAGGTGGTGGTGAGGCAAATGGTAAAACCAAGGTTGGGCCTTCTTTGGAGGAGTTTTATTCAAAGCGAACTCGTCGGGGGTCCCATAAATCACCCGACCACATAAGGAACATAAAATCCGGGAACATAACACCGGTATGACGGAAACTAGGGCGGCAAGAGTGGAACAAAACACCAGGCATAAGGCCGAGCCTTCCACCCTTTACCAAATATATAGATGCATTAATAATATAAGAGATATTGTGATATCCCAACCAAAATCCTGTCCACCATGGAGAAATCTTCAACTTCACCTGCAACTAGCAACGCTATAAGAGGGCTGAGCAAAGCGGTAACATAGCCAAGCAATGGTTTGCTAGGAAGGGTGTCAAAGGTTAGAGGTTCATGGCAATTTGGGGAGGCTTGAAGAGCAAATGATAGTTAACGCAGCATAGCGATAGAACGAAGCAACTAGCATAGCAATGATAGAAGTGAGATCCAGGGTAGCGGTCATCTTGCCTGAAATCCCGCTAGGAAGAAGAACGATTCCATGAAGAAGATGAAGCCACGAAGACGAACCAAGCGTAGACGAACGAATCCTCACGATCGCAGCGAAACGGGAACTATCGAGAAGAAGCACAACATGGTAAACACACCACACATAGACAAGACATGATGCACAACAAGCATGATGCATGACAAGGCTACATGAAGCTACTCATGGCTAGAGATGATGCAAACAAGAACAACACATCAATGCAAGTTTAAATGAGGCCGGAAACAACATATAACAATTCCGGTAAGTCCTCATATGCAAATTTCGAAATTGGTCCAGATCTGAATAAACCTTAAGTTCAAGTTGTTAAACAGCAAGTTAAGATACACCAAGATGATCTACACGAGATTCTAGTCAAGTTACATATAAAGTTCATTAGATTCGGAGCTACGGCCTAGAAGATATGAGCAAAACAAGTTCAACATGGCATTGATGCTAAATGCATGCAAACATCAAGCAAACACTCCCAAACATGAATGCAACATGATAATATGAAGCTACATGCAAAATCAAGCAAGTTTCATATAGAGCACACTCAAAACGGAGCAACGGTTCAACACACACACACACACACTATACAAGTTATAGCAACAATCTGTCCAAAATAGCAACTAGGCATATTGCAAGCATTAAAACAATAAGCTACGGCATCCCAATGAGAAAACAAAAGGCATGGGCATGATGTACAGGTAAAGCATGACAAAACATGAACACTGAGCTATCTCCAGAAACAACTAGAACATGCTCAAAAGGACATGGGAAGATTGCAAATATTAAAAGTTTCGGGCTTTAGCAGAAATAACATCAGGTTGCAATGTTTAGAGCAAGCAAACATCATGCTACAGGAACATAACATGGCAAACGAAGGCATGGCATGAATCTACTAATTGCATAGAACAAAAGTCCCTTACTGACCATGAGCCAAAAAGGATCAGAAGATATGATGGCACCCATGTAAATATGGCAAGTAATATGACAGATTCATACATGGCAGGAACAACAAGAAGTAGACATGTTGGTGAGCTTGAACCACTCACCACAGAGCAATACATGGCATGGCAAGGCAACCAACAGTAATAATACATGTTTATGAAGCTAAGCATGGCAAGAGCAATTTCATAGGGTACATGGATCACTAGCAAAACACATGGCCAAAACTGAACTTAATGTTAACAGGCTGACAACAACATTATTTAGCAAGTTTGGAGCAAGATTACAACAAGCTACAACAGGCTATAAATACAATCAGAGGCAAGAATGGATAGAGCATGACATGTATAACAATTCATCCTTAGTGAACATCTCCAGATTATGCATAGAATAACTAGTAGAAACAGGTTAACATAGCATCACGAAATAACAGAATCTGTCTAGCAGAACAGCAACAGCAAGTACCCTCCTTAACAAGCTCGATGCACTCACTACACAAGTCACAAAAATACATGGATGGAACCACTGGAAAGATGGCATAATATATATCAAAACATATGTAGACATCAACCTCATAGGATGCACACATCAAACATGGCAAAAATGACAAAAGTGCAAGTTATAACAGTTTCAGCAGATTAACATCAACATGCACTCTTCCAACAGCATTTCGGGCATCAAGATGAGCTCAAATGAAAATGATGCAATGATATGAAATGAAGTACTCGTTGAGGCGAACAATTTGATATATTACACGCACGAAACGGAGCAGTATGCACAGAGTTATGGCATGTCAAAGTATGCACCAGAATGCAATTATTTTAGGGACTTAGCAGTTTTCGGGCAAAAAATAGACGCGCGCAAGATAGCTAAATGTCGCACGGGCGGGGTTTAGGCAGTTGGCTCACCATGGGCCTGGCCCAGAAGGGGAAGGAGGCAGGCCGGCTTGGGCCTGGGGGTGCAGCAGGCCGGGGCTGGGCCTTGGGGAGGCAAGGCCCACGAGGGCATCCCTCGCGGCCAACGAAGGCCTCGAGCGCTCCTCGTCCTCCCCGACAAGAGGTCGAGCGAGGCCATGGCGCGGCGCTGGCGACGGCTGATGGCGGCTCCGGTGACGGTAGGGGCGACGACAGCAAAGGCGACAAAAGGGCGGCAGGGTGGATCCGGCGCGGACGGGCGTCGAGTCCGTTCGGCGGATCGAGGCGGAGGGCGGCGTCCCATGGACTCCAACGCGACGTGGGAAGGCAGGGAACCGACGGGGAGGTCCAGGCGATGGCGCGGGTGAAGTCTGGCGAGGCGGCGAGGGGAGACTACGGCTGGGACGCGCTCCTGCGAGGCCCGGTCGCCGGAGTCAGCCGGCAGCGAGGCGGCAGAGCTCTGGATCGGGAGCTCCTTCCCGATCTGGAGCTTGGGGAGCAGGGGCGGCGTGGTGCGGGCGCCTCAGGCCCAGATCAGCCCAGGGCGGGCCGCGGATGGGCTCCGGTGGGCTCGGTGGAGGGAGGAGGGCTGCGGGGGCGCGTGGCAGCCTCTGGTTGGCTGCGAGGTGGAAAGAGGCGATGTGGCGCCTTTGATTGGCCGTAGGGCATTGGGCGGCGCGCAAATGGCGATGGGGCTGTGGTGGGGCGCGGATCCCGGAGGAGGCGGCGGAGACGGAGAGGTAGGGAAGGCTAGGGGTAGGTTTGCCCAAAAATGGAGAGGGGTGTGTCCATTTATAGCAGGTAGGCTAGGTTAGGGGGGTTTTGGGGGCTTTCGGAGCCCTCCGATCGCGATCCGATGGCACCGGTCGGAGGGGGGGGGGTTGGAATGCTAGGTGGGCTGCAAGTAACCGTGTAGAAGGTCTCGGGCTGAGAAGAGAGGGGGAGAAGTGCGGCCCGGCAACTGTTTCAGAGACCGAAACGTCCGACGAATAAACCGGCAACGATGCCGCTATATATTTAACGGTTGGGCTATCGAACGAGCTCCGAATGCGACGAAACTTGACAGGCGCTCTGTCTACACTATAATAAGATCGCACGCCAAGTTGCATCCCATTCCGAGAACATTTTTATGCCACTAATAAAATAATATTTCAGAGGTGCCGCGGGCGTGTGCGAGTGTGCAGGCTCGGGCGGACAACGGAGAGAACCGGGAGAACCCGAACAGATGCAAGTTTTGAAAAACATGCAGATGATGACATGGCAAAATGCAACACGCAAGCAAATGACATGGCAACAACGGTGTATAACTGGCAGACACCTGGCGCATCGGATCCGGGGCGTTACAACAGGACTGCAGCTAAGCCCCCGAGTGGGAGGTTTGCTCTCCACTCGGTAGGATTTTTAGATACTTAGGCGAGTACTGGACTACAGCTAATCCCCCAAGTGGGAGGTTTGCTCTCCACTCGGTAGGGTTTTCAGATACTTAGGCGAGTACCGGACTGCAGCTAAGCCCCCAAGTGGGAGGTTTGCTCTCCACTCGGTAGGATTTTTAGATACTTAGGCGAGTACTGGACTGCAGCTAAGCCCCCCGAGTGGGAGCTTTGCTCTCCACTCGGTAGGATTTTTTGTGGCGTACCTCCAAAGGAGAAGGTAGTAGTCGACCTGCACCTCGTCGTCCTTGCAGAGCGCATGTTGTATTTGTGGCGTAGCTCGGAAGGAGAAGGTAGCAGTCGACCTGCACCTCGTCGTCCTTGTAGAGCGCACATTGTATTTGTGGCGTAGCTCGGAAGGAGAAGGTAGCAGTCGACCTGCACCTCGTCGTCCTTGCAGAGCGCACATTGTTTTTGTGGCGTAGCTCAGAAGGAGAAGGTAGCAGTCAACCTACACCTCGTCGTCCTTGCAGAGCGCACATTGTATTAAATACTTAGGCGAGTACTGGACTGCAGCTAAGCCTCCGAGTGAGAGACTGGCTCACCACTCGGTAGGATTTCAAACACTTAGGCGAGTACTTGGACTGCAGCTAAGTCTCCGAGTGGGAGGTTGGTTCACCACTCGGTAGGATTTTTTCCTAAACTTAGGCGGAACGGATTCGCAGCTAAGCCCCCAAGTGGGAGGCTGGCTCACCACTCAGCAGGGATTTTTTTCTACAAACTTAGGCGAAACGGATTCGCAGCTAAGCCACCCACTGGGGGATTTTTTTATGTAAACAAAAGTAACAACAATCACTGGGAAAATTATAACACTCTTGTCTTTGAAAAACAAACTACAGAAGTACTTTTATTACATCTCATCCGAGTGAATACTTAAGTATAAAAGGGGCGGAGTAGCTCCGCGTTCCAAGCTAAATGGCTCGTCAATCAGGCGATCGACATTGTAAAGACAGTGCGCTCCATTGTGGAGGACTTTGGTGACAATGAAGGACCTTCCCAAGTAGGAGCAAGCTTGGGTGGCTTCGCTGATCCACTCGAGAACCAAATCTCCTTCTTGGAAGGCTCGACTCTTCACGTTTCTGGCGTGAAATCGACGCAAGTCCTGCTGATAGATAGTCGACCGGATCATGGCCATCTCTCTTTCTTCTTCTACAAGATCGACTGCGTCCTGTCGGGCTTGTTCTGCTTCATCTTCAGTGTAGAGTTCGACTCGGGGTGCATTGTGAAGCAGGTCGCTCGGCAAGACTGCTTTAGCTCCATAGACCAGGAAGAACGGAGTTCTCCCAGTCGACCGATTAGGAGTGGTCCTCAATCCCAAAGAACTGACGAAAGTTCATCGACCCATGCGCCTGCTGCGTGTTTGAGATCACGCATCAATCGGTGTTTCAGTCCTTTGAGAATTAGTGCCCATTCAGCTTGCCCATTCGACTGGGGGTGAGCGACTGAAGCATAGTCGACTCTTGTGCCTTGAGAGGCGCAAAAAGCTTTGAATTCGTCAGAATCAAAGTTTGACCCATTATCAGTGATGATGCTGTGCGGAACTCCATATCTGAATGTCAACTCTCTGATGAAGCTGATAGCAGTACCAACATCAAGATTCTTGATAGGCTTAGCTTCAATCCATTTAGTAAACTTGTCAACTGCCACTAGTAAGTGAGTGAAGCCACTCCTGCCAGTTCTTAGTGGTCCAACCATATCCAACCCCCAAACAGCGAAGGGCCGGACGAGTAGAATGGTCTTCAAGGCTGAGGAGGGTTTGTGCGATAGATTGGAATAGAACTGACAACCTTCACACTTGTCAACTATTTCCTTTGCCATTTCATTTGCTCTCGGCCAGTAAAATCCCGCTCGGTATGCTTTAGCCACAATGGTCCGAGAGGACGCATGATGACCACAGGTCCCTGAGTGGATATCGTCAAGGATTATCCGACCTTCTTCTGGTGCTATACATTTCTGACCGACTCCAGTCGCGCTTTCTCTGTACAACTGTTCCTTTATCATGGTAAAGGCTTTGGATCGACGGACGATCTGTCAAGCCTCTTCTTCATCCTCTGGGAGTTCTTTCCTTAGGATATACGTGATGTATGGCTCTGCCCAATCGGGAGTGATGACCAAAACTTCCTTGATCAGGTCGACCATGGCTGGTGATGAAGTCATGTACCTAGGGTAGGGTCACGGACCTGTCCTAAGTACCCTTCCCAAGGACATCCTCAGAAGAAGCTGCCTTCCAGTCGACCAAGAGAGACTTCACTCGACGGACTCGAAGGACTCGACCATGAAGACTCACTCGACCACCAGGAGGTCAAGAGCCACTCTGCATCCAAACGGTCTGTAATTAAGTAGTCTTTATGGCCATGATGACACTTTATGTAAGCGTTACCAAAGATGCGCCAGAGCCTTAATGTACTTTAAACCTGCATAGCGAGGGCGGAGGGTCAGCAGGCACTATATAGCCACCCCCTCCTCCTTTGAAAAGGGTTCGCACCCCTGTAATCTATACACGCATAATCCAGTCGACCGCCTCCGGGCTCCGAGACGTAGGGCTGTTACTTCTTCCGAGAAGGGCCTGAACTCGTACATCCCTTGTCTGTACAACTGCTCCCTAGCTAAGATCTTGCCTCTCCATACCTACCCCCCATTCTATTGTCAGACTTAGAACCACGACAGTTGGCGCCCACCTCGGGGCAGGTGTTTAGCGATTTTTGGAGAAGTTGCGATTATTCCGATTGCTTTCATCATGGTTTCTGGTGGAGTTTTGGTCGAGGGCCGCGAGATCCGTCTCGGCGCGCTCACCTTCATCGCCGACAACTCCGCTTGGCTCCAGGAGGCTCCACTCGACATCGACGCGCTCCCCGTCCGCGGGGCAACGCATTTTCAGGCGTGTGTCCGCGGCGTTCTGCTGCGACAACCGTCGACTCCGTATCGGCCGACTCCCGTGTCGTCGCCCCTCCCTGTCTCCCGCCAGCGCAAGCGCTCTGGTCGGCCGAGGCTCCAGCGGTGGGTGAGGCACGTAGTGGCTCACCAATCGGCCACCACCCAAGTCGCGGCAATCGAGCCCGACGAATCTCTCTACAGCTTGTTCGATCTGTCGACTGGTTCCGTAGAGACCGCATCCGAGTGCGACAGCAGCGATCCGGCGGCTGAGGTTCTGATGGTCAATGGGCCTCGTAGTCCTCCCGGTTTCCCCCATGCCGATGGGGTAGACGGCGGAGGCGACCCCGCTCAGGCCCATGAGGAATATCAGCCCGAGCCACTTACTTCCCTGCAAAGAGAAGATCTTCGTCGCTGGAACGTGGATGCCCTGCATACTCCCATCGCGGAGAAACCCCGTAGCGCGCCTTGGAGGAGGCACGTTGGCCAACTTGGCTGAACGCACTCGATGGAGAACCTCCAGCAAGCGCTCGGCGATGCGCGCGCAACAATACTGACTCGGTCGGCGTCAACTCTTGGCGCAGCCAACTCAGTATATCGAACCCGATTCAGAATTTAGCAGTACCAGCTCGTATAGCGAGTCAATTCAGCCCTCTCGGATCGGAGGTGGCGGAGAAGCAATCGTCGAGATTTGCTCCGAGCAGCAGGAGATCGAAATTCAGCCGTGCCACGATCCGCAACAGATTCCTGATCGATCCGTCGCTGCGAATACTGATTCGATCGACTCACAGCCAAGATCGCCTCCAGCGGCGTGAGGGACGCGAGGGTCAACGTGACCAATATGGTGACCGATTCGATCGTGATGACAGGCGTCGAGTGCCCACTCCTCCCCCAAGGGGTGGGTCTTATGCTCATCGGCAGTTAGATGACAGGCGCCAACTCAGTGTGGGGCGAAGAGCTCCGGTCGACCCCAGGGAACCAGGCTTTGATGCACGATCCATCATCGTGCAAGGTTTGGTCGATCGGAACAGGGCTCATCGAGGTGGCCACGACAGAGATGCGCCCACTAGCAGTCGAGTCCATGTTTCAGGTCCAGAATGTTTCAGCAGGGCTATCAGAGCCGCGGTGATTCCCACCAACTTCAGAATGGCGACTGGAGTAAGTAAGTTCACCGGTGAGTCCAAGCCTGAAACCTGGCTTGAAGACTATTGAGTGGCGGTACAGATTGGCGGTGGGAATGATGAGGTGGCTATGAAGCATTTATCGCTCATGCTGGAAGGTTCGGCCAGGGCGTGGTTGAATCAGTTAGCTCCTAGCAGCATTTTTACTTGGGAAGATCTTTCCCGAGTGTTCGTCAGGACATTCGAGGGAACTTGCAAGCGACCAGCTGGATTAACAGAGCTGCAAGTTTGCGTGCAGAAGTCGAATGAAACCTTGAGAGATTACATTCAGAGATGGATCACTTTGCATCATACCGTGGAGAATGTGTCTGATCATCAGGCAGTCTGTGCCTTCAAGGATGGTGTTAAGAACAGAGAATTAAGTTTGAAGTTTGGTCGGACCGGAGATATGACCCTGAGTCGAATGATGGAAATTGCCACCAAGTACGCCAATGGTGAAGGGGAGGACCGACTCCAGAGTGGCAAGTACAAGCCGAGTCAGTCGGAGAAAGGAAACTCCAGTCGGAAGCAGAAGCGGAAGGCCGAGCCAGCAGCTCCTGGAGAGGCTCTGGCCGTGACTCAGGGCAAATTCAAGGGAAAACCCAAAGGATCCTGGAACCCCAAGAAGGTGAAGGATAAAGAAGGAAATGACGTGATGGATCTGCCATGCCACAGCCACACGAAGAAAGACGAGGAGGGTAATTTCATCTACCCGAAGCATACCACTCGCTAGTGCCGGCTGTTGATCCAGCAGTTCCAAGGTAAACAACCCAAGGACAAGGAAAAGGAGTCGGACAAAGCTGAGGACAAGGAAGACAGTGATGCAGGATATCCTCATGTTAACTCCACTCTGATGATCTTTGCTGATGTGGAAAGCAAAAGCCGATTGAAGGTTATCAACCGTGATGTTAATATGGTCGCCCCGGCGACACCAAGTTATTTGAGATGGTCCCAAACTCCCATTACATTCGACCAGTCTGATCACCCGACTCATATAGCCACCCCTGGGAGGCAAGCTTTGGTGGTCGCCCGGTTGTTGAAGGCACTCGTCTGACGAAGGTGCTAATGGATGGTGGTAGCGGACTGAACATATTGTATGCGGAGACGCTGAAAGGAATGGGCATTCCGATGTCCAGACTAAGCGCCAGCAACATGAGTTTTCATGGAGTTATACCTGGAAAGAAGGCTGAGTCACTCGGGCAAATAGCTCTGGACGTAGTGTTCATTGACTCGAAGCATTTCCGCAAGGAGAGGCTGACATTCGAAGTCGTGGATTTTCAGAGTGCTTACCAGGCTATTTTGGGGCGACCAGCTTACGTGTGGTTCATGGCTCGACTATGTTACGTGTACCTCAAACTGAAGATGCCCGGCCCCAAGGGCGTGATCACTATCACTGGCAATCGGAAGAAGGCAGAAGAGTGTTTTCAGAAAGGCTCGAAAATTGCTGATTCCCAGATAACAATGGTCGAGCTGGAGGGGTACAAGAAAAATGTAGATCCGAGTGATTTGTTGCGAGCCAAGAAGCCTGCCACAGAATCAGCATTTCAGTCGTTCGGTGAGAGGAAGCCCGTTCACATTCACCCGACCGACCCCAATGCAGCTCCGACCCATATTTTCAGAACACTCGACCCTAAATAGGAAGAAGCGCTCATCCAGTTCCTCCGTGAGAACTGGGACATCTTTGCATGGAAGCCTGCTGACATGCCGGGTGTTCCCAGGGGGCTGGCTAAGCATCGCCTTAGAGTCGACTCAACAACAAAACCTGTCAAAGAACATCTTAGACGGTCCGCCGTCCAGAAGAGGAAGGCCATTGGCGAGGAGGTGGCTCGACTGTTGGCGGAAGAGTTTATCCGAGAGATATACCACTCCGAGTGGCTCGCCAATGTCGTCATGGTTCCCAAGAAGGACAAGTCACTCCGCATGTGCATTCATTTCAAACACATCAATCAGGCCTGCCCGAAAGATCACTTTCCTCTCCCTCGCATCGATCAGATTGTCGACTCGATTGCGGGATGCGAGAGATTGTCTTTTCTTGACGCCTATTTTGGATACCATCAGATCCGTCTGTATGGACCCGATGAGATCAACCGCTTTCATCACTCCATTCGGGTGCTTCTGCTATGTCACCATGCCATTCGGCCTCAAGAATGCCGGAGCCACGTTCATGAGGATGATTCAGAAGTGTTTACTCACTCAAATCAGTCGGAACGTGGAAGCGTACATGGATGATATTGTGGTCAAATCGCGAAAGGGTTCCAACCTGTTGACTGACCTCGCTGAAACATTTGCCAATCTCAGGAGGTATGATATCAAGCTCAATCCATCAAAGTGCACATTCGGAGTTCCTGGTGGAAAGTTACTCGGTTTTCGTTTCCGAACGAGGAATCGACGCTAACCCAGAAAAAGTTGGCACTATACTCCGAATGAAACGCCCTGTGCGGGTGCACGATGTCCAAAAGCTTACTGGATGCTTGGCCGCGGTAAGTCGATTCATCTCTCGACTCGGTGAAAAGGCATTACCTCTTTACCGACTGATGAAGAAGGCAGACAAGTTCGAGTGGACTCCAGAAGCTGATGCAGCGTTTGCCGAGCTAAAAGCTCTGCTCTCCACCCAGCCGGTGCTTGCTGCTCCAATCAGCAAAGAGCCTCTGTTGCTTTATATTGCAGCCACACGACAAGTCGTCAGTACAATGCTTACGGTCGAGCGGGAAGAAGAAGGGAAAGCCTTCAAAGTTCAGCGCCCAGTGTATTATCTTTCTGAAGTTTTGACTCCATCAAAGCAAAAATATCCTCATTATCAGAAGCTTGTGTATGGGATCTACATGACCACGAAGAAGGTTGCTCATTATTTCTCTGATCATTCCATTACAGTCGTCAGCGACGCTCCACTTTCAGAGATTCTGCACAACAGAGATGCAACTGGTCGAGTGGCGAAATGGGCGATTGAACTCCTTCCCAAGCAATAGCAGATTTCCTTGCCGAGTGGATCGAACAACAGCAGCCGACTCAAGTTCACTCGAAGCATTGGACCATGTTCTTTGATGGCTCTAAGATGTTAAATGGTTCCGGTGCTGGGGTAGTTTTGGTTTCCCCTAGAGGAGATAAGCTCAGGTATGTGCTCCAGATTCACTTTGATTCCTCCAACAATGAAGAAGAATACGAGGCCCTTTTGTATGGGTTGCGCATGGCCATTTCACTCGGCGTCCGTCGCCTTATGGTTTATGGCGACTCAGATTTGGTGGTCAACCAAGTGATGAAGGAGTGGGACGTTAGAAGCCCAGCCATGACTGGATACTGCAATGCAGTGAGGAAGCTTGAAAAGAAGTTCGAAGGGTTAGAGCTCCATCATATACCCCGACTGAAAAATCAAGCGGCTGATGATTTGGCAAAAATAGGTTCCATGAGAGAAGCCATTCCCAGTGATGCGTTCTTGGAGCATATCCATACTCCAACAGTCAAAGAAGATCCTTTTACCGAAAAAGCTCCGCAGCCCAAGAGTGCCATAGATCCGACTGAGGTCGAAGTTCCAGCAGTGGTCGACCTGGTCATGGAGGCTTTAGTGATCACTCCCGATTGGACAGTACCATATATCGCGTATATCTTGAGAAAAGAGCTCCCGGAGGACGAGGAAGAGGCTCGACAGATCGTCCGCCGATCCAAGGCCTTCTTTGTGATCAAGGGCAGCTGTCTGAGAGAGAGCGCCACTGGAGTTGGTCCGAAGTGCATAACGCCAGAAGAAGGTCGGATAATCCTTGATGACATCCACTCGGGGACCTGTGGCCATCATGCGTCCTCTCGGACCATTGTGGCCAAAGCATACCGAGCCAGATTTTCTTGGCCAAGGCGAATGAAATGGCAAAGGAGATAGTCGACAAGTGTGAGGATGTCAATTTTACTCCAACATGTCACACAAGCCCGCATCAGCTCAAGACCATACCACTCGTTTGGCCCTTCGCGAGATGGGGATTGGATATGGTTGGGCCCTTGAGAACAGGCCAAGCGGTTTCACACATGTCTTTGGTAGCGATCGACAAGTTCACCAAGTGGATCGAAGCTAAACCCATCAAGAACCTTGATGCGGTCTGCTGTCGGCTTCATCGAGAATTGATATTCAGATATGGAGTCCCACACAGCATCATCATCGACAATGGGTCAAACTTTGATTCGGAGGAATTGAGGCGTTACGCACATCTCGGGGCACACGAGTCGACTATGCTTCATCGCCCATCCCCGAATGGACAAGCGGAGCGGGCCAATGGCTTGATTCTCAAAGGGTTGAAACCCGATGATCGTGATCTCAAGCATGCGGCCGGAGCATGGGTCGACAAACTTCCTCGGTGCTTTGGGGTCTAAGGACCACGCCTAACGGTCGACTAGAAGAACTCCATTCTTCTTGGTCTCGGAGCTGAAGCGGTCTTGCCGAGTGACCTGCTCCTACAACGCCTCGGGTCGAGCTCTACAATCTGAAGCGAGAACAAGTGCAGCAGGATCGATCGACCTTTAGAGGAAGAAAGGGAGATGGCTCTGATCCGATCGACCATTTACCAACAAGACTTGCGTCGCTTCCACGCCAAAAATGTGAAGAGTCGAGCCTTCCAGGAAGGACATTTGGTTCTCCGAGTGGATCAACATAAACCACACAAGCTTGCTCCTTCTTGGGAAGGTCCCTTCATCGTCACCAAGGTTCTCCACAATGGAGCGTACCGTCTCTACAATGTCGAGCACAACATCGACGAGCCCCGAGCTTGGAACGCGGAGTTGCTCCGCCCCTTTTACACCTAAGTATTCAGTCGGATGAGTTGTAATAAAAGTACTTCTGTAGTTCATGTTTCACAAGATAATAGTGTCAAAATTTCTCCAATGATTGATGTCACTTTTATTTGTTCAATAAAATTCCCCCTCAGTGGGTGGCTTAGCTGCGAATCCGTTTCGCCTAAGTTTGTAAAAATAATCCTCGCCGAGTGGAGAGCCAGCCTCCCACTCGAGGGCTTAGCTGCGAATCCCTTTCGCCTAAGTTTCAATAAAATCCTACCGAGTGGTGAGCCAGCCTCCCACTCGGGGGCTTAGCTGCAGTCCAAGTACTCGCCTAAGTTTCAATAAAATCCTACCGAGTGTTGAGCCAGCCTCTACTCGGGGGCTTAGCTGCAGTCCAAGTACTCGCCTAAGTTTCAAAAATCCTACCGAGTGGGGAGCCAGCCTCCCACTCGGAGGCTTAGCTACAGTCTAAACACTCGCCTAAGTTCAAATTCAAACGTGCGCTCCGCAAGGAGGAAGAGGTGCAGGTCGACTGCTACCCTCTCCTCCGAGCTACGCCACAAGTACAATGTGCGCTCCGCAAGGAGGAAGAGGTGCAGGTCGACTACTACCCTCTCCTCCGAGCTACGCCACAAGTACAACGTGTGCTCCGCAAGGAGGACGAGGTGCAGGTCGACTGTTACCCTCTCCTCCGAGCTACGCCACAAGTACAACATGCACTCCGCAAGGAGGACGAGGTGCAGGTCGACCGCCACCCTCTCCTTCCGAGCTACGCCACAAGTATAATGTGTTCTCAATAAGAAAGGCAAGGTCGATTAATGCCTTATTCTTCAGAGAGACGCCGTGAAAATCCTACCGAGTGGAGAGGAGACCTCCTACTCGGGGGCTTAGCTGCAGCCTAGTGCTCGCCTAAGTTTTGAAAATCCTACCGAGTGGAGAGCAGACCTCCCACTCGGAGGCTTAGCTGCAGCCCAGTGCTCGCCTAAGTTTTGAAAATCCTACCGAGTGGAGAGCGGACCTCCCACTCGGGGGCTTAGCTGCAGCCCAGTGCTCGCCTAAGTTTTGAAAATCCTACCGAGTGGAGAGCAGACCTCCCACTCGGGGCTTAGCTGCAGCCAGTGCTGCGCCTAAGTTTTGATAATCCTACCGAGTGGAGAGCAGACCTCCCACTCGGGGGCTTAGCTGCAGCCCAGTGCTCACCTAAGTTTTGAAAATCCTATCGAGTGGAGAGAAGACCTCCCACTCGGGGCTTAGCTGCAGCCCAGTGCTCACCTAAGTTTTGAAAATCCTACCGAGTGGAGAGCAGACCTCCCACTCGGGGGCTTAGCTGCAGCCCAGTGCTCGCCTAAGTTTTGAAAATCCTATTGAGTGGAGAGCAGACCTCCCACTCGGAGCTTAGCTGCAGCCCAGTGCTCGCCTAAGTGTATTGGGGAACAAGTCGATTGCAATAAGCACCTCGCTTTAGCCTGCGAAAGACACCTCAAACCAAATGCAAACATATTTAAACGTCGAATCCAAGTTCGGATAACACCTAATGGAACCAAAAGTGCTCAGGCGCTAAGCCTGTTAAGGTTTGTCGGTTACAAAAAATCACTCGGCATACCGAGGCAAATTTAAGGTATCAAGCTTAGAAGTTTTTTACCCCTTCTGTGGAGGGCTGGAAGGTGCAACAAACTCATCCAGGTCGATTCCGTCTGCGATCCGAGTGGCGACGGCGATGAAGGTCTCCATGAAAGACCGGAAATCGTGCTTCTTGGTATTAGCCACCCTAAGGGCCGCCACTTGTCCTCTCGTGCATCCTTGCGATGAGCGCGGGCGGACATAGAGCAACGTCTGCGCCACACCGGCGAAGACTTCTTCCACTCTTGCACTCGACTTGGGATCGTGTTCGATCGAGTCATCAGAGACTCGAGGTCATTCTGGAGCGTCTCTCTGGGCCAGAGTGTGGTGTCGATGCAGGAAGTGGCGACCTTCAGCCTTGCGAGATAATCGACGACGGCAACAACACGAGATTCGAGCCGGAGCACGTTCATGGCGACTTCATCCTTCATAGGAGAGTTGATGGGATCCAGGTTTATTTCCAGTCGACCGGTCTCCTCTTCAATGTTTTGGCAAAATTCTGCAAGCACAACCACCGAGTCAAGACAACAGTCGGATGGAAAGATCATAGTTAAAATATCTGTTTGATACAAAAGATTACCTTCAAGCATGAGGAATAGCTTCTTGGCGAGTCCGCCCAGATAAGCCTCCAGATCGTTCTTCTTTCCCACCAACTCAGCGGCCTTGTCACTCGGGCAATCTTATCACTTTTCGGTCGGTGACCTCTTTGTTGGCAGCATCAAGAGCAGCTTCAGTTGGTGTTTTCTTCTTCAAGCTTGGTGATCGAAGCCACTTCTCATCTGCGAGCTTGGTTTTCTCTAAAGCCGCTTTACGCATTTCAGCCAACTCAAGGTCTTTCTTCTTGAGCATCCCTCACTTTGCCTTCAAAGTTACTGCGAGGTCGGACTACTGAAACAAGCGAGAGGCAAAGCGATCGTCGAAGGCCTCACCAAACATACCTTTAGCTTCCTCCTTTGCCATCGTTAAGTTCTCACAGGCGACTTCAGATCAAGCTCGAGCTGGATGTGTTTGTTCTCCAACTCGGTATAACGAGACGCAAGGTCGTGGGATTTCTCTGAAGAACCAATCGACGGATGTCAAAGACAATTCACTTCGGTGACTAAGGAAAAATCATACATTTCTAAGACTACGGCGAATACAAACATTCGACCATAGTCTCGGGACTACACCCAGTGGGTGCACTCAGCGTGCCCCACTAGTTCTATCAAGTTAGAGTCGACCGATCGACCCACAAAAAAAAAAAAAAGCGGGAGGTATTCTTGGTGTGATGGACTACCGTGATCGACCACAGTCTCGGGGACTACACCTAGTGGGTGCACTCAGCGTGCCCCCACTGGTGCAGAAATCCATTCGACCGACCTAATCGAATAAAGGAAAAACTTAAGAAATAAAGACTATGGTCGATTGCCGTGATCCACCATAGCCTTGGGGACTACACCCGGTGGGTGCACTCAGCATGCCCCCACTAACCCGAGTTTCAATTGACACACCGGTGGGTGTCGGACAATCACTAGGAATTTCAGAAAGAAGAATTTTCAGATATCATATCCTAACAGAACAGGTGGTGACCGGTCGACTGAACATTACTCTGGAGAGCTGAACTGGCGTCAAAGGCTGCCTGGCTGGCTTCTCGGATGGCCTTCACTTGCTCCATCATAACTCCCGCCTGGCGTATTGCTTCTTTCGCAGCACTGGCTTGGTCCTCCGAGACGTAGTGGGTCGAGAAAAGTGAAGGCTGTGCAGCACTCGACGACGAGGGGCGAGCACTCATTAACGGCACCGCAAAAGATACGGTAGGCCGAGTGATGTTCTCTCCCTCCGTGACCAGTGTCTCGGGTGCTGGCACGTCTTGAGTTGCTTTGCTAGCAGACGTTTTCTTGTTCCTCCTCTGCTTTAGTGGTTCTTCATCATCGTCGTCAAGAAGGTCAATAACGACGTTAGATGGAGCTGCAGAAAAGAATCAAAATTAGAGACAACGAGCCGATCGACTGAAGATGGAACTTTGAAGGACATACCAGGTTTAGAAGTGGCAGCGTCTTCCATCTCATGATCTTTAGCCCTAGCCGAAGTATCAGAAGTAGCAGCACTGCAATTCCAGAAGTCAGTCGGTTGACTCATGAGTCGACCAAGAATAAATTCATGTGGAACAAGAAGACTCAAGTATCACCATTACCCTGATATAGTGGGAATCATCATCTTCATCTTTGGCAAGACCTTCGCCGGCTTCGACGGCGCCACTCGAGATTGCTTCGGAGCTTTCTCAGTCGGCGCCGGAGAAGTGGTCCAAGGGCGCTTAGTCGACTGCGCGATAGTCGCGACCCCCTTACCATGCTTTCGATTCTGAGGTCATGGACGAGCTTGGCGTCTTTCGGCGAGGTGCAACTTCCTCCTCCTCCTCTTCTTCCTCCTCACCAGAGTCATCACCCTCATCATCATCAGCAGCATCCGAATCCCACTCTTCCGGGCTTTCGCCCCCACTCCCTTCCTCCTCCTCAGTCGGCGTCTGCGCTCCATTGGGCATCGAGTATAACTCAGTGGTGGCCTGACAGACAACAAAACAAAACAAAGGTCAATCAACCAACTTGCAGCAAAGCAGAATGAATAAAGCAAGATTACAATTGAGGATAAGTGGGCATACCGTGTCCGGTGTGTAGGTATGGTCGAGTGGCGGAATCCTACTAGCCCCTCGAGGGTTGTCCTTATTCCCTGTGATTGCGGTCATCCACCTCTCGGTGGTGGCATCGTCAACTACTTCGGATGGACCAGTGTCATCCTCGGTTCCACAAGACAGCTACATCGGGTGGCCTCGGTACTAAAGCGGTTGGATCGCCAGTATAAGGAAGACCTCGAGAAGGTCCATACCCGTCACTCCGTCGAGCAGAGCTGGACTACACGCTCCATCAACATTTTTACTTGGGCTTTCTCTTCGGGAAGCACCTTCAGAGAAGAGGGCTTGTTCACTCGGTCCATGGAGAACGGAGGGAGACCAGTCGACTGCCCCGGCGTCGACTCGTCTTGGCTGTAGAACCAGGTCGACTGCCATCCTCTGACCGACTCAGGAAGGGTCATGGCCGGAAAAGTACTCTTGCTCCTCATCTAAATCCCAAGACCCCCGCACATCTGAATAACCTTAGTCCTATCATCATCCCGACTCGCCTTTTTCACCGTCTCTGGCGCGGTGAATATGTGCTTAAAGAGACCCCAATGTGGTCGACAACCCAGGAAGTTCTCGCACATGGACACGAAAGCAGCAAGGTAGGCAATGGAATTTGGGGTGAAATGGTGGAGTTGCGCCCCAAAGAAGTTCAGAAACCCTTGGAAGAAAACACCCGGCGGTAGAGAGAACCCACGATCTACATGAGTAGCTAGGAGAACGCACTCACCCTCCTGCGGCTGTGGTTGCCACTCGTTCCCCGGAAGCCTCGCCGACCCATGGGAGATCAGACCTTCGTTGGCCAGGTCTTTGAGATCCGCCTCGGTGATGGTCGAGCGGATCCAATCCCCTTGGACCCAACCTTGCGGCAGGCGGGACCTTGACGAGGATCCGCCCTGACTGGGCGCTCTCCCCTTCGCCTTCCCCATCACCGTCGCCTTCTTCGCGCGCTGCAAGGCCGCCGTCTTCTCCTTCACCATTGTCGCCGGCGAAGCACACGAGGGGTGAATGGGCGGAGGCAAGAGCTGGCACTGTGGGCGGAGGTGGAGAGGACAGAGGGAGAAATGGGGAGACACTATTCAAAAACCCTCGCCCGGTGCCTTATATAAGGACGCTTCCGAGTGACTGACAGGTAGGCCCGGGCAATCCTATCACATCCCAAAACAGTCGCGCACGTGTGATAGGTGGCGAAAAAGGCGGCGCGGAAATCGAGGCGTCTACGCCTTATCCCATCCGAGCGCCACGGTCCGCCCCGCTTCACGCGCTTCCCAAAGTTCGAATCCCACAAAATCCGCTAACAGTAGATCAATCTGTCAGACGGTAGATTTCCTGTGATCCGTCGCTCGGAAGTTTACTAAGTTCAAAAGTTCACTCGACAGAAGAAAGGAATGGATCAAGGCGATTGAAAGAAAAGTTGCTGCCATCATCAAAAAGATTATTGGTCCAAAAATAAGACACGTTCAGAACACAAAAACAGGTCGGAAAAATTATCAACTCCTTCCTCACTCAAACCTCGATCCATTCGGGGGCTAATGATGAAGTCATGTACCTAGGGTAGGGTCACGGACCTGTCCTAAGTACCCTTCCCAAGGACATCCTCAGAAGAAGCTGCCTTCCAATCGACCAAGATAGATTTCACTCGACGGACTCGAAGGACTCGACCATGAGGACTCACTCGACCACCAGGAGGTCAAGAGCCACTCTGCATCCAAACGGTCTGTAATTAAGTAGTCTTTATGGCCATGATGACACTTTATGTAAGGCGTTACCAGTAACACCAGGCCTTAATGTACTTTAAAACTTGCATAACTGAGGGCCGGAGGGGTCTGGCAGACACTATATAAGCCACCCCCTCCTTAGTGAAAAGGGTTCGCACCCCTGTAATCTATACACGCATAATCCAGTCGACCGCCTCTGGGCTCCAAGACGTAGGGCTGTTACTTCTTCCGAGAAGGGCCTGAACTCGTAAATCCCTTGTCTGTACAACTGCTCCCTAGCTAAGATCTTGCCTCTCCATACCTACCCCCCATTCTACTGTCAGACTTAGAACCACGACAGCTGGAACTTCAACTTCAGTCGGATCTGTGACACTTTTTGGTTGTGGAGCTTCTACGGTGAACGGATCCTCTTAAACTGATGGTGTATGGATGTGTTCCAAAAACACATTACTGGGAATGGCTTCTCTTTTGGAACCTATCTTTGCCAAATCATCAGCCGCTTGATTTTTCAGTCGGGGTATATGATGGAGCTCTAACCCTTCAAATTTCTTCTCTAGTTTTCTCACTGCATTGCAGTAACCAGTCATGGCTGGACTTCTGACGTCCCACTCCTTCATAACCTGATTCACCACCAAATCTGAGTCGCCATAGACCATGAGGCGATGGACACCGAGTGAAATGGCCATACGCAACCCATACAAAACTGCTTCGTATTCGACTTCACTGTTGGAGGAATCAAAGTGGATCTGGGGCACATTTCTGAGCTTATCTCCTTGGGGGCAAGCCAACACTACCCCAACACCGGAACCATTCAGCATCTTAGAACCATCAAAGAACATGGTCCAGTGCTCCGAGTGAACTTGAGTTGGTAGTTGCTGTTCAATCCACTCGGCGATGAAATCTGCTACTGCTTGGGACTTGATGGCTTTCTTTGCCTCAAATTTGATATCAAGGGGAAGGAGTTCAATCGCCCATTTCGCCACTCAACTAGTTGCATCTCTCACAGTGTAATCTCGACAATGGGCGTCGGACGATCGTAATAGAATGGTCAGAGAAGTAATGAGCAACCTTCTTCGTGGTCATATAAATCCCAGATACAAGCCTCTGATAATGAGGGTATCTTTGTTTTGATGGGGTCAACACTTCAGAAAGATAATATACTGGGCGTTGAACTTTGAAGGCTTTTCTTTTTCTTCCCGCTCGACCGTAAGTACTGTACTGACGACTTATCCTGTGGCTACAATATAAAGCAGCAAAGTCTCTTTGCTGATTGGGGCAGCGAGCACCGGCTGGGTGGAGAGCAGAGCTTTTAGCTCTGCAAATGCTGCATCAGCTTCGGGAGTCCACTCGAACTTGTCTAACTTCTTCATCAGTCGGTAAAGAGGCAATGCCTTTTCACCGAGGCGAGAGATGAATCGACTTAAAGCGCCAAGCATCCAAAAAGCTCGACATCGTGCACGCATTGTATGCTTTCATTCCGAGTATAGTGCCAACTTTTTCTGGGTCGGCATCGATTCCTCGTTCGGAAACGAGAAAACCGAGTAACTTTCCGCCGGGAACTCCGAATGTGCACTTTGATGGATTAAGCTTGATATCATATCTCCTGAGGTTGGCAAATGTTTCAGCAAGGTCAGTCAACAGGTCGGAACCCTTCCGTGATTTGACCACAATATCATCCATGTATGCTTCCACATTCCGACTGATTTGAGTGAGCAAACACTTCTGAATCATCCTCATGAACGTGGCTCCGACATTCTTGAGGCCGAATGGCATGGTGACATAGCAGAAGCACCCGAATGGAGTGATGAAAGCTTTTTTGATCTCATCGGGTCCATACAGATGGATCTGATGGTAATCGGAATAAGCGTCTAAAAAAGACAGGCGCTCACATCCCGCAGTCGAGTCGACTATTGGTCGATGCGGGGGAGAGGAAAATGATCTTTCGGGCAGGCCCGATTGATATGTTTGAAGTCAATGCACATGCGAAGTGATTTGTCTTTCTTGGGGACCATGACAACATTGGCAAGCCACTCGGAGTGGTAAATCTCTCGGATAAACTCCGCTGCTGAGAGCCGAGCCACCTCCTCACCAATGGCCTTTCTCTTCTGGACGACGGACCGTCTAAGATGTTCTTTGACAGGTTTCACCTTTGAGTCGACTTCGAGATTTATGCTCAGCCAGCCCCACAGGAACACCCGCATGTCGCGAGCTTCCATGTGAAGGTGTCCCAGTTCTCACGGAGGAACTGGATGAGCGCTTCTTCCTATTTGGAGTTGAGTGTTGTGGAGATATGAGTTGGAGCAGCACTGGGGTCGGTCGGGTGAATGTGAATCGGCTTTGTCTCACCGGACGACTGAAACGCTGATTCCGTAGAAGGCTTCTTGGCTCGCAACAAATCACTCGGATCTGCAGTTTTCTGGTATTCCTACAGCTCTACCACTGCCATCTGAGCATCAACAATCTTTGAGCCCTTCTGAAAGCACTCTTCTGCCTTTTTTCGATTGCCAGTAATGGTGATCACACCTTTGGGACCAGGCATCTTCAATTTGAGGTACACATAACATGGTCGAGCCATGAAGCGTGCATAAGCTGGCCTGCCTAAAATAGCATGATAAGCACTCTGGAAATCCACAACTTCAAACGTCAACTTTTCTTTGCGGTAATGCTTTGAATCACCAAAAACCACATCAAGAGCAATTTGGCCGAGTGACTCAGCCTTCTTCCCAGGAATGACTCCATGGAAACTCATGTTGCTGGTACTGAGTTTGGACATCGGAATGCCCATCCCTTTTAGCGTCTCCGCATACAATATGTTCAGGCCACTGCCACCATCCATCAAGACTTTGGTCAGTCGAGTGCCTTCGATGACTGGATCGACCACCAAAGCTTGCCTCCCAAGGGTGGCAATGTGTGTCAGATGATCGGACTGGTCGAATGTGATGGCAGTCTGAGACCATTTCAGATAACTGGGAGTTGTCGGAGCAACCATATTCACCTCACGGTTGATAACTTTCAATCGACTTTTGCTTTCAACATCAGCAAAAATCATCAAGGTGGAATTGACCCGGCGATATCCATCATCACTATCTTCTTTGTCCTCAACTTTGCCCGACTCCTTTTCCTTATCTTTGGGTTGTTTCCCCTGGAATTGTTGGATCAAGAGCCGACACTGTCGAGTGGTATGTTTCGGGTAAATGAATTTACCCTCCTCATCTTTCTTCGTGTGGATGTGGCACGGCAAATCCATCATGTAATTTCCTTCCTTGTCCTTCACCTTCTTAGGGTTCCAAGACCCTTTGGTCTTCCCTTTAAACTTTCCTTGAGTCACGGCCAAGGCTTCTCCAGGAGCAGCTAGCTCAGCTTTCCGCTTCTGCTTCCGACTGGAGTTCCCTCCCCCGGTTTCATGAGCGGTTGGCTTGTACTTGCCACTCCGGAGCCGATCCTCTTCTTCACCATTGGTATACTTGGTGGCAATCTCCATCATTCGACTCAGGGTCATGTCTCCGGTCCGACCGAATTTCAAACTTAGCTCTCTGTCCTTAACGCCTTCCTTGAAGGCACAGACTGCCTGGTGGTCACATACATTCTCCACCGCGTGATGCAATGTGATCCATCTCTAAATGTAATCCCTCAGAGTCTCATTCGACTTTTGCACACAAACCTGCAGCTCTGTCAACCCTGCTGGTCGCTTGCAAGTTCCTTCAAATGTTCTGACAAACACTCGGGCAAGATCTTCCCAAGTGTAAATGCTGCTAGGTGCCAACTGATTCAGCCATGCTCTGGCCGAGCCCTCCAACATAAGAGGTAGGTGTTTCATGGCCACCTCATCATTGCCGCCGCCAATCTGAATAGCCACTCGGTAGTCCTCAAGCCAAGTATCGGGTTTGGACGCACCAGTGAACTTACTGACTCCAGTCGCCAACCTGAAGTTGGCAGGAATCACCGCAGCCCTGATGGCTCTGCTAAAACACTCTGGTCCTGAGACGTGAACTCTGCTGCTGGTGGGCACATCTCTGTCATGGCCTTCTCGGTGAGCTTTGTTCCGGTCGACCAAACCTTGAACGATAATGGATCTCGCATCAAAGCTCGGTTCTCACGGGGTCGACCGGAACCCTTCGCCAACACTTGGTCAAGCGTCTGTCATCTTGCTGTCGAGGAGCGTACGACCCACCCCTTGGGGGAGGAGTGGGCACTCGACGTCGATTATCGCGATCGAATCGGTCATCATACTAATCACGACGGCCTCCACGTCCATCACGCCTCGAGGGCGATCTTGGGCTATGGGCCGACTGGACTGTATTCGCAGCGACGGATCTGCTGTGAATCCTATTTCGCGACTGTGATACAGCTCAATTTTGATCCCCTGCTGCCCGGAGTAAATCTCTGATCTGTAGCAAGCCTCTGCCAGCCTCTGACTGGGAGGGCTGAACCGACTCTGCTATACGGGCTGCAGCTGCTAGATTCTGAATTGGAGTTCGATATACCTGAGTCGGTGGTGGAAAGAGTTGACGTCGACTGGAGTCTGGAACTCGTTGCCGCGCACGCTCATCGAGTGCTCGCTGGAGGTTCTCCAGTCGAGTGCGCTCAGCCAAGTTGGCCAAATGCGCGTCCTCTAAGGCACGAGCCTCAGGGGTTTCTCCAACGATAGGAGTATGCAGCGCATGCATGTTCCGGCAGCAAAGATCTTCCCTTTGTAGTGACGTGAGGGGCTCGGGATGATATTCTTCATGGGCGTGCACCGGATCACCTCCACCATCGACTTTGTCGGTGCGGGGAAAACCAGGTGGACTGCGTGGTCCATTGACCATCAGAACCTCTACCACCGGATCACTGCTGTCGCACTTGGATGCAGTCTCTACGGAGCCAGTCGAACATGCCGTAGAGAGATTCGTCGGGCTTGATCACCGCGACTTGGGGAGTGGCCGACTAACGAGCCACCGCGTGCCTCACCCACCGCTGAAGCCTTGACCGACCGGAGCGCTTGCGCTGGCAGGAGACAGGGAGGGAGGATGACACAGGGGTCGACCGATACTGGGTCGACGGTTGCCGCAGGAGGACGCCACGGACGCACGCAGCGAAGTCGCCGCCCAGCAGACGGGAGGCCAGCGTCGATGTCGAGCGGAGCCTCCTGAAGCCAAGTGGAGTCGTTGGCGATGAACGTGAGCGCGCCGAGACGGATCTCGCGGCCCTCAACCAAAACTCCGCCTGAAACCATGATGAAGGAGATCGGAACAATCGCAACTTCTCCAATAGGTCGCTAAGACACCGGCCCCACGGTGGGCGCCAACTGTCGTGGTTCCAAGTCCGCGAAGAGAATAGGGGTAGGAATGGAGAGGCAAGATCCTAGCTATGGAGTAGTTGTATACGCAAGATGTTTACGAGTTCAGGCCCTTCTCGGAGGAAGTAACAGCCCTACGTCTCAGAGCTCGGAGGCGGTCGACTGTATTATGTGCATATCAGTTAGAGGGGTGCGAACCCTTTACACTGAGGAGGGGGGTGGCTTATATAGAGTCCGCCAGACCCCTCTGGCCCTCAGTTATGCAGGGTTTAAGGTACATTAAGATCTGGCATTACTGGTAACGCCATACATAAAGTGCTATGATGACCATAAAGACTACTTAATGATAGACCGTTCCTGTGCAGAGTGACTCTAGATCTCTTGGTGGTCGAGTGAGTGGCTTCATGGTCGAGTGTCTTCGAGTCCGTCGAGTGAAATCCTTCCAGGTCGACTGAAAGGTAGTTTCTTCTAGAGATGTCCTTGGGGAGGGTATCTTGGACAGGTCCATGACCCTACCCTAGGTACATGGCTGCATCAGTTACCAAACAAACGTGCATCACGTAGAGCAAGAAAAACATCACGTAAATGTTCCAAATGTTCCTCCAAAGATATGCTATAAATCAGTATATCATCAAAATAGACTACCACAAATCGTTCAATAAAAGCATGTAAAACTTCGTTCATTAATCTCATGAAAGTACTAGGGCATTAGTTAACCCAAAATGCATGACTAACCACTCATATAATCTAAACTTAGTTTTAAATGTTGTTTTCCATTCATCTCCCAATTTCATACTAATTTGATGGTATCCACTACGCAAATCAACTTTGGACAATATTGTAGAGCCACTCAATTCATCAAGCATGTCATCTAGCCTAGGAATAGGATGAAGATAACGAATAGTAATATTATTAATGCCTCTACAATCAACACACATATGTGAGGTACCATGCTTTTTTGGTACTAGTATAATAGGAACAGCACAAGGACTAAGAGACTCGCGTATATAACCTTTGTCGAGCATCTCCTGTACTTGACGCATAATCTCCTTCGTCTCTTCTGGATTGGTAAGGTATGGCGCACGATTTGGTAGCGAAGCACCGGGAATTAAGTCAATCTGATGCTCAATCCCTTGGATAGGTGGTAATCCCAGTGGCACGTCTTGTGGAAAGACATCAGCGAACTCCTGCAAAATGTTAGTGACAGCAGGAGGCAAAGAGGAAGGTACATCCTCGAAATAAAATAATGCCTCTTTGCACACAAAAGCATAGCAAACATATTTTCTGAAATCTAGATCATCAATATCAGATTCGGTGGCAAGTAAACATGCACTTTTCATTTTAATTTCAAAAGCAACAGTAGATGGTTTGTTATTAGGCTTCATTTGTTGCTCAAATTCTTTTGACACAATCTGATTTTCCCTCTTATTTTTCTCCTGTTTTGCTTTATTAGCTCTATTAATATCATCTTTCAAAATGGAATTAAGAGTCATAGGAAGCAAAGTTATATTTTTATCCTTATAAACAAGAGTATACTGATTGTTTCTACAATGGTGTACATAATTTTTATCAAGTTGCCATGGTCTACCAAGTAATAAGGAACATGCTGGCATAGGTACCACATCACAATCAACATAATCAGCATATGTAGAGATACTAAAATGCACACGAACAGTACGTGTTACCTTAACCATGTCACTGTTGTTGAACCATTGGATGTAGTAAGGATGTGGATGTGGTCTTGTGGTGAGAGATAGATTCTCCACCATCTCCATGCTAGCCAAGTTGTTGCAGCTCCCTTCGTCTATGATGACGTGAACAAAACATTCCTTCACAACTCCCTTTGTATGGAACAAATTATGCCTCTGATTTTTCTCAGTTTGTGTGACCTGCACACTCAAAACACGTTGAGCAACTAAACATTCATGCCTATCAGCGTCTTCAGGAACTATGTATTGCGTCTCATGATCAGAACCATCTCCACCGTGTTCTTCACTTGTAATAAGAGCCAAAGTCTCCTCATCATAGTCACTAGCAGACTCATACCCATCATCCTTACTAGCAATCATCACACGCTTAGATGGGCATTCTCTCGCATAATGACCTCCAGCCTTGCAATGACGACAAATAATATCATGTGTTTGCCCTGTTTATGCCATGGATGAAGAAGAGCTCTGTGCGGAACCGGGAGGTGTACTCCTGGCAGATGGTGGTCGTGGTGCCTGTTTTCTTGTATCTCGGTTGGAATTGGCGACTGAAGTCAGTGGTGTCGCAGTAGGACATGTGGGAGTAGAGGATGCATTAGGTGTCCATGATGAAGGTCGACCTGCATAAAAGTTAGTTCACGCCAATGCCTGTCGATCCTGCACTTCACGTTCAGCTTTGCAAGCAAGATGGAATAAATGAGTGATAGTATTATGCTCCTTATACTCTAGAATAACCTGAATCTCTTTATCTAATCCACCCATAAAACATGCAAGCATAGCTTCATTATCCTCAACAATACCACATCTAATCATGCCAGTTTGTAATTCCTGATAATATTCGTCCACATAATTTTTTCCCTTGTCTTAAATGTTGTAATTTTTGAAGTAATTCACGTTGATAATATGGTGGAACCCATCGAGTACTCATAGCAATTTTCAAAGCAGCCCAAGTAGTTGGAATATTATTCGGATATAATCTACGATGTTCAGACCACCACACACAAGCAAAACTAGTGAAAGCACAAAGAGCAGCAGCAACACGTCTCTCCTTGGGGTATTGTAAACATGTAAAGCCTTGTCCAGTTTCCAACTTCCAAGTAAGATATATATCAGGAACATATCTACCCTCAAATGGTGGAATATTCAATTTCAGTTTAGGAAGATGGTCACAATCTCGTACCTGGGCTGGTAGTGCACCCCTACCATTGCGATTATATGCCTGTGGATGACCTGGTGCTGGTGGTTGCACGTAGTTCTGATTTTGATCAACCTAATCCTCGTAATCGCCCACATAATTGTCATCATCCTCGGCACCAACAGCAACAGTAGCAGAAGCCAAAGAAGCATCAACAGTTGGTACAACAGCACCAGAAGTTTGGCCATCCTCAAGAGGAACACTCTTCGCTCATCCAAACTGATTCGGAAGGGGGCCTTGTTATTGTCGTTGCAGAGGTAGGATAGGTGCAGCCGGTGGTGGTTGAGGAAGACGCATGAGCAATTCATTAAACTTGTTATCCAGCTTTGTCTCGAACGACTTCTCCATGCCATCTATCTTCTCCATAGCCTCTTCAAATCTGTTTAGCACATCTCCCTCCTGGCCACTCATCATTTGCTGAAATTTATCATGCAACTCCTTGTTCATCATGTTCTCCCAGTCAATCTTGTCGGCTTGTGGTCCTGTCATGGTACTTTAGTTTCTTGGTAATGATTCTAATGTTCATGAGAATATGATGCTGTCTAAATTGGATACATTTATTTTGCTTACAAATGAAGGTCCTAGCTTGGAGAAGGATGAACATTGGAGCAAGAACAAGCATGGAGATGATGGCATCTGCAAGGGAAACAAGAACGGAGTTTCAAGTGATGATTTCATGACATTGAAGCCACTGTAATGAGTGCATGAAGTCTTGAATGAAATATACAAAATGCCACTTCATAAATTTCGTCCAGAGGCTATTGTAGGTGCTGCATCACCTTATTATTGGGCCAGGGCCATGTAATTTCGAAATACATAAGTATAGGTTGTTTTTAGTCCGTATGTGTGGGGAAATAAGAGATAGGGTTGATTTCGGACCCCTTCCCTAAGGGCCACTAAATTCCCCCCCCTTCCTCCATATATATAGCCCTTAGGGCGTCGTTTAGACATTTGGTTTTGTTTAGATTAAAAGTTTGCCATAGCTGCAACATCGCGTACTTCGTTTGTGTTCAACGACCAGACCAAGACGTCACAGAACCCCATCTTGATCAATAAAGCTTTCTTCTTATATTCGCAATATCCATATTGCAATCTTACTTTCTTGCTTGTTCTTCGTTTGCTCGCAGGAAATAGACCCTCGTGGTCAGGTTGATCGTGCTCCGGCGTGGTCAATAACCTCTCGGAGTTGGTTTAGCAATTGCTAGGGCGCGATGTCCTCGCACGTACGTAGTCGGATCGTCAAAGTCTACTCCTCCGAAACGATAATCACCGTCTCATCGAAAGACAAGACACCTTTGCCTCTATCACAATGTCTAGTTCGTAGGTTGGGGTCCGAGGATATAAAGCACTGCTTGTTCAAGCGTAAGCGCATCAAGGAAATCTGGAAGCTCCTGGGCCTTATGGAGTTGGTTAGCAAAGTTACTTCTTGAGATAGATCAGGTTCAGTCATCACGAGTCAGTTGCTTACTGACAATGCCAGGTGATGTACTAGTTATTGAGCTTGTAGTTGTGGCTTCTTGGTATGTACGCTGACAACGTCATGAATCAATGAAGGGCGAGATTGTTCAGCCGTCGGGGAGAACAACAACTTCTCAAGGCTTTAGTCACAAATTTCATGCAAGCAACAAGTACAAGGTTGAGAGGAAGGAAGATCAAAAATGGAGAAAGCCTATGTACGGGTTTTTAAAAGTAAATGTTGATGCTTCGTGTCATGAGGAGGAGCTTTCTGGTGCTACAGAGGAATACTAAGAGGAGAATGGGGCAGTTTATAGCTGCCGCAGCATGGTTTAGCCCTCATGTGATGTTGCTACAGCGAAAAAGATAGCACTTCAGAATGGATTGAATTTGGCGGCGAATATAGGGTGCTCCAAGATCGAAGCTGAATTTGATTACTCGATCATAATTGATGTTGTTGAAGACCCATCTGGATTCATTGGGGCGCACGCTGAAACAATCGTTGAATGCTCACAACTTGCAAAAGAATTTGGACATTTCCGTTTCTAAGTGGCATATTCCTTAACTAAAGAAGTCTTCATGTCAATAAGTTGTTCCGCCTAGGAAAATGACATGCCTAATTTTGGCTTTTATTGAAAATAACATTGTGGTTCTTTGATGAACACAATCTACTACCTTGTAAACAAAACAAAGCACGGAGTTATTCGGTAATTGGCATATGAGCCCAAGCTCATCTGCACCAGATGAACAATATATCAAGAAAATAGTAAAAAAAATGGCAACGAAGATGCTCCAACGTGCTAGGTGCATGCAAAGTTTTGCTCTGAACATTGTTCTTTTCTAAAGTTTCTGTGAGATTAGAAATTTTGGCAATAGCTAGTTGAATGTCATTTTACCATGAGTTTTTGCACCCACTTACGCATTGGAGCATCTTCGCTGCCAATTTTTTTGTTTTATTTGTATTTTTTAGCTATTTTATTTCAATTTATTGTTCACGAGTCGAGGTGCAAGTGCACCTGATCATCACACCACACAATTATTGGTTAAGTGGACAATAACAGAAGACTAGAAATATTTGACTTGTAATATTGTCTCGGTTGTATACGAACAATAAGAGCTACATCCTATAATTTGCGGAGCATCACAAAAATCGTAGGCAGGACCAACACGCAATACAAGAGAGGATTAATATTCGTCAAGCTATCTCTTTTTCGGGAAAGAAAAAAATGAAGAAATTTGAAAAAAAAATGTTTAGTAAAATTTTAAAACTGATCGTGAATTTTTAAAATGTTCATAAATATCAAAAACATATTCATGGATTTTACATTTTCACTAATTATGAAAAAAAATCATGAATTTTGAAATTTTTTCATGAATTTTAGTCAAGAACTTGAAAATTGTTCATGAATTTAAAAAATGTTCACCTATTCAAAAAAAATGTTCCAGAATTTTAAATATGCTCATAGACTTATGTAGGGCGGAATTCAGTAAAAGTTTTGCATGATAGGCATCATTGAAGGCCTAATAATGTAGGGCGGTCCACCAATGACATCTTGAAATATGTGAAGGGTCGATTATGGAACAAGATACAAGGATGGACAGAGAAACCCCTCTCGAGAGGCAAAGAGGTATTTCTCAAATCAGTGGCTCAAGTAGTGTCGACATATTTGTTGGAAATATAACCTAGAGGCAAGATTATTATTTTATTTCCATGCTCAAAATCAAGTTTATATTTTTGTGCTATAATTGCAATGGTTCTTAAATGAGAGATTGAGAGGAAAACTCATTTGCATGTGTGGAAACATAAATGCCAAAATGGTTTGGCCTCTAAGACTAGCTCATGTATTGTTGATGATCATGTTTTCCTAATCATGGAATTTTTAAAGTAACAAGAATGTCAATATTAATGAAAACACATTGTTAGCAGAACAATGGTGTTGGATAGACCCAACACTTATCATATATTACGAGCTCACATCATCACTTTTTTTAGGAAAGCATAACTTTATACTTAACGGTGCCCAGGCAAATCACCTAGGGCACAGGCTGCCACAACGGCAGGTACATCTGACTCCCACTGCACTGAGTGGTTCATATCACAGAAACGACCCAAACTAGCGAGTTCATGTGCTACAGAATTTGCACTTCTCTTACAGGACACAACTACATGACGTGAGAACCATAATTTTAGCTGGAGTTTAGTATCCTCAATGACCGCAGAATACGTGGATGAATCTACCTTCCTCAGGTCCATGGCCTCCATGACAAGCTGGGAATAAGTCTCGAAGATCATCCGAAGCATACCCAAGTCAGCAACAAGCGAGACATCCTGTGACATAGCATACACTTCCGCGCCGAACGCACCAGCAATGTTCTCCTGCCACCCTGCGCGAGCACAGATGACAGAGCCCTCCATATCCCTCGCTACCACTCCCCAGCCAGCATGGTTTCCTCCCGGCACAAATGAACCATCAACGTTGATCTTGATTATATCTTCTTGCGGCGGTTTCCACCTATCAGTGCTCTGTTGAGTGGCCACCTCTGAGAAGATCTGTTGGTATTCCATGGTGCTGCCTCTAGTTCGCCTTGCCACTTCGCCTGCTGTCCACGGAAGTTCCCCTTCCCGCAACTTGTTGTGATTGTTCCACCACATCCACCAAAAGGTCAAGACCATGACTCGTTTTCTTTCATATAGCCCCCACAAGAAATCCAACATTGCATGCACGGATGGGATATCCTCCAGCGCCATTCTCTTGGACTCCATAGCTGGTTCTCTCCACACGCCCTTCACCACTTTGCAATTTATGAATAGATGCGCCCCATCCTCCTCCGCCCGTCCGCAAAATAAGCATGAAGTCTCCTCAATTGTGACCCCCCTCCTTTCCAGATTTGTCCTCAGCGCTAGTGATTCATGCCTGATGCGCCAAACGAACATCTGAATATTCCCTGATCAGGGAAGCTTCCATATTCGTTTCCAGGAGTCATCATGGCAACTATCCAGGTTGCCCGGAAGCGTCGAGCTGCTGCCTGCAACCCTATCTCTCCCCATCTGTCGGCGTTCTGGGAACGGGGGTCCCCAGACTTGCCTGCCTGCGGCCTGCGGCGTGGCTCAAAGGGGGCCCAGTGTGGCCCATCTTCATCAACACGAGCTCAAGACCCTCGCGAGGGGCCAAGCCTCTCGGGGCGGACGATAAGGAGCTTCCTCAGGCACGACCTCGTTAGGCTGGCTCACGAGGAGGCGGAGAGTTCAAGGCGGGGTACCTCGCGAGGTGCCCATGACGCAAGCCATGATTTACCAAGGGCGCCCGATCGGGCCCAGCCACAAGAAGGTCCTCCTTTCCTCTTCGCGGCAAAGGGAGCAAGCGCAGGCGAGAGCATCAAGCAAAGGCATCCATTTCGGTGCAACAAGACCAAGACCAGCCCAACAGCAGGGAAGAAGTCATCGTGGAGCCCAAGCAGGCGTCACCACCAGAGCCTTTGACAGGCGAGGACCAACTTTAGTCAGGATAAGTGTACCCGTTGTTTCCCTTCAAAATGGACAATTGTTGGCGCCCTTCTCGCTCAATATTTGGGAAGAGGCCCAGGGCCTTTGCCTATAAATAGGACTAGCCACCCCCAGGGTAGGGCATCTAGCATCGAGAGTCCAAGAGCCAGAGCCAAGTAGCACCAGCCAAGAACAGACCCTCGCGAGGCTGTTCTTCCTTGTATTGTTCATCATCAGCCCAAGAGGCAATCCACCACACCACACACTGGAGTAGGGTATTACACCACAATGGTGGCCTGAACCAGTATAAATCTTGTGTCCCTTGTGTTGTTCTGTTTGGTAGTTTAGATCCTAGCGACTCGGCGAGGAGCAAGCCGATAGAGGATCAATCTCACACGCACCCCAGTTCAACCTCAAGGGTCCGCTGAACCCGAACCGACATTTGGCGCGCCCGGTAGTGCACCGATCGCCTCCTGCTCGCGTCCCCGTCAGATCGTCATCACCATGTCCAGCGACCAGTGGCAACCCCGATCCTCGGGTGGCATGGCCCGCCCAAGACAGAGCCGCTTCCCCCGGCGACCCCATGCCCCAGCAGCTCGCGGTCCGCAGGGCGCGAGCAGTCGGGCGACGCGACAGCCTCGACAGCTCTAACACCGCGGCAGACGCGGTCGGCAGCAAGGGCCTCCAACCACGCCGCGGCCACGGCGCCGTACACCCGCCGGGAGCAGGTGAACTCAAGGGCCGCGCTCACGGTGGACCGAGAGCTGCTGCAGTGTAGGCTGATGGAGGGCGGCCACGACGTGCTGCTAGAGCGGGTGGCGGAGCTCCTGGGCTACGTCGCCTCGGGGGCTCACCCCTTCGGCACCCAGCTCCCGCCCCAGGCTCAGGGCGGCCTGCGCGGGGGCCCCGTGCGCACCCGCGGGCTTCACGGCTACTCCAACACCAGCCGGTTGTCGGCACCAACCAGCGGCCGCGACTCGACGCTCCCGCGCCAAGAAGGACTCATCGCGACCAGCGGCCCCTGGTGAACCGCCAGCTACCACCCCCAAGTAGGCGCATCAAGCAGAGCTGCATGGCGCGTGGAGCCCTATGGCGCGGCCTTCGGGATAACGGCCCCAGAAGAGTACGTGCCCCACATGATGGATCAAGGGCACCCGCGCGAAGGCAAACAAGGCTCACTCCTCAGTCCGAGCTGGGGGGACGAGGCGCCAGAAGCTGAGCTCTTCCAGGAACCTAGGGACGGCCCCACCGGCCACGCTGGAAGCGACGATTATCGGGTACCACTAATCCCTTAGGAGCTGGCATACACTAATCATGGGTCACAGGAGGTGCAGGTTGCCATAGCGAGCAGCTGCCCCGCTCCCACGGCCTCTTACCCCTCAGGGGGAGGGCGTCGGGGGCTGCAGGAGAGTGGCCGAGATCCGACATCACCACCGCGGCGTACAGAGCAAGGCGTTCCCAGGAGGTAGGCCCTCCGCTGGGGAGGTAGGGCCTGCCTCAGCGGAGGACCCGTGGTCGCTTGGGAACTGGCTGGCGACCGCTCTACCCCATCTGTGGCGCCCCTGTTTCGGCCGTCGCTGATGGCACTAGAGTGTGGCGCAAGGCGGGGCCCTCGTCGGCGATATGAAGCAAGGCGGTACACATGAAGAAGGCCGGTGCACGTGAAGCTCGCCGCCCGTGACACTCTCACGTAATAATGAGTGGGGTTGTACACGCCCGAGTCTCGGGGTGCCGGCCTCGAGCCCTGGGCTCCCTCCACGCCAAAGGGCAGCACTTAGCTCCACGCTGGTGAGAAGACGTCCAAGACTAGACTAGGTGCCGGACGCGGCCTTTTTCTGCTTTCATTGCTTTTCTCTTGGTTGTTGCTTTCCCCCGCTGGATTTACGTTGGACTCGAACTTGAGATTTGTGTGTGTTTGGGGAAGGGGTGCTTAGTCTTTTTCGAGCAATTTCTCGTGTTTCGGTTATGACCTCACCTCAGCTGCCTCCCCTCGCGAGCCTCTCGCGAGTCGGGTCTGGCCTGGCCCGCGTGCAGCCCAGACTGCCGCCGACATACCCTCTCAGGAGGTTTTTCACTGCAGATCCCACAGATTCAATCAAGAGGCGTGCGAGGCGCCATAGCCTCCGACGAGGTATCTCGGGGCCCGCTCGGGACAAAGGTAAACTAGCCAGCCGGCTCGTCATATGGCCAACCACTTGGCACGGGCATGTGAGTGAAGTAGCATTCTCCAGTACCTTGAACATAAGTTTTACATGGGGGGCACCCCCTCCCAAAATGCTCTTACAATCATCGGGACAAAAGTCTGAGTTCTATTCATGCAGGATAAGGAAACAGGAACAACGCGCCGTTAGTCGGATAAATCCCCCCAATGCTTCCTCAGGAGCGCCGCCCGAGCTGTCGCTGGCGTCGCTGGCCTCGCCATCGCCCTCCGCGTTGTCGCCAGCGGCGTCAGGGCCGTTCACCACGTCGCCCTCATCGGCGGCCACAATCACGCCATCGGCGTCTGAAGCGAAGGCCCTGACAAGGTCGTCCACGTTGTCTTCCACTCCGAGACGCCAGTCGTCTCTGGGCGGCACGGGGATAAGCGATTGCAGCGTCAAAGTCAAAATGAGGATCCATATTCCGGAGATGGTTGAAGACGCGGGAAAAGGCACGCCCGAGCAGGGCTCGTCTCCTCTCCTCCACCAACCTGTTGGCACGAACCGACCGCACCTCCAGCTGCGTCACGATGTCGGTGAAGAACTGAAGGTTGCCGGCGTAATTAATGGCACGTGGCTCGCCGACGGCCGCCTCGCAGATATTACCCAAGGTCGTGTTGGCCCTCTCTCGAAGCGTGGTGAGCATGGGGGTGTGCTCATGCTCCAAGAGCCGCCGCTGACGCATCTCGTCCGCATTCTGGCGGGCGACGGTCTCAGCCTCAACCACTTGTTGGCGAAGAAGAAGCACCTCGGCATGGGAAGTAGCTGACTCCCCCTGCGCCGCCTCAAGTGCGACCCGCAAGGCATCGGCCCAGCGCGTTGCTTCCTCCAGTCTGGTCCTAAGGGCGTTGGTCCTACCTTCGGCGTCGGTCCGGACCAACTCCAGCCTCTCCTTAAACTCGCGCTCGAGGTTCAGGCGCACCGTCGCCACCTGACGTCCGACCTCCTCATAGACACGGGTCTCCCGCGCAGCGACATCGTCCTCCGCCCGTGTCACCAAGCGCTCCCTCGTCTCCAGACGCTCGTGCTCGCGCGCGCGTTCGGCGGCTTTCAGCGTCAGCGCCTCCTCACGTTTCTGGAGCTCCGCAGGGTCGCCGGAGACAACCTTCATCGACGCAAGGGCCGCCTCACGCAGCTCCACCTGCTCCTCCAGTGAGCGGCACCGGGCCAGGAGTTCCCGTGCCCGCTCCTCCGTGGCCTCCCATCGCCGGTCAGCTTCCCGGGCTTCTTCGACGGCCTGGGAACGGGCCTCCCGGGAGGCTGCCAGCGATGCCTTGGCCTCCTCATCGTCGAGAACGCGCTGACGGTGCACGAGGGCGGCAGCCGCCTCCAGCTCGCGCCTCTCCACAACCAGCCGAATGCCGCCGGGGGAAGGATCCCCAGTCAAGACCAAGAGCACCTTCCTCAGCACTTCACGCGTCAGGTTCTCTTCCTGGAGCCGCATACGATCCCCACGACCGCTGAAGGCCCACATTCGATGAGAATGGCGCTGGAGAGGGGCGACGCGGCGTATCAAGTGTTGGGGAACGTAGTAATTTCAAAAAAATTTCCTACGCACACGCAAGATCATGGTGATGGCATAGCAATGAGGGGAGAGTATTGTCCACGTACCCTCGTAGTCCGTAAGCGGAAGCGTTATGACAACGCGGTTGATGTAGTCGTACGTCTTCATGATCCGACCGATCCAAGTACCGAACGTACGGCACCTCCGAGTTCAGCACACGTTCAGCTCGATGACGATCCCCGGGCTCCGATCCAGCAAAGCGTCGGGGATGAGTTCCGTTAGCACGACGGTGTGGTGATGATGATGATGTTCTACCGGCGCAGGGCTTCGCCTAAACTCCGCGACGATATGACCGAGGTGGAATATGGTGGAGGGGGGCACCGCACACGGCTAAGGAACGATCCGTAGATCAACTTGTGTGTCATGGGGTGCCCCCTGCCCCCGTATATAAAGGAGCAAGGGAGGGGGTGGCCGGCCTAGGAGGGGGCGCACCAAGGAGGAGTCCTACTCCCACCGGGTAGGATTCCCCCAAGTAGTAGGAGTAGGAGTCAAGGAAAGGGGAAGAGAAGAGAAGGAAGGAGCGCAGCCCCTCCCCTAGTCCATTCGGACTAGGTCTTGGGGGCTCCCAACCTCTCCTCTCTTTTCCCTCAAGCCCAATAAGGCCCATATACTCCCGGCGAATTCCGTAACTCTCCGGTACTCGAAAATACCGAATCACTGGAACCTTTCCGAACTCCGAATATAGTCGTCCAATATATCGATCTTTACGTCTCGACCATTTCGAGACTCCTCATCATGTCCCCGATCTCATCCGGGACTCCGAACTCCTTCGGTACATCAAAACTTATAAACTCGTAATATAATTGTCATCGTAACGTTAAGCGTGCGGACCCTGCGGGTTCGAGAACTATGTAGACATGACCTAGAACTGTTTCCGGTCAATAACCAATAGTGGAACCTGGATGTTCATATTGGCTCCTATATATTCTACGAAGATCTTTATCGGTCAAACCGCATAACAACATACGTTGTTCCCTTTGTCATCGGTATGTACTTGCCCGAGATTCGATCGTCGGTATCTCAATACCTAGTTCAATCTCGTTACCGGCAAGTCTCTTTACTCGTTCCGTAATGCATCATCCCGTAACCAACTCATTGTCCACATTGCTTGCAAGGCTTATAGTGATGTGCATTACCAAGAGGGCCCAGAGATACCTCTCCGACAATCGGAGTGACAAAACCTAATCTCGAAATACGCCAACCCAACATGTACCTTTGGAGACACCTGCAGTACTCCTTTAATCACCCAGTTATTTTGTGACGTTTGGTAGCACCCAAAGTGTTCCTCCGGTAAACGGGAGTTGCATAATCTCATAGTTACAGGAACATGTATAAGTCATGAAGAAAGCAATAGCAACATACTAAACGATCAAGTGCTAGGCTAACGGAATGGGTCATGTCAATCACATCATTCTCCTAATGATGTGATCCCATTAATCAAATGACAACACATGTCTATGGTTAGGAAACATAACCATCTTTGATTAATGAGCTAGTCATGTAGAGGCATACTAGTGACTTTATGTTTGTCTATGTATTCACACATGTATCATGTTTCCGGTTAATACAATTCTAGCATGAATAATAAACATTTATCATGAAATAAGGAAATAAATAATAACTTTATTATTGCCTCTAGGGCATATTTCCTTCAGCAAGAACTCCTTCACCACCTTGGGTGCCGTCACGCAAAGCCCCCTCAGGAACTCGGCGGCGCTTGACGCAGAAGGCGACCCGGGGCTCATGAAGCCTTCTTCGCCCCAAATGAATTGGGGACAGCAGGTGAAGATGGCTCCGTCAGCAGGGGGCTGGGCATCCCTACGTCCACATACAACCACCGCTCGCGAAACCCAGGCGGCGGAGGAAGACTGAAGTCAATTCCAGAAGCCGCTGTCTCAGGTGCAGCGATGAAGCTCACGCACCCCTAACATTGGGTGGGGTCGACGAGGTGCAGAGAGAAGAAGTGGCGCAGCAAGGCAACCGAAGGAAGGATGCCCGTCATTGCCTCGCAAACGAAGGCAAATACCGCAATAAGTGTGATGGATTCAGGACCCAGATGCATCATATGGATCTGGTAATGGGATAGCACGGCGTTGAAGAAATTAGAGAAGGGGGGAACCAATCCCGCCCACAAGGCGTCTGCGAAGTACCGGACCTCGGTGGCAATCCTGTCGATGGCGAAGCGGGACGTAGGCTAGGCCGTTGTCCTCCCGCACTCATCGAAGATGGTGGCCAGGGCCGAGCTGACCTTGCCCAGGCCTTCTTGATTGATTATGACCGGCCGATCGACGGCGGGGGCCGCCGATGACAACGGGCGAGGCGGCGGCATGGGCTTCTTCCCTTTTCCCTTCCTCGGCGGAGCCATGACGGCAGAAGGGGAAGGGGGGAGGTTCGAGATTGGATTGGATGTGGGAACTGGAGTTCGAGAGGAGAAAGGACAGAGAGCGCTCGAGCAGCAGGAAGGGGAGCGGCTGTGTGCAGCTACGAGTCCGCCTAGCAAGGCATAAAATAAGGAGGCGTGGGGGAACAGTGCCACCCACGTCCAATCAACCGCCACGTGGCGCCCAAGGCCGCAGGCTGTTAGGGCTCGCGGCGCTTCGCACTTGCCCTTTCGCCTCTCTGTCCGGCCAAGTTCGGTGCGCCAGGGCCTGGGCTCTCATTGGCGTTACAGGGCGGGGTCCCAGACTTGCCGCTGCGGCCGCGGCGTGGCTCAAAGGGGCCAGGCGGCCCATCTTCATCAACACGAGCTCAAGACCCTCGCGAGGCCAAGCCTCTCGGGCGGATGACAAGGAGCTTCTCGAGCACGGCCTCGTCGGGCTGGCTCAAGAGGAGGCGGAGAGTTCAAGGCGGGTACCTCGCGAGGTGCCCATGACGCAGCCATGACGACCAAGGGCGCCTCGGCGCCAGCCCAAGATGTCCTCCTTTCCTCTTGGCAAAGGAGCAAGCGCAGTGAGAGCATCAAGCAAAGGCATCCATTTCGGTGCAACAAGACCAAGACCAGCCCAACGGCAGGGAAGAAGTCATTGTGGAGCCCAAGCAGGCGTCACCACCAGAGCCTTTCACAGGCGAGGACCAACTTTAGTCAGGATAAGTGTACCCGCTGTTCCCCTTCAAAATGGCCAATTGTTGGCGCCCTTCCCGCTCAATATTTGGGAAGAGGCCCAGGGCCTTTGCCTATAAATAGGACTAGCCACCCCCAGGGTAGGGCATCTAGCATCAATAGTCCAAGAGCCAGAGCCAAGTAGCACCAGCCAAGAACAGACCCTCGCGAGGCTGTTCTTCCTTGTATTGTTCATCATCAGCCCAAGAGGCAATCCACCACACCACACACTGGAGTAGGGTATTACACCACAATGGTGGCATGAACCAGTATAAATCTTGTGTCCCTTGTGTTGTTCTGTTTGGTAGTTTAGATCCTAGCGACTCGGCGAGGAGCAAGCCGGCAGAGGGTTGAATCTCCGCGTGAACCCCAGTGCTCAAACCTCAAGGGTCTGCCGGAACCCGAAATCCGACACCATCTTCTCCAACTGGACCTGCAGCTTGTATGCACTTTTGACAGAGTGCACTCCTTTGGGATCAAATTGCCAGGCTATGAAGTCTTGGACTCCCTCTCGGAGCGGTATTTGTAGGATGCTCTCTGCGTCAACATGCCAAAACGTGTCCCAGACCAACTGTTCGTCCTAGTGTCCAGTGATGGAACTGATCAGGGCATTAACAACCTACAACAGGTTCCCTCTCCTCGGAGTAATTACCTTTCCTTGACCACGGCCTAGGAAGCCATGGGTCACTCCATATCCTGATCCTAGTGCCATTACCCACTCGCCACACATATCCTTCTTTCACCAGTTGTAAACCATGTAGGAGACTCCGCCATGAATAGGAAATTCCATCTTTTGCTTTGGCCTCTAGCACATGAGTATGAGGGAAGTAACAAGCTTTGAAGATTTGTGCACACAGGGACTCCGAGCATTTGATAATTCTCCCAATATGCCTTGACAACATTGCAATGCTGAATTCATGCATATCCCTAAACCCCAACCACCCTGTGCTTTTGGCTTGATCAACTTCTCCCAACTAATCCAATGGAGTGTGTTCTCCTTTTCCTGTTGACTCCACCAGTATGTTCCCATCAGAGAGCTTAGCTCTTGGTAGAAGGTTTTGGTTAGATAGAAACAGGACATGGCGAACTTTGGAATTGCTTGCTCTACAGCTTTCACCAATGTTTCTTTCCCAGCCTTCACGATCAGCTTCTCCTGCCACCCGTAAACCCGCCCGACCATGGCTCCCTTTATGTATGCAAAGGCTCCCATTTTAGATCTCCCCATGTGGACTGGCAAACCAAGGTATTTAGCATTCCAACTCTCGTTGTCAATTTGTAGGATTTCTTTCACCAAGTCCTTCACTGCCGTCGGCGTGCTGGGACTGAACCTTATTGCCAATTTTTCAGTGTTGATGCATTGCTCCGAGCAGTTTTCGTAGAGCTCCAGTATTTCTATCAAAGCCACGGCTTCCTCCTGCTTGGCCTTCATGAGCAGCACCGAGTCATCGGCAAAGAGCAAGTGCGACACCATCGGCGCATTAGGGCACACCTGTACTCCACTAATCTGACCACTTCTCTCCGCATCATGAAGGAGGGCTGACAGGCCCTCTATGCAGATAACAAAGAGCTACGGTGAAATCGGGTCACCTTGTCGCAGCCCATGGGATGGACTAAACTGTTGGGTCAGGTTGTCATTAACTTTAATTTGGTATCTCACATAGGTCACACATCTCATAATCAGGTCAACCAGTGTTGCTTGAAGCCTAACTTTCTTAACATTGCTGCCAAGAACTTCCACTCCACCATGTCGTACGCCTTACTCATGTCAGCTTTAACAGCAGGGATCCCCTCTTTCCCCATACTCTTATTCAACAGGAAGTGTGACGGCTCATAGGCGATTAGCACATTGTCGGTGATAAGCTTTCCTGGGACAAATCCACTTTGATTATCTGATATGATGTTCTGCAGGACCATCTTCAGGCAGTTGGCTATCACCTTAGACACAATCTTGTAGACAACGTTGCATAAACTGATTGGGCAGAGATCCTTAATCCGATTCGGATTTTTAACTTTCCAGATAAGCACCACCATCGTGTCATTCCACCCCTTTGGGATTGGGCCCCCATTAAGAACCGCCAGGACCTCCTCCACAACCTTGTCACCCATAAATTCCGAGTGCTTCTTATACACAATAGAAGGCATCCCGTCTAGACCCGGTGCCTTTAGGTCTCCGATATGGTCAAGTGCAACCTTCCTCTTCTCGAGTAAACTCGACATCGAGTATTGCATGCATAGGTTGCGTAACACATGGTTCAACCTTCGCAATCAGCTCATCGAGCTGATTGCCCATACTGGATGTGAAGAGCTCTTGAAAAAACGAACAAACATAATTAGAAAGCTCCTCTCCTTCCTTCACTACCGTCCCATCTTCCTTCCGCAATTCCTTCACTCTATTCGTCTTCTTCCTTGCTGAGCCAAACGCCATGAAGTACCTTGTATTCCTATTCCCATCCTTCAACCAAGACACCCGTGAGTATTGTTTTGCCTTCGTATTCTTCTTCTCTTCCAGATCTTCCACCACACACCTCAACTCAGCTTCCTCCCTAATCTTCTCCTCGCTTACTCGGGCACGCATGCATTCCTCTAGGGTGCTTTGGGCCTTTTTCAAACTTCCCTCGAGCTCACCCACCACCTCTTTCTGCCACCGCGTCATTAACCTAGCAATGGATTTTACTCCTTGGCTCACACTTCCCCCACCTGCGGCAGTAGCTTCATCCCAAGCCTCCTTCACCACCTCCCTGCACCCCGTCTCTTGTACACACCAAGCCTCAAATCTAAAGCTTCTAACACCATTGTGCACCCCTACAACCCCCTCCTTCCGTGGACACAATAACGGGCCAGTGATAACCCACAAGTGTAGGGGATCGCAACAGCTTTCGAGGGTAGAGTATTCAACCCGAATTTATTGATTCGACACAAGGGGAGCCAAAGAATATTCTTAAGTATTAGCAGTTGAGTTGTCAATTCAACCACAACCGGATAACTTAGTATCTGCAGCAAAGTATTTAGTAGCAAAGTAGTATGATAGTAATGGTAACAGTGGCAAAAGTAAAGATAACAGTTTTGTAGTAATTGCAACAGTAGCAACGGAAAAGTAAATAAGCGAAACACAAGATGTGAAAAGCTTGTAGGCATTGGATCAGTGATGGATAATTATGTCGGATGCGATTCCTCATGTAATAGCTATAACCTAGGGTGACACAGAACTAGCTCCAGTTCATCAATGTAATGTAGGCATGTTATTCCGAATATAGTCATACGTGCTTATGGAAAAGAACTTGCATGACATCTTTTGTCCTACCCTCCCGTGGCAGCGGGGTCCTAGCGGAAACTAAGGGATATTAAGGCCTCCTTTTAATAGAGAGCCAGAACAAGGCATTAGCACATAGTGAATACATGAACTCCTCAAACTATGGTCATCACCGAGAAGTATCCCGATTATTGTCACTTCGGGGTTGTCGGATCATAACACATAATAGGTGACTATAGACTTGCAAGATAGGATCAAGAACACACATATATTCATGAAAACATAATAGGTTCAGATCTGAAATCATGGCACTCGGGCCATAGTGACAAGCATTAAGCATAACAAAGTCATAGCAACATCAATCTCAGAACATAGTGGATACTAGGGATCAAACCCTAACAAAACTAACTAGATTACATGGTAAATCTCATCCAACCCATCACCGTCCAGCAAGCCTATGATGGAATTACTCACGGACGGCGGTGAGCATCATGAAATTGGTGATGGAGGATGGTTGATGATGACGACGGCGACGAATCCTCCTCTCCGGAGCCCCGAACGGACTCCAGATAAGCCCTCCCAAGAGATATTAGGGCTTGGCGGCGGCTCCATATCATAAAACGCGATGAAACTTTCTCTCTGATTTTTTTCTCCGCAAAACGGAATATATGGAGTTGGAGTTGAGGTCGGTGGAGCATCAGGGGGGCCACGAGACAGGCGCCCGGGGGGGGGCCCCCCACCTCGTGGGACGGTGTGAGCCCCCTGGCCTTGATTCTTTCACCAGTATTTTTTATATTTTCCTAAACTTATCTCCATGGATTTCAGGTCATTCCGAGAACTTTTGTTTTTTTGCACAATAAACAACATCATGGCTGTTCTGCTGAAAACAGCGTCAGTCTGGGTTAGTTTCATTCAAATCATGCAAGTTAGAGTCCAAAACAAGGGCAAAAGTGTTTGGAAAAGTAGATACGTTGGAGACGTATCAACTCCCCCAAGCTTAAACCTTTGCTTGTCCTCAAGCAATTCAATTGATAAACTGAAAGTGATAAAGAAAAACTTTTACAAACTCTGTTTGCTCTTGTTGTTGTAAACATTTAAAGCCAACATTCAAGTTTTCAGCAACAATTATGAACTAACCATACTCACAATAACACTTAGGTCTCACAGTTACTCATATCAATGGCATAATCAGCTAGCGAGCCATAGTAATAAAACTCGGATGACAACACTTTTTCAAAACAATCATAATATGATATAACAAAATGGTATCTCGCTAGCCCTTTCTGAGACCACAAAACATAAATGTAGAGCACCTTTAAAGATCAAGGACCGACTAAACATTGTAATTCATGGTAAAAGAGATCCAGTCAAGTCATACCCAATATAAACCAATAGTAATGAATGCAAAAGACAGTGTGCTCTCCAGCGGGTGCTTTTTAATATGAGGGATGATGACTCAATATAAAAGTAAATAGATAGGCCCTTCGCAGAGGGAAGCAGGGATTTGTAGAGGTGCCAGAGCTCGATTTTAAAATAGAGATGAATAACATTTTGAGCGGCATACTTTCACTGTCAACGCAACAACTATGAGATGGCGATATCTTCCATACTACATGCATTATAGGCGGTTCCCAAACAGAATGGTAAAAGTTTATACTCCCCCACCACCAACAAGCATCAATCCATGGCTTGCTTGAAACAACGAGTGCCTCCAACTAACAACAGCCCTGGGGGAGTTTTGTTTAATTATTTTGATTTGCTTTGATCTTTTGGATCATGGACTGGGCATCCTCATTCTGCCCTTTCTCGTGAATGAGGAGCGGAGTCCACTCCTCTTGATAATAACACACCTAGCATGGAAGATACAGGCAGCCCTAGTTGAAACATGAGCTGCTCGAGCATACAAAACAGAATTTCATTTGAAGGTTTGGAGTTTGGCACATACAAATTTACTTGGAACGGTAGGTAGATACCGCATATAGAAAGGAATGGTGGACTCATATGGAACAACTTTGGGGTTTAAGGAGTTTGGATGCACAAGCAGTATTCCCGCTTAGTACAGGTGAAGGCTAGCAAAAGACTGGGAAGCGACCAACTGAGAGAGCGACAATAGTCGTGAACATGCATCAAAATTAATTCACACCAAGTACAAGCATGAGTAGGATATAATCCACCATGAACATAAATATCATGAAGGCTATGTTGATTTATTTCAACTACATGCGTGAACATGTGCCAAGTCGAGTCACTCAATTCATTCAAAGGAGGATTCCATCCCATCATACCACATCATAATCATTTTAATAGCATGTTGGCACGCAAGGTAAACCATTATAACTCACAGCTAATCAAGCATGGCACAAGCAACTATAATCTCTAAATGTCATTGCAAATATGTTTACTTGATAATAAGCTGAATCAAGAACGATGAACTCATCATATTTACAAAAACAAGAGAGGTCGAGTTCATACCAGCTTTTCTCATCTCAATCAGTCCATCATATATCATCATTATTGCCTTTCACTTGCACGACCGAACAATGTGTATAATAATAATAGTGCACGTGCATTGGACTAAGCTGGAATCTGCAAGCATTCAACTCAAGAGAGAAGACAAGTAATATGGGCTCTAAGTTAAATAAACAATCATGCATATGAGAGCCACTAAACATTTTCAATATGGTTGTAACGCCCCAGATCCGATGCGCCAGGTGTCCGCCAGTTATTCGTCGTCGTTGCCATGTCATGCGCTTGCGTGTTGCATTTTGCCATGTCATCATCTGCATTTCATCCGCATGTTTTTCAAAACTTGCATCCGTTCGTGTTCCTCCCGGTTCTCTCCGTTGTCCGTTCGGAGTTCAGACCACACTCACAAGCGCCCGCGGCACCTCCGAAATATTATTAAGTGGCATAAAAATGTTCTCGGAATGGGTTGTAATTTGTCGTGCGGTCTTATTATAGTGTAGACAGAGCGCCTGCCAAGTTTCGTCGCATTCGAAGTCCATTTGATAGGCCAACCATTAAACTTACAACCGCAATATAGCCGGTCTATACGTCGGACGTTTTCGGTCTACGAAAACCCTGCCGGGCTGCTTTCCTCTTCTCTTCTCTCAGCCCAAGGCCTCTTCTGCACAGCCATCTGCAGCCCACCTAAAACCCCCTCCGCTCCGGACCGTCGGATCGAAATCTGATGCCCGAAAGCCCCTCCAACCCCCCTAACCCTCCGCCTTCCCCCTCCAAATCCGGCGCCCTCCAGCCCACCGCCGCCATGTGGCACGTCCTGAGCGGTCAGCCGCCGCCCGGCCATCGCTCCCCGCCAACCAGGGATTGCCACCTGGCCTCCCCAGCTCCCCAGCCACCGCACGGGCCCGCCGGAGCTCATCTGCGGCCCGCCCCGGGCCGATCTAGGCCCGAGGCGCCCGCGCCACCACAGATGCCTCGGCGCTCGCCTCGCCCCTCCCGCTCGATCCCGATGGGATCAGCGCGCCTCGCTGGCCTCGTCCTGCGACCCCGCCACCGGAGCTCCTCGCCATGCGACCGATCTCGCGGGCAGGTCCACCTCTCCGCCCCTCGCACCTCGCCCTCTCCCTTCTCTCCCTCTTCCTCATGGCCTCTCTCTTCTCCCCGCAGGGCCGTCGTGGCGCTCACTGCCAGATCTCGCGCTGCCGTGCTCTGCAGACGCCGCTGCCGCTGGGAATGGGGTCCCCGGGGCCGGATCCGCCCGGATCCGGCTGGGCCCTTCGCGCCTCGCCCCTGGCCTTCGCCGGCTTCCTCTTCCAGCGGCGCCGCCGCCATGGCCTCCTTCTCGTGAGGAGCACGGGAGGAGGACGTCCTCCTCTTTCATGGGCCCAGCGGCCTCCAGGCCCAGCCCCAAGCCAAGCCGGCCTCGCTCGGCCTCTCCACCGACCGGGCCAAGGCCCACTGGGTGAGAAGCCCCAGCGGCCCTCCTTTTTTTTTCTCCTGTTGGGCCAGGCTGCAGATTCGGCCCGCGTACGTTTTTTTTCCTGATCTGTGATTTTAGCCATTATCCATTGTATTAACAGTTTTACAGTAAAACCCCTAATGTTCATGCATATAATAACTCCACAACCGTGCATCGGATTAAAATAATTTATACATGTAAAATGCTTAGAATTTTGTCTAGTTTAACAATATGCCACTTTCATCCCATGTTAATATGTTTAAAATGTTGTTTACATTAATTTGCTCCTATGCCATGCTAAAATGATTTATTTCTTAACTAATTAACCGTAACTCTGAATTTAATAAACTTCATATGTAAATGGGGTGGAAAAATGCCTAGTTTAACATGGTCCACTTTATTTTCCTGTTTAACAACCTTAAAATATGGTTTAGGTCAGAACATTACCAAATTCGAATATTGCTTATGGGGATTTTCCGGAAATGTTGTTCGTTGTTTCCGGCCTCATTTAAACTTGCCTAGGTAGGTAGTTTAATTATGCTTCACCCCTTGCCATGTTTAACAACATTTAATATTGTTGGGTGCATAAACGAGAGTGAACTAAATACTTGAATGTGGTGTTTTGTCAATATGCAACTCGTTGCATATTGAGCTCCACTTAATTTGTAGTATTGTTTGTGCACTTTGCCATGCCATGCCTCATTAAACTGGACATGCATCATACTTGATTGTGCATCATGCCATGATTATGCTTGTGTGTTTACCATGTTGTTTGCTTCTTTCCGGGTTGCTTCTCTCGTTAGCTTCGGTTTCGTTCCGGAGTCGTGAGGATTCATTCGTCTACGATTGGTTTGGCTTCATCCGTTCATCTTCTTCATGGACTCGTTCTTCTTCCTAGCGGGATTTCAGGCAAGATGACCGCTACCCTGGATCTCACTACTATCATTGCTATGCTAGTTGCCTCGTTCTTTCGCTATGCTGCGCTACCTATTACCTGTTTGTCCAGCCATCCCAAATTGCCATGAACCTCTAACCTTTGACACCTTTCCTATGCAAACCGTTGTTTGGCTATGTTACCGCTTTTGCTCAGCCCCTCTTATAGTGTTGCTAGTTGCAGGTGAAGTTGAAGATTTCTCCATGGTGGACAGGATTTTGGTTGGGATATCACAATATCTCTTATATTATTAATGCATCTATATACTTGGTAAAGGGTGGAAGGCTCGGCCTTATGCCAGGTGTTTTGTTCCACTCTTGCCGCCCTAGTTTCCATCATACTGGTGTTATGTTCCCGGATTTTATGTTCCTTACGCGGTCGGGTGATTTATGGGACCCCCGACAGTTCGCTTTGAATAAAACTTGTCCAAAGGCCCAACATTGACTTTTACCATTTGCCTCACCACCACCTACCTTTTCCTTGGGAGTCACTCTCTCGGGTCATCTTTATTTTAGCCCCGGGCGATTGCTTGTCTAAGTGCTGGTCCAAACCGAAGCGATGTCCGGCGCCCCACAACAACAGGGTCTATGCCAACCCGACGTCTTGCTCATCCGGTGTGCCACGAGAACGAGATATGCGCAGCTCCTATCGGGATTGTCGGCGATCGGGCGGCTTTTGCTGGTCTTGTTTTACCATTATCGAAATGTCTTGATGTACCGGATACCGAGTCGATCGGAGTGTCTGGGTGAAGGTCTATTCCTTCGATGATCACGAGAGCTTGTCATGGGCTAAGTTGGGACACCCTGCAGGTATAAACTTTTGAGAGCCGTGCCGCGGTTATGTGGCGATGGGAATTTGTTAATGTCCGTTGTAGACAACTTGACACCAGATCCGAATTAAAACGCATCAACCGTGTGTGTAGCCGTGATGGTCTCTTCTCGGCGGAGTCCGGAAGTGAACACGGTTTCGTGTTATGTTTGGCGTAAGTAGGTGTTCGTGATCACCTCTTGATCATTGCTAGCTTCACGACCGTTCCGCTTGTTTCTCTTCTCGCTCTCATTTGCGTATGTTAGCCACCATATATGCTTAGTCACTTCGCAACCTCACCACTTTACCCCTTCCTTTCCCATTAAGCTTTGCTAGTCTTGATACCCATGGTAATGGGATTGCTTGAGTCCTCGTGGCTCACCAGATACTTCCAAAACCAATTTGCGGTGCCTATGTTACCGAAAGGTGTGACGAACTAAGCTCAAGGAGGAGCTCGATGAAGATCTTGCCCTTTATGTTGTTTCGTTCTAGTTGATCAAGAGTGGAGCCCGGTTGGGGTCGATCGGGGACCTTTTGTCGATTTGGGGTTCTTCTTTTATTTTGGTTCCGTAGTCGGACCTTGATTGTATCTGGATGATGTAATGCTTTATTCATGTAATTGTGTGAAGCGGCGATTGTAAGCCAACTATGTATCTTTTCCCCTTATGTATTACATGGGTTGTGTGAAGATTACCTCACTTGCGGCATTGCTTTCAATGCGGTTATGCCTCTAAGTCGTGCTTCGACACGTGGGAGATATAACCGCATCGAGGGCGTTACAAGTTGGTAATCAGATCCTTCCCCGACCTTAGGAGCCCCACTGCTTGATCGTTTTTAGCGGCCGAGTTATGTCTAGAAAAATGTTTTGAGTCATTTAGGATTATATATATCGGAGAGTTAGGAATTCTTTTTACTCCTCAGTCCCTTCGTCGCTCTGGTGAGGTCTCCTGACGTAGAGTTTTGACTCTTCTCTTCTCAAATTTCACTAAAAAAAATTTTTAGGATCACGCGGGTATCTTAGAATCGTTCCGATGGTTTTATGATGACAACATTGTCTTGGTTGCCTCCCGTCAGCAGGGGTTTTTTACTGGAGGTGTCCCGGGGAGTTGAGCTCCGAGGTGTTGTCGTCATAATTTTATCGTTGCAGTTCTGGAATACCTGAGTTTAGTACGACGACATCGAAAATCTCTTTTATGCAGTTGTTGGTGAGATAACCCGATAACCCAATCTCGAGGTGAGTACGGAGTATTGCCATGACTCGTATAACGGATGCTTTTCGAAGGTTGAGGTACATGATTTCCGAAGGTTTCTTGGTTATGTGTTGACGGATGGATACAGCTTGGATGTAGGTATTGTTAGTTTGGGTGAGATATATTGCTTCCCCTGTATCCCCAACACCAGATTGCATAACCAGAAAGTTTCGGGAGTTTATAGGTGGGAATTCAAGTAGCTCCTAGAATATCTTTCCGACAGATGCATGATATGGGATTGGGTAAATCTCTATCATATGTATTTGTTCCGGCTTATTCTGCAAGCCAAATCCTTTGTTTTGTTTTACTTGTGGTATTCGAGTTGCTTCGAAGTCAAATGTTGAATCCATATCTTTTCCTAATAGTGTTCTCATACTCTGATGTGAATACCAATCCTTTTCGACAATCGAGATTGTCATGTCTATTCTTTTCCAACCGGTGTGCTTCTCTTCAAGTGGATCTGATCATTTCAACATTTGCGAGATCAATTCTAAGTTTTCTCAACGGTGTTTGTTTCATCCACCCCAAGTTGTCTTTGTTTTTCCCCACCCTCCCACCCCTTTTCTTCAAGGACTTAGATTTCCTAATCATGTATCCATTTATTCATGTGAAGTCTCTTCACTCTTTTCAATCAATGTTCTGATCCGGTGATCCCTCGTGAAGATGCTCACGAGCTTCAAGTTCATCATTCTTCATTCTCGTATTCTTCTCCGGTGGATCCAATTCAAGCTTTCGATATGCATCATATTCCTTTCCTCGTTTCTAATGCTTTCTCATACCGTTGCACCTCTTAATCATTCACTTCTCCCAGTTCATATCTGGAGTGCTGAAGATATCTCACAAGATTTGTGTTTCCATTCTTAATCCATTCAAGCCATTTGGAGATTGTTATCTCATTCAAGCCATTTAATTCAACCGGTGCAACATCTCTTTTAAATCTTTTCAACGGTGTTCTTTTGAGTGGGCCCTAACCCACAGGTCTTTTCCCAGGATCTTTCCTGACTCTTCTATTTTCCCAGAGCTAACCTAAATTCTTCTCCAAGTTTGACGTAAGAATGAGTTATCATCAGTCAAATGCTTTTCTCCAAGATCTTTCAAATTCTTTTCATAGTTGGCTCAACCTCTTCGCTTTTGATTCTTCCGGTGTGCCTCAATAATTCTTGGTGGTGTTTCTCATCTTCATTCTCAACATGTGAAGACCGAAGAAGTATTTCTCTTAAATCTTGGTCCATTCTCTTGAATATTCATGGTATTAGCTTGATGCCATCCTCTCATAATTGCTTTCGATTGAGAACTCTTTTCTTACCATCCGGAGCATTTCATGAGTTGTTTCCATTTCTTTCCTCTGAAGGCCATCATGTCATAATTCTTCATTCTCAGCGTGTAGCTATCATTCTCCAAATCTTACCGGTGATTCGTTCAAGTTTACTCTAATCAGTTCATGATCTCTTCGTTCTCATGTATCTAAATCCCCTCAAGTATCTTCATTCATTTTCAATTCTTCCCGGTGAATCATGCCTTTACTACATTCATTCTCAGTTCTTACGGTGGTTCGTTCAAGATTTCACCTATTTCGTTATGATTTAGTTCATTCGTTCTTTCCAATCCTACCGGTGGTTCGTTGAAGACCTTCTCAAGTTTACGCCATATCTCTCTTAATCCTTCATACGAGAATAAGTAGTATGTCAAATCCGTTGCTTGTCATCAATTTAAATTGGTGAAGGATACGCATAACATAATTCTTGTTCTTGTTTCATCCAAGTGTTTAACTCTTTTCTACCGGAGTTTGTCCGTGACATCAATTTCTCAATTATATGATGTTCATCTTTCTTTCCGGAGTTAGTCATCGTATCACATTCTCGGTTCGAGATTCTTCATCTTTTCTTTTCCGGAGTTCCAAGTTTTCCGCATTATAATCGCGAAGCTCCATCTATATCATTGCAAGGCTTCAATCTGGTTTGCATCAACCTTCAACTCTTTTATGTTATCATTTCCTATCCGGAGTTCTTCATGGAGGCAACATGGTGATTCGTCAAGGATTCTTTTCATTCTTCAATTGTTCTTCAAGTTTTCTTTCGAAGTTATGACCCGCCAAGCTATACTCAAAATTAAACATGGTGCTCAACACATGTTTTGTTTTGAGGAGTTCAAGCATTCTTCATCTTGCATTTCGAAGTGGAATTCTTTCTACCTTATCTTTTGAGATGGTGTTATGTCACTCTTGACAATTTCCTTCATGTTTCATGATTCATATTGTTGTCAAAAGTGAGGTATTTTAAATCCATCAATCTCTTCTTTGGAGTTATCTTGGTATAGATTTCACCTAAAGCCTTTCCTAAGGAATATTGCTATTTTTGGTGCTTATTAATGACCCAAGTTATCTCTTTTCCATCTTGATGGAACAAGCTTTCATCTCTTCGTTAATCCCAATCCAATCATTTGTTTCCGTTGGTGGCAGAAGCTCACCTCATAATTTTGAGATGTTTTCATAAGCCCGCCACAAGCTTGTGCTTTTTGTTGTTGATTTTCCAACAACTCCGTTCAATTCTTCTTTGCAAGGATGCTTTCCAAGCTCATTTGTGGCAGAAATTATCATTTCCTTCTCCGTCCATTTATCACAACGGTCTAACTTCTATCCTTTCATTACGGAGACATTGTGAGGTTGTGCTCTTCACTCATCACCTCGTTTTGTGAGGATCATGTTCTTTTCTTGATTATCCATTTAACCGGAGTGCGGTTTGTAATGTTTCTTACCCCTTGTGCCATTCTTTCAATTCCGGAGGCAGTGTGTTGTTGATTTCATCATGTATCCTCTCATCTTGTCAAGTTCATGTTCAATTCCTTCCATTTATAGTCGGAGTGCTGCCCAAATTATATCACTCTTCCTCTCTCATCTTGTTTTAACTGGAGTGGTTTCGAATTCTATGTTGTCCATTAAACTCTTGATTCATGTCTTTGCAACATTCAAGTTATCGTAATGTTCCTTGTTCCTCTTTTCTAACGGATTGTTTGCAATCTCGTTCATCTCTGTTGTACTATTTCTTTTAAATTGCTCAACTTCTCAAGGTTCTTTGGTTTCACTCTTTTGTCGAAGAAGCAACTTGGTTTTACCTCTCCTCTTCCTCTTCTTTTCCCTCCGGTGCCATCCTAGATCTCGGGACGAGATCCTCTCGTAGTGGTGGACTGTTGTAACGCCCCAGATCCGATGCGCCAGGTGTCCGCCAGTTATTCGCCGTCGTTGCCATGTCATGTGCTTGCGTGTTGCATTTTGCCATGTCATCATCTGCATTTCATCCGCATGTTTTTCAAAACTTGCATCCGTTCGTGTTCCTCCCGGTTCTCTCCGTTGTCCGTTCGGAGTTCAGACCACACTCACAAGCGCCCGCGGCACCTCCGAAATATTATTAAGTGGAATAAAAATGTTCTCGGAATGGGTTGTAATTTGTCGTGCGGTCTTATTATAGTGTAGACAGACCGCCTGCCAAGTTTCGTCGCATTCGGAGTCCATTTGATAGGCCAACCATTAAACTTACAACCGCAATATAGCCGGTCTATACGTCGGACGTTTTTGGTCTCCGAAAACCCTGTCGGGCTGCTTTCCTCTTCTCTTCTCTCAGCCCAAGGCCTCTTCTGCACAGCCATCTGCAGCCCACCTAAAACCCCCTCCGCTCCGGACCGTCGGATCGAAATCCGATGCCCGAAAGCCCCTCCAACCCCCTAACCCTAATACCTACCCTATATATACACCCATTCCTTCCAAAATGGGCATCCCTAGCCCCTCACCTACCCCTAGCCGCCTCCCCACCGCAGCCACCACCTCCTCCCACCTCGGGGGCCGCGCCGCCGCCTTCCCCCTCCAAATCCGGCGCCCTCCAGCCCACCTCCGCCATGTGGCACGTCCTGAGCGGTCAGCCGCCGCCCGACCATCGCTCCCCGCCAACCAGGGATCGCCACCTGGCCTCCCCAGCTCCCCAGCCACCGCATGGGCCCGCCGGAGCCCATCTGCGCGCCCGCCTGGCCGATCTGGGCCGAGGCGCCCGCGTCGCCAGCCGCCGACGCCTCGCGCTCGCCTCGCCCCTCGCTCGATCCCGATGGGATCAGCGCGCCTCGCTGGCCTCGTCCTGCGACCCCGCCACCGGAGCCCTCACCGCCGACGACTGATCTCACGGAGCAGTCCACCTCTCCACCCCTCGCACTCGCCCTCTCCTTCTCTCCTCTTCCTCATGGCCTCTCTCTTCTCCCCAGGCTGCCGTGGCGCTCATCGCGGATCTCATGTTCTGCCGTGCTCTGCAGACGCCGTTGCCGCCGGGAATGGGGTCCCCGGGGCCAGATCCGCCCGGATCCGGCTGGGCCCTTCGCGCCTCGCCCCTGGCCTTCGCCGGCTTCCTCTTCCAGCGCCGCCGCCGCCATGGCCTCCTTCCCGTGAGGAGCATGGGAGGAGGACGAGCTCCTCTTTCAGGGGCCCAACGGCCTCCAGGCCCAGCCCCAAGCCAAGCCGGCCTCGCTCGGCCTCTCCACCGACCGGGCCAAGGCCCACTGGGTGAGAAGCCCCAGCGCCCCTCCTTTTTTTTCTCCTGTTGGGCCAGGCTACAGATTCGGCCCGCGTACGTTTTTTTCCTGATCTGTGATTTTAGCCATTATCCATTGTATTAACAGTTTTACAGTAAAACCCCTAATGTTCATGCATATAATAACTCCACAACCGTGCATCGGATTAAAATAATTTATACATGTAAAATGCTTAGAATTTTGTCTAGTTTAACAATATGCCACTTTCATCCCATGTTAATATGTTTAAAATGTTGTTTACATTAATTTGCTCCTATGCCATGCTAAAATGATTTATTTCATAACTAATTAACCGTAACTCTGAATTTAATAAACTTCATATGTAAATGGGGTGGAAAAATGCCTAGTTTAACATGGTCCACTTTATTTTCCTGTTTAACAACCTTAAAATATGGTTTAGGTCATGTAACGCCCTCGATGCGGCTATAGCTCCCACGTGTCGAAGCACGACTTAGAGGCATAACCGCATTGAAAGCAATGTCGCAAATGAGGTAATCTTCGCACAATCCATGTAATACATTAAGGGACAAGGTACATAGTTGGCTTACAGTCGCCACTTCACACAATTACATAAATAAAGCATTACATCATCCAGATACAATCAAGGTCCGACTACGGAACCAAAATAAAAGAAGAACCCCAAATGCGACACAAATCCCCGATCGCCCCAACTGGGCTCCACTACTAATCGTCCGGAAAAGAAACATAGTATCGACCAAGTGCCTCATCATATTCCCACTTCAGCTCGGTTGCGCCATCTGCTACCGCATCACCGAGTACTGCATCTGTTTTGGTAGAATCTGTGAGCCACAGGACTCAACAATCTCACACCAGCGAGATCAAAACTATTTAAGCTTAAGGGAAGGCTGGTGTCAAAAGAGGAGCTGCTGCAGCTTACTAGCATATATGGTGGCTACATCGCAAAAGAGAGCGCGAAAGAGAAGCAAGGCGCGGTCGTGAAACTATTAGCGATCAAGAAGTGATCCCGACTACTTACGTCAAGCATAACTCCAACACCGTGTTCACTTCCGGACTCCGCGAGAAGAGACCATCACGGTTACATACACGGTTGATGTATTTTAATTAAGGTCAACTTCGGTTTTCTACAACCGGATATTAACAAATTCCCATCTGCCTCATAACCATGGGCACGGCTTTGAAAGATAATACCTGCAGGGTGTCCCAACTTAGCCCATAACAAGCTCTCACGGTCATCGAAGGAATAAACCTTCACCCAAGACACACCGATCGACTCGGTATCCCGTACATCAAGACATTTCGACAATGGTAAAACTAAACCAGCAAGACCTCCCACTGTGCCGACAAATCCCGATAGGAGCTGCACATATCTCGTTCTCGGGGCACACGGATGAACACTACGACGGCAACCGAAGATACCCCAAGTTGCCTCGGTGCACCGCAAGTGGCTCTAGTTTGGACCAACACTGAAGGAGCACCGCCCGGGGCTAAAATAAAGATGACCCTCGGCTCGCGAAAACCCAAGGGAAAAAGGGGTATAGGTGGCAAATGGTAAAACCAAGGTTGGGCCTTCTTTGGAGGAGTTTTATTCAAAGCGAACCGTCAAGGGGTCCCATAAATCACCCGACCGCGTAAGGAACGCAAAATCAAGGAACATAACACCGGTATGACGGAAACTAGGGTGGCAAGAGTGGAACAAAACACCGGCATAAGGCCGAGCCTTCCACCCTTTACCAAGTATATAGATGCATTAATTAAAACAATAGATATTGTGATATCCCAAAATAATCATGTTCCAACAAGGAACAAACTTCATCTTCACCTGCAACTAGCAACGCTATAAGAGGGGCTGAGCAAAGCGGTAACATAGCCAAACAACGGTTTGCTAGGACATGGGTGGTTAAAGGTTGACATGGCAATATGGGTGGCATGATATAGCAAGTGGTAGGTATCGCAGCATAGGCATAGCAAAAGAGCGAGCATCTAGCAAGCAAAGATAGAAGTGATTTCAAGGTATGGTCATCTTGCTCAGTAAGGTTCTCGAGTTGTCGAAGGCTTGATCCTCGTGAGGCGTTCTCAACAGGCTCCTCGTTCACGTACTCGTCTCCCGGCTCTACCCAAAGCAAGAACACAAGCAACGGAACCACAATCAAACAAGGAACATATGCACAAGCAATATGATGCAAAACATGACATGCTATGCGAGATGTGACATGCTATGCATATGTATGCTCCGGAAGGAAAATGATGAACCGGGCATCAACTTGGCAAACCAAGTATGCCGCTGGAAAGATGAGATGATTTCGGTTGAAATCGATACAAAGATCACCGGAATCGGATGCACGGTTTGCAAATGACAAGCAAAACAAGAATGACGCAAATCTGCGTTTAACAGCCCGATGCTACTTAGCACGCAACACGAAACTATGCTACAGCACCCCAACATAAAGACAAAGCATATGGCAACGAACTACAGGAGATGCTTAACAATAGAGGAGCACTGAGCTACGGCTAAATCACATCATAACATGTTCAAACAAGCATGGTGAAAGTGCTCAAAATATCAGGTTCACAGACTTAGTGAAAATACTAACATGGCAGGAATTAACATCAGGAAGGCATGTTTAGGGCAAGCAAACATCATGCTACAGGAACTTATAATAGCAAAGCAAGGCATGACATGATTCTACTCAAAGCATATTTCAATAGTCCCTTACTGACCATAAGCCAAAAAGGACTCTAAGAAATGATGGCACCCATGTAAACATTGCAAGTTTTATAACAGATTTCAGACTTAGTGAAATCTCAGGACATGGCAAAAACAGATTCAACATGGCATGTTCGTGAGCTCGATGCACTCACTACAGAGCACCTCATGATAAACTAAGCATACACCCATCAAGAAGACATGGCATAGGAGCTATACATGGCAAGAACAACATCATAGCATACACGGATCAACTACACCGACCTCGTGAAAATTGAATCTAATGCAAACAGTCTGCCAGGAAACAATTTCAAGCAAAAGTAGAGCATGAAAATGACATGCTAGACTACTTCATAAATACCAACAAACGCATGGATGGATAGAGCACAACCATATGTTCAAAACACCCTTACTGATCATGCTCAAAAAGGGCATAGATCTCTCTGAAACAACCTAAACATATGGCATAAAATTAACATCAGGACAAGACTTAGTGAAATCACTAAGTTCCTGAAATCAGTAACATCTTCATCCCTACTTTGCATGCTTGTTCTAGTCAACACATAGCTCACAAAAATACATGGAAAATACCCCTGGAAAGATGGCATGGCAATGTTCAACTTACATGTAGGACTCAAATTCATAGGGTGCACACATAATTCATGGCAAAAATGACAAAAGAGCTCGAACTGATAAAATTCTGAAACTAACGATCTGAAGCTATCTTCCAACAGCATTTCGGGCATCAAGATGAGCTCAAATGCAAATGATGCAATGGAATGTAATGATGTACTCTTCGAGACGAACATTTTGACATATTATACGCCCAAAACGGAGCCACGGTTGAGGAGATGTGATGCGTTGAAAAAATGCCCGAAATTATGCCAGATTTGGGACTTAGTGGATTCGGGGGAGGGAGAAGAGTCAACCTAGGTCAGATCCAGATCGGGCCGGACGGCGCGGCGCTCGAGGTCGCCGGAGCGGGCGCGGCCGGAGGGAGGAGCGCCGGGGCGTCGCCGGAGGAGGACCGGCGGGCGTGGCGGCGGCGGCGGCGGCGGCAGCCGGCAAGGCGTGGCGAGCCTTGGCGTGTGTGCCATGCTGGCAAGAAGCGGCAGCAGGCGGCAAGGGCGGCGGCGGCGGTGGCGGCGGCGGCGGCGGCGGTGGCAGCGCGGCGGCGGCGGCGGGCGGGCGGGCGGCGGGAGGGCGGCGCGGGCGCGTGCTGGGCCGGGCAGCGGCAGAGGGCTGGCGCTGGCCCATGGCTCGCGTGGCGGGCGGGCGGGCGGCGCTGGGCGCTGCCGTGTCGCCTCCCGATTGGCTCGGGCGCGGCGGCGGACGCGTCCGGCGCCGTCCGGACGTGTCCGGCGCGGGGAGAGGAGCGGGGAGCTAGGGTTTGCCCGGGATTTCGGGGGAGGGGTCTTTAAATAGGCATAGAGGGAGCTAGGAGAGTCCAAATGAGGTGTAGTTTTCGCCCACACGATCGTGATCGAACGACCGAGGGCATGGAAGGGAGTTAGATGGGTTATTGGGCTGTTTTGGAGGGGTGTTGGGCTGCAACTCAAAAGAGGCCTTTGCGAGAGCGCGGTTAACCGTTGGAGTACCAAACGAACTCCAAATGACCCGAAACTTGACAGGTGGTCTACCGGTGCTATACCAGGGCCACTTGGCAAGGCTCGGTCCATTCCGAGAATGTTCAACATCCGCACACGGAAAGGAACAAGAGGGGACGCCGGGGAACATAGGAGTGTCGGATTGCAAAACGGACAACGGGGAATATGCTCGGAATCATGAGACGAACGCGTATGCAAAAGAGATGCACATGATGACATGATATGAGATGCATGACATGAACAAAATGCAAAATGAAAAGAAAACCCAACCACGGAGGGAATATCATAGCACATAACCGAAAATGGCAATAGTTGGAGTTACAGATATGGAAAGATACATCCGGGGTGTTACAACACTCCACCACTACAAGAGGATCTCGTCCCGAGATCTAGGACTGAAAGAACTCCGGATATTCGGAACGGAGGTGATCCTCGCGCTCCCAGGTGGCTTCTCGGTGAATGGTGTGACCACTTTACTTTCGAGAATTTGATTGACTTGTTGCGAGTCTTGCGCTCGGTTTCTTCAAGAATAGCAACGGGTGCTCATGATAAGAGAGATCTTCTTGGAGGTCAATTTCTTCAAAGTTGATAGTGCGCCAGAATCTTGAAGCACTTGCGGAGCTGTGACACGTGAAACACATCGTGCACGTTTGCAAAGTTGGATGGAAGCTAAAGTTGATAGGCGAGATCGCCTCTTTTGTCAATGATCTTGAAAGGACCCACGTATCTAGGGGCAAGCTTCCTTTGATACCGGGCGGCGAGTGCCTTTCATTGGAGAGACGCGAGGTAGACATGGTCTCCGATTTCAAAAGCCACATCACGGTGCTTGTCATCATAATAGCCCTTCCGCGCGATTATGCGGCTTTGAGATTCTCACGAATGACTTTGCACATTTCTTCGGCTTCTGTGATCAAGTCGTTGCCAAGAAGTTGGCGTTCACCTGTCTCGGACCAATTGAGAGGAGTACGGCACTTTCTGCCATATAGAATTTCGAATGGGGCCTTGCCCGAACTTGCTTGGAAGCTGTTGTTGTAAGAGAACTCGGCATATGGGAGACACTCTTCCCACTTCATGCCAAAAGAAATGACACAAGCCCTGAGCATATCTTCAAGGATTTGATTGACTCGCTCGACTTGGCCACTAGTTTGAGGATGAAAAGTCTGTCTTTGAACGGATCTTGGTGCCCATGGCCTTCGAAAAGAATCCTTAACTTAGAAGTGAAGATGCTTCCACGGTCCAAGAGATCAATTGTGGAATACCGTGCAAGGAGACAATTACGAGGTGTATAGCTCGCCAATGAGCTGCTGTGATAGATTCTTTGACAGAAGAAAATGAGCCACTTTAGTAAGCTTGTCAATGACAACGAAGATAGCATCATTTCCACGCTTGGACTTAGGAAATCCAATCACGAAGTCCATCTCGATATGATCAAACTTCCATTCTGGAATAGCAAGAGGTTGGAGGAGACCAGCTGGTCTTTGGTGTTCTGCTTTCACCCTTCTGCAGACATCACACTCATTCACGAATTGAGCAATTTCTCGCTTCATTCGAGTCCACCAATACGACTGCTTGAGGTCATGGTACATCTTCGTACTTCCAGGATGAATGGATAGGAGGGAATTGTGTGCCTCATTCATGATGACTTTTCTCAGATCGCCTTTAGGAACCACAATACGGTCCTCAAAGAAAAGAGTGTCTTTGTCATCCAAGCGATAGCACTTGTATTTGGAGATGCCCTTGTCAATACCACGTTTCACCTTCTTCACCATGGTATCCAGAAGTTGAGCCTCACGAATTTGATCTTCCAAAGTAGGAGAGACTATGAGGTTGGCAAGAAATCCTTGAGGAACAACTTGAAGATTCAGCTTGCGGAAAGCTTCACAAAGATCCGTTGGAAGGGCTTGAGAATTAAGTCATTGCAATAAGCCTTTACGCTCGAGCATCTGCAATCACATTCGCCTTGCCAGGAGTATATTCAATACTTGGATTGTACTCTTGAATCATTTCGACCCATCGAGTTTGCCTGAGGTTGAGGTTTGGTTGAGTGAAGATATACTTGAGGCTCTTGTGATCGGTGAATATGTCCACTTTCCTTCCCAACAAGAGATGTCTCCATGTTATCAATGCATGGACAACTGCCGCCAACTCGAGATCGTGAGTGGGGTAGTTCTTTTCGTTGGGCTTCAACTGACGAGAGGTATAAGCCACAACCTTCTTCTCTTGCGTTAACACAGCACCGAGACCTTGCAAGGAAGCATCACAGAAAACTTCGAATGGCTTGGCTTCATCAGGAGGAGTCAAGACAGGAGCTGTAACTAGCTTCTCTTTGAGGGTGTTGAAAGCGACATCACACTCAAAGGCCCGGACATACTTGACATGCTTCGGAGGAGGTTGGAAAGAGGCTTTGCAATCTTGGAGAAATTCTCAACGAATCTTGACAATAGCTTGCAAGACCGAGAAAATCTGCGAGTCGCTTGACATTCGAGGAGGTTCCCAATTCACAATTGAAGACACCTTCTCGGGATTAACAGCGATGCCCTTGGCTGAGATGATATGACCAAGATAAAGAACTTCATCAAGCCAGAACTCACATTTGGAAAACTTTGCATAGAATTGATGTTCTCTGAGCTTGTCGAGCACCAATCGCAAATGTTTGGCATGATCCTGCTTGTTCTTGGAGAAGACCAAAATATCATCGAGATACACCAAGACGAATTCATTTGTGTAGGGGTTGAAGATAAAGTTCATCATGCGAGAGAAAGTTGGAGGAGCATTGACAAGGCGAAAGACATGACAAGATATTCATAAGAACCATAGCTTGTTCGAATCTTGTCTTGGGAATATCTTGTTCACGAATGCGAATCGATGATAACCCATACGGAGGTCAAGCTTGGAGAATACTTTAGCACCTTTGAGTTGCTCGAATAGCTCATTGATGTTGGGAAGTGGATACTTGTTCTTGATTGTCTTCTTGTTCAATGGACGGTAATCAACACAAAGTTGGTCCGTGCCATCCTTCTTCTGGACAAAAAGAACTCCACATCCCCATGGAGATGAAACTCGGTCTGATCAAACCCAGACGCTCTTGTTCATCGAGCTGCTTCTTCAATTCTTTCAGCTCCTTGGGTCCAAGCTTGTAAGGACGCTTGCAAACGGGTTCGATGCGGGCTCAAGATCAATAACGAATTCGACCGGCGATGAGGAGGCATACCCGAAGCTCTTCCGAAGACATCTTGGTACTCACAAACGACTGGAATTTGAGAGATAGCATCCAATTCGCCCTTCTCATTGAGAGAAAACAACCAATGGTTTCATCACGAGCGGCATAGATGATAACATCCTCGTAAGGGTGTGTCAATTGAATTTCCACGACAGACAATCAAGTCGAGCCTTGTGCCGAGAAAGCCATCCATCCCAAGAATAAGATCAATATCGAGTCACCAAGGACAATTGGAGAAGACAAAATCTATAGTCGCCCATCTTGATAGAAACATTCGAACCCTCAAACGAGAACTCATGTGCTTGCCGGGAAACAATTGCTAGAGTTTTATCCAAATATTCGAGAGAAATCATGCTTGGTAAAGAACGGTGTTGACATGAAACAATGCGATGCACCAATCAAATAAGACTTTTGCAGAATATCATTAATGTGAAGATTACCCATGATCACATCTGAAGAATCCTCTGCTTGAGCTGCATTCATCATATTCACCTTTGCATACTTGGGATTATGCTTGACCACTGCATTGCTTGAAGACCTCACAGGGGGAGGAGGAGGAAGGCGCTTTTGGTTATGGCATTTGTTCGCATAGTGACCTTCTGCTGGCACTTGTTGCAGTCACCTCTGAGAGCGGACGGTGATAAGGAGCATTTGACCTTGGAGCTTGAGGTGAGACTTGTTCAGTAGCTTGGGTTGGGCGGGTGGGAAGATCCACGACCACCGAGTTCTTCTCACGATAAGGCCGACGGAACGGAGGAGGAGGAAGGTAGAACTTTTGCTGCTTTGTCGCCACTTGAGAAGAAGAAGAAGACTAAACTGCATCCCTGATTCTCTTCTTTGAAGCCTCACACTTGAGCTGAGCACCTTCTAGCTTGAGTGCCATATTATAGAATTGATCAAACTGAGTAGGCTCAGAAAGAACAAGAGATAACTGCAGATCCTCTCGAAGGCCACCTCTGAACTGATAGATCATACTTTTCTCATCAGGAACGTCTTGTTTAGCAAAACGAGCAAGTTTCTGAAACTGAATGTTGTATTCGTACACTGACATGCTCCCTTGCTTGAGATTGCGGAACTCCTCACGCTTGCTCTCAACAACACTGGAAGGAATGTGGTGAGCTTTAAAGTCCCGACAGAAATCAGTCCAAGTAATCACCGACCACCTCTAGAATCCTTGTATTGTCGGAACCAATCAGCTGCTGATCCTTGAGCTGAAAAGACGCGAACTTGACGTAGTCCTCGTGTCCGACATTGCTGCACTCAAAATGCTTGTTGATATCCACGAGCCAATCGTCGGCGCTCGTGGCCTCGCACGAAAGTGAAAGACTTTGGCTGGTTGGCAAGGAACTGGTTGAGTGTAGGAAATCGTGGTGATGATAGAACTGGCCTTGACCTTGATTCCTTGGTTGCCTTGGCCTTGGTTACGCTCTTGCATCACTGGATCAACAACCGGCGTTGGCGTTAGTGGTTGCCATCAAAGTTTGCCATGCCTCCGGAGGCGGAGGTGGAGGTGGAGGGTTCGCTGACTCCCTCACTGCGTCCGGATTCGGCGTTGGTGGAGCCATCCTGAAGAGGGTGACATCCGTTAGCATCTTGATAGACAGATAGACAAGTTGAATCAACGGATAGAAATTGCAACATATAGTCTTCACAATAAACATTCGAACAGGGATGAACGAATGAATTCCAAAGTAAACATCAGGTCCATTAAGGTGAGAAGCCACTTGATAAGAGATTGATGAATAAAAATAAAAACAAGGTATGAATGGAACAAATATGTGGTAAGGATTACCCAATCACAAACCAAATATCTGCGGAAGAAAATGCTAGAGCTACTTGAATCCCACCTATAAACTCCCGAAACTTTCCGGTTATGCAATCAGGTGTTGGGGATACAGGGGAGCAATATATATATCTCACCCAAGCTAACAATCCCTACATCCAGCTGTATCCATCCTTCAACACATAACCAAGAAACCTTCGGAAATCGTGTACCTCAACCTTCAAAAGCATCCGTTATACGAGTCATGGCAATACTCCGTACTCACCACAAGATCGGGTTAGCGGGTTATCTCACCAACAACTGCATAAAAGAGATTTTCGATGTCGGCGTGCTAAACTCAGTATTCCGAACTGCAACGATAAAATTATGACGACAACACCTCGGAGCTCAACTCCCCGACACCGCCACAACCCCTAAATGTCGAGGCAACCAAGACAATGTTGTCATCATAAAACCATCGAACGATCCCAAGATACCAGCGTGATCCTAAAAAAATTTTAGTGAAATTTGAGAAGAGAAGAGTCAAAACTCTACGTCGGATACCTCACCGTAAGGTCGAAGGACTGGGAGTAAAAAGAATTCCTAAACTCTCCGATATATATAATCCTGAATGACTCAAAACATTTTTCTAGACACAACTCGCCACTAAAAGCGATCAAGCGTTGGGGCTCCTAAGGTCGGGATGGCTCGATTACCAACTTATAACGCCCTCGATGCGGCTATAGCTCCCACGTGTCGAAGCACGACTTAGAGGCATAACCGCATTGAAAGCAATGTCGCAAGTGAGGTAATCTTCGCACAATCCATGTAATACATTAAGGGACAAGGTACATAGTTGGCTTACAGTCGCCACTTCACACAATTACATAAATAAAGCATTACATCATCCAGATACAATCAAGGTCCGACTACGGAACCAAAATAAAAGAAGAACCCCAAATGCGACACAAATCCCCGATCGCCCCAACTGGGCTCCACTACTAATCGTCCGGAAAAGAAACATAGTATCGACCAAGTGCCTCATCATATTCCCACTTCAGCTCAGTGGCGCCATCTGCGCTGGCATCACCGGTACCTGCATCTGTTTTGGTAGAATCTGTGAGCCACAGGGACTCAACAATCTCACACCAGAGATCAAAACTATTTAAGCTTAAGGGAAGGCTGGTGTCAAAAGAGGAGCTGCTGCAAGCGACTTAGCATATATGGTGGCTACATCGCAAAAGAGAGCGAGAAGAGAAGCAAGGCGCGGTCGTGAAACTATTAGCGATCAAGAAGTGATCCCGACTACTTACGTCAAGCATAACTCCAACACGTGTTCACTTCCGGACTCACGAGAAGAGACCATCACGGTTACATACACGGTTGATGTATTTTAATTAAGGTCAACTTCGGGTTTTCTACAACCGGATATTAACAAATTCCCATCTGCCTCATAACCGCGGGCACGGCTTTCGAAAGATAATACCCTGCAGGGGTGTCCCAACTTAGCCCATAACAAGCTCTCACGGTCATCGAAGGAATAAACCTTCACCCAAGACACACCGATCAGACTCGGTATCCCGGTACATCAAGACATTTCGACAATGGTAAAACTAAACCAGCAAGACCTCCCGCTGTGCCGACAAATCCCGATAGGAGCTGCACATATCTCGTTCTCAGGGCACACCGGATGAACACTACGTACGGCAACCGAAGATACCCCAAGTTGCCTCGTATGCACCGCAAGTGGCTCTAGTTTGGACCAACACTCGAAGGAGCACTGGCCCGGGGGGGCTAAAATAAAGATGACCCTCGGGCTCGCGAAAACCCAAGGGAAAAAGGGGTATAGGTGGCAAATGGTAAAACCAAGGTTGGGCCTTGCTGGAGGAGTTTTATTCAAAGCGAACTGTCAAGGGGGTCCCATAAATCACCCGACCGCGTAAGGAACGCAAAATCAAGGAACATAACACCGGTATGACGGAAACTAGGGTGGCAAGAGTGGAACAAAACACCGGGCATAAGGCCGAGCCTTCCACCCTTTACCAAGTATATAGATGCATTAATTAAAACAATAGATATTGTGATATCCCAAAATAATCATGTTCCAACAAGGAACAAACTTCATCTTCACCTGCAACTAGCAACGCTATAAGAGGGGCTGAGCAAAGCGGTAACATAGCCAAACAACGGTTTGCTAGGACATGGGTGGTTAAAGGTTGACATGGCAATATGGGTGGCATGATATAGCAAGTGGTAGGTATCGCAGCATAGGCATAGCAAAAGAGCGAGCATCTAGCAAGCAAAGATAGAAGTGATTTCGAAGGTATGGTCATCTTGCCCGTAAGGTTCTCAGAGTTGTCGAAGGCTTGATCCTCGTAGGCGTTCTCAACAGGCTCCTCGCTCACGCACTCGTCTCCCGGCTCTATCCAAAGCAAGAACACAAGCAACGGAACCACAATCAAACAAGGAACATATGCACAAGCAATATGATGCAAAACATGACATGCTATGCGAGATGTGACATGCTATGCATATGTATGCTCCGGAAGGAAAATGATGAACTGGCATCAACTTGGCAAACCAAGTATGCCGCTGAAAGATGAGATGATTTCGGTTGAAATCGATACAAAGATCACCGGAATCGGATGCACGGTTTGCAAATGACAAGCAAAACAAGAATGACGCAAATCTGCGTTTAACAGCCCGATGCTACTTAGCACGCAACACGAAACTATGCTACAGCACCCCAACATAAAGACAAAGCATATGGCAACGAACTACAGGAGATGCTTAACAATAGAGGAGCACTGAGCTACGGCTAAATCACATCATAACATGTTCAAACAAGCATGGTGAAAGTGCTCAAAATATCAGGTTCACAGACTTAGTGAAAATACTAACATGGCAGGAATTAACATCAGGAAGGCATGTTTAGGGCAAGCAAACATCATGCTACAGGAACTTATAATAGCAAATCAAGGCATGACATGATTCTACTCAAAGCATATTTCAATAGTCCCTTACTGACCATAAGCCAAAAAGGACTCTAAGAAATGATGGCACCCATGTAAACATTGCAAGTTTTATAACAGATTTCAGACTTAGTGAAATCTCAGGACATGGCAAAAACAGATTCAACATGGCATGTTCGTGAGCTCGATGCACTCACTACAGAGCACCTCATGATAAACTAAGCATACACCCATCAAGAAGACATGGCATAGGAGCTATACATGGCAAGAACAACATCATAGCATACACGGATCAACTACACCGACCTCGTGAAAATTGAATCTAATGCAAACAGTCTGCCAGGAAACAATTTCAAGCAAAAGTAGAGCATGAAAATGACATGCTAGACTACTCCATAAATACCAACAAAGGCATGGATGGATAGAGCACAACCATATGTTCAAAACACCCTTACTGATCATGCTCAAAAAGGGCATAGATCTCTCTGAAACAACCTAAACATATGGCATAAAATTAACATCAGGACAAGACTTAGTGAAATCACTAAGTTCCTGAAATCAGTAACATCTTCATCCCTACTTTGCATGCTTGTTCTAGTCAACACATAGCTCACAAAAATACATGGAAAATACCCCTGGAAAGATGGCATGGCAATGTTCAACTTACATGTAGGACTCAAATTCATAGGGTGCACACATAATTCATGGCAAAAATGACAAAAGAGCTCGAACTGATAAAATTCTGAAACTAACGATCTGAAGCTATATTCCAACAGAATTTCGGGCATCAAGATGAGCTCAAATGCAAATGATGCAATGTAATGAAATGATGTACTCTTCGGTACGAACATTTTGACATATTATACGCCCAAAACGGAGCCACGGTTGAGGAGATGTGATGCGTTGAAAAAATGCCCGAAATTATGCCAGATTTGGGACTTAGTGGATTCGGGGGAGGGAGAAGAGTCAACCTAGGTCAGATCCAGATCGGGCCGGACGGCGCGGCGCTCGAGGTCGCCGGAGCGGGCGCTGCCGGAGGGAGGAGCGCCGGGCGCCGCCGAGGAGGACCGGCGGTGGCGTGGCGGCGGCGGCGGGCGGCGGCATGGCGGCGGCGGCGGCGTGGCAGAAGCGGCGGCGGCGGCAAGGCCAAGTTAGCGGGCTGCAGGCGGCGCGGCGGCGGCGGGCGGCAAAGGCGGCGGCGGCGGCGGCGGCAGCGGCGGCGGCGGCGGCGGAGGCGGCATGCGGCGGAGGGGCGGCGCGGGCGGCGGGCGCGGCGGGCGGCGCAGCAGAGGGCCGGCGCTGGCCTCATGGGTTCAGCGCGGCCGGGCGGCGGGGCGCGCTGGTTGCCCACGTGTCGCCTCCCGATTGGCTCGGCGCGGCGGCGGACGCGTCGGCCGCCGTCCGGACGTGTCCGGGCGCGTGGAGGAGAGGGAGCTAGGGTTTGCCCGGATTTCGGGGAGGGTCTTTAAATAGGCATAGAGGGAGCTAGGAGAGTCCAAATGAGGTGTAGTTTTACCACACGATCGTGATCGAACGATCGAGGGCATGGAAGGGAGTTAGATGGGTTATTGGGCTGTTTTGGAGGGTGTTGGGCTGCAACTCAAAAGAGGCCTTTGAGAGCGCGGTTAACCGTTGGAGTACCAAACGAACTCCAAATGACCCGAAACTTGACAGGTGGTCTACCGGTGCTATACCAGGGCCACTTGGCAAGGCTCGGTCCATTCCGAGAATGTTCAACATCCGCACACGGAAAGGAACAAGAGGGGACGCCGGGGAACATAGGAGTGTCGGATTGCAAAACGGACAACGGGGAATATGCTCGGAATCATGAGACGAACGCGTATGCAAAAGAGATGCACATGATGACATGATATGAGATGCATGACATGAACAAAATGCAAAATGAAAAGAAAACCCAACCACGGAGGGAATATCATAGCACATAACCGAAAATGGCAATAGTTGGAGTTACAGATATGGAAAGATACATTCGGGGTGTTACAGGTCAGAACAGTACCAAATTCGAATATTGCTTATGGGGATTTTCCGGAAATGTTGTTCGTTGTTTCCGGCCTCATTTAAACTTGCCTAGGTAGGTAGTTTAATTATGCTTCACCCCTTGCCATGTTTAACAACATTTAATATTGTTGGGTGCATAAACGAGAGTGAACTAAATACTTGAATGTGGTGTTTTGTCAATATGCAACTCGTTGCATATTGAGCTCCACTTAATTTGTAGTATTGTTTGTGCACTTTGCCATGCCATGCCTCATTAAACCGGACATGCATCATACTTGATTGTGCATCATGCCATGATTATGCTTGTGTGTTTACCATGTTGTTTGCTTCTTTCCGGGTTGCTTCTCTCGTTAGCTTCGGTTTCGTTCTGGAGTCGTGAGGATTCGTTCGTCTACGATTGGTTTGGCTTCATCCGTTCATCTTCTTCATGGACTCGTTCTTCTTCCTAGCGGGATTTCAGGCAAGATGACCGCTACCCTGGATCTCACTACTATCATTGCTATGCTAGTTGCCTCGTTCTTTCGCTATGCTGCGCTACCTATTACCTGTTTGTCCAGCCATCCCAAATTGCCATGAACCTCTAACCTTTGACACCTTTCCTATGCAAACCGTTGTTTGGCTATGTTACTGCTTTTGCTCAGCCCCTCTTATAGCGTTGCTAGTTGCAGGTGAAGTTGAAGATTTCTCCATGGTGGATAGGATTTTGGTTGGGATATCACAATATCTCTTATATTATTAATGCATCTATATACTTGGTAAAGGGTGGAAGGCTCGGCCTTATGCCTGGTGTTTTGTTCCACTCTTGCTGCCCTAGTTTCCGTCATACCGGTGTTATGTTCCCGGATTTTGCGTTCCTTACGCGGTCGGGTGATTTATGGCACCCCCTGACAGTTCGCTTTGAATAAAACTTGTCCAGCAAGGCCCAACATTGATTTTTACCATTTGCCTCACCACCACCTACCTTTTCCCTTGGGAGTCGCTCTCTCGAGGGTCATCTTATTTTAGCCCCCCCGGGCCAGTGCTTGTCTAAGTGCTGGTCCAAACCGAGCGATGTTCGGCGCCCCCTGGGCAACCAGGGTCTATGCCAACCCGACGTCTTGCTCATCCGGTGTGCCCTGAGAACGAGATATGCGCAGCTCCTATCGGGATTTTCGGCACATCGGGCGGCTTTGCTGGTCATGTTTTACCATTGTCGAAATGTCTTGATGTACCGGGATACCGAGTCTGATCGGAGTGTCCTGGGTGAAGGTCTATTCCTTCGATGATCGCGAGAGCTTGTCATGGGCTAAGTTGGGACACCCCTGCAGAGTATAAACTTTCGAGAGCCGTGCCCGTGGTTATGTGGCAGATGGGAATTTGTTAATGTCCGGTTGTAGACAACTTGACACCAGATCCGAATTAAAACGCATCAACAGGTGTGTAGCCGTGATAGTCTCTTCTCGGCGGAGTCCGGAAGTGAACACGGTTTCGTGTTTTGTTTGACGTAAGTAGGTGTTCGTGATCACCTCTTGATCATTGCTAGCTTCACGATCGCTCCGCTTGTTTCTCTTCTCGCTCTCATTTGCGTATGTTAGCCACCATCTATGCTTAGCCGCTGCTGCAACCTCACCACTTTACCCCTTCCTTTCCCATTATGCTTTGCTAGTCTTGATACCCATGGTAATGGGATTGCTTGAGTCCTCGTGGCTCACCGGATACTTCCAGAACCAGTTTGCAGGTGCCTATGTTACCGAGCAGGTGACGCAACCAAGCTCAAGGAGGAGCTCGATGAAGATCTTGCCCTTTGTGTTATTTCGTTCTAGTTGATCAGTAGTGGAGGCTAGTTGGGGTCGATCGGGGACCTTTTGTCGCATTTGGGGTTCTTCTTTTATTTTGGTTCCGTAGTCGGACCTTGATTGTATCTGGATGATGTAATGCTTTATTCATGTAATTGTGTGAAGTGGCGATTGTAAGCCAACTATGTATCTTTTCCCCTTATGTATTACATGGGTTGTGTGAAGATTACCTCACTTGCGACATTGCTTTCAATGCAGTTATGCCTCTAAGTCGTGCTTCGACACGTGGGAGATATAACCGCATCGAGGGCGTTATAATGGTCTTCTACTCTCGACCCCCAAAGGAAAGAAAAGAAAAGAAAACTATTTACACGGGAAAGCTCCCAACAAGTAAGAAGAAGAACGATAAATCTTTTGGGGTTTTTGATTTTAAGTACTACTACAAGCATGGAAATTAAACTAACTATTTTTTTTGTTTTTCTTAAGGTTTATTAAACACACAAGAAGAAGGCTAGAAAAATAAATTAAACTAGCATGGATAATACAATGAAAGAGTATGAGCACCGACAACTAGAATAGTGTGTGAACATGAATGTAAAGTCAGTGAGAAATACATACTCCCCCAAGCTTAGGCTTTTGGCCTAAGTTGGTCTATTTCCAAGGACCGCAGCTACTCGCCCCGGTGTACTGAGGGGTGTAATCAGGATACCACTGGCTGGCCATCTCCTCCGGATCCCACTGGTAAGATGATGAACGATAAGGGTCTAGTGAAGGTTCCGGCTCAGGCTCAGGCTCTGGAGTGGATGCTTGGCCTCGATGAGTGTACACCGCTTCCGGCGTGACAAGATAATTAACTGCAGTCAAATCAAACAACAGAGGCGCAGGCAGAATAATAGTCTCATTGTGTTTCTTATTAAATCTCAGGTTATACATAAGCATCTTATCTTCGTTGTCGACAATAAACTCATGCGCTACCATGCTCCTGTAATCTAAAATGTAAGGAGGCAATATTGTCTCCTCTTTCTCATGGCGCCTAATAGGTATCTGAAAATGTTTAGCAAGACGTGCATCATAGATACCTCCAAAGATGGGGCCCTTTGTACGGTTCAGGCTTAGCTGTTTAGCAATAACGGCACCCATACTAAAACTATTGTCACCAAACAAGGCATGGAGAAGAATAATAATATCAGGAACATTGAAGTTTCCACTATTTCCACGACCAATTAAGCATCGACTAGCAAATATTACAAAGTAGCGTAAAACAGGAAAGTGTATGCTAGAGATTCTCGCATCGGAACCCTTCTTTGGATCCCCTACAGTAATGGTGTTGACAAAGCCATCCACATCTTTACGATGTGGTTCATCTAATTTACCCTCAAAGGTTATTCTACATACCGTGCAAAAATTACGTAAAGACATTTCCTTGAATTCATCATATAAATGAAATGATACTGAAGGCGGTGATTTCTTAGGATAGTAATAAAAGTTTTGCACAAAAGTATTGGTGAGCAAGAGATACTGATCGATCCGGTCGTGGAGGAAGTCGGTGAGCCCTGCATTTTCAATCAAAGAATAGAAGTCTTCATAAATCCCGACCTCTCTTAAGAATTCATCATAGGGCCATTCACACGACCGTACTTCCGCTACATGAGGAAGATTATACTTGGCCTTTTCCTTCTCTTTAGCTTGTTTTTCCTGTGAGCCTTGGCTAGAAGAGCCCCTCAAAAATCTCCTTAACATTTTCTGAAAATATCTGAAATTTTAGTAAATTCAAAATAAAAGTGAATAGAACTAAACAAGATTGGTGGCAACTACTCTTACAAGTGACTAGAGCCTATATCATGCATTAGAATTGCTTGGGACCTCATAAATTTGACATGCAGGCTCAAGAACAGGGTCACCAAACAACAATCTCCCAAAGCAGTTTTGTGAATGGAGCTTTGAGTAAGGAGATCGAAAATCACAGCAAAATGAGCTAGAACTCATGCTTGAGCTGGATGAGGATTTTTTTGGAAGAAGATGGAGTGTGTGGGTGCAGGAATAAGTGGAGGTGGTCCACCGTGGCCCACGAGACAGGGGGCACACCCAGGGGGTGTGGGCGCGCCATCCACCCTCGTGTCCAGGTGCTTGCCCCTCCTGCAGTGTTTTCAGTGCCTAAAATCCTCAAATATTCCATAAAAATCATACTAAATTTGCAGGGCATTTGGAGCACTTTTATTTTCAGGATATTTTTTATTGCACGGATAATTCAAAAAACAGACAGATAATACTATTATTGCTTTATTTTTTCTAAATAACAAAAAGTAAAAAGAGGGTACCGAAGGTTGTGCCTTCTAGTTTCATCCACCTCATGATCATCAAAATGAATCCACTAACAAGGTTGATCAAGTCTTGTTAACAAACTCATTCCGAATAACACGGAACCGGAGAAATTTCGAATAACACTAGGTTACCTCAACGGGGATATAAACATCCCCAACAATAAGAATATCATACTTTTTCTTGACAGTAGGTAGAGGAAATTCAAAACCTCCCATAATGATAGTTGGAACTTTTCCAATAGAATTTATGCTATGAACTTGAGATTGTTTCCTCAGAAAGTGTACCGTATGCTCATTACCATTAACATGAAAAGTGACATTGCCTTTGTTGCAATCAATAACAGCCCCTGCAGTATTCAAAAAGGGTCTACCTAGGATAATCGACATATTATCGTCATCGGGAATATCAAGAATAACAAAGTCCGTTAAGATAGTGACATTTGCAACCACAACAGGCACATCCTCACAAATACCGACAGGTATAGCAGTTGATTTATCAGCCATTTGCAAAGATATTTCAGTAGGTGACAACTTATTCAATTCAAGTCTATGATATACAGAGAGAGGCATAACACTAACACCGGCTCCAAGATCACATAAAGCAGTTTTAACATAATTTCTTTTAATGGAGCATGGTATAGTTGATTCCACCCTTAAAAGTGTAATTAGCAAGCATGGTGGAAATTTCAGCTTCCGGTATCTTTCTTTTATTTGTAATGATATCCTTCATATATTTAGCATACGGATTTACTTTAAGCATATCAGTCAAGCGCATACGTAAGAAGATAGGTCTAATCATTTCAGCAAAGCGCTCAAAATCCTCATCATCCTTTGTCTTGGATGGTTCAGGAGGAAAGGGCATGGGTTTCTGAACCCATGGTTCTCTTTCCCTACCGTGCTTCCTAGCAACAAAATCTCTCTTATCATAACGTTGATTCTTTGATTGTGGGTTATCAAGATCAACAGCAGGTTCAATCTCTACATCATTATTTTTGCTAGGTTGAGCATCAACATGAACATTATTATTAACATTATCACTAGGTTCATGTTCATCACCTGGTTGTGTTTCAGCATCAGAAATACAAATATCATTGGCATTCTCAAGTGCGTCTACAACAGGTTCACTAGAAGCATGCAAAGTCCTATCGTCTTTCTTTTTCTTCTTTTTAGAAGAACTAGGTGCATCTAAATTATTTCTCTGAGAATCTTGCTCGATTCTCTTTGGGTGGCCTTAAGGATACAAAGGTTCCTGAGTCATTCTATCAGTTCTAGTAGCCACTCTAACAGCAAAATCATGTTTATTATTTAATTCATCAAGCAAATCACTTTGAGCTTTAAATACTTGCTAAGCTTGAGTGGTAACCATAGAAGCATATTTGCTAATGAGTTTAAGTTCACCTTTAACTCTAGCCATATAATCACTCAAGCGTCCTATCTCGAAAGCATTATTCTTTAATTCTATACCAACATAAGCATTAAAACTTTCTTGTCTAGCCATAAAGTCATCAGATTCATCTAAGCATGGGCTATGAAATTTAGTAGACGGTATTTCAACTTTATCATATCTATAGAGAACATTTACCTTTACTACCTGTGTCGGGTTATCAAGACAATGTGTTTCTTCAACTGGCAGTATATTAAGACCATGTATTTCTTCAATAGGTGGTAAATTCTTAAAATCTTCAGCTTTTATACCTTTTTCTTTCATTGATTTCTTTCCCTCTTGCATATCTTCAGGACTGAGAAATAGAACACGCCTCTTCTTCGGAGTGGGTTTAGGAATAGGCTCAGGAGTTGGCTCAATTGGTTCAGGAATTGCCTCAGGAATTGGCTTAGGGAGAGTCCAATTATTTTCATTAGTCAACATATTATTCAATAGTAATTCAGCTTGGTCGACTGTTCTTTCCTGAAAACACAACCAGCACAACTATCCAAGTAGTCCTTGGAAGCATCAGTTAGTCCATTATAAAAGATATCAAGTATTTCATTTTTCTTAAGAGGATGATCGAGCAAAGCATTATAATCGGAGAAGCCTCCCCAAGCTTGTGGGAGACTCTCTTCTTTGATTTGCACAAAATTATATATTTCCATAAGGCAGCTTGTTTCTTATGAGCGGGAAATATTTGGCGAGAAGTAATAAATCATATCCTGGGGACTACGCACACAACTAGGATCAAGAGAGTTAAACCAAGTCTTAGCATCACCCTTTAATGGGAACAGAAATATCTTAAGGATATAATAATAGTGAGACTTCTCATCATTAGTAAACAGGGTGGCTATATCATTTAACTTGGTAAGATGTGCCACAACAGTTTCAGATTCAAGGCCATAAAAGGATCAGATTCAACTAAAGTAATTACCTCAGGATCAACAAAGAATTCATAATCCTTATCAAGAATACGATAGGTGAAGTAGCAAAAGCAGGTCGTTTCATTCTAGCATTAAGAGATTGCTGCTTCCATTTAGCTAATAACTTTTTTAAGATCATATCTATCTTTGCAAGCAAAGATAGCTCTAGCGGCTTCCTCATTCATAACATAACCCTCAGGAACAACAGGAAATTCATAATCAGGGGGAGAACTTTCATCATCACTATCATCAATAATAGCATCTTCAATAATTTCATTCTATCTAACCCTAGCAAGTGGTTCATCAAGAAATTCACCTAATGGCACAGTAGTATCACGCACAGAAGTAGTTTCATCATAAGTATCGTGCATAGCAGAAGTGGCATCATCAATAACATGCGACATATCAGAATTCATAGCAGTAGCAGGTTTAGGTGTCGCAAGCTTACTAATAACGGAAGGAGAATCTAGTGCAGAGCTAGATGGCAGTTCCTTACCTCCCCTCGTAGTTGAGCGCAAAATCTTAGTTCTTTCGTCTTTCAAGTTCCTCAAAGTGAGCAACAAATATAAATCCCAAGAGACTCAAAGAATAGAGCTATGCTCCCGGGCAATAGCGCCAGAAATTAGTCTTGGTAACCCACAAGTGTAGGGGATCGCAATAGCTTTCGAGGGTAGAGTATTCAACCCAAATTTATTGATTCGACACAAGGGGAGCCAAAGAATATTCTTAAGTATTAGCAGTTGGGTTGTCAATTCAACCACACCTGGATAACTTAGTATCTGCAGCAAAGTATTTAGTAGCAAAGTAGTATGATAGTAATGGTAACAGTGGCAAAAGTAAAGATAACAGTTTTGTAGTAATTGCAACAGTAGCAACGGAAAAGTAAATAAGCGAAACACAAGATGTGAAAAGCTCGTAGGCATTGGATCAGTGATGGATAATTATGTCGGATGCGATTCCTCATGTAATAGCTATAACCTAGGGTGACACAGAACTAGCTCCAGTTCATCAATGTAATGTAGGCATGTATTCCGAATATAGTCATACATGTTTATGGAAAAGAACCTGCATGACATCTTTTGTCCTACCCTCCCGTGGCAGCGGGGTCCTAGCAGAAACTAAGGGATATTAAGGCCTCCTTTTAATAGAGAGCCGGAACAAAGCATTAGCACATAGTGAATACATAAACTCCTCAAACTATGGTCATCACTGAGAAGTATCCCGATTATTGTCACTTCGGGGTTGTCGGATCATAACACATAATAGGTGACTATAGACTTGCCAGATAGGATCAAGAACACACATATATTCATGAAAACATAATAGGTTCAGATCTGAAATCATGGCACTCGGGCACTAGTGACAAGCATTAAGCATAGCAAAGTCATAGCAACATCAATCTCAGAACATAGTGGATACTAGGGATCAAACCCTAACAAAACTAACTGGATTACATGGTAAGTCTCATCCAACCCATAACTGTCCAGCAAGCCTACGATGGAATTACTCACGCATGGCGGTGAGCATCATGAAATTGGTGATGGAGGATGGTTGATGATGACGACGGCGACGAATCCCCCTCTCCGGAGCCCCGAATGGACTCCACATCAGCCCTCCCGAGAGAGATTAGGGCTTGGCAGCGGATCCGTATCATAAAACACGATGAAACTTTCTCTCTGATTTTTTTCTCCACGAAACGGAATATATGGAGTTAGAGTTGAGGTCGGTGGAGCATCAGGGGGCCCACGAGACAGGGGGGGCGCGCCCAGTGGGAGGGCGCGCCCCCCACCCTCGTGGACAGGGTGTGGGTCCCCTGGCCATGATTCTTTCGCCAGTATTTTTTATATTTTCCAAAACTTACCTCCGTGGATTTTCAGTTCATTCTGAGAACTTTTGTTTTCTGCACAATAAACAACATCATGGCAGTTCTGCTGAATGCATTGTCAGTCCGGGTTAGTCTCATTCAAATCATGCAAGTTAGAGTCCAAAACAAGGGAAAAAGTGTTTGGAAAAGTAGATACGTTGGAGACGTATCAGCCAGTGGTCAGAGTGTCTCGGGTTCCCATTAATCACAGAGAATTGAGGAAATGCCTCACACCAATGTATATTCGCCGTTGCACGATCTAGTCTTTCACAGATGTATGACATCAACTCCTTGCTATGATTCCGCCATGTGTATTTATCCCCCGTGTAACCTACGTCAGTTAGCTCACAGCTTTCCAACGCCTCCCGAAATCTGTCCATGCATACTTGTGACTGAACTAAACCCCCACACTTCACGTCGCATGTGAGAATCTCATTGAAATTTCCCATGCATAGCCATGGTCTGCCCGTTTGGTGTTGATGCCAGAAAATGTTCAAAGTCCTCCACGTCTCAATCTTCCTCTCCGACACTGACTCCCCATAGATTCCCGTAAGGCGCCAAACCATACCATTTTCCTCACATACATCGACATCAACATGCCTCCGGCCATACAATCTCAGTGTCACATCAACTCCTCTTCTCCAAAACATGGCCACTCCTCGACTCCTCCCATCAGGATTCCAAGCGTTCATGTTTGTTAGTCCCAGCATCCATCTAAACCTCTCCAGCTCCTTCACCGTCATCTTTGTTTCAGCTAAGGACAAAATATCAGGCTCCTCCTTCCTCCCCATGTCAAGGAGGATACAAACTGCCGGGTCGTTCCTGAGTCCCCAGCAGTTCCAGCTTACGATTTTCATTGTGCCCGGCGGCGTTGCTCTAGCAGCCCGCCTGATATACCATTAGTGTTGTCTGACTCCTTTTTATCTCCCTCCTTCTCCATTCCTCCTACTCCTTCCATCAACCTCCCTTTCTTCCCATCCTTCTCCTCCACACCATCCCCCATGCCTCTCTTATCCCCAACACCTTATCTCTTCTTGTAACATAGATTGTGGCCTTGTCCTCCCGCACCACCTTCTTGTACTTCTTGCTTTGTTTGTGCTTGTTGTTCCCCTGATTTGCCGTCTCGCCGGTCGTATGATTTACGTCCAGTAACTGTTTGTCCACCTCCATTCCTTTAGCAGCTTCACTGTTATTGTTGTTATGCTTGTGTTTCCTGCCACCTTCCCCGACCTCCTCTGGCTTCTCCGAACCAGTGTCTCCATCCCCCAGTAAGAGCTGTCGTGGAGTACCATCCGTCTTCCCACCCTTGTTAACTTTTGATGGGCTCTTAACCTCTTCCCCTTTTTCCACATTACTACCCTCCACCTCCTGTACTCCGTGACCCATCCTTCCTCCAAGACAGACTATCACTGCCACTCCTTGACCTCCCAGCCAGCCGATTGAAACCATAGCTCCTGCTGCCTCCCGACCCATTTCCTCCAGTCCTCCAACCTCCATCCTCCTGAGAACCCCTCCCGTAGTTCATATCAGCTTTTAACCACTTCCCAAACCGTGGCTTCGCCCCTTTCTTCAGAATAATGCTGCAGTCCTTCTCTCCATGTCCTATGATGCCGCATGTGTACCAGAAGCCCGGCATAAATTCGTACTCAAAATGACACAATCCACCTTCCTCCTCCTCCTGCTCCTTGTTCCCCTTCTTCCCCTTCCTCTTCCCTTCTCCACTTTCCCCCTCCCCGTCATCCAGCGTGAAACCCCTCATCAGCGGCTTATCAATTCTCATGCATATTTTGATTCTCATGTACCTCCAATGGCATTACCATCAGCTCCAGTATCTGCCTCCACATATTGACCAACTAAATTTCCAATGTCCTTTGTCGAGTCCGCGTTCATCATTCCCAGTGGTAGATTGAACACTCTCACCCATATCGGGATGTTATTAAACTCATAGTCCTCGATCCTCCTGCTGGGTACGAAATCCTCCACTACAATCAGATCTTTGTCAAACATCCAAGGACCATTATTCAGCGCTTTCCTCTTTCCTGAATCCTGGTAAAATGTGAACATGAACAAGTTCTCACCCACCTCCTTGAATTCGATACCCTTGATGGGGCACATGACACGCCCTAGAGACACGCAGATTGCTTTCGGGTGCGCCAGCCAATCCGAAAGAATCTTCCCCACCGCCTATAGCTCCACACTCTCCCCTTTCTCCTTCACTGAGATCCTGATCTTCACCCCCTTCTTCTCCTCCTCTGACAACCTCAGTCCTTTCATCAACCCTGCCACATCCTCCATCTCACCTCCGACCCGAGCTCTTCCTCCTTCGCCGCCTAGGGTTCATGTTTTACGATCGTATGCCCTAGGATCACATGGAAGGCCTTTTGGTGGATGCGACGGGGATCACTCTTGGGAATGGTTTGCGATCACCAGGGGAGGATTAGCACCAAGATCTCAACCTGATCGCGGTGACGAAGGCATCGCACTGGACCAGAAGCCCTAAAGCAATCGCCTCCGCGATCTCCGGATGAAACGCAAACCGCCACGCGAGAGGCGGACTCACTAGTGGTGTCACATCATCACTTAGTTGTTAGTATTATCATATAACAAGTTAATGTTTACTCATGTCTCGGGACCATGGGAATATCGTAGACCTTGATACCAGATGGTTGCTTTGGGGTGGCCAAATGTTTCCTATAACCACTAACAGAAGGTGTTTCCTTGTGCCCGCAACTTTTTTTTATAATCTTATGGTTTTAATGTTTTAGGGGTAGACTTTTGTGACGTTTTTTTCGAGTTGAAGTTACTTGATAAAAAGAGTCAAGGGAAGTTTTTGTCACTTTTAGGTTGATTTCTATTTTTAGGGCATTAAACAAATTTCTACCTATTAAAAATAAAAAATGATTTAAAACTAGATGTAAATGAAGTCTTAAAATGGTGTAACTTGGCATGGTCCCTAGAGGGTGTGGTAAAATTTTGAGTGAGTTAAGGAAAATTCTGATGCACTTCATGCAGAAATTGAAAAGTCTCTAGGGATTAGGGTTTCGAAGGAAAACATGCGGGTTTGAAGGGAACTTTACCTTTTTCATGAATTTTTTCCTTCAAACTTTTTCTATGTTGAATATACATCATTGCAAGTTGCATGGTAAAATTTATGAGTATTCTAGGTTAATATGATATATTTAGGGTATCTAATGCATTTCTAGTGATTTCATAGACATAAATAAAATTTGAACAACTTGTACATTAAAAAATGACTAAATATTGGCAAAAACATACCACATACTCTACATGTCATTTGATGACGCCATGCAAAGGTTCATAGGTTTCACAAAACATTTAGATTTTCTAGAAGTTAGAAAAAATGTACACAATTATAATTAAATTCATGTACTTGAATTTTTAAATACACACATTTGAAAGTATGAAATTTTTAGTCACGGAAGAACTAAATATATGTTAACTAGCTTACTTAGGATCTTTCTTCCAATCTTTGGAAAAATTTAAATTTATTTGCAATTCAATTTTAATTTTTATATCAAATGAAATGCAAATTTATTAATAAAATGTCCAAAATATAGCAAATAATGAAACCTATAAAGTTCAAACAAGTTTTCATGCAATACCACAGTCATAGAAAATAATAGACTAAAGTTTAAAAAACAGAAAGCCAAAATACCTACAAATTTGTGCAGTGGCGGGCAAGGCTTAGTGATCCCCTCTTCTTCAGGAACTACCAGTCGCGCTCGCCGTCACATGCGAGTTGCCCACCACTAATAGTTATGGCGTACATCTAATCTTAACCCATAATTACAGTGGTGGGCGGTTTTAATAGTCTGTCATTGATAAGTAACTACACCAACGGGCATAACTTACAATATGCAACTAGTATGTCGCCAGGTTACAAGTGGCGGGGTCCTGAGCCCGCCCGCCACTAATGTGACCCTACCTATTAGCATTTTTCTAGTAATGAGACTGGTGGAAGAAAATCCTAACCACCGGTAAGCCTGGACGTCGGTTCTCTTGCCCTCGTGGCCAATTCAACATTGGGGTGAATGAACCAAGAATCATCATATGCAGGTGTAGATTAAGCTTCTTCTATGTGAGATTTATGTGCAAACTGATAGAAACATTGGAGAACATGTGGTGTTTTGGTCTCGCGCACCATCACCCAATTGATCTAGTGGTTTGTCGTTCGATGCTTAGGCATGTCTCGAAGGTGATGGAGATGACAATTGTGGTAATCCTATTTTGTTGGTGATTCTCCTATTTTCCCCTTTCGTGTTCTCGATATTCTTCCATGATAATACGAGATGGAGCAACAATACGATAGTTTATCTTACAAAGGTTGCGTTCTTGAACACAATGCACTCAAGTACTTAAGGTTCTCATCTGCTAGAGTGGACGGATCATGCGACTTTTCAAACATTTGTTGTTAGTCCAGCTTGTGTAGGTGTGTTCGTTTCATGATTTCCACACTATATATATATATATATATATATATATATATATATATATATATATATATATATATATATATATATATATATATATCTGTGTGTGTGTGTGTGTGTGTGTGTGTGTGTGTGCCTGAAGAAGGTGAAACTAGACAAGACGACTTCAAAACACTTTGATGTAACCTTTAGGATCATTGTTGCTTGTTTAGTGTCATCTTTTTTATCTGACGCATTCTCCATCTAGTCAATTACTAGTAACGAAATCAGATCATTTGTTTTTTATTACTTATTTAATCCACTTCACTTGTAAGTAAGACCCTCTCAAAAAATTACATGAGAACTAAATATCACAGGTGAAGTGACGCCGTGAAGGCCGGCCACCGGTCTCTCAATTAACCACCATCATCAATATTGAGTATCACGGTTATTTAGAAAATGTAGGATATCGCAGGATTTATTCTACCTTATCTTATACTTTAATATGGGCATGTGTATGCCCACAAGGCTCAAGTAATAACCACCAATTACCTTCTAACATGGTATCTGAGCCAAGAGGTCTTGAGTTCAAGACCCTGCCAACGCGATATTAAATAAAGCGATTCTATGGCCTAAATTGATCCCACGTCTGAGGACTAAAATAGCATATACGCGAGGGAGTGTTGACGTATAAATGTGTTTCCTAGTCTCTTCCATCATATTGGTTTTTTGGTTGCATTGGCAATAGCATGCACTTCATGAGCCTAACAGATCTAAACCCTAACCACCGCCCGTACCTAGGGTTCATCCGCCAGTCATATTGATCGGCGGCCCTAGAGAGTCTTTTTTCCCGATTGCTTGATCCGGGTTTTCTCTCTGCCGTCGATCGCATTGATCGGTGTTTCCCTTTTGATTTTCCTATCTAAGATCGGTTTATGTCGCCCGCCGCCACCGTCAACCCTGGCGCGCCTCTACTCCGACATCGGCATTGACTACACTGGCATCTTCTTCGGCTCGACGGTCTTGCATGCTAAGTGACGGGCCGGATCGACTGTGCATCCGTGCCTCGCGTTGGACTTTCTCCTTGCATGCACGCATGTACGTGGATCAGCTTCTTTGTATATCAGGTGTGCATGGATCATCGTGCATGCCGACCCGTGTTCCGGTCTGGTGCTCCTCCTACGTCGACTATGCGATGCACCTCATCATCCGTACGTCTTCTCAGACTTGCTCGCCGCGCCTCTGGTTTGATCAGCCGTCTGCGCGCAGCTTCGTAGGACCCCTTGAGGAGTCATCGGATACAGCGCACATCTTCATCGATCGAGCACCGAGTTGCCGCTGTATTATTATATCGGAACGCAGCACCATCACCCCGTGGTTCTCTCCGCGGCTGCACTATCTCATGCACCGTCACTGCATCGTCCCTTTGGCCTATAACACCGTGGCATGCAGTCCCCGCCGCCAACCGAGGCCATTCCGTGGCAGCATCGACCCTCGCACTGCTGCTGCATCATCCCATCAGGCCGTAGCAAGCATGGCACGTGGTCCGTGCCGCCGCACCAACCCGCGCGCTGCCAATGCGTCACCCCTTTGGGCCATAGCACCACGGCATGCAGTCAACTCCGCCATCCCGCGCATCGACTTCTCGTGGTATGCATCATGCCGCCTTCCTCGCCGCGGGTGATGAAGTCATGTACCAAGGGTAGGGTCATGGACCTGTCCAAGGTACCCTCCCCAAGGACATCTTTAGAAGAAACTGCCTTCCAGTCGACCTGGAAGGATTCCACTCGACGGACTCAAAGACACTTGACCATGAAGACTCACTCGACCACCAGGAGTTCAAGAGCCACTCTGTATCCAAATGGTCTGTAATTAAGTAGTCTTTATGGTTATGATGACACTTTATGTAAGGCGTTTCCAAGAACGCTTAGGCCTTAATGTACTTTAAACCTCCGCCACGTGGGCTGGCTGGGGTCCCGCACACACTATATAAGCCACCCTCCACAAAGTGTATGGGTTCGCACCCTATAATCCATACGATATAATCCAGTCGACCGCCTCCGGGCTCCGAGACGTAGGGCTGTTACTTCCTCCGAGAAGGGCCTGAACTCGTAAATCCCTTGCGTATACAACTACTCCATAGCTAGGATCTTGCCTCTCCATACCTATCCCCTATTCTAATGTCAGTCTTAGTACCACGATAGTTGGCGCCCACCGTGGGGTAGGTGTCTTAGCGACTTATTGGAGAAGTTGCAATTGTTCCGATCGCCTTCATCATGGTTTCTGGAGGAGTTCTGGTCGAGGGCCGCGAGATCCGTCTCGACGCGCTCACGTTCATCGCCGACGACTCCGCTTGACTCCAGGAGGCCCCACTCCACATCGACGCGCTTCCAATCCGCGGGTCGACGCACTTTTGTGCGTGTGTCCGCGGCGTCCTGCTGCGGCAACCGTCGGCTCCGTATCGGTCGACTCGTGTCGCCTTCCTTCCCGTTTCCGCCAGCCGCAAGCGCCTCGGGTCGGTCGAGGCTTCAGCGGTGGGTGAGACACGCAGCGGCTCGCCAATCGCCACCACCCAAGTCGCGCGATCGAGCCCGACGAATCTCTACGGCTTGTTCGATCTGGCCGACCGCTCTCAGAGAGATCGATCCGAAAAGGATAGTAGTGATCCAAATGGGCGGAGGTCCCGATGGTCAATGGGCCTTGAGTCCTCCCGCTTCCTCAAGACCGACGGAGCGGACGGCGGAGGCGACCCCGCTCAGGTCCACGAGGAGTATCAGCCCGAGCCACTCACTTCTCTGCAAAGGGAAGATCATCGCCGCCGGAACATGGATGCTCTACGTACTCCTATCGTAGGAGAAATCCTCGAGGCTCGCACCTTGGAGGATGCGTGTTTGGCCAACTTGGCTGAGCGCACTCGACTGGAGAACCTCCAGCGAGCACTCGACGAGCGCGCGTGGCACGAGTACCAGACTCCAGTCGACGTCCTCTCTTTCCGCAACCGACTCAGGTATATCGAACCCCGATTCAGAATCTAGCAGCTGCAGCCTGTATAGCGGAGTCAATTCAGCCCTCTCACCGAGGTCGGCAGAGGCTTGATGCAGATCGAGATTTGCTCCGGCAGCAGGAGATCGAATTCAGTCAGATCACACCACGCATAGGATTCACGGTCGATCCGTCCGCTGCGAATACATCCCACCGCTCATAGCCCAATATCGCCTCCGCGGCGTGAGGGACGTGGGGGTCGACGTGATCAATATGACGACCGATTCGATCGCGATGATCGGCGTCGAGTGCCCACTCCTCCCCCAAGGGGTGGGTCTTACGTCCCTCGGCAAAGAGGAGGACAGACATCGGCCAAAGATTATGGAGAGCTCCGGTCGACCCCAGGGAACCAGGCTTTGACGCGAGATCCATTATCGTGCAAGGTTTGGTCGACCGGAATAGAGCTCACCGAGAAGGCCACGACAGAGATGTGCCCACCAGCAGCCGAGTTCATGTTTCAGGACCAGAGTGTTTTAGCAGAGCCATCAGAGCCGCGGTGATCCCTCACAACTTCAGGTTGGCGACTGGGGTGAGTAAGTTCACTGGTGAGTCCAAGCCCGATACTTGGCTTGAGGACTACCGAGTGGCTGTGCAGATTGGCGGTGGAAATGATGAGGTGGCCATGAAACACCTACCACTTATGTTGGAGGGTTCGGCCAGAGCCTGGTTGAATCAGTTGGCTCCTAGCAGCATTTACACTTGGGAAGATCTTGCTCGAGTGTTTGTCAGGACATTTGAGGGAACTTGCAAGAGAGCTGCAGGTCTGCGTGCAAAAGTCGAATGAGACCCTGAGAGATTACATCCAGAGGTGGATCACATTGCATCATACGGTGGAGAACGTATTTGATCATCAAGCAATCTGTGCCTTCAAGGAAGGCGTTAAGAACAGAGAGTTAAGTTTGAAGTTTGGTCGGACCAGAGACATGACCCTGAGTCGAATGATGGAGATTGCAACCAAATACGCCAATGGTGAAGAAGAGGATCGACTCCGGAGTGGCAAGTACAAGCTGAGCCAGTCGGAAAAAGGAAACTCCAGACGGAAGTAGAAGCGGAAAGCCGAGCCAGCAGCTCCTGGGGAGCCTTGGCCGTGACTCAGGGCAAATTTAAAGGGAAGCCCAAAGGATCCTGGAACCCCAAGAAAGTGAAGGACAAGGAAGGAAACGACGTGATGGATTGCCATGCCACATCCACACGAAGAAAGACGAAGAGGGTAACTTTATTTACCGAAACATACCACTCGCCAGTGCCGGCACTTAATCCAGTAGTTTCAAGGGAAACAGCCCAAGGATAAGGAGAAGGAGTCGAACAAGGCTGAGGACAAAGAGGACAGTGATGAAGGATACCCCCATGTCAATTCCACCCTGATGATTTTTGCTGATGTGGAGAGCAAAAGTCGATTGAAAGTTATCAACCGTGAGGTGAATATGGTTGCTCGGCGACACCCACTATTCGAAATGGTCTCGATCGCCATTACATTCGACTCAGCCGATCATCCGACACACATAACCACCCCGAGGCAGCTTTGTCGTCGACCCGACCGTCAAGGCACTCGATCGACTAAGGTTCTGACGGATGGTGGCAGTGGATGAATATATTATATGCGGAGACGTCAAGGAATGGGCATTCCGATGTCCGCACTCGCCCAAAGAATATGAGTTTCCATGGAGTCATTCCTGGAAAGAAGGCTGCATCACTCGGCCAAATAGCTCTGGATGTGGTTTTCGGCGATTCGAAGCATTTCCGCAAAGAAAAGCTAACATTTGAAGTCGTGGATTTCCATAGTGCTTATCACGCTATTTTGGGCAGGCCAGCTTATGAACGGTTCATGGCTCGACCATGTTACGTATACCTCAAATTGAAGATGCCTGGTCCCAAGGGTGTGATCACCATCACTGGCAATCGGAAAAAGGCAGAAGAGTGCTTTCGTAAGGGCTCAAAGATTGTCGATGCTCGATAACAAAGGTGGAGCCGCAAGAGTATCGTAAAAATGCAGATCCGAGTGATTTATTGTCGCCAAGAAGCCCGCCACGTAGTCAGGCGTTCCAAATGTCTCGTGAGACGAAACCCGCTCACATTCACCGACCGATCCCAATGCCGCTTCCACTCATATTTCCACAACACTCGACTCTAAATAGGAAGAAGCGCCATCCAGTTCCTCCGTGAGAATCGACATCTTCGCATGGAAGCTCACGACATGCCGGTGTTCCTGTGGGCTGGCTGAGCATCGCATTTAGTCGACCCAAAAGCAAAACCTGTCAAAGAACATCTTCGACGGTCCGCCGTCCGTAAGAGAAAGGACATTGGTGAGGAGGTGGCTCGCCTCGACAGCAGAGTTTATCCGAGATTTACCACCCGAGTGGCTCGCCAATGTTGTCATGGTCCCCAAGAAGGACAAGTCACTTCGCATGTGCATTGATTTCAAACATATCAATCGGGCCTGCCCGAAGATCATTTTCTCTCCCACGATCGACCAAATTGTCGAATCGGCCGATGATGAGAGATTGTCTTTTTAGACGCCTATTCCGGTACCATCGATCCGCTCAGATGGACCCGACGAGATCAAAACAGCTTTCATCACTCCATTCGGTGCTTCGCTATGTCACCATGCCATTCGCCTCAAGAATGTCGGAGCCATGTTCATGAGGATGATTCAAGTGTTTACTCACTCAAATCACTTAACGTGGAAGCGCATATGGATGATATTGTGGTCAAATCACGAAGGGTTCCACCTGTTGATCGACATCGCTGAAACATTTTCCAATCTCAGGAGGTATGATATCAAGCTCAATCCATCAAAATGCACATTCGAGTTCCCGTGGAAAGATACTTGGTTTTCTATTTCCGAACGAGGAATCGACGCTAACCCGTAAAAAGTTGGCACTATATCTCAATGAAACGCCTGCGTGCATGTGCATGATGTCCGAAGCTTATCGGATGCTTGGCGCTGCTAAGTCGATTCATCTCTTGCCTCGGTGAAAAGGCATTGCCTCTTTACCGATCGATGAAGAAGTCGAGACAAGTTCGAGTGGACTCGAGTCGATGCAGCGTTTGCCGAGCTAAAAGCTCGCTCTCCACCCAGCCGGTTCTTGCCGCTCCAATCAGCAAAGAGCCTTTGTTGCTTTACATTGCAGCCAAAGGACAAGTCGTCAAGACAAGATTTACGGTCGAAAGCAGAAGAAGAAGGGAAAGCCTTCAAAGTTCAGCGCCCAGTATACTATCTTTCCGAAGTATTGAACCCATCGAAGCAAAGATACCCTCACTATCAGAAGCTTGTATATGGGATTTACATGACCACGAAGAAAGTTTCTCATTATTTCTCTGATCATTCTATTACGATTCGTACGACGCCCCATTGTCGAGATTCTCGCATGACAGAGATGCAACTCGTCGAGTGGCAAAGTGGGCGATTGAACTTCTTCCCCTTGATATCAAGTTTGAGGCAAAGAAAGCCATTAAGTCCCAAGCAGTAGCAGATTTCATCGTCGAGTGGATCGAACAACAACAACCGACTCAAGTTCACTCGGAGCACTGGACCATGTTCTTTGATGGTTCTAAGATGTTGAATGGTTCCCTGTCAGTAGTATTGGTTTCCCGAGGAGATAAGCTCAGATATGTGCTCCAGATCCACTTTGATTCCACCAACAATGAAGCGGAATACGAGGCACTTTTCTATAGGTTGCGCATGGCCATTTCACTCGGCGTCCGTCACCTTATTGTTTATGGCGACTCAGATTTGGTGGTCAATCATGTGATGAAGGAGGACGTTAGAAGCCCAAATGATGACTGGATACCGCAATGCAAAGGAGAAAGCTTGAAAAGAAATTTGAAGGGTTAGAGCTCCATCATATACCCCGATCAAGAATCATGCGGCCGATGATTTGGCGAAGATAGGTTCCAAGAGAGAAGCCATTCCCAAAGATGTGTTCTTGGAGCATATCCATACTCCATCGCTCAGAAGATCCTTTATCAAGAAGATCCACAGCCTAAAGGTGTCACAGATCCGATCGGTTGAAGTTCCAAAGAAGTGGTCGACTGATCATGGAAGCGTTGGTGATCACTCCCAATTGGACAGTGTCGTACATCGCATATATCTTAAGGAGAGAGCTCCCAGAGGATGAAGAAGAGGCTCGACAGATCATCCGCCGATCTAAGGCCTTTACCGTGATAAAGGGACAGTTGTACAGAGAAAGCGATCGAGTTGGTCAAGTGTATAACGCCAGAAGAAGGTCGGATAATCCTTGATGATATCCACTCGGGGACCTGTGGCCATCATGCGTCCTCTCGGACCATCGTGGCTAAAGCATACCGAGCGGGATTTTATTGGCCAAGAGCGAATGAAATGGCAAAGGAGATAGTCGACAAGTGTGAAGGATGTCAATTTTACTCCAATATGTCATGCAAGCCCGCCTTAGCCTTGAAGACCATTCCACTCGTCTGGCCTTTCGTTGCATGGGGATTGGATATGGTTGGACCACTGAGAACATGCAGAAGAGGCTTCATCCATGTGCTGGTAGCGGTCGACAAGTTCACCAAGTGGATTGAGGCTAAACCCATCAAGAATCTTGATGCCGGCACAGCTGTCTGCTTCATCAGGGAGTTGATATTCAGATATGGAGTTCCACACAGCATCATCACTGACAATGGGTCAAACTTAGATTTCGAGGAATACAGAGCCTTCGCGCACATCTCGTAGGCACACGAAGTCGACTATGCTTGATCCGCCACCCCCAAATAATGGACAGTAGAACGAGCAAATGGCTTAATTCTCAAAGGGTTGAAACCCCGATTGATGCGTGGTCTCAAACACACTGCTGGTGCATGGGTCAACGAACTTCCGTTAGTACTTTGGGGATTAAGGACCACACCTAACCGTAGATCGAGAACTCCGTTCTTCTTGGTCTCACGGTCAAGCGCTTTTCCGAGTGACCCGCTTCACAACGCACTCAGTCGAACTCTACATCAAGTCAAGCAGAGCAAGCCCGGCAGGACGCAGTCGACCTTCTAGAAGAAGAAAGAGAGATGGCCTTGATCCTATCGACCATTTATCAGCAGGACTTGCGTCGTTTCCATGCCAAAAACGTGAAGTGTCAAGCCTTCCAAGAAGGAGATTTGGTTCTCCGAGTGGATCAGCAGAAGCCACACAAGCTTGCTCCTACTTGGGAAGGTCCCTTCATCGTCACCAAGATTCTCCACAATGGAGCATACCGCCTTTACAATGTCCAGCACCAGATTGACGAGCCCCGATCTTGGAACGCGGAGATGCTCCGCCCCTTTCATACTTAAGTATGCACTCGGATGAGATGTAATAAAAGTACTTATGTAGTTCATTTTTTAAAGACAATAGTGTTATAATTTTCCCAGTGATTGTTGTTACTTTTGTTCACATAAAGGTCCCCAAAGGTGGCTTAGTAGCTTAATCCGCTTTCGCTTAAGTTTGTAAAAAAATCCTTGCCGAGTGGTGAGCCAGCCTCCCACTCGGGGCTTAGCTCATGAATCCGCTTACTTAAGTTTAACAAAATCCTGCCGAGTGGTGAGTGTCGGTGTCAAACCGCGGATCTCGGTAGGGGGTCCCAATTGTGCGCCTAGGCGGATGGTAACAGAGACGAGGGACACGATGTTTTACCTGTGTTCGCCCTCTCGATGGAGGTAAAACCCTCACGCCCCGCTTGATTAATATTGATGATATGGGTAGTACAAGAGTGGATCTACCACGAGATCAAGGAGGCTAAACCCTAAAGCTAGCCTACGGTATGATTGTTGTAATGTATGTTGTGTCCCACGGACTAAAGCCCTCCTGTTTATATAGACACCGGAGGGGGCTAGGGTTACACAGAGTCGGTTACAATGGTAGGAGATCTTCATATCCAGATCGCCAAGCTTGCCTTCCACGCCAAGGAAAATCCCATCCAACACGGACGGAGTCTTCAATCTTGTATCTTCGTAGTCTTGGAGTCCGCGGATGATGATAGTCCGCTGTCCGACACCCCTAGTCCAGACTCCTCAAGAGCCTCGAACCAAAGCTTCAATGACGATAAGTCCGGCACAAGATAATGTTCGGCATTGCAAGGTGGGTTCCTCCTTGAATAATCTAGAGAAGATCATGAACACCAGATAGTGTCCGCTCGCAAAATAAATTCCACATTCCACCGTAGAGAATAAAATGTACACCATCCAATCTGGCCGACGTATTATGCGGCGTGACATCACACCGCTACCAAGCCTTTGTTTGAATCGCTTTTATTATACCACCTCAAAGACGCTTAGCTAAGCGGTTTCTTTGGCACGCCTTGTCGTCGTGTCAAACCGCGGATCTCGGTAGGGGGTCCCAAACGCTGTGCGCCTAGGCGGATGGTAACAGAGACGAGGGACACGATGTTTTACCTGTGTTCGGGCCCTCTCGATGGAGGTAAAACCCTACGCCCCGCTTGATTAATATTGATGATATGGGTAGTACAAGAGTGGATCTACCACGAGATCAAGGAGGCTAAACCCTAAAGCTAGCCTATGGTATGATTGTTGTAATGTATGTTGTCTCACGGACTAAAGCCCTCCGGTTTATATAGACACCGGAGGAGGCTAGGGTTACATAGAGTCGGTTACAATGGTAGGAGATCTACATATCCAGACGCCAAGCTTGCCTTCCACGCCAAGGAAAGTCCCATCCGGACACGGACGGAGTCTTCAATCTTGTATCTTCGTAGTCTTGGAGTCCGCGGACGATGATAGTCCGTTGTCCGACACCCCTAGTCCAGACTCCTCAAGAGTCTCTCAACCAGGCTTCAATGACGATAAGTCCGGGCGCATAATGTTCGGCATTGCAAGGCGGGTTCCTCCCTTGAATAATCCAGAGAAGATCATGAACACCAGATAGTGTCCGCTCGCAAAATAAATTCCACATTCCACCGTAGAGAGAATAAAATGTACACCAGTCCAATCTGCCGACGATTATGCGGCGTGACATCACACCGCTACCAAGCCTTTGTTTGAATCATTTTTATTATACCACCTCAAAGACGCTTAGCTAAGCGTTTCTTGGCACGCCTTGTCGGCAGAGATCGTGTTCCCTTATTCCGGATTCTCATCAATACGGACGTAGTAACCCAACCGCGCCATTGATGGTGGCGCTTGGGAGATAAGCGAGTTTTACCAGATGGTGGGGACGATAGTTTTCGGCCCGCCTATATATAAGGGATAAGGATTTACCTTCTCACCCACGCCTTCTTCCTCCTTTGCTTATCCATCTCCGCGCACTCAAGCTCCAACGCCTAAGCTCAAGATCTCGCCGACCTTCTCCGAATATGTCCGGAGCGGGGCAAATGGTTGGCCTCCACCGCTAAGGAGGAGCACATCACCAACTGCGCAGCCGATACCTTTCCGCGATATCACGATCGGCGCCCGACGAGGGGCAGCTCATCCCTACCCCGGGCCCCATGAGAGGGTCATCTTCCTTCCGCACTTCCTCCGCTGGACGGGCTTCCCACCCACCCATTCGTCCGGGGCCTGTGTTTTACTACGGCCTGATTTCCACGATCCGCGCCAACTTCATCCTCAACATCTCGGCGTTTATCGTCAGGTGCGAGGCCTTCCTCCGTGATCCGCCCCACTTCGCTCAGGCTCAAGACCTTCAACGCTGTCAAGGTTGTGAAGGGCACGCAAGCGAATGCGGAGGCGCCATGTTGGGCAAGTTGCCCAACGCCCTTGGCTCGGCGGGCCTTCGTGGACTCCGCCAAGGGGTGGCAATCGGGTGGTTCTACATCACCGAGCCGCGAAGCCCACATGGGCGGCGGCCCCGAAGTTTAGATCTAGCGCCCCCACGCAGCTCACCTCCCGAAAGAGAAGGGCTTGCTGGGGGCAATCCGATGGAGGTGACGGACTCGAGCCTGCATCCGTAAGCCGGTGAGCAATAAGCTCAGCTCGCTGACGTGGTCCAAGTCATGCTCATCCGCCGGATTCTCCCATGCCAAGAACGGGCATTCAATCTGTGGAGTTCAATCCGAACAGCACCAGCGCTAAGCGGCTCTTCGACACGACATACGAAGGCGCCTGAGGGTGCTGTTTAAGGGCGCCGGTTTCGTGATCCGCGACGGAAGATCGCGGATTTCGCCGCAGATCCAACCGACGAGGTAAGTGATTCAACCCCATACGGGACACTTGTGGTAATTAAACTGATTCTAAGAGGGTTTCAATCTCTTTTTCCTTGACAGAATGGATGGAGAAGGCCAAGCAGCTTATCAGCCCGGCCCCATGCCGAAGACCCAGAGGACGCCCGTTTAGCAGGGCTGCTGGTTCCGGCACCGCACGTGGTGCCGGAGAAGAAGGCCAAGAAGGTGGCCGCGGGGACTCGACAGCGTTCCCGTAATCAAGCGTCCGACGACGAGGCGGAATCCTCCCCCGAAGACGAGGAGGAGGAAGAGGACTCTCTCCCGGAGGAGGGAGAGAAGAAGAGGAAGGCTTCCCTGATAGGGGAGGCCGAAGGGTCCAAGAGGGGGAGATCTATTCCCTCGGACAGTTTTGCCAACACCATCGTTGGCGAGGAGGAGTGGCCTTCAAGGGCCAAGCATCCGGCAAGATCGTAAGTATCCGGATCCCTGATATGCAATTTCTTTCATGTCGCGTAGTGTCCTTCTAATGCCGCTTTCTGTCCGTAGTCTGGCCGATGATGATCTCCCCGCTTCATCGAGCGGGTCGTTGGCCCCGTCGGATGTGGATTCACTTCCGACTGCCTCTACCCCCCGCGCGGACGAGGACGCCGAGGTGGGATCCCAGAGAGGGACCCATCAGGAGGAGGCTCCGGAGGCGCCGTCAGGCAGCCTCCCAGACTTTGCGCCGGACTCTACATCGAACCCGCAGTGGTTCCAGAGTCCGGCAGCGCCCTTCAAAGAAGGGCAAGACAGCGACACCGGCGCCTCCGCCCAACCGAGGCGCCGGATAACTTGTTGGAGGCGCTTAAAGGCGCTTCCATCGAGGAAGAACACCGCACTATCATGAGTGCGGTGATTCAAAAGGTTCACCGCCAAGAGCGGGCTGACCGAAGCTCGCAGCAGCCTTCTAATAGGCTTTGAGGTAAGAAGTTAAAATTATGTAATGTAATACCGCATAGACAAGTAGCCCCGATGCTTAGTTTGGTGTTCGGAAAGAAAAGCCGGACCGAGGATCTAACAAGATATACACAGGTTGCTTAAAATATGTCAATATGGGTTTGCAGGCTGCGCCATCGACCTCTCGCCGACTATCATGGAGGTCGATGTGTTGAAGCAGATCTCGAGCGGTCCGAGCAAGAGCTCGCCATGCCAAGAAGCAGCTCGAGGACAAAGAAGGTGAGTAACACCACTTTGAATAGTTACCTTACGTAAAAGGATTTTGCTGCAATAAAATTAACAAGGATAATATGGGTATTGCAGGGCCACTAACGAGGTGGCAGCCCTGGCGGAGGTGTCCGCGCCGAACGCAAAGGCGCCGCTGAACGGGCAGAGCGAGAAAAGCAGGAGGCACGGTGGCGGAAGTACGGCAAGAGCTCCGTGCTCTCATGGAGAAGCATGAGAGTTTGGAGCGTGACTCCAAGACTCGAGAGTCCGAGCTTGCCTCGCCTCGAAGTGCCAAGTCCGCCAAGGCCGAGGCCCATAAGGCCCTTCAGAGGTTGAAGATGTAAAGAAGATAGCGGCGGTAAGGCATTTTTCATGCAAAGCAAGCATGTTAATGTAAACTACCCGACACTTACCCGCATTCGAGCTCTCCAGGCATTTGCAGATCTGCCACAGAGGCGTCCGATGCCGCCAGATTCTATCGTGGGCAAGGAGGGAGCTCGACGGAGAAGGTCTTCGTCTCAAGACGCCGAGGCCGCCATCCGGCAGCCTTTAAGCCACCAAATCAAGCAGCTGGTCGAACTCCACAAGGTAGCCGAAGAGGCCATGAAGGGCCTTATAGTCCGCCAGGGCTCGACAGCCATGCCCGGAGCTACTTTGCCTGCAGGCGGCGGCTGGTGGATGCGTGCCTCGGTGGAGGTCATCAAGCGCCCGCCAGATTGAAGGTGCTCGCTGGCCCTTCCCGCACAAAGGTGCATTGGGGCAGGTTGATGCGAGAAGCTTCACGACCCACCGCCACCGGCAAGGAGTATCGCACGCCCGAAATGTATTATAAAACTGTCCTGAAGGGAGCCCGCGATATTGCGGATGAGTGCCCCAGAAATGTAATCTTTGAGTAAACTCGCCATGTATTATCCTATGCGCTGAAAACTTCGTTCATATGCGCCTTGAGCAACGCTTGTTTTAATTTAAAATATTACCTTCTGTGCGGCCGTTTATAAAATCTGAGAGATGGCAAGTCGTTGGCTTCAGCCCCGAGCCACGAAAGTGCCGGGGTGTTCGATAAACTTGAGCACTCTTGTTCCCATTTTTGGGTCCATCTAGGAGGCGCCAACACAACGTAACAAGGCAACCGGACTTATAATGCTTGAACACTCTCACTTAGCCATAGAATTCTATAATTTTAAATTTCGCGGCCCTCGGTATTCGAAGGTCAATCCGGGCGCTTATCCACGCCTTCGCCGGACATGGTCCGAACTCGCCAAGCGGCGTGAGTCTTTATGACCCAAAAAACCTCTCGAATAGCGACCAGCCTCGCCTTATCATGCCGGTAGTTTTAGCTTTCCACCGAGGCGCCGCCTGCTCAACCGGGCGCAATCGCAGTGGTTCTCCCAAAGGCCACCTTAGCCGACTGTAACGGAACGTAAGGCACCAAAACGTGGGAGCCGGGCAAACCCAACTATTGACCCAAGACATGATTCGAGCCGATTCATATAATGCTATAAGTTCGGGTGCCGACTTATGAAAGTGTTCGACTTATCACACCATAATGTGGGGAACATAAGCCCTCGGTGTATTAGGCCGCACTAAAATATACGGGTGCAAGATGTCATGTAATGAACATATATATATAAAAGGTAATGTAATTGCAAAGTCAAAAAGTGCTGCATTATTTATGAAAGAAAGTCTGCTATGAGTGCGGACGATACAAATAGTGCGATAAGCAAGGGATTTGGACTAATTAAACATGTCCTCCCAGGTTGAGCTGCGGACTTGGTGTATATAATCGAATTTAATGCTCGTAATTGAGACCACCTAAGTGTTCGCCGCAGCCTTCTTTCTTCCCTCGATTGTTGCATCATGAGTTCGGTAGGTTCATCACGGACAGGCCTCCGTTAACGGAGTCCTGTGTACACAAAGAAGGAAAATAATAATAATAATAAAAGGAGGGCGACTTGCGAGCCATCGTGTGGTCGAACCGCACTGGGTCCATTGCGATCGTGCCCTTCCCCGCGCCCATGGTATCTCCAAAGCGTAATGATGTACGCGGGGTTATTCTTGCAATCACGCTGGCGGGGTTAGCCGCATTGCTACGCTGCGGCTCGATCGCGCCAGTGGTCTTGGTTGGTATTGCTTCGCGCGCTTTTGCAGTATCCGCCGCTTAACGGCCGGACTCGAGAATTGCCTTAAAAGGCTGCTCAGTACTTCGCCGCGAGAGCCGCTTATGTGTTCCTCCGCTCGAGGGAGCGCCCGTATTCCCATTGACCGTGATGACTCCGAGGGCCTCGCATCTTGAGCTTGAGGTATGCATAATGCGGCACCGCTGAATTTTGCAAACGCGTTCGTCCGAGCAGAGCGTGATAGCCGCCGCGAAACGGGACTATGTCAAGATTAACTCTCGCCCGAAATTGTCCGGGATCCAAGACCACTTCCAGTGTGACTAAGCCTGTACAGTTGGCTTCCACACCTGGTATGACACCCTTAAAGGTTGTCTTTGTAGGTTTAATCCTTGAGGGGTCTATGCCCATCTTGCGCACTGTATCCTGATAAAGCAGATTCATGCCACTACCGCCGTCCATCAGGACTCTCGTGAGGTGAAATCCATCGACGATTGGGTCTAAAACCAATGCAGCGAATCCGCCATGGCGTATGCTGGTCGGATGGTCTCTTCGATCGAAAGTGATCGGACAAGAGGACCATGGATTGAACTTCGGGCGATCGCTCCATCGCATAGACGCCCCTTAGTGCATGCTTCCTCTCCTCTTGGGTATATGGGTTATGAAATCATATTCACCGTCCGCACTTGTGGGGAAAACCCTTCGTCCTCTATTGTTCGGGCGGTCGGGTCTCCTCCTCGCCGCCGCTGTTTAGCCCCTTGTCATTGTTTTCGCAATTAACTTATTCGCTTGCTTGAACACCCAGCAATCTCTATTGGTGTGATTAGCTGGTTTTTCAGGTGCCATGTATCCGCATAAGCGGTCGAGTATTCGTCCAAATTGGACGGACCCGAGTGGTTCTTTTGAATGGCTTCTTCCATTGACCGGTTTAGGGCCTCGAATCCGCGCCGACCGCCAGATCCTCCTTAGCGCCACCGCACGCGGCGCTTTGTTTTGTTTCGACGTGACTCGCCGTTGTTGTCCTTGGTATCCGGACTGCTAGAATTTTTATGGAGATTGTTGCTCGCGAGCTAGCTAGTTATCCTCTCCCGCACAAAAGCGGTCATTAATGATGTGAGGGCTGCCATGGATTTCGCTTTTCCTGTCCTAGTGCCGGGCTAGCCATTCGTCATGATGTTATGTTTGAAGGCTGCAAGGGCCTCTCGTGATCCGGACAATGACGATTTGATTTTTCTTTGTCAAGAACCGTGTCCGTAATTGTCCGCCGATTCGTCTGCTGCTGAATGATGTGGCTTAGGTCATCGGCGTTCGTGGTCGCACATACGCGTTCTCGAAGTTGTCGAGGAATGCGGCTTCCGTGTCTTCCCAACACCCAATTGACTCAAGGGCAAGCTGTTAAGCCAATGCCGAGCTGGTCCTTTAAGTTTGAGGGAGATACTTGATGGCGGAGATCGCCACCAAGGGCCATATGGATGTGGAGAAGAAAATCTTCGATCCAAACCGCGGGTCTCACAGCCATCGAGATTCAATGTTTACGGGTTTAAACCCTTCAGGATTTGGTGATCCATTACTTCGCCGCTGAAGCATAGCGGTGTGCGCGCTCAGATTGAGCAATATCACGACGCAGCTCGAGAGAGCGCTGTTCGCTGTGTTCGCCCGCCGGGTTATTGTATCCGCGCGACGGTATTCGCTATGGGTCGGGGCGCCACGTGATCCGTAGATGGATCTGGATTGCCTTTGCTTTGTCCTCCAATATATCTCACAAGTCCGCGCTGCTCCTCTTGGCTTCAGACTTTTGGAGCGATGCCGGGTACGGTCTTGGTTGGGGGCCGATGCTTCGTCACGCACCACGGGTGGTCGGTCACCCGATCGCATACCGGTGATGGAGGTATGTATGCTTCCTCCTCTAATCGGGGAGCAGCTTATGCCTTGGGTAGCTTTTGAGGGCGCTCGAAGTTTATACTTTTCGCCGCGAGGACCTCGGTCCATCGATCGCCAGCAGATCCCGATCAGCTTGAAGTTGCCGCTGCTTTTTCTTTAGGCTATTTGCCGTGGCGATAAGCCCGTGTTTAAAACGCCTTGTTCGACGGGATCTCGGCACGATTTAATTGGCTGTCGCTGAGGCTTGCCTCGCCTTCGAGGGAGGCATATAATTATAATCCTCAACCTCTTCGCCCGCTGCCCTCTCGTGAGGGCTTGCTTATGCATCCTCCCGCGCTGCTGAGTCCCGCTAGAGGGGTTGTCTTCGCACGCTCGGGGTATTATTATCTCCGTGCCGGATTTAGAGCGGCGCCACGACGCCGGGCGCTTGGGCTGTTTCTTTAAAGAATCTGCCCACTGCTTTCTTCGCCATCCCCGCCTTTTGGGGTGTCCACCATGTATATGTCGATGACGAGGTGGTCTTCCAAAGGCCCTCAGAGGCGCTGGTTCCTGTTCGCCTCCGCATCGCCATCCATAGCGCCTATGTCTTCGAGTCGTAGTCTCAGCATGTCGGTTAGATCGCCGACAAAGCTGGCTACAAAGTGGGTGGTGGGTGGGCTCAATTTCTTCATCGTCTATATCTCAACCATCCTCGCCATAGTCCGCCAGACTCTCCCGTTAACGAGAGATGCTTTAGCGAATTTAGATGTCGCCAAAGGGCGTAGTGTTGAAGATGTCCGCGCGGTGAATTTATAACCGCGCCTAATCCGAATTGATTGGTAGGGCGGGAGGTTCGAGTCCGGAAGGAGTCCGCACCTCGAATCACGAAGTTTTGGGGACAAGATTAGCGCTCGCCCATCGCTGCGGAAGTTGAAGCCCCGAGGCGGTGTCCATCCACCGATCCTCGATCCGGGCGATCGCCCGACTAAAGGCCGAGGCGGATTCGCAGCGCCACCAAGGCACTGTTCGCGGCAGAGCTAGATCGCGCCCATCGTAATAAAGGCGGGCGCGCTTGGCTATGGCTCGAGCCCGTCAAGATCAAGTCTCCGTGACGCCGGCCGTGAAGTTTAGACTTCCGAACCGACTCGACGCCAGGGGCGAGCTTTCGATCTACTCCAGATGGCTGCTTAATTAGCCCGCAGCGCGGCCGCCGAATACGAAGATCTGTCCGGGAGAAAAGTCTCACCGACAACGTTGTTGGTTGAAGATGCCATCGAGCCTATCGGTGACGCATACGCAGGAACTCTCAATGAAAGCACCAATGTCGGTGTCAAACCGCGGATCTCGGTAGGGGGTCCCGAATCAGCGCCTAGGCGGATGGTAACAGGAGACGAGGGACACGATGTTTTACCTGTGTTCGCCCTCTCGATGGAGGTAAAACCCACGCCCCGCTTGATTAATATTGATGATATGGGTAGTACAAGAGTGGATCTACCACGAGATCAAGGAGGCTAAACCCTAAAGCTAGCCTATGGTATGATTGTTGTAATGTATGTTGTCTCTACGGACTAAAGCCCTCCGCTTATATAGACACCGAGGAGGCTAGGGTTACACAGAGTCGGTTACAATGGTAGGAGATCTACATATCCAGACGCCAAGCTTGCCTTCCACGCCAAGGAAAGTCCCATCCGACACGGGACGGAGTCTTCAATCTTGTATCTTCAGAGTCTTGGAGTCCGCGGACGATGATAGTCCGCTGTCCGACACCCCTAGTCCAGACTCCTCAAGAGCTCCCGAACCAGGCTTCAATGACGATAAGTCCGCGCCGATAATGCTCGGCATTGAAAGGCGGGTTCTCCTTGAATAATCCAGAGAAGATCATGAACACCAGATAATGTCCGCTCGCAAAATAAATTCCACATTTCACCGTAGAGAGAATAAAATATACACCAGTCCAATCATGGCCGACGATTATGCGGCGTGACATCACACCGCTACCAAGCCTTTGTTTGAATCATTTTTATTATACCACCTCAGCACGCTTAGCTAAGCGTTTCTTGGCACGCCTTGTCGGCAGTAGATCGTGTTCCCTTATTCCGGATTCTCATCAATACGGACGTAGTAAGCCAACCGCGCCATTGATGGTGGCGCTTGGGAGATAAGCGAAGTTTTACCACGCCGGGGGACGATAATTTTCGTCCGCCTATATATAAAGGATAAGGATTTACCTTCCCACCCACGCCTTCTTCCTCCTTTGCTTATCCATCTCCGCCGCCAAGCTCCAACGCCTAAGTCACAAGATTCGCCCGACCTTCTCCGAATATGTCCGGAGCGGGGCAATGGTTGGCCTCCACCGCTAAGGAGGAGCACATCACCAGCCGCGCAGCAGCCGATTCCTTTCCGCGATATCGCACATCGGCCGCCCGACGAGGGGCAGCTCATCCCTACCCCCGGGCCCCATGAGAGGGTCATCTTCCTTCCGCACTTCCTCCGCTGACTGGGCTTTCCACTCCACCCATTCGTCCGGGGCTGCGTTTTACTACGCCTGATTTCCACGATCCGCGCCAACTTCATCCTCAACATCTCGGCGCTTATCGTCAGGTGCGAGGCCTTCCTCTCGCATCCGCCCCACTTCAGCCAGGGCTCAAGACCTTCAACGCTGTCAAGGTTGTGAAGGGCACGCAAGCGAATGCGGAGGCGCCATGTTGGGTAAGCCGCCCAACGCCCTTGGCTCAAGGCCCTTCGTGACTCCGCCAAGGGGTGGCAATCGGGTGGTTCTACATCACCGAGCCGCAGAAGCCCACATGGGCGGCGCCCCGAAGTTTAGATCTCGCGCCCCACGCAGCTCACCTCCGGAAAGAGAAGGGCTTGCTGGGGCAATCCGGCGAGCGACGGACTCCGAGCCTGCATCCGTAAGCCGGTGAGCAATAAGCTCAGCTCGCTGACGTGGTCCAAGTCATGCTCATCCGCCGGATTCTCACATGCCAAGAACGGGCATTCAATCTGTGGAGTTCAATCCGAACAGCACCAGCGCTAAGCGGCTCTTCGACACGACATACGGCGCCGAGGGTGCTGCTTAAGGGCGCCAAGTTCGTCGATCCGCGACGGAAGATCGCGGATTTCGCCGCAAAGATCCGCCCGACGAGGTAAGTGATTCAACCCCGCTACGGGACACTTGTGGTAATTAAACTGATTCTAAGAGGGTTTCAATCTCTTTTCCTTTGACAGAATGGATGGAGAAGGCCAAGTAGCTTATCAGCCCGCTCCCATGCCGAAGACCCAATGGACGCCTGCTTAGCAGGGTTGCTGGTTCCGCACCGCACGTGGTGCCGAGAAGAAGGCCAAGAAGGTGGCCGGGACTCGGCAGCTCCCTCAGAATCAAGCGCCCGACGACGAGGCGGAATCTCCCCCAAGACGAGGAGGAGGAAGAGGACTCTCCCCGGAGGAGGGAGAGAAGAAGAGGAAGGCTTCCGATAGGGGAGGCCAAGGGTCCAAGAGGGGAGATCTATTCCTCGACAGTTTTGCCAACACCATCGCTGGCGCAGGAGGAGGGCTTCAAGGGCCAAGCATCCGCAAGATCGTAAGTATCCGGATCCCTCGATATGCAATTTCTTTCATGTCGCGAGTGTCCTTCTAATGCCGCTTCGTCCGTAGTCCGGCCGATGATGATCTCCCCGCTTCATCGAGCGGGTCGTTGGCCCCGTCGGATGTGGATTCACTTCCGACTGCCTCTACCCCCCGCGCGGACGAGGACGCCGAGGTGGGATCCCAGAGAGGGACCCATCAGGAGGAGGCTCCGGAGGCGCCGTCAGGCAGCCTCCCAGACTTTGCGCCGGACTCTACATCGGAACCCGTAGTGGTTCCAGAGTCCGACAGGCGGCCCCCTCGAAAGAAGGGCAAGACCGTGACGGCGGCGGCCTCCGTCCAACCGGAGGCGCCGGATAACTTGTTGGAGGCACTTAAAGGTGCTTCCATCGAGGAAGAACACCGCACCATCATGAGTGCGGTGATTCAGAAGGTTCAGCTCGCCAAGAGCGGGTTGACCGAAGCCTGCAGCAGCCTTCTAATAGGCTTTGAGGTAAGAAGTTAAAATTATGTAATGTAATACCGCATAGATAGTAGCCCCTGATGCTTAGTTTGGTGTTCGGAAAGAAAAGTCGGACTGAGGATCTAACAAGATATACACAGGGTTGCTTAAAATATGTCAATATGGGTTTGTAAGCGCCATCGACCTCTCGCCAGCATCGATCATGGAGGTCAAGGTGTTGAAGCAGATCTCGAGCGGTCCGAGCAAGAGCTCGCCATGCCTAGAAGCAGCTCGAGGACAAAGAAGGTGAGTAACACCACTTTGAATAGTTACCTTACGTAAAAGGATTTTGCTGCAATAAAATTAACAAGGATAATATGGGTATTGCAGGGCCACAAACGAGGTGGCAGCCCTCAAGGAGGTGTGTCCGCGTCAACGCAAAGGCGGCCGCTGAACGGGCAGAGCGAGAAAAGCAGGAGGCACGGTGGCGGAAGTACGACAAGAGCTCCGTGCTCATGGAAAAGCATGAGAGTTTGGAGCGTGACTCAAGACTCGAGAGTCCGAGCTTGCCTCGCCTCGAAAGTGCCAAGTCCGCCAAGGCCGAGGCCCGTAAGGCCCTTCAGAGGTTGAAGATGTAAAGAAGATAGCGGCGGTAAGGCATTTTTCATGCAAAGCAGTGCATGTTAATGTAAACTACCTGACACTTACCCGCATTCGGAGCTCTCCAGGGGCATTTGCAGATCTGCCGCCAGAGTGCGTCCGATGCCGCCGATTCTATCGTGGGCAAGGAGGGAAGCTCGACGGAGAAGGTCTTCGTCTCAAGACGCCGAGGCCGCCATCCGGCTGCTTTCAAGCCACCAGATGAAGCAGCTGGTCGAACTCCACAAGGTAGCCGGGAGGCCATGAAGGGCCTTATAGTCCGGGTCAGGGCTCGACAGCCATGCCCGGGAGCTACTTCGCCTGCAGGCGGGCTGGTGGATGCGTGCCCTCGGGTGGAGGTCATCAAGCGCCCGCCAGATTGAAGGTGCTCGCTGGCCCTTGCCCGCACAAAGGTGCATTGGGGCAGGTTGATGCGAGAAGCTTCACGGACCCACCGCCACCGGCAAGGAGTATCGCACGCCTAAAATGTATTATAAACTGTCTCAAGGGAGCCCGCGATATTGCGGATGAGTGCCCCGAAATGTAATCTTTGAGTAAACTCGCCATGTATTATCCTCAGGCGCTGAAAACTTCGCTCATATGCGCCTTTGAGCAACGCTTGTTTTAATTTAAAATATTACCTTCAGGCGGCCGCTTATAAAATCTCGAGAGATGGCAAGTCGTTGGCTTCAGCCCCGAGCCACGAAAGTGCCGGGTGTTCGATAAACTTGAGCACTCTTGTTCCCATTTTTGGGCCCATCTAGGAGGCGCCAACACAACGTAACAAGGCGATCGGACTTATAATGCTTGAACACTCTCACTTAGCCATAGAATTCTATAATTTTAAATTTCGCGAAGCCCTCGTACTCGAAGGTCAATCCGGGCGTTATCCACGCCTTCGCTTGACATGGTCCGAACTCGTCAAGCGGCGTGAGTCTTTAAGACCCAAAAACCTCTCTAATAGCGACCAGTCTCGCTTTATCATGCCGGTTAGTTTTAGCTTTCCATCGAGGCGCCGCGCTGCTCAACCGGGCGCAATCGCAGTGGTTCTCCCAGGCCACCTTAGCCGACTGTAACGGAACGTAAGGCACCAAAACGTGGGAGCCGCAAACCCAACTATTGACCCAAGACATGATTCGAGCCGATTCATATAATGCTATAAGTTCGGGTGCCGACTTATGAAAGTGTTCGACTTATCATACCATAATGTGGGGAACATAAGCCCTCGGTGTATTAGGCCGCACTAAAATATACGGGTGCAAGATGTCATGTAATGAACATATATATAAAAGGTAATGTAATTGCAGTCAAAAAGGTGCTGCATTATTTATGAAAGAAAGTCTGCTATGAGTGCGGACTGATACAAATAGTGCGATAAGCAAGGGATTTGGACTAATTAAACATGTCCCCCTCCAGGGTTGAGCTGCGGACTTGGTGTATATAATCGAATTTAATGCTCGTAATTGAGACCACCTAAGTGTTCGTCGCAGCCTTCTTTCTTCCCTGGTTGTTGCATCATGAGTTCGGTAGGTTCACCGCCGGACAGGGCCTCTGGTTAACGGAGTCCTGTGTACACAAAGAAGGAAAATAATAATAATAATAAAAGGGGAGGGGCGCACTTGCGAGCCACTGGTGTGGTCGAACCGCACTCTGGGTCCATTGCGATCGTGCCCCTTCCCCTGCGCCCATGGTATCTCCAAAGCGTAATGATGTACGCGGGGGGTTATTCTTGCAATCACGCTGGGCGGGGTTAGCCGATTGCTACGCTGCGGTTCGATCGCGCCAGTGGTCTTGGTTGGTATTGCTTCGCGCTGCTTTTGTCAGATCCGCCGCTTAACGCCGGACTCGAGAATTGCCTTAAAAGGCTGCTTTGTACTTCGCCGCGAGAGCCAGATGTTCCTCCGCTCGAGGGAGCGCCCGTATTCCCATTGACCGTGATGACTCCGCGAGGACCTCGCATCTTGAGCTTGAGGTATGCATAATGCGGCACCGCTGCTGAATTTTGCAAACGCGTTCGTCCGAGCAGAGCGTGATAGCCGCCGCGAAACGGGACTATGTCAAGATTAACTCTCGCCCGAAATTGTCCGGGATCCGAAGACCACTTCCAGCAGACTAAGCTCGCATGCTTGGCTTCACACTGGTATGACACCCTTAAAGGTTGTCTTTGTAGGTTTAATCTTGAGGGGTCTATGCCCATCTTGCGCGACCGCATCCCGATAAAGCAGATTCATGCTACCGCCGCCCATCAGACTCTCGTGAGGTGAAATCCATCGACGATTGGGTCTAAAACCAATGCAGCGAATCCGCCATGGCGATGCTGGTCGGATGGTCTCTTCGATCGAAGTGATCGGACAAGAGGACCATGGATTGAACTTCGGCGATCGCTCCATCGCATAGACGCCCCTTAGTGCATGCTTCCTCTCCTCTTGGGTATATGGGTTGCAGAATCATATTCACCGTCCGCACTTGTGGGGAAAACCTTCGTCCTCTATTGTTCGGGCGGTCGGGTCTCCTCCTCGCCGCCGCTGTTTAGCCCCTTGTCATTGTTTTCGCAATTAACTTACTTCGCTTGCTTGAACACCCAGCAATCTCTATTGGTGTGATTAGCTGGTTTTTCAGGTGCCATGTATCCGCATAAGCGGTCGAGTATTCGGTCCAAATTGACGGACCCGAGTGGTTCTTTGAATGGCTTCTTCCATTGACCGGTTTAGGCCTCGAATCCGCGCTGACCGCCAGATCCTCCTTAGCGCCACCGCACGCGGCGCTTTGTTTTGTTTCGACGTGACTCGCCGTTGTTGTCCTTGGTATCCGGACCGCTAGAATTTTTATGGAGATTGTTGCTGCGAGCTAGCTAGTTATCCTCTCCGCACAAAAGCGGTCATTAATGATGTGAGGGCTGCCATGGATTTCGCTTTTCCGTCCTGTGTCGGGCTAGCCATTCGTCATGATGTTATGTTTGAAGGCTGCAAGGGCCTCGTGATCCGGACAATGACGATTTGATTTTTCTTTGTCAAGAACCGTGTCCGTAATTGTCCGCCGATTCGTCTGGCTGCTGAATGATGTGGCTTAGGTCATCGGCGCTCGTGGTCGCACATACGCGTTCTCGGAAGTTGTCGAGGAATGCGGCTTCCGTGTCTTCCCAACACCCAATTGACTCGCGGGCAAGCTGTTAAGCCAATGCCGAGCTGGTCCTTTAAGTTTGAGGGGAGATACTTGATGGCGGAGATCGCCACCATGGGCCATATGGATGTGGAGAAGAAAATCTTCGATCCAAACCGCGGGTCTGTTGTGCCATCGAGGATTCAATGTTTACGGGTTTAAACCCTTCAGTGATTTGGTGATCCATTACTCGCCGCTGAAGCATAGCGGTGTGCGGCGCGCTCAGATTGAGCAATATCACGACGCAGCTCGAGAGAGCGCTGTTCGCTGTGTTCGCCCGCCGGGTTATTGTATCCGCGCGACGGTATTCGCTATGGGTCGGGGCGCCCACGTGATCCGTAGATGGATCTGGATTGCCTTGCTTTGTCCTCCAATATATCTCACAAGTCCGCGCTGCTCCTCTTGGCTTCAGACTTTTGGAGCGATGCCGGGTACGGTCTTGGTTGGGGCCCGATGTTCTTCGCCACGACCACGGGTGGTCGGTCACCAGATCGCGGCGCTGGTGATGGAGGTATGTATGCTTCCTCCTCTAATCGGGGAGCAGCTTGCGCCTTGGGTAGCTTTTGAGGGGCGCTCGAAGTTTATACTTTTCGCCGCGAGGACCTCGGTCCATCGATCGCCAGCAGATCCCGATCAGCTTGAAGTTGCTGCTGCTTTTCTTTAGGCTATTTGCCGTGGCGATAAGCCCGTGTTTAAAACGCCTTGTTCGACGGGATCTCGGCACGATTTAATTGGCTTGTCTGAGGCTTGCCTCGTCTTCGGAGGGAGGCATATAATTATAATCCTCAACCTCTTCGTCTGCTGTCCTCTCGTGAGGGCTTGCTTATGCATCCTCCTGTGCTGAGTCCTGCTAGAGGGGGTTGTCTTCGCACGCTCGGGGTATTATTATCTCCTGTGGCGGATTTAGAGCGGCGCCACGACGCCGGGCGCTTGGGCTGTTTTTTTAAAGAATCTGCTCCGCTGCTTTCTTCGCCATCCCCGCCTTTTGGGGTGTCCACCATGTATATGTCGATGACGAGGTGGTCTTCCAAAGGCCCTCGTAGGCGCTGGTTCCTGCTCGCTCCGCATCGCCATCCATAGCGCCTATGTCTTCGGAGTCGTAGTCTAGCATGTCGGTTAGATCGCCGATAGTGGCTACAAAGTGGGTGGTGGGTGGGCTCAATTTCTTCATCGCCTATATCTCAACCATCCCGCCATAGTCCGCCAGACTCTCCCGTTAACGAGAGATGCTTTAGCGAATTTAGGATGTCGCTAAAGGGCGAGTGTTGAAGATGTCCGCGCGGTGAATTCCATAACCGCGCCTAATCCGAATTGATTGGTAGGGCGGGAGGTTCGAGTCCGGAAGGAGTCCGCACTCGGAATCACGAAGTTTCGCGGGGACAAGATTAGCGCTCGCCCATCGCCGCGGAAGTTGAAGCCCCGAGGCGGTGTCCATCCACCGATCTCGATCCGGGCGATCGGCCCGGACTAAAGGCCGAGGCGGATTCGTAGCGCTACCAAGGCACTGCTCGCGGCAGAGCTAGATCGCGCCCTCGTAATAAAGGCGGGCGCGCTTGGCTATGGCTCGAGCCCGTCAAGATCAAGTCTCCGTGGACGCCGGCCGTGAAGTTTAGACTTCCGAATCGACTCGACGCCAGGGCGAAGCTTTCGATCTACTCCAGATGGCTGCTTAATTAGCCCAGCAGCGCGGCCGCCGAATACGAAGATCTGTCCGGGAGAAAAGTCTCACCTCGACAACGTTGTTGGTTGAAGATGCCATCGAGCCTATCGGTGACGCATACGAGGAACTCTCAATGAAAGCACCAATGTCGGTGTCAAACCGCGGATCTCGGTAGGGGGTCCCGAATCGCGCGCCTAGGCGGATGGTAACAGGAGACGAGGGACACGATGTTTTACCTGTGTTCGCCCTCTCGATGGAGGTAAAACCCACGCCCCGCTTGATTAATATTGATGATATGGGTAGTACAAGAGTGGATCTACCACGAGATCAAGGAGGCTAAACCCTAAAGCTAGCCTATGGTATGATTGTTGTAATGTATGTTGTCTCACGGACTAAAGCCCTCCGTTTATATAGACACCGGGGAGGCTAGGGTTACACAGAGTCGGTTACAATGGTAGGAGATCTACATACCAGACGCCAAGCTTGCCTTCCACGCTAAGGAAAGTCCCATCCGACACGGACGGAGTCTTCAATCTTGTATTCAGAGTCTTGGAGTCCATGACGATGATAGTCCGCTATCCTGACACCCCTAGTCCAGACTCCTCATTTATTATATCAAAGATAATATATACACCGCCATAATATGTATATAGATAGAGCCAATGGCCTGTGTAGTAAGTGTCGTGGGTTCTTAGTCCGACAGAGAGTGGGGGTAGGTATGGGAGAGGCAAGGTCCTAGCTATGGAGAGGTTGTAAACACAAGAGATGTACGAGTTCAGCCCTTCTCAGAGGAAGTAAGCCCTCATACGCCTCTGGAGTCTTGGGAGGCGGTCGAGTGGATTATGTGTGTATGAATTAGTAGGTGCGAACCCTTTACACCGAAAGGGGGTGGCTTATATAGTGCCCGCAGCACTCCCTCCAAAACCCTCAAGAATGCGGGGTTTAGTACATTAAGTCCGCTAGCGTGTAATGCCCCACATAAAGTGTCTTAAATACCATAAAGTCTACTTAATCTGCTGCATCTATGGGTTCAGAGTGCCTCTTGACCTTCCGTGGTCGAAAGTGAGTCTTCATGGTCGAGTCCTTCAAGTCCTGCTTCAGTGTAGTCCTCCTGGTCTATCGAAGGTAGTCTCTTCTAGGTGTCCTTGGGTAGGGTACTCAGATCAGGTCTATGACCCTACCCTAGGTACATGATTCCATCATTAGCCCCGAATGGATTGAGGCTTGAGGGGAGAAGGGTTGATATTATTTCCGATCGGGCTTTTGGCGCTCAACATGTGTCATCTTGACCAATAATCTCTTTGTTGATAATCGACAACTTTTCTTCACTCGGCTTGATCCATTCTTTTCTTGCATCGAGTGACTTTTTGATCGTGGGAGATCTCGCTACCGACAGATCGATCCGCTGCTCATGGATTTTGTGGGATATGAAATTTGGGGAAGCGCAGGAAGGGTGGACCGTAGCCGGATGGGATAGGCATAAAAGCCTCGATTCTCGCTACCATTTTCGCCACGACGATCCGCGCGATCGCTTTCGATGTGATTGATCGCCTGCCCACCTGTCATCCACTGAAGTGATCTTATAAAGGCGGTCGGCGAGGGTCTTTGAAATGATTCTCAGATTCTCTCTCTGCTTCCCCTCGCTCACCATACTTCGCCTCTCGCCCGCGACAACCGCTTCTCAACGTACCGGCAGCCACGGTGAAGGAGAAGACGGCGCGCTGAACGCGCTAGAAGGCGCCATGACGGGAAGGCGAAGGAGAACCACCACCGCGCGGTCTTTGTCTAGATCTTCGCCCAACCAACGGCCGGGTCCAAGGAGATTGATCCGGCCGACCATCACGGAGAAGGATCTCTCGACATGGCTAATGACGGCCTGATTCCCCACTTGAGCAAGAAGGCTCCCGGGAACGAGGGCAACCCCAAATTTAAGAGGGTGAGTGTGGTCCTTCGCTACCCACGCCGACCGCGGGTTTTTTTGCCACGAGTATTTTCTTCCGTGGTTTCTTGAACTTCTTGAGCGCAACTCCACCACTTCACCCCAACTCTATCGCCTACCTTGCCGATTTGTGTCCATGTGTGAGAACTTTCCGGGTTACCGACCGTGACCGGGCCTCGTTTGGCACATATTCACGGTCGCCTCGCACCGTGAAGAAGGTGAGTCCAGATGACGACAAAACCAAGGTTATCCAGATGTGTGGAGGCATGGGGATCCGTAGAGGAACAAGAGCACCTTCCCAAACGGCGACATTCCCGAAGTTGAATCAGAGGTCGGCAAATGACCTGGTTCTATCGCTGAATGAGTCGACGCCGTGGCAGTCGAAAGTGGACTCCTCAGCTTACCATGGACCGAGCCAACAAACCTCCTCTCTAAAGGTGATTCCGGAGGAGAAAGTCGACGCGGAAATGCTGATGGAGCGCGTAGTCCAGCCTTGGTTCGAGAGAGGAGTGACGGTATGGATCTCCTCGGAGGTTTTTCTTAGGGCGGCGATCCAGCCTCTTCGCCCGAGCTATTGCATATGGTTGTACCAAGGACCAAGATGACACTGAATCAATCCGTATAAATGATTTATGCCACGCCGAAAGGTGGATGGTCGTGGTCACGGGAACAAGGATAACCTCGTGGAGCCAGAGGATTCTCCACTGACCATCGCAACATTCCGCATAAGGTATGCCCACTTCACTCCAATTGTATTCTCTGCCATACTTACTTCTGCTTTTCTCCAAATTGGTCGATTGATCTTTGTCTTGATGTCTACAGCCCTCACCGAATCATACTCGACGGCCAATGGAGCATGATCTACTAAAGAAGGAGAAGGAAGCAAGGCGAGAGCCGTGGAGGAGTGGACCTCTGATGTCGCTGAAGATGATGATGATGATGATGACGATGAGGAGGAAGAAGAGGAGGAGGAGGAGGAGGTCCACCACCGCGCTTTGAAAGGCTGCTTGCTTGCCCATGACCCTTCGATCAACGTGGGTAGTAAGCGATCGTCGCTAGCAATGAATTGCCGCTTCTCGACCACTCCGGTGCCGACGAAAAGGCCCAAGCAGTCCAGGTGGCACCGGCCGGTTTACTAAGGTCCCGCCAAGATGAAGGTGTCCATCCCCACCATATCAGGTAAACATGCTACTTGAGTCTTCTTGTTTTGTGCAAGCCTTATCTTTGATCGACACTTGAGTTATCCGACTGATTTTTTTGGAATTGCAAGGTAAGCTATCTCGATACCTCATCCGTATCGACGATCATGAGATGGAGGATGCCGCAACCTCAAAACCCGGTACCACTCTCTTAATTCCGCTTTAGTCGATCGACTCTTCTCTAATTTCGATTCTTTTCGCAGCTTCATCCAATGTCATATCACTCTTCCCGACGATGATTTGACGACGACGAGGAACCGGCCGGGCATGGAGGAGCAGAAAGCTCCGCAGCAGGGCGGCCCAGATGTGGTGGCACTCGAGCCTCTCGTCGCGGGTGAGGAGGAAACCACTGACACACCGTGTTTCGCTGTGCCACCGACGAGTGCTCATCCCGCTTGCCGAGTGCCGCAGCCTTTCCTTTCACGATGCACCACGCCCCGCAGGACCAAGCCAAGGCGCAAAGGAAGCGAGCACGCCAAAGGGATCATGATGGAGCAAGTGAAGGCTATCCGGAGGCAAGCCGTGCAGCCCACGACGCCAGCCTCGCTTCTTCAAAGCAATATTCGGCCACCGAATCGCTTGTTCTCATAGGGATATGCTATCAAAAGCTTTCTTTTCGAATCCATAGCAATCACCCACCTGTGTGTCGATTGAAATCTCCTTTAGCGGGGCATCGCTGAGTGCACCACCGGGTGTAGTCCCTAAGGCTATGGTCGATCACCGGGCAATGACCATAGGCTTTAGAGGTTAAATTCTTCCGTCATTCGACTCAGGTCGAAGATTTCTCAAACCGTGGGGCACGCCGAGTGCACCCACCGGTGTAGTCCCCGAGATCGTGGTCGATCGCTGCGCCGATTACACCAAGAATATGTCTCGCTTTTTTGGGTCGATCGGTCGACTTATCTTTATAGAACTAGTGGGGGCATCGCTGAGTGCACCCAATCGGTAGTCCCCAGACTACGGTCGAATGTTTGTATTCGGTCGTAGTCTTAGAAACGCATGATTTTCTCTTATCCACTCTAAGTGAATTATCTTTGACATTTTGTCGATTGGTTCTTCATAGAAATCCTGTGATCTTTGCAGCTCATATACCGATCGAGAACAAGCACCTCCACCTCGAGCTGGATCTCAAGTTGGTCCAGAGAATCGACGAAGGCGTAAGGAGGAGACCAAAGGTATGTTCGTGAGACCTTGACGACTGCTTTTGTCCTTCATCTATTTCAAAAATCTAACCTTCATCCGCAAGATGCAGCAAGGTGAAGGAAGCCTGTAAGAAGAAAGATCTTGAACTAGCCGAGAAGACCAAACTTGTCGACGAGAAGTTAGCTTCGTCGCCAAGCTCAAGAAGAAAATACTAATCTGAAAGCTGCTCTTGAGATTGCTAACAAGGAGGTTAGTCGAATCAAGAACGCATAAAGCTGCTCAATGACAAGGCCACCAATTGGCCGGAAGAAGAATGATCCGAGGCCTTTCCGAGTGGACTTGCCAAGAAGTTGTTCCTTATGCTCAAGGTAATCCTTTGTGTTAAACAGCTAATTTTACGTGATCTTTCCATTCACTCATTGCCTCGACTCGCTGATTGTACTTGCGCAATTTTGCCAAAACTTTGAAGAGGAAACTAGTCGGCTCGAACCAAACCTGACCCCGGCCAACTCTCCGGTGAACGATGAAGTTGCCATGAATGTGTTCCGACTTGAGTCCCGGGTTGCTGCTGTTGTGACTATCTTGCAAGGCCGAAGTCGCCACTTCGCATTGACACACCACGCCTCGCCTGTGGAGACACTCCAAATCGACCTCGAGTCTCCGATGGCTCGACTAAACACGGTTCCCGGTCGAGTGCAGGAGGAAAAAATCTTCCGCTAGGTGCGCAGTGCAGATGTTGCTCGCGGTCTCGCTCGAGTCCATCGCAAGGATGCGCGAGAAGACAAGTCATGGGTCTTCGCGGTGGCAACACCAAGAAACACGACTTCAGTCCTTCATGGAGACCTTTCATCGCCGCTGCCACTCGGATCACGGACGGAATTGATCTTGATGAGTTTGTTGCACCTTCTTCCAGCCTCCACAGGTGAGGGGTAAAAACTCTTTTGAGCTCGACACTTTAAATTTGCTCTCGTATGCCGGTGATTTTGTAACCGATAAACCTTAACTGCTTAGTGCCTCGAGCACTTTCTTTGCCCCTTTAGGTATCATCTGAACTTGGATTCGACGCTTGAATACGCTTGTTTTTTATTTGAAATGTCTTTTTGCGTGTTTTTAAGCAAGGTGCTTACTCGCAATGATTTTCTTCAATTCGCTTAGGGTGCACTGGTCGGCTGCAAGCTAAGCCCCCGAGTGGGAGGTAGGTTCACCACTGTAAGATTTTTGTAACTTAGAAGCAGCACTAGCTCTGCAGCTAAGCCCCGAGTGAGAGGTTTGCTCTTCACTCAGAGGATTTTTATACTTTAGGCAAGCACTGGCTGCAGCTTAAGCCCCCGAGTGAGAGGTTTGGTTCACTCTCTGCAGGATTTTTATACCTTAGGCAGCACGGTGCAGTTAAGCCCCTCGAGTGAGAGGTTTGCCTTCACTTAGTGGTTTTTTATATCTTAGGCGCAGCATGGTTGTGCTAAGCCCCGAGTGAGAGGTTTGCTCTTCACTGCAGGGATTTTTATACCTTAGCATGGCTGGTGGTTGCAGTTTGCCCTCGAGTGAGAGGTTTGCTCTTCACCGGCAGAGTTTTTTTATATCTTAGGCGCAGCATGGGTTGCAGTAAGCCCTCGAGTGAGAGGTTTGCTTTTCACTCAGTAGGATTTTTTATATCTTAGGCGCAGCATGGGTCACAGCTAAGCCCCTGAGTGAGAGGTTTGTTTCTTCACTGTAGGATTTCACGCTATTTTGGTGTAGCTCAGTGGGAGAGGGTTAGCCACCCGGGCACCTCGCCCTCCTTACGATCAAGACATTGTACTTATGGCGAGCTCAGAGGGGAGGGTCGCAATGACCTCGCACTCTCGCCCCTCTTGGGCGAAGGACGTTGTATTTGTATGTAGGCTGGAGGAGAGGGTCAGAAGACCTGCACTGCACTTTCCTCCTGAGCGCATGCTGTATTTTGTGGCGTAGCTCAGAGGAGAGGGTCGCAGCCGACCAAGACTCGCCCTCTCCTTATGCAGCAGACGCTGTATTTGTACTTAGGCGCGTTTAGATCAGCAGCTTAAGCTCTGTGAAAGGGAGTCCTGCCCACCACTGCAGGATTTTTATTTAAACTTTGGCGTAGTACTTGACTCAGTAGCTAAGCCTCCGAGTGGGAGTCTGCCTCACCACTGCAGAGGATTTTATTTAAACTTAGGCGAGTACTTGACTGGGCAAGAAGCCTCCGAGTGGAAGTCCTGCTCACCTGTGTAGGATTTTATTTAAACTTAGGCGCAGTACTTGGACTGAGCTTGCCCCGAGTGGGAGTCCGGCTTACCACTCGGTAGGATTTTATTAAACTTAGGTAAACGGATTCTCAGCTAAGCCTTCCGAGTGGGAGGTCCTGCTCACCACTGAAGGATTTTTTACAAACTTAGGCTAAACGGATTCGCAGGCTAAGTCACCCACCGAGGGGAAATTTTATCGAACAAATAAAAGTGAAAAATCATGGGGAAATTATGACACTATTATTTTGCAAAACATGAACTACAGTAGTATTTTATTACAACTCATCCAAGTGAAAAACTTAAGTGTAAATATGGGCGGAGTAGTTCCGCTGCTCCAAGCTCCGGCTCGCCGATATTGTGTTCGACGCTGTAGAGACAGTACGCCTCTGTGGAGAACCTTGGTGACGATGAAGGGTCCTTCCCAAGAAGGAGCAAGCTTATGTTGTTTCGCTGATCCACTGGAGAACCAAATCTCCTTCCCGGAAGGCTCGACTCTTCACATTTCGCGTGGAAGCGACGCAAGTCTTGTTGGTAGATGGTCGATCGGATCGAGCCATCTCCCTTTCTTCCTTCTAAGAGGTCGATCGCGCCCCGCCGCCGCTTGTTCAGCTTCAGCTTCATTGTAGAGTTCAACTCGAGGAGCATTGTGGAGAAGATCACTCGCAAGACCTGCTTCAGCTCCATAGACCAAGAAGAATGGAGTTCTCCTTCCGACCGATTAGGCGTGGTCCGTAGTCCCCAAAGCACCGAGGAAGTTCGTCAACCCATGCTCCGCCGCATGCTTGAGATCACGCATCACCGGGTTTCAACCTTTGAGGATCAAGCCATTGGCTCGCTCCCGCTTGTCCATTCGACCTGGATGGGCGATCAAGCGTAGTCGACTCGCTGTGCCTTGAGAGCTGCGTAAATCCTCGAATTCCTCCGAGTCAAAGTTCAACCATTATCTGTAATGATGCTAAGGGACTCCATATCTGAATATCGCCTCGATGAAGCTAACAGCAGTGCCAAGCGCCAAGGTTCTTGATTGGTTTAGCCTCAATCCACTTGGTGAACTTGTCGATCGCCACCAAAGATATGCGTGAAACCGCTTCGACTGTTCTCAAGGGACCAACCATATCCAACCCCATACCGCGAAGGGCCGAACGAGTGGAATGGTCTTCTGAGTCTGATGCAGGCTTGTGTGACATATTTGAGTAGAACTGACATCCTTCGTGACTTGTCCACTATTTCTTTTGCCATCTCATTCGCTTTGGCCAAGAAAACTGCTCGGTATGCTTTGGCCACGATGGTCCGAGAGGACGATGATGACCACAGTCCCTCGAAAGTGGATATCATCAAGAATGATTCGACCTTCTTCCGCGTTATGCACTTTTCGACCAACCTACCGCCGCCGCTCTCTATACAAACTGTCCTTGATTACGGTAGAAGGCCTTGGATCGACGGACGATCCGTCGAGCCTCTTCCTCATCCTCCGGGAGCTCTCTTTCTCAAGATATACGCTGATATATGGAATCGTCCAATGGGAGTGATCACTAAGACCTCCATGACCAAGTCGACTCATCGTGGGACTTCTACTTCACCGGATCCGTGGCACTCTTGGGTCATGGGGCTTCTTCAAGTAAGGGATCTTCTTTGATCGATGGAGTATGGATATGCTCCAAGAACACACCACTCCGAATGGCTTCTCTTGAACCCATTTGCCGATCATCACCGCTTGATTTTTCAATGGGTATATGATGGAGCTCTAACCCTCAAACTTCTTTTTCCAGCTTTCTCACTGCATTGCAAAGATCCAATCATATTGGCTTCAAACGCCCCACTCCTTCATCACTTGGTTGACCACTAAATCTGAAATCGCCATAGACCATATTATGCGATTGACGCTGAAAGTGAAATGGCGAATCCATATAAAGGGCCTCTTACTCTTCTCATTGTTGGAGGAATCAAAGTGAATCGAGCACATATCTGAGCATCTCCTCCGGGGAAACCAGACAACCCCAAAGACGTAACCATTCAACATCTTAGAGCCATCAAAGAACATGGTCCAATGCTCCGAGTGAACTTGAGTCGGCTGTTGTCTGTTCAATCCACTGGCAAGGAAATCTGCTATTGCTTGGGACTTAATGGCTTTTTTGCCTCAAACTTGATATCAAGGGAAGAAGTTCAATCGCCCATTTCACCGCTCGACAAGCAGCATCTCTCACAGCAGTAATCTCTCGAAGTGGAGCGTCACCGACGAATCGCGGATGGAATGATCGAGAAATAATGAGCAACCTTCTTCGTGTCATGTATATCCCATACACAAGCTTCTGATAATGAGGGTATTCTTCGCTTGATGGAGTCAAAACTCGACAAATAATAATAATCGGGCGCTGAACTTTGAAGGCTTTCCTTCTTCTTCCCGGCCACCGTAGCATCAGACGACCGACGACTTGTCCGTGGGCTGCGATATAAAGCAACAGAGGCTCTTTGCTCGATTGAGCAAAGCAAGCACCGGCTGGGTGGAGAGCAGAGCTTTTAGCTCGGCAAACGCTGCATCGCCTTCGAGTCCACTCGAACTTGTTCTGCTTTCTTCATCGGCCGTAAAGAGGCAATGCCTTTTCACCGAGTCGTGAGATGAATCGACTTAATGCGCCAAGCATCCAAGAAGCTTCGACATCGCACTCGCACAGGTGTTTCATTCGGAGTATAGTGCCATCTTTTTCTCGATTAGCGCGATTCCTCGCTCGAAACGAAAACCGAGTAACTTGCCACCAGAACTCTCAATGTGCACTTTGATGGATTGAGCTTGATATCATACCTTCCGAGGTTGGCAAATGTTTCGGCGAGGTCACCAACAGTGTCGGAACCTTCGCGTGATTTGACCACGATATCATCCATATACGCTTCCACATTCCACTGATTTGAGTGAGTAAATACTTTCAATCATTCTCATAAATGTGGGTCCGCATTCTTGAGGCCGAATGGCATGGTGATATAGCGGCTAGCACCCAATGGAGTGATGAAAGCGTTTTATCTCATCGGGTCCATATGACGGATCTGGATGGTACCGGAATAGGCGCCTAGAAAAGACAATCTCGTGATCCTGCGGTCGAAGTCAACAATTTGATCAATGCGAGGGAGAGGAAATGATCTTTCTGCAGGCCCGATTGATGTGCTTGAAATCAATGCACATTCGGAGTGACTTGTCCTTCTTAGGAACCATGACGACATTAGCAAGCCACTCGAGTGGTATATCTCTGATAAACTCTTCCGCCAATAATGAGCCACTTCCTCACCAATAGCTTTTCTTCTCGACGGCGGACCGCCAAGATGCTCTTTGACGGTTTTGTTGATGAGTCGACTTAAGACGATGCTCAGCCAGCCTCCTGAACACCCGCATGTCAGAAGCTTCCATGTAAGATGTCCCAGCTTCTCACGGAGGAACCGGATGAGCTTCTTCTTCCTTACGGTCGAAAGTGTTGGAGATATGGGTCGGAGCTGCATTGGGGTCGGTCGGGTGAATGTGAACGGCTTCCTCTCACCGAACGCACTTGTCCGGGTGGCTGGCGATATAAAGCAACAGCCGCTCTTGGCTTATATTCTTCAAATCAGCACCACCTGGATGGATCGCAAGAGCTTTTCCTCGAAACACTTTCTGCATCAGCTTCTCGAGTCCACCGAACTTTGTTCCGCTTTCATCAATCGCTAAAGAGGCAATGCTCTTTCACCGATGCCGTGAGATGAATCGATTTAGTGGGCCAAGCATCCAAAGAAGTTTCTCGAGGCTGTGCACTCAAACGCATGCTTCTATTCAGCGTAAAGTGCCGATGTTTTCTGGATATAGCGCCGATCCCTCGCCCGGAAACGAAAATCCAGTAACTTGCCACCAGGAACTCCAATGTGCACTTGGATGGATTGTGCTTGATATCCATACCTTCCGAGGTTAACAAATGCTTCCTACGAGTTCGAGTGCTTTCGGAACCTTTTCCAAGCGATTCGACCATACGAATCATCTATATACGCCCCACATTCCGAATGATTTGGATGAGCATATTTCCAATCATTCAGAGCAAATGTGGCTCGCATCTTGTAGAGGTCGAATGGCTTGGTGACATAGCGAAGCACCTAATGAATCGAAGGAATGCTGCTTTATCCTCATCGGGTCCGCACAGACGATTTGATGGTACCCTGAATCGGCATCTAGAAAGACACCATCGCAGATCCCGCGCGTCGAGCCAACACTTTGATCATGCCAGGGAGAGGAATGATCTCTTCGGCAAACTGATCGATGTGCTTTGAAATCAATTTACCTTCGCTGGAGTGAATTCGTCCTTCTTTGGAACCTTGACAACATTAGCGAGCCACTCGGAGGTATATTTCTCTTGACAAACTTCGCGCTAACAATGTGCCACTTCTCCCCACTAGCATCTTCTTCTCGACGGCGGACCTTCGTGATGTTTTGATTGGTTGAGCCGATCAGTCGACTTTCTAGGACGATGCTGCTCACTTAGTCCTCTGAATACTCCGCATGTCACCGGCTTCCATGTAAATGTCCCGGCTTCTCGCTTGAGGAACCGGATGAGCGCTTTCTTCCTATTATTTCCGGGTCTAGAGTTGTGTAGATGTGGGCTGGGCTGCATTGGGGTCGGCTCGTGTGAATGGCGCCTGCCTTCACCCCACCGGACGATCGAAATGCAGCATTATGTATGGGGCTTTGTCTCGCAACAAATCACCGGATCTCGCTTTTGCTTATACTCTTCAACTCGACCGTCATCACCCGAATCGGCAATCTTTGAGCCTCCTTTTCCGGAAAGACCTTTCGCCTTTTTTCCATCGCCGTGATGTTGATCACTCCTTTTTGTCGGTCATCTTCAGCTTTTGAGGTAGACTTAAATGCTCGAAGCGGATGAACCGTATGTAAGCTGGTCTCAAAATAGCGTAGTACGGCCCGGAAAATCCACGACTCAAACGCTACTTTTCCTTGCGAAAAGTTTTGAATCACCAAACACCACGCCCGAGCTATTTGCCGAGTGACTTGGCTTTCTTTTCCTGGTATAACTCCATGAAATCTCATGTTACGGTGCTCACGGACATCGAATGCCCATTCCCTTCAAAGCAGGTCTCGTGACAACAAGTTCAGTCCGCTACCACGGCCCATCAGCACTTTGCCAGCCGAGTGCCTTCGACAACTGGGGTCGACCACTCAAAGCTTTCTCCCGGTGGCATATGAGTCGGTGATCGTGACTGGTTTAATGTGATGGGCGCTAGACCATCTCGATAACTTGGTTTCATTGGGCAAATCACTCTCACTTGCTAATGACCTTCACCGGCTCTTGCTTTCTACATCCGCTAAAATCAATCGAGTGGAGTTGACATGTGGATATCCTTCCTCACTTTCCTCCTTGTTCGGCCTTGTCCGACTTTTTCCTTGTCCTGGACCTGTTTCCTTGGAACCGCCGGATCGGAGTCGACATCCGGGAAGTGGTATGCTTCGGAAATGATATTACCTTTCATCTTTTTTCGTGTGGATGTGACACGGCATATCCATCACGCCGCTTCTTCTTTATCCTTCACCTTCTTAGGGTTCCGGATCCTTGGGTTTCCCTAACTTTCTTAAGTCACGGCTAGAGCCTCCCCGGAGTTGGTTCAAACCTTCCGTTCGCCTTGACCGTGTTTTTTCTCCGATCGACTTGGCTTGTACTTGCCGCCCGAGTCGGTCTTCCTTTCCTTTGCATACTTGGTAGCAATTCCATCATCCGACTCGTGGTCATGTCTCCTGCTCACCAAACGTCAAACTCAATTCTTCGTTTGACACCATCCTTGAAGGCGCAGATCGCCGATGATCGGACACGCTTCCCACAAGAAGATGCAAAGTGATCCATCTCTCAATATACTCTTCCGAGAGTCTCATTCGTTTTCGACAGCATTTGCCCCTCAAATCCAGCTGGTCGCTTGCAAGTTCCTTCAAATAAATTTCGACAAACACTGACAGATCTTCCCAAGTTAAATGCTGCTAGGAGGTAACCGATTCAACCACGCCCGCGTAACCTTCCAACATGAGGGGCAAATGCTTCATGGCCACCTCCATTCCCACCACCAACTGGACCGCCACCTAGTCCTCGCCAAGTTTCGGCTTAGACTCGCCATGAACTTGTTTCACCCAGCTTCCAACCTGAAATTGGGGAATCACCGCCGATAGCCCCGCCAAACATTCTCGACCGATACATGCACTCGATCGCCGGTGGGGCATCTTCCGGGGCCGCCTGATGGGTCTGTTGACGACCAAGCCTTGCACGATGATGGATCACGCAAAAGCCGGTTCCCGGGGTCGACCGAGCTTTCGCCCCACACCGAAGTTGACGCCGCCCCGGCCCGAGGAGCGGAAGACCCACCCGGGAGGAGGGCACTGACGCCTATCATCACGATCATGTCGGTCACCGTATTGGTCTCGCCGATTCCGGCCTTCACGCCCAAGCAGGGCGATTCGGGACTATGAGCCGATCAACGATTCGCAGCGACGGATCGAGTGAACCGGGTTGCGCGATCGCGACACGGCTGAATTCTCGATTCCCCCGCCCGGAGAAAATCTTGATTCCAAAACCTCCGCCACCCGACCGAGAGGGCTGGATGGACTCGCTATACGGGTTGGCCCGCAAATTCTAGATCGGGTTCGATATACCGACGCCAGGAAGAGCCGACGCCACATGCGAAGTCGTTGTCCCTTATTGCCGAAAGTGCTCGTAAGATTTTCCAGACGAGCGCTCCAATTTGGCCAAACGTGTTCCTCCAAGGCGTGAGCCTCGGGGTTTCTCCCGCATGGAGGCGGGCATCCATGTTCCTGGCGGGCGGCTTCTTCTTTGCAGAGAATTGAGTGGCTCAGTTGGTACTCTTCGTGGTCTTGTGCGGGTCGCCCACCGCCTACTCCACCAGATGGGCGGGGAGGGCTGCGGAGGTCCGCTGACCATCAAGATTTCCGCCGGATCCTGCCGATTCGGATGTAGTCTCTATGGAGCCAAACGATCGAATGCATCAGAGGGATTCGGCTGGCTCGACGCCGGACGGGCAAAGGGGCCGTCCGGGCGAGCCATCAAGGCCTCACCCACCCTTGAGCCTCGATCACCAGAGCGCTTTGCGCCTGGGGAGACCGGAGGGTGATCGATAGGGGAGTCGACCACCGGGTCGACGGTTGTCACAAAGAGAACGCCACGCCACATGCGCAAAAATGCGCCGTGACCGGGACGGGAGCGATCAACGCCGAGTGGAGCCTCTTGGAGCCAAGCGGAGTCGCTGGCGATGAAGGTGAGGGCGCCGAGACGGATCTCGCGACCCTCACCAGAACTCCACCAACCGCCATGATGAAAGTACTGAAGAATCCAACTTCTCCAAAAATCGCTAAAACACCCGCCCCCACTTGGGCCAACCGCCGTGGGTTCTAAGTCCGACAAGAGAGTGGGGGTAGGGGAGAGGCAAGGTCCTAGCTATGGAGAGGTTGTAAACACAAGAGATGTACGAAGTTCAGCCCTTCTCGGGGAAGTAACAGCCCCACGCCTGGAGCCCGGAGGCTCGAGTGGATTATGTGTGTATGAATTAAGGGTGCGAACCCTTTACACCGAAAGGGGGGTGGCTTATAGTGCCCGCCATTCCCCGCCCAAATGCGGGTCTAAAGTTAATTGTCCAAGGCACCGGTAACGCCCACATAAAGTGTCTTAATACCATAAAGTCTACTTAACTACAGCTGCTATGGTTCAGAGTGCCCTTGACCTTCCGTGGTCGAGTGAGTCTTCATGGTCGAGTCCTTCAAGTCTCCGAGTGTAGTCCTCCTGGTCGACCGAAGGTAGTCTCTTCTAAGGGTGTCCTTGGGTAGGGTACTTAGATAAGGTCTATGACCCTACCCTAGGTACATGACTCCACCAAGAAGGTCAAGATGAGCTATGTTCCACCCGCTGGTCTCCTCCCCGATGTGCGTGAGTCTTTATGCTCTCAATATCAATTCAATAATTCATTGCAAGGTGATTCTTGTCGACTACTTAAAGGTCCCTCCCAAGGTGGGGATAACTTGATATCCGTCGGTCTTGGATGAGCCTAAGCACCAAATCTCCTTCTTGAAAAGTTCTAGTTCAATTCCGATCGTGATAGCAACGAAGATCTTGTTGATAAATCCCGAGCGGGCAGCCGCTATGTCACGCCTCCCATCCAATAGGTCCAAAGCGCCTTGCCGGGGCCTCATTGTCCGCTTAACATAAGCCGCCACACGAGGCAATCGTGCCGATATCACTAGGGAGAACCGCCCGCCCCGTAAACCATAAAAAAGCGGTATCCTCAGATCGGTTGGGTGTAGTATTGATACCCATAGCACGATGGTAGTTCTTCAACCCAACATCCTTGTTTTGCAATGGAACCATAAGCCGGGTTTGATGCCTCGCAAGATCTCTTGATTAGCCCGCTCGCCGCCCATTGGATGGGGGTGAGCTATCGATGATACGCGTCGGATGTGCTCCGCTCACGTAATTCCTTCATAGCACCCTTGGATAAATTGGTACCGCTTGCGAATGATACCGGTGGAAAGCCGCCGAAAATCACCTTTTTAATGAACTGCACCCTGTAGCCGCATCACACTTTGCCAAGTTCCCGCTTCAACCCACTTGGTAAACTTGTCAACCGCCACCAAAAGGTGGGTTTTCATCCTTGGATCTTTTAAAGGGTCCGACCATATCTAGCCCCCATGTTGCAAACGGCCAAGTAATTGGAATCATCTCAACCCTGAGCCGACATGAGCACGCCTTGAAAAATTTCCGACACCCATCACACCGCTTAACCAAGTCCTCCGGACGCGATGAGTCGTCAACCAAGAAACCTGCGGATTTAAATGCCTTTGCCACCAGAGACTTTGAACCGGGCGGGACCACAATCCCTTCATGGATTTCACGAAGATTTCACAGCCTTCCCGAGAAACGCAGCGTTGAAACGCCCATAATCGCAATGATGCAACGCCATTGACAATAGTCATAGACTTGATCCCGGACTATTCCGGCCTGCTAGAATCTCATCCTCTGCAATTCTCCCTTCATGTTGCAAGATAAGGAACCGTCCAACCGGTATGACATGGGTGCCACCAATTGAGCCCGGATCAGGAATAGCCAAACCCTTTGACCCGGAGCTTGACCGAATTTGGTTGGCAACACATCAAGTAAGACATTAGGGGACCGGTTTACGCCGAGAGCCCAACCGGCCAAAGGTTTTGGCCGTCATTCTTTCCGGTCCACGGATTCCAATTGAAACCCTTGAAGTGACCCGCAATTATCCAATTCACCTTAATATATGCAGCCATATGGGGTCCTTAGAATCAAGGTTTATTAATTTGTTGAGCCACGAGGTCCCAAATAACAAGCACTTAACCCCGACTTTGTTCATCTCTTAGCCATCCCGGAGACCATGGAGGAAGGCTTCAACTCAAATTTGCATTATTAGTACAAGAGAACATTTAAAAACTTATCACCGGGAAGAACACGACCCACCTTTCAGCCCTCCAATTGCCCTCGGTGAAAGCACATTTGCTCCCTGGTGGTTTTGGTAATTAATGACAACATACTTTTGGTTGGACTAATGCTTTTATCAAGTATGTTTCAGAAATTCAATCACATTGGCATGGCAAAAGGATCAAGAGGTGGACCCTAAAATGCTAAGGCAAGCATTGGCAAAAGCTCAAGACTCCATTTTTGGTTTAGTGATCCAAGATCACATTGAGTCCATAGGAAAGCCAATACTATTAAAAGGGATGAGGTTATGATGATGATCCGGCCAAGTGCTTAGTGATACATCTCCAAACTATCCAAGAACTTTCACCGCCATATACACTCATAAGTAATCTCGGTCCCACCGATATTCCAAACTCACCACACCGAGATGAACCACTTCACCATAAAGCCAAACCCTAGAAATCTCTTTTCCGATTCAACTCGGTCTCACCAAACTTGAGTTGCCAAGCTTCAGAACCTTTCCATCAAATTGGTGTCACCGAGATGATGAAGTCGGTCCCACCGAGATTGGCAAGCCTTGTCTTTGCAACGAATCGGACTAACCGAGATTGTATTTTGGTCCCACCAAAATCCCAACGCTCACATGATTTGAACTTTCGGTCTCACCGAAGGTCAACTTCGGTCCCACCGAGATTGGTCAAATGTGTAACGGTTGGATTTTGTGTGGAGGCTATAAATACCCCTCCACCCCCCTCTTCATTCGTGGGAGACCTCCCGTTGCTTTACCAACCCTTACCCAACCAAATTTCGGAGGAAGGAGGGGAATTACCCTTTGGAAAGACAAAGTTCTCCATCCCACCATTATTAATTTTGGATTTGCCTTCCCAATTGGTTTATTCCTTACCCCCAAATGTGGAGGAAAGAAGTTTGAAGGGGGGAGATCCCATTTGAAGCACCCGAGAAGGGCTACCCCCTTATTACCTTTGGAAAGGGTTGCCTTTGGATTGGTTGGGTGGGCCTGGGACCTCCACAAGATGTGGGTTGAACCCAAAAGGAAGGGCAAGGAAGACCCCTTCGGAAAAGAAAACCACCCTTAAAGGCTTACTTCCCCTCAACTATTGGTGCAATTTCTTTTCCGGCCCTTCTGGGTTGGGCCTGTGGATTGCACTTGACCTTGTGGGTTTGAAAATCTCCAAAACGTTTGAAAAAGACCAATTTTATCGGCCAAGAAAATCACCCCCTCCAAATTCCCTTTCTTCCATCCTCTTTACAATTTGGTTCCAATTTTTTTTCCCCCATTTAGGAAGATGGAGGTTCACGCTTGGGGTGTTAGCCAAAATGCCAAAATTGTCCTTAACCAAAGGAGGAAATTTTTATCTTTGTCGAAATAGTTAAACCCCTTGGCCTCCTTTACCCCTTCACCCTACCAATTGGATGAAGGGCCCTTGTTTGGTTTAAACCTTGGAAGGAAATCTTATTTGGGGTTACCCATAATTGCCTTAATTCTTAAAATTTGGAGTGGCCCTTATCTTGTGGAAGGTTTGGAAAACTTTATTATCTTTAAGGCATAAATTTTCAAATATTGTTTGAAGACCCCAATGTCCTCCAATTTGAAACCCTTTTGACCCTACCATGGAAAAGAAGGGTTGATTTGGCTTTCAAGAATTAGAAATGTCTTTATTCATTGAGGGTTACCCGAAAAACTTGCAAGTGTTTCAAACCTTTTGAGTGCCTTTAATATGTGGAAGCTGGAAGAATTTATCCGACTTACCCGAGAGGTCTTGAAGAAATTTATAACAAGAACTATTGGAATTTTGATATGGATGCCCTAATGACCCAAAACTTTTGGATTAAAGCTTCCCGAAGGTGACTTTTGGAAAAAAAGGGTGGATTCCCGGGTCCTTTCAATGTTCTAATTAAAATGCTCTTGTAGAATCCGATAAATTTATTTTGTCAATTGCAAAACTTAATTCAAGGTATTTCAAATTGACCAAGGTTTTGTGGAACAATCTAAATGGGTTTCAATATGTGAGAGGTGACATTAATTGTTGATTTCCTTGAAACCCAACCTAGAACGTTCATTGAAAGCTAAATTTTATGGCAAAACTTGGACTTTACAATCCCGCAAAAAGGTGGATTCATATTTTGGCCCGTTAAAATGCCGGGACAAAGAAGTTTGAGGCTTGCAAAAAACAATGGTGGAAGTATGTGAAGGAAACAACCCAAGGGAAGGCTTGGCCTTTAATGGCCTTTTCTCCCAATGCTTACAAAAGCCTTGGTGGAATCCTTTGGATTAAATTTATTTTCCGTTTAGTTATTTTCCTTTGATTCAAATTGGCATTCAAATTTCAAAAATTTGCCAAAGGTCTTTGGGTGAAATCAAAATTAACAATGGCATTTAAACCCTTAATCCGAGAGGGGGATTCTAATATTTGGTTGAATTTCAACTAAGAAAGAACCGAACGTTCATTGAAAGGCAAAGGTTGGTTATGGAATAAAGGCTTAACATTTTGGGGAAGCCGCCAGACAAGCTTTCAAAGGTATCAAATTTTCTTAAAGGTTTCTCGCAAAATAACGAGTCCTTTCCCGTAAAAACCCAAGTGGGTTGGAAAGTTAATCCTTGAAAACATCGCCAAAGGAAACCCTGAAGGTTTTTTCCATTATGGATTCCTCCCCAATGGTTACAAAAACCCGGTTGGAACCCGGTTAGTTAAGTTTGATGAATTAATTCCAAGTTTAACTGGGTATTTTTTGAGACAAACCCATTCGAAGAATCCAAAACCTTTGGAAAGGCCCCAAAATAAGGAGGTAAATCAAAAAGTTGGAGGACCCAAGGAAGGAATTCAAGGAACGGGCCCCAAAGTAAACTCCCGATGAAGGGAATTCAACAAGAAGTTTCCACCAAACCCTCCTTTGTTAAGGAAAACCAACCCAATAAGAAGAAGGGAAGAAGGATGTTGAGGAATACCAAACCTCAACAAAAGCCCCGAGCCAGCGAGTCAAGTCATCCCTAACCTTTGGAAGACATCACCAGTCACCTTCCCCAAAACTTTCGGCTTTTAAAGCTAACCTTTTGTGAAAGCCCAAATTAACCCTTTAATTTATTCCTTTCCCTTAAAGCAAAATTTTGAACCTAATGGAAAAGGTAAAAAGAAGAAAGCAAAACCCCTTGGGAAGACCCCGGGATTGGGGTGGAACGGGCTAAATGCCACCGAAGGAAGGCCTACCACAACCTTCCCCGAAAAAAGAAGGAAAAAATGGGTATGGGGAAACCTTTGGTAAAGAGAAGCCCCAAAGGAAATGGGAAATCCCAAAAAACGGGCCCTTTATTTGGAACCAAATGGGTTGGGTTTTCCCGGAACAAAGGGCAAAGGATTTGGAAGAATGGGACAAAAGTTCCGGGTTTCCGCAAAAACAAGGCCCGCCTCAGAGCTCAAGGTTAACACACAAGGTTGGGACTATGGTGAGACCTATGCCCCCTGCTAGACTTGAGTCCATTCGATTCTTCTTGCTTATGCCAATCACCATGATATTACTCTCATCAAATGGATATCAAAAGTGCTTTCCTAAATGGTGAAATTGAGGAGGAAGTATTTGAAACAACCTCCGGATTTGTGAATCCTAAAAGGCCTAATCATTTTTACAAGTTGCACAAAGCTCTTTATGGTCTTAAACAAGCTCCTAGAGCTTGGTACAAATGCTTGACTAGCTTTCTTCTTGAAAAAGGATTTGAGATTGAAAAATAGACTCAACACTATTCATTTAAAAGGGTTGATGGTGAACTATTTTGTGCCAAATATATGTTGATGATATTATCTTTGGTTCAACTAACCCTCATTTTAGGAGAAGTTTGGGAAGCTTGTCGGAGAAGTATGAGATGTCCATGATGAGTGAACTCAAATTCTTCCTTGGGTTGCAAATCCAATCTAAGGAGGGTACCTTTGTCTCACAAACAAAGTACACCAAGGATCTCTTCAAGAAGTTCAACATGCAAGAAAGAAAGGTATGAGAACCCCATGCCTACAAGTGGACATAATGACTTGATAAAAGATGGAGAACCCGTTGATCAAAAGGTTTACCGATCTATGATTGGTTCTCTATATATATTTGTGCTTCTCGTTCCCACATAATGTTGAGTGTATGCATTGTGCTCGATATCAAGCAGCCCCTAAAGAATGTCATCTTAAAGTGTTAAAAGGATTGTGAGATATTTGATACACACACCAAACTTTGGCATTTGGTATCCTAAGAGGGCCTTTCGACCTTGTTGGCTATTCCGACGGACTATGCCGGTGTGGTTGATAGAAAGTCAACTTGGCACGGTCAATTCCTTGGTCGATCCCTTGTATCTTGGTCCTCCAAGAAACAAAATTCGATCATTATCCACGCCAAGGTAATATATAGCTGTGGTTCATGTTGTGCTCAATTGCTATGGATGACACAAACGCTTATGATTATGGGATACATGTGAGACATGTTCCCTTGCTTTGTGACAATGAGAGTGCGATTAAAATTGGACAAATCCCGCAACACTCTCGAATCTAAACATATTGAAGTTCGCCACCATTTTATTCGTGATCACATTGCCAAAGGTGACATCAATCTTAAGCATGTTCGATCGACAAAAACTTCCTTGATATCTTTACAAAACCTCTTGATGAGAAGGTGTTTTGTCGCTTAAGGAGTGAGTTGAACATCATTGATGCTTCAAACTTGGAGTGAAAACTCCATTGATGCATGCAAGGCATGAGCCTACTTGACTAATCCTTGATATTTCTCTTATGATGATGGTCATATGTCTTGGACACATTTGCCCCCTTGTATTGCATCTAACCCTTGCGGTACTTTGATGATCTACATTCCACAAGATTACCACACACTCAAATCTTGAGTAATCTTGTCATTAACCAAGTATCTAGCCCTTTGGGATGTTGAGTTCAAGGAACAAAATTCCACATATCCTTTTTGACATCTTATACATCTAGTATTTCACCTTGTCATCTTGGATATCCTTGAGTATTTCCTTGCTTGCCTAACCCATGTAGGAAGATGAACTACACAAGTGGAAATGGCGCCCAACTTCACATTCAATGAGCACCTACATCAAGTTCACCTACATGAGCAAAGCAACAACAAGCCCAAGGTATGTTCTTCACATCTTTAAGGAGCTTCACCAAAGTCATGAGTACAAGCAGCTTCATAAGATGTGATCACATCAAATGCTTAATGGAAAAATGGCAACCCCATTTTGGCTTAAACGATGAGTATGACCTATGATCAAATGTTCTCATTTGACTCCTAAGTCAAAATACTCAAACATAGGTGACCTTGTCCCAATTTCTATCTAGATGAAGTACATATGTTTTGGAGTCTCTATTTTCTCTTATGTTCTCTCATTGTTTTCATAAAAAAAACTTCATCTAGAAATCTTTTTCATTTCTATTCTTCCGCCTTTTGTGAATATCCTTTTGGCTCGATCAATTCCTCAAAATCATTCACAAATTCATTGCAAATCCTTTGAAACATTCCTCCAAATTGAGCTGAATTATTTCAGATTTCTTGAATTAAACTCAAGGCCACCGATTTAAATATTTCTGACCAAAAGGATCTCCCTAAAGTCCCCGACTTTTGACCCACCGATCCATCTTAATTCGTGTCACCGATTTATTTCTTTCAGATATCATCTTCGCAGCTCCACTCAATGATTCTCTATGCATGTTTTTTTGGATTCTTAAGGATCCCACTTCTTCTTTCCATCTTCCCCGACCTTCCTAGTTTGCTGTCCTTTTTGCACTTGATGTCAAAGGGGAGAAGACTTAGGGGAGAAGAGAAGATTTAGGGGAGAAGAAGAGCAATCTTACCTTAAGGGGAGAGAATCACATCAAAGCTTTGCCGTGTTCCACATTGGATATTACATTTGGCATCATTCTTTTGATTTTTGCTCTTCCATCAAACCCTTGATCCGAGAAAACTCAAAGGGAGAGGAATCTTCACAATTGATATCTTATGGAAAGCAAAATCTCTTAGAGTTCATTGAAAATCTTTTAGTTTCGGAGACATGTTTGTTGATTCAAGCTTGTGCTCAATATGAGACACTCTTTATACATGTCATCCCCGGCTTGGAACTCTTGATGTTCTTGCAGTTGGTTGAAGAAATACCTTGTGTTATCTAACCTTGTTTTCCCAAGTTTATCTCTTCGTGTACAATGCCAAGGAACCTCAAGGTAAGTATATGCACTTTGGTATGTGCATGATGGTGACTTGCTTGTGAATACTTGTTTGCAAGAAATCACCATGCATATACACATTATCACTCACTTCTTTTCATTGCCTCGATGCATATAGCCAAGCTGCATGTAGCACATCTTTGCTTTCTTGTGTGCTTGTGGTAGTCCAAAACCATAATTTATGAAAATCTTGCACACTTGTAGGGGAGCCCTGTACTACATGTTTGTCAAAGCTGTGATAATTTGCCTTTCTTTCAATGCTTTGATGTCTTGTTTAGTGTGTTGCCATCAATTACCAAAAGGGGGAGATTGAAAGCACATTTGCCCCTCGGGTGGTTTTGGTAATTAATGACAACATACTTTGTGGTTGGACTAATGCTTTTATCAAGTATGTTTCAGAAATTCAATCACATTGGCATGGCAAAAGGATCAAGAGGTGGACCCCTCAAATGCTAAGGCAAGCATTGGCAAAAGCTCAAGACTCCATTTTTGGTTTAGTGATCCAAGATCACATTGAGTCTATAGGAAAGCCAATACTATTAAAAGGGATGAGGTTATGATGATGATCCGTCCTTTCAAGTGCTTAGTGATACATCTCCCAAACTATCCAACTTTCACCGCCATATACACTCATAAGTAATCTCGGTCCCACCGATATTCCAAACTCACCACACCGAGATGAACCACCACCATAAAGCCAAACCCTAGAAATCTCGGATTTTCCGATTCAACTCGGTCTCACCAAACTTGAGTTGCCAAGCTTCAGAACCTTTATCAAATCGGTGTCACCGAGATGATGAAGTCGGTCCCACCGAGATTGGCAAGCTCTTGTCTTTGCACTAATCGGACTAACCGAGATTTATTTTGTCCCACCAAAATCCCAACGCTCACATGATTTGAACTTTCGGTCTCACCGAGTTGTCAACTTCGTCCCACCGAGATTGGTAAAATGTGTAACGGTTGGATTTTGTGTGGAGGCTATAAATACCCTCCACCCCCTCTTCATTCGTGGAGAGAGCCATCAAAGAACTACCACTCCTACCTTACATTTCGAGAAGAGAACTACCTACCCTTGTGTTGAGACGTTGCTCCACTCCCACCATATGAAGCTTGATATCTAGCCTTCCTGTTGCTTTCCACTCAATCCTTTCTTCCACCACAGCCAAATCAAGGAGGAGAGTTGAGTGTTGGGGAGATTATCATTTGAAGCACAAGAGCAAGGAGTTCATCATCATCAACACCATCTATTACCTTTGGAGGGTGGTGCCTCCTAGATTGGTTAGGTGTCGCTTGGGAGCCTCCCCAGATGTGGAGTTGAACCAAGAAGTTTGTAAGGGCAAGGAGATCGCCTTACTGTGAAGATCTACCCCGAGTAAGGCTAGCCTCCTGGGGAGGCCATGATGGAATAGACAAGGTTGCTTCTTCGTGGACCCTTCGGGGTGGAGCCCCGTGGACTCTCGCAGCCTACCTCCGTGGGTTGAAGTTCCATCAACGGGAAGTACGATAGCACCACCTATCGGAACCACGAGAAAAATCACCGGCCCCAAATTTGGCTTGATCTTCTCCACTCCCTTTACTACTTGTGCAATTTACTTTCCGCTGCCCATACTCTAGAATTGCATTGTAGTATGCTACTTGACTTGTGTTATGCAAAATCGCCAAAATCTTCTTGACAAAAGACGGAATTTTTATCTTGTCGAGTAGTCTAATCCCCCCCTCTGACACTCTCACCTTCTTCGATCCTACACCGGATCCATCAAAATGGATAGTCCAATATGTGTGATCCCTTCCTTCCGGTGCTTGCAACTCCCCAATCATTGATGAAATCCACAAGTGCTTGAGACTTCACCGCCTCCAGGTACGTTTCAATCGGCGCCCAAGTTCTATAGCCCACTTTAAATCCGCCCGCCTCCCTTTTGCTCAGATGATATTCCCCAAGGGAGCCGAATGACCAACGGATGGGGTGCCCTTGAAATACCGCTTCAACTTCCGCTTGCCATAAAACTCCATATTTCCGCCAATGCGGATACCCTCGCTAGATTCAATAAGCACCTTGTCGATATAGTAAACCGTCCGAACCGGATATTCTTGCCCGCCCCTTATGCTTTCCACAATAGCCACGCTTAATCGCGGAAAGCATTGGCCCTTACAATAGTAATAACGGCTCCTTGTCGAACGGAGCTGCAAGAACGGGCGGATTGGCTAATTGCCCTTCAAGTCTTCCAACGCTTATCAAGAGCCGGACTCGATGAATTGATCTGCCTTTTCTCAAAGATCCGGTATAAAGGGGATGGCCTTTCTCCGAGACGGCCGATAAACCGCCTGGGGCGATCCGACCCGCCAAACGCTGAACATCATTGATACACTTGTTTAGCCAGGAGGTGATAGCCGAATCTTCTCCGGATTAGCCTCAATTTCTATTGGACAAAAGAAAACCCAAGAACTTGCCCCGAACACCAAAGACACACTTGGCCGGGTTAAGGATCATCTTGTAAAATCGCAAGTTGTCAAAGGTTTCTTCAAACCGCCACCGTTTCCTTCGCCTTTGACTTGACTACAATATCATCCACATAAGCGCACATTACCCGATCTGGTTTAAGCAAGGCCCAACACCATCGAAATTTTGGGCGCCTTGAGCCCAAAAGGCATAGAACATAGCGAAGGCTCCAAAGGGAGTAATAAACACCGCCTTCTCCCGTCCTTAACCGCCATTTTGATCTGATGATACCCGGTATGCATCCAAAAACTCAAACGCCACAACCCGCCGTGGCATCAATAATCTGGTCAATGCGGGAGGGCAAAAGGATCCGCCGGACAAGCTTTGTTAAGATCCGTAATCCCACACATATGCCAAGTGCCGCTTAAGAACCAGACCGGATTAGCAAGCCACTCGATGGAACACCTAATGATAAAGCCACCGCTAAGAGCCTCCGCCATTTCTTCCAATGGTTTTACTTTTTCGTTAAACCGGCGGAGAAACCGCCACCGGTTTATACTTGGGATCAACATTAAGAGTGTGTCAACAGTTCCTGACACCCGCATGTTAGAAGGCTTCCATGCAAAAATGTTCCGATTTCACGGATGAACTCGATGAGCGCTTTTCCTATTTAGGGTCCGTTCGCCGAAAAGGAACCTTGGAAATCGCCGCACAAGTCAACAAGCTTGGTCTTAGCCCCGATTTGAACTTCATATCTAATCATGCTCAGAGGGGCTTCTTCAAAGGGGCATGGTCCGGATCAACATTGTCCCCGTAATATTTCAACCCTCCGGGCACAAACCGATCAAGATAGGCCGTGACGCTTTCCTCACATTCCAAGGCAATCTTATGCCCCATGAACCGTTATTGTCCCTTGTGGCCCGATCTTGAGCTGCAAATAGATATAACAAGGTCGTCCATGAATTTGGCATAAGCCGCCGCCCAAACAAGGCGTGATACGGGCCCGGATTTTCACCACCTCAAAGGTTAGTGTCCGGATCGAATCATGTTGTCCCCAAAAGCCACCTCCGTGGCTATCTTACCAACAGGATATGCTGATTTGCCGTGCACCACACCATGGAAACCCGATTAGATGGTCTCGAGATCTCTGCTCTAGCCCCCGCGGAATGTCTCATAGTACGGATGTTAATATCGCCCCTCCATCCATGAGCACTTTGGTGAATTTATAACCTCCCACCCGAGGGTCTACCACTATCGCTAACCGCCCGGATTGTCAACCCGGTGGGTGGTCCTCCCGCCCACATGATAGGTGCTCCCCAAAAGAAGTAACGTGGCGGCCGGTTCAACAGAGTTCACCACTCGCCAGGAGTTTCCCCGCTTATCCAAGCTAGTTGTGAAAACGTGATACTACCCATTGTTCAACTGCTTTTGTGGCTCGATAACCGACCGCTTGCCGCCGCGTTGGTTGTAACCCCTTGACCGCCTCCGATTATTCCGGTTGTTGTGACCGCCCGATTGAGACCCGAACCGAAGCTCCATCGTGACCCGCCCATGGAAACCAGATCCCGAGCCACCACCGACCCACGGTCATACCGAAGGCATTAGAGTTCTTAAATTTCGCATGATGTAACAATCCTTCCAAAGGTGGTTAGCCCCCTTCTTCCCCTGCTTTGGACAAGGCTGGTTCAACAAATAGTTTAAGGATCCGGTTAGGATTTGAGCCCCATTACGATTTGGCCCTTTTACCCCAAGGCCACGAATTTTGTCCCGGATTAGTGTTAGCCCAAAATCCATGGCCATCCGCCTTTACGCTTGCCTCCGCTTCCATGGCCCGCCGGTTTGTACCGATGCCCCTTGAGTTTTTATTCTTCTTTCCCTTCCCCGCTTCATCATCATCGGCCTTGGATCCTTGGTACTATCGTAATCAGCATACTTCACCAAAGCGCCATGAGAGTTCCCATGTCATTACGTAACCGCCATACGCCCAATTTAAACTTTAAAAGCATAAACCGGCAATGCCTCCGTGGTTAAGATCGCAGAGTCAACATTGATCCCGCCGACGAAAGTGCAAGACTTCCAAGGCGCATACCCAATGGGTTGTCAATTCCCCCTTCCCAACACAAGCCGGGTCTACTATGGACTTGGGCTGCTTACACGATCTTTGAAATTTGATAAACCGGCCCGAATCGCCCATGAACGATAGAATTAGGGGCGTTTCTTCAACCAAGTATGGGTCGGGCCTTCCAAAGATCATGGTGAAGTACTTTGCACATGCGGTCTCATCCACATCTAGCATCTCCATGGCCATCTCATAACTCTCTACCCACGCTCGAGATAAATCGCCGTGTAATTCGCACCTTGCGGACCCTTGAAACTTGGGCAAAGCGACATTGCGTAAAGCGGGACAAAACAGGTACTCCCAAAGCGGATGCGACCTCGCCCGGCAGAGGTGGTAGGACGAACCGTGAAGCCGACCGCCTTGTTTCGCGCTGCTAACTCGCCTCCCTTCGCGTCCGGCCCGTCCACTACATCCCGAAAGCATCGCCACCACCCGCCGGGATTGCCACGGGCCACGGTTCGCTGGTTCGATATGGACGGTTCATCTAGGCACCGCTATAGCTCCTTTGGACGAGGTGTGGAGGAACCATCGCGCCATGAATATGCCTCCCTTGAATCAAAGCGTCCGGAGAAGTTCCTTAACCCGGCCGCCGCTCTATTGCTTATGAGAGTCTCCTTCCACCGGATAGTTTCTAATCAAGCAGTTTGAAAAGATTGTCCATAGGATTAGAATAATGACCCGAGGTGTCTGAACCAGGGAGGAATCACAATGTTCCCGAGGAGGTTCCATCAGCAGGTTGGACCGTCGCCTTCGCCCCGGTGCTCGACCCGGTTTGCCTCTGTGCCCTTGCCATGGATTACGGTTCCAGCCCCGTGGGTGAAAGAGATTTCGAGGGTCGAACCCTAACGGAAGCGTGATCTGTGCTTCCGCTTCAAGACCTCTTGTGATGCGCTCTAGTCGAGTATGAGCTTATAGGCCCGGCGCCCAAAGCCCGCTCGCGGCCATCCCGCTTCTTCTTCCTTGGTGTCGGCTTTGGCCGACGATTCGCTTTCTCACCTTTTGCAATTTCGCATCATGGGCCTCCCGATCCGCCGGATTGGCCTTCGCCATAAGTGCAGCTAGTATCAAACAGTCGACAGAACTTGAACCGGTGGGCGACAAGGCCTTCGCCTCCCGCCGACCCGGAGAGCATTGCTGGGCCGGTCGGAGTGATTCGCCGTTGCCGCCATGAATATTCCAACCCGGTTGATCTGATCTGGGGTCCGGAATACGCCGCCATCGAACAGCCCCTAATCTGGTCATCTTGCAACCGGGTACAATGATTCGTCTTCCGGCTGAAGATTCGCCGCCGGAATAGACGACGGTCTCGCATCAGATTCTCGACCATCTCATTCTCCTCCGTGGATGACTTACGAAGGCACGCCTTACGGCCGGTTTAACCGGTAGATCTCGGACGCCAGCCGCCTCGACGAGGTCGGTGCGATGTCCCGGCCAGCCCGCTCACCAATCTTGCCGATAAAAACGGTATGCCACCAAAGGGGACCCGTACCAAGATTGATCGAATCGGCTTGGGACCCCATCCCCGCCGTCGATGTAGATCTTGCCACGACGACTCTTGGTCATCCGCCCCACAAGATAGCCTTCGAGTCCTTTGAGTTCGCTTCTCCAAGATCATCAAACCGCCGACGATAGCCCCACGGTGGGCGCCAACCGTCGTGGATTTGTCACCGCAGATGTCCTAGTGAAAGGACTTAGTCGTGGAGCCATCGCTACGGGTTAACTTGGGGTTAAAGGACACAAAGACACAAAGGTTTATAAAGTTCGCCCCTTCGATGAAGGTAAAAGCCCACGCCTAGTTGTGATGGAATTGATGTGATCTCGATGGCTAGGAGCAAAGCCGCCTTAGGCTCGAGTTGTTGTTTGCCTTGAACCGCCCCGGTCGCCCCTTATATACAAGGTGACGCCCCGGTCCATGGAGTCCCATACCGTTCATACTGTGATCCCGCTGGTCTCTCTATTCCTAACTTACAATACAAGTTTATACATCGGCCGGGTTTATCCAAGCTTTAAACCACCAGGCCTTGGGCCTTCATCTCGCTTATACTACTAATGAAGAACCCGCCCTGTAGGCCGGTTCACGCCCAAAGGGTAATATTCCAACAGAAGGGTTCTGGAAAAGCACTCTTACTCCTCATCTGACCCCAAGACCCCCGACATCCGGATTACTTGGGTTTTTCTTCATTCGACTAGCCTTTTTCACCGCTCCGAGAGCGAAAGTGAATATGTGTTTGAAGAGGCCCCAGAGGCCGGAAACCCAAGAAGTTTTACACAAAGACACGAAAGCAGGAGATAGGCAATGGAGTTGGGGTGAAATGATGGAGTTGTGCCCAAGAAGTTCAAAACCCCCGGAAGAAAAGATTTGGCGGCATGAAAACCGCGTCAACATGGGTAGCTAAGAGGACGACCACCTCCCCGAGGCTGCGGCTGCCATTCCGACCCCAAGCCTTATCGACATGGGGGATCAGTCCTTCCCCGGTCCCGAGGTCCTTCGAGTGATGGTTGAACGAATCTAATCGCCTCGATCCAACCTTGGGCAGGTTGGACCGCTGGGAGGATCCGCCCACCGGTCGCTTTCTCCCTTCGCCGCCGCTTTCTTCCGCTTCCAAAGCCGCCGTTTTCTCCTTCACCATTGTCGCCGACGAGGCAGATGAAGCGGCAAGCCAAGGGGTGGTGAGCGCAGCAGATGAATCTGAGACGAGGGAGGGGAAAATGAGAGTGCATGCTCAAAACCCCCCCGGCGCCTTTATATGAAGGCCGCTCAGGGATCGACCGTAGGCCCGGGCGATCCTTAAATCCTCGAATAACCAAGGCCTGAGCGGGCAAAAAGGCGATGGGAGATCGAGGCGCTTCGCTTTATCCCATCCGGAAAGTTCAGGTCTTCCGCTTCAAGGCTTCCCAAACCGGATCCCGCTAAACTGCTAACACAGAAAGCAACTTGTGACGGGATTTCCTACGATCCCGCCGAAATCTCCAAGTTCATAAAGTTCACTCGACAGATGAAAAGAATGGATCAAGGCGACCAAAGAAAAGTTGACGCCATCACTAAAAAGTCATTGATCCAAGGAGACACACTCACAACACAAAAACAGTCGAAAGATTATCAACTCCTTCCTCACTCAAACCTCGATCCATTCCGGGGCTAATGATGAAGTCATGTACCAAGGGTAGGGTCATGGACCTGTCCAAGGTATCCTCCCCAAGGACATCTTTAGAAGAATCGCCCCAAGAACCGAAGGATTCCACTGACGGACTCAAAGACACTGACCATGAAGACTCACTCACCACCGGAGTTCAAGAGCCACTCAGATCCAAACGGTCTGAATTAAGTAGTCTTTATGGTCATGATGACACTTTATGTAAATGCTTCCAAGAACGCCAGCCTTAATGTACTTTAAACCCTCCGCTAAGTGGGCTGGGGTCCCGCACACACTATATAACCCCCTCCCACAGGTAAGGGTTCGCACTCGAATCCATACGCATATAACCGCCCGCGCTCCAAGACATAGGGCTGTTATTCCCCAGAAGGGCCCGAACTCATAAATTCCTTGCGATACAACTATTCCATAGCTAGGATCTTGCCCTCCATACCCAACCCCTATTCCCATCGCCCTTTTAGTACCACGGGAATGCCCGTCCTGCCGGTTCACACCTGTCGAAGTTCCTTCGCCACTTCGAGCATCGCCGCCCCACTAACCTAGCTGCCGCCATTGTTGCCAAGCCCGCCGCCGCCCGCCACCCGAGCCGCACCGACATCCACCCGAAGTCGCGCCACACGCCCACCCTTCTTCTTCCCCAAAGACCACCATCGCCAGCTGCCCTTATCTTCCCGACCACTTTGTTACTCCGACCACCGCGGGACATCGCCCCACACCGAATGGTGCCACAACCGCTGCCAGTCTCCTTATTTGCTGGGCCCTCCGACTTCGACATGGTGTACAACTCATGCAAGTCCCTCATCTATGCATGCCCGATGCCGGCAACATCGATTGTGCCTTCATCCACGACGGTCCCCGGCCCCGCAAGCCCGGGTGGCGCCGTTAACTTCGCCTTCGTCCGCCCACGATGCCCGGTGATGGCAACACCGACGCGGCCTTCTTCTACACCGGTCCCCGGGTTCGCAAACCCGCCGCGACGCTTCACCAACAACGCCTTTCTTCATGGCGCACTATCGCGCCATGACTAACTCGCACCTCCTTGGGCCCGGGCCCATGGGGCTTCCTCAACAACCACTACCCCGATTCGACATTGACCACGACATTCTTCACACGGCCACCTCAACCATGACTACACCACCCACGCCTCGGCACCTCAACGATGGCACAAAGGGCTACCCGCTTGAGCAACCTCGTTTGGTTTCCACTCCAGCCACGCTTCCTGATGCATCGACTATTATGACCGGGGGGGTGTCCCGGCTTACTTCAGATTCTTCTGCCTCACCATATACGCCTCCTTTTTGTGACCGGGGTTGACTATCACGATTATTTAGGAAACATAGGATATCGAGGATTTATTCTACCTTGCCTTCTTCTCCAAGATGACCACCTACTCCTATATATATGCCCACGAGGCTCAAGAAATAAACATCAATTCCTTCTAACAATCAAGGATGAGGTGCGCCTTTGGGCCAAGGCCGATGCCACAAGGATAAGGAACATCAGCTAAGTCACCCACTGAGGGGAAATTTTTACTGGACAAATAAAAAGTGAAAAAAATTATGGGGAAATTATGACACTATTATTTTGCAATCCATGAACTACAGAAGTATTTGGTTACAACTCGTCCAAGTGAAAAAACTTTATGTGTAAAACGGGCGGAGCAGCTCCGCGTTCCAAGCCCGGGGCTCGTCGATATTGTGCTTGACGTTGTAGATACGGTATGCTCCGTTATGGAGAACCTTGGTGACGATTAAGGGCCCTTCCCAAGAAGGAGCAAGCTTATGTTGTTTCTGCTGATCCACTCGGAAAACTAAATCTCCTTCCTGGAAGGCTCGACTCTTCACATTTCTGGCGTGGAAGCGACGCAAGTCTTGTTGGTAGATGGTCGACCGGATCAGAGCCATCTCCCTTTCTTCTTCTAAGAGGTCGAATGCGTCCTGCCGCGCTTGTTCAGCTTCTGCTTCATTGTAGAGTTCAACCCGAGGAGCATTGTGGAGAAGATCACTCGGCAAAACTGCTTCAGCTCCATAGACCAAGAAGAATGGAGTTCTCCCGGTCGACCGGTTAGGCGTGGTCCGGAGTCCCCAAAGCACCGAGGGAAGTTCGTCGACCCATGCTCCAGCCGCATGCTTGAGATCACGCATCAGTCGGGGTTTCAACCCTTTGAGGATCAGGCCATTGGCTCGCTCTGCTTGTCCATTTGACTGCGGATGGGCGACTGAAGCATAGTCAACTCGTGTGCCTTGAGAGTTGCAGAAATACCTGAATTCCTCTGAGTCAAAGTTCGACCCATTATTTGTAATGATGCTGTGCGGGACTCCATATCTGAATATCAGTTCCCTGATGAAGCTAACAGCAGTGCCGGCGTCAAGGTTCTTGATGGGTTTAGCCTCAATCCACTTGGTGAACTTGTCGACTGCCACCAGTACATGCGTGAAACCGCTTCGACCTGTTCTCAAGGGGCCAACCATATCCAACCCCCATACCGCGAAGGGCCAAACAAGTGGAATGGTCTTCAGAGCTGATGCAGGCTTGTGTGACATATTTGAGTAGAACTGACATCCTTCGCACTTGTCCACTATTTCCTTTGCCATCTCATTCGCCTTTGGCCAGTAAAATCCGGATCGGTATGCTTTGGACACGATGGTCCGAGAGGACGCATGATGACCACAGGTCCCCGAGTGGATATCATCAAGGATGATTCGACCTTCTTCCGGCGTTATGCACTTCTGACCAACTCCAGTCGCGCTTTCTCTATACAACTGTCCTTTGATTACGGTAAAGGCCTTGGATCGACGGACGATCTGTCGAGCCTCTTCCTCATCCTCTGGGAGCTCTTTTCGCAAGATATACGCGATATATGGCACTGTCCAGTCAGGAGTGACTACCAAGACCTCCATAACCAAGTCGACCACTGCTGGGACTTCTACTTCAGTCGGATCTGTGGCACTCTTGGGCTGCGGGGCTTCTTCAGTAAAAGGATCTTCTTTAACTGATGGAGTATGTATATGCTCCAAGAACACACCACTCGGAATAGCTTCTCTCTTGGAACCTATCTTTGCGGATCGTCACCGCTTGATTCTTGATCGGGTATATGATGGAGCTCTAACCCCTCAAACTTCTTTTCCAGCTTTCTCCTTTGCATTGCAAGATCTAGTCATGGCTGGGCTTCTCACGTCCCACTCCTTCATCACTTGGTTGACCACTAAATCCGAGTCGCCATAGACCATAAGGCGACGGACGCCGAGTGAAATGGCGCAGCCCATACAAAAGGGCCTCGTACTCTGCCTCATTGTTGGAGGAGTCAAAGTGAATCTGGAGCACATATCTGAGCATATCTCCTCTGGGGGAAACCAGGACAACCCCAGCACCGGAACCATTCAACATCTTAGAGCCATCAAAGAACATGGTCCAATGCTCCGAGTGAACTTGAGTCGGCTGTTGTTGTTCAATCCACTCGTGAGAAATCTGCTATTGCACAGGACTTAATGGCTTTCTTTGCCTCAAACTTGATATCAAGGGAAGAAGTTCAATCGCCCATTTAAGCCACTCGACCGATTGCATCTCTGTTGTGCGTAATCTACGAAAGTGGGCGTCGGCGGCAGCTCGTGATGGAATGATCGAGAATTAATGAGCAACCTTCTTCGTGGTCATGTATATCCCATACACAAGCTTCGATAATGAGGGTATCTCTGCTTGGATGGAGTTAAAACTTCAGATAGATAGTACCTTTGGTATTTGAACTTTGAAGGCTTTCCTTCTCCTTCCCGCTCGACCGTAAATCTTTATCGGACGACTTGTCCTGTGGCTGCGATATAAAGCAACAGAGGCTCTTTGCTGATTGGAGCAGCAAGCACCGGCTGGGTGGATAGCAGAGCTTTTAGCTCGACAAGCGCTGCATCGACTTCGAGTCCACTCGAACTTGTCGCCTTCTTCATCGATCGGTAAAGAGGTAATGCCTTTTCACGAGTCGAGAGATGAATCGACTTAACGCGCCAAGCATCGATAGCTTCGGACATCGTGCACCCGCACGAGGTGTTTCATTAGAGTATAGTGCCAACTTTTTACGGGTTAGCGTCGATTCCTCGTTCGAAACGAAAACCGAGTAACTTTCCACGGGAACTCCGAATGTGCACTTTGATGGATTGAGCTTGATATCATACCTCCGAGATTGGCAAATGTTTCAGCGAGGTCGACCAACAGGTTGGAACCCTTCGCGATTTGACCACAATATCATCCATATGCGCTTCCACGTTCCGACTGATTTGAGTGAGTAAACACTTCTGAATCATCCTCATGAACGTGGCTCCGGCATTCTTGAGGCCGAATGGCATGGTGACATAGCAGAAGCACCCGAATGGAGTGATGAAAGCGGTTGATCTCATCGGGTCCATACAGATGGATCTGATGGTATCCAAAATAGGCGTCAAGAAAAGACAATCTCTCGCATCCCGCAATCGAGTCGACAATCTGATCGATGCGAGGGAGAGGAAAGTGATCTTTCGGGCAGGCCCGATTGATGTGTTTGAAATGAATGCACATGCGGAGTGACTTGTCCTTCTTGGGAACCATGACGACATTGGCGAGCCACTCGGAGTGGTATATCTCTCGGATAAACTCTTCCGCCAACAGTCGAGCCACCTCCTCGCCAATGGCCTTCCTCTTCTGGACGGTGGACCGTCTAAGATGTTCTTTGACAGGTTTTGTTGTTGAGTCGACTCTAAGGCGATGCTTAGCCAGCCCACAGGAACACCCGCATGTCGTGAGCTTCCATGCAAAGATGTCCCAGCTTCTCACGGAGGAACCGGATGGCGCTTCTTCCTATTTAGGGTCGAGTGTTCTGAAAATATGGGTCGGAGCTGCATTGGGGTCGGTCGGGTGAATGTGAACGGGCTTCCTCTCACCGAACGACTTGTCCTGTGGCTGCGATATAAAGCAACAGAGGCTCTTTGCTGATTGGAGCAGCAAGCACCGGCTGGATGGATAGCAGAGCTTTTAGCTCGGCAAACGCTGCATCAGCTTCTAGAGTCCACTCGAACTTGTCTGCCTTCTTCATCAATCGGTAAAGAGGCAATGCCTTTTCACCGAGTCGTGAGATGAATCGACTTAATGCGGCCAAGCATCCAGTAAGTTTCTGGACATTGTGCACTCGCACGGGGCGTTTCATTCAGAGTATAGTGCCGATCTTTTCTGGATTAGCGTCGATCCCTCGTTCGGAAACGAGAAAACCGAGTAACTTGCCACCAGGAACTCCGAATGTGCACTTGGATGGATTGAGCTTGATATCATACCTTCTGAGGTTGGCAAATGTTTCGGCGAGGTCAGTGAGCAGGTCGGAACCTTTCCGCGATTTGACCACGATATCATCCATATACGCTTCCACATTCCGACTGATTTGAGTGAGCAGACACTTCCGAATCATTCGCATAAATGTGGCTCCGGCATTTTTGAGGCCGAATGGCATGGTGATATAGCAGAAGCACCCGAATGGACTGATGAAAGCTGTTTTTATCTCATCGGGTCCGTACAGACGGATTTGATGGTACCCGGAATAGGCATCTAGAAAAGACAATCTCTCGCATCCCGCGGTCGAGTCAACAATTTGATCAATGCGAGGGAGAGGAAAATGATCTTTCGGGCAGGCCCGATTGATGTGCTTGAAATCAATGCACATTCGGAGTGAATTGTCCTTCTTAGGAACCATGACAACATTAGCGAGCCACTCGGTGGTATATCTCTCGGATAAATCCTGCTGCCAACATGAGCCACTTCCTCCCCAATAGCCTTTCTCTTACGGGCGGACCGTCGAAGATGCTCTTTGACTGGTTTAGCTGATGAGTCGACTCTAAGGCGATGCTCAGCTAGTCCCCAGAACACGGCATGTCGGTGGCTTCCATGCAAAATGTCCCAGATTCTCACGGAGGAACCGGATGGCGCTTCTTCCTATTTGAATCGAGTGTTGTGGAGATGTGGGTCGGGGCTGCATTGGGGTCGGTCGGGTGAATGTGGACAGGCTTCGTCTCACCGGACGACTGAAATGCAGATTATGTGGCGGGCTTCTTGGCTCGCAACAAATCACTCGGATCTGCGTTTTGCTTATACTCTTCAAACTCGACCGCTGTCACCTGGGAATCGGCAATCTTTGAGCCTTTCTGGAAACACTCTTCTGCCTTTTTCCGATCGCCAGTGACAGTGATCACTCCTTTGGGGTCGGGCATCTTCAGCTTGAGGTAGACATAACATGGTCGAGCGATGAACCGTGCGTAAGCTGGTCTCCACAAAATAGCGTGGTGCAGCGCTCACGAAAATCCACGACCTCAAGCGTCGGCTTTTCCTTGCGAAAATGTTTTGAATCACCAAACACCACGTCCGAGCTATTTGGCGAGTGACTTGGCTTTCTTTCTGGTATAACTCCATGAAATCTCATATTCTTGGTGCTCGGTCGGGACATCGGAATGCCCATTCCCTTGATGTGTCTCGCATACAACAAGTTCAGTCCGCTACCACCGTCCATCAAGACTTTCGTCGGCCGAGTGCCTTCGACAAGCGGGTCGACCACCAAAGCTTGCCTCCCGTGGGTGGCAATATGAGTCGGGTGATCGGCGGTGAATGTGATGGGCGTTTGGGACCATCTCGAGATAACTTGGTTTCATTGGGCAACCATGTTCACCTCACGGTTAATGACCTTCAGTCGGCTCTTGCTTTCTACATCCGCGAAAATCATCAGAGTGGAGTTGACATGTGGATATCCTTCCTCACTTTCCTCCTTGTCTTCGGCCTTGTCTGACTCCTTTTCCTTGTCCTTGGACTGTTTCCCTTGGAACTGCTGGATCAGGAGTCGACACTGGCGAGTGGTATGCTTCGGGTAAATGATATTACCCTCTTCATCTTTTTTCGTGTGGATGTGACACGGCATATCCATCACGTCGTTTCCTTCTTTATCCTTCACCTTCTTAGGGTTCCAGGATCCTTTGGGTTTCCCCTCGAACTTTCCCTAAGTCACGGCTAGAGCCTCTCCCGGAGCTGCTGGTTCAGCCTTCCGCTTCTGCTTCCGACTGGTGTTTCCTTTCTCCGACTGACTTGGCTTGTACTTGCCGCTCCGGAGTCGGTCTTCCTCTTCGCTGTTGGCATACTTGGTAGCAATCTCCATCATCCGACTCAGGGTCATGTCTCCTGTTCGACCAAACGTCAAACTCAATTCTCTGTTCTTGACACCATCCTTGAAGGCGCAGACTGCCTGATGATCAGACACGTTCTCCACAGTAAGATGCAAAGTGATCCATCTCTGAATATACTCTCTGAGAGTCTCATTCGTCTTCTGCACACAGACTTGCCGCTCTGTCAATCCAGCTGGTCGCTTGCAAGTTCCTTCAAATGTTCTGACAAACACTCGGGACAGATCTTCCCAAGTGTAAATGCTGCTAGGAGGTAACTGATTCAACCACGCTCTGGCAGAACCTTCCAACATGAGGGGCAAATGCTTCATGGCCACCTCGTCATTCCCACCACCAATCTGGACCGCCACTCGGTAGTCCTCAAGCCAAGTTTCAGGCTTAGACTCGCCAGTGAACTTGCTCACTCCAGTTGCCAACCTGAAATTGGGGGGAATCACCGCGGCTCTGATAGCCCTGCTGAAACATTCTGGACCAGATACATGCACTCGACTGCTGGTGGGGCATCTCTGTCGGGGCCGCCCCGATGGGCTCTGTTTCGATCGACCAAGCCTTGCACGATGATGGATCACGCGTCAAAGCCTGGTTCCCGGGGGTCGACTGGAGCTCTTCGCCCCACACTGAGTTGACGCCTGCCGTCCTGCTGCTGAGGAGCGTAAGACCCACCCCTCGGGGGAGGAGTGGGCACTCGGCGCCTATCATCACGATCATGTCGGTCACCGTATTGGTCTCGCCGATTCTCGCGTCCTTCACGCCCTTGAGGCGATCTGGGACTATGAGCCGGCCGAACCGTATTCGCAGCGACGGATCATTGTGAATTGGTTCTTGCGCGATCGCGACACGGCTGAATTCGATCTCCTGCCGCCCGGAGAAAATCTCGATCGCATCAAACCTCTGCCGACTTCCGGCGAGAGGGCTGGATGGACTCGCTATCTGGGTTGCGGCTGCTAAATTCTAGATCGGGTTCGATATACGAGTCGGCGGGAAGAGCCGGCGTCGATTGGCGTTAGGTGCTCGTTGCATTGCCGAGTGCTCGCCGAAGATTTTCGAACGGCGCGTTCAGCCAAGTTAATAGCGTGCCTCCTCCAAGGCGTGAGCCTCGGGGGTTTCTCCTGCGATGTGAGTATGCAGGGCATCCATGTTCCTGCGGCGAAGCTCTTCTCTTTGCAGAGAATTGAGTGGCTCAGGTTGGTACTCTTCGTGGTCTTGTGCGGGGTCGCCTCCACCGTCTACTCCGCCCGCATGGGCGAAGCCAGGAGGGCTGCGAGGTCCGTTGACCATCAAGATTTCCGCCGCCGGATCACTGCTGTCGCATTCGGATGTAGTCTCTATGGAGCCAGTCGACAGATCGAACAGACCGTAGAGGGATTCGTCGGGCTCGATCGCCGCGACTTGGGCAGTGGCCGTCTGGCGAGCCACCGCGTGCCTCACCCACCGCTGGAGCCTCGACCGACCAGAGCGCTTGCGCTGGTGGGAGACCGGGAGGGTGATCGATAGGGGAGTCGACCGATACGGGGTCGACGGTTGTCACAGCAGAACGCCACGGCCACATGCGCGAAAATGCGTCGCACTGCGGACGGGGAGCGCATCAACGTCGAGTGGAGCCTCTTGGAGCCAAGCGGAGTCGTCGGCGATGAAGGTGAGGGCGCCGAGACGGATCTCGCGACCCTCGACCAGAACTCCACCAACCGTCATGATGAAAGTACTCGGAAGAATCGCAACTTCTCCAAAAAATCGCTAAAACACCTTTACGGTGGCGCCAACTGTCGTGGTTCTAAGTCGGACAAGAGAGTGGGGGTAGGTATGGAGAGGCAAGGTCCTAGCTATGGAGAGGTTGTAAACACAAGAGATGTCTGAGTTCAGGCCCTTCTCGGAGGAAGTAACAGCCCTCGTCTCGGGCCCGGAGGCGGTCGAGTGGATTATGTGTGTATGAATTACAGTGCGAACCCTTTACCTTTGAGGTGGGGTGGCTTATATAGTGCCCGCTGGACCCTCCGCCCTCGATGTCACGGGTCTAAAGTACATTAAGTCTGGGCGTTACTGGTAACGCCCACATAAAGTGTCTTAATACCATAAAGTCTACTTAACTACAGACCGTTGCGGTTCAGAGTGCCTCTTGACCTTCTGGTGGTCGAGTGAGTCTTCATGGTCGAGTCCTTCAAGTCTGTCGAGTGTAGTCCTCCTTGGTCGACTGGAAGGTAGTCTCTTCTAAGGGTGTCCTTGGGTAGGGTACTTAGATAAGGTCTATGACCCTACCCTAGGTACATGACTCCATCAGTAAGGCCGAAGATGAGCTATGTTCCACGGCCTGTTGGTCTCCTCCTCTGATGTGCGTGAGTCTTTATGCTCTCGAATATCAATCAGATAGTACGACCCGTTGTGCAGATTCTTGTTGACCACGAAAGGTCCCTCCCAAGGTGGGGATAACTTGTGCATATCCGTCTGGTCTTGGATGAGCCTAAGCACCAAATCTCCTTCTTGAAAAGTTCTAGTTCTGACCCGGCGACTGTGATAGCAACGAAGATCTTGTTGATAAATCGCCGAGCGGGCAGCCGCTATGTCACGCTCCTCATCCAATAGGTCCAAAGCGTCTTGCCGTGCTGTCTCATTGTCCGCTTCAACATAAGCCGCCACACGAGGCGAATCGTGCCAGATATCACTAGGGAGAACCGCCTCCGCTCCGTAGACCATAAAAAACGGCGTGTATCCTGTAGATCGGTTGGGTGTAGTATTGATACTCCATAGCACAGATGGTAGTTCTTCAACCCAACATCCCGGTGTTCTTTGCAATGGAACCATAAGCCGGGGTTTGATGCCTCGCAAGATCTCTTGATTAGCCCGTTCTGCTGCCCATTGGACTGGGGGTGAGCTACGATGATCGTCAAGTCGGATGTGCTCCGTTCACGAAATTCCTTCATAGCACCCTTGGATAAATTGGTACCGTTGTCGAATGATCTTGTGTGGAAAGCCAAGCGGAAAATCACCTTTTAATGAACTGCACCAACTGTAGCTGCATCACACTTGGCGACAGGCTCCGCTTCAACCCACTTGGTAAACTTGTCAACCGCCACCAAAAGGTGGGTTTCTTATCCTTGGATCTTTTAAAGGGTCCGACCATATCTAGCCCCCATGTTGCAAGCGGCCAAGTAATTGGAATCATCCTCAATTCTTGAGCGGCACATGAGCACGTCTTGAAAATTCGACACCCATCACACCGTTTAACCAAGTCCTCCGCATCGGCATGAGTCATCAACCAAGAGAACCCGTGATTTAAATGCCTTTGCCACGGAGACTTTGAACCGGCGTGGTGACCACAATCCCTTCATGGATTTCACGTAGATTTCACAGCCTTCCTCTCGAGAAACGCAGGCGTTGAAACGCCTACGATACCTTTGCAATGATGCAATTCGCCATTGACAATAGTCATAGACTTGGATCGCCGGACTATCTGCCTGGCTAGAATCTCATCCTCTGGCAATTCTCCCCGGTTCATGTACGCAAGATAAGGAACTGTCCAATCCGGTATGACATGCAGGGCTGCCACCAATTGAGCCTCCGGATCAGGAATAGCCAAATCCGCTTGACCCGGGAGCTTGACTGACGGGTTGTGCAACACATCAAGTAAGACATTAGGCGGGACCGGTTTACGCTGAGAGCCCAACCGGCTTAAAGCGTCCGCCGCTTCATTCTTTCGGCGGTCCACGTGATCCACCTGATAACCCTTGAAGTGACCCGCAATATTATCCACCTCACGACGATATGCAGCCATATGTGGGTCCTTAGAATCCCACGTGCCAGACACTTGTTGAGCCACGAGGTCCGAGTCACTGAAGCACTTAACCTGACTTAAGTTCATCTCCTTAGCCATCCGGAGACCATGGAGGAAGGCTTCATACTCAGCTGCATTATTAGTACAAGAGAACATTAAGCGGAGAACATAACAAAACTTATCACCTCGTGGGGAAGTTAATACGACTCCAGCCCCCGAGCCCTCCAATTGCCTGGTGAAAGCACATTTGCTCCCTGGGTGGTTTTGGTAATTAATGACAACATACTTTGTGGTTGGACTAATGCTTTTATCAAGTATGTTTCAGGAAATTCAATCACATTGGCATGGCAAAAGGACTGAAGAGGTGGACCCCTCAAAATGCTAAGGCAAGCATTGGCAAAAGCTCAAGACTCCATTTTTGGTTTAGTGATCCAAGATCACATTGAGTCTATAGGAAAGCCAATACTATTAAAAGGGGATGAGGTTATGATGATGATCTGGTTGCTCAAGTGCTTAGTGATACATCTCCTAAACTATCGGCAACTTTCACTTTGCCATATACACTCATAAGTAATCTCGGTCCCACCGATATTCCAAACTTCAGTCACACCGAGATGAACCACTTCAGCCATAAAGCCAAACCCTAGAAATCTCGGATTTTCCGATTACGAACTTCGGTCTCACGAAACTTGAGTTATAAGCTTCAGAACATACATCATCAAATTGGTGTCACCGAGATGATGAAGTCGGTCCCACCGAGATTGGCAAGCTCTTGTCTTTGCAAAATCGGACTAACCGAGATTGTATTTTCGGTCCCACGAAAATCCCAACGTTCACATGATTTGAACTTTCGGTCTCACCGAGTTGTCAACTTCGGTCCCACCGAGATTGGTCAAATGTGTAAGCAGTTGGATTTTGTGTGGAGGCTATAAATACCCTCCACCCCTCTTCATTCGTGGAGAGAGCCATCGAAAGAACTACCACTCCTACCTTAGATTTACGAGAAGAGAACTACCTACCCTTGTGTTGAGATCAAGTTGCTCCACTCCCACCATATGAATCTTGATCTCTAGCCTTCCCAAGTTGCTTTCCACTCAATCCTTTCTTCCACCACAGCCAAATCGGTGAGGAGAGTTGAGTGTTGGGGAGATTATCATTTGAAGCACAAGAGCAAGGAGTTCATCATCATCAACACCATCTATTACCTTTTGGAGGTGGTGCCTCCTAGATTGGTTAGGTGTCGCTTGGGAGCCTCCGTCGAGATGTGGAGTTGAACCAAGAAGTTTGTAAGGGCAAGGAGATCGCCTACTTGTGAAGATCTACCCCAGTAAGGCTAGCCCTCCGTGGGCGTGAGCCATGATGGAATAGACAAGGTTGCTTCTTCGTGGACCCTTCGTGGGTGGAGCCCTCCGTGGACTCTCGCAGCCGTTACCCTCCGTGGGTTGAAGTCTCCATCAGCGTGGAAGTGCGATAGCACCACCTATCGGAACCACGAGAAAAACCACCGCGTCTCCAAATTGCGTTTGATCTTCTCCACTCCTCTTTACTACTTGTGCAATTTACTTTCCGCTGCCCATACTCTAGAATTGCATGTGTAGTATGCTACTTGACTTGTGTGTTATGCAAAATCTGCCAAAATCTGTCCTTGACAAAAGGCGAATTTTTATCTTGTCGAGTAGTCTAATCACCCCCCTCTAGACACTCTCACCTTCTTGATCCTACAATTGGTATCGAGCTTTGGTCTCCATTGCTTTGGTTTACACACCATTGGAGGAAGATGGACGTGTCTACGTTTGGGAGTGTTAGCCATAGAGTGCCTATTCTTAATGGAGTGTCCTATAACTCGTGGAGGATGGAAATGCTTATTATCTTTAAGACATACAATTTAGCAAATATGTTGAGACCCCATATGTGCCTCCATTTGACCCCTTGCACCCTACCATGGATGAAGAGCTTGATTTGCTTCAGAACCTTAGAACTGTAAATCTTATAATTAGAGGGTTACCCGATAACTTGCTTAAGCTCGTTACAAACTTTGAGTGCGCTATGCTATGTGGAAGTTCTTGGAAGAACTTTATCCGGACTACTCTTTGAGAGGTCTTGATGAAATTCTATACAAGACTATTGAATTTGATATGATCGCCCTAATGATCTCAACTTTGATAAATGCTTCTTTGAGCTTCGTGATCTTATGAAAAGAAGGGTGATCCGGTCTTATCAATGTTCTAATTAGAAATGCTCTTGTATTGCATTCCGATGATTATTGTCACATTGACAAAACTAATGCAAGTAGTTGTCAAATTGACCTAGGTGTTGATGATGAACAATCTATGGGTCAATATGATGATGAGCATGAGCATGATGATGATTACTCCGATTCGGACACCGAGCTAGACAAGATCATGAAGAGTCTCAATCTTATGGCAAATCTGAGAGACTACATATCCGGCGGAAAAGAGTGGATTCTTGATAGTGGATGCACCGATCACATGACCGGAGACAAAGACATGTTTCGAGAGCTTGCAAAGAACGATGGTCCACGCAAGTATGTGACTTTTGGAGACAACTCCAAGGGTAAGGTACTTGGCCTTGGTAAGGTGGCCATATCTCATGATAGCTCTATTCAAAATGTCATGCTTGTAGAATCACTTGGATACAATTTACTTTCCGTGTCTAGGTTAGCTAACTTTGGATTCAATGTGCTATTCACCGAAATAGATTGCCAAGTCTTTCGTCGTGACAATCATAACATGGCATTTACCGGTATCCGTAGAGGTGATCTATATATTGTTGATTTCACTAAGAAAGCCCAACCTAGAACTTGCTTCATTGCTAAATCCGCTAAAGGTTGGTTATGGCATAGAAGGCTTGGACATGTTGGTATGCGTAATCTAGACAAGCTAATCAAAGGTGATCATATTCTTGGCGTTAAAGATGTTCTCTTTGACAAAGATAGACTTTGTAGTGCTTGTCAAGCAGGAAAACAAGTAGGTGGAAGTCATCCCGTGAAGAACATCATGACCACAAGGAGACCGCTTGAGCTTCTTCATATGGATCTCTTCGGTCCCAATGCTTACAAAAGCCTTGGTGGTAACTCCTTTGGTCTAGTTATAGTTAATGATTATTCCAGATTTACGTGGGTATTTTTCCTTGATGACAAATCGCAGGTTCAGAGAATCCTCAAAACCTTTGCGAAAGGCCCAAAATCAATTTGAGGTGAAGATCAAGAAAGTTCGGAGGACAATGGAGCGGAGTTCAAGAACGCCAATGTAGACTCTTTTCTCGATGAGGAAGGATTCTACATGAGTTCTCGACTCGTACACTCCTCAACAAAATGGAGTTGTTGAGAGGAAGAACCGAACGCTCATAGAGATGGCGAGAACGATGCTTGATGAATACAAGACACGAAGCACTTTTGGGGAAGCCGTCGAGACAGCTTGTCATGCTATCAACAGCTTTATCTTCATAAGCTTCTCGGCAAGACATCATCTGAGCTCCTCACGGTAACAAACCCCAAGTGGGATACTTTCGTGTCTTTGGTTCGAAATGCTATATCCTTGATAAGCATCGTCGGTCTAAATTTGCTCCTAAAACTCATGAAGGTTTTTTCCTTGGTTATGGATCAAACTCCCACACCTACTGTGTCTACAATAATTTCACCCAAAAGGTTGAAGAGACGGTAGATGTGAAGTTTGATGAATCTAATGGCTCGCAAGTAGAGCAAATGCCTATTGATGTAGGAGACAAGGACCCATCGGAAGCCATCCAAGATTTATCTATTGGAAAGATCCGTCCCATGGAAGTGAAGGAGAGTACCTCATCTACATATGTGGAGCCCCCTACCTCAAGGCAAGATGAACCTCAAGGCAACATGGAGGCCTCCACAAGTGAAACTCACCAAGATGAGGAAGTGCAACAAGAAGATCCACCACAACCTCCTTCTCCGCCGCCTCAAGACAACACCAACAACAATGAAGAAGAAGAGGAAGATGAGGATGATGAGGAAGCTCAGCCACAACCTCAACAAAAGCTATCCCGAGTCCGAGCAAGAGTCAAGAAAAATCATCCCGTGGAACAAATGATGAACGACATCGACTCCGGGAGAATCACTCGCTCTAAAACTCGCTTAGCTAACTTTTGTGAGCATTACTAATTTATCTCTAGCATTGAACCTATGAAGGTAGAAGAAGCACTTGAAGACCGGATTGGGTGAGCGCTATGCACGAAGAGCTACACAACCGAGAGGAACAATGTATGGACTTTGGTAGAAAGCCCAAGGATGATCAAAACGTCATTGGAACCAAATGGGTGTTTGAACAAGCAAGATGAAGATGGACAAGTCATCCGCAACAAGGCTCGTCTCGTAGCTCAAGGTTACACACAATTGAAGGTATGGACTATGGTGAGACCTATGCCCCCGTTGCTAGACTTGAGTCCATTCGCATTCTTCTTGCTTATGCCAATCACCATGATATTACTCTCTATCAAATGGATATCAAAAGTGCTTTCCTAAATGGTGAAATAGAGGAGGAAGTATTTGTGAAACAACCTCCCGGATTTGTGAATCCTAAAAGGCCTAATCATTTTTACAAGTTGCACAAAGCTCTTTATGGTCTTAAACAAGCTCCTAGAGCTTGGTACAAATGCTTGACTAGCTTTCTTCTTGAAAAAGGATTTGAGATTGGAAAAATAGACTCAACACTATTCACGAAAAGGGTTGATGGTGAACTATTTGTGTGCCAAATATATGTTGATGATATTATCTTTGGTTCTACTAACCCTCATTTTAGCGAGAAGTTTGGGAAGCTCATGTCGGAGAAGTATGAGATGTCCATGATGAGTGAACTCAAATTCTTCCTTGGGTTGCAAATCAAGCAATCTAAGGAGGGTACCTTTGTCTCACAAACAAAGTACACCAAGGATCTCTTCAAGAAGTTCAACATGCAAGAAAGCAAAGGTATGAGAACCCCATGCCTACAAGTGGACATAATGACTTGACAAAAGATGGAGAACCCGTTGATCAAAAGGTTTACCGATCTATGATTGGTTCTCTACTATATATTTGTGCTTCTCGTCGACATAATGTTGAGTGTATGCATGTGTGCTCGATATCAAGCAGCCCTAAAGAATGTCATCTTAAAGCTGTTAAAAGGATTGTGAGATATTTGATACACACACCAAACTTTGGCATTTGGTATCCTAAGAGGGCCTCTTTCGACCTAGTTGGCTATTCCGACTCGGACTATGCGGTGACAGGGTTGATAGAAAGTCAACTTGGTGCGTGTCAATTCCTTGGTCGATCCCTTGTATCTTGGTCCTCCAAGAAACAAAATTCGTATCATTATCCACTTTGAAGCGTAATATATAGCTGCTGGTTCATGTTGTGCTCAATTGCTATGGATGACACAAACGCTTAAGGATTATGGGATACATGTGAGACATGTTCCTTGCTTTGTGACAATGAGAGTGCGATTAAATTGGACATAATCCGTGCAACACTCTCGAGCGAAACATATTGAAGTTCGTCACCATTTTATTCGTGATCACATTGCCAAAGGTGACATCAATCTTAAGCATGTTCAGATTGACAAAAACTTCGCGATATCTTTACAAAACCTCTTGATGAGAAGGTGTTTTGTCGCTTAAGGAGTGAGTTGAACATCATTGATGCTTCAAACTTGGAGTGAAAACTCCATTGATGCATGCAAGGCATGAGCCTACTTGACTAATCCTTGATATTTCTCTTATGATGATGGTCATATGTCTTGGACACATTTGCCCCCTTGTATTGCATCTAACTCCTTGCAGGTACTTGGATGATCTACATTCCACAAGATCACCACACACTCAAATCTTGAGTAATCTTGTCATTAACCAAGTATCTAGCCCTTTGGGATGTTGAGTTCAAGGAACACAATTCCACATATCCTTTTTGACATCTTATACATCTAGTATTTCACTCTTGTCATCTTGGATATCCTTGAGTATTTCCTTGCTTGCCTAACCCATGTAGGAAGATGAACTACACAAGTGGAAATGGCGCTCCAACTTCACATTCAATGAGCACCTACATCAAGTTCACCTACATGAGCAAAGCAACAACAAGCCCAAGGTATGTTCTTCACATCTTTAAGGAGCTTCACTCAAAGTCATGAGTACAAGCAGCTTCATAAGATGTGATCACATCAAATGCTTAATGGAAAAATGGCAACCCCATTTTGTGCTTAAACGATGAGTATGACCTATGATCAAATGCTCTCATTTGACTCCTAAGTCAAAATACTCAAACATAGGTGACCTTGTCGCCGACCCCTATCTAGATGAAGTACATATGTTTTGGAGTCTCTCTATTTTCTCTTATGTTCTCTCATTAAGTTTTCATAAAAAAAAACTTCATCTAGAAATCTTTTTCATTTCTATTCTTCTGTCTTTGTGAATATCCTTTTGGCTCTGATCAATTCCTCAAAAATCATTCACAAATTCATTGCAAATCCTTTGAAACATTCCTCGCAATGTGAGCTGAATTATTTCTGTATTTCCTTGGAATTAAACTCGGCGTCACCGATTTAAATATTTGATCGACGAAAAGGATCTGCCCTAAAGTCCCTGACTTTCGGACCCACCGATTCATCTTAATTCGGTGTCACCGATTTATTTCTTTCAGGATATCATCTTCTGCAGCTCCACTCAATGATTCTCTATGCATGTTTCTTTTGACCTGTTGTGATTCTTAAGGATCCCACTTCTTTCTTTCCATCTTCCCTGACCTTCCTAGTTTGCTGTCCTTTTCGGCACTTGATGTCAAAGGGGGAGAAGACTTAGGGGGAGACGAGAAGATTTAGGGGGAGAAGAAGAGCAATCTTACCTTAAGGGGGAGAGAATCACATCAAAGCTTTGCCGTGTTCCACATTGGATATTACATTTGGCATCATTCTTTTGATTTTGCTCTTTCCATCAAACCCCTTGATCTGAGAAAACTCAAAGGGAGAGGAATCTTCACAATTGATATCTTATGGAAAGCAAAATCTCTCAGAGTTCATTGAAAATCTTTTAGTTTCGGAGACATGTTTGCTGATTCAAGCTTGTGCTCAATATGAGACACTCTTTATACATGTCATCCCTGGCTTGGAACTCTTGATGTTCTTGCAGTTGGTTGAAGAAATACTCTTGTGTTATCTAACCTTGTTTTCCCAAGTTTATCTCTTCAGGTACAATGCCAAGGAACCTCAAGGTAAGTATATGCACTTTGCAGAATGTGCATGATGGTGACTTGCTTGTGAATACTTGTTTGCAAGAAATCACCATGCATATACACATTATCACTCACTTCTTTTCAGCTGCTCTGATGCATATAGCCAAGCTGCATGTAGCACATCTTGCGTTTCTCTCTTGTGTGCTTGTGGTAGTCCAAAACCATAATTTATGAAAATCTTGCACACTTGTAGGGGAGCACTGTACTACATGTTTGTCAAAGCTTTCGTGATAATTCTGTCTTACTTTCAATAAGCTTTGATGTCTTGTTTAGTGTGTTGCCATCAATTACCAAAAGGGGAGATTGAAAGCACATTTGCTCCTGGGTGGTTTTGGTAATTAATGACAACATACTTTGTGGTTGGACTAATGCTTTTATCAAGTATGTTTCAGGAAATTCAATCACATTGGCATGGCAAAAGGATGAAGAGGTGGACCCTCAAAATGCTAAGGCAAGCATTGGCAAAAGCTCAAGACTCCATTTTGGTTTAGTGATCCAAGATCACATTGAGTCTATAGGAAAGCCAATACTATTAAAGGGGATGAGGTTATGATGATGATCTGGTTGCTCAAGTGCTTAGTGATACATCTCCTAAACTATCAACAACTTTCACTGCCATATACACTCATAAGTAATCTCGGTCCCACCGATATTCCAAACTCAGTCACACCGAGATGAACCACTTCAGCCATAAAGCCAAACCCTAGAAATCTCGGATTTTCCGATTCGAACTCGGTCTCACGAAACTTGAGTTGCCAAGCTTCAGAACCTACGTCATCAAATCGGTGTCACCGAGATGATGAAGTCGGTCCCACCGAGATTGGCAAGCTCTTGTCTTTACACGAATCGGACTAACAGAGATTATATTTTCGGTCCCACGAAAATCCCAACGTTCACATGATTTGAACTTTCGGTCTCACCGAGTTGTCAACTTCGGTCCCACCGAGATTGGTAAATGTGTGTAACGGTTGGATTTTGTGTGGAGGCTATAAATACCCTCCACCCCTCTTCATTCGTGGAGAGAGCCATCGAAAGAACTACCACTCCTACCTTACATTTACGAAGAGAACTACCTACCCTTGTGTTGAGATCAAGTTGCTCCACTCCCACCATATGAAGCTTGATATCTAGCCTTCCCAAGTTGCTTTCCACTCAATCCTTTCTTCCACCACAGCCAAATCGGTGAGGAGAGTTGAGTGTTGGGGAGATTATCATTTGAAGCACAAGAGCAAGGAGTTCATCATCATCAACACCATCTATTACCTTTTGGAGGTGGTGCCTCCTAGATTGGTTAGGTGTCGCTTGGGAGCCTCCGTCGAGATGTGGAGTTGAACCAAGAAGTTTGTAAGGGCAAGGAGATCGCCTACTTCGTGAAGATCTACCCCGAGTAAGGCTAGCCCTCCGTGGGCGTAGGCCATGATGGAATAGACAAGGTTGCTTCTTCGTGGACCCTTCGTGGGTGGAGCCCTCCGTGGACTCTCGCAGCCGTTACCCTCCGTGGGTTGAAGTCTCCATCAGCGTGGAAGTGCGATAGCACCACCTATCGGAACCACGAGAAAAATCACCGCGTCTCCAAATTGCGTTTGATCTTCTCCACTCCTCTTTACTACTTGTGCAATTTACTTTCCGCTGCCCATACTCTAGAATTGCATGTGTAGTATGCTACTTGACTTGTGTGTTATGCAAAATCTGCCAAAATCTGTCCTTGACAAAAGACGGAATTTTTATCTTGTCGAGTAGTCTAATCACCCCCCCCCCTCTAGACACTCTCACCTTCTTCGATCCTACACCTGGATCCATCAAAATGGATAGTCCAATATGTGTGATCCGGCTTCTCCTCTGGTGCTTGCAACTCAGTCCAATCATTGATGAAATCCACAAGTGCTTGAGACTTCACTGCCGTCCGAGGTACGTACTTCAATCTGTGCGGCCCAAGTTCTATAGCCCACTTGGCAATCCGCCGATCGCCTCCGGTTCAGATGATATCCCCAAAGGAGCTGAATCGACCAACGTGATGGGGTGCCCTTGGAAATCTTGCTTCAACTTCCGCTTGCCATAAAACTCCATATACCAACCGCCAATGCGGATACCTCTGCTTAGATTCAATAAGCACCTTGCTGATATAGTAAACCGGTCGCTGAACCGGATATTCCTTGCCCGCCTCCTTGCGTTCTACCACAATAGCCACGCTAACTGCGCGAGCATTGGCCGCTACATATAGTAATAACGGCTCCTTGTCGACCGGAGCTGCAAGAACGGGCGGATTGGCTAATTGCCGCTTCAAGTCTTCCAACGCTTCATCAGTAGCCGGACTCCAGATGAATTGATCTGTCTTTCTCAGCATCTGGTATAAAGGGATGGCCTTCTCTCCGAGACGGCTGATAAACCGGCTCAGTGTGGCGATCCGACCCGCCAAACGCTGAACATCATTGATACACTTCGGTTTAGCCAGGGAGGTGATAGCCGTAATCTTCTCCGGATTAGCCTCAATTCCTCTATTGGACAAAAGAAAACCCAGTAACTTGCCTGCCGGAACACCAAAGACACACTTGGCCGGGTTAAGGATCATCTTGTAAAATCGCAAGTTGTCAAAGGTTTCCTTCAAATCTGCCACCAGTGTCTCCTTCTGCCTTGACTTGACTACAATATCATCCACATAAGCGTGCACATTACGGCCGATCTGTTTATGCAAGCAGTTCTGTACACACCATCGATAAGTGGCTTGGGCGCTCTTGAGCCCAAAAGGCATAGACACATAGCAGAAGGCTCCAAAGGGAGTAATAAACACCGTCTTCTCCTGGTCCTTAACCGCCATTTTGATCTGATGATACCCAGTATGCATCCAAAAACTCAAGCGCTCACAACCCGCCGTGGCATCAATAATCTGGTCAATGCGGGGAGGGCAAAAGGATCCGCCGGACAAGCTTTGTTAAGATCCGTGTAATCCACACACATATGCCAAGTGCCGTTTTCTTAAGAACCAGCACCGGATTAGCAAGCCACTCGGATGGAACACCTCAATGATAAAGCCAGCCGCTAAGAGCTGCCACTTCCTCTCAATGGCTTTATGCCTTTCTTCGTTAAACCGGCGGAGAAACTTTACCGGTTTATACTTGGGATCAACATTAAGAGTGTGCTCACGAGTTCCCTCGGTACACCTGGCATGTTAGAAGGCTTCCATGCAAAAATGTTCCGATTCTCACGGATGAACTCGATGAGCGCGCTTTCCTATTTAGGGTCCAAGTTGGCGCTGACAGTGAACTGCTTGGACGAATCGCCGGGCACGAAGTCAACAAGCTTGGTCTTAGCCGCCGATTTGAACTTCATATCTGAATCATGCTCTGTAGTGGGCTTCTTCAAAGGGGTCATGTCCGCCGGATCAACATTGTCCCTGTAATATTTCAACTCCTCCGTGGCACAAACCGACTCTGCATAGGCCGCATCGCCTTCCTCACATTCCAAGGCAATCTTGCGGCTCCCATGAACCGTTATTGTCCCCTTGTGGCCCGGCATCTTGAGCTGCAAATAGATATAACAAGGTCGTGCCATGAATTTGGCATAAGCCGGCCGCCCAAACAAGGCGTGATACGGGCTCCGGATTTTCACCACCTCAAAGGTTAGTGTCTCGGATCGGGAATCATGCTCGTCCCAAAAGCCACCTCGTGGCTATCTTACCAACAGATATGCTGATTTGCGGGCACCACACCATGGAACACCGTATTAGATGGTGCGAGATCTCTCGTCATAGCCCCATGCGGCGGAATGTCTCATAATACAGGATGTTATCTATCCCTCCATCCATGAGCACTTTGGTGAATTTATAACCTCCCACACGAGGGTCTACCACTAATGCCAACCGGCCCGGATTGTCAACCGGGGTGGGTGGTCCTCCTACTCCACATGATAGGCTGCTCCGACCAGCGTAAATAACGTGGTACGGCGGTTCAACGAGTTCACCACTCGCCAGGGAGTTTCGGTCGCTTATCCAAGCTAGTTGTGAAAACGTGATACTACCCATTGTTCAACTGTTTTTGCTGGCTCTGATAACCAGACTGCTGTTGCTGCTGCTGCTGTTGGTTGTAACCCCCTTGACCGCTCTGATTATTCTGGTTGTTGTGACCGCCCTGATTGAGACCTGAACCGGAAGCTCCATCGTGACCCGGCCCATGGAAACCAGATCCTGAGCCACCACCTGACCCACGGTCATACCGGAAGGCATTAGAGTTCTTAAATTCCTGCATGATGTAACAATCCTTCCAAAGGTGGTTAGCCGGCGCCTCCTTCGTCCCGTGCTTTGGACAAGGCTGGTTCAACAAATAGTTTAAGTGATCCGGGTTAGGATTTGGAGCCCCATTACGATTTGCCGCTTTACCTCTGCGCCGCTGACCCTTGTCCTGCGCATTAGTGTTAGCCACAAAATCCATGCTGCCATCCGCCTTACGCTTGCCTCCGTTTCCATGGCCCGCCGGTTTGTACTGATGCCCCTTGGAGTTTCTATTCTTCTTTCCCTTCCCTGCTTCATCATCATCAGTCTCGGGATCCTTGGTACTATCAGAATCAGCATACTTCACCAAAGCGGCCATGAGAGTTCCCATGTCATTACAGAACCGCTTCATACGTCCAATTTAAACTTTAAAAGCATAAACCGGCAGTTGCCCTCCAGGGTTAAGATCGCAGAGTCAACATTGATCCTGTCAGACGAGTGCAAGACTTCCGAAGCGCGGCATACCCAATGGGTTGTTGACTCTCCGTCCTCCTGAACACAAGCCGCCAGGTCTACTATGGACTTGGGCTGCTTACACGTATCTTTGAAATTCTGGATAAACCGGGCCCGCAACTGGGCCCATGAACTGATAGAATTAGGCGGCAGGCTCTTCAACCAAGTATGGGTCGTGCCTTCCAGCATCATGGTGAAGTACTTTGCACATGCGGTCTCATCCACATCTAGCATCTCCATGGCCATCTCATAACTCTCTACCCACGCTTCTGGAGATAAATCAGCGGTGTAATTCGGCACCTTGCGTGGACCCTTGAAATCCTTGGGCAGGCGTACATTGCGTAAAGCGGGGACTAAACAGGGTACTCCCAAAGCGGATGCGACCCCTGGCCCGGCAGAGGTGGTAGGACGAACCGGTGTAAGCTGACCTGCCTCGTTCTGCGTTGCTAACTCGGCCTCCCTTCGTGCCCGGGCCCGGTCCACTACATCCTGAGCATCGCGAACACCACCTGCCGGGTTATTGCCACGGGCCGTTCACGGCCTCGCTGCGTTACTTTCGATATGGGCCGGTTCATCTAGGCACCTGCTATAGCTCCGGCTTGGGCGAGGTGTGGAGTGAATCCGATCGCGGCTGTATGAATATGCCTCTGTTGAATCAAAGCGGTCGGAGAAGTTCCTTAACCCGGCGTCTCTATTGCTTATGGAGAGTCTCCTTCCACCGGGATAGCTTCTAATCGCGCAGCAGCTGCAACAAGATTGTCCATAGGATTAGAATAATGACCCGGAGGTGTCTGAACCAGCGGAGGAATCACAATGTTCTGTCGAGGAGGTTCCATCAGGCGAGGTTGGACCGTCGCCCCTGGCCCTGGTGCCTCGACCCGGTTTGCCTCCAGGTGCCCCGGCGGATTACTGGTTCCAGCTCCCAGAGTGTGAAAGAGATTTCGAGGGTCGAACCCTAACGGCAGGCGTGATCTGTGCTTCCGCTTCAAGACCTCTTGTGATGCGTTCTAGTCGAGTATGAGCTTATAGGCCTGGGCGTCCAAAGCGGCCCGCTCTGCGGCCATCCTGCCCTTCTCTGTTGCCAGGTCGGCTTTGGCCTGTACGATCTGCTCTCTCACCTTTGCAATCTCTGCATCATGGGCCTCCTGATCCGCCGGATTGGCCTCTGCCATAAGTGCAGCTAGTGCATCAAACAGTCGACAGAACTTGAACCGTGGGCGACAAGGCCTCCTGCCCTCGCTGACCGGAGAGCATTGCTGCTGCGGTCGAAGAGTGATTCGCCGCTGCGTGCGGCCATGAATATTCCAACCGGTTGATCTGATCTGGGGTCCGGAATCTTCGCCATCGGAACAGCCCCTAATCTGGTCATCTTACAACGTGGTACAATGATTCGGTCTCTCCGGTTGAAGATTCGTCGCGCGGAATAGGCGACGGTCTCGCTACCGTATCTCGACTCATCCTCATGCTCTCCTCCGTGGATGACTCCCACGAAGGCACGCTTCACGGCGGTTTAACTGGGTAGATCTCGCCGCTGAGCCGTCTCGGCGAGGTCGGTGCGGATGTCCGCTCAGCCCAGCTCACCAATCTTGCCGATAAAAAGCGTGTATGCCACCAAAGGGGACCCGGTACGATACTCGATCGAATCGGCCGGGACCCCATCTGCGTCGTCGATGTAGATCTTGCCACGACGACTCTTGGTCATCCGTCCCACAAAGATAGCCTTGAGTCCTTTGAGTTTGCCCTCCAAGATCATCAAACCGTCGTCACGATAGCCCCACGGTGGGCGCCAAGCGTCGTGGATTTGTCACGGCGGATGTCCTAGTGAAAGGACTTAGTCGTGGAGCCATCGCTACGGGTTAACTTGAAGGGGTTAAAGCGGACACAAAGACACAAAGGTTTATCTGAGTTCGCCCTTCGATGAAGGTAAAGCCTCGTCTAGTTGTGATGGAATTGATGTGATCTCGATGGCTAGGAGCAAAAAAGCCGCCTAGGCTCGAGTTGTTGTTGTCGTCCTTGAACGCCGCGGGTCGTCCCCTTATATACACAGGTGACGCCCGTCGGTCCATGGAGTCCCATACCGGTTCATACTCGTATCCCGGCTGGTCTCTCTCTATTCCTAACTTACAATACAAGTTTATACATCAGGCCGGTTTACTGCTACAGTTTCTAAACCGACTACAGGCCTTGGGCCTTCATCTGCTTATACTACTAATGAAGTTAACCCGGCCCAGGTAGGCCGGTTCACGCCCAGTGGTAATATCTCCAACAGGAAGGGTCATGGCTGGAAAAGCACTCTTACTCCTCATCTGGACCCCAAGACCCCCGCACATCTGGATTACTTGGGTTTTCTCTTCATTCGGACTAGCCTTTTTCACCGTCTGAGAGCGACAAGTGAATATGTGTTTGAAGAGGCCCCAGTGCGGCCGACAACCCAAGAAGTTTTCACACAAAGACACGAAAGCAGCGAGATAGGCAATGGAGTTGGGTGTGAAATGATGGAGTTGTGCCCCGAAGAAGTTCAAAACCCCCCAGAAGAAAAGATTTGGCGGCAGTGAAAACCGCGGTCAACATGGGTAGCTAAGAGGACGCACTCACCCTCCTGAGGCTGCGGCTGCCATTCTGACCCCAGAAGCCTTACTGACATGTGGGGGATCAGTCCTTCGTTGGCCAGGTCGTCGAGGTCCTTCTGAGTGATGGTTGAACGAATCTAATCGCCCTGGATCCAACCTTGCGGCAGGCTGGACCGCGATGAGGATCCGCCCCTACTGGTCGCTCTCCCCTTCGCCTTCGCCGTCGCCTTCTTTGCCCGCTCCAAAGCCGCCGTCTTCTCCTTCACCATTGTCGCCGACGAGGCAGGCATGAAGCGGCAGCGCTAAGCAGGTGGTGAGCGCAGCAGATGAATCTGGAGACGAGGGAGGGGAAAATGAGAGTGCACTGTTCAAAAACCCCCGCCCGGCGCCTTATATGAAGCCGCTTCGAGGGATCGATCGGTAGGCCCGGCGATCTGTCAAATCCGTAACGATCGCGCTCGATGCGTGGCGAAAAAAGCGTCATGGAGATCGGCGTCTCTGCCTTATCCCATCCGAGTATCGCGGTCTTCTCCGCTTCGCGCGCTTCCCGAAATCCGGATCCCGCTAAATCCGTTAACAGCAGAGCAACTTGTCAGACGGCAGATTTCCTACGATCCGTCGCTCGGAAATCTCCAAGTTCATAAAGTTCACTCGACAGATGAAAAGAATGGATCAAGGCGACTGAAAGAAAAGTTGACGCCATCACTAAAAAGTCATTGATCCAGAGTGAGACACACTCACAACACAAAAACAGGTCAGAAAGATTATCAACTCCTTCCTCACTCAAACCTCGATCCATTCGCGGGCTAATGATGAAGTCATGTACCAAGGGTAGGGTCATGGACCTGTCCAAGGTATCCTCCCCAAGGACATCTTTAGAAGAAACTGCCTTCCAGTCGACCTGGAAGGATTCCACTCGACGGACTCAAAGACACTCGACCATGAAGACTCACTCGACCACCAGGAGTTCAAGAGCCACTCTGTATCCAAACGGTCTGTAATTAAGTAGTCTTTATGGTCATGATGACACTTTATGTAAGGCGTTTCCAGTAACGCCAGGCCTTAATGTACTTTAAACCCTCCGCTAAGTGGGCTGGCTGGGGTCCTGGCACACACTATATAAGCCACCCCCCTCCACAGGCAGAAGGGTTCGCACCCCTGTAATCCATACGCATATAACCGCCTCCGTGCTCCAAGACATAGGGCTGTTACTTCCTCCGAGAAGGGCCTGAACTCATAAATTCCTTGCGTATACAACTATTCCATAGCTAGGATCTTGCCTCTCCATACCCACCCCCTATTCTACTGTCAGTCTTAGTACCACGACAGCGGGAATGCCACTGTCCGTGCCGGTCTTCGTCACGCTGTCGAGTTCCTTCTCGCCTACTTCGAGCATCGTCGTCCCGCTACTAACCTAGCCGTCGCCATTGTCGTCAGGCCGCGGCCGCCGCCCGCTCACCCGAGCCGCACCGCACATCCACCCGAGTCGCGCCACACGTCCACCTTCTTCTTCTTCGTCCAGCACCAGCTCATCGCCAGCGCTGCCGTCATCTTCCCCGACCACTTTGTCTACTCCGACCACCGTTGGTGACATCGGCCCCACACCGAATGGTGCCACAACCGTTGCCGAGTCTCCTTATTTGCTGGCCCCTCCGACTCCTCGACATGGTGTACAACTCATGCAAGTCCCTCATCTATGCATGCCTGATGCTGGCAACATCGATGTGTGCCTTCATCCACGACGTGTCCCCGGGCCTGGCAAGCCTGGTGTGGCGCTTCGTTAACTTCGTCTTCGTCCGTCTACGCATGCCCGGTGATGGCAACACCGACGTGTGCCTTCTTCTACACCGTGTCCCCGGGTTCGGCAAACCCGTCGCGACGCTTCACCAACAACGTCTTCTTCATGGCGCACTACTGTGCCCATGACTAACTCGGCACCTCCTTGGGCCCGCGGCTCCATGGCGACTTCCTCAACACCGACTACCCCGACTCGACATTGACCACGACATTCTTCACACGGCCACCTCAACCATGACTACACCACCCACGCTCTCGGCTACCTCAACGATGGCACAAAGGGCTACCGCCTGGCTTGAGCAACCTCGTCGGTTTCCACTCCAGCCACGACTTCCGTGATGCATCGACTATTATGACCGGGGAGGGGGGGTGTCCGTTGGCTTACTTCAGATTCTTCTCCAGTCTCACCATATACGCCGTTACCTTTGTGACTGCCGGGGGTGTTGACTATCACGATTATTTAGGAAACATAGGATATCGTAGGATTTATTCTACCTTGCCTTCTTCTCCAAGATGACCACCTACTCCTATATATATGCCCACGAGGCTCAAGAAATAAACATCAATTCCCTTCTAACAATCAAGGATGAGGTGCGCCTTTGGGCCAAGGCCGATGCCACAAGGATAAGGAACATCATTCGTGAGAGTTAGCCTTTTTTGTGTTTTGGGGATGAGCAACCCCTTTGATCTGTTTGCTCCAGCACTCACAACCATGCCTCTAGCACACATGGCTTTGTGAGTGTATGTAATCCCATGCTAACACTCCTCTTCTATTAATGAAAAGATACACAACTTTTGAGCATTTTAAAAAGTGAGGCCATGAAGGCATGTCAAAAATCTATCTCCGAAACACAGATTGAACATCGGCATCCTTTCCAGCTTTAGGGCATCTCCAACACCGACCTTCAAATCACTCGCAAACGTTCGGATCGCACGGTTCGGACGTGTTCTGCCATCCAGCATGTTCCTGTATCAGTCCGTAGGCCGGTCCGGACGCGCTTTTTCCCGCAAAGCGGAGACAAAGTGGATACTTTGCGGGCGTCCGGACCGCTGCGACACCACTCCTGACTATCTTGGCCCACCCAAAAACCTCCTCCCTTGCCCGCAAGCGTTCCTGCCTGGCGCCAGCTGCCCACATTCTTGCCACTGTAGAACGGCATCTCCACAATGACGCTAGAAGAGAGCGGACGCGACCTCTGGCGCCCATATTAAAGTGGCGCGTCACCCGAGAGAGCCGCCCGTGCTATGTCCTCAGTGTCCGCACTTGTTCAATGCCGGAGCGACTTTTGCTGTGTGGGACGAGACAAATATCTATCATGCCCGTTCAATGCATGTACGTCTGTATGCTGCCCTTAAGCAGACTCGCCGGCGAAGGAACCAACTTTGGCTTCGCGTATTGACGCATTCAGACGCTTGGCCTCGTCGGGATCCGCTATTTAAAGGTGACCACACCCGGCTAAACTCCACACCACAACACTTCTGCTCCCACGTACTTCTCCCTTGCACCGCATCCACCATGACCGCAAGCTCTAGCGCTATGTGGGAGAGCCTGTCATTGGAGCAGAAGCACGAGGTGGCCTCCCTTGCAGCCGCCTGACAGCCCCGCTGCACCCGGCGGATCGAGCACGGCATGCCGGCCAGCTTGCCCGAGGTCTCCGACGTCAACCCTACGGGCTCTGACGATGACGCGGCGATGGAACTCGCGCCGGTGCATGCCGGTCTGACCTTGGAGTAGGTGAGGCGCACTACGGCGTCACCATGGTAGAGGAGGAGGAGCCTGCGCCGACTCCTATGTCGGCGTTCCAGTAGACGCAGGAGGAGCAGAGGCACAACTTGTTCCTCCTCGAGCAGCACCAGCTGGCTGAGGGTCAAATCAACAGTAAGTGCGCAAGCAAGGTGGCCGTGACCGCCATGACCGAGACAAGCTCAAATTTTGTTACGAAGCAGCTGGCGCTCTACGAGGCCAAGTGTGCTCAAGGCGCCGCTCGCAACGCACAACCGGCGTAGCCAGACACGGACGCGGCAGCACATGCACTGGCGGCGCAGGCGGTCGAGGACTCCAATGCCGCCAGCTGCGCGTCCTATGCGCCGCCGTCCAACTTCCGAGGGCGTATGTGGCAGGTCGACATCGACGGACCGTCCACGTCCATCGTCGACCTTTTGAACCTCGCCGCCGTTTATGAAGACGACAGATGAAGAACGTGGTCATCGATGCGAAATACAAAGGAAGTTGACATCTGGCACCACCGTTGGATAGGTCCCTTTTAATGAAAAATATTTGTAATGTAATGAATTTCATCTTTTTTATATGAAAGTTTGTTGTGTTTGCATGAATTTCATCCGATTAATTGATACTTGGTTCGAAATATATGCGAACAGCTATGGATGACTGGCTTTCACGTCCGTGTTCACGGACAGATGCCCAGACAAATTTATGGATCAGCAAGATGCCCATTAGCCTCAGGGCCTACGCTCAAAAACAGCCGCAGCTAGCGCGAAACCAACAGCTAGTTCAGTGAACTGCGCCCACCGGGACAAGCAAACCAAGCGTGCCTGTCGATCCTCTGGGCAGAAACGTCCATCAGTTCTAGCCTCGCTTCACGTCCTAGGAAAAAGCGCAAAAGCGAGCGCTCTTTCTGCATGCGCGCAGCGCCTCGTGCATGCGAAATTATCTTCTTCTCGTGTAAAAATCTCTCGTTGCCCTCGTGGACTGCTCGTCCGGCCGACACCGCGGCCGCGAGTGACATCGGACACGCCGATGCAGCGACCATGAAAAGGGGAAAAAAGACGTGTGCATCTCATCATACTCGTGGCAGGCACAGTGACAGCAGTCTGCAGTTTGCAGGCACGGAATAAACACGGGAAAGCGAGTAATGTGCATGGGTTTTACCAACCCGTCTTCGTTTCGGCGCAGTGAAGCAAGGGCATCTCTCCATCTTGCAACGTCGACATGCTCGTTGCGTGGACTCCTTTTCACCCTTCGCAAATCCGGGAATATATTCCGGTCAATTTCTTTGAGGGGTCACTTCATGGATACGGCGAATATATGATCAATGAGCCCGGAGCGGACCAGTACGGAGACACGGAATAGGAAGATTTCCTGGTTTTCATGATTGGTGCTGCTAAAAAGAACAGCACGAAGCGAGAGGAAAGTGAGGCCGAGTAGGAGCGTGCATCAACAATGCCACACAAGTCGCATATAGCACGACAGTTTCACTTTATTTCAGATAGACCACAACCTAGCGTATTTGATTGGCGAATGACATATGCATATGGTGCAATGCCAACGAATTGACCGAGGTTAGTGACATCCAATTGTTGTTGTTGTTGTTGTTTTCCTTTTGAAAAAGAGGATTTGCCCCGGCCTCTGCATCCGAAAGATGCATGCAGCCATATTATTGAAAAAAAATTCAGCAAACACAAAGCCTGGTCTAATTAAGATCAGAGTCCTTCTTGAGACCGTCCCCCGCGTCGCCCTCCCGCTAGGACGGCTCGGGTGAAAACCCTAGCCGACCTCGTTGGGCACGTCCATCCTCCCCCTCCCCTCCGCCGCCGCTAGAGGAGGTCGCCGCAAAGCCTCAGCGTGATGGCGGCGGCGAGGCTCTTCCTCCCGCTAGATCGGTGGCGGGTCACCCATGGCGCCGGGCGCTCTCCCTCGATCTGCGTCGCGGCGGCGCGTTAGGCTACGACGCAAGGCGGCGACATGGTGTTGGGCGGGGGAGGCGGAGCTGCGGCTCCGAGGAAGATCTGGTCGCGCCGACCGTTCGATGGGCTCGCGGGCATGGCGGCCTTGGTCGCGGTGGCCGGCGGCTCGGCCTGTCGGCGGCGGCTGGATCCCGGGGCGGCGGCCCTGGAAGGTGACGGCAGGTGAAGCTCGGGCTTCCCGCGACGTCATGGCGTGGTACTGTCCCTGTCCAAGGCGGATCTGCATCGCCGATCTCGTGGTTTTGCCGCGGATTGGTTCAGATCAGAGACGGTGATGAGCGTGCGGGATCGATCTCGGCGGCTCTCGCAATTTGGCGAGGTGGAGTGGGAGTCCTCCTTACAGGCTCTAGTGGTGGCGCATTCAGGCAGTGGCCGGTGTGCCAGGGCTCCTACGGTGGCACTGCTGTTGCGGTTGGTCGCCAGATCTAGGCGGCTAGATCTGGGGCTTTGAAGGCGGTCGAGACAGTGCACATGTTGTCGGGTGGATGTCTTGGGACGGATCCGAGTGAAAACTTGGTCTTCGGTCATTCGGAGCCGGTGATGACGATGCCCTTATCATCGTTTCCTTCATGAAGGCATCATCGAGGTACAAATTCCAAACCTACCCAATACCTCCGGGGGAAACCCTACATCAGTTGATCGGATGACGGCGGCATTCATGTGTCGTTATCCCCTTGGGGGCGGCATTCTTGGAGATGCACTCGGGCTCGAGGGACCAGTGGATGGCTTCTTCGGTGGAGCGGTGTTTCTTTCTACATATTCATGGCGGCGGCTCTTGGCGGCATGGAGCAGCGGAGGCTTGGTGTTAGATGTGTGGTGATGGACACGTGGAGGAGGTTGACGCTGTCTGGCGTCGTGGTGGCGTCGGCGGCAGCTAGACCGGGCAAGGTCGATGCAGCAGTACAGCTCTGAAAATGGATTGGTGGCAGGAGGCTGCGGCGGCCTCATACCCGGCAGACGTCCTGGTTGAGGAGCACGCCGGACTGGTAGGTTCCCATACCCGGCAGGCGTCCTGATTGGGACCTCTGGCCTTAGATGTTAGTTTGGCTGCGAGGTTTGTTTGGTATTAGGCCCAGACTATCAGCGCCACTTCATCAACTGGATAGGAGTAGCGACAGATGTTGCTTAGACGATGACTTTGGTCTTACTGTTGTACGACTTTGTAAAGTCATGTGTTAATAATTATTAATATGACCGTATGCATCATCCAGATGCAGAGCTGGGGGTATTCCTCCTATTCTAAAAAAAGACATAAAGTCTGGTATGTGAAGTGCAACTCACAGACGGAGCACAAAATAATAAAGGCTAATAAAATAAAGCAAAGCCACGACCGGCTGAACGAAGTGGACATCAAGGACTTATTCTATTATGCGATCGCCATCCAAAATGGTTGAAAATAGCCCGTGCTACCATCTCCCATCGGTTGCACCCAGTAGGCAAATGCTCACTGGAGGCCGTAGGAGTGAGTAGCAACCACGTACGGATCCATGCCGTAGCTCTGAAAATAACCTGCAAGAAGTTTAGAATATATAACCTGTTAAAAATCATATCGTTCCTGCAGTTCATATAGCCCAAAGAAGTGCGCATATTCTAATCCGAATATTTGACGCAATGTCCGATTGTACTCCATTTAGCCACGTCCCAAACAACGTATCTATGCTAGATGGAGGGGTTATATTAAAGGCTATATGAATTGATCGCCAAAGTAACTTTGCGAGAGGGAAAACAATGAATAAATGTTGGATTGTTCGGTCATGAACATAAAAACAACATCGTGAACTACCAACCCATCGTCACTTTAGTAAATTATCTTTGGTAAGAATGACCTGCTTGTGCACAAACCACATGAAAATTTTGATGCGCAAGGGAAGAACCTTAACTTTCCAAACGTGTATCGATCTTGGGATTGGGCCAGAGTTAGTGAGGTCTAAGTACATAGATTTAATCAAAAACACTCCATTCCCCATTAACTTCCAGTTTACGGCGTCTGAGAGTTGAACGTCCATCAACCTCCGCACCAAGTATAGCCAGGAGTTCCATCGTTCCCCTACTAAAGCCCGCCGTAATTGGATATTCAAAGGTACCGTCTGTAATACTATTGCCACGTAATTGAAAGTGCAATCTTGCTCTTAAAGAGTATTTTTGATATTGATGACAAACCTACATATAGGGGACTAACCTTGTTTGCTAAGTATATACACAGGCCGTTTGTCCTCTGGCTTTTCTTTAGTAAGCATCATGATCGCATCATATGAGATTTTACTCAAGCAAATTATCAATGAGGAAAGGAGCAAACAAAGATGAAGTATTGTGCTCTTTTTATATTTCTTGACTAATAGGAATCCTGCACTATTAAGAGGGGATCCGAAGTGTAGGTTCAAGACTTGCTCACATTTTTGTCTCATAAACAATTCTTTCACAATAGACCAAAATCCCTAGCAATATCCCATAGCCAAAACCTACCACTTCTCCTAGCCGGATCATCCGGACGGCTACCCAGATCATCCGGGCTTCACCCGGATCAGCCGGACCCTGCACCGGATCATCCGGAAAATAGGTGTTCTCCATCAAAGAACGGTGTGGCTGAAGCCGGATCATTCGGACGTTCCTCCGGATCATCCGGGCTGTTCCCCGGATCGTCCAGATCCTCTTCCGGATCATCCGGATAACCATGCCCTGTTTTCACAGGAGCCAGATGTTGTAGCCGGATCGTCCGGTCAGCCATCCGGATCATCTGGGGCTTGTCCGGATCATCCGGGGTTGCCTCCGGTCTATCCGGGCTGCTCGCAGCTTTGCTGCAACCATCTGCATCCGGGCCTTCTGCCAGATTTATCCGGACAATGTCCAGATCATCCGGGTGGTGTCCCACATCATCCGTGGTGGTCAACTTGTGTCCAAACGGCTCAATTATGGACATGGTATAAATAGCCCCTTACCCCTTCGAGATAAGGTTGAACACTCCACACAAACACGCCTCAAGAACACCAGTGCTTCCCCTCTCTTGCTCACACACTAAATCCCAGATCCCGGCTTGATTCTTGAGAGTTTCGAAGAGTTGTTCCAATCAAAAGAAAGATCTTCTTCCTCCCCTTCTTGTGACCAAAGCCAATCGAAGTTTGAGCAAGTCTTGAGTCTTTCCCCTGGGATCTTGTTACTCTTGGAGGTTGGAGACTCCTAGGCGGTAGGAGTCATTCGGTGAGGAATCAACTATTGTGATTACCCCCGAAAAGTTTGTGAGGGTTTGGAGACCACCCCAAGGTCTACCACTAGTGGTTGAGAAACGCCTTTGTGGTGTTGTCTCAAAGGGAGAATAGGGTGAGCCTTCGTGGCGTTGGTGTGCCTTCTTGGTAACATCCACCTCTCTAACGGTGACTAGCTTCCCTCCAAGGAAGTGAACATCGGCATACATCCTCGTCTCCCGGAGTTGCGGTTATTCCTAACCCTAACTCTCTACTTGTGGTTACTTGTCTTGTTGCACTTACTTACATCATATTGTGCTTGCTTACTTATATGCTTGTGTTACTTGCTTAGTACTTAGTACTTACTAGCAATTGTTAGGCTCACCTTCATATTCCGCATTATTACCTAAAATTGCTAAGTAATAATTAAAATTTGTAATTGTACCTATTCACCCCCCTCTAGGTCCATCTCGATCGTTTCAATTGGTATCAGAGCCTCGTGCTCTATTCTTGTGGCTTAACTGCCCTAGAGCGAGATGAACTCGGATGGTACTCCCCTGGTTGTAGATCCTAAGGATAAAGGCGAGGCTTCCTCCGAAGTCAAGACCTTTACGTCGGAGGATCTAGAACGGGCCCTTGCTAAGCAAAAAGAGGAGCATGATGCTTCTCTTGAGGCCTTAGTCCAAATGAGATTAGCCACGTTGTCCACGGTGCTTGCACCACTCTCGGGTGGTCTTTGCTTGAGGCCAACTGTGCCTACTCCATCACTTGGTCAACAACCTTCTAGCAATGAACACGCCAGTGTTCCTTGGCTTTATGCAAGACTTCAGGTTGAGAAACCAAGATATAACCCTCAAGGCAAACCTCCTTTACTAAGTGCCACTTCGATTTTGCCTTGTGGAGAGTTGCTATGCAGGATCATCTTCGACATGGAAGCGATGAGATCTTGGAGATCTGGAGTATGGCTATCATGTGGTTGATCCAAAGAACCCCACACCAAGAGAAATATATGACAAGAACCTCAATGACACTACAATCATGTGTATAAGGAGAGGTATGGATGAAAAGCAAAGGAGACCGTTCATACACATCACAAGTGCCAAGGAACTATGGGAAAGTATTATACAATCCAAGACTGGCACCTCTACCCTCCGGAGTGCTCAATATGAAATTGCCAAGGGGCAATTGCAAAACTTCTGTATGGAGAAAGGTGAAACCCCCAATCAACTCCATGAGCGCCTCATGACTCTCGCTGCCGATATTAAGTCATGTGAGTGTGACAAGACACAAGATGGAGTCAACATGACTAAAAGATTCCTTGTGGATAAATTGCTTCATGCTCTTGCTCCATATCACCATCAAATGGTGTGGGACATAAGACAACACCAAACCTTCAAGGAAATGACTACAAATGACATCATATCCACCTTTCAACTATTTGAAGAGTCAAAGGCTAATGCCACAAAACATCTTGCCATGCATGGTTCCCCATCATCAAAGGTCAATCTTGCATTGAAGGCCAAGCATGTATGTGAAGATGAGAAAAGTGAAGAAGAAGATGATGATGATGATGATGAAGATGGTGATGAGATTGAATCCGACGAGGGTCCTTCATATGAAGACATGGCTCTCTTTGTCAAGAAGTTTAGCGCGGGAAAATTCAAGGGAAGATTCCAAAAGAAGAAAGTAAGAAAATGCTACAACTGTGAGGAAACCAACCACTTCTCAAATGAGTGCCCTTATGAGAAGAGAGAAGATAAACCAAGGTTTCCCAAGACCTTTCCTAAGAAGAAATTGCCAAATCCTTTGAACTCCAAGCTCAAGAAGAGAGATGGGAAAGCAATGGTTGCTCAAGAAGAATCCGATCCGGATGATGTTAGTGGTGTTGCCGGAGTTGCTCAAGATTCTCAAAACACATTGAGGCTAGTCAATAAGAGTGGTGAAGTTGTCACCTACAACTACATGAAGGATTACAAGGGCAACGCTCACAAGTGTCTCATGGTGAAGGCCGTGGTAGAAGATGGAGAGGATCAACACTCTCCTGACAAGGTCAAGGTAACCCCACGATCAAACCCTCCTCTTTTCACTCCTCCTACTCCGAGTGATGAGTATCTTGATGCGGAGGATAGTTATGAGGATGATGATCTAAATAATCCTATGCTTGCTAAACTTAATAAGTTCATGTGCTCCCTCAAAGGAAAGAAGCTCACTATGTTTCGTATGCTTATGGAGATGGTGAGTAAGCACACCATCACCATTAAGGAACTCGAAACCCTCGTCACCGAGGAAAAGGAAAAATGTGAAATCCTTGAGCGAAAAGTCCAATATGAGGAAACACGAAATGATGAACTATGCTTAAAAATTGGTGCAAATATTGATGTTCATACTAAAGATCTTGCCTCCTTGAAAAAGGCTATTGGCTCTTGTGAAGAGTTGATGAATGATAAAAGTAAGCTTGCGAAGTCTCATGCTTCTCTCTCTAAGGATTGTGAGCTTCTATCTGTGTCCCTCAAGACTAAGGAAGAAGAGCTCACCCTTCTTACAAAGAGTTTTGAGACGCTCAAACTTACTTATCTTGAAACTCTAGCTAAGGCCTACTCGTCTCCTATTATAAATGTTGATGCTTGTTCTACTAACTCTAGTAGTGATCTAGCATCTATTCTTGAGGAGAATCGTTTTCTCAAGGCTCAAATTGAGAAAGGGCTCATGACATGTGCTCAAGGGCAAAAGAACCTTAATGAGGTGTTGAGCCAACACAATGAAGTGTTCGCCAAAGAGGGACTCGGGTTTGACCCAAGCACAAGCAAGAAGAAGACATCCTCTCAAAAGTGCACCACCCCTTTAAAAGAAACTTTTGTACGAGAAGGACACAAGGAGAAAGGTAAGGTTGCTAGTGGGAAGGCCACAAGGGGCATGCCCACTCTCAACAAGCCAAAAGAGTTCATGCCTCCGTCCTATGTACTTCATAAGACTAAGGATGGATAAGTTTATGCAAAGTTTGTTGGTCCTCGAAATGCGTTTCGGTTTTATGCTATTTGGGTCCCTAAGACCCTTGTGACTAACTTGAGAGGTCCCATTGCAAGATGGGTGCCTCTAACCAATTAATAATTGTGTGTAGGTTGCCTTCTCCGGTGGAGTAAAATGGGTGATTGATAGTGGATGTACCAATCATATGACCGGAGATAGCAAATTGCTCTATGATTTCATGGAAGCTATTCAACCATTTATGAGCATTATGTTTGGTGGAGGATCAAAAGGACACGTACTTGGGTTGGGGAAGGTGGCTATCACAAATGACATGTCTCTTGCAAATGTCATGTTTGTCCAATCCCTTAAGTATCATTTGCTTTCTGTTCGTCAATTGGCATCTGTTGGTTATGATACACTATTTGGACTAACGGATGTGAAAGTCTTTAAGAGAGATACTCTCGAAGTGGCCTTTGTTGGAGAGTTGGATGGCAACCTTTACACGGTTGATTTCTCGAAAGAGAGCACATTCCATGCAACTTGTCTAATGGCCAAGGCCGACAAGGGGTGGCTATGGCATCGCCGGCTAGCCCATGTCGGCATGAGAAATCTTCAAGATCTCTTAAAGGGTAATCACATCCTTGGACTAACAAATATCTCTTTTGAGAAAGATCGTGTGTGTAGTGCATGTATAGCCGGGAAGCAACATCAATCAAAGCACCCACCCAAGAATATTGTGTCTACTTCAAGGCCTTTGGAGCTCCTTCATGTGGATCTCTTTGGGCCTCCTTCATGGGATAGTCTTGGTGGGACAAAGTATGGACTTGTCATTGTTGATGATTACTCAAGATATACATGGGTGTTTTTCCTCAAGTTCAAGGACGAGACGAAGATCACTTTCATTGACTTTGCCAACCAAGCACAATGCAAGTTTGACAAAGAAATCTTGGCAATAAGAAGTGACAATGGATCTGAGTTCAAAAACTACACCTTGGAAGAGTTCCTTAGTGATGAAGGGATTGAGCATCAATATTCAGCTCCATACACTCCTCAGCAAAATGGTGTAGCCGAAAGGAAGAACCGCACCCTTGTGGAGATGGCAAGGTCCATGTTGGATGAATACAAGTCAGCACATAGTTTTTGGGCCGAAGCTGTCAACACCGCATGCCATGCATCAAACCGGCTCTTCCTCTGCACTATATTGGAAAAGACTCCATATGAGCTTCTAACTGGAAACAAGCCAAATGTCAAGTACTTTCGTGTATTTGGGTGCAAATGTTTCATCCTCAGCAAAAGAGAACGGTTAGGAAAATTTCAATCCAAAATGATTGAGGGTATATTTGTTGGCTATGGATCAAACTCTCACGCCTATAGAGTCTACAACAAATCCAATGGATGTGTTGTAGAAACTTGTGACGTGGTGTTTGATGAATTTAATGGCTCCCATGGGGAGCAAGTTGATCTAAGTGATGTAGGTGAAGAAGATTCTTCTCAAGACATTTTGACCATGGGTGTTGGTGCACTTCTTCCTATGGAACAAGAACCTCATGATGATGAAGAAGAAGATGGAAGTCTCACACATCATCAAACTACTTCAACATCCATACCACCACAAGCTCCTACTGTTCAACCGATACCCTTAGCCCAAGTTGAAGAGGATGATCAAGTTCCTCCTCATGACAATCTTCAAGAACAAGAACAAGAACAAGAAAATCCAATCATTGATGATGAACCTCAACAAATGCAATATGAACAAGAAGATCTTCCTCCACACATTAATGATCCATATGTTGAGGATGTGGATGATGGACAACGATTGGCTAGTTGCTATGCAAGAAGAGTTGAACAGTTTTGAACGCAACCAAGTGTGGTCATTAGTCAAGAGGCCACCTACCAAGCACAACATAATTGGAACAAAATGGATTTTCAAGAACAAACAAGATGAGAATGGTGTGATCATCCGAAACAAGGCAAGGTTAGTAGCACAAGGGTACTCACAAGTTGAAGGTTTGGACTTTGGTGAGACCTTTGCCCCCGTTGCCCGTCTTGAATCCATTCGCATCTTACTTGCTTATGCTGCTTTCAATGGTTTTACATTACATCAAATGGATGTGCAGAGTGTTTTTCTTAACGGTCCTCTACAAGAAGAAGTATATGTATCACAACCACCTGGGTTCGTTGATCCCGATCACAAAGACTATGTGTATAAACTTCATAAGGCTTTGTATGGCCTCAAACAAGCACCTCGTGCTTGGTATGATCATCTTAAGAAGTTTTTACTCGATGATGGTTTTGTGAGAGGGGTGATCGATCCCACTCTTTTTACTAAGAGGGATAAGGGTGATTTGATCTTATGCCAAATCTATGTAGATGATATCATTTTTGGTTCTCCTAACATTCATTTGTGCAAGAAGTTTGTGGACTCAATGACCAAGAATTTTGAAATGTCACTCAATGCGGATTTGAAGTTCTTCCTCGGATTTCAAATTCAACAATTTCAAGAAGGAATTTTCTTGTCTCAAGCAAAATACCTCAAGGATATCTTAGAGAAGTTTGGTATGTCTGATGCTAGTCCATGTAAGACACCAATGCCAACCAAAATAACTCTAATTGAAGACACAAACGGTATCCCCTTCGACCCATCTAAATACCTCTCTATGATTGGTTCATTGCTTTATCTTTGTTCATCTAGACCAGGCATCATGTTTAGTGTATGCATGTGTGCTAGATTTCAAGCTTCCCCTAGGGAAAGTCATCATAAGGTGGTTAAGCATATTCTTAGATACCTTGTTCACACCCCAAAGTTGGGTCTATGGTATACCAAGGATGCTAAGTTTGATCTCATTGGGTACACGGATGCGGATTGGGCCGGAGACAAAGTGGATCGTAAGTCCACTTCTGGTGCATGTCAGTTTCTTGGACGCTCCTTGGTAAGTTGGTCATCGAAGAAACAAAACTGTATTGCCCTCTCTCTGCAAGTTGAATACATTGCTGCCATGAAATGCAGCAAACAGCTTATTATGGATGAGGCAAACTTTGAAGGATTACGGTATCACCTATAGACATGTGCCTCTTCTATGTGATAATGAAAGTGACATCAACATTGCTGAGAACCCCAAGGATCATCTCCGCACCAAGCACATTGATATTAGGTATCACTTCTTGAGAGATCATGTTGAGAAGGGTGATATTCACATTGATCACATTGGTACAGATTTGCAACTGGCAGATATTTTCACCAAACCATTGGATGAAGCAAGGTTTTGTCGACTTAGGCGTGAACTTGGTATCTTGGAACTTGACAACATTATGTGAAATCTTGTACTCATGCATGCATTTTCATAATGTCTTGTCTTGATGTAGGCATATTCTTAGGGGGAGACATTCAATTTATGAGTACTCTCACCCTTACATAATGCATAAATAGAACCAACACTCTCAAAGTCACTATGACACTTATTTTGTGTACATAGTACTTTAAAATGATGGAGTAATAATCATGGGTCCAAAAGTTCAAATTTTTGGTCTCCCAAGTTATATATACTCATACATGGCGACTTAGCCTAATTATTATTTTTTGGGTGTTTATATGGGTTTGAGATATTGTTGTGACTAAAGCTACTTATATATATCTCTATAACAAACACACACACAAAATATATATACAAATATCGTCATCACCCCATCACTCTTCACCACATCCAAACCAGATCTCAGCATTCTGGCTAGCCGGATCATCCGGACTTATATCCGGACGTCCGGGTTGTGCCTACCCGGATATCCGGGCTCACTTCCGGACATCTGTCCCTGCCCGGATCATCCGGGGCTCTTTCCGGACATCCGGGTGGGTCTTCGACCTGCCCAGTAGCATATCGGGCCATGGGGGGCACAGGGGGTTATTCCCTTGCTCTTTCCCTCGACCTCATCCTCTCACCCCGCCGCCGGCGGCTGCTCATCGGCCCGCCCCGCCAGTCTGGCCGGCCAACTAGCCAGATCTTGTGATCACGGGCTGCCGTCACCTCGATCTACTCCTTCCTCGCGCTGTTTTCCCCAGGGGCCGATTGGATGCTCTCCAATCTCGGCCTCCGTCCCCAAACTCCGCCATGGTGGTCGGCTGTGGTGGTACTGGCCGGAGCTTCAAGTCGACCTCCTCAGGTCCCTCTCGTGGTATCTCATCTGCTCCCTTCCTCCTTTTTTCCCCTATTACTCATCTAGGGTCAGTTACTCATCGAGCTCGCCGATTTTTTCTTCTCTTTGTTCTTTTCGTTCCAATGCGTATGCATAGAACCACGTCGCCAAGCATCAATGGACTCCGAGGAAGCTGCTCGTCCACTCAAGAAAGCACCAGGTCGTGCTCGTCCGTCCTATGCCGGGCAGGACGATCCTGATTATGAGGACGATCTCCAGGAGGAAGAGCTCGTGCCGGTTCGCCCAACGACCAAGGCCAAGAAGAAGAAAGCGGCTTCTCCCTCAAGCTCGCAGCCTGCCGCACCTACTGGTCTCATTTTGTCCATGGCCAACCCCACCAACCGTGGCCGTCGTACTATCAGCTATCAGTCCATGGACCCCTCTGAGTATGCATCTTTAAGGAGTGAAGTCAACCAACTTGCTGCCCCGGCCAATGCAACCGATCCTCGGTTTCGCACCTTGGTTCAACAGGACATCTATCAATCGGTCATTGCTCATCTAGGGTTCTCTCCTCAGCATTATGTGAACTTGGATTACATTGAGAACAATCCAACCAAGTTCGATGGTGTGTTAGAGAAGATTGAGGGCATGGGGCTGCGTCGTGCTATGACTCTCCACTGTGATTGGAATGAGGCTGCCATTCGGCAATTCTATGCCACGTGTTTCTTCCATCCGGATCGTTCGATCACTTGGATGACTCATCATTCTCAGTTCACTGTCTCTTTTGAGGAGTTTGCTGCTGCCTTGGGCATGCCTAGATCTGAGGCAGTCTTTTTGGATCCATGAGGTGAATCCCAAGTTTGAGGCTATGCCCATCGCTGCTTGCAGTTGTCTCACCATGCCTCCTACTCAGCTATCCACAAGGCAGCAAAGCAAGGAGCTTAATGACATCAAGATCTTCCGTCTCAAATACCGGTGGCTTTTTTCAAGCATCCTCAACTCCATTGCTCCCAAGAAAGGGATTGTGGGATGGTGCAGACCTCTGACATTGACTTGATGTACTACTCACGTAAGAATCCCACTCGTCCCATTGACATGGCAGATTTTCTTTGGCATGAGATTCGCATGGCTAGTTGTCTGAAGGTTCGTACTCTTCCGCATGCTCCCTTCATTCAGACCGTCATTGACTCTATCTTCACTTGCCCCATCAACAAGACCAACATTCACTCCATGTGGACTCCACGTGATGACACTTCTAGGGGCAAGGCTCCTGCTCCGTCGTATGGTGAGAGCTCTTCTCACCACACCAAACCTTTCGTCAAGCCGTTTGACCGCCTTGCTCGCTTTATTGGGGAGTCCCATAAAGCCATCTTTGACACCTGCCGCTACACTGCTACTCACATTGCTACCGAGGAGGTTCACCGCATCTCTGAGGCCAATGCCCTTAGGGCTCGCCTTCATGCGCGTCCTGGCAGTCCTGTCGAGCCTGATGAGCCTATTCCTGCTCGTCTTCCTCTTCCGGAGGTCAATTTTCCTTCTACCACTGAGTTCCCCGAGTTCTTCCTTGTACCTGCTGATCTGAGTGATGATGATGATGATGAGGATGCTGCATGATTCTCCTACTTTCTTGGTCGTCTTTCCCTTTTTTGGTACTTGCTGTCAAGGGGGAGATGTAATTCTTAGGAGGAGTTTGAGCGTGTGTGTGGTATGCTTAGAGCTCTAGTTAAGTGGACTCATTATTATTATTGTAATGGTACTATGGTACTTTGGTCATGTGTTATGATTATTGTAATGGTACTTTGGTCATGAGTTATGAGTCTATGTCACTATGCCAGTGCTTAAGTATGCTGTCTTTATTCATTGCTTATGTTGATTTGAATGGTGTATGCCTACACTATATTCCATATGTGCATGATTTTGTATTTTTATCACCTTATTCCATGCATACATTAAGGGAGATCTCTTCTTAAAACACATCCATATGCATAAATTAAGGGGGAGCTCTTCCTAAAACACATACCGGTCTACTCTCCTAGAATCATTCGTATCACATTTCACTTGTTAAATGCTATATGTAGTTTGTCATCAACTACCAAAAAACGGGAGATTGAAAGTGCAATCTTGCTCTTAAAGAGTATTTTTGATATTGATGACAAACCTACATATAGGGGACTAACCTTGTTTGCTAAGTATATACACAGGCCGTCTGTCCTCTGGTTTTTCTTTAGTGAGCATCATGATCGCATCATATGAGATTTTACTCAAGCAAATTATCAATGAGGAAAGGAGCAAACAAAGATGAAGTATTGTGCTCTTTTTATATTTCTTGAGTAATAGGAATCCCGCACTATTAAGAGGGGATCCGAAGTGTAGGTTCAAGACTTGCTCACATTTTTGTCTCATAAACAATTCTTTCACAATAGACCAAAATCCCTAGCAATATCCCTTAGCCAAAACCTACCACTTCTCCTAGCCGGATCATCCTGACGGCTACCCAGATCATCCGGGCTTCACCCGGATTAGCCGGACCCTGCATCGGATCATCCGGAAAATAGGTGTTCTCCATCACAGAATGGTGTGGCTGAAGCTGGATCATTCGGATGTTCCTCCGGATCATCCGGGCTGTTCCCCGGATCGTCCGGATCCTCTTCCGGATCATCCGGATAACCGTGCCCTATTTTCACAGGAGCCAGATGTTGTAGCCGGATCGTCCGGTCAGGCATCCGGATCATCCGGGGCTTGTCTGGATCATCTGGGGTTGCCTCCGGTCTGTCCGGGCTGCTCGCAGCTCTGCTGCAACCATCTGCATCTGGGCCTTCTGCCAAATTTATCCGGACAATGTCCAGATCATCCGGGTGGTGTCCCAGATCATCCGGGGTGGTCAACTTGTGTCCAAACGGCTCAATTCTGGACATGGTATAAATAGCCCCTTACCCCTTCGAGATAAGGTTGAACACTCCACACAAACACGCCGCAAGAACACCAGTGCTTCCTCTCTCTTGCTCACACACTAAATCCCAGATCCCGGCTTGATTCTTGAGAGTTTAGAAGAGTTGTTCCAATCAAAAGAAAGATCTTCTTCCTCCCCTTCTTGTGACCAAAGCAAATCGAAGTTTGAGCAAGTCTTGAGTCTTTCCCCTCGGATCTTGTTACTCTTGGAGGTTGGAGACTCCTAGGCGGTAGGAGTCATTCGGTGAGGAATCAACTATTGTGATTACCCCCGGAAAGTTTGTGAGGGTTTGGAGACCACCCCAAGGTCTACCACTAGTGGTTGAGAAACGCCTTCGTGGTGTTATCTCAAAGGGAGAATAGGGTGAGCCTTCGTGGCGTTGGTGTGCCTTCGTGGTAACATCCACTGCCTAACGATGACTAGCTTCCTCCAAGGAAGTGAACATCGGCATACATCCTCGTCTCCCGGAGTTGCGGTTATTCCTAACCCTAACTCTCTACTTGTGGTTACTTGTCTTGTTGCACTTACTTACATCATATTGTGATTGCTTACTTATATGCTTGTGTTACTTGTTTAGTACTTAGTACTTACTAGCAATTGTTAGGCTCACCTTCATATTCCGCATTATAACCTAAAATTGCTAAGTAATAATTAAAATTTGTAATTGTACCTATTCACCCCCCCCCCCCCTCTAGGTCCATCTCGATCCTTTCAGCAATCCTCCTTACGTTGCACAATATTATACAGGGTAGGGTATGGAGGGCTAGTGGTGCATCACCTAGCAAAGTATCCTCCCAAAACCTTGTTGTCATTCCGTCCCCAACAACGAATTTCACCCTATGGAAGAAAGTCTCTTTTGTTCTCATGAGCCCCTTCCAAAAAGGTGAATCGGTAGGTCTTATGGTAACCTGAGCCAGAGTTTCAGAGTGTAGGTATTTATTTCGTAGAATTTGTGCTCACATGCCTTCCGATTCCTGAGATAACCTATACAGCCATTTGCTCAACAGGCATTTATTTTTAATCTCAAGGTTCTCAATCTTGAGACCCCCCCTGGTCTTTGGGTCGACAAATAATATCCCATCTTGCCAAGCAATATTTTGTCTTAACCTCGCCTGACTGCCAGAAAAACGAGATCAATAGAAGTCTAGTGTCTTTCCTACCCCTTTCGGTACCTCAAAGAAACATAGAAGGAACATCGGCATACTGGTCAGTACTGAATTAATCAACACTAGCCGCCCTCCATAAGACATAAGCTTACCCATCCAGCAGCTTAGTTTTTTTGTCAAATCGATCTTTGATACATTTCCACCCTTTATTAGTAAATTTCTGATGGTGAATTGGAATGCCTAGATAATTGAAAGGTAGTGATCCCAGTTCACAACCGAAAAATTATTTATAGTTATATTATTCCTCTTTGGCCCTACCAAAGCAAAATAATTCACTCTTGTGGAAATTAATCTTTACACCCGACAATTGTTCAAACAGGCACAATACTAGTTTCATATTTCTCGCTTTTGCAAGGTCATGCTCCATGAATATGATCGTGTCGTTAGCATACTGTAGGATAGAAACGCCCTCATCCACCAAATGTGGGACAAGACCACCTACACCTATGAACACCGTCAACAAGTCTGCCACAATGTTGAAGAGAATAGGGGACATCGGGTCACCTTGTCTTAGGCCTTTATGCGTCTGGAAATAATGACCAATGTCATCATTCACCTTAATCCTGACACTACCTTTTTGGACAAAAGAATCCACCTGATCCCTTGATGCCCCATTAAAACCCTTCATACGCATGGCTTGCTGCAGGAATGACCATTTGACCTTATCATATGCCTTCTCGAAATCCACCTTCAAGATAACCCCGTCTAATTTCTTCGAATGGATTTCATGTAAAGTTTCGTGCAAGACAACAACACCTTCTAGGATATGTCTTCCAGGCATGAGAGCAGAATGACTAGGTTGCACCAACGAATGGGCAATCCGTGTCAATCTATTAGTGGCCACTTCTGTAAAAATCTTGAAACTCACATTCAAAAGACATATTGGCCTAAATTGCTCTATTCAAATTGCTTCCTCTTTCTTTGGTAACAACGTTATGGTGCCAAAATTGAGATGAAAGAGTTGCAGATGGCCATTAAAGAAATCCTGAAACATAGGCATTAGGTCATCATTCACAATATGCCAACATCTCTTATAGAATTCCGCGTGAAACCCATCTGGTCCTGGTTCTTTATTTGGCTTCATCTGAGAGATCACCTCGAAAACCTCTTTCTCAGTATAAGGTGCAGATAAAATCTCATTCTCATCTGATCTGAGCTGAGGTACATCCCCCACTACAAGTTCATCTAGGGACACCGCGTTATCTACTGGAGGCCCAAATAGTTGCTTGTAATAATTGGAGATATGAATTTTGAGATTCTCATGTCCCACCGCTGTTCCTTCATCTTGCTCAAGCTGGATGATTTTATTTTTCCTATGTTTGTCAATTGCAATCATATGAAAAAACTGAGTATTATCATCCCCTTGGACAACCTTGCGAACCTTAACGCGCAAGGCCAACTTCATTTCTTCTTCATGAAGAAGAGCACATAGTTTCAACTCCACTTCGGACTTTGCGGCCTATTCTATCTCGTCTAGCGGATTCGTTTCCGCTCTCAAGTCAAGAACATGAATCAACTGGATAAGTCGTTCTTTTTCTTGTTTATAAATCCCACTCTCATTTCTGGCCCAACCCCTCAGAAATTGTCCCAGATGTCTAATCTTATTCTGCCAGCGCTCCATGTTGGATCTGCCCGCAACAGGCTTAGCCCATTCTCTTGCGACAATCTCTAAAAAAAATCTTTTTCGAACCAACTAAGCTCGAAGAAAAAATATTCTTATTGCCAATATGTGTTGCTTCACCCGAGTCCACCAACAATGGTGTATGGTCTGAGATTGCCCTCTGAATCGCATGCACCAATACTAGTGGGTATTTCTATTCCCAATCTACACTTGCAAGCACTCTATCTAGCTTCTCATAAGTAGGAGTGGGTAACGAATTTGCCCATGTAAACTGCCTACCCATGAGTTCAATCTCTCTGAGATTAAGACTCTCAATGATTGCTACCTCTTGAGCTTGCGTTGGTTTTCCCTTGAAGCGCAAAGAGTGATGCAGCAAAGTAGCATAAGTATTTGCCTCAGTTTTGAGAACCAAGGTATCAATCCAGTAGGAGACAACGCACAAGTCACCGAATACCTGCACAAACAATCAACAACTTGCACCCAACACCATAAAGGGATTGTTAATGCCTTCACGGTCACTTGCAAAAGTGAGATCTGATAGAGATAGATAAACGGTAAAGTAAATATTTTTGGTATTTTTGGTTTATAGATCGGAAAGTAAAGATTACAAAATAGTGGATTGGAAACTACCAAGATGTAAACGAGATTCGATAATATGGAAAAGAGACCCGGGGCCATAAGTTTCACTAGTGGCTTCTCTCAAGATAGCAAATATTACGGTGGGTGAACAAATTACTGCCGAGCAATCGATAGAAAATCGCATAGTTATGACGATATCTAAGGCAATGATCATGAACATAGGCATCATGTCCATGTCAAGTAGACCGACTCCTCCTGCATCTACTACTATTACTCAACACATCGACCGCTATCCAGCATGCATCTAGAGTATTAAGTTCATAAAGAACAGAGTAACGCATTAAGCAAGATGACATGATGTAGAGGAATTAACTCAAGCAATATGATGAAAACCCCATCTTGTTATCCTCGATGGTAACAATACAATACGTGCCTTGCTGCCCCTACTGTCACTGGAAAAGGACACTGCAAGATTGAACCCAAAGCTAAGCACTTCTCCAATTGCAAGAAAGATCAATCTAGTAGGCCAAACTAAATCGATAATTCGAAGAGACTTGCAAAGATATCAAATCATGCATATAAGAATTGAGAGAAGAACCAAATAATATTCATAGATAATCTTGATCATAAATCCACAATTCATCGGATCTCGGCAAACACACCGTAAAAGAGTATTACATCGAATGGATCTCCAAGAACATTGAGGAGAACATGGTATTGAGAATCAGAGAGAAAGAAGAAGCCATCTAGCTAATAACTATGGACCTGAAGGTTTGTGGTAAACTACTCACGCTTTATCGAAGAGGTAATGGTGTTGATGTAGAAGCCCTCCGTGATCGAATCCCCCTACGGCAAGACGCCGGAAAGGGTCCCTAGATGGGATCTCATGGGTACAGAAGGTTGCGGCGGTGGAAAAGTGGTTTCATGGATTTCCTGGATGTTTTCAGGGTATAAGAGTATATATAGGCGAATGAACTAGGTCAGGGGAGCCACGAGGGGCCCACGAGGGTGGGGGCGCGCCCTCCTGCCTCGTGCCTTCCTCGTTGCATCTCCGACTTCATCTCCAAGTCTACTGGTTTGCTTTCGGTCCAAGAAAGATCATCGCAAAGGTTTCATCCCGTTTGGACTCCATTTGGTATTCCTTTTCCGCAAAACTCTAAAATAGGCAAAAAAACATAAACTGACACTGGGCCCTTAGTTAATAGGTTAGTCCCAAAATAATATAAAATATCATATAAATTGCTATTAAACATCCAAAACAGATAATATAATAGCATGGAACAATAAAAAATTATAGATACGTTGGAGACGTATCAATGATCATATTGAACATAAAGGACCACCGCCCATCAAAATGATCATTATTCTTCTCTTCTTTCCTCCTAATTATATTAAAATCCCCTCCCACTAAGATCGATAACCTCTCATCTCCACATATCCTAACCAGATTGGCTAAGAAATCAGGCTTAAATTCAGGTTGGGCAGCGCCATACACCGCCACAAGAGCCCATCAGAATCCCCTCGCACTACATTTAACACCTCAAGTGTTTCACACTTTACCCCCAGAAGAATCCCACCGGATCTTCCTCTAGGGGGTAAATAGTGCAGTCAAAATCAAATCCTCAAGTCAAAGTCCCGAGGAATTGTGAGGTAAAAGTTAACTCTACCCGTTTCAAGAAGTGCAATGAAATCAAGTTTATCCACAATGTATGTTTCAGCCAGGAACGTTTTCTTAGCCAAGTCTGCCAGACCTCTGCTATTCCAAAAGATTCCTTTCATTAGTCATCATGGAATTTTTTTCTTGAGCTTGACTCTCGCACTTCTACGCACAGTCGGTGTTGGATATATTTTCCTCTTCCAGGAACGTTTGGGTTTATCCACTACCAACCCCTCATCAACATGGCTAGTAACTTCTCGTGCATCCGACACTAACTTAGGTGGGTTTGTAAGTCCCTAGGACTCCAATCCCCCTGCCTCCCCTTCTGCATCCTAAGTAGGCATTAACCCGTCGCAAAAACTCTCTAGCATAGAAATGCCCAAATTATTAATATCCGCGTTGTTAGGGCATTTCCCATCTTTGTGTTTTGGGTGATGATGACAATTCTCCTTGTGGTCTAATTTATGCCAAGTTCTTCAGGTACTCTATGCTTAGGTACAAGTCGGCTAGACATTCCCTCTGGACGGAAAAGATCGAAGACGATGTTTTCTGCGTGTCTATTTCTTTGGTCTTATGAAACCCGTACTATTAAGAGGGAATCCACATCGAAAGGTATTGGGTGAATCAATGCATGTACACAGTTCTCTTCACCCACCATTCCCTCCCATTTCAGTAGAGAGAGGTCCCCTAGTTCCCTTCTGAAACAGTGCTTTCTCCTCATAGCGGTTGTACCGTCCGCCGGCCTGTTATACCGGCTCAACCACCGCCCCAGGGGTGATACCATGGGGTTGCACCTCCCAGGTACATGCCCAACACGATTAGAAGTGACAACGGCACTGAGTTTCAAGAACTACACATTGGATGAGTTTCTTAGTGACGAGGGGATCAAGCACCAATATGTCGCACCCTATACCCCTCAACAAAATGGTGTGGCGGAGAGGAAGAACCGGACATTGATGGGCGTGGCAAGGACCATGATGGCGGAGTTCAAATCTCCATTCAATTTTGGGCCAAAGCCATCAACACCACATGTCATGCATCTAATAGGCTGTACCTCCGCAAAGGCTTGAACAAGACTCCATATGAAATACTTACCGGTAACAAGCCCAACCTCAAGTACTTCCGGGTGTTCGGTTGTAAGTGTTTCATTCTCAAGAAAGGTGTTTGTTTGTCTAAATTCGAACCTAGAGCTCAAGAGGGCACATTTGTTGGTTATGTTACAAACTTTCATGCTTACCATGTCCTCAACAAGTCCAACTGACTCATTGAGGAGACTTGTAACATGGAGTTTGATGAAAATAATGGCTCCCAAGCTGAGCAAAGTGGTCTTTGTGATATAGGTGATGAAATTCCTTCCCAAGCCATAAGAAGAATGGGGATTGGTCAAATACTCCCCATTGAGGAACCCCTTGTGGCCGAAGGAGAAGGAAAATGCTCTACTCAAGTGGAGCCATCACCTATGCTAGACCCACACACTTCCGAAGAACAAAGTGAAGGCCCTCAACCCAATGAGCAAGATCAAGGGCAAGATCAACCCCATGGAGATGGTGATGCACCAAATGATGCCCAAGATCAAGTTCATGCCACCGAGCTCGCTCAAGATCAAGAGCAAGCTCGAGACGGTGCTCAAGATCAAGAGCAAGCTCAAGATCAAGAGCAAACTCAAGACGATGCTCAAGATGAACAAGATGATCCTCAAATGCTCCTCGAGGAACTTTTGGAGCGTCGTGCCGCCAAGGTGGCTTCCAAGCTGGAACGACAACAACATGTCATGGAAAATGTGCTTGGAAGCTTGAGAAAAGGGGTAACTACTCATAAACAATTGTCAAACCTTTGTGAGCATCACGCGTTCGTTTCGTGTGTTCAACCCCAAAAGGTACATGAGGCGCTCGATGATGAGGATTGGCTTGAAGTCATGCATGAAGAACTCAACAACTTCGAGCACAACCAAGTATGGGAATTAGTGCCAAGGCCAACGAAGGAACACAATGTCATTGGAACTAAGTGGATCTATAAGAACAAGCAAGATGCGAACGGGGTGGTTGTTCGAAACAAGGCAAGATTGGTGGCACAAGGCTACTCCCAAGTCGAGGGTATCAACTACGGTGAAACCTTTGCCCCTGTTGCTCGTCTTGAATCTATTCGCATGTTGCTTGCATATGCATCGCATCATGATTTTAAGTTACAACAAATGGATGTGAAAAGTCCATTTCTTAATGGTCTTTTAAATGAGTTGGTATATGTCAAACAACCTCCGGGTTTTGAGGATCCCAAGTTCCCCACTCATGTATACAAACTTAAGAAGGCACTATATGGCCTTAAACAAGCCCCACGTGCGTGGTATGAGCATCTTACTGAGTTGTTACAAGATCGTGGGTTTGAAATTTGTAAAATTGATGCCACTCTTTTTACTAAGAGGATCAAAGGGGATTTGTTCATATGCCAACTATATGTTGATGATATTATTTTTGGTTCTCCTAACAAATCCTTCAATGATGAGTTTGCCGCACTAATGACCGAGAAGTTTGAGATGTCTTTGATGGGAGGGTTGAAGTTCTTTCTTGGGTTCAAAGTCAAGCAAAGAACAGAAGGAACGTTCATCAACCAAGCCAAGTATTACCAAAGACATGCTCAAGAAATTTAAGCTAGAAGATGTCAAGCCCGTCAAGTTTCCCATGCCCACCAAATGCAAGCTTGACAGTGATCCCAATGGTAAAGCGGTGGATCAAAAGGTATATTGCTCCATGATTGGATCTTTTCTTTACCTTTGTGCATCTAGATCGGATATCATGTTGAGTGTGGGAATTTGTGCACGGTTTCAAGTTGCACCTAAGGAAAGCCACTATGTGGCGGCCAAGAGAATCTTTCGATATTTGGCTCATACGCCAAACTTTGGCTTATGGTACCCCAAAGGAGCAAGCTTTGATCTCATGGGCTATCCAAACTCAGATTGGGCGGGGGATTGTGTGGAGAGGAAGTCAACTTCTGGAGGGTGCCAATTCCTTGGTCGCTCTTTGGTGAGTTGGTCTTCAAAGAAGCAAAATTGTGTGTATCTATCTTCCACTGAGGCCGAGTATGTAGCCGTCGCGAGTTGTTGTGCACAATTGCTATGGATGAGGCAAAATTTGAAGGATTACGGTGTCACATGTGACAAAGTTCCTCTTCTATGTGACAATGAAAGTGCTATCAAGATTTCACTCAATCCGGTGCAACATGGCAAGACCAAGCATATTGAGATCTGTCATCACTTCATCCGAGATCACATAAAGCGGGGAGATATTGATATCATCTACATAAACACTCAAGAGCAACTAGCAGATATATTCACCAAGCCTCTAGATGAAGCAATATTTCACGAGTTAAGGCATGAGCTAATTATCTTTGATTCGAGCAATGTGGCTTGAGTCTAGGCACACCCCACCACACTCATCATTGTATCTTGCTCTAGATGTAGGCATGGACATAGTGGGGTGTTGTTCTCTCAATGAACTCTCCCTCCCCCCATTATGCATAAATTGATCGAGTCTTTCACATTAGCCATTGTTGATGGTGCTTGTGCTTCAAAGATGAGTTTTTGGTCACTGGCCCAAGGTTAAAATATTTGTGGTGCCATACCTATTGACTCAAAACATAGGTGGCTTCAGCCACCGCCACATTTCTCCATAAAAGGGTTGGTTTCCTTGGACCTTGTCCGCTCTTGCTAGATCTTTAGGTCCTAGGTATTGCGACCTCCAAGAAGGGGTATTTTCTTGTTTGCTTTTTGCTGTCTTGTAGGTTACCTCACCCTATTCCTGTGACTTGTTTCCATCCCAAGCCTCTCGTCCCCTTAAGCCATCTTCTCCAATTGCACACAAGTTGATCATGGTGTGGGTGATGTTGATCAAGTACAACCGGTGCCCTTGACGGTTCAACCGCTCGGACACTTGGTTGTATTGTCCCAGGAGTACTACCAGGATGGCATGTGTGGTTCTACCGTCAGCTCCTCAAGCTGTGCTCCTGGACGGTACTACTGCTCGGTTCCAGGTGGTACTTCCGCTGCCTCAGGGCATCGGAAGTACCGCCCACAACCACTGGTATGTCGCGGGGGGCGGTACAACCTCTATTCGGAGCGGTACAACCGCTTCGCGTTCTATGGGTATTTAAAGGGGCCGGGCCAAAGTGGTATCTTCCTCACCCTTTCGTGCCCGTTCCCCTCGCCTACCCTAGCCACTAGTCGCCATCGCTCTCGCCTCAGAGTGCTTTCCGGCGCTCCGGATCCGTGGGCCCTCCTTGGATCTGCTCCGTGGAGGGTCCCTCCCTCCCGATCTCTTTTCATGGATACCGGTAATGCCTCACTTCCTTGTTCTAGAGTTTCATTCATTGATTCCTTCTCCTTAGGGCATTGCTTGATATCCCGCGTTTGTTGACCAAACTATTGGGTGGAAGAGATCTATATATGCTCCTATTATTGTTTGTGAATCCTTAGAAATTAGAATATTGCTAGGTTGATTCAAATCCCGTAGGTATTTGTTCTCACTTGGTGGTACTGCTTATTTCCAGTGGTTCTACTGCCCTTTTTGGGCGGAAGAACCGCTTGAGTGGTTCCACCGGTTGAAGAACTGGGATTCCTGAACCAAGTGGCACTGTTTTACATTCTCTGATTCACAAGCACTATATTCCTTTGATCTTGTGTGCAATCCTCTCAACTTTGCTAGGCCTCTTATGTGCTTCCCGTGTGTGTGTGTGTGTGTGTGCAGGTGGCTCTAGTTCTCGTTCTGCTCCTCGTACCAAGACCGAGAAGCAATCTCAAAGATGCAAGCGTCCTGCTGAGTCTGAAGAGGAAGAAGAGGTTGTGGTTCCCACTAAGCCCACCCGCCGTGAAAAGTCTGCTGCTGCCAAGCAAAAGGTTGCTCTTCCTATGCACAAATGGAAGGCCAAGGACTGGGAAGCCTTTCGGAATAGGGATCCATATGAGGTGCCAGTTGAGGCCCGGTGGACCACCATTTAGTTTCGGAATGAGATGCAAGTGAGGATTGTCCATGAGTTGTTTGAGCATCACAAGAATCGGTATACCAAGCAGTGGACCGTTGATCTTGATCATTGGAGGAACAACTTGGAGTGCTTTGGAGAGGCTCTGGCTCTCTGTGGGGAGTTTGATTTGGTCAAGGTCATGTCTATCAACTGTGACTTTGATGTTTAGCTTATCCATCAGTTTTATGCAACCGTTCATTTTGGTGAAGATGATCCTCTCACTATCTCATTCATGTGTCGTGATGAGTTCATTCAAGTGCCCTAGAGAGCTTTCTGCAATGCTCTTGGCTATGATGATGCCGGTCTCGAGGGGAATGGTGGCATTCGTCCTCCCGACCGTCCCCACTCTATGCCCAAGGAGAAGCTTGCTCCTATGTACATTCGTGGGCGAGGCATTATTGGTGAGTCCAAGGATCTTGAGATGGTTTATGATATCATGCATCATGTTTTTCACAATGTGCTTCTGCCCAAGGTTGGAAATCAGGATGAGATCCATGGGTATCTAGTTGACTTGTTGGTTGCTATGAAGACTAAAGTAGGTTCCGGTGCCATGCTTGATGTGTCCAAGTGGTTTTGGGAGGAGATGTTCAGCACAATCATCTACAAAAAATTTCCCACCTATGAACCCTTTGTCATGCGCTTTCTGAACTCAGTTTGGGTTGTTCGCCTCCCTGGAGAGCCTCTCACTTCACCAGATAACCTCATTGTGCATGAGGTCAAGCAAATTAAGAAGAAGAAGCATCGCAAGCCCCGTTTTCTTGCGGATGATCCAGAGGATGTATATGCCACTTCAGATGATGAGTATTTCGAGATGGAGGCAGGTGCCAAGCCCTCCTGGGTGACCAAGCTCATAGCTAAAGTGAAGAAGACATTTTGCCTTCAGTCTCACATTCAGAGGAAGATGTACGAGGCACATGTTAATGAGAAGCTTGCTCGGTGCCGTTAGATTGCCATGATGAAGCACCTCAACATGCTTGTGAAGAGTGGATCTGAGAAGAGCATCACTCCAGAGGACAAGTGGATTTTTGCGCATAGCACCTGGACTGATGATGAGGCTGAGGCATCTGGCCATCCTGCTACCTCCGCTTCAGCTGCTGTTGATGATACCATGGAGGACGATGAGGAGTCCGAAGACCATGATTCAGATGAGACCGAGGGGTCAGATGAGACCTACTGAGCTCTGGGGAGTTAACATCGCTCGTTTCCTTTTTGGTGTCTTGATGCCAAAAGGGGAGATAGGTCTACTAGGTCTCGGGATTTTCATGGGTTGGTTATTTGCTTCGTGTTGAGAGTTGATCTTGGTCTTTCATTTGCTTTCATATGTGAACCTTGTGGTGTGAGACTTTAGCATGGTATGAGATATGCTCGTTCGTATTTATGCTTATTGTCTACCCTATATGCTCGTTCCTAGTGGTTGGTCTATAAAATATAGGGGGAGGGTTCTCTAATGTGTGACTTTGCATTCCAAAAGCAAATTCGAAGAGTGCACACATCTAGGGGAAGCCCGTCTACATTTTATAGACCTTCTATGCAAATCTTGTAGTTGTCATCATCAATGAAAAAGGGGGAGATTTTTAGGCCATTTCCCATCTTTGAGTTTCGGGTGATGATGACAACTCTCCCTGTGGTCTAGTCGTGTGCCAAGTTCTTCAGGTACTCTATGGTTAGGTACAAGTCGGTTAGACATTCCCTCTGGATGGAAAAGATCGAAGACGGTGTTTTCTGCGTGTTTATTTCTTTGGTCGGGAAACCCGTACTATTAAGAGGGAAACCACATCAGAAGGTATTGGGTGAATCAATGCACGTACACACTTCTCTTCAACCACCATTCCCTTCCGTTTGAGTAGAGAGAGGTCCCCTAGTTCCCTTCTGAAATAGTGTTTTCTCCTCATAGCGGTTGTACCACCGTACAAGGGCGGTTGTACCACCGGCCCTGTTATACCGGCTCAACCACCGCCCCAGGGGTGATACCCTGGGGTTCCACCTCCCAAGTACATGCCCAGCGGTTGTACCTGTGCCCCAGGGCGGTGGTACTGCCTCTACGCTGGGAAAACCCAGGACTTGCTTCACGGGCAGTAGTACCGGCCGGGTACCGCCCAACCACCGGATTTGCTTCTGTGATGGGGCGGTCCTTGGGTGGTGGTGGCCCGGTTGTCCCGGTTATGCTCTGCTAACTGGTACTACCGGTGTCCAGAGCGGTTCTACCGCTCGGGACTTAGCCACCTCCAGTTCTAGGGCCAGAAGATAGTTCCGGTGTAACTACCGCTCGACCACCGCCCATAGGGGTGACTCCCTTCTGGTTCAAGGCGGTTGTTGAGCGGTAGGCGAGGGTTAGTCCCGTTATTCTTGTTAACCAGTACTACCGATCGTGCGACCGGTTGTACCACTAGTTAGGGTTTCTGCAGCTTACCCGTGAATCCCGGTTGTACCGGTGTTAGGAGCGGTTGTACCGCTGTAGTGTAAACACTGTTGTAACGGTTGGAATTTAGGGATGCCTATATAAAGGGGGTTTATTCACCTACCTCCTTACCTCTTGCCTCTCTCTCTCTCCTCCATTAATTCCCTTCAAGATTTCTTGCTTGATCTCTCTCTAGCCACTCAAACTCGTTGATTTGCTAGGGATTGAAGGAGGAGACCTAGATCTACACTCCCACCAAAGGAAATTTGATTCCCCCATACTTTCTTGTGTGGTTTTTGTTACTCTTGGGTATTTGAGCACTCTAGACGGTTGAGGTCACCTCGGAGCCACATTCCATTGTGGTGAAGCTCCGTGGTTTCGTTGGGAGCCTCCAATTTGCTTGTGGAGAGAGCCCCAATCTCGTTTGTAAAGGTCTGGTTGCCGCCTTCAAGGGCACCACTAGTGGAATCACGGCATCTCACATTGTGTGAGGGCGTGAAGAGAATACGGTGGCCCTAGTGGCTTCTTGGGGAGCATTGTGCCTCCACACCGCTCCAACGGAGATGTACTTCCCCTCAAAGGGAAGGAACTTTGGTAACACATCCTCGTCTTCACCGGCTCCACTTTTGGTTATCTCTTACCTTTACTTTATGCAAATTTTACTTGTGTTATATTCTTGCTTGTTCTTGTTGTTGTTTTTGTTGTTATTCGCATCATATAGGTTGCTCACCTAGTTGCACATCTAGACAACCTATTTGTTGCTAAACATAATTTGTGAAGAAAAGCTAAAAATTGGTAGTTGTCTATTGACCCCCCTCTAGTCAACCATACTGATCCTTTCACGCCTCTGTCATAGGTCGACCGCTAGATTTCGGATCAGCTCAGACGCTCTCTCCGCCTCTAAGTCGAGTATATCATTGACCGCTTTAGTGATTTCTTGCCCGTTAGACCCAAGTGACACTCCTAAAACTTTTGCCTTACTAATAATCTCATGCTCAGAAAAATGCATAATAGAGCACTACTTATTGACTGTCATACCTGTAGAGGACTCAACGTCCCGAAGCTTGGCGGCCCTCATAACACGCTCTAGCTGGAAGTCGTTGGTATCTAGTTGGTCCTGTACCCGGTTACTGACACGCCTGCTAGGCGACACCGGGTCCTGGTGCCCACCAAACACGATCACCTCCTCAGTAGTCCAGACCCGCGGGGACTAGACAGTCTCCACGTGGCCGTCCCTCCTGACAAGTCTTGGTGAAGGAGATGGGGCCAACAGGGTTCCGCCTGCACCTCCTCCCAGCGCCCCCTCCTCCAGTACACTCGCTCCAGCGATCGCCGGTGTCGGTGAAGATGGTGTCGACCAAGGTACCGGGCTACGCACGGGTGAATCAGGAGCCTCCTGCCCACAACTCACCCTCGTCGGGACCGCAGCCGCACACCTGGAAGAACCATCTAGATGCCACGCCGACCGCTCTGGTGTGGGCTCCGAAGGTGGTGAGGAACGACCCTGGGCCTCCTGCCCAGCGTTACCTGTCCGCACCCCCTCCTACAACATCGGCCGTGAGGCTGGCGCCGAACTCCTCTGTCCAGAAACCTCCCCCAACCCTGCCGTCAGGTGAAGTGTTGCAGAAAGTGGCACCATAAGCAGAGGCGACAACATGTGCTCAGAAATATCATCGTTGTCAACCCGATCGCTCCAGAGGCGAGGAGGCGCGGAAGACGACCCGAATGAACCAAATCTCAATGTGTTCATGGGTGTAGAAGAAGGTGGTACCGCCCCCTTCTCTGGCGTAGATGGAACGAGTTTTCCACCCGTCGAGTGAGAATCATCATGTGTGTCTGTAAGGAGAAATGTTGTTAGGCCAACTCCTAAGCACGGTCCCAGATGGTGTGGTCGCGTCCGTTTAAGGTAAACGGACACAAAACACGGCGCAATGCACAAGAGCAAACGGACAAATATTCGTTTATTGTCCACTTTTGACTCACTCCTGTTTTAAATTTGGTCGTGTTTGCGTCAAAATGGACAACGTGCATGCGTAGTAGGCGCACCTTTCTCCTCCCCTATCCCGCCCATCGGTGGCTCACAACACCCACTTTTCCTCAATTCTAAAAACCTTCTCGCCCTCCCCTCCCTCCTCCATGGGCGGCGCCATGAAAAAACCCGGTGAACCATCCGCCACTACGCGCTCCGCATCAATGAATAATGGTGAGAGGAAGGACTATCGCAGCTTAGGTCGGTGGATCTCATGCGACTTGACAAGGAATTGACAAAGAGGAGGGCCGATGGACAAGGGGGCATAGAAGAAATCCGCCCCTGAGACCGTGGCCTTGCAGCAGGACACGCAGGACAAGGCTGTCACTGACCAGAGCGAGGCCATCCTTACCAAGGCCACACAGACAGCAATGGTGCGGGACCTCGTCATCCTAGGGTTGTGCCGATCCGGCCCGTTCATTCTCCCTACCTCTGCCATGGTCGTGGTGACCACATGGTCGTCGGCCATTTGCCCTTTGCAGTACAGTCCCCGAGCTCCTCTGTAACTCTGGGGACGCCTGGGTTTTGTCTGCCACATCTGCATGGCCAGACCCGGTTCTCCATGTAGCGGGACGTTAGCATGATCGCGTCGGCCACCCCTGCCACCCCGGCCTTCATCGACCTCACTGTCATGCGTGGGTTCAGTGGCACTAGTGAGTCATCCGATGGGATGCTAAGGAAGCAGCCCCGATCCATTCCTAAAGCAAACCTTGCTGGCACCGGCAATTTGTTCGACAAAATGCCACTCCCGACACCGATGGTCGACGACCTGACTACACCCTGTTCATGGGGAACGTCATCTACGAGGGCCATGTCCATGTCTTCCACATCGACGACCAAGGCCAAGCTTTTGATTCTGACATGACCCAAAGCCAAGACGGCCGCGGACAATATGGTGTCGACCCCTTCGGTGCCCATGAAGAAGAGGAGGCCGACGACCATGACAACTCATGGCATGAAGATGATGACTTGTATTGTGAAGATGAGGAACAAGAGGTCGACATTGTGGAGGAGCCATTGTTTATCGATGAGCACACCCAAAGAACCAACACACAAAGAAGGAAGCAAAGCATTCGCACGAGATCATACAACAAAAATGAGGACACTTTGATTTGTGAGAGTTGGAATGGAGATAGGCCAAGACCCCACGAAAGGTGACTAGTAAAAAGGATCCGTCTTTTGGACAGGAATTCATAAAACCTTTCATGAGCGGAGGAAGTTTATGCCCTACAAGTTTGCGAGCACCCTAGGCAACAACTCAATCCAAAAGAGGTGAGGGTTCATTCAACAAGAATGCAACAAGTATTGTGTCATGCTTGAGAGCATCGAAGCCCGTCCCGGGAGTGGCCTGGCCGTTAGTGACTTGGTATGACCGCTCATATTTCCATTGATATGCCATGTTTATGTTTCTTGCATCATGTGTCCTTCGCTATTACATTTGTGGTCTTCTCTTTGATTGTGTAGGCATTCCAATCTTTGGAAGCCTTCAACGCTCGTCATAAGAACAAGTCATTCACTCTCACATATTGTTGGTCGCTCACCAAAGATTGTCCCAAGTTCAAAGATAAATATGCCGCTCTAAAGAAGAAAGGAGGGACGACGGCCGTGGCTTAGAATGGAGATTTGTTCAAGAGGCCGAGAAGCGTGATGCATCATCCACCGCCTTGCAAGGAACTTTTCACGGCATGATGACTCAAAAGAACCCGAGGGAGGAGAGGAGGAGCAAAGGAAAGGGGGAGCAAATGAAGATATACTTGGAGCTCCAAACGAATAAGCTTGACATGGATGAGGCCGCCAAGAGGAGGAAGCTCGACATGAAGGAGGCCGCCCAATCAAAGAAGCTCATGATCGAGGCCACCAATGCCGTCACCAAAGCAAAAGAGGTGGCACCAGCAATCATGAGGGGGATTAAACTTTTCATTCCACATGGGAACCGCCAATAATGTGTTTAGCATGGAAGATATTGAAATCCTTAAAGCAATGAGCTCTGACACCGCTGCAAACCCCTGCTTCCCTCTGTGAAGGGCATATGTTTTACTTTTTCTGTCATTTTGATTTTTGGTGAGTCAACTTCTTATTCCAACCTCTCTTGGCAAGCATCATGTGGTGGGGAAATATCCAGGCACATATATTCATTAAAGTATATTTGATCATGAATTATTATTTGTTGACAATTATCTCTATGATAAATGAGTTGGGAGGTGAAACATTAAGCCTCTATCTTTCTCTGTGTTCGATGGATGCTATTTATTCTAAAAAAATATGCTTTGAGTATTAGCAATCATACAAGGCTATATGATAAGTGAGTATGTGGAGCTCTTAATTAGACTTTACTGAATTAAAATTGTTTGGTGACTAAGAACAGAGGTTGTTAAGTTTCAAGAGAATGCATTGTTTAAACCATAACATGTGAATTGATTGCTGCTTTATCAAGATAAGTTTTATGAGAAGGAGTTGTGGTTTATGATGCTAGGAAAAGTGATTGAAATTATCATTGATCAAACTTATGCACTATGCTAGCATTCACACTTCATATTATTTTTAATGATTTACCTACTCAAGGACGAGCAGGAATTAAGCTTAGGGATGTTGATACGTTTCCAACATATCTATAATTTATGAAGTATTCATGCCACGTATCTAGAGTAGCAGCAGCAGATCGACAGTCCATAGTCCTGAGCAGCGGGGAGCTGATGAGCAGGGTATTGAGGAAGAGCGACGGCCCCTGGCTATGTCATGGAGAAGAGCGGCAAGCAGCGAGGCAGTCCCTGGAACTGGATGGGGCATGGGGAAATCGCCGGCGGCCCGACGATGGCGCGACTCACATGATGGGAGGTGGCTGTCGTGGTCGCTCCGCTCCTGACTCGCGTGCGTGCAAACTGTGATGCCTAGGTCGTGGTTGAGGAAGCTTGGCGTCCGGTCCTTGGCTATGCCGTGGGCTAGGCCCCGACGCATATGAAAAACATAGCATGGTAATAGCTAATAAAAAACCACGGCCCGGGCTGGGCCCTTGGGGCCTGGGGTGTAGATCCGCCCCTATGACTAGATGAAATTCCTATGTGTACTCGAGAATGCTTTGCTAATATAAGAAGTACTTCCGGCTTGTCCTTTGCAATGAAAGGATTGGGCCACGTTGTTGAGCCTTGTTACTTTGATTACTTGTTACTTGCTATCAGTTATCTTGTTATCAAGCTATCTATTACTACTAATTTACAACACATGGAGAGAATACCTTGTTGAAACCGCTTATCAATTCCTTGTGCTCTTCGTTGGGTTCGACACTCTTACTTATCGAAATGACCACGATTGATCCCCTTTACTTATGGGCCATCAACTACCTAAAGACATTGTCATTGCCCATCATCACTGGATTAAGCCAGAATCTAGATTTTCACCCCGAAGAACCAGTCTGAGCATATGCAGGCAATGCCTTTAACAAGATAACAACGTAAAAACATCACCATTGCCAGATATAACCAACTCGGGCCTGCCTAGGCCTTCAGCTCGAAGCCCTAGAGTGGGTGCTTGAGTAGCACCGCCGTTGACATCTCTCATGTGTTTTCGCCACCACTATTCTGCGATCGCAGCAACTACATGTGATATGCAGCCGTCTTTGATGTATGAACATCCCTCTGTGTCAAGCCGCCATCCATAGTTTGCATCTCATTGCCAAAGCCAACCACCGGATCTCGAGCGAGGAACCCTCACGAAGACCATTCGGTAGCCACCACAAACTGTAGTGAGGTCGTTTCCGTGGGAACACCAAAGACGGAGCACACCACTATAGATTACCACCTTGCAGGAGAGAGCTCTGCCCAGGCCCGTAAACCGAGGGGCCGATATGGCCAGAACAGGTGCATGAAAGGCAGATCACCATCGCTAGATCACGAGGTGCACATCCACCAGGTCAGTGCTGATGTGTCATCACCTATCACAGGTAGGGTCAAGGATCCATCATTCGAGACCCACATGGGGCCCATCATCACCATAGGTAGGTCCCTGGACCATGCCAACGTTCAGATACTTACGTCAGGATGTCCACTCGGACGACTCGACGACACTCGGATGATCACACGCCACTCGGCTGATGGACCACCACTCGGACATAGAAGGAGGAGGGCGTCGTGGGAGCTGCGACGGTCGAGGGATCCTAAGTCGTCCAATAAATTGAGTCATAGCTACCGTTACCTGTAACTGTCGTAGTAGAGGCTCATTATACTAGTAAGTGACCTATTCAGTGTCATTAAATGCCCAAACGGCGTGGAGGACGTGGGGCTGCAGCGCACTCTATATAAGGTGCACCCCCCTCTATGATCGGACACGAGCAATCTTTGTAACCATACCCATCAAATCAAAGCAAGCCTCAGGGCACGAGACGTAGGCCTTTTACCTCCGTCGAGAGGGGCCTGAACTCGTTAAACACGTGTTACACCTGCGCCGTAGCTAGGTCCTAGTACTCATTGTCAGGATCGTAACCCGACAAGTGCCGTGTGTCCTGACCGGAGCCCCGCCGTCGTGCGTCCCACCGACCATCGCTTGGGAGACGCCATAAAGCACACCCGAAATCGTGCCACCTGGAAGCCACCGCTTGGAAGAAGAGACCGCCGATGGCCTAGGCTACTATGTCGTTTGAGCGACACCATGCCTCGCTGGATTGACCTATCACAACGCCCCACGTGAAAGAGGAATTCCTCCCACCGCGAATAACCGATGAACTCTGCTCAGGCAGAGTTTGCCGGCGCCGGCAGGAGGGGGCGGCGGCGGTGCTGCCCGGGGTGCTCGCCTGAGCCGCCTCCTGCACACAACACATGGGCTTGATCCGGATTGTTTCGGGAGCAACAATCGGACTTTCTACCCATCCAATTTCATTCCTTTTCAGATTAGAAGTGTGTGTTGCCAATGTATAGTGACGTTTCAAACAAATGGATTATGTGGTTCCATAGGGCACTACTGATATCTAGAAGCTTTTTGGGACGCTGGGGTGACTTATTCCTGTCCGCTAATTAGACCCACCTGATTTTGCACGACGTGTCCCGCTCACATCTCGATGTCTCATTGATTGGATTTGGCTTGGCCTCACGTGTTTCTCGCCAAACCACTATTATTATTAACAAACCCTAGCTACACGCTACTGTTTAGCTGCACGTATAAAGTGCGGCCTTTTATGGTTGGAAAACAGGCGCAAAATCAGTAGGAGCAACACAGGCATCACACGAACTGTACACGGCGCCAGCAAAAACCGAGGTCATGCCATGCAGCAAGCAAAGAAAATAAATGTATCATGAAATAAGTACTGTGTATTTTAAAAAAATAAGAACAATATATGTATATGTCTAACTAAAACATGAGCATTGCTATACATTGCAATACAATAACTAGAACTCCGCGTTCCTCGTGTCGCCATCCCTGGCGACGGCGGGGGAACTCCAGCGACCAGCCACCACAACCCCCTCCCAGCCCCTCCACCACCTCGCCGTCACCGGAGGAGCGGCCGGTGAAGCCCACGCCGGCTCCCGGGATGGTGGCGGTTACGCCCGTCCGGCCATACCTCCTCACGCAAGACGCCTGCCTCGCTGCCTCTCGTGCCCTACGCCGGCCGCTCTGCCATCCGCCGGTGCGTCTCTGGCAGTGTACTGCTCCCCGGCCTGCCCGTTATCCGTACCACTAGTCCTGCTCGCCTCCGCATTCGCCCTCCGCGTCAGATCTCGGCTCAACGAGGTCCGTCCTGTCGCCGGCGTCTCTCTTCTGCCGGTGTCGGACCCGGGGTTGGGGTGGTGTCCTCTTCGGCTGGCCTCGGGGCCACCCTTGTGGCGCGCGACGACGCTCTTCAAGGATCTGAAGCCGGGATGACGCAAGGTGTCCACGGCGGCCCGTAGGGTCGTTGCTTTGAGCATGTGGGGCTGCGGCGATGTGCTCGCCTTCCACGTGTGCGGTGTTGGCCGACAACGCTGCGATTTTTGGTTGGTGGTGGTGATCTAGATCAGATCTGTCGGATGGTGCTGACTGTAGATTGCTCTGCAACGACTTCCTATGGATCCACGACAGCGGAGGTCATCGAAAAGACTTCGGAAGGTTTCATCTCTTGATCTAGTGGATGGCTTCAGTGATATGATACAAATTATGGACGATGACTTGACGCAGAGGGTAAGTTGTGGAGTGGTGGCTATGCAATTGCAGCCGGTGGGATTGCGGAAAAGCGGGGGCGACAACACTTGTACGACCTGGATGGTGGTGTTGCGTGTACCAGGTCTTGAGTTCCGGGGTGAAAACCTAGGTCAGACCCGAGTGGTTACACCTGGCAATGGCAATGATTTTTTACACCGTTGCCTTGTTGAAGGCATTGCTCGGATTTGCTTCGACTGATTCTTCAGGGTGAAAACTTAGATTTTGGCCTTTGTGGTTAGATCCGGTGACGACGACGCTTGAGTGTCGCTCCCTTCCTGAAGGTGCTGCTGTTGAAGATCATCCTTATCATTGTAGTGTCAATGGTTTTTGTGCGGATATAAGTCTCATTTGTAGTTTGTCGATCACTGATTTGATCGCATTGGGCTTCTCCTTTTTCTTTTTTTTCCTCGCCGACACATGGTCTTATGACTTTGCTAGTTGTTCGCGTGCGTATGTGTGTGTTGGATTGGCCTTTTTTTAGAAAAGGAGGATGACCCCCGGCCTCTGCATCTGAGCGATGCATACGACCACTTTATTAATTATTCTCACAAGACCTTACAAAGTCATACAACAGTAAGACTAAAGCCGCCGTCTAAGCAACAAACTGTCGCTACACCTATCCAGTTGATGAAGGAACGCAGATAGCCTGAGCCTAATACCAAACAGACATCACAACCAAGCCTAACATCTAAGACCGAGACCCCAACCTAGCCACTTGTCGGTGTGGGACACACATCGGTCCGGCGTGCTTTCTCGAGAGGCCGCCGCCGCCAACCGCCATCGCTCCATCTTGAATCTGTCGATGCATCAACCTTGCTCGGTCCAAATTATCTCGACGCCACCACGGCGCCTAACGGCACTCTCCTCCTCAAGCAAAGCAATTTGAATACGTCGCGGTCGCCACTGATACACCTCAGCGCCATGGTACCGTCGTGGTCGCCCGTGTTGGATTGGCTGTGTGCATCATAATTATGCACAGGCAGGGTGTATTCTCAATTGTGTTATGTATTCTATTGATGCTTCATTTTGAGGCAATAAAATTCACCCTTTGTCGAAAAAATACACTGCTGTATGTGCCACGGTTAGCCGTTGATTTGAGAGTGTCTCGGAGCAGAGAGGATGCTCTCTCAGGCTAGTTAAACGAGAGTCATGCATTTTGTAGCATGCGGATGCGGTAGGCATGTATGTGATGTCCGTTGCGTTGTGCACCAGGTCTTTACGGTTCTCACGCGTGCGACCTCTATATATATCGCCTCACCCCTCTCTGCTCACACTTGACTTCTCCCTCCTTCTCCTCCTCTTCTTCTTCCCACCCGCACAGACGCAGGCTACACAAGGTTTTTCCTCCCCTCTCAACTACCCAACACGCTTCTCGCCGATTTCATTTCACGACATTTTCGTCCCGATCTTCATGCCAAAGCTTCTCGCCATCTCCGTCTTGCCGTTTATTTTGGGTCGTAGCCAAGCACTGAACCTTCAGCACGCTTGGCGTTTATTTTGCAGAGCGGCGAGGGAGGAGAAGGAAGAGGAGCGGGGGATGGCGGGCTGCGGTGAAGCCAAGGCATCATCGGTTTCCATGGATGAAGAGGTAAGCTCCCCATAGCCTCTGTGTATTGTCTGCCGGCGGAACAGTGATGCACGATCGATGATTACAATTTTCAAGTTCTTGTTCCGGTAGTCTCCGACATCCCCGCGACTTGATTGCACTGGTTTCCCTGGCTGAGCCTTCTGTATTATGGGAGACTTGTACTGGTTGGTAACTTGGTAGAGAGATCGGTGGAGTGAGTAATACGTTCAGATATTGTCTGTACATGAACGCCATTGATGCATAGCAGAGAAAGCTTGGGAGTTTCAACTAACCCAACTTGGGAAACAGGGCTTGCTTAGGAAGCTCTTCAGTCAGTATTACCCTGTGCCCTGTCCTTGTCCACCCTACCTCTCTGACAAAAATATGCAGAGTACGCCCGTCAATTTTCTCTGTTCTCCCATGAGCGTATCACCTGTTTGGCTATGTCATTTCTCCTTTGTTTTTCTGTTTGATGATACGCTGTAGTGCTCCCCCACCCACTAAACAAAAATGGTTAACTTGTCAGTTTCCTCGTACATGTAGTGTCAAAAACGCTCTTATATTATGGGACGGCGGAGTATTTGGGTGGATCTTAATTTGGAACTTGAGTACACTAGAAGCGCTTTTAATCCGCAAAACTGCGGTTTTAACCATTCAGAGCAAGTTCCTGTAGATGATTACCTAACGCGCTCGCGCACCTTAATGAGGAAGACGCTCTTATCCTCAGCACCTACTTAGCAAACCAGCAATGTCCTAATCTATTAAAGATGGACTCTGCAGCATCGGTTACGTGCAGCCATTGCAGATTGCTCCTACTGACACCACGCGCACCAACATTTTCTAACGACGTACCCACCGTGCCAACAAGGAGCTAATGAAGGGCAGGAAGGCTAAACTCTACGCAGTCTCGTGTCCGCGTGCGACTCAAGAATCTACTGACCGATCAAAAGGCTCTGAAGGAAACAAAAGATGATGTGCGCGTGCGTCCATGATGGCCGACGGGCCACCGCTTGTCCTGCGCACGCTGCTGCTGTCACACTTTCACTGGCCGCCACACTGGCACTGCCCGAGCAAGAATCTCTCACCTGGTCTGCCCGCGTCACCTCTGCAGGCTGCAGCCAGCTGCAGCCGCATGAGCTTGCAGCGTAGTAGTACAGTACGAACGAACAAACACGTGTGCTGTGGTACCTTACCATGTCAGCAGCAGTTCACCACGGGGCCAACAAGTCGACACGGCGGCGGCAACGAGCAGGATCGATCGGAGTCGGACCCTTGCGTCGCTGTCGTGGGCTTTGTTAGGGGATCGCCATCGCTAGATCGCTCACATGTTTTTAGTGCCTTCTCGTGGATCAGAGGTAACCACGTCGATGGCCATGATTTTGTTGCTGGTTTGGCGCCCTCCCGTGGCCGGGAAAAGTGGGTCGTGAACGCTCCCGCTTTTGGCCAAATCTTTCGGCCGTCCGTCGGTTTCGGCGATCGGAAAGGCAGCTGAGCCGACTGATGCCGGCCTGGGACATGGCTGGGTGCGTGTATCATGCACGCCGTCGCGTCGGTCGGGATAATTGTCTGTCTGTGTCATGTACCCTGAGCAGACGGATAAGCGTGCGTGCGTGCATGCATGCATGCATCTTTCTTCCGTCCGTCCAGGGAAGCTAGCCGAGCGTGTCGCGGAGCTTTGGAACCTGATCCCCTAGCTTTTTCCCTCGCGTTTGGCGGAGGCCCTGTCTCGTATATTTATTTTCTTCTGATACTGATACAGTGTCTTGTTCTTCTTCAGGCGTGCGGCATGGAGAAGAAGTTTGGCGGGATGGCGCCCAAGAAGCCTCTCATATCAAAGGTAACAGCTCTAGCTAGTAAATATAGGCACTGTCAAGCAGAACGTGAAATATCTATGGGTCTCTAGAAGAAGACGTTTCCTTGATCTGGTTGCATGCTGATGCTAATAATGCAGGACCATGAGCGTGCCTACTTCGACTCCGCGGATTGGGTCCTTGGCAAGGTCAGACAACACAACACAACAACTTATTCAGCTATGACATATCTTCATTCAGAACTGCATCTCACCATGCGTGCTTAATCGATCTCCCGCCATTTTTCTCCAGCAAGCTGCAAACAGCAGCTCAACGGCTGCAGTCGAATCGCTCAAGCCCAAGCTCAAGGTTAGTACAACAACGCAAAGCTTCAGCCCAGCTGAACCATACTGTCAGTCAGGTCTATCTACAAACAATTACTGATGCTATTTTTGTCTGCTTTCTTCAGAGAACTCCTCATCCCCAGCTTCCCCCTCGCAAGCCCACCTGTGCGTCTGGCTGAGACATCAGGTAAGAGGAAGAAGCCTCAAAGTCGCAGGATTTTTCACACTACAGATTCACCTACGTTACAGTTTTTTTTTTTGCGGGGGCCTACGTTACAGTTGTTGCTTCTTGTGGTGCGTTGTAGGGTCGCATTGCATTGCAGCCAGCAGGTGAAGAGCTCGTAGGGAGGAGAGGAGTGAGCTCGGATTAATGTTGTTTAGCTGCTCCTAAATTCCTAGTAGGAAACAACTTTGCATTGGATGCGAATTGGCTTGGCACTTGCTGCCTCTATGTCTGTCACAAGTGATTAACCGTCGCTATCATGGTTATTGAGTCGGCTAGCATTTGCTGTTTCAGCAACCTTGCTAGTATATTCGCCCTAAAATAACAAGCTCCATACAAATAAAAACCTAAGAACTGGTCAATTTTTACTCTTTTCAGGATTAAACTGAGAAACTATTACGCGTTATAGTACTCCTCCGTCCAGAAATACTTGTCATCAAAATGGATAAAAGGGGATGTATCTAGACGTATTTTAGTTTGAGATACATCTCTTTTTATCCATTTTAATGATAAGTATTTTCGGACGGAGGGAGTAGTAGTTATCGTCTATCATGTGTCGCTAACATGTAAGATATTGGTGTACACTCCGAACTGAGTAAACATGCCATCCGTATTCGTATTCGAGTAAGATCCGCTTTGGGTTCGTATCCTATAACATCCGTACTCGCATTTGGGGTTGCTTTGAAATATGAAAACAAAAGCGACCAGGGCATTATCCGATCTTTCCATGACTAATTCTACTTACGTTCTTATCGGAAAAATCTACCTCATGATGCGATGAGTATGCCCAAATACGTGGATTTTAATATTTTTATTTCCAAGATTTCAAATTTATTCTATCAAATTACGAAATTGCAAAAGCAGAAAAAGAGTGTACTTTTCATGGTTATCACAGACGAAAAGGCTCTTAATTGCAGGGCCGAACGAAAACTGGGCTTTTCTTTGATGTTGTTGCGGCCAACCAAAGGAAAAGAACTCCTCATTGCCCACCCAACTCAAACCTCCTCTCCCGATGCAACCATGCGCCCGGGCATCCACTACACAGCAGAGCTCCTCCTGGCCGGACTGGGATCAGGTGACATGCGCTACGGTGACATGTCCGGTGACATGCGGGCCAAATTCAAATTTAAACATTGCGGAAAAATCTGAAAAAAAAATCATGCATGTTCACAGCACATACTAAGATAACCTCTAAAAATTTCAGATCAAAATTCGAAACATACATCGAGAAATAAAAAAGAGAAACTCAGATGTGAATAGTCTAGAGAGAACCGTTCAGGAACTATTCATGACAGATTTCTCTTTTTTGTTTCTCGATGTATGTTTCAAATTTTGATCTGAAATTTTTAGGGGTTACCTTAACATGTGTTGTGAACATGCATGATTTTTTTCAGATTTTTTCGCAATGTTTAAATTTGAATTTGAGCCGCATGTCACCGTGCATGTCACCGGAGCGCATGTCACCTGATCCCAGTCCTTCCTGCCAAACCCTCGTGCCACTTGGACAATATCGACGAGGAGAATCCATTTAGACAGAGAACCATTTGAACCGTGCATCCTCGAGGACGAATTTCACCTTTCCATCTACCCCGACCTTTGCAAGCCTACACCATGCTCGATGAGAAAATCTCCAAATAATCGCACACAACTACTCATCTAGATGCGCCAAGCTCCTAAACTTTGCCCCCACGTCATATTGTTGTTATTGGCAGAGTTGGCAACATCTGGTTCACGTCTGCGGATGGCACATGTCGTGGTGCGTGCGGACAATGATAGTAATAGCATGAGGGACAATGTCTACGAGGTTTGCAACATCTAGATGAGTAGATGGATGAGAGTAATTAAAAAAGTTTTCACCGAGCACGATATAAGCTTGTGACGATCGGTGTATATTGAAAGGCAAAATTCCTTCTTCACAATGCATGGTTCAAACAATTCTTTGCTTGAATGGCTTTTCATCATTGACAAGATCCTGATGGTGCGAGGATTTCGCAAGGGAGCTTCGGAGAGGAGAACCTTTTTTGTTGTTGTGGGTAGGAAAACGGACACGGCTATTCTACACCCGAGCTCATGTGACCAAAAAATTCTAATTTTTTTTTGTGTGAAACATTGACGAAATGTTTGTTGGCTTGCAAAATTTCATAATCATATGACATACGTGGAAATCGTGACGAACAAGACAAAACCGATGCTCCAGAATGCATTTGAAAATAATATTTTGGAGCATCAATTTTATTTTTTTTGCTACGATTTCCACGAATGTTATATGGTGATGAAATTTTGCAAGCCAACAAACATTTTGTCAATGTTTCACAAAAAAAAAGTTCACCCGAGCTCACATGAACTCGGGTGTAGAACAACACTTTCGGTAGAAAGACTTCCTTCTTCGTAGTTGTGGGCAACTAAGACTCCTTTTACTTATGTGTGTTACACGAACGCAGACTTTTTGTCCGACACACAGCGAAAAGTACCTTTTTGTCTTAGTGGGCAGCGGCAGGGTCATACTTATGCAATATTTGAATTTGGTAGCATCTATCTGAAATTTTATAAAATACAAAAAAACTACAAAAATATCCAATTATGTTTCACCTGACTTGATATACAAACTTCACATATTATCTACTGTGATGTGAAAGTTGAAACCGGCCTGCTTACGCAACTAGGATTGTATCAAATGCTAAAACTTTTTAAAAGGGTAAGTTTCAACTTTCACACAGAAGAGAATGGTAGAATATGTCCTTGTCTATAAACGCATTACTTATTGATTTCCAACTCCGGGATTTGCCATGTGATGGTTTAGTTGGGCCCTCGGAGTATTGGGCTCCTCATATAACATTTGTTTTTACTTCTGGTGCACAGGTTGGATTTTATAGGCCTGAAGACAGGCTCATGGGTACCTATTCAACTTGCAGCCCAACTTCACATCAATTTTTCTCACGGAATTCTTAAAGGAAAAACATCGCAAACACAGTAGAAAAAGACTTATTTCGAGAAGACCATCATTTTCAAGTATTAGAAAAGTGATATTTCTAGGAAAACATACACCATCCGTTTTCCGATTATATTTTATACATAGTCTATACTAGTCTTTCGCGCTGCGTGTTTTCCTTTTTCGTTTGCCATGATTTTCTTTCACTAAAGAAGTAATGACCCGATTCTGCAAAAAAAAAATGGTATTTGCCTATGTTCTAAACACAAGACACAACAGCGGCATATATGTACTGCAAAAGGAGACGACATGCTTGAATTCGACTGGACCTTACAAGAAATGCTAGGTACATGCAAGTGCATGAGCTCCTGCATTGTCATGTTTGTCAGCCTGCCTGGGCGACGGTATAGCATACTAGTACCTTGCAAGTACGGAGTACCTCAAGCCACACTCGGGTGCTCTTTGGTTTGAAGTCAATAAGCATTCTTTGTTCCTAAAAAAAATGTGACACGTGTGGCACGAAGCATTTCGACCCTGATGTTTTTTACAATTAAAGTTGCCTTCAAAAAAAGAAAAACAAACCCAAAAAAATTTGAAACTTTCTATCTGAAAAGAAAGTTATCATGCTTGACAACTAAAGTTGCCAGCCCCGCATCACTAAACTTGCCATAAAAAAGTTCAGAGTTGACATGTGTTCATGCCACACTGTTGGTACTTATCATGGTCAAAAAAAAAATCTCGCCAAGCTTGGGCATGAGTAAGTCTTTTTTTTTTGCGGGGTTGGGCATGAGTAAGTCTGATTCCTAGTAGCACCACGTATGAGAACAAAACCTATCAAAAATAAATATAAGCACGTTGGCAAGTTGCAAGTTACAACTCATGATAACCTGTACACTGCTACTACTTCATCTTGTTTATTGACTATGCTCCCGTTTAGTTTTTCCTGGTGGCTTTTCCCCTGTCCTGCATTGAATTCGGAATGCATCCACTTTTCAGTTTTGTCAATACTGTTTGAAAAAGAAAAAAGGAGCGCCAATCTAGATCTGGAGACAGCTGCACATGAGTACTTGGACCAGTGTGCGTACCATACTTCCCCACTCAGGCATACATACATGCTGCTTACTTCAGCTTTGGATCTTGTGGCTTTCTTCTTCCCTGCACGCCCAAAAGATCTTCTCATCTTACTCTTATCATCTCGGCTGTAAGCCTCTTTCAGATCGTTGTTGTTACATTTTAAAACTCACCCATGTGTTCCACAAATGAATGATTTGATAATCCAGGTGAAATAATCGATGTTTATATTTCCTTTCTTCAAAGTGGCGTTGAAAAGATAAAGTCTTGATGTGACTAGCAGCTTTATTTCTGAGCTTTCATATGACTAAATTAGGTTATGATCATGGCATGTGTCTACTTAATTAATCTGCTCCTAAACCGGGTGGCGTCGTGAATCATTTGTGTATTGACTTGGCGGATCAAGATCTCCATTCCTTTTGCTTTCAGTAGGATGCTTCAATCATGGCTAGGTCGCTAGGATAAGATGTTGGTTTCATCTTTTTATCATATTGTTTCCTTGGTAGTAATAAATCAAACAGGTTGGGCTGGCAACAAGAACAAGAGCATGCGGCAGTACTTGATACAGATGCAAATGCACCCATCTACTCCCTCCGTTCCCAAATACTTGTCTTTCTAGGCATTTTAAATGGACTCAACATACGGATGTATGTAGACATATTTTAAAGTGTAGATTCACTCATTTTGCGTCGTATATAGTCACTTGTTGAAATCTCTAGAAAGACAAGTATTTAGGAACGGGAGGAGTACTATATATATACATCCATGCGATGCAAAAGTTGTACTCCATGTGTGTGTACGGTTGGAAAGTTGGAATAGAAGCAATTAGAGCAGCCAGGCCCAGCATCATGGAAACAGCTTTCCAGTTGAAAGAAGGGTGGGGATGCGATGGCAGCGATGAAAAAGGGAAAGAACGAGATCATGAACCGATCGAGTTCTTGATAGGCTTCTCCGTGGACTGGACTGAGATCAAATTCAAATCATCACATACATGCATCCACGTGTCGTGTCGTGACCCCGACGGAGGCCCGGGAGATGATGCATGGGGGAGCCGATCAGCACACATGCAGTGCAGGAGATAGTGATCAACCTACTACCTAGGGCCAGCAATTTGGTGCAAATCAAATCGCAACCCTTTCATTTCTTGTACCGGAAGGAGCACAAAAGCCATGGAACAAACAGACCCTTTTCCTACATGGTTTTGTTCAAGTGGCAAGTTGCAACTTGCAAGCAAGGAAGGATATGCAGGTGGATCCATATGGGGAGGCAGGAGGAGGATGAGGCCCTGGCCCTGGCAATAGTCACACACCGCAGTGTGGACTGTGGACCAAGAAGAAACAAGCATGCAGGCTGGCAAGATGGACCAAAAAATCAGACCGGCCGGGCTGTGGTCTGTGGAGGCCTACAACTACAAGAGCGCGCGTAGTACGTGCACGCTACGTCCATCCAAAACACCTCCAGCTGCTGCATGGCATGGACACACCGCGCTAGCGCTACGCTATGTGCCACACCTGCATGATTGATCAGATCTCTCCCGCCTGACAAGTTAGGCATGCATCCACCTCTGCGGTGCGGCCAGCTGACCAATGCAAACAAAGATATACGCACCCATCTCTATCTCGACGGCCGCATGCATGCAGATACAGTGAGATGGACCAATGCAAACAAAGATATATACACATCCATCTCGACAGCCGCATGCAGATACAGCGAGATGGACCAATGCAACAAAGATATACACATCGATCTGGGTATTACGGCCGCATGCATGCCGCGGGGCTCACCAATCAGGATTCCTGCCCTCGTGTCTCGTCGTCCAGGTCACACTGACCAATAAGTACGCCGGGACAAGGCCAAACAGAGCAATCTCCATGGCGTTGGTGTCCGTGTGTATACATGGACTCTGCAGGACTGTTGGACTTGTGTATATATATGAGTACTTACAAATAGTATAACATTACAGAGAGAGAGAGCGAGCAAACTCAACTGCAACAACCATGCCGGGCCCTACCCATGCATGCACAAATCGATATGAACCAAGCAATGGCCGGATCCATCTCTGGAGCCTGTGCGCACCGAAAACCTGAAAACTACTCGTGCATGCCCCGCGCACTCGATCGACGACGAACAGTGCAACACAGATCACCAACACCTGATAAGCCCATGTGTAAATACTACACCTCGCGTGCTCTCATGTAGTACGAGCCTCTACTAAGAAAATGTAAGAAACCATGCACATGAGCGAAGGAGATCATCATGGTGCAACACAGCTGCTGCCACTGCATGTCAGCTGGAGCAGGACCTCATATTGTCGCTCTCCTTGGGTCCTCCTCCTATCTATCGATCTAGGAGTAGTAACTTGGCATGGCCTTGGCCCTTGGATACGAGAGGACGGACACAGAGGGAGACAGGGCTAAATTCTTTCCCCACCCTCCTCCCCCATATTAAGAGTGCTGAAAAGATAGAGAAACCCAGAGAGAAGGGCCCCAGAAAATATATAGTAACGCCCAAACGGCCCAGGCCAAAGTTATTCTCGCCGACACGCGTGGCCCACGGTTGTCCATCCCCAAGGAGAGCGCCGGCGAAGGGACGTGACATGAATTTTATACTTTCTCTTTTGAGAGATCTGCAAATGCATTATTTACTGTGGTCCAGGCCCGGTCTGACGTCGCGGGAGGCCCCTACGCGCCCACTGCGCTCTGCAGCCTGGGCCCCCGGTCGTTACACAAGTTTAGTTGGGCCTGCTTAAACGGGCCCCTGCGGCATCCCAGTTAGGCCCGTCCCGGGGACAGGGAGCTGGGTTGCCCTTGCCTGCCTGCATGCCAGCGAAGGAACTCTGTGTTTTCACTGCTTCATAGCCAATTAGCCAGGCATGCATCCCCTCCAAAAAAAAAAAAAACCATGCATGGCTCGTGACCCATAGTTGCACGAAATAACTTTATGCACGTGCCTCTCCAATTGACAGTATCAGTTAGTTCATGCACGGTAGTGTCCGATAAAAAGAAAGCAGACCCACATTTTACGGCACATGCGGAAAATCACGTCATTTTAGGCACGTTCATGTCATGCATATCGGTCCACATGATCAGACCAGTCGATGAACTAGCACGTATACGTGTTACTCCAGCTCGGGAGGGAGGATCATTTAAGAATACTGAGTGCAACATGAGTTTTCGGAAATGACACTGGCGTGCTGATGTCGTCACCCCTTGGTGCGGAGTTGCTAGGAGCCTAGGAGCATATGCGCCATCGACACGTTGCACTGTACCGACTTGTACGCCAGATCAACATGCGCCAACCGGCCGTGTACGCGCGGATGCTACGTGCTGGAACGAGCGGACGGACACCGAGCGATGGGATGCGTCGTGGGTTTGTGTGCCACGGTACACGAAACTCCACTACTCGGATCAGTCGTCCGTTTGCTCCCGGCCGGGGTCCTGCGCTGCTGGCGCACATAGCACCTAACCCAGCAGGCCCTGCATGCTGGAACTCAAGGCTTGCTTTAATACGCCCACCCAGTCGGCACAGCACACCGGTCGGTACAGTCGCAGATGCGTAACGAGAATCCTATGTCGAGCTGGGAGCTGGGGGTGTCCTGGCTGCACTTCTTTCCTTTCATTTTCGGGAGGCAGCTGTGGTTGACAAAACATAGAAACGAATTAAGGCCAAACTCACTCTCACGCCGACAAAAGCGTTACTACCAGTACCAGCCAACATACGCACTTCAAGGACAAATCGCTCGCTCCAAAATCTATTTCCTAGTTAGGCCAATGGCCATCCGGTAACATGTTCGTTTAGAGCAAAGCCAATACATCTGTGCCGGTGTCAATTCATCGGAACCTAGCTAGCTGGCCGTCTGCATGCAGCTGTAGCTTTCGGGCACGAAGAGCCCACCTTGTTCACATGGGATGGGAGCCACCCATAACCCTAAACATACAATGTACGTATATACGTAACCAACGTACATGCGCAAGTGCTGGCTAGTGCGCCTTGTCTCCACTCGCGTCGGAGAATGAAAGGGGCATAATCTGCGCGAGGGATGGTTGGTGGGGCTAGGTCGATCGAGCCTGGTGCATATGCATGCACACGCGTACGGATCCCAAAATGCTGCACCTACGTAGTCTTCTTACGTTTTCTACCCAATCTTCATATCCAACTAATCAACCCCCTCCCCCTAATTTCCTGGTGGGCCCACGCCCTCACTAATCACCATTTATCGAAAAAGGTTTTCACCCCGTTTTATTATGTATAAAGCAACAACCAACAACCGAAATTCGAAACTGATACAAACACAACACTCCACACCGTACTCACATACACCCAGGGCCAGATACATAGGTGCCAAAAGGCTACAACAACACATCGAACGAATCGAAGTAGACAAGAAGAGAGGACTTAAGCATCACTACAGAGCAGCCGACACATTTCCAATGAAGATATTGCGAAGAGGTGAGGTCGAGACTCGGTGAACCCGTGTGCTTCAAGGCAGTGCCCTCGGGAAGGACAAGACACAGCAGCGCCGTCATCACCCAATCGAAAGATCAGATTTTTCATGCGGGGCACGACGAAGAGGGAGCAACCACAATGGGGGCTCTAGGAAGATGGCGGCGCCTCTCCGTCGGTCGGGCCATTGCTAGACACGATTTTCTCCCCGACACGCATACTCCACCTTCGACTTGGTGTGCCAGGCAAGGACCATAGCTGCCCACAGACACATAACTTCGAAATGGCAACCACCACACCGCCCACACGGCCATGGCCACTAGCCGCCCGCACTTGAGCCGCGAGCTCAGTCCACAAGCACCGCAGCTCCCACCACCCGGGCCACCGTCCAGGAAACAAGATGCCCCAAAGGTCCTTCATGACTGTGATGCATGCTCCGATTGCCTACAGATGTCCCAAAGGTCCTCACTAATCGTCATTTAAAAACGGCCATGTACGTACATAAAACTCGCACCATAAACATTATGTGGGTGTAGCAAGGCTCCTCATGGGCTTGAGGTGATAAATCTAGATGCTGCACCCTCTTAAATCGGAGCCTCAATCCCACGTTACAACCACTATTTCTAAGGGTTAGGACATCTCCAACACCGACTCTCAAACCGCCCGCATACGTCCGTACAGCACGGTTTTTCGGATGTGTTTTGTCATTCAACGTGTGCCTGTATCAGTCCGTCGAGCGGTCGGGATGCACTTTTTCTTCACAAACTCGAAGCAAAGTTGGGGGAGCTTTGCGGGAGACCGGACAGCAGCCACATAGGACTTCAACCCCCCCCCCCGGCCCACTAAATCCCCCTCCAGGTCCCATTCTCTTTCACCCTGCCTCTTCTTCCTCTTGCTTGCATCGGCATCCTCATTCTCCACCACTGCCGATGTACCTCTCTGACCACCACACAGGTATTGCCGGACCTCTGCAACCAGCACTTGTTGGGGAACGTAGTAATTTCAAAAAATTTCCTACGCACACGCAAGATCATGGTGATGCATAGCAACGAGAGGGAGAGTGATGTCCACGCCCTCGTGAGACCGTGGCGAAGCGTTATGACAACGCGGTTGATGTAGTCATACGTCTTCACGATCCGACCGATCCAAGCACCGAACGTACGACACCTCCGTGTTCTGCACACGTTCAGCTCGATGAAGATCCCCGGACTCCGATCCAGCAGGGTGTCGGAGATGAGTTCCGTCAGCACGACGGCGTGGTGACGATGATGATGTTCTACCGACGCAGGGCTTCGCCTAAGCACCGCTACGATATGACCGAGGTGGAATATGGTGGAGGAGGGGCACCACACACGGCTAAGGAACGATCACGAAGATCAACTTGTGTGTTCTAGGGTGCCCCCCTGCCCCCGTATATAAAGGAGGGAGGGGGAGGTGCGGCTGGCCCTCTAGGGGTGCGCCTGGAGGAGTCCTACTCCCACTGGGAGTAGGACTCCCCCCTCTTGCCTTGGTGGAGAAGGAAAGGGGGGAGGGGAAAGAGGAAAGGGGGGGCGCCGCCCCCCCTTCCTTGTCCTATTCGGACTAGGGGGAGGGGGCGCGCGGCCTGCCCTGGCCGGCCCTCCTCTTCTCCCTCATGGCCCATTAAGGCCCATTAACCCCCGGGAGGGTTCCGGTAACCCTCCGGTGTTCCGGTAAAATCCTGATTTCACCCGGAATCATTTCGACATCCAAATATAGGCTTCCAATATATCAATCTTTATGTCTCGACCATTCCGAGACTCCTCGTCATGTCCGTGATCACATCTGGAACTCAAAACAACCTTCAGTACATCAAAACTTATAAACTCATAATAAAACAGTCATCGTAACGTTAAGCGTGCGGACCCTATGGGTTCGAGAACTATGTAGACATGACCTAGAACTGTTTCCGGTCAATAACCAATAGTGGAACCTGGATGTTCATATTGGCTCCTACATATTCTACGAAGATCTTTATCGGTCAAACCGCATAACAACATACGTTGTTCCCTTTTGTCATCGGTATGTTACTTGCCCGAGATTCGATCGTCGGTGTCCAATACCTAGTTCAATCTCGTTACCGACAAGTCTCTTTACTCGTTCCGTAATACATCATCCCACAACTAACTCATTAGTTATAATGCTTGCAAGGCTTAAGTGATGTGTATTACCGAGAGGGCCCAGAGATACCTCTCCGACAATCGGAGTGACAAAACCTAATCTCGAGTTACGCCAACCCAACATGTACCTTCGGAGACACCTGTAGAGCACCTTTATAATCACCCAGTTACGTTGTGACGTTTGGTAGCACACAAAGTGTTCCTCTGGTAAACAGGAGTTGCATAATCTCATAGTTGTAGGAACTTTGTATGAGTCATGAAGAAAGCAATAGCAACATACTAAACGATCAAGTGCTAGGCTAACGGAATGGGTCAAGTCAATCACATCATTCTCCTAATGATGTGATCCCGTTAATCAAATGACAACACATGTCTATGGTTAGGAAACATAGCCATCTTTGATTAATGAGCTAGTCAAGTAGAGGCATACTAGTGACATTATGTTTGTCTATGTATTCACACATGTACCATGTTTCCGGATAATACAATTCTAGCATGAATAATAAACATTTATCATGATATGAGGAAATAAATAATAACTTTATTATTGCCTCTAGGGCATATTTCCTTCAGTCTCCCACTTGCACTAGAGTCAATAATATAGATTACATAGTAATGATTCTAACACCCATGGAGTCTTGGTGCTGATCATGTTTTGCTCGTGGAAGAGGCTTAGTCAACGGGTCTGCAATATTCAGATCCGTATGTATCTTGCAAATCTCTATGTCTCCCACCTGGACTTGGTCCCGGATGGAATTGAAGCGTCTCTTGATGTGCTTGGTTCTCTTGTGAAATCTGGATTCCTTTGCCAAGGCAATTGCACCAGTATTGTCACAGAAGATCTTCATTGGTCTCGATGCACTAGGTATGACACCTAGATCGGAAATGAACTCCTTCATCCAGACTCCTTCATTTGTTGCTTCCGAAGCAGCTATGTACTCCGCTTCGCATGTAGATCCCGCTACGACGCTTTGTTTAGAATTGCACCAACTTACAGCTCCACCGTTTAATATAAATACGTATCCGGTTTGCAATTTAGAATCGTCCGGATCTGTGTCAAAGCTTGCATCGACGTAACCCTTACGACAAGCTCTTTGTCACCTCCATAAACGAGAAACATATCCTTAGTCCTTTTCAGGTATTTCAGGATATTCTTGACCGCTGTCCAGTGATCCACTCCTGGATTACTTTGGTACCTCCCTGCTAAACTAATAGCAAGGCACACATTAGGTCCGCACACAGACATTGCATACATGATAGAGCGTATGGTGAAGCATAGGGAACTCCTTTCATTTTCTCTCTATCTTCTGCAGTGGTCGGGCATTGAGTCTGACTCAACTTTATACCTTGTAATACAGGCAAGAACCCTTTCTTTGCCTGATCCATATTGAACTTTTTCAAAACTTTGTCAAGGTATGTGCTTTGTGAAAGTCCAATTAAGCGTCTTGATCTATCTCTATAGATCTTAATGCCCAATATGTAAGCAGCTTCACCGAGGTCTTTCATTGAAAAACTTTTATTCAAGTATCCCTTTATGCTATCCAGAAATTCTATATCATTTCCAATCAATAATATGTTGTCCACATATAATATTAGAAATGCTACAGAGCTCCCACTCACTTTCTTGTAAATACAGGCTTCTCCAAAAGTCTGTATAAAACCATATGCTTTGATCACACTATCAAAGCGTTTATTCCAACTCCGAGAGGCTTGTACCAAACCATAAATTGATCGCTGGAGCTTGCACACTTTGTTAGCTCCCTTAGGATCGATAAAACCTTCCGGTTGCATCATATACAACTCTTCTTCCAGAAAACCATTCAGGAATGCAGTTTTGACATCCATCTGCCATATTTCATAATCATAAAATGCGGCAATTGCTAACATGATTCGGATAGACTTAAGCATCGCTATGGGTGAGAAGGTCTCATCGTAGTCAACCCCTTGAACTTATCAAAAACCTTTTGCAACAAGTCGAGCTTTGTAAACAGTAACATTACCGTCAGCGTCAGTCTTCTTCTTGAAGATCCATTTATTCTCTATTGCTTGCCGACCATTGGGCAAGTCAACCAAAGTCCACACTTTGTTCTCATACATGGATCCCATCTCGCATTTCATGGCTTCAAGCCATTTTATGAATCTGGGCTCACCATCGCTTCTTCATAGTTTGTAGGTTCACCATGATCTAGTAGCATGACTTCCGAATAGGATTACCGCACCACTCAGTGCGGATCTTACTCTGGTTGATCTCACGGTTCAAGAACAACTTGATCTGAAGTTTCATGATCATCATCATTAACTTCCTCACTAATTGGTGTAGGTGTCACAGAACCGATTTCGTGATGAACTACTTTCCAATAAGGGAGCTGGTACTGTTACCTCATCAAGTTCTACTTTCCTCCCACTCACTTCTTTCGAGAGAAACTCCTTCTCTAGAAAGGATCCATTCTTAGCAACGAATGTCTTGCCTTCGCATCTGTGATAGAAGGTGTACCCAACTGTCTCCTTTGGGTATCCTATGAAGACACATTTTTCCGATTTGGGTTCGAGCTTATCAGGTTGAAGCTTTTTCACATAAGCATCACAGCCCCAAACTTTCAGAAACGACAACTTTGGTTTCTTGCCAAACCATAGTTCAAAAGGAGTCGTCTCAATGGATTTTGATGGTGCCCTATTTAACGTGAATGCGGCCGTCTCTAAAGCATAACCCCAAAACGATAGCGGTAAATCAGTAAGAGACATCATAGATCGCACCATATCTAGTAAAGTACGATTACGACATTCGGACACACCATTACGTTGTGGTGTTCCAGGTGGCGTGAGTTGCGAAACTATTCCGCATTGTTTCAAATGTAGACAAAACTCGTAACTCAAATATTCTCCTCCACGATCAGATCGTAGAAACTTTATTTTCTTGTTACGATGATTTTTAACTTCACTCTAAAATTCTTTGAACTTTTCAAATGTTTCAGATTTATGCTCCATTAAGTAGATATACCCGTATCTGCTTAAAACATCTGTGAAGGTGAGAAAATAACGATATCCGCAACGAGCCTCAACATTCATCGGACCACATACATCTGTATGTATGATTTCCAACAAATCTGTTGCTCTCTCCATAGTACCGGAGAACGACGTTTTAGTCATCTTGCCCATAAGGCACGGTTTGCAAGTACCAAGTGATTCATAATCAAGTGATTCCAAAAGTCCATCAGTATGGAGTTTCTTCATGCGTTTTACACCGATATGACCTAAACGGCAGTGCCACAAATAAGTTGCACTATCATTATCAACTCTGCATCTTTTGGCTTCAACATTATGAATATGTGTATTACTACTATCGAGATTCATCAAAAATGGACCACTCTTTAAGGGTGCATGACCATAAAAGATATTACTCATATAAATAGAACAACCATTACTCTCTGATCGAAATGAATAACCGTCTCGCATCAAACAAGATCCAGATATAATGTTCATGCTCAACGCTGGCACCAAATAACAATTATTCAGGTCTAAAGCTAATCCCGAAGGTAGATGTAGAGGTAGCGTGCCGACCGCGATCACATCGACTTTGGAACCGCTTCCCACGCGCATCGTCACCTCGCCCTGGCCGATGCTCGCTTATTCTCGTAGTCCATGTTTGAGTTGCAAATATTAGCAATGTAACCAAGATCAAATACCCAAAGCATCATGAGCTCTAGTAAGGCACACATCAATAACATGTATATCACATATACATTTGTTCACTTTGCCATCCTTCTTATCCGCAAATACTTGGGACAGTTCCGCTTCGGTGACCAGCTTGCTTGCGGTAGAAGCACTCGGTTTGTGCTTAGGTCCAGACTTGGGTTTCTTCTCTTGAGCAAAGAACTTGCTTGCTGTTCTTCTTGAAGTTTCCTTCTTCTTCCCTTTGCCCTTTTTCTTGAACTAGTGGTCTTATTGACCATCAACACTTGATGCTCCTTCTTGATTTCTACCTCCGCTGCTTTCAAAGATTGCAAAGAGCTCGGAATTGTCTTGTTCATCCCTTGCATATTATAGTTCATCACGAAGCTCTTGTAGCTTGGTGGCGATGATTGGAGAATTCATCAATGATGCTATCATCCGGAAGATTAACTCCCGCTTGAATCAAGTGATTATTATACCCGCACATTTTGAGTATATGCTCACCGACAAAGCTATTCTCCTCCATCTTGCAGCTATAGAACTTATTGGAGACTTCATATCTCTCAATCCGGCATTTGCTTGAAATATTAACTTCAACTCTGGAACATCTCATATGCTCCATGACGCTCAAAACGTTCTTCAAGACCCGGTTCTAAGCCATAAAGCATGGCACAATCGAACTATTGAGTAGTCATCGCTTTGCTCGCCAGACGCTCATAACATCCGGCGTTGTTCTCGCAGCAGGCACGACACCCAGCGGTGCTTCCAGGCGTAATTCTTACGTGCAAAGAATGAGGATAATCCTCAAGTTACGGACCCAGCCCGTGTAATTGCTACCATCATCTTTCAACTTTGCTTTCTCAAGGAATGCATTAAAATTCAACGGAACAACAGCACGAGCCATCTATCTACAAAAAATATAGATAAGCAAAATACTATCAGATACTAAGTTCATGATAAATTTAAGTTCAATTAATCATATTACTTAAGAACTCCCACTTAGACAGACATCTCTCTAGTAATCTAAGTGATCACGTGATCCAAATCAACTAAACCATAACCGATCATCACGTGAGATGGAGTAGTTTTCAATGGTGAACATCACTATGTTGATCATATCTACTATATGATTCACGCTCGATCTTTCGGTCTCCGTGTTCCGAGGCCATATCTGCATATGCTAGGCTCGTCAAGTTTAACCTGAGTATTCTGCATGTGCAAAACTGGCTTGCACCCGTTGTAGATGGACGTTGAGCTTATCACACCCGATCATCACGTGGTGTCTGGGCACGACGAACTTTGGCAACGGTGCATACTCAGGGAAAACACTTCTTGATAATTTAGTGAGAGATCATCTTAAAATGCTACCGTCAATCAAAGCAAGATAAGATGCATAAAGGATAAACATCACATGCGATCAATATAAGTGATATGATATGGCCATTATCATCTTGTGCTTGTGATCTCCATCTCCGAAGCACCGTCATGATCACCATCGTCACCGGCGCGACACCTTGATCTCCATCGTAGCATCGTTGTCGTTACGCCATCTATTGCTTAGTGATAAAGTAAAGCAATTATAGGGCGTTTGCATTTTATACAATAAAGCGACAACCATATGGCTCCTGCCAGTTGCCGATAACTTCGGTTACAAAACATGATCATATCATACAATAAAATATAGCATCACGTCTTGACCATATCACATCACAACATGCCTTGCAAAAACAATTTAGACGTCCTATACTTTGTTGTTGCAATTTTTTACGTGGCTGCTACGGGCTGAGTAAGAACGGTTCTTACCTACGCATTAAAACCACATCGATAGTTCGTCAAGTTAGTGCTGTTTTAACCTTCGCAAGGACCGGGCGTAGTCACACTCGGTTCAACTAAAGTTGGAGAAACTGACACTCGCCAGCCACCTGTGTGCAAAGCACGTCGGTAGAACCAGTCTCACGTAAGCGTACGCGTAATGTCGGTCCGGCCCGCTTCATCCAACAATACTGCCGAACCAAAGTATGACATGTTTGGTAAGCGATGACTTGTATCGCCCACAACTCACTTGTGTTCTACTCGTGCATATAACATCAACGCATAAAACCTGGCTCTGATACCATTGTTTGGGAACATAGTAATTTCAAAAAAATTCCTACGCACACGCAAGATCATGGTGATGTATAACAACGAGAGGGGAGAGTGATGTCCACGTACCCTCGTAGACCGTAGGCGGAAGCGTTATGACAACGCGGTTGATGTAGTCGTACGTCTTCATGATCCGACCGATCCAAGCACCGAACGTATGGCACCTTCGTGTTCTGCACATGTTCAGCTCGATGACGATCCCCGGACTCCGATCCAGCAGGGTGTCGGAGATGAGTTCCGTCAGCACGACGGCGTGGTGACGATGATGATGTTCTACCGACGCAGGGCTTCGCCTAAGCACCGCTACAATATGACCGAGGTGGAATATGGTGGAGGGGGGCACCGCACACGGCTAAGGAACAATCACGAAGATCAACTTGTGTGTTCTAGGGTGCCCCTGCCCCCGTATATAAATGAGGGAGGGGGAGGTGCGGCCGGCCCTCTAGGGGTGCGCCTGGAGGAGTCCTACTCCCACTAGGAGTAGGACTCCCCCCTCTTGCCTTGGTCGAGAAGGAAAGGGGGAGGGGAAAGAGGAAAGGGGGGCGCCGCCCCCCTTCCTTGTCCTATTTGGACTAGGGGGGAGGGGGCGCGCGGCCTGCCCTGGCCGGCCCTCCTCTTCTCCCTCATGGCCCATTAAGGCCCATTAACCCCGGGAGGGTTCCTAGTAACCCTCCTGTTCCTAAAAATCCGATTTCACCCTAATCATTCCGATATCCAAATATAGGCTTCCAATATATCAATCTTTATGTCTCGACCATTCCGAGACTCATCGTCATGTCCATGATCACATCCGGGACTCCGAACAACCTTCGGTACATCAAAACTTATAAACTCATAATAAAACTGTCATCGTAACGTTAAGCGTGCGGACCCTACAGGTTCGAGAACTATGTAGACATGACCTAGAACTGTTTCCGGTCAATAACCAATAGTGGAACCTGGATGTTCATATTGGCTCCTACATATTCTACGAAGATCTTTATCGGTCAAACCGCATAACAACATACGTTGTTCCCTTTTGTCATCGGTATGTTACTTGCCCGAGATTCGATCGTCGGTGTCCAATACCTAGTTCAATCTCGTTACCGGCAAGTCTGTTTACTCGTTTCGTAATACATCATCCCACAACTAACTCATTAGTTATAATGCTTGCAAGGCTTAAGTGATGTGTATTACCGAGAGGGCCCAGAGATACCTCTCCGACAATCGGAGTGACAAAACATAATCTCGAATTACGCCAACCCAACATGTACCTTCGGAGACACCTGTAGAGCACCTTTATAATCACCCAGTTACGTTGTGACGTTTGGTAGCACACAAATGAAGGAAATATGCCCTAGAGGCAATAATAAAGTTATTATTTATTTCCTTATTTCATGATAAATGTTTATCATTCATGCTAGAATTGTATTAACCGGAAACTGTTGGAAATATGCCCTAGAGGCAATAATAAAAGGATTATTATATTTCAATGTTCATGATAATTGTCTTTTGTTCATGCTATAACTGTATTATAAGGAAATCGTAATACACGTGTGAACACTTAGACCCAATGAGTCCCTAGTGAGCCTCTAGTTGACTAGCTCGTTGATCAATAGATAGTCATGGTTTCGACGACTATGGACATTGGATGTCGTTGATAACGAGATCACATCATTAGGAGAATGATGTGATGGACAAGACCCAATCATAAGCACAGCATAAAAGATCGTATAGTTCGCTTGCTAGAAGCTTTGCCAATGTCAAGTATCTATTCCTTCGACCATGAGATCGTGTAACTCCGGTTACCGTAGGAGTGCCTTGGGTGTATCAAACGTCACAACGAATCGGGTGACTATAAAGGTGCATTACGGTATCTCCGAAAGTATCTGTTGGTTGACACGGATCGAGATCGGATTTGTCACTCCGTGACGGAGAGGTATCTCTGGGCCCACTCGGTAATGCATCATCATAATGAGCTCAATGTGACCAAGGTGTTGGCCACGGATCATGCATTACGATGCGAGTAAAGTGACTTGCCGAGAACGAGACCGAACAAGGTATTGGGATACCGACGATCGAGTCTCGGGCAAGTAACGCATCGATTGACAAAGGGAATTGCATACATGAGGTTTGATCGAATCCTCGACATCGTGGTTCAACCGATGAAATCATCGAGGAGCATGTGGGAGCCAACATGGATATCCGCACCCGCTGTTGGTTATTGCCCGAGAGTCGCCTCGGTCATGTCTGCGTGTCTCCCAACCCGTAGGGTCTACACACTTAAGGTTCGGTGGCGCTAGGGTTAGTAGGAAGTCAAGTATGTGACCACCGAATGTTGTTCGAGTCCCGGATGAGATCCGGACGTCACGAGGAGTTCGGAAGGGTCCGGAGGTAAAGAATAATATATAGGAAGTGGTGTTTCGCCATCGGGAAAGTTTCGGGGTTTCAGGTAAAATCACGGACCACCTGAAGGGTCCCGGGTCCACCGGTGGGGCCACCTATCCCTGAGGGCCCCATGGGCTGAGAGGGGAAGGGAACCAGCCCACAAGGGGCTGGTGCGCCCCCCTAGGGCCCACCCCCTGCGCCTAGGGTTGAAACCCTAGGGGTGGGGGGCGCCCCACCTGGCTTGGGGGGTACTCCACCCCCCTTGGCCGCCGCCCCACAGATTGGATCTCCAGGGCCGCCACTGGGGCCTATATAAGGGGGAGGAGGGGCTGCTGGACACAACTCCCAAGGCGAAGCCCTTCCCCTCCCCAACACATCTCCTCCTCCGTAGAGCTCAGCGAAGCCACTGCCGAGATCTTGCTTCTCCACCATCATCACGCCGTCGTCAGGCCGGTGGAGCTGTCTTCCTCAACCTCTCCTTCCCCTTGCTGGATCAAGAAGGAGGAGACGCCGCTCGTCCCGCACGTGTGTTGAACGCGAGGTGCTGTCCGCTCAAAGACTTGGCATCGGTGATCTGAATCACGCTCGAGTACGACTCCATCATCACCTTGCAAGCTTCGCACGCGATCTACAAGTGGTATGTAGATGCAAACTCTCTCTCGTTACTCGTTGCTTAGATGAACTCATAGATGGATTTTGGTGAAACCGTAGAAAAATTTTAATTTTCTGCAACGCTCCCCAACAAAGGGTATCGAGCTAGGTCTATGCGTAGTTCTCTAATGCACGAGTAGAACACAAATTTGTTGTGGGCGCTGATCTTGTCATCTTACTTGCCTCTACTAGTCTTTTCTTGCTCAACGGTATTGTGGGATGAAGCGGCCGACCAACCTTACACGACGCTTACGTGAGACCGGTTCCACCGATCGACATGCACTAGTTGCATAAGGTGGTCAAGCGGTGTCTGCTCTCCCACTTTAGTTGGAGCGGAATCGATGAACAGGGCCCTTATGAAGGGTAAATAGAAGTTGACAAAATCACATTGTGGTGATTCGTAGGTAAGAAAACGTTTTGCTAGAACCCAATCGCAGCCACGTAAAAGATGCAAACAACAATTAGAGGACGCCTAACTTGTTTTTGCAGCGATTGATCATGTGATGTGATATGGCCGAAGTTGTGATGAATGTTGAATTGTGATGTATGAGATCATGTTCTTGTAATAGGATTCACGACTTGCATGTCGATGAGTATGACAACCGGCAGGAGCCATAGGAGTTGTCTTTATTTTTGTATGACCTGCGTGTCATTGAAGAACGCCATGTAAACTACTTTACTTCATTGCTAAACGCGTTAGTCATAGAAGTAGAAGTAGTCGTTAGCGTGACAACTTCATGAAGACACGATGATGGAGATCATGATGATGGAGATCATGGTGTCAAGCCGGTGACAAGATGATCATGGAGCCCCAAGATGGAGATCAATGGAGCTTGATGATATTGGCCATATCATGTCACAACTATATAATTGCATGTGATGTTTATTATGTTTATGCATCTTGTTTACTTAGGACGACGGTAGTAAATAAGATGATCCTTACAAAATTTCAAGAAGTGTTCTCCCTAACTGTGCACCGTTGCTACAGTTAAATCGTTTCTAAGCACCACGTGATGATCGGGTGTGATGGATCCTTACGCTCACATACAACGGGTGTAAGACAGCTTTTACACAAATAAAACACTTAGGGTTAACTTGACGAGCCTAGCATGTGCGGACATGGCCTCGAACACGGAGACCGAAAGGTCGAACACGAGTCGTATGGAAGATACGATCAACATGAAGATGTTCACCGACGATGACTAGTCCGTCTCACGTGATGATCGGACACGGGCTAGTCGACTCGGATCGTGTAACACTTAGATGACTAGAGGGATGTCTAATCTAAGTGGGAGTTCATAATTTTGATTAAGAACTTTATTATCATGAACTTAGTCTAAAACCTTTGCAAATATGTCTTGTAGATCAATGGCCAACGCTAATGTCAACATGAACTTCAACGCGCTCCTAGAAAACCAAGTGAAAGATGATGGCAGCAACTATACGGATCGGGTCCGAACCCGAGGATCATCCTCATAGCTGCCAGAAGCAATATGTCCTAGAAGGACCGCTAGGTGCCGCTCCGTCGAAGAACCAAGACGTTATGAACGCTTGGCAAACTCGTCGATGATTACTCCCTCGTTCGATGCGGCATGCTCTCTGACTTAGAACCGGGCTCCAAAAGCGTTTTGAGCATCACGGAGCATATGAGATGTTCAAGAGCTGAAACTAGTTTTCCAAGCTCATGCCCGGTCGAGAGATATGATGTCTCCGACAAGTTCTACAGCTTGTAAGATGGAGGAGAACAGTTACATCGGTGAACACATCCTCAAGATGTCCGGGTTGCACGCACGTATGACCCAGTTGAACATTAACCTCCCTGATGAGGCGGTCATTGACAGAATCCTCGATCGCTCCCACCAAGCTACAAGAGCTTTGTGATGAACTACAACATGCGGGGATGGTAAAGACCATTCTGAAGTGTTCTCGATCTCAAGTCAGCAGAGGCTGAAATCAAGAAAGAACATCAAGTGTTGATGGTCAATAAGACCACTAAGTTCAAGAAGGGCAAGGGTAAGAAGAACTTCAAGAAGGACGGCAAAGATGTTGCCGCGCCCGTAAGCTTGCTGGGAAGAAGTCAAAGAATGGACCCAAGCCCGAGACGAGTGCTTTTATTGCAAGGAAAGGGCACCGAAGCGGAACGCCCCAAATACTTAGCGGATAAGAAGGCCGCAACACCAAAGGTATATTTGATATACATGTAATTGATGTGTACCTTACCATTACTGTAGTAACTCCCGGTATTTGATACCGTGCCGTTGCTCACATATGTAACTCACAGCAGAGCTGCGGAATAAACGGAGATCGGCGAAGGGCGAGGTGACGATGCACGTCGGGAATGGTTCCAAGGTCGATGTGATCGCCGTCGACACGCTGCCTCTACATTTACCTCTGGATTAGTTTTAAACCTCAATTATTGTTATTTAGTGCCAAGTTTGAGCATGAACATTGTATCCGGATCTCGTTTAATGCGAGATGGCTACTCATTTAAGTCCGAGAATAATGGTTGTTCGATTTATATGAGAGATATGTTTTATGGTCATGCTCCGATGGTCAATGGTTTATTCTTAATGAATCTCGGCGTAATATTACACATGTTCATAGTGTGGATGCGAAAAGATGTAAAGTTGATAACGATAGTCCCACATACTTGTGGCATCGCCGCCTTTGGTCACATTGGTGTCAAGCGCATGAAGAAGCTCCATGCCGATGGACTTTTGGAGTCTCTTGATTATGAATCGTTTGACACATGCTAACCATGCCTCTTAGGCAAATGACCAAGACTCCGTTCTCCGAACAATGGAGCGAGCAACCAACTTGTTGGAAATCATACATACCGATGTGTGCGGTCCAATGAGCGTTGAGGCTCGTGGAGGATATCGTTATGTTCTCACTCTCACCGATGACTTAAGTAGATATGGGTATGTCTACTTAATGAAACACAAGTCCGAGACCTTTGAAAAGTTCAAGGAATTCCAGAGTGAGGTGGAGAATCAACGTGATGAAAGATAAAGTTCCTACGATCGATCGTGGGGAGAATATTTAAGTCACGAATTTGGCACACACTTAAGAAAATGTGGAATCGTTTCACAACTCACGCCGCCGGAACACCTCAAATAAACGGTGTGTCCGAACGTCGAATCGCACTCTATTGGATATGGTGCGGTCTATGATGTCTCTTACCGATTTACCGCTATCATTTTGGGGATACGCTCTAGAGACAGCTACATTCACTTTAAATAGGGCACCGCCTAAATCCGTTGAGACGACACCATATGAATTATGGTTTGGGAAGAAACCTAAGCTATCGTTTCTAAAAGTTTGGGGATGCGATGCTTATGTCAAGAAACTTCAACCCGAAAAGCTCGAACCCAAGTCGGAAAAATGCGTATTCATAGGATACCCTAAGGAAACTGTCGGGTATACCTTCTACTTAAGATCCAAGGCAAGATCTTTGTTGCCAAGAACGGATGCTTTCTAGAGAAAGAGTTTCTCTCGAAAGAAGTAAGTGGGAGGAAAGTAGAACTCGATGAAGTACTACCTCTCGAACGGGAAAGTGGTGCAGCGCAGAAACCGCTCTGTGATGCCCATACCAACCAAGAGGAAAACGTTGATGATGATCAAGGTACTTGGATCAAGTCACTCTTGAACTTCAAGGTCCACGAGGACACGCCCGCACTGCAGTGGTACGGCAACCTGTCATGGAAATCATGTTGCTAGACAACAATGAACCTTCAACTATGAAGAAGCAATGGCGGGCCCGGATTCCAACAAATGGCTTGAGGCCATGAAATCGAGATAGAATCCATGTATGAAAACAAAGTATGGACTTTGACAGACTTGCCCGATGATCGGCGAGCGATAGAAAATAAATGGATTTTTAAGAAGAAGACGGACGCGGATGGTAATGTTACCATCTATAAAGCTCGACTTGTCGCTAAGGGTTATCGACAAGTTCAAGGGATTGACTACGACGAGACATTTTCTCCGTAGCGAAGCTTAAGTCCGTCCAATCATGTTAGCAATTGCCGCATACTATGATTATGAGATATGGCGATGGACGCCAAAACGGCATTCCTTAATGGACATCTTAAGGAAGAGCTGTATATGATGCAGCCGGAAGGTTTTGTCGATCCTCGAACGCTAACAAAGTATGCAAGCTCCAATGATCCATTTATGGACTGGTGCAAGCATCTCGGAGTTGGAACATTCGCTTTGATGAGATGATCAAAGCGTTTGGGTTTATGCGAGACTTATGGAGAAGCTGCGTTTACAAGAAAGTGAGTGGGAGCTCGTAGCATTTCTCCTGTTATATGTAGATGACATACTCTTGATGGGAAATGATACGACACTCTGGACAGCATTAAGGCCTACTTGAACAAGTGTTTTTCAATGAAGGACCTTGGAGAAGCTGCTTATATATTAGGGATCAAGATCTATAGAGATAGATCGAGACGCCTCATAGGTCTTTCACAAAGCACATACCTTGATAAGATTTTGAAGAGGTTCAAAATGGATCAGTCCAAGAAGGGTTCTTGCCTATGTTACAAGGTGTGAAATGAGCTCACTCGACCACCGACCACGGCAAAAGATAAAGAAGAGATGAGTGTCATCCCTATGCTTCAGCCATAGGATCTATTATGTATGCCATGTTGTGTACTGACCGATGTAAACCTTGCCGTAAGTTTGGTTGCAAGATACCAAAGTAACCCCAAAGGAACACCGGACAGCGGTCAAGAATATCCCAAGTACCGAAAAGGACAAAGGACATGTTTCGCTTTATGGAGGAGACGAAGAGCTCGTCGAAGGGTTACGCCGACGCTTAGCTTCGACTCAGATCTGATGACTCTAAGTCACAAACCGGATACGTGTATATGTTGAATGGTGGAGCAATGGTAGGTGCAACCGCAAGCGAAGCGCCGTGGCGGGATCTACGTGTGAAGCGGAGTACATGGCAGCCTCGGAGGCAGCGATGAAGCGATTTGGGTGAAGGAGTTCATCACCGACCTAGGAGTCATACCCAATGCGCCGGGCCGATCAAACTCTTCGTGACAACATCGGAGCTATTGCGCTTGCCAAGGAGCCTGTGTTTCACAAGAAGACCAGCACATCAAGCGTCGTTTCAACTCCATCCGTGAAAATGTTCAAGATGGAGACATAGAGATTTGCAAAGTGCACACGGATCTGAATGTCGCAGATCCGCTGACTAAACCTCTCTCAAGTGCAAAACATGATCAACACCGAACTCTATGGGTGTTCGATTCATCACAATGTAACTAGATTGGTGACTCTAGTGCAAGTGGGAGACTGTTGGAAATATGCCCTAGAGGCAATAATAAAAGGATTATTATATTTCAATGTTCATGATAATTGTCTTTTGTTCATGCTATAACTGTATTATAAGGAAATCGTAATACACGTGTGAACACTTAGACCCAATGAGTCCCTAGTGAGCCTCTAGTTGACTAGCTCGTTGTGATCAATAGATAGTCATGGTTTCCTGACTATGGACATTGGATGTCGTTGATAACGAGATCACATCATTAGGAGAATGATGTGATGGACAAGACCCAATCATAAGCACAGCATAAAAGATCGTATAGTTCGTTTGCTAGAAGCTTTGCCAATGTCAAGTATCTATTCCTTCGACCATGAGATCGTGTAACTCCCGGTTACCGTAGGAGTGCCTTGGGTGTATCAAACGTCACAACGAATCGGGTGACTATAAAGGTGCATTACGGTATCTCCGAAAGTATCTGTTGGGTTGACACGGATCGAGATCGGATTTGTCACTCCGTATGACGGAGAGGTATCTCTGGGCCCACTCGGTAATGCATCATCATAATGAGCTCAATGTGACCAAGGTGTTGGCCACGGATCATGCATTACGATGCGAGTAAAGTGACTTGCCGAGGAACGAGACCGAACAAGGTATTGGGATACCGACGATCGAGTCTCGGGCAAGTAACGCACCGGTTGACAAAGGAATTGCATACTGTGGTTTGATCGAATCCTCGACATCGTGGTTCAACCGATGAAATCATCGAGGAGCATGTAGGAGCCAACATGGATATCCGACCCGCTGTTGGTTATTGCCCGAGAGTCGTCTCGGTCATGTCTGCGTGTCTCCGAACCCGTAGGGTCTACACACTAAGGTTCGGTGGCGCTAGGGTTAGTAGGAAGTCAAGTATGTGACCACGAATGTTGTTCGAGTCCCTGGATGAGATCCCTGGACGTCACGAGGAGTTCGGAAGGGTCCGGAGGTAAAGAATAATATATAGGAAGTGGTGTTTCGCCATCGGGAAAGTTTGGGGTTTCGGTAAAATCACGGACCACCGGAAGGGTCCCGGGTCCACCGGTGGGGCCACCTATCCGGAGGGCCCCATGGGCTGAGAGGGAAGGAACCAGCCCACAAGGGGCTGGTGCGCCCCTAGGCCCACCCCTGCGCCTAGGGTTGAAACCCTAGGGGTGGGGCGCCCACCGGCAGGGGGTACTCCACCCCTTGGCCGCCCCCCGGAGATTGGATCTCAGGGCCGCCACAGGGGCCTATATAAGGGGGGGGGAGGGGGCTGCTGGACACAACTCCCAAGGCGCAGCCCTCCCTCCCAACACATCTCCTCCTCCGTAGAGCTCGTGAAGCCACTTGAGATCTTGCTTCTCCACCATCATCACGCCGTCGTCTTTGCCGGTGGAGCTGTCTTCCTCAACCTCTCCTTCCCCTTGCTGGTTCAAGAAGGAGGAGACGTCGCTCGTCCGTCACGTGTGTTGAACGCGGAGGTGCTGTCCGTTCAGCACTTGGCATCGGTGATCTGAATCACGTTCGAGTACGACTCCATTATCACCTTGCAAGCTTCCGCACGCGCGATCTACAAGTGGTATGTAGATGCAAACTCTCTCTTGTTACTCGTTGCTTAGATGAACTCATAGATGGATTTTGGTGAAACCGTAGGAAAATTTTTAATTTTCTGCAACGTTCCCCAACAGAAACATGATACATGTGTGAATGCATAGACAAACAATATGTCACTAGTATGCCTCTACTAGACTAGCTTGTTAATCAAAGATGGTTATGTTTCCTGACCATGAACAAAGAGTTGTTATTTGATAAACAAGGTCACATCCTTAGTAGAATGATCTGATTGACATGACCCATTCCATTAGCTTAGCACATGATCGTTTAGTATGTTGCTACTGCTTTTATCCATGACTTATACATGTTCCTGTAACTATGAGATTATGCAACTCCCGTTTACCGGAGGAACACTTTGGGTGCTACCAAATGTCACAACGTAATCGGGTGATTATAAAGGAGTACTACAGTGTCTCCAAAGGCGATGTTGGGTTGGCGTATTTGAGATTAGGTTTTGTCACTCCGATTGTCGGAGAGGTATCTCTGGCCCTCTCGGTAATACACATCACCGAAGCCTTGCAAGCATTACAACTAATGAGTTAGCTGTGAGATGATGTATTACGGAACGAGTAAAGAGACTTGCCGTGCGAGATTGAACTAGGTATTGGATACCGACGAGCGAATCTCGGCAAGTAACATACCGATGACAAAGGGAACAACGTATGTTGTTATGCGGTCTGACCGATAAAGATCTTCGTAGAATATGTAGGAGCCAATATGGGCATCCAGGTCCGCTGTTGGTTATTGACCGGAGACGTGTCTCGGTCATGTCTACATTGTTCTCGAACCGTAGGGTCCGCACGCTTAAGGTTTCGATGATGTTATATTATGAGTTTATGTATTTTGATGTACCGAAGAAGTTGGTCCGGATGTGATCACGGACATGACGAGGAGTCTCGAAATGGTCGAGACATAAAGATTGATATATTGGAAGCCTATATTTGGAGTTCGAATGGTTCCGGTGAAATCGGGATTTTACCGAAAACCGGGGTTACCGAACCCTCCCAGAGGCTATTGGGCCTTAGTGGGCCTCGAGGAGAAGAGGAGGGGCCGCCAGGGGTGGCCGCGCCCCCCCCCTAGTCCGAATAGGACAAGGAGGCGCCCCTTCCTTCTTCTCCTCCCCAATCCTACTCCAACTAGGAAGGGAGGAGTCCTACTCCGTGGGAGTAGGACTCCTCAGCAGCCTCCCTTGGGCCGGGCCGCACCTCCCCTCCCTCCTTTATATCTGGGGCGGGGGCACCCTAGAACACACAAGTTTGATCTACGGATCGTTCCTTAGCCGTGTCGGTGCCCCCTCCACCATATTCCACCTCGGTCATATTGCCGAAGCTTAAGCGGCTCTGCGCCGTAGAACATCAAGATCTTCACCACGCCGTCGTCTTGTGAACTCTCCTCGACACTCGGCTGGATCGAGTACGAGGGCGTCATCGAGCTGTCGTGTGTCAAGAACTCGGGGCGTCGAATAACGGCGCGGGATCGGTCGGATCGCGAGGAGAGCGTCGACTACTTCCTCTACGTTGTGATCGCTTCGCCGGGTCTCACGAGGGCGTAGACAACACTCTCCCTCTCGTTGCTGTACATCACCATGATCTTGCGTGTGCGTAGGAAATTTTTGAAATTACCACGTTCCCCAACAAAGGCATCCGAGCCTAGGTTTTTATGGTTTGATGTTTTGCACAAGTAGAACACAAGTGAGTTGTGGGCGATACAAGTCATACTACCTACCAAAGATGTCATACTTTGGTTCAGCGGTATTGTGAGATGAAGCGGCCTGACCGACATTACGCGTGACGCTTACGCGAGACTGGTTTCACCGCCACGAGCACTCGTTGCTTAAAGGTGACCGGTGGGTGTCTGTCTCTCTCACTTTAGTTGAACCGAGTGTGGCTACGCCGGTCCTTGAGAAGGTTAAAACGGAGTCTATTTGACGAAATATCGTTGTGGTTTTGATGCGTAGGTAAGACTGGTTCTTGCTTAAGCCCGTAGCAGCCACGTAAAATTTGCAACAACAAAGTAGAGGACGTCTAACTTGTTTTTGCAGGCATGTTGTGATGTGATATGGTCAAGACGTGATGCTATATTTTATTGTATGAGATGATCATGTTTTGTAACCGGTTATCGGCAATCGGCTGGAGCCATATGGTTGTCGCTTTATTGTATGCAATGCAATCGCTACGTAATGCTTTACTTTATCACTAAGCGGTAGCGATAGTCGTAGAAGCATAAGTTTGGCGAGGCGACAACGATGCTACGATGGAGATCAAGGTGTCGCGCCGGTGGCGATGGTGATCATGGTGGTGCTGCGAGAGATGGAGATCACGAAGCACAAGATGATGATGACCATATCATATCACTTATATTGATTTGCATGTGATGTTTATCTTTTATGCATCTTATCTTGCTTTGATTGACGGTAGCATTATAAGATGATCTCTCACTAAATTATCAAGAAGTGTTCTCCCGAGTATGCACCGTTGCCAAAGTTAAATCGTGCTCGGACACCACGTGATGATCGGGTGTGATAAGCTCTCGTCCATCTACAACGGGTGCAAGCCAGTTTTGCACACGCAGAATACTCGGGTTATACTTGACGAGCCTAGCATATGCAGATATGGCCTCGGAACACGGAGACCGAAAGGTCGGCGTGAATCATATAGTAGATATGATCAACATAAGATGTTCACCATTGAAAACTACTCCATTTCACGTGATGATCGGTTATGGTTTAGTTGATTTGGATCACATGATCACTTAGATGACTAGAGAGATGTCTGCCTAAGTGGGAGTTCTTAAGTAATATGATTAATTGAACTTAAATTTATCATGAACTTAGTACTGATAGTATCTTGCTTGTTTATGTTTGATTGTAGATAGATGGCTCGTCTTTGTTGTTTCGTTGAATTTTAATGCGTTCCTTGAGAAAGCAAAGTTGAAAGATGATGGTAGCAATTACACGGATCGGGTCCGTAACTCGAGGATTATCCTCATTGCTGCACGTAAGAGTTACGCCTGGATGCACCGCTGGGTGCGAACTGCTTCTTGCAGCAAAGAACACCGTGATGTTGTGAGCGTCTGGCGAGCAAAGCTGATGACTACTCTATAGTTCGATGTGCCATTCTTTACGGCTTAGAATCGGGACTTCAACGACGTTTTGAGCGTCATGGAGCATATGAGATGTTCCAGAGTTGAAGTTAATATTCCAATAGAATGCCCGGATTGAGAGATATGAAGTCTCCAATAAGTTCTATAGCTGCAAGATGGAGGAGAATAGTTACATTAGTGAGCACATACTCGTAATGTCCGGGTACTACAATCACTTGACACAATTGGGAGTTAATCTTCCGGATGATTGTGTCATTGATGAAATTCTTCAATCACCGCCACCAAGCTACAAAGGCTTCGTGATGAACTATAATATGCAAGGGTTAGTAAAGACTATACAGAGCTCTTCGCAATGCTAAAGGCTGCGGAGGTAGAAATCAAGAAGGAGCATCAAGTGTTGATGGTCAATAAGACCACTAGTTTCAAGAAGAAAGGCAAAGGGAAGAAGAAGGGAACTTCAAGAAGAACAGCAAGCAAGTTGTCTGCTCAGAGAAGAAACCCAAGTCGGACCTAAGCCTGGCCAATCGAGTGCTTCTACCGCAAGCGCATCGGTCCTTTGAAGCGGAACTGCCCCAAGTATTTGGCGGATAAGAAGGATGGCAAGGTGAACAAAGGTATATGTGATATACATGTTATTGATGTGTACCTTACTAGAGCTCGCAGAGCACTGGTATTTGATCTTGGTTACATTGCTAATATTTGCAACTCGAAGCAGGACTACGAATTGCTTAACACCGGAAAGGACGAGGTGACGATCGGCGTGGGAAATGGTTCCAAAGTCGATGTGATCGCGGTCGGCACGCTACCTCTACATCTACCTTCGGGATTAGTTTTAGACCTAAATAATTGTTATTTGGTGCTGCGTTGAGCATGAACATTATATCTGGATCTTGTTTGATGCGAGACGGTTATTCATTTAAATCGAGAGAATAATGGTTGTTCTATTTATATGAGTAATATCTTTTATGGTCATGCACCCTTGAAGAGTGGTCTATTTTGATGAATCTCGATAGTAGTGATACACATATTCATAATGTTGAAACCAAAAGATGCAGAGTTGATAATGATAGTGCAACTTATTTGTGGCACTTGCCGTTTAGGTCATATCGGTGTAAAGCGCATGAAGAAACTCCATCTTGATGGACTTTTGGAGTCACTTGATTATGAATCACGGCACTTGCGAACCGTGCCTCATGGGCAAGATGACTAGAACCCGTTCTCGGTACTATGGAGAGAGCAACAGATTTGTTGGAAATCATACATCTGAGATGTATGTGGTCCGATGAATGTTGAGGCTCGTGGCGGATATCGTTATTTTCTCACCTTCACAGATGACTTAAGCGGATATGGGTATATCTACTTAATGAAACATAAGTCTGAAACATTTGAAAAGTTCAAAGAATTTCAGAGTGAAGTTGAAAATCATCGTAACAAGAAAATTAAGTTTCTATGATCGATCGTGGAGGTGAATATTTGAGTTCTGAGTTTGGTCTACATTTGAAACAATGCGGAATAGTTTAGCAACTCACGCCACCCGGAACACCACAGCGTAATGGTGTGTCCGAGCGTCGTGTCGTACTTTACTAGATATGGTGCGATCTATGATGTCTCTTACAGATTTACCGCTATCGTTTTGGGGTTATGCTCTAGAGGCGGCCGCATTCACACTGAATAGAACACCGTCAAAATCCGTTAAGACGACACCTTATGAACTATGGTTTAGCAAGAAACCAAAGTTGTCGTTTCTTAAAGTTTGGGGATGCGATGCTTATGTGAAAAAGCTTCAACCCGATAAGCTCGAACCCAAATCGAATGTGTCTTCATAGGATACCCAAAGGAGACAATTGGGTACACCTTCTATCACAGATCCGAAGGCAAGACATTTGTTGCCAAGAATGGATCCTTTCTAGAGAAGGAGTTTCTCTCGAAAGAAGTGAGTGGGAGGAAAGTAGAACTTGATGAGGTAATTGTACCTTCTCCCTTACTTGAAGGTAGTTTGTCACAGAAACCGGTTTACGAGACATCTACACCAAGTAGTGAGGAAGTTGATGTTGTTGATCATGAAACTTCGATCAAGTTACTACAGAACCACGTGAGATCAACGAGTAAGATCCGCACTGAGTGAATGCGGTAATCCAGTTACGGAAATCATGCTACTAGATCATGATGAACCTACGAACTATGAAGAAGCGATGGTGAGCCCAGATTCCATAAAATGGCTTGAGGCCATGAAATGCGAGATGGGATCCATGTATGAAAACAAAGTATGGACTTTGGTTGACTTGCCCGAGGGTCGGCAAGCAATAGAAAACAAGTGGATCTTCAAGAAGAAGACCGACGCGATGGTAATGTTATCGTCTACAAAGCTCGACTTGTCGCAAAGGGTTTTCGACAAGTTCAAGGGATTGACTACGATGAGACCTTCTCACCCGTGGCGATGCTTAAGTCTGTCCGAATCATGTTAGCAATTGCCGCATTTTATGATTATGAAATTTGGCAAATGGATGTAAAACTGCATTCTGAATGGATTTACGGAAGAAGAGTTGTATATGATGCAACGAGAAGGTTTTATCGATCCAAAGGGACCTAACAAAGTATGCAAGCTCCAGCGATCCATTTATGGACTGGTGCAAGCATCTCGGAGTTGGAATAAGCGCTTTGATAGTGTGATCAAAGCATTTGGGTTCATCTGAGACTTTTGGAGAAGCTCAGTATTTACAAGAAAGTGAGTGGGAGCTCAGTAGCATTTACGATATTATATGTAGATGACATATTGCTGATCGGAAATGATATAGAATTCTGGATAGCATAAAGGGATACTTGAATAAGAGTTTTTCAATGAAAGACCTCGGTGAAGCTGCTTACATATTGGGCATTAAGATCTATAGAGATAGATCAAGGCGCTTAATTGGACTTTCACAAAGCACATACCTTGACAAAATTTTGAAGAAGTTCAAAATGGATCAAGCGAAGAAAGGGTTCTTGCTGTGTTACAAGGTGTGAAGTTGAGTAAGACTCAATGCCCGACCACTGCGAAGATAGAGAGAAATGAAAGATGTTCCTATGCTTCAGCCATAGGCTCTATCATGTATGCAATGTTGTGTACCGGACCGATGTGTGCCTTGCTATAAGCCTAGCGAGGAGGTACCAAAGTAATCCAGAGTGGATCATCGACAGCGGTCAAGAACATCTGAAATACGAAAAGGACTAAGGATATGTTTCTCGATATGGAGGTGACAAAGAGCTCATCGTGGCAGTTACGTTGATGCAAGCTTTGACACCGATCCGACGATTCTAAATCGCAGACGGATCGTGATTTACACTAAACGGAGGAGCTGTCGGTTGGTGCGATTCTAAACAAAGCGTCGTGGCGGATCTACATGTGAAGCGGAGTACATAGCAGCCGAAGCAGCTAATGAAGGAGTGCGGATGAAGGAGTTCATATCCGATCTAGGTGTCATACCTAGTGCATCGGGTCCAATGAAAATCTTCTGTGACAATACTGGAGCAATTGCCTTAGCGAAAGAATCCAGATTTCACAAAAGGACCAAGCACATCAAGAGACGCTTCAATTCCATCTGGGACTTAGTCCAGGTGGGAGACATAGAGATTTGCAAGATACATACGGATCTGAATGTAGTAGACCCGTTGACTAAGCCTCTTCCACGAGCAAAACATGATCAACACCAAGACTCCATGGGTGTTAGAATCATTACTATGTAATCTAGATTATTGACTCTAGTGCAAGTGGGAGACTGAAGGAAATATGCCCTAGAGGCAATAATAAAGTTATTATTTATTTCCTTATTTCATGATAAATGTTTATCATTCATGCTAGAATTGTATTAACCGGAAACATGATACATGTGTGAATGCATAGACAAACAATATGTCACTAGTATGCCTCTACTAGACTAGCTTGTTAATCAAAGATGGTTATGTTTCCTAACCATGAACAAAGAGTTGTTATTTGATAAACAAGGTCACATCATTAGTAGAATGATCGATTGACATGACCCATTCCATTAGCTTAGCACACGATCGTTTAGTATGTTGCTACTTGCTTTTATCCATGACTTATACATGTTCCTGTAACTATGAGATTATGCAACTCCGTTTACGGAGGAACACTTTGGTGCTACCAAACGTCACAACGTAATCGGGTGATTATAAAGGAGTACTACAGTGTCTCCAAAGGCGGATGTTGGGTTGGCGTATTTGAGATTAGGTTTTGTCACTCCGATTGTCGGAGAGGTATCTCTGGGCCCTCTCGGTAATACACATCACTGAAGCCTTGCAAGCATTACAACTAATGAGTTAGCTGTGAGATGATGTATTACGGAACGAGTAAAGAGACTTGCCGTAACGAGATTGAACTAGGTATTGGATACCGACGATCGAATCTCGGGCAAGTAACATACCGATGACAAAGGGAACAACGTATGTTGTTATGCGGTCCGACCGATAAAGATCTTCGTAGAATATGTAGGAGCCAATATGGGCACCCAGGTCCCGCTGTTGGTTATTGACCGGAGGCGTGTCTCGGTCATGTCTACATTGTTCTCGAACCGTAGGGTCCGCACGCTTAAGGTTTCGATGGTCATTATATTATGAGTTTATGTATTTTGATGTACCGAAGAAGTTGAGTCCGGATGTGATCACGGACATGACGAGGAGTCTCGAAATGGTCGAGACATAAAGATTGATATATTGGAAGCCTATATTTGGAGTTGGAATGGTTCCGGTGAAATCGGGATTTTCTGGAAAAACCGGGGTTACTGGAACCCTCCGGAGGCTATTGGGCCTTAGTGGGCCTCGAGGAGAAGAGGAGGGGCCGGCCGGGGGTGGCCGCCCCCTCCCCTAGTCCGAATAGGACAAGGAGGCGGCGGCGCCTCTCCTTCTTCTCCTCCCCAATCCTACTCCAACTAGGAAGGGGGAGTCCTACTCCGGTGGGAGTAGGACTCCTCCCAGCGCCTCCCTTGGGCCGGCCGCACCTGCCCCTCCCTCCTTTATATCTCGGGGCAGGGGGCACCCTAGAACACACAAGTTTGATCTACGGATCGTTCCTTAGCCGTGTCGGTTCCCCCTCCACCATATTCCACCTCGGTCATATTGTCGCGAAGCTTAAGCGAAGCTCTGCTGCCGTAGAACATCAAGATCGTCCCACGCCGTCGTCTTGATGGAACTCTCCCTCGACACTCGGCTGGATCGAGTCGAGGGCGTCATCGAGCTGTCGTGTGTCAAGAACTTCGGGCGTCAGTAACGGCGCCGGATCGGTCGGATCGCGAGGAGAACGTCGACTACTTCCTCTACGTTGTGATCGCTTCGCCGGGTCTCACGAGGGTGCGTAGACAACACTCTCCCCTCTCGTTGCTGTACATCACCATGATCTTGCGTGTGCGTAGGAAATTTTTTGAAATTACCACGTTCCCCAACAACAAAGTGTTCCTCCGGTAAACGGGAGTTGCATAATCTCATAGTTGTAGGAACTTTGTATGAGTCATGAAGAAAGCAATAGCAACATACTAAACGATCAAGTGCTAGGCTAACGAAATGGGTCAAGTCAATCACATCATTCTCCTAATGATGTGATCCCATTAATCAAATGACAACACATGTCTATGGTTAGGAAACATAACCATCCTTGATTAATGAGCTAGTCAAGTAGAGGCATACTAGTGACATTATGTTTGTCTATGTATCCACACATGTATCATGTTTCCCGATAATACAATTCTAGCATGAATAATAAACATTTATCATGATATGAGGAAATAAATAATAACTTTATTATTGCCTCTAGGGCATATTTCCTTCAGCACTGACGTGCCCACTCTCCTTTCACGACGGCATCGTCCACCTAGGACCCGTCCGTAGCCAAGTACACTCCGTCCCCTGTCGACAACGTCCATGGCAGACACCACGCCCAATAGGTGTTCACTCAAATGCAATTGAGCTTATTTTTGAATGCCATGTCATTTTTCTAGAATACGAAGGATGGCGAGTACTCGACCATGGAGGATGAGTGGTTGGCCATATCCGCGAATTTTGTAGACATAAGCAAAAGGGCTTGTCAGTGTACTAAAGTTTGGGTCCTTTAGCACCCTAGACTTGCGCACATGCAGTGGAAGCCTACCCGACGGCAGGGCTTGCCGGAGGGCAGCTGTGGACAAACTCAAGACTAGTTGGTAAAACCATAAACAAGACATCCAGACAGGTGGTCGAAGAGTACTAAGCAAGCTAACGAAGACCCGACTAGCTTCGTGCCGGCAAGTTTCCACTACCTTACCACCGCTCCACCTCAGCGACTAGCATGTCGCTTGTCAAATAGGTGCCGAACTGACAGGTAGTTAGGTAACTTCTGTCTAGGAACATGTTGGCAAGTTGGAGGAGGAGATCAAAGACCTCATGGCTGCTGTTGTTACCGCAAAGGGCGAATCTTCCGAATGGAAGGAGAAGTGCAAAGACTAGGACGGCACCTTCAAGCAGGAGAAGCAGACCTTGGAGGAGAAGGTCGCGCAACTCCTTAAGAAGAAGGATGCCCTAGAGCGGTACAACGAATTCTACACTGAGATGAATGGTAAGCTTGCTGGTAAGTCTTTTCTTGCCTGAGTGACTTGCCATCAACTTTTTCCTCCAATCATTCATCTGCGAATTGCTTCCTTTGAACAAAGCACTGCTACAACGAGGAGGTGGAGACGGAGAGGATTGAAAGGGACCTGGGCCCTTCAAGATCAATTGTCAACGACAAAGCAGCTCTGCCGTCCAAAGACTAGAGGATCGTCTGGAGAATTCTAGGGGCTACATCATCCGGGTGAGGGGTGCCATAGGCCGAACCGACAAGTAGCTGCAACCTGGTGAGAAGACTCAGATGGACTTGGAGTCGATCATGATGCGACTGAACGAGATCCGTGCTCGAGTGCGAGCGTGGAAGATCCGAGTCCATTGCAAGGACGTGGACGAGGGGAAACTGAAGAACTTCTGAGTGGCCAACACTAAGAAGCTCATGTTTGAGGACTTCATGGAGATGTTTGCTGAAGCCGCCACACACATTGCAAATGGAATCGACATGGAGACATTCGTCGAGCCAACCAGCCCAGGTTGATGCCTGAGAAACTTGATTTATTTAAATTTGCCCCGGGATGCCAGGTGGTTGATATAACCATATACTCTAACGAGTCCTGAGCTTGTTTTACTTTTGCCTTTGCTTGGAACATTCGAATGAGTCCTCATACTTACGAGGCTGGTCACTCGAACAAAACCGACGCTTGTGTCGACTAGAGCTGGGTTGGCAGCGCGCACGACCGTCCAGCTCCCTCTGAAGCCATTCGAGGCGGGCGCGCTCAGCCAAGGTGGATAGGCGAGTTGACTCCATCTCCAGCGCTTTAGGGGTCGTCCCAGTGATGGGGGTGTTTAAGAACTGCTCGTTCTTACGGCGAAGCTCCTCACGCTGCTCCCAAGCAAGGGCCTGGGGCACGTACGGTTCATGGCCCACGCCACCGCCATTGGTGTTACCGTGTGAAGCACCCGCGCGACCGTCCTGGGCATCCATGTATCCTGGGGGTGCGCGATGCTCAGAGTTGTCCACCATGAGGACTTCGGTGGTCGACTCAACACTTACGCACTCGGACTTCTCGGAGGAATCACCGAGTGACCCATCAGAGAGGTAGAGGGCGGGCTCGTCGAATTCGAGAGCCGCCACATGCTCTGTCGCGGCTTGGATGGGGCGTGCTTGATCCAGCGCTGCAGCCGCGAGTGTCCAGACCACTTGCGGAGGCCGCGGTGGGACGGGAAGCATCCACTCGGTACGGAGCCAAAGGCTCCTAGAGAAGGACTCCATAGGAGGACGCGTGGAAATGTGCCGCGCCGCGGACGGGCAATGCCTCCACGTCCAGCGGGGCATCGCTAAGCCACACAGAATAGTTGGCGATGAAGGAGATTTTCCCAAAACGGATTTCGCCGCCGACTAACATGGTGATGGAAAATCCACCTACGCCATCAAACTTTGCTAGACGCATGGCCCCACGGTGGGCGCCAACTATCGGGGTTACGATCCTGACGTAGGTGTGACACTTGGTGTTTAATGAGTTCAGGCCCCTCTCGACAGAGGTAACAACCCTACGTCTTATTCCCCGAGGCTTAGTTTTGATTTGATGGGTATGGTTACAAAGATTACTCGACCCTAGCTCTGGAGGTGGAGTGCGGCTTATATATAGAGTGTGCCGCGGCCCCATGTCCTCCACGTTGCGAGGGCACTTAATGACATTGATAGCGTCAATAATAGGTGAGTAAAGAGCCTCTACTATGGCAGTTACTAATAACGGTAGTCTTGACTCTGTCTTAAGGGCGACTTAGGATTCCTTGATTGTTCTAGCTCCCACGCTATCCCTTCTGCTCCAAGGTCTGAGTGGTGGTTGTCTGGCCGAGTGAAGGATGGTCGTCCGAGTGCCGTCGAGGTGTCCGAGTGGTCTCCCTGATATATGCATCCAAATATTGGTATGGTCTAGGGACCTACTGCTACCTCTTGAGCATTGTGTTGGTTTTCCCTTGAAGAGGAAAGGGTGATGCAGCAAAGTAGCGTAAGTATTTCCCTCAGTTTTTTTAGAACCAAGGTATCAATCCAGTAGGAGGCTACACACAAATCCCTCGTACCTACACAAACAATCAAGAACCTTGCAACCAATGCGATAAAGGGGTTGCCAATAATAAGATAAAGATAAGTATTTATATGATAGAGATAATAATAAAGTGAGATCTGATAGAGATAATAATAAGATAAATATTTTTGGTATTTTTATGATATAGATTGAAAAGTAAAGATTGCAAAATAAAGTAGATCGGAAACTTATATGATGGAAAATAGGCCCGGGGGCCATAGGTTTCACTAGTGGCTTCTCTCAAGATAGCAATAAGTATTACGGTGGGTGAACAAATTACTGTCGAGCAATTGATAGAAAAGTGCATAGTTATGAGAATATCTAGGCATGATCATGTATATAGGCATCACATCCGCGACAAGTAGATCAAAATGATTCTGCATCTACCACTATTACTCCACACATCGACCGCTATCCAGCATGCATCTAGAGTATTAAGTTCATAAGAACATAGTAACGCATTAGGTAAGATGACATGATGTAGAGGAATAAACTCAAGCAATATGATATAACCCCCATCTTTTTATCCTTGATGGCAACAATACAATACGTGCCTTTACGCCCTAACATCCTTTGGGGAAGGACACATAAGTTTGAACCCAAAGCTAAGCACTTCTCCCATTGCAAGAAAGATAAATCTAGTAGGCCAAACCAAACTGATAATTCAAAGATACTTGCAAAGATAACCAATCATTCATAAAAGAATTCAGAGGAGATTCAAATATTGTTCATAGATAATCTTGATCATAAACCCACAATTCATCGGATCTCGACAAACACACCGCAAAAAAGAATTACATCGAATAGATCTCCAAGAAGATCGAGGAGAACTTTGTATTGAGATCCAAAGAGAGAGAAGAAGCCATCTAGCTAATAACTATGGACCCGAAGGTCTGTGATAAACTACTCACACTTCATCGGAGAGGCTATGGTGTTGATGTAGAAGCCCTCCATGATCGATTCCCCCTTCGGCGGAGCGCCGGAAAAGGCCCCAAGATGGAATCTCACGGGTACAGAAGGTTGTGGCGGTGGAAATAGGGTTTCGTTGTGCTTCTGGATGTTTTCAGGGTATATGGATATATATAGGCGAAGGAAGTTGGTCAGGGGAGCCACGAGGGGCCCATGAGGGTGGGGGGCATGCCCACCCCCCTGGGGCGCGCCTCCCTACCTCATGGCCGCCTCGTTTCTTTCTTGACGTCCACTCCAAGTCTCCTGGATTGCGTTTGTTCCAAAAATAACTCTCCCGAAGGTTTCATTCCGTTTGGACTCCTTTTGATATTCCTTTTATGCGAAACACTGAAATACAACAATTTGGGTTGGGCCTCTGGTTAATAGGTTAGTCCCAAAAATAATATAAAAGTGTATAGTAAAGCCCATTAAACATCCAAAACAGATAATATAATAGCATGTAACAATAAAAAATTATAGATACGTTGGAGACGTATCAAGCATCCCCAAGCTTAATCCCTACTCGTCCTCAAGTAGGTAAATGATAAAAACAGAATTTTTGATGTGGAAGGCTGCCTAGCATATTTCTCAATGTAATTTTTCTTTATTGTGGCATGAATGTTCAGATCCAAATGATTCAAGATAAAAGTTTAGATTGACATAAAAATAGTAATACTTCAAGCATACTAACAAGTAATCATGTCTTATCAAAATAACATAGCCAAAGAAAGCTTATCCCTCCAAAATCATATAGTTAGGCCATGCATCATTTCGTCACACAAAATGCTCCCATCATGCACAACCCCTGTTTCAGCAAGGCAATTGGTTCATACTTTTTAACGCGCTTCAGCCTTTTCAACCCTCATGCAATACATGACCGTAAGCCATGGATATAGCACTATGGGTGGAGTAGAGTATGATGATGGGGATTATGTGGAGAAGAGAAAAAAAGGAGAAAGTCTCATATTGACGAGGCTAATCAACGGGCTATGAAGATGCCCATCAATTGATGTCAATACGAGGCGTAGGGATTGCCATGCAACGGATGCACTAAAGCTATAAATGTATGAAAGCTCATGAAAAGAAACTAAGTGGGTGTGCATCTAACTTGCTTGCTCACGAAGACCTAGGGCATTTTGAAGAAGCCCATGATACGTCTCCAACGTATCTATAATTTTTTATTGTTCCATGCTATTATATTACCCCTTTTGGATGTTTATGGGCTTTATTTTACACATTTATATCATTTTTGGGACTAACCTACTAACCGGAGGCCCACCCCGTATTGATGTTTTTTGCCTATTTCTGTATTTCGAAGAAAAGGAATATCAAACGGAGTCCAAACGGAATGAAACCTTCGGGAGCATGATTTTTAGAATGAACATGATCCAGAGGACTTGGAGTGCAAGTCAAGAAGCAGCCAAGGCGGCCACGAGAGGGGAGGGCGCGCCCCCTGTCTCGTGGGCCCCTCAGGCGGCCACCGACGTACTTCTTCCTCCTATATAAGCCTACATACCCCGAAAACATCTAGGGAGCCAACGAAACACAATTTCCACCGAAGTATCCTTCTGTATCCATGAGATCCCATCTTGGAGCCTTCGTCGGTGCTCCACCGGAGGGGGAATCGACCATAGAGGGCTTCTACATCAACACCATAGCCCCTCCGATGAGTTGTGAGTAGTTTACGACAGACCTTCGGGTCCATAGTTATTAGCTAGATGGATTCTTCTATCTTTTTGGATCTCAATACAATGTTCTCCCCCTCTCTTGTGGAGATCTATTCGATGTGAACTCTTTTTGCGGTGTGTTTGTCGAGATCCGATGAATTGTGGGTTTATGATCAAGTTTATCTATGAGAAATATTTGAATCTCCTCTGAATTCTTTTATGTATGATTGAGTTATCTTTGCAAGTCTCTTCGAATTATCAGTTTGGTTTGGCCTACTAGATTGATCTTTCTTGCCATGGGAGAAGTGTTTAGCTTTGGGTTCAATCTTGCGGTGTCCTTACCCAGTGACAGAAAGGGTTGCAAGGCACATATTGTATTGTTGTCATCAAGGATAAAAAGATGGGGTTTATATCATATTGCATGAGTTTATCCCTCTACATCATGTGATCTTGCTTAATGCGTTACTCTGTTCTTTATGAACTTAATACTCGAGATCAAAGGTGAGTCGGTCGATGTGTGGAGTAATAATAGTAGATGCAGGCAGGAGTCGGTCTACTTGTTGCGGACGTGATGCCTATATACATGATCATGCCTAGATAATCTCTTAATTATTCGCTTTTCTATCAATTGCTCGACAGTAATTTGTTCACCCACCATAATACTTATGCTATCTTAAGAGAAGCCTCTAGTGAAACCTATGGCCCCCAGGTCTATCTTTTATCATATAAGCTTTCAATCTACTTTTATTTGCATCTTTACATTTTGCATCTATATTATAAAATACCAAAAATATATTTATCTTAGCATACTATCTCTATCAGATCTCAATTTCGCAAGTGGCCGTGAAGGGATTGACAACCCCTTTATTGTGTTGGTTGAGAGTTCTTTGTTTGTTTTTGTAGGTGCGTGGGACTTTTGAGGAGCCTCCTACTGGATTGATACCTTGGTTCTCAAAAACAGAGGGAAATACTTATGCTACTATTGCTGCATCACCCTTTCCTCTTCAAGGAAAACCAACGCAAGCTCAAGACGTAGCAAGAAGGATTTCTGGCGTTGTTGCCGGGGAGATCTTCGCTCAAGTCAAGATATACCAAGTACCCATCACAAACTCATCTCCCTCGCATTTACATTATTTGCCATTTGCCTCTCATTTTCCTCTCCCCCACTTCACCCTTGCCGTTTTATTTGCCCTCTCTTTCCCAATCTCTCTCTCATTTTCGCTTGCCTTTTTTTCCGTTTGCTCGTGTGTTAGATCGTTTACCTTGTCGTTATGGCTAGTCCTCATATCCTTATTATTACTCCCGAACATGAAATTCTCAATTTTGAGCAAAGGGAGGGAGAAAATTTAAAAGATGCTTGGCGTAGAATTTGCAATGCTCAAAATAGATCTACTAGGAAGCTTTCTACTTCCATTCTTCTTCGCAATTTTTATGTAGGCATCACTCCTTGGAATAGATGTGTTCTTGATACTATTGCCGGAGGTGATTTCTTGATTAGCCATACGTTTGACGCTTATAATGCTATGTTAGATTTGTTTGGCCCACCACCTCTTTTGGTTAATGGAACTGTTTTAACTTTAGAACACGTTATGCAATGGCTTGATATTATAGAAATTAAAATTGCCATTGTTGAGTTGATTGAAAATTTGGATAAAAAGATTCATAATCATATCACCCAATATGGATCTAGGGTTGGAGTTACTTTGAAAAATCTTAAAGAGAAAGAACTTATAGTTAATGAAAAAATAGATCTAGATTCTGCTAGAATCGGAAAACTTGAGGATATAATTACCAACTTAGGTTCGGCGTTTTCTTCAATGAAAAACACCCCAAAACCCCCTACCAAAACCGCCAAGTTTATTTATGTTCCTAAAAATAAGGATGAATCTTCTAGTAAGGGAGACACGGATCTCAAATCCATAAGTGTTCATCCCAATTGTCTCTCTATCGTTAAGGAACCTTTTGCTACAAACAAATTTCTTGAATTTTTGCCTAAATGTTTAATCATTGCTAAAAGGGAGAAACCCCTAAAGACTATAAGTGCTCTATTGAGTAATTAAGTGCCAAAGATGGCACTACTTAGATCTATCTTCGCTTTTATGCCTAGCTAGGGGCGTTACATGATAGCGCTAGTTGGGAGGTAACCCAATTTTCTTTGTGTTTTTTGTTTTTGTTCCTGTTTAGTAATAAATCTTGCATATACCTTCTGTTTAGATGTGTTTTATCTTTTAATTAGTGTTTGTGCCAAGTAGAACTTATAGGATAACCTATGATGATAGTTGATTTGATTCCGCTGAAAAGCAGAAACTTTGCGCGCACGAATTTAGTTTTGCTAAATCACAAAAACGTGATTTTGCGTTGATTATTTTTGCTGCTGATCAATAGACAAATTATCGAGGATTTCCTATTTTGGTAGGATTTTTAGAGTTTGAGAAGTTTGTGTTAGTTACAGATTGCTACATACTGTTCTGTTTTTGACAGATTTTATTTTTCGTGTGTTGTTTGCTTATTTTGATGCATCTATGGCTAGTAAAATAGTTTATAAACCATAGAGAAGTTGGAATACAGTAGGTTTAACACCAAAATAAATAAATAATGAGTTCATTACAGTACCTTATGTGGTGGTTTTGTTTTCTTTCACTAACGGAGCTTATAAGATTTCCTGTTGAGTTTTGTGTTGTGAAGTTTTCAAGTTTTGGGTAAAGCTTTTATGGAGTAGGGAATAAGGAGTGGCAAGAGCCTAAGCTTGGGGATGCCCATGGCACCCCAAGATATTCAAGAACAGCCAAAAGCCTAAGCTTGGGGATGCCCCGGGAAGGCATCCCCTCTTTCGTCTTCGTTCATTGGTAACTTTACTTGGAGCTATATTTTTATTCGCCACATGATATGTGTTTTGCTTGGAGCGTCGTGTATTATATTAGTCTTTGCTTTTTAGTTTATGACAATCATCCTTGCTGTACACACCTTATGGGAGAAGCCTGCTTGATTAGAATTTGCTAGAATACTCTATGTGCTTCACTTATATCTTTTGAGCTTGATAGTTTTTGCTCCAGTGCTTCACTTATATCTTTTAGAGCACGGCGGTGGCTTATTTTTGTAGAAATTTCTAGTCTCTCATGCTTCACTTATATTATTTTGAGAGTCTTTTAGAACAACATGGTATTTGCTATGATTATAAAATTGGTCCTAGAATGGTAGGCATCCAAGTTGGGTATAATAAAAACTATCATAGGAAGTGAATTGGATGCTATGATCGATTTGATACTTGATAATTGTCTTGAGATAGGGAGGTAGTGATATTAAAGTCATGCTAGTTGGGTGATTATGATTTTAAAGAATGCTTGTGTTGAAGTTAGCAAGTCCCGTCGCATGCACGTATGGTTAATGTTGTGTGACAAATTTGAAACATGAAGTGTACCTGGCTTGTGCATCCTTATGAGTGGCAGTCGGGGACGAGCGATGGTGTTTTCTACAAATCTATCCCCCTAGGAGCATGCGCGTAGTGCTTGATTTTTGATGACTTCTAAATTTTTGCAATAAGTATATGAGTTCTTTTGACTAATGTTGAGTCCATGGATTATACGCACTTTTACCTTTCCGCCATTGCTAGCCTTTTCGATACCGTGCATTGCCCTTTCTCACCTTGAGAGTTGGTGCAAACTTCGCCGGTGCATCCAAACCCCGTGATACGACACGCTCTACCACACGTAAACCTCCTTATATCTTCCTCAAAACAGCCACCATACCTACCTATTATGGCGTTTCCATAGCCATTCCGAGATATATTGTCGTGCAACTTTCCACTGTTCTGTTTATCATCATCATGACATACTTTACTTTTGTAATATTGCCATTGCATGATCATGTAGTTGACATCGTATTTGTGGCAAATCCACTTGCATAATTTTCATACATGTCACTCTTGATTCATTGCACCATCCCGGTACACCGCCGGAGGCATTCATATAGAGTCATATCTTATCCTAGTTTCGAGTTGTAATTCATATGTTGTAATCAATAAAAGTGTGATGATCATCATTATTAGAGCATTGCCCAAAAAAGAAAAAAAAAGAAAAGGCCAAAAGAAAAAAAAGAAAGGCCCAAAAAAAGAAAAAAAAGAAAAAAAAGAAAATAAATAAAAGGGCAATGTTACTATCTCTTTTTCCACACTTGTGCTTCAAAGTAGCACCTTGTTCTTCATGTACTGAGTCTCATATATTGTGCTTCAAATTAGCACCATGTTTTTCATATAGTGAGTCTCATAGGTTGTCTTTTTCATACTAGTGGGAATTTTTCATTATAGAACATGGCTTGTATATTCCTACAATGGGCTTCCTCAAATGCCCTAGGTCTTCGTGAGCAAGCAAGTTGGATGCACACCCACTAGTTTTCTTTTGTTGAGCATTCATTTAAAGCTCTAGTGCATCCATTGCATGAAAATCCCTACTCCTCATGTTGACATCAATTGATGGTCATCTCCATAGCCCATTGATTATCCTCGTCAATGTGAGACTTTCTCCCTTTTTTGTCCTCTCCACACAACCCCCATCATCATATTCTATTCCACCCATAGTGCTATATCCAGGGCTCACGCTCATGTATTGCGTGAAGGTTGAAAAAGTTTGAGATTATTGAAGTATGAAACAATTGCTTGGCTTGTCATCGGGGGTATAGAAGTTTGGAACATCTTTGTGTGACAAAAATGAAGCATAGCCTAACCATATGATTTTGTCAGGATGAACTTTCTTTTGCCATGTTATTTTGAGAAGACCTGATTACTTTGATTAGTATGCTTGAAGTGTTACTATTTCTTTTATCAATATGAACTTTTATTTTGAATCATTTGGATCTGAACATTCATGCCACAATAAAGAAAATTACATTGAGAATTATGCTAGGTAGCATTCCACATCAAAAATTCTATTTTTATCATGTACCTACTCGAAGACGAGCAGGAATTAAGCTTGGGGATGCTTGATACGTCTCCAACGTATCTATAATTTTTTATTATTCCATGCTATTATATTACCCCTTTTGGATGTTTATGGGCTTTATTTTACACATTTATATCATTTTTGGGACTAACCTACTAACCGGATCCCAGCCCGTATTGTTGTTTTTCCCTATTTCAGTATTTCGAAGAAAAGGAATATCAAACGGAGTCCAAACGGAATGAAACCTTCGGGAGCGTGTTTTTGGAACGAACGTGATGCAGAGGACTTGGAGTGCAAGTCAAGAAGTAGCCGAGGCGGCCACGAGAGGGGAGGGCGCGCCCACCCCTACAGGGCGCACCCCCTGTCTCGTGGGCCCCTCGGGCGGCCACCGACGTACTTCTTCCTCCTATATAAGCCTACGTACCCCAAAAACATCCAGGAGCCAACGAAACACAATTTCCACCACCGTAACCTTCGATCCATGAGATCCCATCTTGGAGCCTTGGCCGCGCGCTCGGGGGGAATCGACCATGGAGGGCTTCTACATCAACACCATAGCCCCTCCGATGAGTTGTGAGTAGTTTACCACAGACCTTCGGGTCCATAGTTATTAGCTAGATGGCTTCTTCTCTCTTTTTGGATCTCAATACAATGTTCTCCCCTCTCTTGTGTAGATCTATTCGATGTAAACTCTTTTTGCGGTGTGTTTGTCGTGATCCGATGAATTGTGGGTTTATGATCAGTTTGGTTTGGCCTACTAGTTGATCTTTCTTGCCATGGGAGAAGTGTTTAACTTTGGGTTCAATCTTGCGGTGTCCTTACCCAGTGAAAGAAAGGGCTGCAAGGTACGTATTGTATTGTTGCCATCGAGGATAAAACGATGGGGTTTATATCATATTGCATGAGTTTATCCCTCCACATCTTGTCATCTTGCTTAATGCGTTACTCTGTTCTTTATGAACTTAATACTCTAGATGCAGGCAAGAGTCGGTCGATGTGTGGAGTAATAGTAGTAGATGCAGGCAGGAGTCGGTCTACTTGTTGCGTACGTGATGCCTATATACATGATCATGCCTAGATAATCTCATAATTATTCGCTTTTCTATCAATTGCTCGAGAGTAATTTGTTCACCCACCGTAATACTTATGCTATCTTGAGAGAAGGCTCTAGTGAAACCTATGGCCCCCGGGTCTATCTTTTATCATATAAGCTTTCAATCTAATTTTATTTGCATATTTACTTTTTGCATCTATATTATAAAATACCAAAAATATATTTATCTTATCATACTATCTCTATCAGATCTCACTTTCGCAAGTGGCCGTGAAGGGATTGACAACCCCTTTATTGCGTTGGTTGCGAGTTCTTTGTTTGTTTGTGTAGGTGCATGGGACTTTTGAGGAGCCTCCTACTAGATTGATACCTTGGTTCTCAAAAACTGAGGGAAATACTTACGCTACTATTGCTGCATCACCCTTTCCTCTTCAAGAAAAACCAACACAAGCTCAAGACGTAGCAGCCCATCATTGGAATATACAAGCCAAGTTCTATAATGAAAAATTCCCACTAGTATATGAAAGTGACAACATAGGAGACTCTCTATCATGAAGATCATGGTGCTACTTTGAAGCACAAGTGTGGAAAAAGGATAGTAACATTGTCCCTCCTCTCTTTTTCTCTCATCCCCCCTTTTTTTCTTTTTTCTTATTTTGGTGGGCTTCTTTGGCCTCTTTTTTTATTTGGGCTTCTTTGGCCTCTTTTATTTTTCATAAAGTCCGGAGTCTCATCCCGACTTGTGGGGGAATCATAGTCTCCATCATCATTTCCTCACTTGGGAGAATGCTCTAACAATGAAGATCATCACACTTTTATTTATTTACAACTCAAGAATTACAACTCAGTACTTAGAACAAAATATGACTCTATGTGAATGCCTCCGGCGGTGTACCGGGATATGCAATGAATCAAGAGTGACATGTATGAAAGAATTATGAAGGTGGCTTTGCAACAAATACGATATCAACTACATGATCATGCAAAAGCAATATGACAATGACGGAACGTGTCACAATAAACGGAATGGTGGAAAGTTGCATGGCAATATATCTCGGAATGGCAATGGAAATGCCATAATAGGTAGGTATGGTGGCTGTTTTGAGGAAGATATAAAGAGGTTTATGTGTGATAGAGTGTATCGTATCACGGGTTTTGGATGCACCGGCGAAGTTTGCACCAACTCTCAAGATGAGAAAGGGCAATGCACGGTACCGTAGAGGCTAGCAATGATGGAAGGGTAAGAGTGCGTATAATCCTTGGACTCACATTAGTCATAAAGAACTCATATACTTATTGCAAAAGTTTATTAGCCCTCGAAGCAAAGTACTACTACGCATGCTCCTAGGGGAAGGGTTGGTAGGAGTTAACCATCGCATGATCCCGACCTCCACTCATAAGGAAGGCAATCAAAAGAACACTCCATGCTTCAAATTTGTCACACAACGTTTACCATACGTGCATGCTACGGGACTTGCCAACTTTAACACAAGTATTTCTCAATTTCATAATTACCCAACTAGCATGACTCTAACTTTACCACCTTTATATCTCAAAACAATTATCAAGTATCAATTTTATCATAGTATTCAATGCACTCTATATGATAGTTTTTATTATACCCAACTTGGATGCCCATCATATTAGGACTAAATTTTATAATAAAAGCAAACACCATGCTGTTCTAAAAGATTCTCAAAATAATATAAGTTAAGCATGAGAGATCAATAATTTCTATAAAATAAAACCACCGTCGTGCTCTAAAAAGATGTAAGTGAAGCACTAGAACAAAATTGTCTAGCTCAAAAGATATAAGTGAAGCACATAGAGTATTCTAATAAATTCCGATTCATGTGTGTCTCTCCAAAAGGTGTGTACAGCAATGATGATTGTGGTAAACTAAAAAGCAAAGACTCAAATCATACAAGATGCTCCAAGCAAAACACATATCATGTGGTGAATAAAAATATAGCCTCAAGTAAAGTTACCGATAGACGAAGACGAAAGAGGGGATGCCTTCCGGGGCATCCCCAAGTTTAGGCTTTTGGTTGTCCTTGAATTTACCTTGGGGTGCCTTGGGCATCTCCAAGCTTAGGCTCTTGCCAATCCTTATTCCATAATCCATCAAATCTTTACCCAAAACTTGAAAACTTCACAACACAAAACTCAACAGAAAATCTCATGAGCTCTGTTAGTGCAAGAAAGCAAACCACCACTTTAAGGTACTGTAATAAACTCATTCTTTATTTATATTGGTGTTAAACCTAATGTATTACAACTTCTCTATGGTTCATACCCCCCGATACTAGCCATAGATTCATCAAAATAAGCAAACAACACACGAAAAACAGAATCTGTCAAAAACAGAACAGTCTGTAGCAATCTGTAACTTTAGAATACTTCTTTAGACCTAAAAATCCTACCAAAATAGGAAGTCCTAGGAAATTTGTCTATTAATCTTCCTCAAAAAGAATCAACTAAAAATCACGTTTCTGTGATTTATTAAAATTATTCTCGTGCGTGCAAAAGTTTCTGTTTTTCAGAACAATCACCCAAGATGATCCTACAGGTTTTACTTGGCACAAACACTAATTAAAACATAAAAACACATCTAAACAGAGGATAGATGAATTATTTAATACTAAACAGGAGCAAAAAGTAAATAACAAAAATACAATTGTGTTGTCTCCCAATTAGCGCTATCGTTTAACGCCCCTAGCTGGCATAAAAGCGAGAATTGATCTAAGTATTGCCATCTTTGGTATTCAATTCATAAGTGGCTCTCATAATAGATTCATAAGGTAATTTGATTTTCTTCCTAGGAAAGTGTTCCATGCCTTTTTTTAATGGAAATTGGAATCTAATATTTCCTTCTTTCATATGAATAATTGCACCAATCGTTCTAAGGAAATGTCTACCAAGAATAATAGGACATGAAAGATTGCAATCTATATCAAGAACAATAAAATATACGGGCAAATAATTACTATTTGCAACAATAAGAACATCATTAATCCTTCCCATAGGTTTCTTAATGGTGGAATCCGCAAGCTGCAAGTTTAAAGAACAATCATCAAATTCACGGAAACTTAACACGTCACACAAAGTTTTTGGAATCGTGGAAACACTAGCACCAAAATCACACAAAGCATAGCATTAATGATCTTTAATTTTAATTTTAATAGTAGGTTCCCACTCATCATAAAGTTTTCTAGGGATAGAAACTTCTAATTCAAGTTTTCTTCATAAGATTGCATTAAAGCATCAACGATATGTTTAGTAAAAGCTTTATTTTCACTATAAGCATGAGGAGAATTTAACACGGATTGCAACAAGGAACTACAATCTATTAAAGAACAATTATCATAATTAAATTCCTTGGAATCCAAAATAGTGGGTTCATTGTTATGTAAAGTTTTGACCTCTCCAATCCCACATTTACCAATTTTTGCATCAAGATCTAAAAACTCCGAATAATTGGGACGCCTTTTAACTAAAGTTGACTCATATCCAGTCCCATCATTATCAACATTCATATTGCAAAACAAATATTTAATAGGGGACACATCAATCACTTTTAGATCTTCATCATTATTATCATGAAAACTAGAATAACATGCTCTTACAAAGCAATCTTTCTTAGCACGCATCCTAGCGGTTCTTTTTTTGCACTCATCACAGGAAATTCTAATGGCTTTGAGCGACTCATTGATATCATGCTTAGGTGGAATAGATCTAAGTTTCAAAGAATCAACTTCAAGAGAAATTCTATCCACGTTCCTAGCCAACTCATCAATCTTAGGCAATTTTTCTTCAAGCCAAGCATTGAAATTCTTTTGAGAAATCATAAACTCTTTAACACTAATCTAAAAATGAGAGGGCATCTTATTAAAATTTTCATAAGAGTTGTTTTAGAAATTACCATAATTATTAGAGGAATTACTAGGAAACGGCCTAGGATTAAAGTTTCCTCTATACGCGTTGTTACCCAAATTGTTCCTACCAACAAAATTCACATCCATAGATTCATTATTATTCTTAATCAAATTAGACAAAGGCATATCATTAGGATCAATAGGAGAACTCTTATTAGCAAACAATTTCATAAGTTCATCCATCTTTCCATTCAAAACATTAATCTATACTATCGCGTGAACCTTTTTACTAGTAGATCTTTTGGTGTGCCATTGAGAATAATTAACCGTAATATTATCTAGGAGTTTAGTAGCTTCCCCCAAAGTGATTTCCATAAAAGTGCCTCCCGCAGCCGAATCTAAAAGATTTCTAGAAGCAAAATTCAATCCGGCATAAAAAATTTGTATGATCATCCATAAATTTAATCCATGTGTAAGTCAATTGCGAATCATTAATTTCATCCTCTCCCAAGATTGTGCGACATGTTCATGATCAAGTTGCTTAAAATTCATAATATCGTTTCTAAGAGAGATGATCTTAGCGTGAGGAAAATACGTAGAGATAAAAGCATCTTTGCACTTATTCCATGAATCAATACTATTTTAGGCAAAGACAAAAACCAAGTTTTAGCACGATCTCTAAGTGAAAACGGAAATAACTTCAATTTAACAATATCATTATCCACGTCTTTCTTCTTTTGCATATCACACAAATCAACAAAGTTGTTTAGATGAGTGATACGTCTCCAACGTATCTATAATTTTTGATTGTTCCATGCTATTATATTACCCCTTTTGGATGTTTATGGGCTTTATTTTACACATTTATATCATTTTTGGGACTAACCTACTAACTGGAAGCCCAGCCCATATTGATGTTTTTTTTGCCTATTTCAATATTTCGAAGAAAAGGAATATCAAACGGAGTCCAAACGGAATGAAACCTTCGGGAGCGTGATTTTTGGAACAAATCTGATCCGGAGAGCTTGGAGTGCAAGTCAAGAAGCCTCCGAGGGCCCCACGAGATAGGAGGGCGCCCCCCCCTGTAGGACGTGCCCCCTGTCTTGTGGGCCCCTCGGGCGGCCACCGACGTACTTATTTTTCCTATATATACCTACGTAACCCGAAAACATCTAGGAGCACCACGAAACACAATTTCCACCGCCGTAACCTTCTGTATCCGCGAGATCCCATCTTGGAGCCCTTGCCGGCACTCTGCCAGAGGGGGAAGCAACCACGGAGGGCTTCTACATCAACACCATAGCCCCTCCGATGAGTTGTGAGTAGTTTACCATAGACCTACGGGTCCATAGTTATTAGCTAGATGGCTTCTTCTTTCTTTTTGGATCTCAATACAATGTTCTCCCCCTCTCTTGTTGAGATCTATTCGATGTAATCTCTTTTGCGGTGTGTTTGTCGAGATCCGATGAATTGTGGGTTTATGATCAAGTTTATCTATGAATAATATTTGAATCTTCTCTGAATTCTTTTATGTATGATTGAGTTATCTTTGCAAGTCTCTTTGAATTATCAGTTTGGTTTGGCCTACTAGATTGATCTTTCTTGCCATGGGAGAAGTGCTTAGCTTTGGGTTCAATCTTGCGGTGTTCTTACCCAGTGACAGAAAAGGTTGCAAGACACGTATTGTATTGTTGCCATTGAGGATAAGAAGATGGGGTTTATGTCGTATTGCATGTGTTTATCCCTCTACATCATGTCTTCTTGCTTAATGCGTTGCTCTGTTCTTATGAACTTAATACACTAGATGCAAGCTGGATAGTGGTCGATGTGTGGAGTAATAGTAGTAGATGCAGGCAGGAGTCGGTCTACTTGTTATGGACGTGATGCCTATATACATGATCATGCCTAGATAATCTCATAACTATGCGCTTTTCTATCAATTGCTCGACAGTAATTTTTTCACCCACCGTAATACTTATGCTATCTTGAGAGAAGCCTCTAGTGAATCCTATGGCCCCCGGGTCTATCTCTTATCATATTTGCTTTCCATCTACCTTTATTTGCATTTTTACTTTTTGCATCTATATCAAAAATACCAAAAATATATTTGTCTTATCATACTATCTTTATTAGATCTCACTTTCGCAAGTGGCCGTGAAGGGATTGACAACCCCTTTATTGCGTTGGTTGCGAGTTCTCAGTTTGTTTGTGTAGGTGCGTGGGACTTTTGAGGAGCCTCCTACTGGATTGATACCTTGGTTCTCAAAACTGAGGGAAATACTTACGCTACACTTTGCTGCATCACCCTCTCCTCTTTGAGGAAAACCAACGCAAGCTCAAGACGTAGTAAGAAGGATTTCTGGCGCTGTTGCCGGGGAGGTCTTCGCTCAAGTCAAGACATACCAAGTACCCATCACAAACCCATCTCCCTCGCATTTACATTATTTGCCATTTGCCTCTCATTTTTCTCTCCCCCACTTCACCCTTGTCGTTTTATTAGCCCTCTCTTTCTCAATCTCCTCCTCTCCTTTTTGCTTGCCTTCTTCTGCCTTGCTTTTGTTTGCCGCTATGTTTGAAATTGGGGAGATTATCGTTGATATGGACAACAATGATAACACAGAAAATCCCGAGGCTCCGGCCGATGAATCTTGCATACTAAAAAGTTTCAAATCGGTAGTGGTAACATCATTGGCAAAGGTGTTATCCAAGATTTCTTTACTTGTGCCGGTGCTTTACCCTCTATGGGTTGTTCTATTCTTCATAGAACTAGTAGTCTTGCGGATGCTTTCGCTATGCTTGTAGTTGAACTTGAAAGATAATTTATGCATATGCATCCTTGCATACAAAGAATTTTCCTAGAATTCTCTAATATTGAGCATTCTTCTGTTAAGCGCGCCATTACTATCTTTTTGGCTCATGAGTTTAGATTTATCAGAAGAGAGGCCAAAGAAATCTTTGCGCACTATAGGATGGACGCCGGTCGTCCACCCATAGAAGCGATCCTCTATGATCAAGAGGAAATTAGACGTTTTCAATCTTCGGACTATGTCGCTTTTAATGAAAACCTTAGAAAAAAGGTTCCTACCAACGTCTTGGTTGATTGCATTAATGAGCTTAATAATGATTTTGCCCTCACAAACAATGAGCTAGGGTACTCTCTTGAGTATAGGCTTACAAGATTTTGCCAAAAGAATGCTTTTAGTGATGAAATAGTTGTGCATTATGAAGGGCCAAGGGAGGAACCCGTTCCTCCTGTGATTGATCTTGGAGATCTTTGTCCCACTAAATTTAGCCCTTTTGATTACTTTTGCTTGACTCAAAGGAAACTTGCTGCCGAACATAGAGAATATGAGATGAGCTTTCAAGATCTATCTTATTATTACGGAACCACTTAGATCTATCTTGCTTTTATGCCTAGCTAGGGGCGTTAAACAATAGCGCTGGTTGGGAGGCAACCCAATTTTCTTTATGTTTTCTGCTTTTGCTCCTGTTTAGTAATAAATCTTGCATCTACCTTCTGGTTATATGTGTTTTTATCTTTCAATTACTGTTTGTGCCAAGTAGAACCTATAGGATAACCTATGATGATAGTTGATTTGATTCTGCTGAAAAACAGAAACTTTGCACGCACAAATATAATTTTGTTAAATCACAGGAACGTTCTTTTGCGTTGTTTCTTTTTGCTGCTGTTCAATAGACAAATTGTACAGGACTTCCTATTTTGGTAGGATTTTTAAAGTTCCAGAAGTTTGAGTTACTTACAGATTGCTACAGACTGTTATGTTTTTGACAGATTCTGTTTTTCGTGTGTTGTTTGCTTATTTCAATGCATCTATGGCTAGTAAATTAGTTTATAAACCATAAAGAAGTTGGAATACAGTAGGTTTAACACCAAATTAAATAAATAATGAGTTCATGGCAGTACCTTATGTGGTGGTTTTGTTTTCTTTCACTAACGGAGCTTATAAGATTTCCTGTTGAGTTTTGTGTTGTGAAGTTTTCAAGTTTTGGGTAAAGCTTTTATGGACTATGGAATAAGGAGTTGCAAGAGCCTAAGCTTGGGGATGCTTATGGCAGCCCAAGATATTCAAGGATAGCCAAAAGCCTAAGCTTGGGGATGCCCCGGGAAGGCATCCCCTCTTTCGTCATCGTTCATTGGTAACTTTACTTGGAGCTATATTTTTATTCGCCACATGATATGTGTTTTGCTTGGAGTGTCGTGTATTACATTAGTCTTTTATTTTTAGTCTACCACAATCATCCTTGCTGTACACACCTTTTGGGAGAAGCCTATTTTATTAGAATTTGCTAGAATACTCTATGTGCTTCACTTATATCTTTTGAGTTTGATAATTTTTGCTCTAGTGCTTCACTTATATCTTTTAGAGCACGGTGGTGTCTTAATTTTGAAAAAATTGCTAGTCTCTTATGCTTCACTTATATATTTTTGGGAGTCTTTTAGAACAGCATGGTATTTGCTATGATCATAAAGTTGGTCCTAGAATGATGAGCATCCAAGTTCGGTATAATAAAAACTATCATAGAAAAGTGAATTGGATGCTATGATCAACTTGATACTTGATAATTGTTTTGAGATATGGAGGTAGTGATGTTAAAGTCATGCTAGTGGGGTGATTATGAATTCAAAGAATGCTTGTGTTGAAGTTAGCAAATCCCGTAGCATGCACGTATGGTTAAAGTTATGTAACAAATTTGAAACATGAAGTGTACTTGGCTTGTGCATCCTTATGAGTGGCGGTCGGGGACGAGCGATGGTCTTTTCCTACCAATCTATCCCCCTAGGAGCATGCGCATAGTACTTGAGTTTTTGATGAATTCTAAATTTTTGCAATAATTATATGTGTTCTTTTGACAAATGTTGAGTCCATGGATTATACGCACTTTTACCTTTCCACCTTTGCTAGCCTCTTCGGTACCATGCATTGCCCTTTCTCACCTTGAGAGTTGGTGCAAAGTTCGCCGGTGCATCCAAACCCCGTGATACGATACGCTCTATCACACATAAACCTCCTTATATCTTCCTCAAAACAGCCACCATACCTACCTATTATGGTACTTCCATAGCCATTCCGAGATATATTGCCATGCAACTTTCCACCGTTCCGTTCATCATTTTCATGACATACTTTACTTTTGTCATATTGCCATTACATGATCATGTAGTTGACATCGTATTTGTGGCAAAGCCACCAAGCATTATTTTTCATACATGTCACTCTTGATTCATTGCACCATCCCGGTACACCGCTGGAGGCATTCATATAGAGTCATATCTTGCTCTAGTTTCGAGTTGTAGTTCTTATGTTGTAATCAATAGAAGTGTGAAGATCATCATCATTAGAGCATTGCCCAAAGAAAAAAAAGAAAAAAAAGGAAAGGCCCAAAAAAAGAGAAAGGCCCAAAAAAAGAAAAAAAAGAAAAAAAAGAAAAGGAAAAAATAAAAAAAATAAAAAGGGCAATGTTACTATCTATTTTTCCACACTTGTGCTTCAAAGTAGCACTTTGTTCTTCATGTATTGAGTCTCATATTTTGTGCTTCAAAGTAGCACCTCGTTCTTCATATAGTGAGTCTCATAAGTTGTCTTTTTCATACTAGTGGGAATTTTTCATTATAGAACTTGGCTTGTATATTCCTACGACGGGCTTCCTTAAATGCCCTAGGTCTTCGTGAGCAAGCAAGTTGGATGCACACCCACTAGTTTTCCTTTGTTGAGCAATCATTTATAGCTCTAGTGCATCTGTTGCATGGCAATCCCTACTCCTCATGTTGACATCAATTGATGGGCATCTCCATAGCCCGTTGATTATCCTCGTCAATGTGAGACTTTCTCGTTTTTTGTCTTCTCCACACAATCCCCATATTCTATTCCACCCATAGTGCTATATCCATGGCTCACGCTCATGTATTGCGTGAAGGTTGAAAAAGTTTGAGATTATTTAAGTATGAAACAATTGCTTGCCTTGTCATCAGGGGTATAGAAGTTGGGAACATCTTTGTGTGACGAAAATGAAGCATAGCCTAACTATATGATTTTGTAGGGATGAACTTTCTTTTGCCATGTTATTTTGAGAAGACGTGATTACTTTGATTAGTATGCTTGAAGTGTTACTATTTCTTATCTCAATATGAACTTTTATTTTGTATTCATTTGGATCTGAAAATTCATGCCACAATAGAGAAAATTACATTATGAATTATGCTAGGTAGCATTCCACATCAAAAATTCTCTTTTTATCATTTACCTACTCGAGGACGAGCAGGAATTAAGCTCGGGGATGCTTGATATGTCTCCAACGTATCTATAATTTTTGATTGTTCCATGCTATTTTATTACCCCTTTAGGATGTTTATGGGCTTTATTTCACATATTTATATCATTTTTGGGACTAACCTACTAACCGGAGGCCCAACCCATATTTTTATTTTTTTGCCTATTTCAGTATTTCGAAGAAAAGGAATATCAAACGGAGTCCAAACGGAATGAAACCTTCGGGAGTGTGATTTTTGGAACAAATTTGATCCGGAGAGCTTGGAGTGCAAGTCAAGAAGCCTTCGAGGGCCCCACGAGATAGGAGGGCACCCCCCCTGTAGGGCACGCCCACTGTCTCATGGGCCCCTCGGGCGGCCACCGACGTACTTCTTCTTCCTATATATACCTACGTACCCCGAAAACATCCAGAGCACCACGAAACACAATTTCCACCGCCAGTAACCTTACAGATCCGAGATCCCATCTTGGAGCCTTTGCGGCCTCTCTGAGAGGGAAGCAACCACGGAGGGCCTCTACATCAACATCCTTGCCCCTCCAATGAGTTGTGAGTAGTTTACCACAGACCTACGGGTCCATAGTTATTAGCTAGATGGCTTCTTCTCTCTTTTTGGATCTCAATACAATGTTCTCCCCCTCTCTTGTGGAGATCTATTTGATGTAATCTCTTTTTGCGGTGTGTTTGTCGAGATCCGATGAATTGCGGGCTTATGATCAAGTTTATCTATGAATAATATTTGAATCTTCTCTGAATTCTTTTATGTATGATTGAGTTATCTTTGCAAGCCTCTTTGAATTATCAGTTTGGTTTTGGCCTACTAGATTGATCTTTCTTGCCATGGGAGAAGTGCTTAGCTTTGGGTTCAATCTTGCGGTGTTCTTACCCAGTGACGGAAAGGGTTGCAAGACTCGTTTTGTATTGTTGCCATTGAGGATAAGAAGATGGGGTTTATATCATATTGCATGTGTTTATCCCTCTACATCATGTCTTCTTGCTTAATGCGTTGCTCTATTCTTATGAACTTAATACACTAGATGCATCTTTGGATAGCGGTCGATGTGTGGAGTAATAGTAGTAGATGCGAGGCAGTCGGTCTACTTGTTATGGACGTGATGCCTATATACATGATCATGCCTAGATAATCTCATAACTATGCGCTTTTCTATCAATTGCTCGACAGTAATTTGTTCACCCACCGTAATACTTATGCTATCTTGAGAGAAGCCTCTAGTGAAACCTATGGCCCCCGGGTCTATCTCTTATCATATTTGCTTTCCATCTACCTTTATTTGCATCTTTACTTTTTGCATCTATATAAAAAATACCAAAAATATATTTATCTTATCATACTATCTTTATGAGATCTCACTTCCGCAAGTGGCCGTGAAGGGATTGACAACCCCTTTATTGCGTTGGTTGCGAGTTCTCAGTTTGTTTGTGTAGGTGTGTGGGACTTTTGAGGAGCCTCCGACTGGATTGATACCTTGGTTCTCAAAACTGAGGGAAATATTTATGCTACACTTAGCTGCATCACCCTCTCCTCTTCGAGCAAAAACCAACGCAAGCTCAAGACGTAGCAATGAGTAGCGCATCTTCACTACGAAGACGAGAGAATTGATCTTTCATGACAAGATTCAGCAAAGCAGCATTAATTTCACAAGATTCAACATCGGTAAGAGGAGTAATCGGAGTGCTAAGGAAATCATTATTATTGGTATTGGAAAACTCACACAATTTAGTATTATCTTGAGCCATCGTGACAATCAATCCAACACACAAGCACACAAGAGGCAAGCGAAAGAGAGGCGAACGGGAAAGAGAGGGCAAATAAAATGGCAAGGGTGAACTGGGGGAGAGGAAAACGAGAGGCAAATGGCAAATAATGTAATGCAAGGGAGAAGAGTTTGTGATGGGTACTTGGTATGTCTTGACTTGAGCGTAGACCTCCCCGGCAACGGCGCCACAAATCCTTCTTGCTTTCTCTTGAGCACTGCGTTGGTTTTCCCTTGAAGAGGAAAGGGTGATGCAGCAAAGTAGCGTAAGTATTTCCCTAAGTTTTTGACAACCAAGGTATCAAATCAGTTGGAGGCTACACGCAAATCCCTTGTACCTACACAAACAATTAAGAACCTTGCAACCAACACGATAAAGGGGTTGCCAATCCCTTCACGGCCACTTGCAAAAGTGAGATATGATAGAGATAATAATATGATACATATTTTTGGTATTTTTATGATATAGATTGGAAAGTAAAGATCGCAAAATAAGTAGATCGGAAACTTAGATGATGGAAAATAGACCCGGGGGCCATAGGTTTCACTAGTGGCTTCTCTCAAGATAGCATAAGTATTACGGTGGGTGAACAAATTACTGTCGAGTAATTGGTCAAAAAGTGCATAGTTATGAGAATATCTAGGCATGATCGTGTATATAGGCATCACGTCCGCGACAAGTAGATCGAAACGATTCTGCAACTACTACTATTACTCCACACATCGACCGCTATCCAGCATGCATCTAGAGTATTAAGTTCATAAGAACAGAGTAACGCATTAGGCAAGATGACATGATGTAGAGGGATAAACTCAAGCAATATGATATAAACCCCATCTTTTTATCCTCAATGGCAACAATACAATATGTGCCTTGTTGCCCCTGTTGTCACTGGGAAAGGACACCGCAAGATTGAACCCAAAGCTAAGCACTTCTCCCATTGCAAGAAAGATCAATATAGTAGGCCAAACCAAACTGATAATTCGAAGAGACTTCCAAAGATAACCAATCATACGTAAAATAATTCAGAGGAGATTTAAATACTGTTCATAAATAATCTTGATCAGAAACCCACAATTCATCGGATCTCGACAAACACGCCGCAAAAAGAAAGAAGATTGAGGAGAACTTTGTATTGAGATCCAAAGAGAGAGAAGAAGCCATCTAGTTAATAACTATGGACCTGAAGGTCTGTGGTAAACTACTCACACTTCATCGGAGAGGCTATGGTGTTGATGTAGAAGGCCTTCGTGATCGATTCCCCCCTCCGGCGGAGCGCCGGAAAAGGCCCCAAGATGGGATCTCACGGGTACTAGAAATAGGGTTTCGTGGTGCTCCTGGATGTTTTCCGGGTACGTAGATATATATAGGTGAAGGAAGTCGGTCAGGGGAGCAACGAGGGGCCCATGCGGGTGGGGGGCGCGCTCACCCCCCTAGGGCGCGCCCTGGACCCTCGTGGCCACCTCGTCTGCTTCTTGACATCCACTCCAAGTCTCCTGGATTGCGTTTGTTCCAGAAATAACTCTCCCGAAGGTTTCATTCCGTTTGGACTCCGTTTGATATTCCTTTTCTGTGAAACACTGAAATAGGCAAAAAAAACAGCAATTTGGGCTCGGCCTCCGATTAATAGGTTAGTCCCAAAAATAATATAAAAGTGTATAGTAAAGCCCATTAAACATCCAAAACAGATAATATAATAGCATGGAACAATAAATAATTATAGATACGTTGGAGATGGGCCCCATGTGGGTCCTACATGATGGGTCCTTGACCCTACCTGTAATAGGTGACCTCACCAGCCCAAGACCAAATCCGGCTATTTAAGCTGGCCGGCGTCCCGCAACCCTAACCCATCCCCCTCCACCCTCTTCGCGTCGCCAGTCCGAGTCTATCCACCTCCTCCCTCTGCTGCTCTGGCGCTCTGCCCACGGTCAGACGCTTCACCCCTGCTCTAGCACCCCGCCATGGTCCAGAGCAAGATCACCTACTACGCCATGCTGACGCCGGAGCGCTCGTACGAGATCCAGCAGGAGATCCATGTGAGGCAAGCCGCGCGCACCGCCTGCATCGCTTCTGGGCTGCCTCCAAACTCGCCGGAGCCGGAGGAGGAGGAGGAGGAGCCGGGGGAAGAGGAGGAGGAGGAGGAGATGGCTCCAATGGAGGTGGAGGAGCTAGAGGAGCCGGACCATCAGGTGCCGTCCTTCAACTTGGAGCAGGCGGAGGTGGAGTTCGCCGTTGCCTTGTCCAACGAGATGGCAGAGCAACATGCCATCCCGGAGTCCATCCAGGATAAGGCCTATGTGGTGGCCAACCGGGTGTTTCTCCGGCGGGAGCACGCGGAGTCCGACATGCTCTTCACCGAGCTCAATGTGGAGATAGAGGAGAAGAAGGCCAGAGCAGAGCAGTCGGAGGCGCCGGAGCTGCAGCTGTTGCCCATATTACTGGAGCTGGTGAAAGGATCGACATAGTTGACTAGAGGGGGGTGAATAGGCAACTAACAATTTTTAAACTTTTCTTTACCAAATTAAACTTCGCAACAAGATAGGTTGTCTAGATTTGCAACTATGTGAGCAACCTATATGATGCAATAACAACTAGCACAAGGCAAGCAAGGGATACAACACAAATAAGCTTGCACAAGTAAAGGCATGAGAAAATCAAGAGTGGAGCCGGTGGAGACGAGGATGTGTTACCGAAGTTCCTTCCTTTTAAAGGGAAGTACGTCTCCGTTAGAGCGGTGTGGAGGCACAATGCTCCCCAAGAAGCCACTAGGGCCACCGTATTCTCCTCACGCCCTCACACAATGCGAGATGTTGTGATTCCACTATTGGTGCCCTTGAAGGCGGCAACCGAACCTTTACAAACAAGGTTGGGGCTATCTCCACAACTTAATTGGAGGCTCCCAACGACACCACGAAGCTTCACCACAATGGACTATGGCTCCGAGGTGACCTCAACCGTCTAGGGTGCTCAAACACCCAAGAGTAACAAGATCCGCTAGGGATTAGTGGGGGAATCAAATTTCTCTTGGTGGAAGTGTAGATCGGGGCCTTCTCAACCAATTCCGAGCCAATTAACAAGTTTGATTGGCTAGGGAGAGAGATCGGGCGAAAATGGAGCTTGGAGCAACAATGGAGCTTTTGGGGGAAGAGGTAGATCAACATTGGGGAAGAAGACCTCTTTATATAGTGGGGGGAACAATCCAACCGTTACCCCCCCCCCCCAAGAAGCCACGCACAGAGCGGTACTACCGCTTGGGTAGGGCGGTACTACCGCTGAGCCAGCGGTACTACCGTTCCTTCCCAGTGGTACTGCCGCGCTCACGAGGGTAGCGGGGACCTGGGCCCAGAGCGGTACTAACGCGGGAGTACGGGCGGTACTACCGCTTGAGCGGTACTACCGCCACTCTGCCGCTATTAATCTTCAGAACCCGACACGAAAAACAGGGGTCTCGAGTCGGGCGGTAGTAGCCGGAACCACAGCGGTACTACGGCCGAAGACAGCAAGCGGTACTACCGCATGGGGAGCGGTACTACCGCTTGACGTGCTTCAGTGGTACTACCGCTTGACGTGCTTCAGCGGTACTACCACTGAGGACAGCGGTACTACCGCTGGGACAGGTCAAGGCAGGCAAGGAGAGGAAATGTAGCTCCAATGAAGCGGAAAGGAACGACGGGTGTGATAAGGATGTGTACGTGTTGATTCCACCCTAGCCTTTCCAAAGCGGATCCCCTCTTGATAGTGCGGTGACTCCTACGAAACTAGTCCACCAACAGAGAGACGAAAGAGTTACACCGTCTTGACTTAAAGCACCGAGGGGAAGGAATCGTCTCGTGCCAAAGAATGAATCTCTGAAAAACTCAACGCACACGATTAGTTCGCAAAAGCATTGTCATCAATCACCAAAACACCTTGGGGATATATATGCCCTTACAATCTCCCCCCTTTTGGTGGATTGATGACAATACGGGATTTGCACAAACGGGTAAAGATATAGGACAAGCGCAAAACCCCACCATCCTAAAATGTAGATGGATCCCCCTAGATGTGTGCTATCTAGATAAGTGCTTTGGACTGCACGGCACACATACTAGGATCAACGCTCCCCCTACATTTTAGAGACCAACAACCTAAGCAGGGCAAATGAGAGCAAAATAGAAAACAGGATAAGCATGGAACTCATAAGCTAGATAGACATAGATAAAGATAATCTAAAGATAACGTAGCATATGTCTCACACCATATGTCTGGAACTTAGGTCTCACTGACACAAAACCAAATGAAGCAAACAGCGAGAAAACACAAACACGCACACAGAAGACAGAAGACACAAATCCCTAAACTCTCTCCCCCTTTGGCATCGAGACACCAAAAAGGAGAGGGAGTGTTGCTACGGCTCCAGGTGATAGCAAGTGAGGGTCTCAAATATCAGATCTCAGCGGGATCGTCTTTGCAACCGTCGTCGGTCGGGAAGTTCTCGGCTTCAGAATCTGTCCACGGGCAGTGCTGCTGAATCCACTCCTCCTCCTTAGTAAGCTGGTCCTCAGATCCACTGTTAACGGTGGCACCCAACTGACGCATGAGCTCCTTGTGACGACCTCGGGCCTTCTTCTTAGCCATATGAGTCATGTACTGACCGTGAGACTCCAAGCAGAACAACTTCTTCATCTTGAGCTTGAGCTTCTTTGCCCAAGAGGGCTCTGCCCCAGAAGGCTCATAGTCATCATCATCCTCGACCTCAGCCTCCTCCTCGGTCTCCATGGCAGCAGCAGATGAAGGACCTCCAGATTTAGGGACCCGAGTGCCCCAGTTGTCCTTCTTCCTCAAACGCTTGATCTCATGAGAGGCCAACTCTCCAGTCTCTAGCATCACCTTGGGATAGGCATGATCCCAAGCCTTCTCAATAAGCAACATGATGAACGGACCATAAATCGGGCACTTGCGCTCGGAGATAGCAGATAAGAGCTCAGACCACATAACATGAGAGATATCTAGGGACTCGACGGTGTTTTCTTCCTTCTTACGCTGGCAGAAGAGAAGCATGTCCACGAGATAAGAATGAACCATATCCAGATTCCCGATGTAAGGGAAAAGAGTCTCATGGAAGACACGGTGAAGAATGTCCAGAAAGGCAGGCAGCTCATATGTTTCCTTCTTCGTCTCAGGGTTGATCTTCAGAGTGCAGTAGGGCCAGAGTGCTTGCTTGTGAGTAGAGGTGGTGTTGTGGTGTGGGCGAAAGCCGACAGGAGACACAAGCCCGTGATCTTCCACCCCAATCAACTCCATGAACGCCTTCCACTTGACAGAAAGCAACTTGCCATTGGTCATCCAAGTCAGTGTCCTGTCCTCATCAGTCCCGAGATGAACCATGGCATAGAATTGGGCCACAATATCAGCATCATAATCTTTGTTGAATTGCATGATACCAAGAATGTTCAGTTGAGTGCACATCTGAAGAGCTTCACCAAAATATTCAGGATCCTTATCCATATGGTCAGTGTCGATGGAGTGCACGTTAACATAGAGGTTCTTCTTGGCCTTGAGCACATCAAAGAATATGGCAAACTAAAACCTGTTCCAAAACGGATGGTTGACCAAAGTGGGATCTTGGTCTGCCTCATAGGGGTTGCAGCGACGCCTTGCCCAGAACTCCTTGGCTTGTATTTCCGGCACGGTTTTGCCAGATTGCTTCGGCTTGACAGCAAACTTCTTCTTGAGTTGAGGTGGGGGTGGAGCACTTGAGGAACCTCCTGCAGACTCAGTTGTGCGGTAACGCTTGGACGTGGCACGACCGGGGTTGATACGCCGAGCCTGATGCTCAGGATGTTCATCACCGGCATCCATGGCAAGAGGACAAGGTGGGGATCGACTCCACCGAAGGGAATGGAGAGGGACGCTGTCGGTGTCAAAACCGGCGGATCTTGGGTAGGGGGTCCCGAACTGTGCGTCTAGGCGGATGGTAACATGAGACGAGGGACGCGGTGTTTTTACCCAGGTTCGGGCCCTCTTGATGGAGGTAAAACCCTACGTCCTACTTGATTAATATTGATGATATGGGTAGTACAAGAGTGGATCTACCACGAGATCAAGGAGGCTAAACCCTAGAAGCTAGCCTATGGTATGATTGTTGTAATGTATGTTGCCCTACGGACTAAAGCCCTCCGGTTTATATAGACACGGAGGAGGCTAGGGTTACAGTCGGTTACAATGGTAGGAGATCTACATATCCGTATTGCCAAGCTTGCCTTCCACGCCAAGGAAAGTCCCATCCGGACACGGGACGGAGTCTTCAATCTTGTATCTTCGTAGTCTTGGAGTCCGGCGGATATTGATAGTCCGGCTGTCCGGACACCCCCTAGTCCAGGACTCCCTTAGTAGCCCCCGAACCAGGCTTCAATGACGATAAGTCCAGCGTGTTTATAGTCTTCGGCGTTGCAAGGCGGGTTCTCCTTCAATTCCATGTACCGCGAGCGAGTGTCCGCTTCATCTTGAATACTGTGTTCCTTCGCTTCTACGCCAAATAATGGCCCCCTTCCACGCGTCGCACGAATGCGAAAAGCCAGGGTGTCTTTTACATTTCACCCCCTAGTTGTGCGAGTCGTCCGCCTATAAAAGAGGCAAGAATCCAGATCCAAACCACACCGTCTTCCTCCCGCGAATACTCCATCGCAGCGCCTTTGACCTAGAAATCCATTCCATCATGGATCGTCGACGCGGCTCTTCTTCACGCGCTCCCAGCCCACCGCCGGGGAATTGGAGGAGGTGCTCTATTTCGCACAATGAGCTAGTGAAGCTCCAAATGGGGGGATTCCTCCCTCCGGCCTTCATGGTCCCAGTCCGGGCTGGACTGGTTACTTATCAAGGTGGGAGACAGGCGGAGGACACTCCAAACCCCAATAAGGGGGAGCGAGTATGCTTTGTCCCTTATCTGATAAGGGGACTCGGTTTCAATACATCCGTTCCTCCGCGGGCTCCAAGTTCTCGGACTCCAGCTCCACCACCTCACGCCCGCCTCATCACGCATATCACGGGCTACGTAGCTCTTTGCGAGCTATTCCTGGGCATCGAGCCCCATTTTGCATTGTGGAAGAGGCTGTTTTGCCTCGTGCCCCGTTCTCACCAGGGGTCCATATATCAAGTGGGCGGCGCCGAAATATGGCGCAACGCCGGGACCGGATACCTATCCGTCACTCCCAAGAAGGCATCAAAGACTGGCCCTCGGGTGGTTTTATATAGGAGACGCTCATTGCTGGACCCGATTCGGATCGGCCTCCGGAGTTTAGTCTGCTCCCTTGAAGAAACGCCTCGGTGGCGCCCATGAGCCCCGATTGGAGGAAGACAAGAGCGTCCACTACTTGATGGGCGGATAAGATTAATGGCTCATTCGGCCCGACCATGATCGAGTCATGGCGACATGCATCAAGCGAGGGGCACAGCCATTTGCAATACTGAGGCCACCCCATGTGGGATTTCAGCGGGAAGACGATGCTACCGACACGGCCGCAAAGGGCGGATTCGACCGAGGATCGGTGAAGATCTGTCCGGCACTGCATAAGGGGAGAAGGAGGACTTCCTTGAGCGAACCATTTGAATGGGTTTTCCATGATCAACCCTAGAGGATGGGTAAGTGAACACCTTGAAGGGCTCAACCCATGCTTTCGAAGTTTAAGCTTCTTACATTATGTCTTTGGCGCAGGATCTACGTCGGACTGTGGAGGACATGGTGAGTCCTACTCCGCAACCCGAGGATCTAGAAGGATCCCTGGATTCGGCCTCCGAAGAGGACCCGGACATCGAGGTGGAGCTGATCGACGGGGTGTATCACCAGCTCAGCATAGACAATGCTTTGGTCGCCATTACGGCGGACTACCCCGGGCTAAGTCCGGCTTCCCAGGTGACCGCGACCGTAGTCCAGACACCATTATCTCATCCCTTCCCATTTCTGACCTTCGCGAACGATGGTATTTTGCGAAGCGCCTTTACGGCGGAAGCCGAGCCAGCGGCGGTGACCAACAAAGGTCGATCAAACCAGCAGAAAAAAAAGGAGCGCGATCTTGGGCGGAAACATCGCCGCAGAGGTATAGCTCGTATTTGAATTTTCGAGCAACGTCCGAGAAGCGTCGAGTGCTCATGATCTTTGTAGGAGAAAAAGCGCTCGCCGGACTGCGAGCGCAGGAATTGCCGATCCGACCAACACCGGCCAGGCTCCAGCGCCCGGCCTGGAGGGGAGGCAAGCGCAAGACGCGAGCCGGATCCTTCTCCAATGGAGGATACCGACAGATTGTCCGCCACCAAGTCTGAGGTGGAGAGCGCCATGAACCATAGGCGCCGCCGGACAGTATTTCATGAAGCGTGATTTTCCCCTGAGGCATTGGATGCCTTTAACGCAGGGGACGCGCATCTCCGTGCCGCTCAAAATGGTTTTACCAGAGCCACGGAGCAGTATGTGAAAGACATACGGGTAAGGGAATTTTAACGGTTGTATATACCAAGAGCCCCGAGACTTAAAGTAGTTATGCTAACTGATTTAAGGATCATTGGAAATTTCAGGCACTTAACGAGAAGAACGCCCAGCTGTCTCGGGAGCTGCAAGATTGCAAGGCCCAACTTGAGGCCGCACTTGCTGCCGCGGGAGGAGACGGAAAAACCCCTCCTGGTAACACATTTTTATTAATAAATATAAGCGTTTTGCGGCGTGCGTGCGAGTCTAATAATGGCATTGCAGGTACCGCCGGACAAGATCCGGACAGTAAGCATTGCTCGCCAGACTAAAGGCGGCGAGAGTGTCTTGAATAGGGTTCAGCAGAAAGGAACAAGCTCCGGGATGCCAGCGCCAAGCTCGGAGAAGAGCTGAAAGGCGCTCAGCCGAGCTGTCCGGCTCCGATTAAGGAGAATCAGCGGCCGTCGCGGCATTTATAGTAAGTGCTTGAGCGAACTCTTTTGAAAAGAAGAGTTCGGCGAGGAAGTATTTTGACATGATATGTCTTGTAGGTATACTCACGGGTCGTCCTGCAGAGGAGATGCCCATATCAATGGGTGATCAACTTCCCGAACTGTTGTAGCTACTCGAACGAGTTCGGCAGGCAATGAGCAGCGTCGTTCTGGCTTTATGGCCAGCCCTCACCCTACCCGAGGGCCTCGGGGAGCTTGCGGAGAAGCTGCAGGGAGTGCGGCAGTGCTTCCGTTTGTGGAAGATTTCGGCTTGCCGTCAAGGTGCTAGGGAGGCTTGGGCCATGGTGAAGACGCGGTACAAGAAGGCGGATCCCAACCATATGGCCGAAGTTGGACCGGTGGGGCCCGATGGGAAGGAGATCCCTGTGAGTTTAGTGTACAGCCAAGTAGAGTTGGCTGCTAAATTTTCCCAACGGGACTGTAAACTAGACAGCCTATTAGACGGGATTGAGGAGGAATACAATCAGTAAATTTGACAATGTATGTTATCCTTGAAAGTGACATGTGAAATGCCTTCTAGCCGGATTGTAGATCGTTTGTCTTTGCCGACCTTTCCGCTTCGACCTCGGGACCCTAGAGTCCGGAGTGTGTCCGAATACCTTTTTGGTTTAAGAAACAACCGTGGTATGCATGGAGACCAGGCGTAGGGGTCATTAGTGCTTTATCAGACAAGTGCCCAACTAGTTATGTTATATTACATGGTTAGTAAGAAAATCTTCCAGGGAGAATAGTTCCGTTAAGGGTTCCTTTCCCTGGGAGGCATGCCCTAAAGTGCATGTCCGGACTGCAAAGAAAGCAGTAAAACATCTGGGGGCAAATAGATAAATAGGTAAAAAGTCATCTTTTAAGCCACCGACCGAATATTCCCTTAAGAACGCTAGCTTTCGGCTTCACCCGGTCGAGGTACACATCCGGTGACCCGCGATAATAATCGCAGAGGTGCTCCTTTACCTCCTAGCGAACAATCGGGAGCGTGGGGTAAGCACAGGAGCCAGGCAACCCAGCTTGGCCAAAACTTAAGTCATATCGATGCATATAATGGCGAGTAAAAGGTACATGTGGAAGCTTGACACATGTGCTGGGTATGAAACTCAGATAATTGAGCTTACGTAAAAAAGCCCCCAAGAATAATGAGTGCGGATGGCACATCATGCATATGCAAAGAATGCGAAAATAGGCCCTAAGGGCTTTTAAGTAAAAAGGATAAAAGAGAAACAAAAGACAGCGAAGTGTAAAAGTTTGACGGGGAAGGGACGAACTCTTAGTCCGGCGCTAGGCATAGAATCGTCGGAGGCGGGCTGCGTTCCATGGGTTCGCTCGAGTCGGTTATCCGACGCATTTAAGTAGACGGTATGCTCCCGGTCGAGATTTTGATCGATAATGAAGGGGCCCTCCCATTTGGGCTTAAGCTTGTCCTTTTTCTTGTCCGGCAGGCGTAGAACTAGTTCACCAACGCTGTAAGTCTTGGCCCGTACTTCTCTGCTTTGATATCTTTGGGCCTGCTGTTGATAGAATGCGGAACGAGCCTTCGCGACGTCACGTTCTTCCTCCAATGTGTCCAAGCTGTCCTGCCGATCAAGCTCGGCCTCTCTTTCCTCATACATGCGCACTTGAGGTGAGTCATGAATAATGTCACAGGGCAAGACTGCCTCTGTGCCATATACCATAAAAATGGTGTAAATCCGGTAGTACGGTTAGGCGTTGTCCGCAGCCCCCAGAGTACGGAGTCGAGCTCCTCGACCCATTGTGTGTCGGATTTAGTTAGTGACCTTACTAATATGGGTTTAATGCCGCTCATGATTAGACCATTTGCTCTTTCCACTTGACCGTTGGTTTGAGGGTGATAAACTGAAGCATAGTCGAGCTTGATGCCCATATTTTTGCACCATGACTTAACCTCGTCGGCTGTGAAGTTCGTGCGTTGTCGGTGATGATCTTGTGGGGACTCCGTAGCGGTGTACCACCCACGATATAAAGTCTATCACTGGTCGGACTCTGCCGTTTTGACGGTTTGGCCTCTATCCATTTGGTGAATTTATCCACCATGACCAATAGGTACCTTTGCTTGTGGGTTCCCCCTTTAAGGGGTCCAACCATGTCAAGCCCCAGGACATGACGGCCAAGTAATGGGTATGGTTTTGAGGGCGGTGGGTGGCATATGGCTCTGATTAGCAAAGAGCTGACAACCAACACATCGTTGGACCAAGTCCTGTGCGTCTGCCCGAGCCGTCGGCCAATAAAATCCTGTATGGAATGCCTTTCCTACAAGGGCCCGGCTGCTGCGTGGTGTCCGCCTAGTCCGGCATGAATTTCATCCAGGAGGTTTCGCCCTTCTTCTTCGGAGATACACCTTTGAAGGACTCGGGTGGTACTTTTCTTATAAAGTTCTCCCTCATGGACCTTGTAGGCCTTCGATCGCGGACTATCGGCGGGCCTCATTTTGGTCTTCGGAAGTTCCCGCCTAAGTAAGTAGGCTAGGAAAGGTTACATCCCACGCGCGATTCGCCATTATGACGTGGGCGGAGGGTGTTATGTCATCTGCCGAATCACCGGTTGGTGCCGTTTTCTCGGTTTGTCACTACCGGGCTCCTCTTCCCATAATGCGGATGGCTTGAAGAGCCGTTCGAGAAAGATATTAGGAGGGGCGACATCACGCCGCACCGATGCGTGCGATCGTCGGCCGCTGGTTATTATCTCGAGCTATGTGATGGAATTCCGATCCTTCAAACCGAGGTGACATTTTTAGGACAGCGTTGCGATATGCTGCCATTTTCGGATCCTTGGCGTCAAAGTCTCCATTTATTTGGGATATTGCAAGGTTTGAATCCCCGCGCACTTCTAGGCGTTGAATGCCCATGGAGACTGCCATCCGGAGACCATGTAGCAGGGCCTCGTATTCGGCTGCATTGTTGGAGTCCGTGTACATTATTTGAAGTACATACTGGACTGTATCTCTGGTTGGGGACGTGAGTACGACGCCAGCCCCCAGTCCGGCCAACATTTTGGAGCCGCTGAAATGCATAATCCAATTGGAGTATGCGCCGTACTCTTTAGGGAGTTCGGCTTCAGTCTATTCGGTGACGAAGTCAGCCAAAACTTGTGACTTTATAGCTCGTCGAGGTTTATAAGTTATGTCGAATGGTAAGAGCTCAATGGCCCATTTTGCAATCCTGCCCATTGCGTCGCGGTTATTTATAATGTCATTGAGTGGTACTTCAGAGGCCACTGTTATCGAACACTCTCGAAAGTAGTGCCGGAGTTTCCGGGACGCCATGAACACCGCATATGCTATCTTACGATAGTGCGGTAACGGATTTGCGGGGTTAACACAGTGGATACATAGTACACTGGTTTTTGAAGAGGGAATTTATGCCCTTACATCACTCGTTCGACGACGAGGACCGCGCTTACAACTTGATGCGTTGCTGCGATGTATAACAACATTGGTTCGCCCAAAGGGCGCAGCCAGACCGGACGGTTGTTGCCAATATGGCCTTTATTTCTTCGAGTCGGCGTTGGCGCGCATCCGCCCACTCGAAGTGTTCGGTGCGCTGAGGAGGCGATAGAGGGCATCGCCTTTTCTCCAAAACGGAGATAAAGCGGCTTAGGGCTGCCACGCATCCTGTTAATTTTGTATTTGTTTGAGGTCTTTTGGAATATCCAAGCTGTGACAGAGCTCGGATTTTAGCGGATTTGCTTCAATTCCTCTACGGATCTGATGAAGCCCAGACTTTCCGGTGATGCGCCAAAAACGCATTTTCGGATTCACTTGATGTCATATGCTCCGAGGTTGTCGAATGTGAGCCTCAAATCGTCTACTAAAGTTTCGGCGTGTTTTGTTTTGGCGTCTCGTCGTCTCACGTATGCCTCGATTGTTTTGCCGATCTGGGTGGCGGACATGTTTGAATCATGCGCTGATATGTTGCGGCGGCGTTTTTGAGTCGAAGGGCATCGTGTTGAAGCGAATGGTCCATATGGAGTGATAAATGCCGTTGCGGCTTGGTTCCTTCCGCCATCTTGATTTGATGATAGCGGTATCGTCCGGGAAGCACAACGAATCGTGCCTGTCTGTAGCATCGATAATTTGGTCGATCTGCGGGGAGAGGAAGGATCCTTTGGGCAAGCTTTATTGAGGTCTTTAAAATTGACCGAGGCGCCAGGATTTATCCTTCTTTGGTACCATCACCAAATTTGCTAGCCAGTCCGGATGTTTGATATCTCTAATGAATCCGGCTTCCAATAGTTTGGCTAGCTCTTCTCCCATTGCCTGTCTTTTGGGTTCGGAAAATTGTCGAAGAGCCTGTTTGACTGGCTTAAATCCTTTTAGGATGTTTAGGCTGTGTTCTGCCAACCTGCGTGGAATTCCGGGCATGTCCGAAGGGTGCCAAGCGAAGATATCCCAATTTTCCCGAAGGAATTCGCGCAGTGCGGCGTCTACTTCGGGGCTCAATTGTGCCCCGATGGAGGCCGTCTTTGTTGGGTCCGTTGGATGGACCTGGAATTTTATTATTTCATCTGCTGGTTTGAAGGAGGTGGACTTGGATCTTTTGTCGAGTATCACATCGTCCCTGTTCACTGTAGAGCGCAGCGCGGTGAGTTCTTCTGCCGCTAAGGCTTCGGATAGTGCCTCGAGGGCTAGTGCGGCTGTCTTGTTTTCGGCGCGGAGTGCTATGTCCGGATCACTAACGAGAGTGATTATTCCGCCGGCCCGTGCATTTTGAGCTTCATGTACCCGTAGTGAGTATTGCTTGAAAAATTGTGAATGCCTCTCGTCCTAATATGGCGTGATACCCGCTGCTAAACGGGCCACCGAACGTGACTTCTTCGGATCTGTAATTGTCCGGAGAGCGAACACCACATCGAGTGTGATTTTTCCAAAGTCTGTAGCGCTTCCGGCTAGGGATTATTCCTCTAAAGGTTGTCTTGCTTCGCTCAATCGGCTCAATCGATTTCCATTTTTGCGAGTTTCCTCGTAAATGAGGTTTAGTCATTGCCGCCATCCATGAGGACTTTTGTCGGTCGAAAGCCGTCCACTATGGGACTAAGTACCGGTCTTGCGGGGCCCCGGTTGTTCGAATTTAGGCTCGTCGCTGGCGTTGAAGGTAATAGCTGTGTCGCTCCATGGATTTGCTGTTGCTACTTGGTAGACTTGGCGAGTCCGCTGGATTGTTAACTATGCATATTATTTGATGCGAAGGTCTCAAGACCGTTGATACCGTCTTTGGTATTGTTGGAGTGGTTTTCGGAGCTAGAAGCTCTTCGCCACTTTTGGCCACCGCCGTAACATCCAACATGCTCGAAGGCTATGCGTTGGGGCGGCTCCTCTCATACTATGAACTTACGGGTCCATTGAGCCATCCCTCCATCAGTTCCGTTTCCCTTATTGGGTTTTGCTTTTTCGTTTTGCATCCGGGGCACGAGTGTAAGGTGCCCTTTTCTGCGAATCGGGTTTGGGGCGGATTATCCCAAAATTGATTTTCGGTTTTCGGAAGCTCTCCATCGCCTGATACTTTCGTACAATGGATGCGGATCGGTGAAGCGTAATTTTGCGACGATCAATGGCGTTTAGTATTCCCTTGTCCGTGCGATTATTCGGAAGATTGATATTGCGTTTTCCTCTCGGCAGTCCTTTATCCTGTCCATAACCGGGAGGAATCGCCCATAATGATGTCTTGTTTCAGCAGGCTCTTGCCGTATTAGAGATAGATCGCATATGTCAGGCGGGTGGGTGGAATAAAATCCGGATCCCTGCCCATCTTGGGGCTCAAAGGCGAGGGCTTCGAATTCGGAAGCTTGGTTTGCTGGACACAATCCAGCGAGTCCAGGGCGATGCATGATTTTAAGTTCAATGCTCGACCGAAGTCCGTCCCTCCGCGGGAATCCGGCATGGAGGGTTCGGAAATCCGGACGCGAATTGTTTTCAATACAGGCAAAGAGTTGCCGTATAGCTCCTCTACCACTGCGACGTGGTGGTTGGCCTGGGGAGAGTTAATCTCTCTCGGATCGGTTTAAGCCCAATCTGGTTGTAGTCCGTAGCGACTCCTGTGGCGGATGCGATCCAAGAGCTCGTTAACGACGAGAGCTCTATTGGATCCAACTGCTCGGCAGCTTTAGGGCTGACGCGAAGATTGCTTCCGACGACTTGAGAAGTCATTGCGAAGCGGCGGCGGACAGCGGTCATGAGAAACCACCAAGCGGATAGTTTGGCGGCGGCCAAGGCCCTCCGGCGAAAAACACCGTCTTTGAAGGCGGGTGGAGGCATCCGCTCTATCGGTGGCGACACGAGGAACTCTCAATGAAAGCACCAATGTCGATGTCAAAACCGGTGGATCTCGGGTAGGGGTCCCGAATCTGTGCGTCTAGGCGGATGGTAACAGGAGACGAGGGACACGATGTTTTTACCCAGTGTTCGGGCCCTCTTGATGGAGGTAAAACCCTCGTCCCGCTTGATTAATATTGATGATATGGGTAGTACAAGAGTGGATCTACCACGAGATCAAGGAGGCTAAACCCTAGAAGCTAGCCTATGGTATGATTGTTGTAATGTATGTTGCCCTACGGACTAAAGCCCTCCGGTTTATATAGACAGGAGGAGGCTAGGGTTACAGAATCGGTTACAATGGTAGGAGATCTACATATCCGTATTGCCAAGCTTGCCTTCCACGCCAAGGAAAGTCCCATCCGGACACGGGGCGGAGTCTTCAATCTTGTATCTTCGTAGTCTTGGAGTCCGCGGATATTGATAGTCGGCTGTCCGGACACCCCTAGTCCAGACTCCCTCGGGCGCCCGGAGAAGGAGATCCACGGAGCCCTCCAGGCGCCCGATTCTTTGGAGAGACGAGACAGAGCAAGGGGGCGAGCGAATGGGTATGGGGGAGGGAAACCTCCCCCTACCCACGACATAACGCCCTGACCCCACCCTGCAGCGGTAGTATCGCGCTGATGGGCGGTAGTACCGCTTAAAGCGGTAGTACTGCGCACCACCAGCGGTAGTACCGCCCAGCAACAAAAAGGCACTAGGCAGAACGGCTAAGCTCAAAAAGAAACGGAGAAACACAGCCAAGAAGGAGGAAAGACCAACACAACCACAAACACACTAACACAGGGCCAAAACACACGTCTTCAAGAGAGGGCGGTGGCCGAGGCCACCTATGTTTGAGTCAAGGGGTATGGCGTCGCAAAGATTTTAACCTTGGACCCATGACCAAAACTCGCCCTTGAAGCACAAGTACCATCAAAAATGGTTAAAGTGAAAGACTAGCTCAATTTATGCATAATGGGGGGAGGGAGAGTTCATTGAGAGAACAACACTCCCCCTATGTCCATGCCTACATCTAAACTAGACAACAAGTTGAGTGAGGTGGGGTGTGCAAGGGTTCAAGTCACATTGCTTGAATCAATGATATTTAGCTCATGCCTTAACTCACGAAATCTTGCTTCATCCAAGGGCTTCGTGAAAATATCTGCAAGGTTATCATGAGTGTTGATATACTTGAGCTCGATCTCCCCTCGCCTAATGTGATCCCGGATGAAGTGATACCAAATCTCAATATGCTTCGTCTTGAAATGTTGCACCGGGTTGAGAGATATCTTGATGGCACTTTCATTATCACAGCAAAGAGGCACTTTGTCACAAATGACACTGTATTCCTTTAAAGTTTGCCTCATCCATAAGAGTTGTGCACAACAACTACCGGCCGCCACATATTCCGCTTGATGGACGAGAGACACACAACTTTGCTTTTTGGAAGACCAACTCACCAAAGAGCACCCAAGAAATTGGCACCCTCCTAAGTGGACTTCCTATCCACTTTGTCTCCATGTCGAATCCGTATATCCTTCAAGCTTGATGTTTTCCCCTCTTGGGTACCATAAACCAAAGTTTGGGGTATGAGCCAAATATCGAAAGATTCGCTTGACCGCCACATAGTGACTTTCCTTCGGTGCGGCTTGAAACCGTGCACACATTCCCACACTCAACATGATATCCGGTCTAGATGCACAAAGGTAAAGCAAGGAGCCAATCATGGAGCGATATACCTTTTGATCCACCGCTTTACCATTGGGATCAATGTCAAGTTGGCACTTGGTAGGCATTGGAGTAGAAGCCGGCTTGACATCACTTAGCTTGAATCTTTTTAGCATGTCTTGAGTGTATTTGGCTTGGTTGATGAAGGTACCTTCTCTTCTTTGTTTGATATCAAAACGAAGGAAGAACTTCAACTCTCCCATCGAAGACATCTTGAACTTGGAGGTCATGAGAGCGGAAAATTCCTCATTGAAAGCTTTGTTAGGGGAAGCAAAGATAATATCATCAACATATAGTTGGCATACAAACAACTCCCCTTTGACCTTCTTAGTAAAAAGAGTGGGATCGATTTGCCCCACCTCAAATCCACAATCTTGTAACAACTCGGTAAGGTGGTCATACCACGCACGTGGGGCTTGTTTAAGGCCATAAAGTGCCTTATCGAGTTGATACACATGATCCAGGAAGTAGGGATCCTCGAACCCGGGGGGTTGCTTGACATAGACCAACTCATTAATATGACCATTAAGAAAAGCACTTTTCACATCCATTTGTTGCAACTTAAAGTTGTGATGGGAAGCATAAGCAATCAACAAACATATGGATTCAAGGCGAGCAACGGGAGCAAAGGTTTCACCGTAGTCGATACCCTCGACTTGGGAGTAGCCTTGTGCTACCAATCTTGCCTTGTTGCGAATGATGTTCCCATGAGCATCTTGCTTGTTCTTGAATATCCACTTGGTTCCAATGACATTGTGGTTCCCCGACGGCCTTGGCACCAATCTCCACACCTTGTTGTACTCGAAGTTGTTGAGTTCTTCATGCATGGCATTGAGCCAATCCGAATCTTCGAGCGCCTCATAGACCTTTTGGGGTTCAACACAAGAAACAAATGCGTGATGCTCACAATAGTTTGCTAATTGTCTACGAGTGCTTACCCCCTTTCTTAGGCTTCCAACCACATTCTCCATGAGATGACCTTTGGTGGTGAGCTTGGAAGCAATCTTCGCGGTACGACGCTCTAATTCCTCCTCGGATGTGGAAGGAGGAGGGTTAACTTGATTATCTTGAGCGCCGTCTTGAGCTTGTTCTCGATCTTGAGCATGCTCATGATCTTGAACTTGCTCGAGGGGAAGAACTTGACCTTGGGCATCAATTGGTGGTTCACCACCATCTTGAGGTTGATCTTGCCCTTGGTCTTGTTCACGAGGTTGAGGGCCTTCACTTTGTTCTTCGGAAGCGTGTGGGTCTTGGGAAGGTGATGGCTCCACTTGAGTGGAGCATTGTCCTTCTCCTTCGGCCACAAGGGGTTCCTCAATGGGTAGAATATAACCAATACCTATTCTTCTTATGACTTGGGAAGGAATTTCATCACCTACATCACAAGTACCACTTTGCTCCACTTGGGAGCCGTTATTTTCGTCAAACTCCACGTTACACGTCTCCTCAATGAGTCTGGTGGACTTGTTGAGAACACGGTAAGCATGAGAGTTTGTAGCATAACCAACAAATATGCCCTCATAAGCTCTAGCCTCAAATTTATACAAATGAACACCTTTCTTGAGAATGAAACACTTACACCTGAACACCCGGAAGTACTTGAGATTGGGCTTGTTACCGGTGAGTATTTCATAAGGAGTCTTGTTCAAGCCCTTGCGGAGATAGAGCCGATTGGATGCATGACATGATGTGTTGATGGCTTCGGCCCAAAAGTTGTATGGAGACTTGAACTCCGCCATCATGGTCCTTGCCGCATCCATCAATGTCCGGTTCTTCCTCTCTGCAACACCATTTTGTTGAGGGGTATATGGTGCAGCATATTGATGCTTGATCCCCTCATCACTAAGAAACTCATCCAAGGTGTAGTTCTTGAACTCGGTGCCGTTGTCACTTCTTATTGTCAAGATCTTTGCATTATGTTGACGTTGAGCTTCATTTGCAAAGTTGATGACGGTTTGTTGAGTCTCACTCTTCCTCTTGAAGAAGTATACCCAAGTGTATCTTGAATAATCATCCACAATCACCAAGCAATACTTTCTTCCCCCAAGACTATCAAAGGATGGAGGCCCAAAGAGGTCCATGTGAAGGAGCTCCAAGGGTCTCTTCGAATAGATGATAGTCGTGGGAGGGTGAGCCTTCTCATGAAGCTTTCCTTCGATACAAGCACTGCAAGCACGATCTTTGGCAAAACTAACATTTGTTAGTCCACGACGATGCAAAGATCTCATATTGACGTGGGCTAAACGGCGATGCCAAAGCCATCCCACATCAACTTTAGCCATTTGGCATGTCGCGGTCTTAGTGGGTCGCTCCGAAAAGTTAATCACATAGAGACCATTCTCGGCATGCCCAACAAAGGCTACTTTAAGAGTCTTGCTCCACAAGAGGGCCACGGTATCAATGTCAAAGAAAGTTGCAAAACCCATGAGTGCAAGTTGACGAACAGAAAGTAAATTGTATGCAAGGGACTCAACAAGCATGACTTTCTCGATCGTTAGATCATGAGAAATGACAACCTTGCCAAGACCCAATACCTTAGAATGTGAGGCATAACCCTACTCGACATTGGTGGGAATAGATGGAATCTTTTGCACGTCCACCACCAAGTCGTTGGTCCCAGTCATATCATTTGTTGCTCCACTATCGAGCAACCATGAACCCCCACCGGAAGCAAACACCTACAAGAGATCAATGCTTGGTTTTAGGTACCCATTTAGTAATGGGTCCTTTGATGTTAGTAACAAGGGTCTTAGGAACTCAAATAGACCACTCAATGTACTCATAAGAAGAACCAACAAATTTAGCATAAACATGTCCATCACTAGCACGGCACAACACATAAGAAGGGTTAAAGTCGCCGGCTTTGTTGAAGGAGGGGAAGGTGGTTTTGCCCTTTTTTACATCAACACCCTTCACATTGTTCTTATTCTCCTTGGGAGCACCCTCTCCCTCTTTCACAAAGGTTTGCTTGAGAGGGGGAGGTCGTTTGGTCTTGTCGTTCTTCTTCTTGTTCTTGGACTTGGGTGCGAATCCAATTCCTTCCTTGGCCACAAATTCCTTTTGATTGATCAAAAGGTCGTTGAGGTTCTTCTCACCTTGAATGCATGTCACAAGGCCTTTCTCAAGTTGATCCTTCACTTTGGCATTCTCCTCCACAAGATGCACATGCTCACAGCACAGGTTAGTGGCATATGCATTATCAATTAATACCATCTGAGGAAAGGTGGCCTTTTCCTTGGTTAGCTCAACTTGGAGTTGAGCATGAGACTCCTTGAGGTTTGCATGTGCACCCTTCAAGACCTTGTGGGCCTTGTCAGGTACATCAAACTCCTCCTTGAGTCTAGCATGATCAACCCCAAGTTTAGCCTTCTCGTAAGTTAGCACACGAGACACAACAAGAGCATGATCAAGATCTTTCTTTAACTTGGCATGGTCATCGTTGTGTGACTCCTCAAGAGCCAAACGATGCCCACGCTCTTCCTCAAGAGCATTGGAGAGATCCGATATCTCATCAGCATAGTCACGAGAATGACTTTCCATCTTAGAGATGGTTTCTTCGTGAGCCTCGATCATGTCATTGGCTTCACCAAGTTGTTCCAAGCGAGCAACAAAGTGCTTCTTGGATTTGCCCTTGAGCTTACTCATAAAAGACTCAAATTCATTTACTTCTTCATTAGACCCCTCACTTTCATCAATGCCATCCGTCAAAGAGGGATTAGTAATGATGGTGGTTTTGATGTTGGGGGTTACCTTGTTGGTGGCTTTAGCCATGAGGCACTTGGCGGTGATGTTCTCATTGGGTGAATCGAAGAGAGACATCCGGGGAGATGTGGCAAGGGCAACGGATGCCATGGCCATTGCTTCTCTATCTTCATCATCATCGTCATTGTCGGTGTCAAAACTGGCGGATCTCGGGTAGGGGGTCCCGAACTGTGCGTCTAGGCGGATGGTAACAGGAGACAAGGGACACGATGTTTTTACCCAGGTTCGGGCCCTCTCGATGGAGGTAAAACCCTACGCCTGCTTGATTGATATTGATGATATGGGTAGTACAAGAGTGGATCTACCACGAGATCAAGGAGGCTAAATCCTAGAAGCTAGCCTATGGTATGATTGTTGTTATCGTTGTTGTCTCCTACGGACTAAAACCCTCCGGTTTATATAGACACCGGAGAGGGCTAGGGTTACACATAGTCGGTTACAATGGTAGGAGATCTACATATCTGTATCGCCAAGCTTGCCTTCCACGCCAAGGAAAGTCCCATCCGGACACGGGACGAAGTCTTCAATCTTGTATCTTCATAGTCTTGGAGTCCGCCCGATGATGATAGTTCGGCTATCCGGACACCCCCTAGTCCAGGACTCCCTCAATAGCCCCTGAACCAGGCTTCAATGACGACAAGTCCGGCGCGCATATTGTCTTCGGCATTGCAAGGCGGGTTCCTCCTCCGAATAATTCATAGAAGATTGTGAACACCAGGATAGTGTCCGGCTCTGCAAAATAAATTCCACATGCCACCGTAGAGAGAATAATATTTACACAAGTTCAATCTGCTGACGTATTTTGTGGCGTGACGTCACACCACAACCAAGCCTTTACTCAAATCGTTTTTATTATACCACCTCAGCGCGTTTAGCGAAGCGGTTTCCTTGGCACGTCTTGTCGAAGCAGAGATCGTGTTCCCCTTATTCCGGGATTCCCATCAATACGAACATGGGTAACCCAACCGCGCCCGTCGCCATGCCCCCTCCATCGAAGGCGAGTTCTGAACAGTCACGGGGATGGCTCTTGGTATTCTCCCTCTTTATAATGAGACCAAGGCCTGTTCCTTTTCTTCAATCCTCAATCGAATCCGCCCCTCGCCCCGAGTTCCAACACCCACAGCTCCAGATTTGGGCACTTCGGACCTTCGACAATGTCCGGCTCCGACTTACAGGGCCGGTGGATGCCCTCCTCCGTCACGGAAGAGGACGTGCTGAAGCTGAGGGAAGCCAGGTACCTAACCTATGAGATTTCGCATAGGTTGCTTGCCCAAGGGCAAGTCATTCCCACTCCCGAGCCTGGCGAGAGTGTCGTGTTTGTGTCTCACCTCTGTCGGGGTTTAGGCTTCCCAATGGAGCCCTTCGTGGGGGGGCTCATGTTTTATTATGGGCTGGAATTCCACGACATGGCTCCGGAGTCCATCCTCCACATCTCATCCTTCATTGTCGTCTGCGAAGCCTTCCTCCGCACCACCCCTCACTTCGGTTTGTGGCTCAAAACCTTCAGCGTGGAGCCGAAGATGATTGAGGGCGTCAGCAGAGCAGAAGTCTTGGCGGGCGGTCATAAGCAAGAGGGCCGACGCTCCATGGCCCGAGGGTGCTTTTCAGGAGGAGCTCGGCTTGTGGCAACAGGAGTGGTTCTATATCACCGCTCCCAGGGGCAGCAGGCAGAGGCCGCCGCCCGCCTTTCGCTCGGGTCCTCCACAACGGCCGACGCCATGGGTCGCAAAGGGGCTTGATGGGGCCGTCCAGGGCGTACCCCTCACCGAGGGCCGGTTCGAGACCTCCAAGAGAGGGAGATCAATCTGGTCGTGGTGACGCAGGTTATGCTGATTCGGCGTCTTCTGCCCTTCAAACATCGCCCCCTCCGCCTGTGGGAATTCAATCTGGAGGGAACACGAGCTCTCCAACACTTCATGGGTACGACACCCATGGAGATGTACAAACTGTTCTTCGGATCACAAGAGATGTATCCGGACTTGACCGAGGACGCCGGCCTAAGCTGCAATCGCCCGGATACTCAAGTAAGTAGCCCTGTGTCCGGACATATCGTCCATTCATTTATTATGGATTTGCCTTTTAACCAGCTATCCCTTGAACAGGAGTGGATAGCGCAAGCAAAACTGATACGGTGTCCGGCCCCCTCCCTGAGACCATGCCGGATCCCGTGTTGGTCAAGATGCTGGAGGTTGCGCCTTCAGAAGAGGGCGAAGGGGAAAACAGAGAAACTACCACCTCCACTAAGGAGGCTTTCAAGAAAGGGGGGATCGAGAATCCCTCCTTCCAGGGGGAGAAGAGGACCGCTTCCGAAGATCCGGAGGCTAAGGCCTCAAAGCGGGGGAAGAAATCTTCACCAGAGGGTCCTGCGCCAGGAAAGGCCCCGGCCGCACTATCTCCCCAAAGGAATCAGCCCTCCAGCAAGCCGTAAGTAGAAAAAGGGGAGTTTTGTAATAAGGGACATCCCTATTTTTGCTTCTGAGGATAACCGAAGTTTTTACCTTGTAGTTCGGATCTTCGCCCTTCTCAGCCGAGCTCATCTTCGGGGGACCTTCGTCCGGAGATGATGGAGAGCGAGACGCCTCCATCTGCCGCCTTGTTGTTAGGCGGGCGACGACCCGAGGTGTCGCCACGAAGGTCTCCTGAGTCCGGCAGGGCCGGAGAGTTCGGCACCAACTGGTGTACGGCCGAGGGAGCTGAAGGATCTGCTCGAGAGGGCGTTTATCTCAGAAGATCACCGTACGTTAATGAGTACGGTCATTTTCATCCGCTGAGAGCGGGTTGCATGATGCCGTCAGAAGTTTACTGGCGGGGTTTGAGGTACGTAAAAATGACATGCCTTTTGACAGTTTTGCACATAGAGTGCGCCCTGTATAGATAGTAGCCCCTGAGACTCGGTACGTTGTCAGAAGTGACGGCGTGCCGAGGATCATAATCTCAGTTTTAATATGTCGCCATCCCTATTCAGGGGGCGGAGCGTTCGGTGGCCAGCCGGACTGATAGAGTTGCCAAACTGAAGCGGCAGCTGGATGTTGCGGATGCGGACATCGCGCTGGTCCATAGGCGACTTGACGAGTCACAAGGTGAGTGGTTTCTCCGTGGTCACCTGGTAAGGGAGCTGACGCCCATTCCTTACAACATATATGCTTGATGCAGATGGTGCCGCTGCTGTGGAAAACCTTCGGGCAGAGCTTGCTCGAGCCAAGGAGCAAGCCAGAAAAAGTGATGAGGATGCCTCGAAGGCAGCGGAGGAGCTAAAAGCCGAAAAGGCTGCTCACTGCCGAAGCAGGGAGGAGATGGCCGGAATCGCCATGAAGCTAAAAGATGCTACCGACCGCTATGAGGGTCTTGAAAGAGAACGCCAAGCAGAGCAAGAGGACCTGAAGAAGTCCACCGCCGAAGCCAAGGATGCCCGTTCTGCAATGAGGGCTATAAAGGAGGAGTTGCATCAGGCCGGAGACATTGCGGCTGGAAAGCCCTTTCTGCTGCACAGGACGTTCACGGATCAGAAGTATGCTCAGTTGGGCCAGCTGTGGGGTGCGAAGGATCCTTATCTGGATTTGGCGGCGAGTGCGGCGGAAGCGGTCGTGCACTTCCGGAGCCAAAAGGATCACGAAATGGAAGAGCTTTTTTTGGTCTCAATTCCATAGTCCGGAGCGTCCCCTTCCCTTAACCGATCGGTTGGCTGAGTGGGCTGAGCTGAATAGATTGTTCGGATTAGCCATGACGGATGTGGTGGCTTATCTGTTGCCAGAAAGGCCCAAGCCGAAGAGTTATTTTGTCTTATTGCAGCAATTCCTTGGGGCGGTGCCGCATATCAAGGCGATGAAGCGGTCAACATGCATAGAGGGTGCATGGATGGCTCTCGCCCGTGTCAAGACATACTGGGCGGAGATGGATGCCACCGATGTTGCATCCCGGGGTTCGGACAAAAGTCGATTGCCCGCCGAGCACTATTTTGAGGAAGTCCTGCAGGGCACTCGTTTAATAGAGTCGCAGTGCTCGAAAAACGTTATGTTCAAATGACATGTATGATTTGTAAAACCGTATTTATAATATAAGGGCTTTTTATACTTGTGCGTTCAAGTATTGAAATTTCTCTGTCGGCCATAATGTATATGTGTATATAACCGAAAGATGGCAGTCTTGACTTAGCCCCCACGCACATAGTGCGGGGTGTTCTAAGAAGCGCATTTTCACACTTAATCCAACGTCTTGGTCCTGTGAAGGAGGTGGTAGCGTAGCAAACTAGGCAACCAGACTATAATGCTTTATCACTTTCACTTATTCATAGGAGTTCGAAGGTGGGGCTACGATATAGCCCCTAGTGGCACCGCGCTCTTCGAATTCGGGGTGCGTGTGTGCCTGACCGGGAAGCGGTCCTTCGTCAAAGCGGAGGAATTCTAAACATTCCGGAAGTTGATCGAGTGGTTGACCAGTCTCTCGCTATATCATGACAGTCACTTTTCGGCTTTCTCTACTAAGGTGCTCGCCCGGCCGAACCGGGGCACAATCGCAGTAGTTCTCCTGGTGCCGCGTTAGCCGATGATACGGAACGTAAGGCAGCAAAACACAGGAGCCGGGCAAACCCAACATTTGACCAAAGACATGATTCGGAGCTGATGCATATAAGGCCTAACTCGAGATGCCGAACACTCCCTGAGGTATTCGGACTTGATGATAGCGGGCGGAACAATGCCCTAAGCCCCTAGTGTCTAGGTACAGGCGAGAACTTCTGACGCGGCCGATGCCAAAACGTCAGCTTCCTCCTCGGTTATGGTAGAAAAACCGAGGGATGTGTATCAACAAGAGACAGTAAAAAAGGTTTATGCAGGGTCTTAATCTGAAAAGAATCCTTGCAACGGGTCCCTGCTGCACGTCTGCGCCTGTGTCTCCGTTGTGCTGTATCCTGGATGGGTGTAGCACGTGGTTCATCTGTAAAAGAGAAGAACTTAGTTTTGAAAGAATATCGTGCAAAAGATGTATTAAAAACAAAGTGTGATTCGGAAGATAGAGTTGAGCTTTATTCGCTCTCATTGTTCATGCGTGCGGCCCCTTGTGAAGAGGTATCCGGCTAGGAAGCCCCTTGTTTATTTATACCGGACTCGCCTAACCGTGTCCGAGGTCTAAATGACCTGTTTTTAGGGGCTTTGATCAGCAAGGCCGGGTCATTGTGTGGCTGACAAAGCAGTCTCACGTTTTCCGTGGTCAAGGCACACTCGAAGTTACCCTTTAATGAGATTATGTCGCGTGGACCGGGCATTTTAAGTGTAAGAGACGCGTAATGCGGTATTGCGTTAAAGCGGGCGAAAGCTTCGCGTCCTAGTAGTGCTTGATGGCTACTTTTAAATGGGGCGATATGGAAGATTAGCTTTTCGCGACGGAAGTTGTCGGATGAACAGAACACAACCTCTAGTAGTACAGAGCCTGTACAATTGGCATAAAGGCCTAGCGTCACTCCTTTGAAGGAAGTGCGGCTATGGCGAATTTTGGTAGGGTCTATCCCCATTCTGCGGATGGTGTCCTGATATAGCAGGTTTATATCACTGCGTCGTCCATTAGGACTTGTGTAAATTGTAGTCCGTCGATTATAGGATCCAATATCAAGGCAGTCCATCCTGCGTTTGAATATACGGAGTAATCCGGATGGTGAAGGTAATTGGTTTTGACATCCAATCTCGGGATTCATTTGGGTGGACCATGCGACGCGTACTTTAGCAGGTGCCGCACTATTGTTCCGTGTTATCACATGAAGTGAGTTCACTGTTTTGACTTCTTGTGGGAAAGTCTTTTGTTTTCCGGCGCTCTGCTTGTGGGGTTCGTCGTCTTTGCTTAGTGTGTCGAGCCCCTTGTGTTCGGCGTTAAGTCGGCCGGACTGTTTGAAGACCCAACAATCTCGGTGGGTATGGTTTGCGAGCTTCCTGGTCTTGTGGATTTGACATATCCTATCCAAAATTTTGTTTAGGTTGGATAGCTCGTCACTGTTGTCCTTAAGAGGCAGTGTTTTGTTGTTCGGCCGAGAGCTTTTGAACCCGACGTTGACCGCCGTGCTCTTTGGGCCATTTTCTTTATTCCGGCGCTGATCTTTTCTGCGTCGTGATTTCTCATTTCCATCTCTGACCTCGGATGTACTCGGGTCGCTGGTGCTGCATCTTGCCAGCCAGCTATCTTCCCCCGCGCAAAAGCGGGTCATGAGGCTTGTCAGTGCGGCCATTGTTCTTGGTTTTTCCTGGCCGAGGTGTCTGGCGAGCCATTCGTCTTGGACATTATGTTTGAAGGCTGCTAAGGCTTCGGCGTCCGGACAGTCGACTATTTGGTTCTTTTTGGTGAGGAACCTATTCCAGAATTTGCGTGCTGACTCTCCGGGCTGTTGAGTTATATGACTTAAATCGTCTGCATCCGGAGGGCGGACATAAGTCCCCTGAAAATTTGCTCGAACCGCATCCTCGAGCTCTTCCCAACTTCCAATAGTATTTTCTGGGAGGCTTTTGAGCCAATGTCGAGCTGGCCCTTTGAGCTTGAGGGGTAGGTACTTTATGGCATGGAGATCTTCTCCTCTAGCCATGTGTGTGTGCAGGATGTAATCCTCAATCCAGACTCCAGGGTCTGCTGTTCCGTCGTATGTCTCTATGTTTACGGTCTTGAATCCCGCTAGAAACTCATGATCCAGTACCTCATCGGTGAAACATAGTGGGTGTGCGGCGCCCCTGTATTTAGGTGTGCCGTTGTCTTCGAACACTCAACGTGTTGTGTTGCTTCCTAGAGCCTTCTTTTTTGGCCCATAGATGGACCTGATCGGGTCGTCCTTTTTGCGAGGATCCTTACGAGGATCGTGTGCCGGCTTGTGTGTGGCGCCGCTTGCCACTCTTAGCCTGTCATCTGGTCGTCCATCCGGCCAGGCAGCCTCTTTGTTGTTTGACTGTGGGGGCTCTACGACCTCCTCGTCAAATTCGGGTAACAGCTTGCGCTTCGGGTAGCTCTTTGCTTGGTGACCATCACCGTATTTATCTGTGGTCTTGAGTACTTTGCTCCATCTCATTCTGAGTATGTCTTCCGCTGTTTTGAGCTTCCGCTTCTGCTTCTTCAAACTTCTTGCAGTGGCGACGAGCCTTTTGTGAAGGTTCTTATGCTCCGGTGATGTGTCCGGCGTGAGATCGTCTGGACTGTTGTTTTCGCCGGGGATGGGTTGCTCGTCCAATTCATCCTGTTCGAATGGTTGCTTGGTGGCGTGTTCGTCGTCCACTGGTTGGCCCTGCTCTATGGCTGGGTCAGTATGGGTGCTGTTGTTATCGAGGCGGGACTTCGGGCGGCGCTTGCGTCGTCGTTTTGGTTGTTTCTCGTGGGAATTATCCTTCTCCGCATCCCGTTGTTCCTCGTTGCCGCTTCCTTTTGGTGTATTCACCATATATACGTCGTGAGTTGAGGTGGCTTTCCAGTACCCAGTAGGCGCTGGTTCTTGGTCGTCTCTGGCATCGTCGTCCATACCGTCGATGTCTTCGGAGTCGTAGTCTAGCATGTCGGTTAGATCGTCGACAGTGGCTACAAAGTGAGTGGTGGGTGGGGTTTGAATTTCTTCGTCGTCCGCATCCCAACCGTCCTGACCGCAGTCCGGCCAGGGCTCTCCTGATAACGAGAGATATTTCAGCGAATTCAGGATGTCGCCGAAAGGTAAGTGTTGAAAGATGTCCGCAGCGGTGAACTCCATGATCGGCGCCCAATCGGATTCGATTGGAGGCGTGGAGGTTCGAGTCCAAGACCTCGAGTCCACGAGCCTCACAGGGACAAGGTCGGTGTTGGCTCCATCGCCCGTAGAGGTTGCAGCCCCGAGGCGGTGTCTAGCCACCATCCTCGTCTGCGCATCGGCTCGAATTAGGGATCGGGCGGACTCATGTCGGCCTCCAGGACACTATCCGCAGAGAGCTAAATCATGCCCATCGTGATGGTCTGGCGGCGCTTGGCGTGGCTCGAATCCATCGAAGATCAAGTCTCCACGGATGTCGGCCGTGAAGTTTAGACTTAAAATCTGACTGACGGCCGGGCGTAGCTTCGATCTGCTCCGATGGCCAGCGAATTGGTCCGCAGATGCAAAGCCGCCGAATCTGAAGATCTGTCCAGGAGAAAAGTCTCACCTGGACTGCGTCGTTGTTGATGATCGAAGGAGCCATCAAGCCTATCGGTGGCGACAGAGGAACTCTCAATGAAAGCACCAATGTCGGTGTCAAAACCGGCGGATCTCGGGTAGGGGTCCCGAACTGTGCGTCTAGGCGGATGGTAACAGGAGACAAGGGACATGATGTTTTTACCCAGGTTCGGGCCCTCTCGATGGAGGTAAAACCCTACTCCTGCTTGATTGATATTGATGATATGGGTAGTAAGAGAGTGGATCTACCACGAGATCAAGGAGGCTAAACCCTAGAAGCTAGCCTATGGTATGATTGTTGTTATTGTTGTTGTCTTCTATGGACTAAAACCCTCCGGTTTATATAGACACCGGAGAGGGTTAGGGTTACACAGAGTCGGTTACAATGGTAGGAGATCTACATATCCGTATCGCCAAGCTTGCCTTCCACGCCAAGGAAAGTCCCATCCGGACACGGGACGAAGTCTTCAATCATGTATCTTCATAGTCTTGGAGTCCGGCCGATGATGATAGTTCGGCTATCCGGACACCCCCTAGTCCAGGACTCCCTCAGTCATCCTCACGGTATTGTTCTTGAACCACCAACCCACGAGTAGACGTCTTCTTGGTGAAGTTGTTCTTGTTGGGGAAGGACTTGGCTTTGTCTTTTCGGATGAACTTGCGACCATTGTCTTCCCGCTTCTCGTAAGGACAATCCGCAACGAAATGGCTCACGTTGCCATAGTTGAAACAAGTTGTAACTCGTTGCTTGCCCTTGACGCCACTTGAGTTGTTCTTGTTGAAGTTGGGTCTTGAATTCTTCTTGCTCCAAAATTGTCTTGAAGCAAGAGCCATGTGCTCATGATAATCATATTTCGTATCTTCGGGGTTGCTCTCGTCATCCTCCTCTTCTTCCGCTTCTTCCATAATAACCTTGGCCTTCAAGGCAAGGTTGGGCTTCTTTGCCCTTTGAGAATGGAGCACCGCATTGTCGGCGCTCTTGTCCAAGATGCTAATTGCAACGAACTCATCCAACACTTCGCTTGAGGTCATGGAGTGGAAGTCCGGTCTTTGACGAATGATGGAGGACATGGCCTTGTTGTAGGGCATCATGGCCTTGAGGAACTTGCGCTTGGTCCAATTGTCATCCGTGTCCTTGATCCCATGATCTCGGAGTGAGACCGCGAGTTTGATCACTCTTCGAAAGAGCTCACGAGGTTCTTCATCTTCTTTCATTGCAAACTCATCGGCTTCATCTTGCACCACTTCATAGTTGGAGCGTTGAATGCTAGCACTTCCTCGATAGAGAGACACAATGCATTGCCATGCGTGTTTGGCCATGGCATGGGGTCGAAGATGAGGGAGATCTTCGGGAAGGATTGCATCTTGGATGATGAAGAGAGCACTCTCATTGAATTGATTATCCACCACTTCTCTCGGGGTGAAGTTGCTTGGGTCATGAGGGTAGAAACCTTCTTCAATGATTCTCCAAAGGTTAGTATTCACATGATTTAAATGACGCTTGAAGCGATACACCCAAGAATCAAAATCCTCATTTTTCACAATCTTAGGAGGAGGACCGGCATGATTTAAATGAGTAGAGGGAATCGGTCCTCCATAAGAGGTTCCACATGGGCAAAGATGCCGGTGCCATTTCTACCACTAGTAGAAGGACCCTTCTCACTATTAACTTCCCCCTTGTTAGAATTAGCATCCGTCGCCTTGTTAGTGGGATCACCCACTTTCAATGGCGAGGTAGGTAGTTTAAGTCCTTCTAAGAATTTATTAAACATGCTTTCAACCATGGTTGTCATGGAGGTTTTCAATGTGTCCAAGGCCACATTGAATTCCTCACGGGACACCGCGGTTTCCCCATTACCCGTAGACGAGATCGGATTCACACCGGAGTGCTCCTCCTCCCCACCGTCTACGGTGTCAACCATACTCTTCGGACGGCAAAGCCCTTAATAAAGAGACGAGGCTCTGATACCAATTGAAAGGATCGATATAGTTGACTAGAGGGGGGGTGAATAGGCAACTAACAATTTTTAAACTTTTCTTTACCAAATTAAACTTTGCAACAAGATAGGTTGTCTAGATATGCAACTATGTGAGCAACCTATATGATGCAATAACAACTAGCACAAGGCAAGCAAGGGATATAACACAAATAAGCTTGCACAAGTAAAAGCACGAGAAAACCAAGAGTGGAGCCGGTGGAGACGAGGATGTGTTACTGAAGTTCCTTCCTTTTAAAGGGAAGTACGTCTCCGTTAGAGCGGTGTGGAGGCAAAATGCTCCCCAAGAAGCCACTAGGGCCACCGTATTCTCCTCACGCCCTCACACAATGCGATATGTCGTGATTCCACTATTGGTGCCCTTGAAGGCGGCAACCGAACCTTTACAAACAAGGTTGGGGCTATCTCCACAACTTAATTGGAGGCTCCCAACGACACCACGAAGCTTCACCACAATGGACTATGGCTCCGAGGTGACCTCAACCGTCTAGGGTGCTCAAACACCCAAGAGTAACAAGATCCGCTAGGGATTAGTGGGGGAATCAAATTTCTCTTGGTGGAAGTGTAGAACGGGGCCTTCTCAACCAATCCCGAGCAAATCAACAAGTTTGATTGGCTAGGGAGAGAGATCGGGCAAAAATGGAGCTTGGAGCAACAATGGAGCTTTTGGGGGAAGAGGTAGATCAACATTGGGGAAGAAGACCTCTTTATATAGTGGGCGGAACAATCCAACCGTTACCCCCCCCAGCAGCCACGCATAGAGCGGTACTACCGCTTGGGTAGGGCGGTACTACCGCTGAGCCATCAGTACTACCGTTCCCTCCCAGCGGTACTGCCGCGCTCACAAGGGTAGCAGGGACCTAGGCCCAGAGCGGTACTACCGCGGGAGTACGGGCGGTACTACCGCCACTACTGCCGCTATTAGTACTGCAGAACCCGACACGAAAAACAGGGGTCTCGTGTCGAGGCGGTAGTAGCCCGGAACCACAGCGGTACTACGGCCGAAGACAGCAAGCGGTACTACCGCTTGGGGAGCGGTACTACCGCTTGACGTGCTTCGGCGGTACTACTGTTGAGGACCGCGGTACTACCGCTGGGACAGGTCAAGGCAGGCAAGGAGAGGAAAGGTAGATCCAATGAAGCGGAAAGGAACGACGGGTGTGATAAGGATGTGTACGTGTTGATTCCACCCTAGCCTTTCCAAAGCGGATCCCCTCTTGATAGTACGGTGACTCCTACGAAACTAGTCCACCAACAGAGTGACGAAAGAGTTACACCATCTTGACTTAAAGCACCGAGGGGAAGGAATCGTCTCGTGCCAAAGAATGAATCTCTGAAAAACTCAACGCACATGATTAGTCTGCAAAAGTATTGTCATCAATCACCAAAACACCTTGGGGATATATATATGCCCTTACAGCTGGGCACGGAGATCGTCGTGATCTTCGACGAGGAGTAGCTAGGATCGCTATAGTACGTAGGTTCTACTTCTTTTGCATGGATATAAGAATTTATTATGAGATGTCCGAATGCAAGAACTGAAATTGGCGTGCCCGGGCACTACCCGTGGACGCGCCGGAGCATCCGCAGGCGTTTGAGGGGCCATATTTATCATATGTGGTCGTCGATGCTCTTAGCTAGCTAGCTACTAGCACGACCACGTACGGCGCCGAAAACTGTAACACTTCATGTGGCAGACCACCAATTACAAGCTTGGAGCAGAACTAAACCCTACACAAATAATCCTCGAAATAGGCTTTCGCCTCGCTTTATAGATAAAGCAACAAACCAGAGTAAATGGACGAATGATACAATATGGTGGGGAGGCCCCCTTACACAGCAAATCAACAGATAAAACATAAGCCTAGAACAAGCCTAACACCTTGCCGAGGCTCAGACAGGGACCCATGAGCTCAAAGACAACGCCCCCAGGAGGGTTACGGCGCGAAGCGTCGGCACTGCCGAGTCTGAGAGCAGACAACGATTTTCACCATGAGCCCTGGCACAGGAACGGGATCCACGACGCCGTCTTCAAGAGGCAAGCAGCACCCACACGCGTCGCCGTCGTCGGCGCCAGAAGCGCAGAGCTTTCGCTCGGCCACTCGCCTGCACCACCATGAGGAGACCCAGCCACTACCACGACGAGGGGCAAGCTTGCCCACCCTAGATCTGGGCACTGCCAGAGCAGTCCTGGGCCTCCCGCCACTACATCCCTAGTCGCCCTCACGACCTAAAGATGGAGCCACCACTGCCACCATGAAGCCTGCCAGAAAGCCAACCGTGAGGCCCACCATCCGGGGCCGCCGCCCCGGCATCCATGCCCCTAGGGTCCGCCGACCATCTCCGTCACGAGCACGACCACGATGAAATGCAGTGAAAGGACCACCTTTCACTCCTAGCCCGGCATCGGCCGGTAGTGCAGGTCGGCACCTCCTGATGAAGCGCCCGCTTGTATTGCCATCCGGTCCAGGTGGACCTGGGGGACAAAACCCGGTGACTACCGATGGACACCGCGAGCACGCTCGAACGGCGCCATGTCCATGGTCAATGGTGTCGATCTGTCCGACGACACGACGACGACACGACGACGCCCGATGAGCAACCTCAGATCGACGCCACCACAACGCAACAAAAGAGAAGAGAACTAACGCATAAGCTTGCACCCGTGCGGACCAAGTTGGCTCCCTACACTTGCGTGCCGACGAACGACAACCACCACTGCATACCAGATCCGTACCGTCACGACACGCCAGAGAGACAAACTGTCAGCACCGACCTCCTGAAGCACGGACCACCGCTGCCAAGGAGCAGCAGGCTGCCCCACTACCGCCCGAGGGATCCTGAGCAGCAGCATCTCGCCGGACCCGTGCCGCCCTGCCAGATCTGGTCTAGATCCAGGCCGCTGGCCCAAGACCGCTGCCCACCATGCCGCCCACCCGAAGAGCGAGCAGCCGCTCCCCGTAACACCTTGGACCAGGCCGCCACGACCCGCCACCCGCCAGGCCGCCAGATCGGGTGACCCGACGACGCCCGCATCCACCAGAGAGCTGTCGCGCGAAGCCGCCTCACAACCCGCTCACGCGCTTGGCCCTGCCGACCGTGCTATCGCGCACGCCGTCACCACCCGCATCAGCTGCCACGCCGCCGACCCCTCACGAGCGTGGCGCCCCCGCCCCGCCAGATTGTCCCGCGCCAACCCTAGGCTGACCAGAAAAGGGGGGGAGCTTCCCGTCGACGTCGGCGCCACCAGGGCTTTGCCCAGCGGCACTAGCCGGCGGAGGCGGGGGAGGGAGACAGGAGGGGGAAGAGGGAGGCCGGCGGCTAGGGTTGCCCCGCTCGGCCGCCCGCGGGGGCAACGGGAGGGGGTCAAGGACTGAGTGCCTTGCGTCCTCGGAAACTGCAAGTGCAACTCCACAGATTATTTGTGTGGAAGAGATGGATCGACCGATCAAGAGCTGGAAGCTGTTGAGATATGTATTTAGCACATGAATTCTTGTACTCCAAGTCTCCTCCTTGTGTATAGTTGAGGATATGACTTGCCCTATGTACTATATATACTTGTGCATATGCACCTATCAATACATTGAGAGTTGCATCCTATTCCTCTACATGGTATCAGCCTAACCCTCGATCCCCAGCCCTAGCCGCGCCGCCGTCGCCTCTCCAGCCGCCCGCCGCCATGCATGTCAGCCCCAGCGCCTCCTCTCTCCCCCCCCACCACCCCGCGCCGCCCGTCCCTCCCAGCGCCCGCGCCTCCTCCCCTCCCCAACACCCCGTCGCGCCCTCCTCCCTTCCCCACCACCCCGCCGTGCCCCCCCCTCCTGCCTCCCGTGCCGCCTCCCTCGCAAAAACCCTAACCCCTCCCGATCGCATCTCGCCGCCACCCCCTCCCTCTGCCATGTCAGCCCTCGGCACCTCCTCCTCCTCCAGGCGCCCCTCCCGAACCCGTTCGCCTCCTCCTCACGGGTCCGAGGTCGATGAGCCCCAAGCCGCCGACATCCGCAACATCCACCTCTCCGATCACGTTCCCATCATCCTCTCCCACTCCTCTGCCAACTACTATGCCTGGAAAACCTACTTCAACCTCCTCTTCCGTGAGTACAACCTTCGTGATCATGTGGGCGGTCTCGCCAACTTCTTCGGCGGCGCGCCCACGATGCCAGCCCAGCTAGCCATCGACGCCACCCTCATCCGGTGGTTCTTCCTCACCGTCTCTCGGACATCTTCCACACCGTCGTTCGCGATGGGGACGATGCCTACGGTGTGGACCAAGATCAATGGCCTCTTCACCGACAACAAGCTCCAGCGGATTGTTTTCTTCAGCAGAGAATTTTTGGGTGTCACCAGAACGACTCCACCATCGACGCCATCGCCTCGGCTCAAGACCCTCTCCGACGAGCTCAATGACGTCGGGTTTAAGGTGGACGACGAGCTTCTCCTCTCGACGCTCACCTCCGGCCTCAACGAGGACTTCGGCAACGCCGCCTCAAACCTCACCCTCATGGCCAACCCCACTTACGAGTGGGCGGTGGCCTATCTCCGTCTTGAGGAGCGGCGGATGAAGCACCTCCGCACCCGCGCCAGCCACACCGCGCTCGCCGCCGGCCTCTCCATCGGCGCCTCATCCTCTGGCTGTCCCGCACCCTGCGCCGGTGCCGCAGCCACCCCAGCCACCTCGCAACGGTGGCAACAGCGGCAACCGCCGCCGCGGTCGCGGCGGTAATTGCCAAGGCGGAGGCAAAGGTGGCGGCGGTGGTGGTCAGCTCTCGGCGGCAGCCCCGCCACCTGGGCGGTGGCTACAACCTGGCGAGGTCGTGCACTCCTCTGAGATGCTCGGCGCGCCCCCTGCCCCGGGCATGCTCGGCCCTCGCCCGAGCGCACACCAGCGCTCTGGCGCCCTCGGCGCCAGGCGCCGCTTTGGCGCCCTCTGCCGCGCCCTCCCACGGCGCCTACTGGCGCCCGGCAGCGTGGCGCCCCTACTACGACCCGGCCCTTCTAGCAGCCCTGCAACAGCCGCCACCCTACTCCGGCGGCGGTGGCGATTGGATCATGGACTCCGGTGCCACCGCTCATATGTCCGCTCATCCGGGTAACCTCTCCTCTGTTCATCCCACTTCCACTCCTTCCCGTATCATCATCGGCAACGGTGTTAGTCTTCCTATCTCCCATGTTGGTTCTGCACCTTTTCCTTCTAACTGTCGACCTCTCTCTCTTAATAATGTCATTGTTTCTCCCCATCTCATTCAGAACTTAGTTTCTGTTCGCAATCTTTCTCGTGATAATTTTGTAACTATGGAATTTGTGAAGTTGGCTTTTCATTGAGGACGCTTCATCAGATGACTCTTCACCATCAGGATAGTCCCGACGACCTCTACCCAGTTCAGTCGCCGTCATCTCCGGGTGGTCCTCGAGCTTTTTCCGCCGGCGTCGAACTTTGGCATGCTCGTCTCGGGCATCCTAGCACTTCTTCACTTCGTCAAATAATGAGAGGATTTTCTTTTTCATGTAATAAAACGGCCGCTCACTCATGTGAAGCCTGCCGGTTAGGCAAACATGTTCGCCTTCCTTTTAGTTCCTCTTCCACAGTTGCATATTTTCCGTTTGAGTTAATTCATAGCGATGTATGGACATCTCCAGTACCCAGTAATTCTGGCTATCTTTATTATCTCGTCATACTGGATGATTACTCTCACTTTGTGTGGACATTCCCTCTTCGTAGGAAATCAGATGTCGCCGCCACTCTCATTGCATTCTATTCTTATGTTTCCACACAGTTCGGGCGACCCATACTCGCACTTCAAACCGACAACGGAAAAGAATTCGACAATCACACCATCCGCCATCTCCTTTCCACCCACGGCACCGTGTTTCGTCTCACGTGTCCCTACACCTCCCAGCAGAATGGCCGTGCCGAGCGCATCCTACGCACCCTCAATGAGTGTGTGTGCACCCTTCTTTTTCATGCCTACATGCCTTCTCGGTTTTGGCCCGATGCCCTCGCCACCGCCACCCTCCTCCTCAACCTCCGGCAATGCCGACCGCGCTGGAACTACGCGCCTCATCATCTCCTCTATGGCAGTCCTCCCTCCTACGACGGTCTCCGTATTTTCGGTTGCCGTTGCTACCCCAACACCACCGCCACCACCGCTCATAAACTCGCTCCTCGTTCCGTTCCATGTGTCTTCCTTGGTTACCCGGCCAACACTAAGGGTTATCGCTGCTACGACCCTGTGTCACACCGTGTCATCACGTCACGACATGTGTACTTTGATGAGTTTGTGTTTCCCTTTGCTCAGGAACAGGTGGCACCGTCTTCCCCTCCTGGTGGCTCTTCTCCAGCGCCGCCGCTTCTGCCCGGCCTGGTGCTCGGCACCCCGCCATGTGCCCTCCTCCGGCTCGGGGCCATCCGCGGCTCCCTCCTCGGCTCGGCGCCCTCGTGCGCTGGAGCCCGGCCGGCGCCGCCTCGTGCGCCTCACGCCCGCCATGCATCTTTGGGCGGTGATGGGCCTCATGTTGGGTCGCCCGGCGGTCGGCCTCCTGGCGCGCAGCCTCTCGGGCGAGGCCCGACCCGCCTCGGTCGCCCGCCTCGCCAGCCTCGTCGGTTGGCTTTCCCGACGCCGCGGCCTCGACCCCGCCTCGGTCGCCTGCCTCGCCAGCCCCGTCTACTGGCCTCACCGACGACGCGAAGGCCACTGCCTCTCCAGTGGATGTCGTGGATGCCACGGCCTCACCGCCACTCGCGGCTGCTCCGACGGCCGGGCCCGTCACCCGCTCGCGCACTGGGGTGTTTCGCCCGAGTTCCCGTTATGCGGACGACTACGTCTGCACCGCCTCGACGTCCGCTCCCTCCCTGCTGCCGTCCTCGGTCCGGGCCGCTCTCCGCGACCCTCTCTGGATGGCTGCCATGCAGGAGGAGTTTGACGCTTTGCAGCGGAACCGGACTTGGCAGCTTGTTCCCCGTCCCCGGCACGCTAATGTGATCACCGGAAGTGGGTCTTCAAACACAAGCCGTCCGACGGCACTCGGATCGCTACAAAGCGCGTTGGGTTGTTCGTGGTTTCCGCAGCGCGCCGGTGTGGACTTCACCGACACTTTCGCCCGGTTGTTAAGCCGGACGATCCGCACTGCTTTACGATTAGCGGTCTCGTGCTGGCGATTCATCGATGGATGTCTCCAACGCTTTTACGCATGGCCATCTTGAGGAGCAGGTTTTTCGTCGGCAGCCCACGGGGTTTGTTGACCCGGCGTGTCTGATCATGTGTGTCTGCTTTCCTCTCATTGTATGGGCTCAAGCGGGCTCCTCATGCAGTACCAACGCATCGCAGCGTTTCTTCACCTACTCGGCTTCCGCTCTACACGCCGATGCTTCGCTGTTTGTTTATCACCATAGCACCGACACGGCGTACTTGCTTTTATGTTGGCGACATCATCTGACAAAGATGCACTTCGAGCTTCTTCGCCGACTTCATCGACCGTCTCCGTCTTTGAGTTTGCCATCAAGGACTTGGGTCCGTTGCACTACTTCCTCGGTGTTGAGGTGGTGCGTCGTCCGATGGTTTCTTTCTTCATCAGCGGAAGTGCGCTCATGAGCTCCTTGACCGCTACCGGTATGCTTAATCGCAAACCGGCCGCTACTCCCGTCGACACGAAGGCTAAGCTCTCTCTCTCGATGGTACTCCTGCTCCGGATCTTTGGCTTCTCTGAGTCCATTGTTGGTGCTCTCGAAGACTCACTCTCACTCGGCGGAGCTTGATGACGCGGTTCAAGAGTCTGCTGCATATGCATGCTCCTCGAGATGTTCATTTGGATCGCCGTTAAGCGGATTCTCCGTTACATCCGCGGTGCTATGGACCTCGGCCTCACTCTGCGCGCCCATCGCCATCGATTTGATCGCCTACTCCGGCGCCGACCGGGCTGGTTGCGGGACACTCGTCGTTCTACTTGGTGTCGTGCATCTTCCTTGGACCATCCACGTGTCGTGGTCGTCCAGCGGCAGCCCACCGTCTCGCGGTCTAGCGCCGAGGCCGAGTACCGCATGTAATAACGTTGTTCTTTGAGTGCTCCTGGCTTCGTCACCTTCTTCACGAGCTCTCGTGTCCTGTTGAGAAGGCCACGGTTGTCTACTGCGACAACGTCTTCGCCGTCTACCTCTCCGCCAACCCGGTTCATCATCGTCGCACCAAGCATATTGAGCTTGATATCCATTTTGTTCGGGATCAGGTGGCTCTTGGCCATGTCCGTGTTCTGCACGTTCCCACCTCCCAACAATTTGCCGACATCATGACCAAAGGCTTGCCCACGACATCTTTCGAGGAATTCCGGTCCAGTCTATGCGTGAGCAACGGTGTCGCTCCATTGCGGGGTGTTGAGATATGTATTTAGCACATGTATTCTTGTACTCCAAGTCTCCTCCGTGTGTATAGTTGAGGATATGACTTGCCCTATGTACTATATATACTTGTGCATATGCACCTATCAATACATTGAGAGTTGCATCCTATTTCTCTACAGAAGCGAGTCATATACGACATCCATGCGTGCGTGGGTGCGTGTATTTGATCGATCCATCCACATGGTGGTGGCGAGACGATCGACAACATGCAGATGCACGGACACGCCACATAGTGGCCTTGCTTGCCTGATCACTCGACAGGCTAACCAGACCACTCGAGCAGGCAATGCTGCGTGCTGTGTTTTATCTTGCCCCAGTCGTCCGGACACATGCATGCATGAATCGTGGAGATGGCAATGGCTGATCCGGCTGCATCCCCGGCTCCTGTGCATTTGTGCCTATCCTCCTCTGTGCCCGCTGCTCTCATAAAAAGGAATCTCGTCGCAACAGAGCTCCCGCGTGACGCGTGCACAGTCCGGCCTCCTTGCTGGCAAGTCGTCTGCAGACCATGCATGCTTTTTCATGCTAGCATGTCATGTACTCCTACTGCTCAACAGCATTTTTACAGCTCGATTCGTGGCTCTTTTGGCGTCGTCTCTTTGCATGGATGCCTTTAGACGCAAACTTTTTATCACTGTCAGTGTGTGTGTGTGTGTGTGTGTGTGTGTGTGTGTGTGTGTGTGTTTATCACTGCTCAGATAAACATAGCTCGAGGTAGCTAGCAGCATTCATGATCATGGCCGATCGAAGAAGCAATCCAATCATTATTTATAAACTTGTGTCGAGAGTACTTGCACTACAGTACAATGTACTAGTACTACAACACACACAGAGATGCAGGTGATGGGTGCTTGGGTCGTCGACAAGGCTGGAGAGATGCCTCGAGCCACACCACACCATCCTAGTAGTACGTATTAATTACGGCGTACGTTACGTACTCCGGTCCCTTGTTTCCTGCACGTTGTAGCCGACCGATTGACGTACACGCGTTCATACGTACGCTAACACTGAGCTGTGTTTACGTGGATCCAATACCTGCATGTCCATCGAGTAGAGCGTAGAATAGATGGAGTATTGCCATACACGTAGGGGTACTACACAGTTACGTCGACGCCATGGAAGACCATGAGAGCATCGCTTACTCCTACCACGTACGTAGTACTGCCCTGCCATCGGTCTGAAAACAAGTGCATCATGCTAGCACAATTACTACGACAGTGCTAGTGCTAGTAGTACTAGAGAGTAACGTGCAGAAGTAATTTCCCTCTGACTCAAGTCTGAACCGTAGAGAAAGGCACGAATCGAGTCCTGAGATAAAGGCGGCAGATATTCAATGGCCACGTAATCGGTGTACGAAGTGTACGCATCGTTACAGGAGCACTGTGCTACGTATCTAGTACTACCAGACGACGGCTGTACCGATTGGCACAAGCACCGGAGCTAGCTAGCTGTTGCTTGTGTTGCGAGCATTCTCAGGGGCTGTTTGGTTTATGCCCCCAACTCACCCTACCAAAATATTGGTCACGCCAAATTCTTTATATGGTGTTTGCTTTGTTGCCAAATTTTTGGCTGCCAACGAGTTCCTTGTTCCTTCCTTCACAGATTCTTGCCAAAATTTTGGCCAACCCTGGGCGGTGGAATCCCATGCCAAATAATTGGCAAGCCAATATTGGCAAGGCATCTACGGGCAAGAACCAAACACACCCTCATTCACTCCAAAAAGTCGCCCGACCCATGTGTATTTTGGCGCCCCTACTCCACGTAGACGTAGGTGAACCGCAGCAACCCCGTAGTTATTGCTAGCACTGTTGAGACTGTGTCATCGACGGGGGCAAAAGACGACTCCAGCCAAAGACGGGAAAAGTGAGGAGATCACAAGAAAGCTGCTTCGCTTTAAGACTAGTCACAATGGAGAGTAACATACACTAGTAACATACACATATCTCTAGACTATGTTACTACCTCAATAGTGGGTAGTAACAGAAGTGTGGTAACATGCAAAGCTTCATTTATTAGGTTATAGACTCATATTGCATTGGGACATGTGATGTTACAGTAACTAGCTAAGTTACTAGTACTACATCTCTCCTCATTAACTCATTGCCACATAAGCAAATTTGCTGAGTTGGACTCGATGTTACTACTGAAGTTACTACCACTGTGGCTAGTCTAACCAAAAGGCCATACATACCTAATCAGGGTTTCCAGAGTAGTGGTAGCTGGGGCATCAAGCCTAGCTAGAAGAAGAGGACGTAGGGTCCAGAAGGCGAGATAGATTGTTCTCGCTCAACTCCGTAGTTTCGACCCATAGAACAAGGCACGGCTCGCCCTAGGTTGGTCTCATGTCGCGTCCACTCGTCTTAAAAACCATTTTTAATAGTAGACCGACCGCTCAGGTTTTAAATTGACATATTGTTTGTTGTACCACTGCTGAAATGTCTACAGTTGCCCTCCACTCCGGGCCCGTTGTGTGGTGCTCCTGCTACACTTGATTTCCATGGTCCAAATGTTAACCGCGTCTCCTTTTCATCTCTCGTACTCCTAGGCCTCAGGCTAGTGGTACAAGAATTTAGTGCAAGGATGTAACACGTACTATGTGTTGCACCTCAGGGTTTAGACTACTGGTTAGCAATACATCGGGTATATGTTGTCCAATCCTCCACAGTATACTCGGATAGAAGGATAAGAAGAAGAGGAGGAGGAGGAAGAGCAGTAGCTAGCCCATGAAAAATCAACGAATTGATGCGCTACGCGCCACATCACTACAATGAGACGGAAATGGAGACGTATGGTGCCGGTGGATGATACGACAACTCAAAGGACAAGACCAAATAGACCGTGAAGTAAATGTACAGTTTATCTGTCTAATTCAGCACTTATGGGATGCATTTTTGTGACGCTAAATGTTCCCTTTCTAAATACATATTTCGGTGGGAACATAATTCCAACTGTTTGATATGGATATTAATTTGATTTAGTAGGCAAGTGTGTACCATGCGCCACGAGACCTCACCTATGCGCATCAGTTTTCGAATCTATTGCTCACCCTAGGCCAAACAGAATGTGTTCCTTCTAACTTTATTTACTCCCCATAAATCTTTGAGCTAAGGCATCTCCAACACCAACCCTCAAACCTTCCGCATTCGTTCGGATCGCAGAATCCATCAAATGTGGACCTGTATCGGTCCGCAGGATGGTCCGCACGTGTTTTTTTTTCGAAAACCGAAAATAAATGTGGGGGCTTTGTGAGAGTCCGGACCGCTCCCAAGTCCGGTTCTGACAGCCCTGGCCCACCAAAACCACTCGCCCGCCTCCCCGTGCTTTCCATCCCATGCCCGTGCCGCATACCGCGCCGCATTCATGCCGGCCCAGAACATGCAGGGACCGGTATTGATGCTGCGATTTGACTGGATGGGAAGGCGGGGTAGATGGACGTGACCTCTCGGGCGGTGCCGTCGCTTCAATGCAGACGCCGCATCCCAAGGAACCATCTCCGGCCGCTGCGCCGCATTGAAGCGGGCTGACCAACCCTCCACCTGGCCTAGCCATGGCTATTTAAGCCACGCTCCAGCACCGTCCAGATCCACACCATCCCGAGCACCGCACCGTCCTCCTCTCCGAGCTTAGCGGCGCTGCTGAAGTCCTTGTTCTTCGCGCCAGCAGGCGGCAACAGTAGAGGTTCATCGTCGGGTTGATCGTGGTGTCGCGCGCTCGCTCACCTGGACTCCGCATCCACGGCGGCGGGCTCCTCAGGCAAGGACGAGAGAGTCATCTCCTCCGGCGACGAGGAGGACCAGCCGCAAGCGGCCCTGTCTCCCCTCCGAAGTGCTTCTGACGGCCGACAGACGGAGATCATGACGGAGCGCTCGCTCCGTCAGAAGGATCGGACGCCACCGTCACCGGCACATGTGAAGGAGGAGCCACCGTCCCCGCCACTGGTCCGCGTTAAGTACGAGCCGGCATCTCCACTCCAGTAGGTGAAGGACGAGTCGGCGTCCCCGCCGCGCAGCCGCGGCCTCCACATCGGCGACCGCGTGAAGTAGGAGTCGACATCCCGCAGTGCCTCCGCCACGTGAAAGATGAGCCGGCGTCGCCCCCGCCGCACAGCCGCTACGCGCGGATCGACCGGCCCTCGCTGCGACCGTCGGCAGACGAAGGAGGAGCTGCCGCCCTCGAACGCCAAGGTGCGTTGCCGCATCGTCTGCTACCTCAGAGGCGACATTTTCAACAGTGCCTCCGGTTCTCGGGCCGTCGTATCCAAGGGCGAGCGGGGACGTGGCAGCAGGAGAGGTACGATCGGCGCAATGCCAGTCGCCGATCCGCGTTCACTAAGACGAATGTGGCGCCGGAATGGGTTCGCAACGTCCCGTACCTCACCGCGGCGTGGGCGCTCGACTGCTCCATGACACCGCAGAAACGGCTTCCTGGCGCCGTCGCTGCCTTGACAGCGAGCTCGCCAAGATTGGTGAGGAGTCATCGTTTAGCGATTGCTCCACCAACGTCGAGAGGGGCAAGGCCGCCACCAGGGCGCTAACAGCGCCTCCGACAGTGGCCAGCGCGGCCCTTTCGCACCGCGCAGTAGGAGACGGAGCGGCTCTTCCGCGAGCGTCAATCAGCCGCTGGACAGGGCTGCCGCGGCCCTCTGGCATCCTTGCGCCACTAGAGGGACGACGACACGGACGCTGACGGCGGTGCGGCAGGACAGGGCGGCCACGCTTATGAGGTGGTCTTCCGATATAGGGTTTAGTGTTTTCTTAATAGTTTTTAGTAAAACGGTCGAAATAACGCCCGTTTATGTCAATTATATTAGAACTTGAATGAAATTTGTCCAGTTTGCATGAATATTATCCGGTTTGTGTTAAAAGAGTTTGCAATGTATGCAGATACACTTGGATGGCGGCCTCCGGCATCCATGTCCGCGAACGGATACGGGAGAAAAAATTTACGGGTTGCAGTTGGAGATGCCCTGAGTGAAACATTATAAAGTTCGACCAAGTTTATAGAAAAAAATATAAGCCTTCACAATAACAAATACTCTCTTCATTCACTATTAAAAGATGTTTTCAATATTTTAAAATGGATTGCATTCGGAATGAAATGAGTGAACAAACACACTAAAATGCGTCTATATACACCTTTTTTTAAAAGGAGCATGTACCCGGCCTATGCATCTGGGCGATGCATGCAGCCATTTTATTAAGTATTTACAAAGCCATTACAAGGTAATACATCAGTAAGCCTTAAATCACCATCTTGGCAACACCTGACGCTACTCCTATCCTCATGATGAATGGGTGTCGAATGTCCGAGCCTAATAACAAACAGACATCGCACCAACACGTAATATCTAATGCCGGATATCCCCATCCAAACTACAATACCTGGACTGGGTAACACACTAGTCAGCGCATTTTCAGTGGGCACCACATGCGCACGCTGCTAGGGCTGTCACCGCCATCTTCCACCGATCCATTTTTAGAGCAAGTACTGACGCATCGGCCTTGCTAGGCCTGCCGTCAACGACGCCACGGCGCCAAAACAGGCCCACCGCCATGCGCTCGTCCATCCAGCCGCATCCGTCGTCAAGATGCGTCTATATATACCTGATTCAGAAAAAAGTTAGAACATCTTATAATAGTGAACGGAGTGAGTATCTTTGATGCAAAAATTTATTCAATGTTGATTCTGATTGTATTGATTTGTATTGTGGATGTTAATAATGTTTTCTATAAACCTCATTAAAATTTATAAAGTTTGACTTGACACGAAACTAACATTAAGAGTAAATAAACATTGATGGACTACCGTGTTAGTGTAAGTGTGTAACTAGTCCGTGCAGATGTGCAGTTCTCTACATTTTTGCAGATTCCATGGAAATCACGTCAGAGTACTTTGTGACTCACCACCGCTCCACCATGCATTTTTAACTGTTTTTTTATCATCTCAATTGGTACTCATTTCTGTTATTTGTACAAGCCAAAAAAGTTGGTCATATTTTTTAATCAAATATAGCCATGTTAATTTATATTACAAAAGTGCTCCCTTCATTTTTATTTGCTCCTCATATTAGCTTTACCTAAGTCAAACTTTATAATTTGACCAAGTTTATCGAAAACAATCTAAAATTTCATAATTAAAAATATATATGGTACGAAAATATATTGAATGATGCTTCTAATGATATTGATTTGTTATTGTGGATGTTATTTTTTTTTTGTATAAACTTGGTCAAAGTTTAGAAATTTGACCCGAGGCAAAACTAATATGCGAAGTAAATTAAAATGGAGGAAATACGAAGTTTTCCATCATGCGTACAAGAGTACAAATTGTCACCGGGCAAATGAGTTGTCAATATTAATTATGGAAAAAGCAGGCTAAAACCAGGGAGGGGAGGGGGTCGAATGAAGTTGTTACATGTTTTTATGTGTTTTACACTAACTTAACAAAAAAAAACAATGTTCAATCCGAGACAGAGCCAGCTTTTGTCAAAGGAGAGGTGATAACGATGGATTAATCGTTATTCAAACAGCTAGCTAGCTCTAGTCACGACCTTAATTAGCTACGCATGTAGGTGCTTAACAGCTCGGATTAATGAATGGCTGGAAATGACACGGCTTGTTTAGTGGTTGCTTGAGCCTCAAGTCGCGATGGCTCGATGCCTCCGTCTGAGCAAACAACAACCGAACCGACAGAAATGATACGCCCGCGATTAATTTGCGACTCCTATCAGCGGCGGTATATGTATAATCGTGATAGTGATGGTGATACTGCTCCCTACTACAATGATCACTACCTGTATTTTGAGAACCAATCACGATTACAAGGTTTGGGCATTGTGGTGATGGTGATGGCGGCACTACTTAGTGCTAGGACATGATTACGACCTGTATTTCATATACTAATCATGGTTACAAACTCGGATCTGAGGTTTCCTCTCACTCAGCCGCCTTGCGACACGTCGCCAGTTTCAATCATGCGGTTGACAAAGGAAAAGCTAATTGATGCATGTACGGGTACAACTGGCCATGGAGAAGTAAAGAAACATGTGCAACAATATATGAAGCAAAAATGAGTGCTGGTGGTAGTGATTGTGTAGTTGTATAGGTTCGTGCTTGCTTTATTCGACGAAATACTCCATATATGTAGTAGTATGTTTTTTGCAGGTAGCAGTTGATGCCCGTTTGCATGCAACGTCCAAAATATATCCTGCGTATCCATTATAAATAAAAGGGTTGAGCCAGTTTTCCATTGCAAAATAGTACAACAATGCTAATTCAACTCTGAAGTAAAAGAAAATCAAGTCTGAACAAAAACAAAACATGCAAGATATTCACTTTTTCATTGCTTATTACTCAAAGTAAACGCATACACCTTATATTTAAGAACGGAGGGAGTATGTACTAAAAGTAAACGCCGCATATCCTCAAAAACAAAAAAAGTAAACGCTGCGTGTAGAACAATTTGCTGGTACTGCTTGCCAGTCTATTAAGGCTTGAAGCAACTTGTTGGCAGGATTACACTAACCGTAATCAAGGATCAAGTGCATACAAAACAAGCTTAGAGTTCTCCATAGTATACGTACGGTGGAGTTGAGGTTTCTTGGATCATTCGCCTGTTGACTTTCTCCCTGATCCAAGTCATGCGAGGCGAGCCTAAACAAAACCCACTGGCATGTCCGTGATGCATGGAATGGCTGGGGACGCGGGTATATTGTGCGAGATCTCTCTCTCTCTCTCTCTCTCTCTCTCTGCAGAGCAACGTGCGGACTGGATTCTATCCGGAGACAGGCAACGGGATAGCTGGCGCAGTAGAGCATCCGATGGCTGCGCGGGCACGCCCGGAGCCACGATCCACGCCAACCTCGCTTCGCTGTTCCCCACCCGACGGCAAACAGAGTCAATCCGGCGGCCAGCTATGAGCCTATGATGGCTGGTAGTGGTAGTGAACCGAAGGGAATGGGGGTGGTGGTGCGTGCCAAAATCGCACACATTCATTCATGCCATTGCCAAGTTACACTCCACGAAACGCAGAGCGAGATGCGTGGATGGCATGCGGCGTGCAGCAGGCTGGCCGCTGCGATTCAATGGACCGGTTTTTTGTTGTTGCTGTCCAGCAATTAAGTTGTCCTTTTCCTTTTCTTGGTTCGTTCCAGACGATAGAACTGTTGGTAGTACTGATTGGTCAATCGTAGTATAGATAGAGTAATGACGAATATTCCTTGCATCCCAAAGAAAATGAAGAGTTTTCTTTTTCTTCTCCAGCGGCACTCTGTGCACTCGGATTCCTATTTTGGTATTTTCCCTTAAACTTCCGTTATAATCTCTAGGGAGTTTGTAGATTCGCTTCCTCGTCTCCACCCCCTCCTATCGATTAACTTGGAAAAGTATAAACCAAATAAGTACTTTCCTTTTCTTGTCAACATGCGTTAATTCATGGAGAATCATGTTAATTATTGAAGAGTATCATTCTTTGTATGGGAGGTCATGTTAATTAGATTATCCACAGTGGGAGTAACATAGGTAGTAACATCGCGTATATCTAGATAAAATCGATGATGTGGCAAGTAATAAATGAAGAAAGAGAGAAAAGTGGTACCATAACTAGTTACTATTACCTCCGTCCGGCTTTATTGGTCCCCATTGTATTTCGTGCCAAATTTTGATCATAGATTAAACTAACAAAATATTCACAGATGTCACCAAATATTATATTTTTGAAAACTATGTTCAAATACGAATCCAATAAGATAATTTTTCTTGACATACATTAAAATTTTGTTAGTTAAATCTTTAGTCAAAATTTGGCACAAACTACAAAAAGGACCTATAAACTAGGACGGAGGTAATAGTAAGATGAGTAACATCACACATATCAAGGGAAAATGAGTCTATAGCCTAATAAATAAAGTGTTGTGTGTTATCACGCATATGTTATTCCCCACTATAGAGGTAGTAACATAGACTAGTAACTTAAGCATGTTACTAGTCTATGTTACTATCCATTGTGGCTAGTCTTAGAGAAAGTATCATCGAGGGTTGCACGGGATGATCGCATTAATTATTGAAAGTATCATCGAGCGTTGGACGAGAAGATCACGTTAATTATGGTGAGTGTCATTCTTCGGACGGGAGGATCATGTTAATTATGAAAAGTTCAACTGTTGGGCGGGCGGATCATGTTAATTATAAAAAGTATCACCGAGCGTTGGATGGGAGTATCACCCTATCCGTTAATTATGGATAGCATTATCTTTTTACTGAGTGCATACTGAGGTAGCATTAATTTTTTATTTAGAAAATTTGTATAGGCTTGTAGTGAATAACATCTCAAGGCGGTTGCCACTCTTGTCCCTTGTTGCTGGCCTATCACGGAGGCGTCAATCATTAACTCATTTAAAACGTGACTTAGTGGATTTTGTGATAAGAGTGAGGGTTTAGAGTGAGCGGGATTGGGGTTGGGGTTGGTCCTTTCAGTTACAGTTGTCTCAGGGGAATAATCTTCTTACTTTATAAAATGTGGCAAATTACATTTCATTAGAGATGGCTTTGCATCAAATTGAATGAGCGGGTGATCCACATTTTTTCATCAAGTCATGCAATTTTTTGGTTAGGGTAGAAGGGTAAATACATTGGTTGGTTGCTTGAGTTAATAACGGAAAAGGTGGCGTATCAGTCGCATGCCCAACAACAGACATCATATTTTTGTTTCTTGGTAATTCGAGGCATTCAACTGTATGTTACAACATGGCAGTGACTAAGGAGACATCAGATTTGCTTTCTTGGCTCGGGGAGCGTCAAGGGCGGCGCACGCCTCCTCCCCATTGACAGCGGTGACGGATCAACACAAACAGGCGGGGGGGGGGAGATTAGGGTGGAGCGGGGCGCTTGGTGGGTGACTTCTCCATGGTAGTCTGTGGGGATGTATGAGATGAATGGGGGAGGGGCGCCATGGGGAAGGTGAGACGAGTGTCATCTGGTTTTAAAGGAGAGGGCTCCAACGAAGTCCGGCGGGAAAAGGGAAAGGTGTCTCATGGGGTGGGTTTTTTATGTTGGGACTGCATGTTGGAGATAACATGGTGGATAGTCCGGACAACCCCATGTCTGCCTCATATATGGGTTGGATTTGGGGTTGCCTGCACTATACAAACTGTTGAATTTTGGGGAGCCCGATGGGCGTCTATTTCATGTCTGAACACGCTAGGACATATGTGGGAGAAATGAGTTTCGATCTTGGAGACGATCTTAAACATTTGTTAGATATATTTATATGCATTGTAGCCCCACGGCACGGGCGTTCTACTAGTGTACACAATTGTTGTTATGTTAAGGTTGTCTAGGATTTCTTTTTCTATTAGTTAGTGTACCCCCTCCACTCTGGTTTATTAAGCCACTCTTATTTCAAGTCAAGATTTGACTATCTATATGACTTGTAAAATATGATTTATATGATACAAAAAACCAACCATTAACTTTGTATTCGAAAGAGGATTCCCACAATATAATAGTTCTCACACATAGATTGTATATTAGTTTAATTTATGATAGATCCTGAATACACAAGGTCCTAATAAACATGGATAGGGGGGGGTACTTTCTAGGTCACTTCACTACAAAGAATACACTTTCGTGATGATACGTGTTTGTCACAGTAGGTCGCGTTTTTGTCATGCATGTACATCCATGACGATTTTATGACAGAATCAAGATAGTCATACATGTGCTGTCGTAGAAGTGTTCCATGACATTACCAAAATTATCATCACGGAAGTGTCCTCTTCCATGATGATAAATCGTGCGTCACAGAAGTGCTTTCGTCAAGGGTGACCGACATGTGGCATCCACCATAACGGAACGCCGTTAAGTTATCGGGTCTGGTTTTGGATCCGATAACCCGTTAACAACCCCGGCCAATGGGGATTTTCCACGTGTAAAATCATCATTGGCTGGAGGAAACACGTGTTGGCTCACCGTTGGGACAGATGTCATCCACTCATTGGACCGAAGACGCCTACGATACGTCGACACGTGGCACGGCCCAACAGAGGCCCATTCCTGTGAAAAGGCCAGCCCGTTTGACTTGGTTAAAAGGTGGCCGGCCGACCCACAGAAAGCTTGTTAACGGCTTGTTCGCATATAGCCCATTTACAGTCCGCTAACCCAATGCCCGTTACGATCTATTCAAATTAGGCCCAGTAGCGTCATCTGGGCCGTCCAATATGATTCCAACCCGTTTTAACTTCCGGCCCATGACGTCTTTCGGCCCATATGAGGCCCTTTGTAACTCTTGGCCCATTAACGGCCCATGGTGAAACTGGCCCATAATGAACAGTGTATCACTTTATACCTATTAATGGCCCTTTATTCCATTGGGCCGTTTCCAGTCCTAGTTATCTTTCGGCCTTCTCATGGCCCATTTATTCTTGGGCTCATTTCCAGCATTCGGTTACTTACGGCTCGTTATTGTCATGTTCTGCTTGTGGGCCAAATTCAGCCCGTCGTTACAGTCGGCCCGTTTGTGGCCCGTTAATACGTTGGGCCATTTTCATGTCAAAAGAAACCCGTTGGCTTGTTTTCATAGAGTTATCAAATACGGCCTATTAACGGCCCGTTATGGTCCACGAGTAGTACGACCCATGATTGACGAAATGATTATACGCCCCGTAGAAGGCCCATGGATCCTACGGCCCGTAGAAGATAGATGGATCCTACGGCCCGTAGAAGGCCCATGGACCGTACGGCCCGTAGAAGGCCCATGGATCTTACGGCCTGTAGAAGGCCCATGGATCCTAGGCCCGTATAGAGGACCAATGGATCCTACTGCCTGTAGAAGGCCCATGGATCATACGGCCCGCAAGAGGCCCATGGTTACAACAGTCCGTGTGTAGCCATGATTATTGTGGCCTAGTTACCAAAAATAGGTTATTGTGGCCACTAGAAAAACACGGAAAAAGAACTTCAGTGACTACAAGCAAACAACTAAACAAGACAATAAGGAAATAAGTAAGCAAGCAACTAATGCTAGCCTATTACCGCTATTACACATATTACATTCACTGGGCATCAAAGTTCGCCACCAGTGCAAATATAGGGAAGAAAACAGCATATTACATACACTGGCCGTCAAAATTGGCCAGCAGTGCAAATAAACATGGCAGCAAAACAAGAGCATAACGGAAACAACTTCAAAAGAGCTCAAGAAATGTTATCCTGGGTATCCACCATGCTGGCAATAAGCTTAGCAAGCTTATTAGCTTTGTCCTGTTTGGTGCTAAAATCCTCCAACGCTTGTCATTGCACGTAAAGTATGCATGTGAATGCTCCAGGACTTCCGCAGCCCTTCCGCTTCTTGTCGCAAAGACACCGATCGACGTCTTTCACTTGTAGTTGAGACTCAAGAAACCGAACTGATTCAGACAGTGAGTTTGAATAGCTTGTGCAAGTGGTAGTGGCCAGTAACTCGCACACTAAACCAAGACAGGACTCTGGGGTTGTCTCACTGTCTTCAATATAGTCTTCCTTAGTTGTTTTATCAGCTTCGTTGGAGACCAACAAGGATGTCTCACTATCCTGTACCTTATCTGCATTACTTCCTTTACGATTGCTTAATAAGGCGCTCTTCCGCAATATTCTGTCAGCATTCTAAAAGAAGAAACAAGTAGACACATAACAGGTTTAGCATGTACTAGTATATGAAACTGATTTCGGTGAACCAGTTCATTAGTAAGGTGGACATGATTAAACTACCAAGTCTTCTATTGCCAAGTACTAGTACATAATAAAAGCATCAAACAAACATATATCTATGTCCTATGATCACTCATTGTCTTGTCAAAAAATAGAGACACGGTTCAAATCATATCAGTTCAAGACAAAGCAGCAGTGAAAAAATACAAAGCATGGGAAACTACACGGCACAACAAGATTTCAGATGGGTACCACGGGTCTACATGTACAACAACACTATTGGCTCTGTTGTGATGCTAGTAATGTGCAAGATATGAGAAGTCAACTGTATACACAATTGAAATTGAAATCAACAGAGCTATTTATAAGAGCAAATCTGTTAAAGAAACATGTGTGAACATACCTGCTGTGCCATTGGAGTTTCGATTGGATCCTTCAATTTAAAAATAAGTTTGTATGAGTAAATACAGTGATACAAGAGGAAAGCACTATGCACGATAGGCTCTAGGCGTTGGCAAAAAGCATTGCGCATAACTACGCTTAATCTATGCATAACTGCGCATAAGCATGCGCTTGGGTCAGTAAAGCGCAAGGTGGTGGCAAAACGCACAATTAACGCCTAGCGCTTTTTGAACTATGATAACAACGGAATCTTTAATTAGAACAGTTGTTCTTCAGGTTTAGGCACTTGTTCTATATGAACAGAGTACAGTAAGACGCAAAAATATAGTACTTAAAAATAGAAAATGAGCTCATAGACCTTACCACATTCTTGGTTCAGGACCAGTACAGAACAAAGCGTTCCCAGTCATCGTCCAGTAAATGTGTCTCGGGAGAACGTAAGGGAATTTGATGAGTTTCTTTGCTGGTGAAGTATGTTTTCTTTAGGTAATTCCGATACTGCCACCAAGCATTCTTGAAGATAGTAGAGGTATTAGCACAGGTTACCTCATCCTGAGTTTCCAAATCGGTCCTTCTCTATGAAAAAAGGGGGAAATTTGCTGTATTATAACCATCATGGAGGTCGGATGTATGGGACAAAGCAAAGTAATTGCCATGAATAACATTACTTACGCATAACTCCTGGACAAACACCTGCAACTAGCATTTTCTTTCATCTTCAGTATAATATTTCCAAGATGGGAAGATACGCACATAGGATTTAACAACATCAAATGCGATAGATGCTAAACTACGACTAGCTGGTTGCTTCCTCCATAGGAATATGCGTACTAACTGGTGGAGTTGGGGTTCGCCGTGGTAGTACTAGCCCTTTGGGCACTGGAGCTGCCTTACTAAATGCTCTTGTTTGGGAGCTCTATGGTGGCGATGGTGTTGTGTCAACAGGAACTGCGTTACTATTTGCTGGGGTTGGGGTTAGATTGGGTGAAGCTGGTTCTCTGTCCATCGCAGTAGGGGTACAATCTGCAGGAGTTTGGGTTATGTGTGGTAGGGCTGGTTCTCGTGCATGTACAACCGGGGTGCTATCTCCACCAAGAGGTAGCATTGTTTTATTTTAAGACCGTGTTTTTACTCCGCTAGATACTGGCATCACCCGCTCCAATTCAAATGGCTGATAAACATGAAACATAGTTGAATGTACAGACATTGTATGAGAGACAGATGCAATAGATAGTGTGGAAAAAATAGGGCATGGAATAGTTGACATGTATATTATTTAACTAAAATAGATAGCATGACATAATTTCACATATATGATGTCTATCTAAACTGGATAGCATAGCATAACGTAATTTAAAGATATGATGAATAACTAAACAGGATCGCATGACATAATTCACCTACATGTTATCTAAGTAATCAGGATCGCATGATTTAATTCACATATGTGATTGATATGCTAAATAGAGGACATTCGATATGATGTCTGAACTAAGAACATGGTGTTGAATATTGTGTATATGATGTCTAAACTATGCAATGCAAGACACCATATGCATGATATGAGCAGTATAACCATGCCAAGTTAGAGCGTAAACCTTGGTGGGGGAATAGGACTGGTCATCTGTCTCCGAGTCCATCTCTGAGGAGCTATCGAGACCCAACAAGAGATCTGCTTCGACATGTAGCACTGTATTCTCCGAAGGCCTTGTTTTCACTCCAGATGTTTCCATCTCCCACCCAAATGGCTGATTCACAGGAAGGGTAGTTTAATGTACAAACATTGTCGACAAATGGAATTGTAATGAAGAAAAGGATGGGCAAGATATCATTCAAATATATGATGCCTGGGTAAACAGGATGGCATTGCACATTTCACATATATTATGGCTGGCTGAAAGACATGAAACTGCATAACTCCCATATATGATATAGAAACTAAACAGGTGGCATTACAGAACATGTCTAAACTAAGCAGATGACATATATGATGTCAAAGGCACTGCAAGGCAACATATGCATGATATGACTAACATCATCAGGCCAAGATAGAGCAAACACCTTGGGGGATAAATAGGAGTGTTCAGCTGCGTCTGAATCCGCCTCAGAACAGATATCTTCCTCTGGATTAGAATCCGGAGAGGGGGGGGGGTGCCATTGAACCCACCATGGAGCAATGTCTGCATGACATTGTATTGCCGCACAAAACTCTTCTCTTTTTCTCTACATGTTCAGCATGATTGTGTACAATATCTGACGTGCATATGAAAAAAATGGTGAGATTATGTAAGGAGAGCATGCAGAAATTTAGAGTGATGGTAACAACCAGTGGATGGATCCAGAAATAATGATAGCAGGCTGATGATTGCTTTAATTTAATAAAAAGACAGATAATGATTGCTTTACTATTTGTTTCCCACCCAAGATGAACAACATAGGCATACCCTAGGTGAACCAGATACACCCAAGATGAACAACATAGGCATATCCTAGGTGAACCAAATATTACACGGACATACTATTCACCGCTGCCTCGATATGTGCCGCACAACTAATTTAGAACTCAAGTTTGAACATTAATTTGGACCTGGCTTGGAGTCGAAGAGGTGAATAGGATGATAAAGTAGCAGATAATTTTAAGCAATGCATAACATAAGCAGAAACAAAAGAGTGTGACCTCTCTTGTGGACATGTGTACTCCTCAAGTTCATCTGCCGAGTCGATGATGGTGAAGCCGTTATGGTGGGTGCCGGCGGCAGGGAAGGAGATCTGAGGCGGTGAAAGACAGTCAGGAGTCATGATGTCTGGTTTGGTGGATGGTTCTGTCAATGGAGCAGCTCGGGTGAGGTGGACGACGTCGCGGAAGGAGCAGGACAAACCACACAAAGTTCCCTTCGACACCTACCTGTAACTGAAGTAATTTTGTAAGGGCTCATTTGGCTTGCATGATTCTAAAAACGCAGGGATGGAAAGACACCGGAATAGGATAGGAATGCACATCGTAAACAGAGCATTTGTAAACAGAGGATTTCTGTCAACTTGGGTGTTTGGTTCACAGAAATTGGAAGAGCAGAGGAATGCAAAGAAACATGGCCAAAATAAAGTGAAACCATATGAAAGCATGTGCAGTTAGAATGTTATTCTGTCACTAATGCACTTGGTCTTGTTTTCATGCATAGATTTTGAAAAGTAGGTCTAGGTGGATGTTTTTCTCCATTCCTTTCAACAAAATGCATGAATAATTGAATAGTAGAGTGTCATAGGATAATTCCCTATTGCTATGTTTTTCCGTTGAACCAAAATAGCCCTAATGGATCAACATGAATGTATAGTTATAAGTGATGCAACAAGTGTACAACCTCTTTGCTATAGCCATGTCGACTTCAGCATCATTGGGTTGGTCGCTGAAGGAGTTGAGGCAGAGATGGCTGTCAGAGGTGTGGAGGAAGATCTGAGGAATTTGTGGACGACATCCAGGGCACTGCTCTATTGGGATGGATCGTTTTATCGTTGGAGCAGCTCCGGTGAGCCGTAAGACGTCAAGGCTGAAGCAGCACAAGACAGACATCGTCAATCTCAAGTGGGATTCTAATAGCATCTCCAATAGATGATGTAAAATAGATGTAAAATTTACATCACCAAAAACCACCGACTACAACAGATGAGGTAAAACTGCTGACTCAACTTAATCTGTCAAAACTGAAATTTACTACGGAATCTGAATATTACCGTCGGCCCCGAACGCAATGGTAGCAGAGAGGCACTTGACATGTAGTTTAGGGAGGGCATGTAGTTCATCTTCAACCTACCCACGAGCCGCCACCACCACCTGCCTGCCCCCCAGCCGCCTCGCCGCCCCGAAACAATTCCCCACCGCCGGTCCGCCGCCGCCCCGGCCAGCCCTCTAGGCCCCCGCCGTCCACCCTGAACCCTAAGATAGATAGTGCGGTACCTCTCAGGCGAGCCCTCGTCCCTGCTGCGGGTGGTTCTTCCTTAAATCCGGCGAGCACCCCCACCCCCTGAAAATCAACTGACCCAAAAGTCGATTTAGTCGACTGAAGTGTAGCTAAATCGGAGTAGAGCAGCAGCACGACCGAGGGGCAGAGCAGCAGCAGCAGCGCGAGCGAGTGAGCGAGAGCGAGTAGGAAGCAGTGCTTGAAGCGAAGCGAAGCGAGAGCGGAGCAGCAACAAAAGAAGACGAAGCGAAGCGAGAGCTGGAGCAACAGCGATGCCGCCGCCGAAGGGGCCTCGCACTAGGGGAGAGCCGCTGTGGAGATGTCGCCCGCGGCGCCAGCTTCAAGGTAGCCGCTCCATAGGGGTGCGGGATGGAGCACCGCCGGCGCTGGGAGGTCGAGTTAAGGAGAAGATGCGATGTGATGAGTGTACAATGCTTCGGTGGCGCCGAGTAGGCCTTGGCTTCGTCCGAGGAGTCGGTGAGGATGCTGCGGTTTCGGTGGAGCAGGTTAGGGCGCAATGTGGGGATGGAGCAACCGCGATAGATGAGGCGATCATCGGAGCAGCTCCTTGGAGGTGGAGGACGGGGCGGCTGAACCGGCGGGACGATGAGATGGACGACGGATCCTCATCCGGGGAGATGGACGAGGGACGTCGAGCTGTTGCGCTGGACGACATCGTCGGGGAAGAGGCTCCGGCTGGGCAGTGGTGAGGTGGCAGACGGAGGAGGGTGGGGTTTTGCAGCTGGAGCGGAGAGGTTATGGCGGCCTGGGATTTCGAATGGCGAAAAGGAGGCGATGGGAGGGGGTGAACCCTGACTTATTGACGCGCTTGTCCAAAATGTAGGGTGTGTTACAAAAGTACCCCCACCGTTTTGAACTAGCGTCCCTTTCGGCTCAGGGTTAGAAGGGGGATTTCGCTTGTTGGGATTTGGCAGCTGGAGGGAGTTTTCGCGCGCGTTGTAATTTCGCGATAGCAAGGCGTGGGTTGTGAAGGCGCTAATTTTGGGAGCATGATATCTGAATTTTCGGGATATAACAAGGCGCGGGTTGAATTTTAGGGACAATCCTAACGTGTAATATTATACTTGTACGTACCAAATCAATTCGCACGTCCCTCAACCAAAAAGAAAACGAAAATAATAAAACTATTCACACCACACAAAGAGAGAGTCTTGCCCCGTTTTACTATACAAATGCTATTCAAAGCTGCTCCCTTCTACCATCTATATAGGGCCTAATGCGTTTTTCGATACTAACTTTGACCAAATATTAGAGCAATAATATATGACATGCAACTTACACAAAGCACACCGTTAAATTCGTGTGTGAAAGGAGCTTTCAATGATATAATATTCACATTGTGCATGTCATGTACTATTAATCTTGTCAATAGTCAAAGGCGGTCTTAAAAAATGCATTACGCCCTATATAGATGGAAGGAGGGAGCATGAATCCATGTTATGTCCAGTTAAATTTTTTCGCTGGCTGTATTATGCATGTAACCTACTCATGCCAACATTTTAGTGCATTCCAAATGTCTATACTACCGCTGCATTTCGAACTGAATTTGAATTCGTTTCTCTATTTCAATAAGAATCTACAATCATGATTGTTGCCAACTTCAACCATCATTCGTGTATTACCTTAATAACATACCACATGATTACTATAGAGATAGATATGAACTATGTGTACTATATGAACTCGAATTCTATTTTTTGAATACACTTGATGTTGATTCCAAATAATAGTACATTTTATGTACTAACTATATATTCATAATCTAAATCATGCTCCATACGTACACCGTATTTATCACACAAAGTATAGTGCCCCGCCCCCTACATTATGACAAGTATTTAGACCTGAGCTGCAAAAGCCACACATTAGCCAAAATTATAATCAATGTTCTACATTATGATATCTTCCTCAAGTATCGGTATCCACTTTTTTTATAATGAATTATGATCTTTGTTCGTATTTTACACCTTCATGATCCTCTTCTATTTGTAGCTAGCTAGCGCTAACTTTCTATCATGCATGCACACACACGCACGTTCGTTATAGCGCCCTCTCTCACCCCCCTTATAGCGTCCCCTCCATCACACACGTTCGTTATTTATCTTTAGGTCGTTCACCCGTGGTGTGTGTTGAAAGTGCAACTATCCCTGGGTGGTTTTGGTAATTCCTAACAACATATAGCTCATTAAGCTAATGCTATTTCAAGATAAATATTTCAGGAAAGCTCAATGATTGGCATGGCATGGATGAGAAAAGTGGACCTCTCAAAATGCTAAGGACAAAAGGAATGGATCTAGTTCAAAGCACAAGACTCTACATTTTCCATTTTAGTGATCCAAGATCACATTGAGTCTATAGGAAAAGCCAATACTATCTAGAGGGGATGAGGTGTTGATTAATGAGTTTCTTGCTCAAAATGCTTAGTGATATGCTCCAAAGCCCTCAACTACTTTCTCACATCCACATATGTCCCAAACCAAAAGTCAAACTCGACCCTACTGAAACCTTCTATCCGGTGCCACCGAGTTTTGTTGACATAGCCACAGCCATAAAACCTAGTCTTTTCGGTCTCACTGATAGGGATCTCAGTCTCACCGAGATGGGGTTGTAATCTCTCTGTTTCCCTTCGTAACGTTTCGGTCAAACTGAGATGAGCGATCGGTCCCGCCGAGATTGCAATGCAAACTCAATATTTCCCTTTCGTAACGTTTGGTCCAACCGAGATGAGCAAATCAGTCCCACCGAGTTTCCCTGACCAACTCTCTGTGTGTCTATTACCAAAATCGGTCTCACGGAGTTTGTGTCTCACCGAGATTACGTTATGCCCTAACCCTAACCATATCGGTCCCACCGAGTTTACATGTCGGTCCCACCGAAAATCCTAACGGTCACATTATTTACTAAATCGGTCCGACTTAGTTTCAGGATTCGGTCCCATCGAGTTTGGTAAGTTGTGTGTAATGGTTAGATTTTGTGTGGAGGCTATATATACTGCTCCGACCCACTCTTCATTCGTGGAGAGAGCCATCAGAAAATGTCTACACTTCCAACATACATTTTCTGAGAGAGAACCACCTACACTTGTGTTGAGGTCAAGATATTCCATTCCTACCACATAAATCTTAATCTCTAGCCTTCCCCAAGTTGCTTTCCACTCAAATCTTGTTTCCACCAAATCCAAATCCTGTGAGAGAGAGTTGAGTGTTGGGGAGACTATCATTTGAAGCACAAGAGCAAGGAGTTCATCATCAACACACCATTTGTTACTTCTTGGAGAGTGGTGTCTCCTAGATTGGCTAGGTGTCACTTAGGAGCCTTCGACAAGATTGTGGAGTTGAACCAAGGAGTTTGTAAGGGCAAGGAGATCGCCTACTTCATTAATATTACCCTAGTGAGGCAAGTACTTCGTGGGTGACGGCCATGGTGGGATAGATAAGGTTGCTTCTTCGTGGACCCTTCGTGGGTGGAGCCCTCCGTGGACTCGCGCAACCGTTACCCTTCCTGGGTTGAAGTCTTCATCAACGTGGATGTATGATAGCACCACCTATCGAAACCACGGCTAAAAAATCTCCGTGTCAACATTGTGTTTGCCTCCTTAAAACTCCTCCCTTCACCTTCATATGCAATTGTTTTACATTCCACTGCTATACTCTTAGAATTGCATGTGTAGGTTGATTGCTTGACTTGTGCTAAGTTGCTAAAATCTGCCAAGAACTAAAACTGGGAAAAGGCTAGATTTTTATTTGGTCAAGTAGTCTAATCACCCCCTCTAGACATACTTTTGATCCTACAAGTGGCATCAGAGCTTTGGTCTCCATTTGCTTTGATTTCCATAGCTTTTGGTGGTCATAGCCTTGGTTTCACAACCTAGGAGAGCATGGTGTCTAGCAAGGGAAATTACCACCGTAGAGGTCCTTACTTTGATGGTACTATTTTGCTAGTTGGAAGCATAAGATGAAAATGCATATTCTTGGACATAACCACGTCGTTTGGGCTTTTGTGTGTATTGTCTTGCAAGGTGAGTTCTTTGATGGGAGAGAACCAAACCGTGAAGCTACCGCGGAAGAGTTGAAGATGCTGCAATACAATGCCCAAGCTTGTGATATCCTCTTCAACGGATTGTGCCCCGAAGAATTCAACAAAATCAGCCGTCTTGAGAATGCAAAGGAAATTTGGGATACTTTGATTGACTTGCACGAAGGTACCGACTCCGTCAAGGAATCCAAATTGGATGTGCTTCAAAGTCAACATGACAAGTTCAAAATGAAGGATGGTGAAGGTGTCGCTGAAATGTACTCTAGGCTTGGTCTTATCACAAATGAGATTGCCGGCTTAGGAAGTGAAGAGATGACCGACAAATTCATCATCAAGAAGATCCTAAGAGCCTTAGATGGAAAATATGATACCGTGTGCACATTGATCCAAATGATGCCCAATTACAAAGATCTCAAGCCAACAGAAGTCATTGGAAGAATTGTTGCTCATGAGATGTCACTCAAGGATAAGGAGGAGCTCCACAACAAGTCAAGTGGTGCTTACAAAGCCTCATGTGAAGCTCCCACATCATCAAGTGAGAAACAAACCTTCAATGAAGAATTGAGCCTAATGGTGAAGAACTTCAACAAGTTCTACAAGAGTAGAAGCAAGGAAAGAAGTTCCAAGTCAAGGTCCTACAATGATAAAAGATCTTCTAGTCGTGAGCGTAATTGCTAAAATTGTGGAAGACCCAGACACTATTCCAATGAGTGTACGGCTCCCTACAAAAGAAGAGAAGATTCTCCAAAAAGAAGAAGTAGAAGATAAGAATCACCATCAAGAGAAAGAAGGAGTAGAGATGATCGTTATGAACGAAGAACATCCCGGAGAAGCAAGAATTTGGAAAGGAAGGACAAGTCATCAAGGAGCTACACAGAACGAAGATATCAAGCTCATATTGGTGAATGTGTATCTGGCTCCGACTCCGACAACAACTCCGAGAGAAGCTATCACTCCGACTCCGAATATACTCAAGATGAAGGTGTTGCCGGTCTAGCACTTGTGTCAACCAACTCCTATGACATATTTGACTCACCAAATGAAGGAATTGGAAGATGCTTCATGGGTAAAGGCCCAAAGGTATCACACCCCGAGTATGTTGATTTCAATAGTGATGAAGATGACTTGTTAGGTGATGATGATTTACTTGTTGACAACTCTAGTGATGAATACTATGATGAAACGTCAAATAATCATGCAACTCAAGATAAAACGAATGACATTGATAAGGAGAAGATTGAGCTCCTAACTAAATAATCATGCTAATCAAGACTTTTAAGTTAGCTCATGAAACTATCTTGGAAGATCATCGAGAACTTTTAAAAACTCATTAGAAGTTACGCTTTGAAAAGCTCAACCTTGAGCAAGAGCATGAGTTTTTAAAGGCAATCAATGATGATCTTCGCAAGAAAAGTTCTTCTTACATTTCCAAGCGTTTACTCTTATCTACTTACATGCCACAAGTAAAGTCTAGTAACAAGAACAAGAAAGATTCTTCCTCTAGTAGTAACAATAATCATGCTAAATCCAATGTTGTTGCTTCTAGTAGTTCTCTTGATTCCACTAATGATTCTCTTAGCCAAGTTACACTTGAGCAAGAAAATAGCTTATTGAAGGGAATTATAGAGAAAGGTATTTACAGGAGCCTTGCCGGAAGTAAGCAATTCGAGGAAATTGTACGCAAGCAAGGAAGGCACCGGAAGAATTAAGGTGTTGGTTTTGAACGAAAGTTCAATGCCAATGGAGTTGAGTGGGAAGAAGATCAATAACCCAAGATGAAGTTTGTTCCTCAACAATAGAAGTATGATCCTGCTTCTTTCAAGGAGACACAAGCTCAAGATGATCTTACACCACAAGACCACAAGCAAAAAGGCAAGGACAAGCTTCAAGAGGAGATTTATGCATTTGAAGAAGCTCCTAAGGCCTTGGTCAAGTGGGTTCCCAAGACTACATCAAGTTCTACTTCAACAAGTAAAACTACAACACCAAGGATTCCCATCAAGATTATGTGGATCCCAAAGAAGAACTAGAGAGTTCTTGAGGGTGACTCCGCCAATATACTTCACTCATATCATTTTGGCAAGGACAAGTGCAATCAACTTCCACATCTTGCACTAGTTCAAGGAGTCACAAACCCTCTTGTTGGTAAGACAAGGGACAAGGTAACCTAATGCTTTCATGGACATCATCTTGTCTGTGCATCACTCTATGTCTATGGATATCCCTGTTTGTTCCTTGTGGGACTAACCCGTATAGGTATTGAAAGTGCAACTCACTCCAATGGATTGCTCCAAATGATCTACGTCAACACTGAGCATCCACATCTTCAACACCTACATGAAGTCATCATCGACAAAACCCAGGCTTACTTCATCCCTCTTAGGGGGATCTCACATCTAGGGGGAGCTTTACTCTAAGAAATGAGCTAAAGCAACTCTAATGGTGTGAACACAACAATGCTTTATGTAAAAGTGGTAACCCCACTTGTGCTTAAACGATGAGTATGCCCTATGATCAAATATTATCATTTGACTCCTAAGTCAATATACTCATATATAGATGACCTAGTCATCACCAATTGTTTGATAGATGCTAGATTGGTTGAGCATGCTTTGCAACATATTTCATTTGCCATTTTATTGTGTGAGCATGTTGGTTGCATATTTTACTCATTCAAGGACATCCACTTGTTGTTTTGATTGTTTGATTTCTTTTATTTGGCCAAGTGGATGGACAAGAATGCCTAAGAACCTTCTCTAGCTATCTATGCTTTTCTTGTCTCAAACTCTATTCATGTTACATCACAAAGTTTGATCAAGTCAGATTCGAACCACTCTGTGTGAGGAGCACTCGGAGTCCCCGATTCGTCATAGACTTACACTTCCAAAACCTCTTTGTGCATTTCGGTCTGACCGATTCACCCTTTTCGGTCATACCGAGATCTCTAAGTTGATCTAGGTTTTCAACCTCGGTGCAACCGATTAGAACCTTTCGGTCACATCGAGTTGCAGTAACTGCTTGCAGTTTTGCATCTCGGTGCCACCGAGTTGTTCCACTCGGTCACACCGACAGGGTCAGGCTATATATACTCACGGGTCAAATTTTGAAAAAAAATCCGAAACCCTTCGCCCGCGCATAGCCTGCTCTGCCTCTTCGGGTCTCTGGATCGTCCTCTTCGCAGCCAGCGACCTCCCGCCGCTAGTCTCCGCCGTCGTCAACGGCATTCTGCCCCGCCGTTGCCGTTGTAGCAAGTTCGCCACTGCATTAGGGTATGAACTTGAAACTTTGTGCTATTCTTTAACTCCGATTCCTAGCACATTGCTTTGCCATGATTCTTGCCACGTATGAAATCTTCCTGTCCAGCGAAAGCATTCCGTAGATTAGATTTTATTTGAAAATTTAGGGTTAGGTTTCCACCGAACTCATCTCGGACCGACCGAGTTGTAGAAATCAGTCTCACCGATTTGGCTTAGGCCATTGCACATGTGATTTTCGGTCTGACCAAGAATTGCAAATCGGTGTGACCGAGATCGATTCTTTGTGAAACCCTAGCAGTCTCGGTGCCACCGAACTGTGACTCGGTCTGACCGAGTTCACTAGTTTAGGTTCCAGAAGTTGCTTTGGTATCACCGAGTTTACAAATCGGTAGCTCCGAAATGCTTTCTGTGGAAAACTTTAACTAAGTTTTTAACTCAATTGTTTTGCAAAATCTCTGTACTTTGTGATGCTCATCTACTCTATGCTGTCGGTGAGTTTGCCTAAAGATGTCTAATCAAAGTGATAGCCAGAACAAGTCAGAGGAACAAGCTCAGATGAGTGAGGGCACTAGCCCCTCAAGCAGTTATGATGAAGGCAGCAAGAGCACACCCAACAATTTGCCAAAAGCAGCCACCAGGACAAGGAAGAAGAAAACCTCAGATTCTGAAGATGAGGATTATCTGGGTGTTGAGGATGATGCCAGTTCAAAGAAGAAAGTGCTGAAAAAGGAGTATGGCACAACTGCTACCACAAAGCCAGGCATGAACAAGAAGGCACCTGCCAGGAGAGTGCCTACATCCAAACCTAGGAAGGTTGCCACAGGTGAAACTATGAAGTTCACCATTGAGTCTGATGAAGAAGCTGCTCGCCAAGACAAGAAGAAGAAGAGGGCAAGAACCACTACTGCCAAAGTCCTTGGCAAGCCCTCTATGAGGAGAGATTTTGATGAGGAAGAGGATGTAGCACCAGCACCCAAAGCTCAGCAGCTCATGGGAGATGCAATTAAGTCAGGGGCTACTCCATCTAAGCCCAAAGTGGTTCCCAAGGCTGCTGCTCCAGCTCCAAAGCCTAAACCTAAGAGGAACACCAGAAATATACCTACTACAGAGAAGAACAATGCCCCAGTGCCTAAAGCTACTGAAGAACAGGATGATTCACTTGTTTTGAGGAAGTTGAAGCCCAAGATTCCTAACCATAATGATGCTCATCCAGTAGCTGAAGACATGCACATCAGGAAGGATGCTGGACTGAGATTGTCGAGACAATCAGATCCATATGCTGTGAGGAGAAGGACAGCAGTTGACTATAGATTTCACACAAAGGAGCAACAAGATTTTTATGAGACAATTTTGCTTGACAAGAAGACCATTGTATGTGACATGAGATGGATCAACTGGGACTACATCAAGAAAAATGAAGCTCACTATCCAGGAGTATATGACAACTTCAAATCTTGTGGAGTTGATGAATTTGTTGCTCAGAAGCTCACCAAGTGGAATGATTAGCTCATCATGCAGTTTTACTCCACAACTCACTTCTACCCAGATGGGAAGATCATCTGGATGTTTGAGGTACCAATCCACAGTTGAAGAATGGGCTGAGTTGATCAATGCTCCAAAAGAATCTGAAGATGACTTGGATGCATATGCTGAGAAGAAGAAAGACCACAACTCTATGGCACACATGTATAGAGAGATCCCATATAAAGCTTTGGAAACTCACAAGCTTGGATCTGTACACTTCTTATTGTCTGGTCTGCCTACAATCAACTGGATCCTTAGGAACACATTGCTACCCAAGTGTGGAGATCACAAGATGATCAGAGGTCATGCTATCAACTTGCTGCATTTGTTTGATGTGCCTCAAAAATTCAAAGTCATGAGTCTGATTGTGGAAACAATCAAGAGAACATCAGCTGATCAGAAGAGAAGTTGTGGGTATGCTCCACATATTCAGGAGCTCATCAACTCAAAGATGGGCACATGTACATATCTATTGGATAAGGAGCATCTACCCTTATATCCTGAGTTTCAAGATAACACAGCTAAGATGAATGAGGAGGAACCATCATCTGTACAAGCACATGAGAAGAGAGAGAAGGCAAGGGCAGAGAAAGCTGCAAAGATGCCAACTGCTAAAGAGGCATCTCAAGTGTTCCTGAAGAGAAAGCAAGATCAGCTTGGCTACTTGATTGCCTCCACCTTGAGAACTGAGAAGGGTTTGGCCACCCTGACTCAAAACTAGGAGAGTTTGGAGAGGATGATTGAGCAGAAATTCTATGCTCCTGATGTGAAGGTCACTGAGATCCAAACTGAAGTTGAGCAACTTCAGGAGGATGTGGAGGAGAAGAAGGGCAAGTCTACTATAGATGCATTTGCTAGAGTGCCCAGAGGATAGAGATCTGCTGGAGTGCCTGTTCTAGATACTAGAGCTACATCTTCTGCACCAGTTGCCACAACTTCAGTGCCACCAGCTCCAGCAACCACTCCACTAGCTCCAGCTACATCAACTGATGCTTTCGTCCTTGGAGTCATCTCTACACCACCTCATGAAGACCAAGCCTAAGAGTCGTTTAGCACTATGCATTTTTGAACTTTTTGGTAACTTGCTGTCAAAGGGGGAGAAAAATGTATAGATCATAGGCTTCGAGAGAGAGTGTTGCTTTTGATCTCTCCTGTTTTTGGTGGTTGAACTTATTTATTGTGTGCTTGCTTGATACACTATGCCTTTTGTGAGATACTTGGATGATCATGTGTTTGATCATATGCTACCTTAATGCTTGTTGGATGACATTATCATGACATTATCTCTTATATCCTTATATGATCACTCACTTTGCTTGGTGATGAGTGCATGTGTTCAATTATTATCATTTTGAGCGCTCCACCAAGATGTATGTGACATGAAAGAGTAACCCATGGTCCTAACACATTGTGCATTTGCAGTCCAAAGCAAATTTTAATAGTGCACAAATTTAGGGGGAGCTCTTACTTATCACATACTTCTCAAAGCGACGATGTTTTTCAATCTTATTATCATTTGTCGAAGCTTTGATCAATATGTTGTCATCAATTACCAAAAAGGGGGAGATTGAAAGTGCAACTTTCCCTGGGTGGTTTTTTTAATTCCTAACAACATATAGCTCATTGAGCTAATGCTATTTCAAGATAAATATTTCAGGAAAGCTGAATGATTGGCATGGCATGGATGAGAAAAGTGGACCCCTCAAAATGCTAAGGACAAAAGGATTGGCTCAAGCTCAAAGCACAAGACTCTACATTTTCCATTTTAGTGATCCAAGATCACATTGAGTCTATAGGAAAAGCCAATACTATCAAGAGGGGGTGAGGTGTTGCTTAATGAGTTTCTTGCTCAAAATGCTTAGTTATATGCTCCAAAGCCCTCAACTACTTTCTCACATCCACATATGTCCCAAACCAAAAGTCAAACTTGGCCCTACCGAAACCTTCTATCCGGCGCCACTGAGTTCTGTTGACATAGCCACAGCCATAAACCCTAGTCTTTTCGGTCTCACCGATAGGGATCTCGGTCTCACCGAGATGGGGTTGTAATCTCTTTGTTTCCCTTCATAACATTTCGGTCAAACCGAGATGAGAGATCAATCCCACCGAGATTGCAATGCAAACTCACTGTTTCCCTTTCGTAACATTTCGGTCCAACTGAGATGAGCGAATCGGTCCCACCGAGTTTGTCTGACCAACTCTCTGTGTGTCTATTACCAAAATCGGTCTCACCGAGTTTGTGTAATCGGTCTCACCGAGATTACATTATGCCCTAACCCTAACCATATCGGTCCCACTGAAAATGCTAACGGTCACATTATTTACTAAATCGGTTCGACCAAGTTTCAGGATTCGGTCCCACCGAGTTTGGTAAGTTGTGTGTAACGGTTAGATTTTGTGTGGAGGCTATATATACCCCTCCACCCACTCTTCATTCGTGGAGAGAGCCATCAGAACATGCCTACACTTCCAACATACATTTTCTGAGAGAGAACCACCTACACTTGTGTTGAGGTCGAGAGGTCAAGATATTCCATTCCTACCACATAAATCTTGATCTCTAGCCTTCCCCAAGTTGCTTTCCACTCAAATCTTCTTTCCACCAAATCCAAATCCTGTGAGAGAGAGTTGAGTGTTGGGGAGACTATCATTTGAAGCACAAGAGCAAGGAGTTCATCATCAACAAACCATTTGTTACTTCTTGGAGAGTGGTGTCTCCTAGATTGGCTAGGTGTCACTTGGGAGCCTCCGACAAGATTGTGGAGTTGAACCAAGGAGTTTGTAAGGGCAAGGAGATTGCCTACTTCGTGAAGATCTACCCTAGTGAGGCAAGTCCTTCGTGGGAGACGGCCATGGTGGGATAGACAAGGTTGCTTCTTTGTAGACCCTTCGTGGGTGGAGCCCTCCATGGACTAGTGCAACTGTTGCCCTTCGTGGGTTGAAGTCTCCATCAACGTGGATGTACGATAGCACCACCTATCAGAACCACGGCTAAAAAATCTCCGTGTCAACATTGCGTTTGCCTCCTTAGAACTCTTTCCCTTTACCTTCATATGCAATTGTTTTACATTCCGCTGCTATAGTCTTAGAATTGCATGTGTAGGTTGATTGCTTGACTTGTGCTAAGTTGCTAAAATCTGCCAAGAACTAAAATTGGGAAAAGGCTAGATTTTTATTTGGTTAAGTAGTCCAATCACCCCCCCTCTAGACATACTTTCGATCCTACATGTGTAAGCCCCCGGCTCCTTCTTTCCGGCACACACCGGACGATATACCTCTCTAGCCAAGTGTGCCTACCACAAACACATATATACTTCCCCTCTTCTCTTCTCACCGTCCATGCCCCCTATGTCCAATACGGTTCCACGCAGGTGCACACTCCCGCTCCTCTTTTCATTGATATCATACTCGCACACTCCTCCCCCTCGACATGGTAGGCCTCTCGCACCACCTCCTAGCCGCACCCCTCTCCCCTTGTCTGTCTCTCCGGACCTTATTTGCTTCTAACACATGAATGCATGTATAATTACTGATCTCCCTACATATAGCCTGGTCGACTATAACTCGTTTTCCCCATGCACCGATACACTTACCTTGCTAGTTATGTCTCTCCCTTTCTCGGACACATGACGGCTGATCTTCCTATGTAGTTACGTATGCTTACCACAACCATATCGTCTCCCCTCATCATCCTTGCATACCTCCCGACCCGTCTCTCACACGCACGTGCCTAGACAGACAGACATCCCCCGCCCACTCTTATTGTTATTGCACTCGTACCCTCCGTTTGTCTAGCAGGCCTCTCCCACCATTTGTGAGACGCCACTCCACCACCAACCCTCCGACACTCTACCTTTGTCTTTCTCCCGAGTTTATTCCTGTGCTACACATATCCATGGATGTCGATCGATCTCCCTCAATACATAGCTAGGTCTCTCTCCTTCCCCACACATATATTAGTTGATCGGTCTCTGCCCCCTCCCCCCCCCACACCGATAGTCGAACGTTGTAGGTAGGTATCCATGTGACGGAGAAAAATTGCAGCTCTGCCCTCTTAAATTCTAGTAGGCCAGCCGCCCTGTATCTTTGACGTGGGCAAACACAAATTCGATGGCACTCTTGAAAGCACAAGTGCTCCCTAGGTGGTTTTGGTAATTAATGTCAACATATCTCTTGTTGGACTAACACTTTTATCTAGTATATTTCAGATAAGTTCAACAATGGAGTGGCATGGACTAAAGGATGTGGGAACTTCTTCAAGATGCTAAGGACAAAGGATTGACTCAAGCTTCAAGCTCAAGACTCTTCATTTTACATTTTAGTGGTCCAAGATCACATTGAGTCTATAGGAAAAGCAAATACTATCAAGGAGGGATGAGGTGTTGCTTAATGAGCCTCTTGCTTCGTGTGCTTAGTGATATGCTCCAAAACCCTCAGTTACTTTCCCACTTCCACAAATGACCTAACCCAAAGCCAAAATCGGTCACATCGATACTTTCTATCTGGCGCCACCGATTCCATAAGTCACAGCCACTGCCACAAACCCTAAGCAAATCGGTCTTACCGATAGGGATCTCGGTTTCACTGAGATGGGATTGTAATCTCTCTGTGTATGTCCATTATCAAATCGGTCTCACCGAGTTTGAGAAATCGGTACTACCGAGATTACAATGCAAACTCTCTGGAAAACTTATTTCCAAAATCGGTCTCACCAAGTTTGTGTAATCGGTCCAACCGAGTTTGCCTGACCAACTCTCTGGAAAGCTTATTACCAAATCGGTCTCACCGACTTTGTGTAATCGGTCTTACCGAGATTACGTTATGCCCTAACCCTAATCATATCGGTCTCACCGAGTTGCATTTCGGTCCCACCGAAAATCCTAACGGTCACATTATTTGCTAAATCGGTCTGACCGAGTTTAACGATTCGGTCCCACCGTGTTTGGTATATTGTGTGTAACAGTTAGATTTTGTGTGGAGGCTATATATACCCCTCCACCTCCTCTTCATTCGTGGAGAGAGCCATCAGACTAAACCTACACTTCCAGAATACATTTTCTGAGAGAGAACTACCTACTCATGTGTTGAGGCCAAGATATTCCATTCCTACCATATGAATCTTGACCTCTAGCCTTCCCCAAGTTGCTTTCCACTCAAATCTTATTTCCACCAGATCCAAAACCTATGAGAGAGAGTTGAGTTTTGGGGAGACTATCATTTGAAGCACAAGAGCAAGGAGTTCATCATCAACGCACGATTTGTTACTTCTTGGAGAGTGGTGTCTCCTAGATTGGCTAGGTGTCACTTGGGAGCCTCCGACAAGATTGTGGAGTTGAACCAAGGAGTTTGTAAGGGCAAGGAGATCGCCTACTTCGTGAAGATCTACCGCTAGTGAGGCAAGTCCTTCGTGGGCGACGGCCATGGTGGGATAGACAAGGTTGCTTCTTCGTGGACCCTTCGTGGGTGGAGCCCTCCGTGGACTCGCGCAGCCGTTACCCTTCGTGGGTTGAAGTCTCCATCAACGTGGATATACGATAGCACCACTGAGGGAGTCCTGAACTAGGGGGTGTCCGGATAGCCGGACTATCATCGTCGGCCGGACTCCAAGACTATGAAGATACAAAATTGAAGACTTCTTCCCGTGTCCGGATGGGACTTTCCTTGGCGTGGAAGGCAAGCTTGGCGATACGGATATGTAGATCTCCTACCATTGTAACCGACTCTGTGTAACCCTAGCCCTCTCCGGTGTCTATATAAACCGGAGGGTTTTAGTCTGTAGGACGGACAACCATTACAACAATCATACCATAGGCTAGCTTCTAGGGTTTAGCCTCCTTGATCTCGTGGTAGATCCACTCTTGTACTACCCATATCATCAATATCAATCAAGCAGGAGTAGGGTTTTACCTCCATCGAGAGGGCCCAACACAGGTAAAAACATCGTGTCCCTTGTCTCCTGTTCCCATCCGCCTAGACGCACATTTCGGGACCCCCTACCCGAGATCCGCCGGTTTTGACACCGACATTGGTGCTTTCATTGAGAGTTCCTCTATGTCATCACCGATAGGCTTGATGGCTTCTTCAACCAACAACAACGCAGTCCTGGTTGAGACTTTTCTCCCCGGACAGATCTTCGTATTCGGTGGCTTCGCACTGCGGGCTAATTCACTTGGCCATCTGGAGCAGATCGAAAGCTACGCCCCTGGCCATCAGGTCAGATTTGGAAGCCTAAACTTCACGGCGGATATCCGCGGGGACTTGATCTTCGATGGATCCAAGCCGCAAACAAGCGTGCCACACTGTCACGACGGGCATGATCTAACTCTGCTGCCGGACAATGCCTTGGAGGCCGCACACAAATCCGCTCTGAGCCATAGTTCGGAGCCGGCCGCGCAGATCGAGGACGGGTGGCTCGACACCGCCTCAGGAGCTGCAACTTCCACGGCGATGGAGCCGAACACTGACCTTGTCCCTTATAAAGCTCGTGACTCGAGGTGCCGACTCCCTGCCGGAATCCGAACCTCCTGCGCCCCTGCCAATCGAATCCGATTGGGCGCCGATCATGGAGTTCACCGCTGCGGACATCTTTCAGCACTCACCCTTTGGCGACATCCTAAATTCGCTAAAGCATCTCTCGCTATCCGTAGAGCCCTGGTCGGACTACGGCCAGGATGGTTGGGACGCGGACGATGAAGAAATTCAAAGCCCACCCACCACCCACTTTGTAGCAACTGTCGACGATCTAACAGACATGCTAGACTACGACTTCGAAGACATCGACGGTATGGACGACGATGCCGGAGACGATCAAGAACCAGCGCCTACAGGGCACTGGAAGACCACCTCGTCATACGACATATACATGGTGGACACCCCAAAAGATGGGGACGGCGAAGAAGTAGCGGAGGCAGATTCCTTAAAGAAACAGCCCAGGCGCCGACGTCAGCGGCCCTGCTCTAAATCCCGCCACAGTAAGAATGGAGATTCCGGCACATGAGATAATAACACCCCGAAAGTGTCAAGACAACCCTCCAAAGAAGATTCAGCGTGGAGGATGCGTACAAGCCCTCACGAGAGAGCGGCGGACAAAGAGGTCGAGGATGATAATTACATACCTCCTCCGGAGACGAGGCAAGCCTCGATTTACGGCACTTAATTCGGCTATGCCCGAGGATCCTGTGGAACAAGAGCGTTTCAAACGCAGACTAATGGCCACAACAAATAGCCTAAAGAAAAAGCAGCAGCTTCAAGCTGATCAAGACCTGCCGGCCGACAGATGGACCGAGGTCGTCGCGTCAAGAGTATGAACTCAATGCCCTCAAGAGCTACCCAAAACGCAAGTTGCTCCTCCAGCTTAGAGGAGGAAGCATACATACCTTCATCACCAGCGCTGTCGGCCGACCGACCACCCGTGGTCGCGACAGAGAGGCATCCAGGCCCTCCATCAAGACCGCACCCGGCATCGCCGAAAAGTACGGCCACGGGGAACGCGCGGACTTATGGATATATTGGAGGACAAGGCAAGACAATCTAGATCTATCTATGGATCACGCGGCGCCCACCCACCCGAAATACCGTCGCGCGGATACAACAACTCCAGGCGTGCGAACACAGCAGACAACGCTCCCTTGAGCTACGTCGTGATATTGCTCAATACAGAGGCGCCGCACCCCCGCCATGCTTCACTAACGAAGTAATGGATCATCAAATCCCTGAAGGTTTAAACCCGTAAACATCGAATCCTATGATGGCACAACAGACCCCGCGGTTTGGATCGAAGATTATCTCCTTCATATCCATATGGCCCGCGGCGACGATCTCCACGCCATCAAATATCTCCCGCTTAAGCTTAAAGGACCAGCTCGGCATTGTCTTAACAGCCTGCCCGCAGAGTCAATTGGGTGTTGGGAGGACCTGGAAGCCACATTCCTCGACTACTTCCAGGGCACATATGTGCGACCACCAGACGGCGATGACCTAAGCCACATAATTCAGCAGCCGCATTTAATCGGCCAGCAATTCGACACGGTTCTTAACAAAGAAAATCAAATCGTCGACTGTCCGGATGCAGAGGCCCTCGCAGCCTTCAAACATAACATCCGCGATGAATGGCTGGCCCGGCACCTAGGACAGGAAAAGCCGAAATCCATGGCAGCCCTCACATCATTAATGACCCGCTTCTGTGCAGGAGAGGATAGCTGGCTAGCACGCAACAACAACCTCAGTAAAAATGCCGGCAGTCCGGATACTAAGGACCACAATGGCAGGTCGCGTCGAAGCAAAAACAAACGCCGCGTTAACGGCGACAACAATAAGGATATGGCAGTCAATGCCGGATTCCGAGGCTCCAAACCCGGTCAGCAGAAGAAGCCATTCAAAAGAACTACTCCGGGTCCGTCCAATTTGGACCGAACACTCAACCGCTCTTGCCAGATACATGGCACCCCCGAAAAACCAGCTAACCACACTGAGGGAGTCCTGGACTAGGGGGTGTCTGGACAGCCGGACTATCATCGGCAATCGGACTCCAAGACTATGAAGATACAAGATTGAAGACTTCGTCCCGTGTCCGGATGGGACTTTCCTTGGCGTGGAAGGCAAGCTTGGCGATACGGATATGTAGATCTCCTACCATCGTAATCCGACTCTGTAACCCTAGCCCTCTCCGGTGTCTATATAAACCGGAGGGTTTTAGTCCGTGGGGCGGACAACCATTACAACAATCATACCATAGGCTAGCTTCTAGGGTTTAGCCTCCTTGATCTCGTGGTAGATCCACTCTTGTACTACCCATATCATCAATATCAATCAAGCAGAGTAGGGTTTTACCTCCATCGAGAGGGCCCAACACGGGTAAAACATCGTGTCCCTTGTCTCCTGTTACCATCCGCCTAGACGCATAGTTCGGGACCCCCTACCCGAGATCCACTGGTTTTGACACCGACATTGGTGCTTTCATTGAGAGTTCCTCTGTGTCATCACCGATAGGAAGGATGCCTCCTCCCGTCTTCAAGGACGGTATTTTCGCCAAAGGAGCCTTGGCCGCCGGCCAAACTATCCGGCTAGGTGGTTTTCTTATGACCGCCTGTCCGGACACCACTTCGACAATGACCTCTCAGGTAGTCAAAAGCAATCTTCACGTCAGCTCGGAATTCGCCGAGCGGCTGGATCTAATAGAGCTCTCATCCGTAAACGAGCTCTTGGATCGCATCGCCACCCTGGGAGTCGCTACAGACTACAATCAGATTGGGCTTAAAACCGATCTGAGAGAGATCAACTCTCCCCGGGTCACCCACCACGTTGCAGTGGTAGAGGAACAACGCGCGACTCTTCTCCTGTATTGAAAACTAGTCATGTCCGGGCTCCCAAACCCTCCATGCCGGATTCCCGCGGAGGGACGGACTTCAATCAAGCACTGAACCTAAAGTCAGGCATCGGACCGGACTCGTTGGACAACGTCCAGCAATCCAAGCTTCCAAATTTGGAAACTTTACGGCCCTTGAGCCTCGAGATGGGTAGGGTTCCGGACTTAATTCCACCCACCCACCCAGACATATGCGATCTATCTCTAATCCGGCAAGAGCCCGCTGAAACAAAGACATCACTATCGGGCGATTCCTCCCAGTTATGAACAGGATAAAGGACTGCCGAGAGGAAAACGCAATCTCAATTTTTTGCAATAATTGCACGGACGAGGGAATCTTGAACGCCGTCAGCCGTCGTGAAATCACACGCCGCCGACCAAGGCGTCCATAGTACGAAAGTATCTTGTGGCGATGGAGAGTTTCCTGATAACCGAAAATAAGTTTTGGGACAATCCGCCCCAATACAACCCTAGTCCGCAACAAAAGGGTGCATTACACTCGTGCACCGGTACAAAAACCAAAAAGCAAAAACCCCACAAAGGGCACGGAACGCATCGAGGGATGGCTTAGCGGACCCTGTAAAATTCACAGTACAGAGGGCGCCATCCCAACACATAGCCTTCGAGCATGGTGGATATTACGGCAGGTGGCCAAAAGTGGCGAGGAGCTTCTAGCCCCGGAAGACCACTCCAACAATACCGGTACGGTATCAACAGTCTTCGAGACTTTCACATCAAATAATATGCGGAAACGAACAATCCGCAGCCTCGCCGAAGTCTACCAAGTAGCAACAACAAATCCATGGAGCAACACAGCCATCACCTTCAATGCCAGCGATGAACCTAAATTCCGAACAGCCCGAGCACCAGCCGCACTGGTACTTAGTCCAATAGTGGACGGCTTTCGACTTACCAAGGTCCTCATGGATGGCGGCAGCGAATTAAACCTCATCTACAAGGAAACTCTTCAAAAAATGGAAATAGACTGGAGTCGCATTGAGCGAAGCAGCACAACCTTCAAAGGAATAATCCCTAGCCGGGAAGCGCGCTGCACCAGAAAAATCACACTCGATGTGGTGTTCGCTCACGGACAATTACAGATCCGAAGAAGTCACGCTCCAAGTGGCCCCATTCAACAAATGGATATCGCGCTATATTAGGACGAGAGGCATTCACAATTTTTCAAGCCGCACTTCATTACGGGAACATGAAGCTCAAAATGCAGGCCCGCGGAATCATCACTCTCGTTAGTGATCCGGACATAGCACTCCGCCAATAACAAGACAACCGCATTAGCCCCGGAGGCACTATCCAAGCCCTAGCGGCAGAAGAACTCACCGCACTGCGCTCTCATCAGAATAGGGACGATGTGATACTCGATAAGAGATCCAACTCCACCTCCTTTAAACCAGCGTGCATTTAAATAGTAAAATTCCAGGTCCATCCAACGGACCCAACAAAGACGGCCTCCATCGGGCACAGCTTGAACCTCGATGTAGACGCCAAGATCGCGAGAATTCCTTTGGAAAAATTGGGACATTTTCGCCGGCACCCTTCGGATATGCCCGAATCCCATGCAGATTAAGCGTAACACAGCCTAAACATCCTAAAGGATTCAAGCCACCAAACAGGCTCTTCGACAATTTTCCGAACCCAAAAGACAGGCAATGGGAGAAGAGCTAGCCAAATTATTGGAAGCCGGATTCATCAGAGACATCAAACATCCGGATTGGCTAGCAAACCAGGTAATGGTACCAAAGAAGGACAAATCCTGGCGCCTATGTGTCGATTTTAAAGACCTCAACAAGGCCTGCCCAAAGGATCCCTTCCCCCTCCCCCACATCGACCAGATAATCGATGCTACCGCAGGACACGATTCATTGTGCTTCCTTGACGCGTACTCCAGCTACCATCAAATTGAGATGGCGGAAGCGGACCAAGCCGCAACGGCATTCATCACTCCATATGGACCATTCTGCTTCAACACGATGCCCTTCGGACTCAAGAACGCCGGCGCAACATATCAGCGATGATTCAAACATGTCCGCTACCCAGACGGCAAAACAAGAGAGGCATCGAGACGACGAGTCGCCAAAACCAAACACGTTGAAACTCTAGTAGACAACTTGAGGCTCACATTCGACAACCTCAGAGCATATGACATCAAGTGAATCCGGAAAATGCGTGCGCATCACCGGCGGAAAACTCCCAGGCTTCATGGTGTCCGGTAGAGGAATTGAAGCAAATCCAGCCAAGATCCGAGCTCACACACCTAGATATTCCAAAAGACCTCAAACAAATACAAAATTGATCGATGTGTGGCGGCTCTAAGCCGCTTTATCTCCCGCCTAGGAGAAAAGGCATTGCCCTCTATCGCCTCCTTAGGCGCACCAACACTTCGAGTGGACGGATGCCGCCACGGCCGACTCAAGAAATAAAAGCCGATTGGCAACAACCGTCTGGCTGCGCCCAACCCGGGCGAACCAATGTTGTTATACATCGCGCAACACATCAAGTTGTAAGCGCAGATTGCCGTTGAACGAGAGATGTAAGGGCATAAATTCCCTCTTCAAAACCAAAGGTACTACGTATCCACTGTGTTAACCCCCTGCAAGTCCCTTTACCCGCACTATCAAAAGATAGCGTATGCGGTGTTCATGGCATCCCGGAAGCCCCGACGATACTTTCAAGAGTGTTCGATAACAGTGGCCTCCGAAGTACCCCTCAACGACATTATAAACAACCGCGACGCGATGGGCAGGATTGCAAAATGGGCCATTGAGCTCTTACCATTCGATATAACTTACAAACCTCGGCGAGCTATAAAGTCACAAGTTTTGGCGGACTTTGTCGCTGAATGGACCGAAGCCGAACTCCCTAAAGAGTACGGCGCATACTCCAATTGGATTATGCACTTCGACGGCTCTAAAATGTTGGCACGATTGGGGGCTGGCATCGTATTGACGTCCCCAACCAGGGACACATCCCAATACGTACTTCAGATAATGTACACGGACTCCAACAACGCAGCCGAATACGAGGCCCTTTTACATGGCCTTCGGATGGCAATCTCCATGGGCATTCAACGCCTAGAGGTGCGCGGGGATTCAAACCTTGCAATATCCCAAGTAAATGGAGACTTTGATGCCCAGGATCCGAAAATGGTAGCATATTGTAACGCTGTCCTAAAAATGTCAGCTCGGTTTGAAGGACTTGAATTCCACCACGTAGCAAGGGATAATAACCAGCAGCCGACGTACTAGCATGCATCGGCGCAAAACGTGATGTTGTCCCTCCTAACATCTTCCTGGAATGGCTCTTTAAGCCATCCGTACTATGGGAAGAGGAGTCCGGAAATAACAAACCGGAACAGCCGCACCAACCGACACAGAGCAATCTGACATAACCGGCGATTCAGCCGATGAAATAACACCTTCAGCCCACGAAATAATGGCAGTAATCGCCCGTGGATGAGCCATTCCTAGCCTACTTGCTTAGGCAGAACTCCCGAAGACCAAAATGAGGCCCGCTGCATAGTTCGGCGATCTAAAGCCTACAAGGTCCATGAGGGAGAACTTTATAAGAAAAGCACAACCGGAGTCCTTCAAAGGTGTATCTCCGAAGAAGAAGGGCGAAACCTTCTGGCTAAAATTCAAGCCGGACTAGGCGGACACCACGCCGCAGCTCGGGCCCTTGTAGGAAAGGCATTCCGTATAGGATTTTATTGGCCGACGGCCCGGGCAGATGCTCAGGACTTAGTCCAAAGATGCGTCGGTTGTCAGCTCTTTGCTAATCAGAGCCATATGCCACCCACCACCCTCAAAACTATACCCATTACCCGCCATTCATGTCCAGGGGCTTGACATGGTTGGACCCTTAAAGGGGAACCCACAAGCAAAGGTACCTATTGGTCATGGTGGATAAATTCACCAAATGGATAGAGGCCAAGCCGCTTAAAACGGCAGAGTCCCACCAGTGATAGACTTCATATCCGGGTAGTACACCGTTATGGTGTCCCCAAAGATCATCACCGATAACGCACGAACTTCATGGCCGATTAGGTTAAATCATGGTGCAAAAATACGGGCATTAACCTCGATTACGCTTCGCCTATCATCCTCAAACCAACGGTCAAGTGGAACGAGCGAACGGTCTAATAATGAGCGGCATTAAACCCGGACTAGTGCGGTCACTTACGAGATCCGACACGACCGGGTAGAGGAGCTCGACCCGTACTCTGGGGCTGCGGACAACGCCCAACCGCATTTCACCGGAATCACACCATTTTTATGGTATACGGCGCAGAGGCGCTTACGCCTGCGACATCATTCATGACTCACCTCGAAAAGCGCATGTACGAAGAAAGAGAAGCCGAGCTGGATCGGCAGGACAGCTTGGACGCATTGAGGAAGAACGTGACGCCGCCAAGGCTCGCTCCGCATTCTATCGCCAGCAGGCTCAAGATATCAAAGCGCAGAAGCACGGGCCAAGACTTACAACGTTGGCGAACTAGTTCTACGCTCGCGGACAAGAAAAAGACAAACTCAAGCCCAAATGGGAGGGCCCTTTCATTATCGATCAAGTCCTGACCGGCGGAGCGCACTGCCTACTTAAATGCGCTTGGACAACAGACTCGAGCCGAACCCATGGAACGCAGCCCGCCTCAAGATTCTATGCCTAGCGCCGACTAAGAGTTCGCCCCTTCCCCGTCCAAATTTTTACACTTAAGCTGTCTTTTGTTTCTCTTTCTTCTCTCAACCCTTTTTCTAAAAAGCCCTTAAAGGCCTACTTGCGCATCGTTCGCACACACTTGATGTGCCATCCGCACTCATAATACCTGGGGGCTTCTTTACCAGAAGCTTAATTATAAGGGCTTCATGCCCGGCACATGTGTCAGGCTTCCACATGTACCTTTTATTCACCATTATATGCATCGATATGACTTAAGTTTTGGCCAAGCTGGGTTGCCTGGCTCTTGTGCTTACCCCTACATTCTCGATTGTTCGGCTAGGAGGTAAAGGGAGCACCTCTGTGATTGCTACTGCCGGGTCAGCCGGATGTGTACCTCAGACTAGGTGAAGCCGAAAGCTAGCGTTCTTAAGGGAATATTCGGTCGGTGACTTGAAAGATGATTTTTTACCTACTTATTTATCTGCCCCGGATGTTTTTCTCGCTTTTTCGCAGTCCGCACATGCACTTTAGGGCATGTCTCCCGTGAAAGGAACCCTTAACGGAACTATTCTCCCGGAAGATGTTTCTTACTAACCATGTAATATAACATAACTAGTTGGGCACTTGTCCGATAAAGCACTAATGACCCCTACGCCTAGTCTCCATGCATACCCGGTTGTTTCTTAACCGAGAAGGTATTCGGACACACTCGGACTCTAGGGTCCCGAGGTTGAAGCGAAAAAGGTCGGCAAAGACAAATGATCTACAATCCGCTAGAAGGCATTTTACATGTCATTTTAAAATACATTGTCAAATCTCTCGATGTATTCCTCCTCAATCCCGCCTAACAGTCTGTCTAATTTACAGATCCGTTGGGAAAACTTAGCGCCAACTCTACTTGGCGTATACTAAACTCACAGGATCTCCTTCCCATCGGGCCCCACAGTGTCCGACCTCGCCATGTGGTTGGGATCCACCTTCTTGTACCGCGTCTTCACCATGGCCCAAGGCTCCACGGCACCTTGGCGGCAGTCAAATCTTCCATAAATGTAAGCGCTGCCGCACTCTCAAGCTTCTCCGCAAGCTCCCCAAGGCCCTCGGGTAGGGAGAGGGCTGGCCATAAAGCCCGGACGACGACGCCATTGCTGCCGAACTCGTTCGAGCAGCTGCAACAACTTCGGAAGTTGATCACCCGCTGATTCGGGCATCTCCTCCAGCAGGCGACACAGTGAGTATACCTACAAGACATATTTTGTCAATTGACTTCCTCGCCAACTTTTCTTTTCAAAGGAGTTCGCCAAGCACTTACTATAGATGCCGCGACGAAGCGCTGATTCTCCTTAACGAAGCTGCATAGCTCGGCCCGAACACCTTTCAGCTCTTCTCCGAGCTGGGCGTGGGCATCCTGGAGCTTGTTCCTTTCTGCTACACCTTATTCAGCACCTCTCGCCGCCTTCACCGCGCGCAGAGTTCTTGCTATCCGGATCTTGTCCGCAAGACTGCAATGTCATTATTAGACTTGCGCGCACGCCGCACACCACTTATCTTTTTAAAATAATGTGTTACCAGGAGGGGTCTCTTTGTTTCCTCCTGCGGCAGCAAGTGAGGCCTCGAGTTGGGCCTTGCACTCTTGCAGCTCCCGAGACAGCTTGGGTATTCTTCTCCGTAAGATCCTCAGAGTTTCAAATGATCCTTAAATCGTTAATATAACTACTTTAAGTCTCGGGGCTACTGCATATACAACTATTAAATTCTTTTACCCGTATGTCTTTTACATACCGCTCCGTGTCTCGGTCAAACCATCTTGAGCAGCACGGAGGTGCGCGTCCCAGCGCTAAAGGCATTCAATGCCTCAGGGAGAAGCACGTCACGAAAAACTGGTGGCGGCGCTGTGGTTCATGGCGCTCCACCTCGAGACTTGGTGGCGGACGATCTGCCGGCATCCTCCGTTGAGGAGTATCCGCTCACGCCTTGCGCCGCCTCCCCCTCGCACCAGTGCCGGAGCACGGCTGGTAGAGGTTGGATTGGCAACCTCTAGCCCGCAGTCCGGCGGGCGCTTTTTCTCCTACAAAAGTCATGCGCACTCAAACGCTTCCTAGGAACGTTGCTCTAAATAACAAACTGTGAGCTATACCTTTGCAGCGACGTTTCGATCCGCGCCACACTCCTTTTCCGCCATCTTGGGCCGGATGACTTCTGCTGGTCACCGCCCATGGCTCGGCTTCCACCTTGGGCGCCTCGCAAAGCGCCATCGTATACGGTGGTCGAAATGAGCAAGGAAGGAATAATGGTGTCGACTTCGTCACAATCACCGAAGCCGATATAGTCCAGGTAGTCACCGTAATGGCAACTAAAGCATTATCCATGCTGAATCGTGGAACACCCGCCGATTAGCTCCACCTTTATGTCTCGATCCTCTTCGAGGCCGGATCCAGGATCTCTCGGATCCTCGGGTTGCGGACCGACTAAGCATGCCTCTCCACAACCCGGCGCAGCTCTGCGCCAAAGCATAATATAAGAAACTTAAAACTTTGAAAGCATGGGACGGGCACACAAAGTGTTCGCTACCCAACGCCGAGGGTTATTCATGGAGAACCCATTCGACGGGCTCGCCCGAGGAAATCCTCCTTCTCCCCTTGTACAGGCGGACAGATCTCCGCCAGTCTTCGCCGATCCCGCCCCTTGCGCCATGACGGGTGGCATCGCCCTCCCGCTGAAATCCCACATAGGGTGGCCCTCAGATCGCAGCGGCTGCACCCCCGCATAATGCACGTTGTCATGACTCCAATCATGGTCAACCCGAATGGGCCAAGAATCTTATCCGCCCATCAAATAATGGACGCTCTTGTCTTCCTCCAAATGGGCTCTGTGGGCGCCACCGAGGCGCTTCTTCAAAGGAGCATTATCAACTCCGGAGGCCGATTCAACAGAGTCCGCAGCGGAGCGCCTTCTATATAAACCATTCTCAAGGCCAGCCTTGGACGCTTTCTTAGGGGTTCCGGATAGATATCCGTCCCGGCGATGCGCCAAATTTCGCACCGCCCACTTGATATATGGACCCTCGTGAGAGCGGGCACAAGGCGTAACAACCTCTTCCACAAAGGCAAAATGGGGCTCAACACCCAGAATAGCTCGCAAAGAGCTACGTAACCCATGATATGCGTGATAGAGGTGGGCGAGGGTGATGGAGCTGAGTCCGTAGAACTCCGGAGCCCGCGAGGAACGAATGTATAGGAAATCCGAGCCCCTTATCGATAGGGGACGAAGCATACCCGCTCCCTTTGTTGGGATTTGGGGTAGCCTTACGCTTGCCTCCCACCTTGGTAGGTGGCCAACCCGCTCAAACCGAACCATGAAGGCCGGAGGAGATATCCTTCGCTGGAGCGCCACCACTCGTTGTGCGGGATGTAACATCTCCTCCAATCTCCCCGGCAGAGGGCTGGGCGCGAGAAGAGGATCCGCGCCAACGGTCCATGATGGAATGGATTCTTGGTCAAGCGCCTGATGAGTACTCATGAAGGAAGATGGTGTGATTTGGATCTCGACTCTTGCCTCTTATAGGCGATTCTTTGCACAGCTAGGTGGTAAAACATAAAGATACCTCGCTTTTCGCATTAGTGCGCGACGTGGAAGATGGCCATTATTGGGCGTGGAAGCCAAGAAGCGCAACATTGATAAGGAAGCCGACATCGCTCGCGGTACATGGAACTTAAGGAGAACCCGCTTTGCAACGCCAAGACTATAAATGCGCTGGACTTATCGCCATTGAAGCCTGGTTCGGGAGCTACCGAGGAGTCTGGACTAGGGGTGTCCGGACAGCCGACTATCATCGTAGCCGGACTCCAAGACTATGAAGATACAAGATTGAACACTTCGCCCGTGTTCAATGGGACTTTCCTTGGCGTGGAAGGCAAGCTTGGCGATACGGATATGTAGATCTCGTACCATTGTAACCGACTCAGGTAACCCTAGCCCTCTCGGTGTCTATATAAACCGAGGGTTTTAGTCCGTGGGACTGACAACCATTACAACAATCATACCATAGGCTAGCTTCTAGGTTTAGCCTCCTTGATCTCGTGGTAGATCCACTCTTGTACTACCCATATCACCAATATCAATCAAGCAGGAGTAGGGTTTTACCTCCATCGAGAGGGCCCAACACAGGTAAAAACATCGTGTCCCTTGTGTCCTGTTACCATCCGCCTAGACGCACAGTTGGGACCCCTACCCAAGATCCGCCGGTTTGACACCGACACACACCAACAGAGATTGTTGGGTATTCAAGCGAGCGAGCAAGTTAATTGTCGAAAACAATGACAAGGGGCTGCACAACGATGACGAGGAAGAGACCCGCCACCGAGCAAGAGAGGATGTAGGGCTTCCCCCACAAGTGCGGACGGTAAACATGATATACGCAACCCACATACCCAAGAGGGAGCGGAAGCGCACTAAGGGACGATATGCGATGGAACCATCGCCCAAGTTCAATCCATGGTCCTCTTGCCCGATCACTTTCGATCGAAGAGACCATCCGACCAAGATCCGCCATGGCGGATTCGCCGATTGGTTTTAGACTCAATCGCCAATGGATTTCACCTCACGAGTCCCGATGGACGGCGGCAAGTAGCTCTAACCTGCTTTATCGATACAAAGGCGCAAGATGGGCATAGACCCTCAAGGATTAAACCTACAAAGACGACCTTCAAAGGCGCCATACCGTGTTGAGGCCAACTATGACAGCTCACCACACCGAAGTGGTCTTCGGATCCCGAATAATTTTCGGCGAGGAGTTAATCTTCGACATAGTTCCGTTCCGCAGCGGCTATCACGCTCTGCTCGGACGAACCACATTCGCAAAGTTCAACGCGGTGCCGCATTATGCATACCTCAAGCTCAAGATGCCAGGCCCTCGTGGAGTCATCACGGTCAACGAAAATATGGAACGCTCCCTCCGAACGGAGGAACATACAGCGCTCGCGCGGCGGCGGCTGAGCAGCCTTCTAAGGCAATTATCGAGTCCGGCCGTTAAACGACCGGACACGGCCAAACGCGCCCGGAGCAACATCAATCAAGACCACCTGGCACGTTCCGAGCACGCGTAGCAATGCGGTCCCAACCCCAGCCCTCGCATGATTGCAAGACCACTCTCCACGTACATCATTACGCTCTGGAGATACCATGGGCATAGGGGGGGCACGACCACAACAGACCTAGAGTGCGGCTCGACCACACCAGGGGCTCCCAAGTGTGTCGCTCTTTTTTTTATTTTCCTTCTTTTTATACACAGACTCCGCTCATCGAGGCCTGTCCGTGGCGAACTCCGCCGAACTCACGATGCAACAGCCAGGGAGGGACAAAGGCTGCGCCAACACTCGTGTGGTCTCCATTACGAGCATTAAATTTGTTAAATACACCATTCCGCAGCCCACCCTCGAGGGGACATGCTTAATTAGTCCAATCCCTTGCTTACGTGACTATTTGTATCACTCTGCACTCATAGCAGAATTCCTTGGATAAACAATGCATTACCTTTTGCCTATAATTGCATTACCTTTTTTACATATATGTTCATTAATGACATCTTGCTCCCGTATATTTTGGTACGGCCGAATACACCAGGGGCTTATGTTCCCCGCATTATGGTGTGATAAGTCCGAACACTTTCACAAGTGCGGCACCCCGAACTTATAGCATTATATGAATCGGCTCCGAATCATGTCTTGGGTAAATAGTTGGGTTTGCCGGGCTCCCATGTTTTGGTACCTTATGTTCCGCTCGTCGGCTAAGGTAGCACTGGAGAACCATCGCGATTGCGCCCGGTTGAGCTGGGCGAGCGCCTCAGTGGAGAAAGCTAAAACTGACTGTCATGATAAGGCGAGAGACTGGTCGCTGTTCGAGAGGTTTTTTCGAGTCCCTAAAGACTTACGCCGCTTCGAGCGAAGAACCGGATAATGTCCGGCCAAGGCATGGATAGCGCCCCGAACTTGGTCTTTCGAATACTAGGGGCTTCGCCGAAATTTAAAATTATAGAATTCTATGGCTAAGTGAGAGTGTTCAAGCATTATAAGTCCGGTTGCCTTGTTCGTTGTGTTGAGCACCTCCTAGATGGACCCAAAATGGGAACAAGAGTGCTCAAGTTTATCCCAACACCCCAAAGACTCGTGGCATGGGGGCTGAAGCCGACGACTTGCCATCTCTCGATTTAATAAACGGCCGCATAGAAGTTAATATTTTAAATCAATAAGCATTGCTTAGCGATATGAACAAAGTTTTCAGCGCATGACAGGATAACACATTGCGAAGTTTACTCAATAATTACATCTCGGGGCACTCATCCGCAATCTTACGGGCACCCTTCAGGACAGTCTTATAGTACATCTCGGGCGTACGATACTCCTTGCCCGCTGGCGACGCGTCGGTGATAAGCCTCTCCACATCCAGCCTGCCCCAATGCACCTTTGCGCGGGCAAGGGCCCGACGGGCACCTTCAATACAGGCAGAGCGCTTGATGACTTCCACCCAGGGGCATGCATCCACCAGCCGCCGCACGAGGCCAAAGTAGCTCTCAGGCATGGCCTCTCCAGGCCACAACCGGACTATGAGGCCCTTCATGGCCTGTTCAGCTACCTTGTGGAGTTCGACCAGCTGCTTCAGCTGGTCGCTAGGGGGCACCGGATGTCCGGCCTAAGCATACTGAAACCAGAAAACCTTCTCCGTTGTGCTCCCCTCCTCGCCACAGTAGAATGCGGCGACATCAGACACACTGCGAGGCAAATCTGCAAACACCCCTGGAGAGCTCCGAATTCGGGTAAGTAACAGGTAATTTACATTAACATGCTTGCTTTGCAGGAAAAATGCCTTACCCGCCGCTATTTTCTTCATCGCCTCAATCTCCTAGAGGGCCTTATGGGCCTCGGCCTTAGCGGCTTTGGCGCTTTCAAGGGCCGAGGCAAGCTCGGACTCTCGAGTCTTCGAGTCACGCTCCAAACTCTCATGCTTTTCCATGAGAGCCTGGAGCTCTTGCCGCACCTCCGCCACCCGCGCCTCCTGCTTCTCTCGCTCCGTCTGCTCATGGCAAGATTATGCTCGACACGGACACGGCCTCCTTCAGGTTGCCACCTCGTTTGTGGCCCCTACAGTACCCACGTTATCCTTGTTATTTTCATTGCAACCAAAATCCTTTTCTGTAAGGTACAAATTTAAAGATGGTATTACTCACCTTCTTTGTCCTCGAGCCGCTTCTTGGCAAGGCCGAGCTCTTGCTCGGACCGCTCGAGGTCCTGCTTCAACGCACCGACCTCCGCAGTCAGTGCGGCAGAGGTCAGCAGCGCAACCTGCAAACCCATATTGACACAATTTTTAGCACTCCTGCGTATATCTTTTTTAGATCCTCAATAAGGTTTTTCTTTCCGAACACCGAACGAGCATCAGGGGCTACTGTCTATGCGGTATTACATTACATATTTTTAAACTTCTTACCTCAAAGCCTATTAGAAGGCTACTGCAGGCTTCGGTCAGCCCGCTCTTGGCGAGCTGAACCCTCTGAATCACCGCACTCATGATAGTGCGGTGTTCTTCCTCGATGGAAGCGCCTTTGAGCGCCTCCAACAAGTTGTCCGGCGCCTCCGGTTGGACGGAGGCCGCCAATGTCACGGTCTTTCCCTTCTTGCGAAGGGGCCGCCTGCCGGACTCTAAAACCACTGCGGGTTTCGGCGTGGAGTCTGGTGCAAAGTCTGGGAGGCTGCCTTGTGGCGCCTCCGGAGCCTCCTCCTGATGGGTCCCTTCCTGGGATCCCACCTCGGCATCCTCAGCGTCGCGAGGGGTGGAGGCAGTCGGGATGGAATCTACATCCGACGGAGCCAACGACCCGCTCGATGAAGCGGGGAGATCATCATCGGCCGAACTGTAGGCAGCGTGCGACATTAGAAGGACACAATGTGACACAAAAGAGAAATTATAAATCATTCAGGAATCCGGATACTTACGATCTTGCTGGAGGACTAGCCCTTGAGGGCCACTCTTCGTCGCCAATGTTGGCGTTGGCGGAGCTGTCCGGGGGAATAGTCCTTCCCCTCTTGGACCCTTCGGCCTCCCCTGTTGGGGAAGCCTTCCTCTTCCTCTCTCCTTCCTCTGGGAGAGAGTCCTCTTTCTCCTCCTCCTCTTCGGGGGAGGAGTCCGCCTCGGAGCCATCGGACGATGAGTGCGATATCACCTGGCGCTGGGAACTTCTGCGAGTTCCCGTGGCCTTTTTCTTGGCCTTCTTCTCGGGCACCACATAGAGTGCCGGGACCAGCCGCCCCGTTAAGCGGGCGTCCGCTGGGTCTTCGGGAAGGGGAGCCGGGCAGTCTACATGTCTAGACGTCCTCTACCAGTCCTGTCAAAGGCATTGGGAGTTTTAGATCCCACATAGAGTCAAACTATGAAAGAAAACAACTGTCCCATAGAGGATAACGAAGCATACCTCACCGGCCGGGCGCTTGGTGCTGAATTCGCGATCTTCAGTCGCGGACGCGGGGGCTTCTCCGCCCTTGAACAACACCCTCTAGACGGCTTCATACATCGTGTCGAAGAGCCCGCCCAGAGTCTGGTGTTGTGCCGGATCGAACTCCCACAGGTTGAAGGCCCGTTGTTGGCAGGGGAGAATCTGGCGGATGAGCATGACCTGGATCACATTGACAAGCATATGCTTCTTGTTCACCAGGGTCTGAAGACAGGACTGGAGTCCCGTCAGCTCCTCCGAACTGCCCCATAGCAAGCCCTTCTCTTTCCAGGAGGTGAGCTGCATCGAAATACCAGATCTAAACTCGGGGGCCGCCGCCCATTTTGGGTCACACAGCTCGGTGATGTAGAACCACCCCGATTGCCATCCCTTGATGGACTCCACGAAGGCCCCTTCGAGCGGATGACGTTGGGCATCTTGCCCAACATGGCGCCTCCGCACTCGCTTGATGCCCTTCACTACCTTCGCTTGACGTTGAAGGTCTTGAGCCACAAGACGGCGGGGCCGGATGCAGAGGAAGGTTTCGCATACGCACGATAAACGCCGAGATGTTGAGGATGAAGTTTGGTGCCAGATCATGGAAATCCAGGCCGTAATAGTACATGAGCCCCCGGACAAAAGGATGTAACGGGAAGCCCAGTCCGCAGAGGAAGTGGGGAAGGAATACGACCCTCTCATGGGGCCTGGGGGTGGGGATGAGCTGCCCCTTGTCGGGCCGCCGGTGCGCGATGTCGCCGGAAAGGTATCCGGCGTTGCGCATTTTTGCGATATGCTCCTCCGTAATGGAGGAGGCCAACCATTTGCCTCCCGCTCCGGACATGGTCGGAGAAGGTCGAGATGAGATGCGCGGACTTGGGCGCTGGAGCTCGAGGGTGCGGAAGATGGATAAGCAAAGGAGGAAGAAGGTGTAGGTAAAAAGAGTAGATCCTTATCCCCTTATATATGGGCGGACGAAAACTATGCGTCCCCACTGGCCTGGTAAAACTCGCTTATCTCCCAAGCACCACCATCCATGGCGCGGTTGGGTTACCCACGTCCGTATTGATGAGAATCCCGGAATAAGGGGAACACGATCTCTGCTTCGACAAGACGTGCCAAGGAAACCGCTTCGCTAAACGCGCTGAGGTGGTATAATAAAAAACAATTCAAGTAAGGGCTTGGAAGTGGCGTGACGTCATGCTACAAAATACGTCAGCAGATTGAGCATGTGTGTATATTATTCTCTCTGCGGTGGAATGTGGAAATTATTTTGCAGAGCCGGACACTATCCTGGTGTTTATAATCTTCTATGAATTATTCGGAGGAGGAACCCGCCTTGCAATGCCGAACAATATGCGCGCCGGACTCATCGTCATTGAAGCCTGGTTCAGGGGCTATGAGGGAGTCCTGGACTAGGGGGTGTCCGGATAGCCGGACTATCATCGTCGGCCGGACTCCAAGACTATGAAGATACAAGATTGAAGAGTTCGTCCCGTGTCCGGATGGGACTTTCCTTGGCGTGGAAGGCAATCTTGGCGATACGGATATGTAGATCTCCTACCATTGTAACTGACTCTGTGTAACCCTAGCCCTCTCCGGTGTCTATATAAACCGGAGGGTTTTAGTCCGTAGGACAACAACCATTACAACAATCATACCATAGGCTAGCTTCTAGGGTTTAGCCTCCTTGATCTCGTGGTAGATCCACTCTTGTACTACCCATATCATCAATATCAATCAAGCAGAGTAGGGTTTTACCTCCATCGAGAGGGCTGAACACAGGTAAAAACATCGTGTCCCTTGTCTCCTGTTACCATCCGCCTAGACGCACAGTTCGGGACCCCCTACCCGAGATCTGCCAGTTTTGACACCGACAACCACCTATCGGAACCACGCCAAAAACATCTGTGTCTCCAATTGCGTTTGAATCCTCCAAACCCTTCCCTTTACTTTCTTGCAAGTTGCATGCTTTACTTTCCGCTGCTCATATACTGTTTGCATGCTTGCTTGATATGTATTGTGATTGTTGAAATTATGCTTAAACTCCACTTAAACCCAAAGAATCTTAAAAACTGCAACTTTGATACTTAGTGTCTAATCACCCCCCTCTAGACACCTCTTCTCAAGGTCCTACAACTCTTTATCCACCCCGCAGCCACACACTTCATCCCTGTTTTCAATTCTATCGATATCTCACGTCCATGACTCCGTTTCACACACATTGCATATGTTACTTTTTTTGTTTGAGATATCATCAACACATTGCCTTTGTTTCACACAAACCATCTCTCTCACCCCCACCCACGTATGTACCTGCACCTAAAGAAGAGGTGCATGCAGGACGCACGTACTCACGTCTCATTGCTGGCCACACCAGTGCGGGTATACGGTGGAGTTCGTTTCTGTACGAGAAGGCAGCCCACGTGATAATTTGACGCGTGTAGCCGTTGTTTACTCGAAGGAGGGTCGGGTACCACACCTAGACGAAACAAAGTTCGATTTGACGCGTTAGTATTAAATAAAGTTATATATTCCTCAATGGCACATACGGAATATAATAGGATTGTCGTGGGGAAAATGGAAAAATGGGTTTGTCTCTCGTCACACCATCTCACACAAGGCGGTGGTGGCCTCTCTCTCTCAGTGTTGGTCAGTGATCCGGCCGCATCCCGTCCACCGGCGGAAAGGGAGGATGTGCATCGTCTCTCCATTCGATGGTGTTGAGGTAGCACGTTCCGATCTGCGGTACCTGTCGTTCTCTCTGACCAAGCTCTGGCGCGTAGGGACTTCGCCACTTGCTCGTTGCCGTAGTATGGGCAGATCCCGGCCACCGGCTCCCTCCTAGTAACATCCCGACGACCCTCATGTACAGCTTCCTCCGGCCTTGCTCCACTACCCATCTTCCCACGTTGCTGCATGCGGATCTTCTTTAGTTGTTTGCTTAAAATGTATCTCGGCCGGCGTACTTTCCATCTTGCAATCTCGTCCTCAAACCATTTTTGATAAACCACCATGTGCTATCTTTCCCTTATTACATGGAATATGCTTCTTTTTTGTCGGTGTATGTGTCTTCAATTCGTGTTATTGGGCACTAATTGTTTCCTTTCTACCTCCTTTTGCAAACAGGGCTATCCATTTTCACCTCGTTGCTATTGCGACCTTTTGGTGAACTGCCTAAATCACTTTTTGTTAAGAGTGTTTTGTGCAGTTCTGCCAAAATGTCACACGGGCAACGTTTTTACATTTCTATGGGACTGCAGAAAGGGAGATTGGTTTTGCTATCCTCCTCATCCAACTCCGTGCCTAATCTTCTCCAACAAGTGGTTAGTCCTAAAGAGAGACCATAGAGGTGATCGACTTCTATTTGTGTGTGTTATGTTTCATCATCTATTTCCACCATTATTGTAATCATACTGACTGGATATCTTTGCAAATAGGGATGGTCCGCTCGATTTTAGTGGAGCTGCACAAAATGATCGGAATGTGGTGTCCTCCATACACCTCTTTTTTGGCTACAGAGCTGGGTGAAACTAGCTGCCAAGCAATGAACACTGTGCCAGGGAAATGGAGCCATGCCTACGAACAACATCGATCATTTATATATTTTTCTTTATTTGTACACCTTCTCACAACTTTGTATTCAGTTGTGATGTGAATATTGACGCTGATCTGCAAACCATTGAGATGCATTACCAGCCATGGTAGTTTCATTTGTATTTGATGGAATGTTGTAACGAGATAATCTTGAGGCAAGACACATGAATCCTAAGTTGAAACCTTTTCTTTTCCTATGGGAACCAAAGTTGAAACCTTCATAGCATCACAGTACAATTACATTAGAATTATGCGTGGATATAAACAAATCCTGAAGGATTGATAGCAATGCCAGAAACAATTCAACTTTGTTTCGCTGACAGGCCCTGTTCAAGAATTCGTCCGATTAACCAGTTAACTTGCCGATTAATCCCTACTCATAGGGTCACCGAGTAGCTGATAAACCGATAAATCGTCCGATTAACTGATTAAAGGGCTGATTAACTTGCCGATTAGCCAATTAATCCCCTACTCGCCAGCCGACCGAGCAGCTACCAGTTAACGATTTCCTCAACAATGCTGACAGGTGGGACATCCTTCATCCGGCTCCACCTACCATCATTTCTCTGTTCCTTGAATCCACTGGTACTCCCATATTCCCAGTGTAATAAGTTGCTCGGGCGAATCAACCATCACTTCACCTTTCCCACAGTAAGTACTAGTACCTCCTTTTTTTTTGACTATGAACAGTAGGGTAAAACCCCACTGCAATTTTTATATTAATAGTTAAAGCAGCATAATAGTCTGGTAGGCTTGAGGTAAGCCCACAAAAAAGAAAAAGTGAATAAGAAAAAGAAAAAGAAAAAGGAAAAGAAACTAGAAAGAAGAAGAAAGAAAGAAGGAAATAAGAAATAAAGAAAAGAGAAAAGCTATGGGAAAAAAAAGAGAAATTACAACAATGCCTCTAGCCAAAGGTTGAATTGGGTCGAATGCTTCTTCTTCATTCTGAATCTTAAAAGCTTGAGCTCCTCCATGAAGATGAATTTCCAACCCTGAAAGGATGGTGTGATGTTCTCAAAAATTTTGTTGTTTCTGCTTATCCAAATTGCCCATGCTCCTAGGATGATGATCTCCATGTAAAAAGGGTGTTGCAGTTTGTCCTTTAGATCCCTAAATGCTTCCAGGCTCGCGGTTTTGTGATCTTGTTGGACATATATAGTCCCAAAGATTGTTGCACAAATGGGCATCCCTGAAAGAGATGATGTAAGGTTTCTTCCTGTTGACAATCATTTATTGCACAGTTGTATTCTTCCAAAGACAAAATTCTTCCTTCCGAGCAGATTTCTAGTGTTAACTCTGTCATGCAAGAGTTGCGAGAAAAAACTTTGTGTTTTGGCTGAGATGAGCTTTTCCAGATCCAAGTGAAATGTGGAGGTGTTTGTTTATGACCTATTAATACCTTATATGCTTTGATGGATGAATATGTGTCTTTACCCTGATGTAGCTCCAAGTATCCAAAGATTCCAGAAATTCAGATTGTCTCAAAGAGATACAAATATCCTCCATTGCTAAGAACTCCTCATATGCCTCTGTTGTCAAAGGTAAGAAGAATAGGTCCCAAGATACTCATCGAAAGTACTGCTGAATGTTCATTTGTGGATTTCGACAAAAGTGTACAGTGGTGAAACTTGTGCTTGAGTACAGCCTGGTGCCAAAGATCATCCCAAAAATAAGCACGACTCCATCTCCCACATTGCATCTAGCAATAGCTTTGTAGTGATCCAGAAGTGCCAGGTTTGATTTCCACCAGAAAGAACCCACCATGTTGTCCCCTGGTAACTGTCCATCACTGTAGTATGTTTCCCATATTAGGTTGACCCATGGTATATCATGCCTGTTGTAAAACTTGTGTAGGTTCTTCATAAGCAGAGTTTTGTTGTGAGTGAAAATATCCAGTATTCCTAGGCCTCCCTGATCTTTGGGTCTGCACACAGTAGTCCAAGCAACTAGAGCAGGCCTGCGGTCCTCCATATCCGGGCTTCTCCAAAGACAGTGCCTTAAGTATTTTACAATCTGGTTTTTAATAGTTATTGGAATGTCCAGGCATGTCATGAAGAACACAACTAAAGAAGTTAGCACCGACTTCACCAAAGATTAATTTGCTGCTGAGTCATGAAGATGGAAAGTCCCGCTAATCTTTTTGCAACTTTATTGACTAGAGGCAAACATTGCTCCACAAAGGCTTATATATACCTAATGGTAATCCTGTAATTGAAAGGGAAGTGTCCTCTTGCACATTGCAGTGTGTTTGTGAATATCTCAATCCTATCTTCATTGATGTTTAGAGGAACCGAAAGGACTTGCCATAATTCACTTTGAGTCCTGTAGCTGAGGTAAAAGTGTTCAAGAAGGCTTTCGACGTAAGAGTTGCCTAGAATCTGCCTCGCATAATCACCAGAGTGTCATCTCATATTGCACAATAGGGAAGTGTGGGCATGAGTTCACTTGTAGTGGTGCAGCTAGTAGATTCAACCTCATTGCTCGCTTAATATAGATTGTAACATATCTGCTGCCAAAGACAAAAATTAGTGGTGAAAAAGGATCTCCTGTCTTACTCCCTTTTGATGTAGAATTTTTCCCTGGTACTCCATTTAGAAGTCTGTAAGATGTGGCTGTTGAGAATAAGCTTTTCATCCAAGAGATCCACTTGTGACCAAACCCTTTAGCTTTAAAAATATCCAATATTGCTTCATGCTCAATTGTATCAAAGGCTTTTTCAAAGTCCAGTTTAATAACCAAAATTTCCTCCCTGGATTTATGACATTGGTGAATGTATTCATAAGCTCATCCTAGGCAATCCTGAATCACTCTGTCTTTTAGGAAACCATATTGATTGATATGAACCATGTGCAGAATTACTCTCTGTAGCCTGTTTGCCAGAATCTTGGTGATTATCTTGAGTACCCCATTTAGTAGAGAAATTGGTCTAAAATCATTTGGGGTAAGTGGCACTTCTTTCTTAGGAATCAGGGTGATGAAGGATGAGTTAATGCTCTCAAGATTGACATTTCCAAAGATGAAAAGCTACTATAAGATCAATTACATCTGTTTTTATAATATCCCAAAGAATTCTTGAGGAACTCATTATTGAAACCATCAGGACCAGGGGATTTATCATTAGGCAGATTCTTAACCACATCCTCAATTTCTTCTACTGTAAAAGGTTTTTCCAGGTCATTGAAAAGTTGTGGGTCCACTGTTTGTTCATACAATTCCTCAAGATTAAAGTGCATAGAGTGGCCATTCGTCTGACCCAACCTGTTCTTGAATGCTTCCCATAGGATTGCTGCCTTTCCTTCATGGTCAGTAATTTCCACTTGGTCCTTGTTTAGCAACATAGCAATTTTGTTATTTCTATGATTGATTGTAGCTTTTGTGTGAAAGAATTTGGTATTCTCATCTCCAAACTTGACTCCTTTAATTTTCCCTCTTTGTTTCCAGTATACTTTTTGATTGTTTAGTATAGTGAGGAGGTAGTCCTTCATAATGTTTCTGCAGTTGTTTTCAAACAGTGACAAAGCCCTGTATTCCTCAATGAAATCCCATAGGAAGATAATATCATTCAACTCTGCAATCTGCTTTTTGTGACAAGATAAAGATTTAGCCCAGAGTTTTAGAGCTCTTCTAACATTCTTGAACTTAGCATTTATCTTTTTGCACTTGTCAATGTGTCCCACCGGGATGCTCCAAGCATCGAAACCACCGCTTGCAATAGCTGTGGTTGAGCCAGAATTTTCAAACCTGAACACTCTTGATTTTGGGATTGTTGTGCCAATCTTTATCATCTGAGGTAGATGATCAGAAATAGGTTTAGCCATTGGCAGAGCAGTAGTGTCTGGGTAGGTGGTCATCCAAGCAGCAGACGTGAAAACCCAGTCTAGTTTTTCCAATAAAGGGTTGTCCTGCATGTTACTCCAACTAAATTGCCTTCCTTTGAGGGGAAGTTCAATTAATCCCAATTCACTGATGGCTGCATTGAACATAAGCATCTCATTTACATCACCTCCGTGTTTATTTCATCCTCTGGTTTTCTAATGAAATTAAAGTCTCCCATGATAATCCAGTCCACATCACTTGGCATTTGTATATTTTGAAACCATTCAATAAATTCAATCTTTTCTTCATGATTGCAGGGCCATAAATATTTGTGAGAATCCAAGACGGGAGGATGTTTTGCAAGTGAATTTCAAGGATAGTGAAAATTTATTTGTGAACATCAATTCCCCAATGAATAAAGCACCATTCCAAGCAAGATGAGGATGCCTCCTGAAGCCCCAATGGAGGGAAGGAACTCAAATTTATTGAATGTCTTAGGAAAATGTTCGAATGTAAGTTAAATCAAATATCTCTCTTTTGGTTTCTTGAAGGCAGACTATACCAGCAGCACTTTCTTCCACTTTTTGCCTAATAGCCAACCATTTTTCTGGAGAATTAATACCTCTGACATTCCAATTCAGAATATTCCATGTTCTGTTGTTATTCATTAATAACCTGATCTTTGTGTATTTGATCACCCAGGTCCAGCCCTAGGTGTTTAAACCAGATTGAGTTAAAGTGATGCACCACTACCACAGTTGACAAACAAACATGCCTCTCATACACACATGTCGCAGAGCAATTCACAGATAAGGTGGTAGCAGCAATATGGTTATCAAACAAAGATCTCCATAATAGAGCAGCAAAGGTTGCATATCAATCCATTACATCCCGAGTACGTAAAATCTTTCACTAGAAACATGCTCCGAGACAGGCTTTAAGAGAGTACATTCCAAAAGAGAACAGCAAGCTACTCGCTATTCCAACTCAACATATATGACAATAGCATCATTAAGGTAAGCTTGATGCCCCATCCTGCCCAAAGGACCTTGGACACCTTGGCCACCTCCTCCTGTCCCTTCTTTTGGGCTTCTTAGACAGCTTTCCATGGAGTTCTTCCTCACCACCTTACGTAAAGATTTAGTTAGGTTTTTAACCATCAGATTATGAATAGTAGGTGGAATAGCATTACATGGCAAACATGCTTTTGTGTCACAGCTTTTCCTTCTATAACCCATGTTTTCTTTTCTAATCCTGTCACTTCTTCTTACCTCAGCCTCAACCAGAGGTTCCTTGTCCCTTCTCTTCCTTGAGACAGCCTCCCCAAAGGCAAGTTTGTTGGGAGAGACTTGTTGCGATGGGCTACCCTCCCACTGGAAGAGTGTGCTGCTGGACTAACACCTTCATTTTCTTTTCCCAGCCCTAGTATGAAATCTTTGCAAATTGGTGCCTGAGTAGTAGAGCATCCATCAGGTATATGAAATAGCATAGTGTCCTCTTGAGTACAATTGGCAGTCAATATTTTCCATACATCGACTTTAGCAGTGCATTGTCCAACTAAATTTATCAGTGTTAACAGCAAATGTATGATGAAATTGAACCAACTTACAGGTATATCAATTTTGAATGAGTTCTCTGCTCCTTGTGTTGCAGGTGCAAAATGTTTGATCCATAATCCTGCACCTTCTTCGACATTAAATGAGAACCATCAATAATATCCAAAGCATGATTTTGAGCCAGCTCATGTAAATCAATCCTAGAGGGAGAACTAGGCGAGAGAAAGCACCATAAGTACCGAGTTGTGGATGTCGTAGATGTACCCACATAAGGAATAGGAACATCTTCCTTGCCCTTGTCGAGGATAGGATTTGAGCAGAGGAGCAACTTCTTCCCCTTTTCCTCATGCTTTGTGTGTGATTGATCGTGCTTATTACATTAGGTGCTTCAAATCATTGGGTTCCACTCCATTTGGTTGGTTCAACTGTGGCTCCACTTGGGCATCCGAGCAGGAGCTGGGGTATAATAATAGGGTGCAAAGGTATTTGTTGTTGTTCAATTTCTAAATTGTTCTGCAGTGCTCGCTCCTCATCTTCTTCAACTGCATTGTATGCAATAGCAATGTTTATCAGTCCTTGGCCAACTGGAAGAGCATGATACCTCGATTAACTTCCTCACTGGCAGAGTGAGTCAGAGACAGCAGTCCATCAGAAAGAGAGACTGTTGTAGTGATGCTGCTATTTGGAGCACCCTCATCTGGCAAAATGGGAATGGCTACTTGTTGCTGCTGCTGTTGTGGAGGCTCTGGTTGTGGAAAAGCCCAGTGTTGCTCTTGATCATCTTGCTCTTCCCAAGCATCCCAATCTTGGTTCTGCGCATGAATATTGTGGTTTGGGATTGGCTGAAAACACAGGAAGTCATTTGCATGTTGAGGAATGGGGTGTGGATCAACACCATCGTGGGATATCATCCTCATCGCCAGGCCACCACCTAGCATTTCCTCAAGAAGAATCTCAACAGAGCAGTCCAAGAATCTTCCTCAAATCTCTCCCTTGCACCATCCGATGCTTTTAGGAACTTCATCAAGCTCAGAACTCTAGCCTTAACCAGAATTTTACCCTTTAGGGCATCCTCTTTCTCCCAACTAATAATTTTCCCCAGCTTGAGATGGTCGACGCAATATCCTCGAGTTACAGAAATCAAATGGTACCCCCACGAAAAGCAGCCAGCAGACCCTGTTGAAATGCAGCCTGCGCCAGTTTCTACCTTCATCGTGCTTGGTAAAGGAGATAAAAACATCACCGAAAGCATGTGGCCCTTGCCGAACAAGCCTGTCACGATCTCTGACATGCCGGAATTGAACATACGCCTCCCCGAACGGGCAAGGCTGAATCTCTCTGAAACCAACTTGGGCCTCATCTTGCAGAAACTCTTGCAGAACATCACGGACGTTTGGAAAAAATACCTCATTTGGATGGGGATGAATGCTGGCAATCGCCCAATCCTCATGGCGCCTGGGTCGGTGAGGTACTATTGCCCGAGAAACCCCAGTTCTTCCTGGGATAACTTGAACTTGAAAACCATGAGGCACAAAAGGCTGAGGATCGATAGGAATGTTGGCCATCTCTCGTGGAAATGGCAGGGAAACCACCAGAGCACCCTCTGGTAGTAATGGCAACGCCGGCGAGTTCGTCGAGGTGGAAGCAGAGTTGGGGGTGGCAGCGGTGGAGAAGACAGAGTTGGCAGGTGGAGTGGAATGCGAGGAGGCAAGCGAGGGTCTCGGCTGAAAGTTTTGGAATAAATCCTTGACTAGCTCCTTAAATGATGGTACTTGCCTAGTTGGCGCCGCCGGCCCAATACAGTGGAACCAGGACTCTACTTGGCCCTCGGCCCATGCAGCATCTGGAGGGCTTGGGAAGGTGTTGAATGGAATAAAAGGCCAAAGCCCAGTCAAATTCGGAGCAGTGCAAAAACGAGCAATGTGGCCGTTGGCCCCGCATGCATGGCAAACCACATTCTGGCGTGGCACGTAACGTTGCACCTCATTATGCAACCGTTGTGGCCTTGCCTGAGCAGAGTTAATTTGCGTTGAATGTTGTTCAATGCGGAGTGAATTGTCCCCCTGATTGAGACCCGATAATCTCGCAAAGACAGAATTATTCGCTCTAACCACGTCGGAGAAACTCCGGTGATCACCGGAATTGGAAACGATGGCCCTGCCACCTCTACCAACCAAAGTCCATTCTTTATCTAGCTCTTGATAATAAAGCTTTTCTTCACGAATCCAGTTTGGGCCACCGAAATTCCACAGGCTAAAAACAACCTCGAAGTCATTTTCCTTGATTCTACCCGCATTATAGATCTCAAAACCCACTGATCTTGAGGCTACTGAGAACTTGTAAGTTCTATCCCGAAGAAGACGGACAGGAAAGCCTTGTGCATAACCACCAAACATGGCAAGGAGGGAAATACTAACCGTGTGCACATCAAGCTTGAATGATGCACGGCAGAACGAGACCACCATTGTGAACTCCTTTTGGTGAAAGCCGGGGGAGAACACCACCGGGTGGCCAAACTTGGTTCTCATCTCCATCTGGAATCGCTTCCCACGGTCGAAGTTGAGGTCAAACGGCGCCATCAAGGCCAGGGAAGGTGGCTACCAGGGCCGGAGTGGCCACAGTAGGAGGTCAGGTGGCCACGGGGCCGGAGTGGCCACCGGCGCTAGGAGGAGGGAGCGCTAGGAGGAGGGAGCGCTAGGTTCCTCTCTCTCTCTCTCTCTCTCTCTCTCTCTCTACACAGTACCTCCTTTTTCTTACTCTAGAAACAACCGCACGCGAATATTGAAGTAGATAACCTGACATCGAATCAAAAATCAAAACCAACCAATGAACTAGGCTAGTTCATTGGTTGGTTTCGATTTTGATTCAGCTTGTCAGGTCATACTCATTCAATATTCAAGCGGTGGTTGTTTCTAGAATAAAAAAAGGAGGTACCCCTACTTATGTTACTCCCACTACACCTATCCTAAGGATAGTAGGTGACCTTGCGCCTGGCTCTTCGCCTCTTTCGGAAGTCGATTGTTCTACTGTAGTACTTCTGGCAATCTGACACCAAATGAACTGATGCACGCCCCCCGCTTGTAAGCAAAAGTTTCTCCTCGTGCTGCGAGCCACCACGCACGCGTTGGCGAGGGAGAAGGCGTAAGCAAGCTTCTCATCATTCTGCGAGTTGACGGAACACATCAAAGTTATTTAGTACGTACTCTCTCCAAAAAAGGGCTGACCATGTCATGGCTACCATCTCGTGCTCCATTGTTGAGTACGTGCACTATCCACGTGCCATAGAGGAGAAAAAATATTGCGTAGTAGCTGCCATCAAAGTGCATGACTCACTTACGCACTGCTTATCTGATTATCTCCATTTTCTTGCATGACACGTGCACCTTGATGCTAGATGTCTCGCGTGTTGGCAAAAGTGAACAAAGCTCACGTAAAAGAAAAGAGTTGAAGAACATAGATTCCCAACGACCGAGAAGGAGCAAGGAACCTCGCGGTGGAGCGTCTGCAAGGAACCTTGCGCGTTTTCCCCTGTTTTTTGCCGCCTGCTGATGACCCACAAGTGTAGGGGATCTATCGTAGTCCTTTCGATAAGTAAGAGTGTCGAACCCAACGAGGAGCAGAAAGAAATGATAAGCGGTTTTCAGTAAGGGTTTCTCTGCAAGTACTGAAATTGTAGGTAACAGATAGTTTTGTGATAAGGTAAGTTGTAACGAGTAACTAGCAATGAAAGTAAATAAAGTGCAGCAAGTTGGCCCAATCCTTTTTGTAGCAAAGGACAAGCATGGAATATTTCTTATAATGAGAAAAGAGCTCCTGAGGACACATGGGAATTATCGTCAAGCTAGTTTTCATCACGCTCATATGATTCACGTTCGGTACTTTGATAATTTGATATGTGGGTGGACCGGTGCTTGGGTACTGCCCTTACTTGGACAAGCATCCCACTTATGATTAACCCCTATTGCAAGCATCCGCAACTACAAAAGAAGTATTAAGGTAAACCTAACCACAACATTAGACATCTGGCTCGAAATCAGCCCCTTAAGAAGCAACGCATAAACTAGGGTTTCAGCTTCTGTCACTCTAGCAACCCATCATGTACTTATTACTTCCTAATGCCTTCCTCTAGGCCCAAACAATGGTGAAGTGTCATGTAGTCGACGTTCACATAACACCACTAGAGGAAAGACAACATACATCTCATCAAAATATCGAACGAATACCAAATTCACATGACTACTAATAGCAAGACTTCACCCATGTCCTCAGGAACAAACGTAACTACTCACAAAGCATATTCATGTTCATAATCAGAGGAGTAATAATATGCATTAAGGATCTGAACATATGATCTTTCACCAAGTAAACCAATTAGCATCAAATACAAGGAGTAATCAACACTACTAGCAACCCACAGGTACCAATTTTTGGTTTGGATACAAGATTGGAGACAAGAGATGAACTAGGGTTTTGAGAGGAGATGGTGCTGGTGAACATGTTGATGGAGATTGAACCCCTCCCGATGAGAGGATCGTTGGTGATGATGATGGTGATGATTTCCCCCTCCCGGAGGGAAGTTTCCCTGGCAGAACAGCTCTGCCGGAGTTCTAGGTTGGTTCCGCCAAGGTTCCGCCTCGTGGCGGCGGAGTTTCGTCCCGTAAGCTTGCCTCCGATTTTTTCCAGGGTAAAAGCCTTCATATAGCAGAGGATGGACACCGGAGGGCCACCAGGGGGCCCAGGAGACAGGGGCGCGCCCAGTAGGGGTGGGCGCACCCCCCACCGTCCTGGCCAGGGTGTGGTCCCCCTCTGGTATTTCTTTTGCTCAATAATTCTTATTAATTCCAAAACTGACTTCCGTGGAGTTTCGGGATTTTTGGAGCTGTGCAGAATAGGTTTCCAATATTTGCTCCTTTTCCAGCCAGAATTCAAGCTACCGGCATTCCCCCTCTTCATAGTAAACCTTGTAAAATAAGAGAGAATAGTCATAAGTATTGTGATATAATGTGTAATAACAGCCCATAATGCAATAAATATTGATATAAAAGCATGATGCCAAATGGACGTATCACTTGCCCACCTATAAACAAATAAAAGAACATGAACTCTTCTCTAACCACTAGAAACGATACATCAGGATGCTAAGTTGAAGATGTTTTATAGTTTACATTGATAACCACGCCACAAGCCACGCATGTACAGGACGCATGCAACCACGCATGTAGACACACCAACGCACTAACTCCATCCGATCAAACTCATGCACATACGCGCACAGCATGGAGCACACAACGCACGTACACAACACGTGCATGCACACACACTCGGCCGCAGAATGCACGTGAATAACACATGCATGAGCACACACTCGGCTGCATGGAGGTGTGCGCCATCTGCGGCGACGTCCGGTTCGTTGTGCTACGGCGAAGCTTGCACACAACAGCGCCTACGCATCTCTTGCAGCACCTCTTTGCCGTCGTTCCTCAACGACTAGTCGAAGACAAAGACGACCGCAGCCTCAGCCTTAGAGCTAGCACCGATGGAAAAAACACGCATGCTGCACGCACACAAGCACGTATGGAGTGCCCACGACGTGGTGCGTCCCCAGTCGCCTCTACTCCTTCTGCGCACATTGTCTATCAAGGCGGCTGCATGCCTACTGATGATGTGGGTGAGATCTTCTAGGCTTAGTGATGACGAGGAAAATTATGAGACACAAGGTGAGGTACACCGTCAAGGTCCACGGTCAAGGGGGTGCTAAGGGCTAAGTGCTTAGATGTGCTTAGATGAGGTGCTAAGTGCATTAAATGGCTTAGTAACTCAAGTCTCCAATGCATAGGTGCTTAGTTTGTTGTTGCTAAGCTTGCTTCATTTAATTAGCTATAGACTCAAAATTGTTGAAAGCACATTTGCTCCCTGGGTGGTTTTTGTAATTAATGACAACATACTTTGTGGTTGGACTAATACTTTTATCAAGTATGTTTCAGGAAGGTCAATCACATTGGCATGGCAAAAGGACTGAAGAGGTGGACCCCTCAAAATGCTAAGGCAAGCATTGGCAAAAGCTCAAGACTCCATTTTTGGTTTAGTGATCCAAGATCACATTGAGTCCATAGGAAAGCCAATACTATTAAAAGGGGATGAGGTTATGATAATGATCTGGTTGCTCAAAGTGCTTAGTGATATATCTCCTAAACTATCAGGAACTCTCACTTCCATAATACACTCATAAGTAATCTCGGTCCCACCGATTTCCTAAACTCAGTCACACCGAGATGAACCACCTCAGCCATATAGCCAAACCCTAGAAATCTCGGATTTTCCGATTCTGAACTCGGTCTCACCGAAACTTGAGTTGCCAAGCTTCTGTAACCTTCATCATCAAATCGGTGTCACCGAGATGATGAAGTCGGTCCCACCGAGATTGGCAAGCCCTAGTCTTTACACGAATCGGACTCACCGAGATTGTATTTTCGGTCCCACCGAAAATCCCAACGTTCACATGATTTGAACTTTCGGTCTCACCGAGTTGTCAACTTCGGTCTGACCGAGATTGGTCAAATGTGTGTAATGGTTGGATTTTGTGTGGAGGCTATAAATACCCTCCACCCCTCTTCACTCGTGGAGAGCCATCGAAAGAACTACCACTCCTACCTTACATTTCTGAGAAGAAAACTACCTACCCTTGAGTTGAGATCAAGTAGCTCCACTCCCACCATATGAAGCTTGATCTCTAACCTTCCCAAGTTGCTTTCCACTCAATCCTTTCTTCCACCATAGCCAAATCAGTGAGGAGAGTTGAGTGTTGGGGAGATTATCATTTGAAGCACAAGAGCAAGGAGTTCATCATCATCAACACCATCTATTACCTTTTGGAGGGTGGTGCCTCCTAGATTGGTTAGGTGTCGCTTGGGAGCCTCCGTCGAGATGTGGAGTTGAACCAAGAAGTTTGTAAGGGCAAGGAGATCGCCTACTTCGTGAAGATCTACCCCAGTAAGGCTAGCCCTCCGGGCGTATGCCATGATGGCATAGACAAGGTTGCTTCTTCGTGGACCCTTCGTGGGTGGAGCCCTCCGTGGACTCTCGCAGCCGTTACCCTCCGTGGGTTGAAGTCTCCATCAACGTGGATTGACGATAGCACCACCTATCGGAACCACGAGAAAAATCTCCGTGTCTCCAAATTGCGTTTGATCTTCTCCACTTCTCTTTACTACTTGTGCAATTTACTTTCCGCTGCCCATACTCTAGAATTTCATTTGTAGTATGCTACTTGACTTGTGTGATATGCAAAATCTGCCAAAAACTTGTGTTTGTCAAAAGGCATAATTTTTATCTTGTCGAGTAGTCTAATCACCCCCCCCCTCTAGACACTCTCACCTTCTTCGATCCTACAATTGGTATCAGAGCTTTGGTCTCCATTGCTTTGGTTTACACACCATTGGAGGAAGATGGACGGTTCACGCTTTGGGAGTGTTAGCCATAGAGTGCCTATTCTTGATGGAGTGTCCTATAACTCGTGGAGGATTGAAATGCTTATTATCTTTAAGATGTATAACTTGCGCAAATATGTTGAAACCCCATATGTGCCTCCATTTGACCCCTTGCACCCTACCATGGATGAAGAGCTTGATTAGCTTCGTAACCTTAGAACTGTAAATCTTATCATTAGAGGTTTGCCCAATAACTTGCTTAAGCTCGTCACAAACTTTGAGTGCGCCTATGCTATGTGGAAGTTCTTGGAAGAACTTTATCCGGACTGCTCTTTGAGAGGTCTTGATGAAATTCTATACAAGACTATTGAATTTGATATGATGCGCCCCAATGATCCCAACTTTGATAAATGCTTCTTTGAGCTTCGTGATCTCATGAAAAAGAAGGGTGATCCTTATCTTATCAATGCTCTAATTAGAAATGCTCTTGTATTGCATTCCGATGATTATTGTCACATTGATAAAACTAATGCAAGTCATTGTCAAATTGACCTAGGTGTTGATGATGAACTATCTATGGGTCAATATGATGATGAGCATGAGCATGATGATGATTACTCCGATTCGGACACCGAGCTAGACAAGACCATGAAGAGTCTCAATCTCATGGCGAATCTGAGAGACTACATATCCGGTGGAAAAGAGTGGATTCTTGATAGTGGATGCACCGATCACACGACCGGAGATGAAGACATGTTTCGAGAGCTTGCAAAGAACGATGGTCCACGCAAGTATGTGACTTTTGGAGACAACTCCAAGGGTAAGGTACTTGGCCTTGGTAAGGTGGCCATATCTCATGATAGCTCTATTCAAAATGTCATGCTTGTTGAATCACTTGGATACAATTTACTTTCCGTGTCTAGATTAGCTGACTTTGGATTCAATGTGCTATTCATCAAGTAGATTGCCAAGTCTTTCATCGTGACAATCATAACATGGTATTTACCGGTATCCGTAGAGGTGATCTATACATTGTTGATTTCACTAAGAAAGCCCAACCTAGAACTTGCTTCATTGCTAAATCCGCTAAAGGTTGGTTATGGCATAGAAGGCTTGGACATGTTGGTATGCGTAATCTAGACAGGCTAATCAAAGGTGATCATATTCTTGGTGTTAAAGATGTTCTCTTTGACAAAGATAGACATTGTAGTGCTTGTCAGGCAGGAAAACAAGTAGGTGGAAGTCATCCCGTGAAGAACATCATGACCACAAGGAGACCGCTTGAGCTTCTTCATATGGATCTCTTCGGTCCCAATGCTTACAAAAGCCTTGGTGGTAACTCCTTTGGTCTAGTTATAGTTGATGATTATTCCAGATTTACGTGGGTATTTTTCCTTGATGAGAAATCACAGGTTCAGAGGATCTTCAAAACCTTTGCTAGAAAGGCCCAAAATCAATTTGAAGTGAAGATCAAGAAAGTTCGGAGTGACAATGGAACGGAGTTCAAGAACGCCCATGTGGACTCTTTTCTCGATGAGGAAGGGATTCTACATGAGTTCTCGGCAACGTACACTCCTCAACAAAATGGAGTTGTTGAGAGGAAGAACCGAACGCTCATAGAGATGGCGAGAACGATGCTTGATGAATACAAGACACCGAAGCACTTTTGGGGTGAAGCGGTCGAGACAGCTTGTCATGCTATCAACAGGCTTTATCTTCATAAGCTCCTCGGCAAGACTTCATACGAGCTCCTCACCGGTAACAAACCCCAAGTGGGATACTTTCGTGTCTTTGGTTCAAAATGCTATATCCTTGATAAGCATCGTCGGTCTAAATTTGCTCCTAAAACTCATGAAGGCTTTTTCCTCGGTTATGGATCAAACTCCCACACCTACCGTGTCTACAACAATTTCACCCGAAAGGTTGAAGAGACGGTAGACGTGAAGTTTGATGAATCTAATGGCTCGCAAGTAGAGCAAATGCCTATTGATGTAGGAGACAAGGACCCATCGGAAGCCATTCAAGATTTATCTATTGGAAAGATCCGTCCCATGGAAGTGAAGGAGAGTACCTCATCTACATATGTGGAGCCCCCTACCTCACGGCAAGATGAACCTCAAGGCAACATGGAGGCCTCCACAAGTGGAACTCACCAAGATGAGGAAGTGCAACAAGAAGATCCACCACAACCTCCTTCTCCACCGCTTCAAGACAACACCAACAACAATGAAGAAGAAGAAGAGGAAGATGAGGATGATGAGGAAGCTCAGCCTCAACCACAACAAAAGCTATCCCGAGTCCGAGCAAGAGTCAAGAAAAATCATCCCGTGGAACAAATGATGAACGACATCGACTCCGGGAGAATTACTCGCTCTAAAACTCGCTTAGCTAACTTTTGTGAGCATTACTCATTTATCTCTAGTCTTGAACCTATGAAGGTAGAAGAAGCACTTGAAGACCCGGATTGGGTGAACGCTATGCACGAAGAGCTACACAACTTCGAGAGGAACAATGTATGGACTTTGGTAGAGAAGCCCAAGGATGATCAAAACGTCATTGGAACCAAATGGGTGTTTCGGAACAAGCAAGATGAAGATGGACAAGTCTTCCGCAACAAGGCTTGTCTCGTAGCTCAAGGTTACACACAAGTCGAAGGTATGGACTATGGTGAGACCTATGCCCCCGTTGCTAGACTTGAGTCCATTCGCATTCTTCTTGCTTATGCCAATCACCATGATATTACTCTCTATCAAATGGATATTAAAAGTGCTTTCCTAAATGGTGAAATAGAGGAGGAAGTATTTGTGAAACAACCTCCCGGATTTGTGAATCCTAAAAAGCCTAATCATGTTTACAAACTTCATAAAGCTCTTTATGGCCTTAAACAAGCTCCTAGAGCTTGGTACAAATGCTTAACTAGCTTTCTTCTTGAAAAAGGATTTGAGATTGGAAAAATAGACTCAACGCTATTCACGAAAAGGGTTGATGGTGAACTATTTGTGTGCCAAATATATGTTGATGATATTATCTTTGGTTCAACTAACCCTCATTTTAGCGAGAAATTTGGAAAGCTCATGTCGGAGAAGTATGAGATGTCCATGATGAGTGAACTCAAATTCTTCCTTGGGTTGCAAATCAAGCAATCTAAGGAGGGTACCTTTGTCTCACAAACAAAGTACACCAAGGATCTCTTCAAGAAGTTCAACATGCAAGAAAGCAAAGGTATGAGAACCCCTATGCCTACTAGTGGACATAATGACTTGACAAAAGATGGAGAACCTGTTGATCAAAAGGTTTACCGATCTATGATTGGTTCTCTACTATATCTTTGTGCTTCTCGTCCTGACATAATGTTGAGTGTATGCATGTGTGCTCGATATCAAGCAGCCCCTAAAGAATGTCATCTTAAAGTTGTTAAAAGAATTGTGAGATATTTGATACACACACCAAACTTTGGCATTTGGTATCCTAAGAGGGCCTCTTTCGACCTTGTTGGCTATTCCGACTCGGACTATGCCGGTGACAGGGTTGATAGAAAGTCAACTTCGGGTACGTGTCAATTCCTTGGTCGATTCCTTGTATCTTGGTCCTCCAAGAAACAAAATTTGGTATCATTATCTACTGCCGAAGCAGAATATATTGCTGCTGGTTCATGTTGTGCTCAGTTGCTATGGATGACACAAACGCTTAAGGATTATGGGATACATGTGAGACATGTTCCTTTGCTTTGTGACAATGAGAGTGCGATTAAGATTGGACACAATCCAGTGCAACACTCTCGCACGAAACATATTGAAGTTCGTCACCATTTTATTCGTGATCACATTGCCAAGGGTGACATCAATCTTAAGCATGTTCGATCGACAAACAACTTGCGAGATATCTTTACAAAACCACTTGATGAGAAAGTGTTTTGTCGCTAAGGAGTGAGTTGAACATCATTGATGCTTCAAACTTGGAGTGAAAACTCCATTGATGCATGCAAGGCATGAGCCTACTTGACTAATCCTTGATATTTCTCTTATGATGATGATCATATGTCTTGGACACATTTGCCCCTTGTATTGCATCTAACTCCTTGCGTGTACTTGGATGATCTACATTCCACAAGATTACCACACACTCAAATTTTGAGTAATCTTGTCATAGACCAAGTATCTAGCCCTTTGGGATGTTGAGTTCAAGGAACAAAATTCCACATATCCTTTTTGACACCTTATACATCTAGTATTTCACTCTTGTCATCTTGGATATCCTTGAGTATTTCCTTGCTTGCCTAACCCATGTAGGAAGATGAACTACACAAGTTGAAATGGTGCTCCAACTTCACATTCAATGAGCACCTACATCAAGTTCACCTACATGAACAAAGCAACAACAAGCCCAAGGTATGTTCTTCACATCTTTAAGGAGCTTTGCTCAAAGACATGAGTACAAGCAGCTTCATAAGATGTGATCACATCAAATTCTTAATCGAAAAATGGCAACCCCATTTTGAGCTTAAATGATGAGTATGACCTATGATCAAATGTTCTCATTTGACTCCTAAGTCAATATACTCAAACATAGGTGACTTTGGCGCCGACCCTTATCTAGATGAAGTACATATGTTTTGGAGTTTTTCTATTTTCTCTTATGTTCTCTCATTGAGTTTTCTTCTTAATTAAAAAAAAACTTCATCTAGGCATCTTTTTCATTTCTATTCTTCTGTCTTTGTGAATATCTTTTTGGCTCTGATCAATTCCTTGAAAATCTTTTACAAATTCATTGCAAATCCTTTGAAACATTCCTTGCAAAGTGAGCTGAATTATTTCGTATTTCCTTGAATTAAACTCAAGGCCACCGATATAGTTATTTCGGTCTAACCGAAAAGGATCTGCCCTAAGTCCCTGACTTTTGGACACACCGATCCATATCAATTCGGTGTCACCGATTTATTTCTTTCAGGATATCATCTTCTGCAGCTTCAGTGTGTTCTTATTACCCTGTTGTGATTCTAAAGGATCCCATTTCTTTCCTTTCATCTTTCCTGACCTTCCTAATCTGCTGTCCTTTTCGGCACTTGATGTCAAAGGGGGAGAAGATTTAGGGGGAGATAAGGAGAGAAGAGAAGATTTAGGGGGAGAAGAAGAGCAATCTTATCTTAAGGGGGAGAGAATCACATCAAAGCTTTGCCGTGTTCCACATTGGTTATTACATTTGGCATCATTCTTTTGATTTTGCTTTTTCCTCAAAGGGAGAGGAATCTCCACAATTGATATCTTATGGAAAGCAAAATCTCTCAGAGTTCATTGAAAATCTTTTAACTTCGGAGACATGTTTGCTGATTCAAGCTAGTGCTCAATATGAGACACTCATTATACATGTCATCCCTGGCTTGGTACTCTTGATGTTCTTGCTGTTGGATGAAGAAATACTCTTGTGTTATCTAACCTTGTTTTCCCAAGTTTATTTCTTCAGGTACAATGCCAAGGAACCTCAAGGTAAGTATATGCACTTTGCAGAATGTGCATGATGGTGACTTGCTTGTGAATACTTGTTTGCAAGAAATCACCATGCACATATGCATTATCACTCACTTCTCTTCACCTGCTCTGATGCATATAGCCAAGCTGCATGTAGCACATCTTGCCTTTCTCTCTTGTGTGCTTGTGGTAGTCCAAAACCATAATCTATGAAAATCTTGCACACTTGTAGGGGGAGCCTGTGTACTACATGTTTGTCAAAGCTTTAATGATAATTCTGTCCTTCTTTCAGTGAGCTTTGATGTCTTGTTTTGTGTGTTGCCATCAATTACCAAAAAGGGGGAGATTGAAAGCACATTTGCTCCCTGGGTGGTTTTGGTAATTAATGACAACATACTTTGTGGTTGGACTAATACTTTTATCAAGTATGTTTCAGGAAGGTCAATCACATTGGCATGGCAAAAGGACTGAAGAGGTGGACCCCTCAAAATGCTAAGGCAAGCATTGGCAAAAGCTCAAGACTCCATTTTTGGTTTATTGATCCAAGATCACATTGAGTCCATAGGAAAGCCAATACTATTAAATGGGGATGAGGTTATGATAATGATCTGGTTGCTCCAAGTGCTTAGTGATATATCTCCTAAACTATCAGCAACTCTCACTTCCATAATACACTCATAAGTAATCTCGGTCCCACCGATTTCCTAAACTCAGTCACACCGAGATGAACCACCTCAGCCATATAGCCAAACCCTAGAAATCTCGGATTTTCCGATTCTGAACTCGGTCTCACCAAACTTGAGTTGCCAAGCTTCAGAATCTTCATCATCAAATCGGTGTCACCGAGATGATGAAGTCGGTCCCACCGAGATTGGCAAGCCCTAGTCTTTACGAATCGGACTCACCGAGATTGTATTTTCGGTCCCACCGAAAATCCCAACGCTCACGTGATTTGAACTTTCGGTCTCACCGAGTTGTCAACTTCGGTCCGACCGAGATTGGTCAAATGTGTGTAACGGTTGGATTTTGTGTGGAGGCTATAAATACCCTCCACCCCTCTTCACTCGTGGAGAGAGCCATCAGAAAGAACTACCACTCCTACCTTACATTTCTGAGAAGAAAACTACCTACCCTTGTGTTGAGATCAAGTAGCTCCACTCCCACCATATGAAGCTTGATCTCTAACCTTCCCAAGTTGCTTTCCACTCAATGCTTTCTTCCACCACAGCCAAATCAGTGAGGAGAGTTGAGTGTTGGGGAGATTATCATTTGAAGCACAAGAGCAAGGAGTTCATCATCATCAACACCATCTATTACCTTTTGGAGGGTGGTGCCTCCTAGATTGGTTAGGTGTCGCTTGGGAGCCTCCGTCGAGATGTGGAGTTGAACCAAGAAGTTTGTAGGGGCAAGGAGATCGCCTACTTCGTGAAGATCTACCCCGAGTAAGGCTAGCCCTCCGTGGGCGTATGCCATGATGGCATAGACAAGGTTGCTTCTTCGTGGACCCTTCGTGGGTGGAGCCCTCCGTGGACTCTCGCAGCCGTTACCCTCCGTGGGTTGAAGTCTCCATCAACGTGGATTGACGATAGCACCACCTATCGGAACCACGAGAAAAATCTCCGTGTTCCAAATTGCGTTTGATCTTCTCCACTTCTCTTTACTACTTGTGCAATTTACTTTCCGCTGCCCATACTCTAGAATTGCATGTGTAGTATGCTACTTGACTTGTGTGATATGCAAAATCTGCCAAAAACTTGTCTTTGTCAAAAGGCATAATTTTTATCTTGTCGAGTAGTCTAATCACCCCCCCTCTAGACACTCTCACCTTCTTCGATCCTACAACTGTCTTTCCACCGTTTCTTCCCGCGGTCACCAAACTAGTCTCTCTCTTCTTAATTAACTTGCCACATCATATTTTATGCCTACGTGGCAGGCTTAGCAGCTATACATGGTGGAGCACTGGGAGAGGCCAAGGTGTTGGAGATATGCCCTAGAGGCAATCATGTATGATAATATTTCCTATATGTTTATGAATAAACATAGTCCTTGGACATTATCAATCATGTGTATCAGCAAGTACGTGACTTGTTTGTGGGACTATGCATTGTATGATGACTGTCCTAAAAGGTCCCTAGTCGGAAGGGCTGTGTGGACGCGCATCCGACTAGACTAGCATATGACACGGTCGATTGCTTGGTCTCACTAGCCATGGAGCATTGGATGCTAACCAGATAATATGGACTTGGAAAGGTCTGGTCGGATTCGACGTAGTCGGATCCGAGTCGACATAAGGTCCGAGTCGGACAGACCCAACTATGAGACACAGCGATATGTCATCTGTGAGTCTCTAGTACAACATACGTTCTATGTCCTAATACCTGAGCTGACGCATGTACTCAGGATGGTGACAGACTTGCTTTGGGCCGACCAAACACTACTCCATGACTGGGTAGTTACAAAGGTAGGTTTCGGGTTTGTCCAGTCCCATGCTGCGAGACATGGTCGAGCAAGATGGGATTTGCCCCTCCGATCAGGAGAGATATACTCTGGGCCCCTCGTGTGATCCGGCCAGGATAAGCATGGCCATGCGACAAGGATTATGAGATAATCCAGTTTGTGGTCAGTATCACTGGAACAAGAAAGAGGTCGGGCTAGCACAAGGATGACAGTCTCGCCTTGAGCCCGACAACATATATCGTGAGGCAAAGGGAACAGAAGTGTGACATGTTGTACAGGTTTGCCTAACCAGCTTCATAGTCTGCTTGGTGGTCGACACGCCTTGCTAGAGGCCGCTACCAACTGTGCAGGTCAGAGGTAATCCGAATAGTGACCAAGCCGACTTGAACCTAAGGGGTCACGCGCTTAAGGGAAGGAACCTACGAGGTCGGTTCAGAGGACATTGGTCGGATGTGATCCGAGCTGGACTTGGAACGCGGCCGAGTAGACTTTGGGCTTTAGGATCCGTGCAAGGCCCAAGTGTTGAGCCCACGACGGATGCCTATAAATAGTGGAGGTGCGGCATACTCATGAAGTTGATCGCTTCGGCGCTGTCACTAGGGTTTGCATGTGTTGCGAATAGCCACTTCCACTCACCATCGACTGTTTGATCGGACCTAGCAGTCCGCCCCACGGTGTTCCTCCTGCACGCGCGGATACCGTTAGAGGCGGTGCACTTGCGCCGCTCCGGCGAACTTGTACGTGGGATCGGACGACTGGCTATTCGAGGGAGATCGAACAAGGAGGAGACAATCCACGCGGACACGCTGCCCCAACTGTTCTTCCGCTGCACGGCACTACGCATCTAGTGGTAACGAAATGTGATCCATCTCCCATAGCATGTTCCTGTTGTTCTGCGCGTAGGAAAATTTTAATTTGCAGTCGACGCACCCTACCATAGAACCCAATACAAGGCTGGTCATAGTGGGGAGTAACTTATACTATAACATATTACTATGTTAATCTAAACATCTCTATAAACTGGAAAGGAGGGAGTAGTAACATAGACTAGTGTCATATGCATGAAACTACTAGTGAGTATGGGAGCACATGATATTTCCCCGTCCGGACCGATCCCAAGTTGGCTTCTCACCTTCTTGGCCCAACAAAAACCCCTCCCCCTCCCACACGCGCTTCCCACCCGGCGCCAGCTGAGCCTGTCGCTCCACATTGATGGCAAGTCAGGGCGACACGACCTCTCACTACTTCCGCCATTGAAGCGGCGCACCGACCGAGGGCACCGCCCGCTGCATGCCCGGCATTTCAGACTACATAGTGGAGAGTAACTTTAGAGCAAGTACTACAATTAGATGACATAAGCAGGCTATAAGGATTTAAATATAGTATTTGTGCTTAGTTGAAGGAGAGAGAAGAGAAGCGGATTGTAAACTTGTAGCCAGTTGTAGCAGGAGCCCCAACATACTTTGTGAGACCAAAGGTGGGGCCATTATTAATGATATAGTATTTATACTAAAGGGACTAACGGACGCCTTAATTACTCCGTTTTTTAGATAAACCTTGGTGGGGGCTATTATTGACTTGGACGTGGGGTTTGGGGGCCAAAGGCCTACTATTATACTTGGACTTACTCGCACGACCGACCTGACATGCTCTACCCTACCCGCCGCTGTATCATATGGTTTTGCACCATTCCAGATCTTAGCGCTGCCATGCAATTCTTCTCCAGCCTTCCTTCTGGCGTGCACCGCGAGAAGGGACAGCAGTCCTCCGAACCCCGCCTTTTGTGATCCTGTACGGGAGAGGGGCGATCAGGTTTTTACGGAGCACACTCCTGCGACTGCTGCCAGCGACGACTTCCTCAACGGCAGCCTTCTTCCCCGACCTCGGAAACGTCTTCATCAACGACCTGAGTGACAACATCAACCACAGCGGTTCTTCTCCCGCTGTACAGTATGTGATTCTGTCCTCCTGGTTTAGTCCGCATCATTTCTTTGATGTTTGCAATTGTCGTCATGATCTATTAACTGCTGATTCGGATTAAATCTCATAGTAAATTGCTCATATATTCAACAATCCAATCCAAAAACCTGATTATAGGCAATTTACTTGAGTGGTTTTGCTGCGCTTTTGAAGCCGCCTACTTTTAAGGGGGTGCAATATAAAAGGTGGCGCACAAGAGCAGTATATTGGTTTCAGATCATGTACTGCTATGACGCCACTAAGGGTAAGCCTGAGGGCGATCTTAATCCTACGCAGCAGGAAGCTTTTGAGAACATGGATACCCTCTTCAAAGCCACCCTACTGAGTGTTCTTGACGATTCCATTGTGGATTCATATATGTCGTTTGACAGCGGCAAAGACATGTGGGCTGCGCTCGAGGCCACGTTTGGGGCCTCGGGCGCTGGCAAGGAGTTGTATGTCATGGAGCAATTCTGTGACTACAAGATGACTGATGAGCACTCTGTTGTTCAGCAGACTCATAAGATACAGTCACTCCCTAAGGAACTTGAGTACTTTAAGTGTGTGTTGCCGGACAAATTTGTTGCTGGGACCATCATTGCCAAGCTTCCACCTTCATGGAACGATTTTTCTACTTCTCTGAAAAACAACAGACATGAGTTTTCTATTATGGATCCCATTAGCACTCTTGATTTTGAAGAGAAGGCGAGAGAAGAAGACACACATGCTTGGGTCGCTGAGGGAGCTTCTAGTGCCCACATGGTACACGAGAAGAACTTCCAGCCCAACCAGCCCCAAAACAACAAGAACAAATCTCAGGGGAAAGGGAATTTTGATGCAAAGAACAAGCCATCACATTCAACCAACTTCAAGATGAATTCTCATAACGGGAAGGGATACAAACCTCAATTTTGGTAGCACCGCACAATATTTTATATGGCTGCATCTACTTGTTGTCAGCTAACCTAATGGTGCTCCAGGTATTCCTACATTCGTAACTAGGTGCAATGACCACCGCAAGATGAAATTATCTTATTCGTACGTTGACTTGCTGATTGCAGTGCGGAACGATCCTGTCATGTGTGGAGGAGCAAACAAGCAGTGTAGCCTAAGGTGGAAATCAACCAAGGACTTATGAAATTATATATAATCTTCCTCATGCAGGTCAGTATCCCCTTCGTCCAGATGATCGTGTTTTCTCATGCCGAGCTATTGATATTTGCTACTGTTTTGCAACACCGTTTAAGTATAGCTACTATTTTCCTATCTTTTCGTATTCAGGACAATGAAGATGATTTTAGGGGAACTGCACAATATGGACTCATGTTGAGTCATCTCTATTGCCTCATGTGTTTGCTGCAAATGTGTCAGATCAATTGCAAGATGAGGCAGCTAGCTAGCCATGGAGTTGCCAACATGCTCAAAGTGCTTGCAAATTGAGAAGAAACAAGCATGCACAGGAAATTAATGCGTGCGCAGGGAGGCCCTTTGCTCAGGGAAGCATCGACCGATTTTCTTTATTTCCACACCTTCTCATAGCTTTGTATTGGTTATAGTATGGTGAATCATTGGGATGCATAAACATGCTGAACCTTTGTCCTTCTGAATGTTAGTATGCCTACTGTATCTTCTGAAGCTTAGTTTAATGTGAGTGTGTGCATCTAGTACCGCATCCTCTAATTTGGTGGATGCCAAGTTGAAAAAGGTTACCGATGAGTAGCCATAAGCTGGAGGTGTCCCTTTTTTTCTTTCGAATGGGCAATAAGCTGGAGAGTGTCTCGGGCTGCCTCTAGCACAAGGCCCTCCAAGATTTAAAACGGCAAACCGACCGGGCCGATACAAAAGCCTATCCATCTTAAAGCCCATTTGTTTTTGTTTTTGCAGGAGAAGCCCATATTTCTTGAAGAGGGGCGATCCTGAAAACCCTCCTTCCTCCTCGCTTCCACTTATACTCCCTCTGTCTGGGTTTGTTAGGCCCATGAGCCAATTGCTAAGACCAAGAAGATGCACACAAATTCGCTCAAAAAGAAGACGATGCACACAGAGAAAATAATTCTCCTTAATTACTCCATAACCACCCTATTAAATAGGCGTAGTAACAAACTAGGCGCATGCAAGGGCGGCAAGACATGCATCCCGCATGCAGGCCACCACCAAGTCCATGCGCCACCTCAATGCAAGAACACGTAAGAAGAGAGCGATTCTTGGGAAAAAGCGAGTAGTTAGTGCAGCGGGCCTTATAAACACGAACAACTCGCTCTCCCACTTCTGTATCCCCCCAATTCCCCCGCTCCCCAATCTTCCTCACTCATCCAAAAAAACCCCGCTCACCTTCTTCCTCACTCGTACAGAAAACGCCTGCTCCTCTTCTTCCACTCCTACAGAAATCCCCAGCCCTCCTTCTTCCCCACTCGCACTGCCACTAGGCTCGTCTATGGCTACTCTGCTCAAACCCGTGAGCTCGGCGCGACGCCCACAAGGAAAATGGAGTCGGTTGGCCCCAGCGCCAAGAAGATGAGGCTCCCACCAGCGGCGATGCCGGTTGTAGATCCCGCACCCAGTAGTGCGGGGAGAAGCGGTGAGCCCCCCCCCCCACCCGGATCTGAGGAACCGGTAGAATATCCGGTGGACCGCATCAGCGAACTCCCGGTCATCATCCTTGAGGAGATCATGTCGCTTCTCTCCACCAAGGATTGCTGCCGCACACAAGTCCTCTCAACTCGGTGGCGCCCTCTATGGCGCACCGCGCCCCTCAATCTCGACTATCGTCAGATATCTGTCATTCTTGAATTTGATCTCCTCAGAGCGATCGTCTCCTCTCACCAGCAGGGCCCCGTTCAATGCCTCTGCATCCCGACATGCTACCTGCTGTCCATACCAGGCACGGTGGACGCTTGGCTGACATCCCCTGAATTCGGATAACTCTAGCAGTTTGAGTTGTACCATTACCACAAAAGTTCCATACCACTAACACACTAAGAATTCGTGCCCACACCACCATTGTCCATCTCGCGGTTTTCCTCCTCTCTCCACACAGCCACCTTCGCCTGGTGCCATCTACCAGACGATCTGGTACAAATGTTTCGACTCCCACTCCTCAAAAAACTTTCGCTTGTGCTGGTTTATCTGTCGGAGACCTCACTGCACAACATCATCCACTCCAATTGCCCTGCCCTGGAGCGCTTGTCGATTGTTTTGCGAATAGAAATCTGTATCAGTTGTCTCCAAATAAAGCCGCCTCACCTTAAAAGCATTGGGATTTGTTTTGAAGGATAGTAGCACATCATCGAAGATGCCCCTTCACTTCAAAGATTGCTCCTTGATAATTGTTATTGACCTTCACAAATAACTGACGTCTCTGTGCCCAAAGTGGAGACCTTGGGTGTAATTCGTGACCCGTTTAATGATCACAAGGAGTTGGTGTTTGGCTCCTCACTTTTTCAGGTACCGTATATTATCATCTACACATTTGTAATCATAAGCTGCATTTTTCATTTGTGTGCATAAGTTTTATATCATCTTGGAGTACACTTTGGGTACTAATATTATGTTATATGCTCAATGAAGAGTTCATCCATTGATAGCCTATCAATGCTGCTAGATTCTGTCAAGATCATATATATCAGAATGTTTAGTTTTGATCTAACATAATTATTGGCTTGCTGCGATGCTTTCGATCTCTGGAGAATTTATATATAGAGGTGATGATTTCATGCACATTGAAAGCCAGTATAGACTGTACTAGAATTAACTGTTCAGCTGTCGTTCTTTTGACATACTCTTTTTTCACACCTTAACTGTTTTCAATCTTCATGTCTACTTAGGCATAACCACATGGAGCAAAACATATAGCCAATCAGTGGCGTAATAAGCACCAGGATTTTCTCAGTTCTCATGATATTCGTTTCAGGACAATAATGATGGAAGAATATGCATCCAACCAGGCAAACAGAAGCTTTGTCACATTGTTCTTGTCGAATGCGAGGTTACTATTGTCCATGAGGCTTAATTTTTACCGCAAGAGATTTCTCACGGATGGACACATTGAACAACAAAAAAAGAAGTTTCAGGTGGACAAATGGGCTTCTAATCATGCTCGGCTTCTATTTACAACAAGTTGTAGTCATCCTGAAATAATTTTTTTGCACGGGATGTTGATTTTATGGATCAGACCAATCCATTTGTTTGTGACTATAAAAAATAGTGGTTGGGTTAGATGTTACTACCATGTTCATTCTGGATTTTGTCTAAAAAGTTGATGAACAATTAATCCTTTGCCTTTTTGTACCATTTGTATGCTTGAGTTGCATGTTGTTGCCCTCGACTTCTCCACCGCCACTACACCGCCAAGATCTTCCACGACTATTTTTCGTTCCCGTCCGAGGCCTCCCCGTCGTTCTCCACCTTGGTTCGCTCGTTGTGCCCACCGTCGTCTTGCATTGTCAACATGGTCAACAACCAAGAGGAATCAGGAGATGACCGTACGTGGAGAGGCTGACAGTAGGGACCCACCAGGGTCATTGCATTTCGCAAGTAGGTGCCTTGTTATTACAAGACAATAAAAATACTTCCTCCTAATTGTTTGATAACTAGGTCCCACGCCATTGTCAATGTAGTCAATAAACGAGAAAATTACACAACAAGCGGATAATACCAGGGACCCAGCAGCTCACCGAGTTGTTTTCTAGTTTCAGAGACGGAGCTCAAGTGCGCGTTGTGCAGGGGTTGTGGCCCATCTAGCCCACGCTTACGCTTTTATTAAGCACATGACGAGCCCAGTTGATATAATTTTATTTCTGAAAATAGCTAGCCCAGTTCTTTTTTTTTTTGGAGAATACCCAAACCGAGGCCTACTTGCTTTTCTCAGCCCTGCTGGGCCGCAAATCTTTCAAGACAAGGAGGGATGTAAGTAGTAAGAAATGGGCTTCCCCAGAAAATGGGCTATAAGTTTATGGGCTGTAAATTTTTAAACCAAAGCCAACAGACAATTGCATTAAAATATCATTTTTTCAGGATTTCTCTACTCTCTACTCTTATAAAAACCAAAGCCAACTGGAAATTACATTAAAATATCATCTTTTCTCCCACAAGATAAACTACTCATACAAATGCATCTTCATGTTCCGTGCAACGAACGGGCATCTTGCTAGGTAAGATTCTAAATTTCATTATTTTTTTGCGGAGAATTGTTTTTTTAATTTTATTTTGATATAATGTTTTAAAAAATATTTTTAACGTGAGTCGAAATTTGGTGATTAAACGAGTTCGGACCCCATCGAAATATGCAAAATTTCGTTCAATTTTTTGGCAGTGCCCTGAATATATGGTCTGTAATGCTAATAAAAAGAATATGGGCTTCAAAATCCTTAAGAATTAGCAAATGGGCTGTAAATTATTGAAAATAATGGCTAATGGGTTGTATGTTGTTTTCCACAGATTTGGAGGCTGACTTCTGGGCCTACTAGGTTGACGATGACGTTGTCCTAAAAAAAATTTACGCGTACGCAAGGCTTTGTCAACTTAGTCAACACAGAGCAGTGGATGTTGGATGTCCATCCAATGGCTGCTGTGCTTCTTCAATCTCTGATCTTCCTGCTCCAAAGAGCTCAAACCAGCGCCAAGGCGGATCTGCTGCTCTCTCCTCCCGTGGTGGCGTCTTTGCCGCCAGCCATCCTCTAACCACCCACACATCCTGTTATTTTCCGCGACGTCACCTCACTCGCAGCAACCAACAGTCAGGCGTGGGCATCCGCTGCGGTGGCTTCGCTGGCTCCGGGTGGTTCCCTTCCTGGGCCTCGCCCTCGTCCACCGCGTTTGTGCTCTTAGCGCAGTGAGGTTAACATGCTCAACAAACAACAGCCATCAACAGAGGCTGACAGTAGGGGCCCACACAAGGAAATGCCTCCTTATTACGCGCAAAATAATGATTCCCCCAATTGACAGCTGGGATCCACCGGAAGAGGCCTCTATATTTCGCGAAAAAAACGTTCCACCGCTATCTTCTCGGACCCACCGGAAGTGCCTTCTTATTACGCACAAAAAAAATGAATACTCTTCCTACTAGCTAGGACCCACCTTGGTGGGAGGCTGACTTGTGGGCCTACTAAGTTGACAGGGACGGAGGGCTTTGTCAACTTAGTCAATATGAACGATTCTAGCTCCAAAGGACTCGTGACGATGTCCATCCAACGGTCAGTAGTGCTTCTTCAACCTCTGGTCTTCTTGCTCTAGCCACCCAAAGCAGCGCCGGTCCGTGTCAAGATGCTCCCCGCCTCCCATGGTCGGCTATGTTTGTCATGAGGCCTCACCGCCCCCTACTATTCCCACCGCTGGCTAGGCCGTGCGGCGATGGTAGCCTCACACCACAGCCGAACCAGTGAACCCTCATACTCCTCTCCGCGCGGGCTTCCACTGCCACGTATTCCACAGCTTCGCGTCGTCCCCTTCCTAGGCCTCGCTGTCGTCAACCGCCCTGGTGCTCTCGGCGTGGCGTGGTCAACGTGGTCAAGGAAAGACTTCCATCAGAAGAGTACTGTACCTGGAGAGGCTGATAGCTGGGTCCACGGCGGCCGCAAGGAAGTGCCTCCTTATTACGCGCAAAATAATTATTCCTCCACCTGATAGGAAGGACCCACCGGACAGGCCTCCGTATTTCGCAAAAAAAACATTTCCCTCCTGACTGCTGGGACCCACTAGCTACATCTTCGCACGCAAGGAAGTGCATCCATATTATGGGCAAAAAAAATGATTCGCCCCCTGACTGCTGGGACCCACCAGCTACATCTTCGCACGCAAGGAAGTGCCTGACAGTTGGGACCCACCTGGTCGAAGCATACATAGTGTTGTCATTGTGGTCATGAACGTGTACGTACATACCGGTTGATGTGGACGCACACGTGACGTAGTAAAGGCGCGCACGTAACATGTACACGTGCGTACAACAGCCAGGGTGCAAGAAAGTAAATACGACCATGTACGTACATACGGGCGGGGTCTTGAACGCCTAATCACGCATACGTACGGCAAAGGCTCGCATACATGGCTGGGTCGGAACGGAGAAACTGTGTTGTTGTCGTGTTCACAGGGAGGCAACGAAAGGCATCGTGTTCATCGGGAGGCAACGGAATGCGTGGGAGCCAGCCGGCTTGGACGGAACAGCCGATGGAAACGAGGCCTGGCGTACCACAGAACGAAGGAAACGGCCTTGTGTTTGACTGGCCACGTTCGAAATGGGATCCTTTTCAACGGGAGGGCTTTGGCGTACCGCAGAACGAAGGAAACGGACTTCTGTTGGACCTCCTACGGTTGAAACGTGGTCCTGTTGATCGGGAGGGGTGTGGCGTACCGCAAAACGGAGCAAACGGACTTGTTTTGGAGCGCTACGATCGAAACGGGGGTCCTATTCATCGGGAGGGGTGTGGCGTACGCAAAATGGGACTCCACGGGATACTGTTCATCTCCACCGTCGACCTCCTCCACCCTCCACGGGCTACAATTCATCCACCATCGACCTCCTCTAGCCTCCACCTGCGGCTGTTCATCCACGGGCTCTTGTTCATCCAGCCTCCACCGCGCGCTACTCCACCGGCTATTGTTCAACCAGCCCTCTCCACGAGCTCCTATTTAACCACCCCTCCACGGGCTACTATTCATCCAGTCCTCCACCAGCTACTGTTCAACCAGCCCTCCACGGGGTCGTCTTGTTCATCCAGCCCTCCACGGGGGTCCTGTTCATCCAACCCCAAGTGGCTCGATCCATTGGGGTCCTGTTCATCCAGAGACAACACCACGGGGTCCTGTTCATCCACCCCCACTGGGAATTGTTCATCCAAACCCCCCAGCAATGCTCACTGTTCATCCAAACCCCCCAGCAATGCTCACTGTTCATCCAGAGGCAGCATCAATCGCTTCGATTAGCAACAAGAGCGGCGAATCGCCGATCGCTCGGGTTCAAGAACACGTAGCCTACAAAGCGATCGCTTAGTTCTGGCCAGCGACGCCGCCGGGTTCGATTAGAGCCCAACGCCTCGCACCCACTCGCGTAGGGTACGAGAGAAACGCCCATCGCTCGGCCCCCGACCACCCACCATAACCGGGAACTCCCCGATATTTTCCTCGCCCTCGCTTCTACCACGGTTTTTTTCATCATGGACGGCCCAAAGAATGTCATGCAGCTGCGTCTCCGGCTCGCCCAGGATGAAAAGCCCATTTTCTGTCATGATTTTTTTGTCATAGAAGTAGGAGCCCACCACATCTATGATGAGACCGGGTTTTGTCAGAATTATCATCATAGAAGTGTCATAAGTATGACAGGAAAAAAATTCGTTCAGCCCAAAATGTCACGGATTTGTCTTTTTGTTGTTGTGCTTATTGGTTGTAGGGTTTATGGTTTATTAGGAATCAACCCGGACCATTCTGGAATCAATCGTCGACTGCTCGAGCGACATCTACCTTCATACTCTGGCTCTACTACGACACAGTAGGTGTCTCCAGGCTATCGCCTGGAGTACGAACCAGAAGCCGGTTCGCCTCCTCTGGCTCCTCAACTAGGGGACACGACGGAACCTCCGTCAACACACCCGCCCACCCCTATCTCACATCTAGTGGCCATGGTAAAGCTGATCTACCCCACGATGGAAGACCACGAGGTTGACGGTCACCCGTAGGACGCATTTCACGGCTATGATAACCCGGTAGATGTCCGTCAACAAGCAATCTAAATGTAGCAAGACCTCGTGTTGAATCCATGTTGTCTGTGTCAAAACCGGCGGATCTCTGGTAGGGGGTCCCAAGCTATGGATCTGGGATCGATGGGGAATGAGGGACGCGGGACACGGTATTTACCCAGGTTCTGGCCCTCTCTAGGGGGTAAAACCCTACGTTCTACTTAATTATATTGCTTGTGTACAAGGGGATTGCAGAGTTGATCTACCACGAATTAGAAGAACTAAACCCTAGCCTAGTAGGATAGTAGATGTTCTCCTAGCCTCCACGGACTAAACCGTCTGGTTTATATAGACACCAGGGGTACCAGGGTTTACACATAGTCGGTTACATCGAAGGAACAAGGATAACGAATCTTCCATCTTGACTCGGGGTACACGTCAAGGCAGAAAAGGTCTTCGGTCCGGATATAGTGCGGCCCAACTATCCGGCCCATGAGATATACGCCGGCGACCCGAGGACCCCCTACTCCAGGACTCCCTCAGTAGCCCCTGAACTAGCCTCCAACGCCGGAGCTTAAGACATCGATAGCTTGGTGCATACCAAAGTCTTCGGCTTGCAAGGTTAGTTATCCATCTTTTACCTGTTCGACTTGTATAATAGTTCGACCACCGATGACTTTCTAACCCGTCAAGGAATAGTGGGCCCCTCGTCATCAATTCTACCAGGGTGACCCTCGATTTCAGTGCGTCTGCCTGGAGGTGAACAATCTTGCTACCTTTTTTTTTTACAAAAAACACACTTCCGGGACTAGAGGATACACCTATTAAATAGGCCAGAAGCGCATCGGGTGGCCCATCCATCCCCAAGCAACAAATCCAATCTTTTTCAGAGAAAAGCATAGGGCGAATGGCATGCGCCCCTAGATCATCCTCACGTCCTCACGTCCAACTCCCGGGCGACTGGTCCAGCTGCTCAGTCTCCTGCCTCCAATTGTGTGAACTCCAATGACACGGGTATCTCCCGGCTGCAGATCCCATACTTGTCCATGCCGGATTGACATCCGCAAATGGCGAAGCTTTCGCGGAGAATTTCCCTACCCCAAGCAAGGACGAGAGGGTATGTTTCGTGTCCTTCCTCCTAAGAGGTCTTGGGTTCCCCATTCACCCATTCTTGAGGGGCTTCTTAGAGTTTTACAAGATACAACTCCACCACCTTACCCCCGGTTCAATATTGCATATCTCTTTGGTTTGTTGCCCTTTGCGAGATGTTCTTGGTTTGCGAAGCTCACTTTGAGCTATGGAGGAAGTATTTCTGCCTCGTCCCTCGAACCCATGAGGGGTCAATTTTTGAGGCAGGTAGAGCCGAAGTATGGCGTATAGCCAGCACAGGACACCCTATCGGGACCCCAAGAAAGGATTCTGAAGAATGGACCTCGGAATTGTTTTACATTGAAGACGCCCCCTATCTGATCCTGTTCGGAGAGGTCTGCCCGAGTATTCCGATGTCCCGCTAAAGAAGCGGTACAACTGGTGGCCAAAAAGCCCTTCACAAGGAGAGTCCACCGAAGTATAGTGCCTGGCTACCAAGGGTGCGACTGCTGGCCCATAGAAAATTAACTATGGTTGACGTGATGGCCGCAGCCATCGACCGATGCACATAACTTCTTCAAAAAAGGATGCACCCCCTTGCTATTACAACGGGACAAGTGACGCAACCTGCTATAAGCGGCAGGGGCCGGACAACTAAGCAGCGATGGCTGCCATATTGGCTGATTTGTTCAAAGGAGAGTAAGCGGAGTTCGCTCGCCCAAGAAACTGGAATGATTACTTGGACTACAATCCCATTGGATGGGTAAACACATGCTTGTATTACAGTTCAGACATTAGGTCTGTATACTAACCGACCATATTGTTTCTTCCGAACATAACTGGAGATGCCAGGTTCAGAGCATCAGCTGCCCATCCCCCCAACCAGAGGACCATTCTCGCACGGATGACATGGGATTCAACGAGGACCCGAAGACATTCATTGACTTCGAGAACGGGTTTTCTTCCAGGAGAGCCTCAATGGCTCCAAGGTGGCCCTTATAGCCGACCACCCTGGGCCCTTCCCTTCCTCCGCCGTTAGTAGCTAGAAGGCCTCCTCTCAAATGAGGTGTTTGCCTCGCGCCACTCCGAGTACGCCGACTTCTACTCCCAAGGGTCGTTCTACCTCGCGCGGAACATCAACGAGGAACATGCCGGCCCAACCAACAACGGAGCTTCCAAGGGCAAAGCAGCCCCGGGGGCCACACCCACCATTCCTTCGAAAAAAATGTGATATAATTTATTATCACAGTCGGATCCTTATTGACCTCGGCGCAAACTGCTCTAATGATATTCCCCTAGGGCCTGCAGGAAAAAAACACCTCCCCCACTGTCCGAAGACATAAAGGAGGTGTCGGGTCGCAATTAGGGATCTTCAACCCTGAAAGGAGTCCACGTGTGGGGTTCCACCGCGGGCCAACCTTTGGAGGACCCTAAGGATGTTTCCGTCACCAATTCTGAAGTTGAAAGTGTGATGAATCATTGGCGACAGTAGGAATACCTGCATCATGTTGTTTTTATCCGATCAGGAATTCAATGCTTTTAATGCCGTAGACGCATACCTCGAAGTAGCCTGAACAGGCCTTGAGGGGATTGCCAATCTTTTGTAAAGCAATATGCACATAAGTGACTGGGTTTTGACAACCAGGCATACATGCTTGACCCAGTAGCCCCCGAGCCTTGATTCGGGCAGAAAGGCCGAATTAAGGGTCTGTAACAACATGGTGCCATGATTTTCTGCAGGCCTCAAGGGACCAGAAAAAAAGTCCGAGGACGTTGATTTGGACCGTACGCAGTTGGCTGATGCAAAAGCCGAACTGGAGGCGGTGAAGAAGTTCACCGGTGAAGCCCATGGTCAGGAAAATATGCTTACGCTTAAAGAATGTGCATGAATTGTGCCCAGGTACCCTATTTGACACCGGATATCCTTATAGCAGCTGAATCCACATGGCAACTACAAAAGGACTTCGATGCTGCCAAAGAGTCTCAATGATATGCCGAGTCACATCATGAAGCCGGTCTTTGGGTGTTGAAACGAAGCCATGAGAAGAACAACAAACTGAAGGCAGAGAACCAGTAGCAGGCCAAGGAGCTGGAGAGTCTGAAAACCCAATTGGTGCAGGCGCTCGGAGAGAACCAGAAACTAAAAGGTGGCATGTTCAGTAAGTGTTGTATAAACTTTGGATGTTTCTAGACCTTAGTGCGTAAGTTTAAAACATGTCGTCTTTATGCTGGGTCTCCTGGCTGGTCGGCCCGGAGAAGGGGTCAATACCTTTGGCGGGAATCTTTTAAAGGAACTATTTGTGGTTCATGAGAGAGCTCGAAAATCTATGAAAAATATGGTCAAGGCATTGTGGCCGACCGAAGTGGCGCCGGACGATATGGCCAAACTGGCAAATCGCTTTAGGGGAGCTCAACAACGCTTTGAGTTATGGAAGATATCAGCCTGTCGGGAGGGGGCGTGAGAAGCATCGGCCATGGTGAAAATCTGGTTCATGAAACTCTAGCCAGAGTAGATGGCTCGTGTTGGACCAGTAGGACCGGATGGGCAGGAAATACCTCTTCATTTAGTCTATGACCAAGTGATGCCCGTAGCTCGATTCTCCCAACAGGATTGTGCTTTAGATATCTTAATAGACAAGTGTGCACAAAGAGTGATGTGTTGATTCTATGTATATATGTACTTTACATCAAATGATCTCGATCCGTACCGTAAAATGTTGTCTTAACTGGCCATCGGCTTCTGCCTCCCCGACCAATGATCGGGGAGTGTTCCGTACTATGTGACCTGAGGTAAGCAGGAAATCACTTCTGATAACCAGGCAATCCGGCCTTTTGGTACGAATAGACAAAAACGCGTGCGCTTAGTTATGTTACATTAGTTTTTAATGTAAGAAACATCTTCTGAAGAAAATAGTTCCTTCATGGGTTCCTTTCTTCAGGTTTGATATGCTAGACAAAGACGTCGTATTCGGATACCAGAAGTATGTGAATATGAATCGATGCGGGGGACGAATCCCCCAGTATTGGTGACGAGCACCTAAATTATTATAGTCTCCCTCATCGCCGACCCATTATGTTCTTAAGAACGCTAGCTTTTGGCTTCCCCCGTCTGAGATACATACACGGCTGACCCAGTCGTAACAATCGCAGATGTGCTCCCTTTACCCCTAGCCGAATAATCGGGAACATAGGGGGTAAGCACAGGAGCCAGGCAACCTAGCTTGGCAAAAACTTAAGTCAAATCGGTGCATATGATGGCTGAAAAAATATTCGGGAGAGTGCAAACACGATAGAGACGATTACATGCACGAAAAATATATTAATTCGTTGCTTTAAAAGAGCCCCCAGTCAAAATCTGGGTAGTACATTTGAAAATGTACAATAAAAGGGGCCTAAACACAGTTCGGTTTATCCGGACAGGGCCCGGGAGATCCTACTCCCGAGGAGTAAAGAGAATAAATTTACAATGAGGAAAGGGATAGTGGACTGATGGGGCCGCTCTGGTCGTAGAAGCGTCGGTGCCGACTTGCATTCAGGGGTTTGGTTCGAGGCGGTCGTCGGCCGGGTTGCGAATACGATATGCTCCTCCTGTTAATACTTTGTCGATTATGAAAGGGCCCTCCCGTTTAGGTGAGAGTTTTTTCTTTTGCTTCTCAGGGAGGCGAAGGATGCTTGAAGTATTATTGTTTTTATGTCAATATTAAACCTTTGTTTTGAATCTTATGGATATGAATATTCTTGCCACAATAAAGAAAATTGCATTGATAAATATGTCAGGTAGCATTCCACATCAAAAATTATGTTTTTATCATTTACCTACTCAAGGACGAGCAAGTTTAAGCTTGGGGATGCTTGATACGTATCCAACGTATCTAAATTTTTTGATTGTTCCATGCTATTATATTATCTATTTTGGATGTTTTATATGCATTAATATCCTATTTTATATTATTTTTGGGACTAACCTATTAACTTAGAGCCCAATGCCAGTTTATGTTTTTCCTTGTTTTTGACTTTTACAGAAAAAGAATATAGAACAGAGTCCAAACGGAATAAAACTTTACGATGATTTTTCTTGGACCAGAAGACACCCATGAGACTTGGGGACAGGGCCAGAGGAGTCCCGAGGAGACCACAAGCCCTTCGGGCGCGCCCCAGGGGGCGCCCCTGGCTTGTGGGTCCCTCGAAGGTCCTCTAACCCTAACTCCACCTCTATATGTTCTCAAATATTCCCCGAACAACAGAAGCATCCACAAAAATACTTTTCCACCGCCGCAAGCTTCTGTTCCTGTGAGATCTCATCTTGGGGCCTTTTCCGGCAATCTGCATCAACCTTGATGCCCTTCCAATTATGCGTGAGTAGTTTACCACAGACCTACAGGTCCATAGCTAGTAGCTAGAAGGATTCTTCTCTCTCTCTCTCTTCGATCTTCAATACAATGTTCTCCTCGATGTTCTTGGAGATCTATTCGATGTAATCTTCTTTCGCGGTGCATTTCTTGAGATCCGATGTATTGTGGATTTATGATCAGATCATCTATGAATATTATTTGAGTCTTCTCTGAACTCTTTTATGCATGATTAAGATATCTTTGTATTTCTCTTCGAACTATCGGTTTGGTTTGGCCAACCAGATTGGTTTTTCTTGCAATGGGAGAGGTGCTTAGTTTTGGGTTCAATCTTGTGGTGTCCTCACCCAGTGACAGAAGGGGTAGTGAGGCACGTATTGCATTGTTGACATCAAGGATAAAAAGATGGGCTTTATATCATATTGCTTTGAGTTTATCCCTTTACATTATGTCATCTTACTTAAAACATTGCTATGTTCTTATGAACCTAATACTCTAGATGCAGGCAGAAGTCGGTCGATGTGTGGAGTAATAGTAGTAGATGCAGGCAGGAGTCAGTCTACTTGTCACGGACATGATGCCTATATTCATGATCATTGCCTTAGATATCGTCATAATTATGTGCTTTTCCATCAATTGCTCAACAATAATTTTTTTACCCACCGTATGCTATCTTCTAGAGAGAAGCCTCTAGTGAAACATATGGCCCCCGGGTCTATTTTCCATCATATATTTTCATATCTATAAACCAAAAAACCCAAAAATACCTTGTTGCAATTTATTTACATTTACTTTAGTTTGCTCTTTTATTTATCTTTTATACCTATCTCTACTAGATCTCACCCTTGTTCGTGACCGTGAAGGGATTGACAACCCTTTTTTCGCGTTGTGTGCAAGTGTTTGTTAGTTTGTGGCTTTGTGCAGGTGCATATGTTGGAGACTTGCTTGTGCCTCCTATTGGATTGATACCTTGGTTCTTAACTGAGGGAAATACTTATCTCTACTTTGCCGCATCACCCTTTCGTCTTCAAGTGAAAAATCAACGCAAGCTCAAGAAGTAACACTAGGCACCCGCACGCGCCACCCCCAGCACGCCTGGTGGGTAGTGGGGGCCTGTCCCACCTCTGGTTCCCATCTTCTGGTACGTAAGGTCTTTTGACCTAGAAAAAATAAGTATAGTACTTTCGGGACGGTGCGCCGCCGTCTCATGGCGGAACTTGGGGACGAGCACTTTTGCCCTCCGTGTCGGTGTCAAAACCGGCGGATCTCGGGTAGGGGGTCCCGAACTGTGTGTCTAAGGCTAATGGTAATAGGAGGCGGGGGACACAATGTTTACCCAGGTTCCGGCCCTCTAGATGGAGGTAATACCCAACTTCTTGCTTGATTGATCTTGATGATATGAGTATTACAAGAGTCGATCTACCACGAGATCATAGAGGCTAAACCCTAGAAGCTACCCTATGATTTTGATTGTTCTTGTCCTACGGACTAAACCCTCATTGTTATATAGACACCGGAGCGGGCTAGGGTTACACAGAGTCGGTTACAGAGAAAGGAATCTTCACATCTGAATCGCCAATATTGCTTTCCACGCAAAGGAGAGTCCCATCCGAAAACGGGATGAAGTCCTCTATCTTGTATATTCATAGTCCAACAGTCCGGCATATGCATATAGTCCGGCTGTCCAAGGACCCCTTAATCCAGGACTCCCTCAGTAGCCCCTGAACCAGGCTTCAATGACGATGAGTCCGGCGTGCAAATTGTCTTCGGCATTGCAAGGCGGGTTCCTTCTCTGAATACTTCAAAGTAGATCTTGAACATAAGAATCGTGTCCTGCTCTGCAAAACAAATTCCACATACCATGGTAGAGAGTATAATATCCCACGAGTCCAATCTGCTGACAACTCATAACATGACATCACGCCATAGCCCGGTCTTTATTCAAACCATTTTTATCCCGCCCCTCCGTATTTCGAGGCGCGGTTTCATTCGCACGTCTTGTTGAAGCAGAGATCGTGTCCCCTTATCACGGGATTCTCATCAATGCGTGCATGGGTAACCTAACCGTACCATCAGCACGGCGCTTGGGAAATAAGCGAGTTTTAGGGCGAGCGGGGAGGCGCATGATTTTTACTGCCTTTATAAAGGGATAAGGATTCCTCTCTTTCACCCACATCCTCTTCTTCCTCTGCTCATTCATTCTCGAGCTCCAGCGCCCAAGCACACATCTCTTCCGCCCAAAAAGCACTCCAATCATGTCTAGATCCGGAGTGCAAGGCAAGTGGATGGCCTCCTTCGTTAAGGAGAAGGATATCAAGAAACTCTGGGAGGCTGGATACCTGGCCAAGAAGATCGCACACCATCTCCCGGAGGTGGGACAGATCGTCCCGACTCCAGAACCCCACGAGAGGGTTGTATTCCTCCCTCACTTCGTCCGCGGGCTGGGGTTTCCCCTCCACCCATTTGTTCGCGGCCTTATGTACTATTACGGGATAGATTTCCATGACCTATCCCCCAATTTCTTCCTCAACATCTCGACATTCATCGTCATTTGCGAGGCCTTCCTCCACATCCCGCCACACTTCGGGCTGTGCTAAAGATTTTCAAAGTGAAGCCAAAGGTGGTCGGAGGCGAACACGCCGAGTGCGGAGGAGCCATGGTGAGCAAGATGCCCAACGTCAAATGGCCATCAGGTAAATTCAATGAGTCCATCAAAGGTTGGCAAATACAGTGGTCCTATATTACCGAGCCACGCGGCACCAAATGGGCCGCCTCCCCCGAGTTCCGATCTGGAGCCCCACTGCGGCTCATGTCTTGGCCCGAAAAAGGGCCTAGACTGTCCTTCGTCCGACGGGCTGATGATGCTCCAAGCGCGTATCAAGAGCATGGAGGACAAAAATATCAAACTTGTCGATGTGGTCCAGGTGATGCTAGTTCGCCGGGTCCTTCCCTGCCAACGACGTACTTGCAATCAATGGGAGTTTGATCCGGCCAAGCACCAAACCTTGCTGGAGTTCTTCGATGCACGAAGACATCTTGAAGGTGCTATTCAAGCCTAGCAAGTCGTGGCTGGACACCGCCGAGGATCGCGGGCACAAATTGTCCCACCCCGCAAGTTCGATGAGTCTTTATATGTTTTCAAGGTGTATCCTCCATTTGTATACCTTGGGGAAAACACCAAATATTTCCCTAAAGATTCTCCCAGGACTGGACGAAGAAGACAGAGCGGATCTACGGTCCGGCTCCGCTGCCTGAAGAACAAGCCGGCCCACTTCTGATGAAGATGCTGGTGCTGGCAGCATATAAGGCGCCGAAGAAGAAGGCCAAGAAGGAGGCCAGGGAGACCAGGGGCGGGCTCCGTCGCAAGGGTACTTCAGATGCGGTGTCTGAAGACACGAGGCCCACTCCTCCGCCGAAAAAGACGAGGAAGAGGAGTAGGAAGAAGAGGAAAGCCAGCCAGCCCCCCCCCCCCCGCGAGGGGGAGAAAGAAGAGGACGACCTCCACACGTTTGGAGGTCGAAACGTCTAAGAAGGGGAAAGCCTCCCTTCCAGACGAATCCACCGTAGCCATCGACAGCAGCCCGAAGTGGGAACCCAGGGTCAAGCCCCTGACCAAATCATGAGTACAAAGAAAACCCGGACACCTTCATATATCCAGTCTCACTTTTGTGTAGCATTAATGTATCGGGTCACATATTCTGCAGTCCGGCCGGGTCCCACATTGAGCGATCTTTGTTAGAAGATTCGTTGGACCCGGATGCGATGAACAGCGAGACCCTCCCGACGGCCTCTTCCCCCAAAGCATGGACAACACTGAGGTGTCGTCCCAAAGGGGCCTAGGCCAGGGCGAAGCTCGGGAGACCGTCGAGGCGGCACCGGAGGGCCAAACCTTAGCAACCGGACACATGGGGGAGCAGACCCCCATGGATGCTGAAGGCGGGGGCCGTCCTGAATTCGGCCCCAGCCAGAAACAACTCCGGAGACCAATATGGCTCCAAAATCAGGCTAGCAACCTTATTCAACAGAAGGTGGTGCGCCTATTCCACCGGCGACCTCAGTCCACCTGGAGGTGCCGGATACTTTATTGGCGGTGCTGCAAAGCGCTTCCATCACTGAAGAGCACCGTACCATTATGGGTGCGATGATTGAGAAGGTCCAGTCCACCAAAATCGGGCTGACCGAAGCCTGCACTAGCCTTCTAACAGGCTTTGAGGTAAGTAATGAAGTTAAAAGAATGTCATAATATAGATAGTAGCCCCTGATACACTGTTCGGTGTTTCGAAAAGAAAGCCGGGCAGAGGATCAAATATATTTCGCACGGGACTAATTAAGAAATACCTATGTGAATGACCAGGCATCGTTATTGACTGCAACTGCTCATACTGCGGAAGTCTCCGGACTGAGGCAGAGACTGGAGTGGGCCGAAAAGGAACTCGGCCAAATAAAAAAGCAATTGGAGGATAACCAAGGTATGGGATAACTTTGTTTGTATTTAAATACTAGTGAATAGTTATTTTGACTAAAAAATGTCGTGGTATGTAATAGGAGCGGCGACCGAAGTCGAGGCTCTTAAGAAGGTGGTAGCCGAGGCTGAGAAGAAGGCGGCCAAGGAGCAGGCCACTCGTGAAAACCATGAGGCCCGGGTCATTGAAGTTCAACAAGAGCTCAAAGAAGCCATAGGGAAGTGCGAGACCTTGGAGCAGAGTATAAAGGATCAAGAGTCCGAACTCACCAAGGCTCGCCAATCCGCACACGATGCCCGGGCTGAAGCCCAAGGCGCCCTGCAGGAAATCCAGGAGGCCCGAAAGATCGCAGCGGGTAAGGCCTTTATTATGCAGAGCAAATACGCGAAGGAAAGATTTCATTTACTGACCCGGATTCGGAGTTCTCTAGGGGTGTTTGCGGACCTGCCGCGCAGCGTGTCTGACGCCGCAAAGTTCTACCGAGCCGAAGAGGGGAGCTCTTTGGAGAAGTTGTTCTGGTCGCAATATCTTGCACCAGAATACCCAATACCCTTTACCGATCAGTTGTAGCAGCTGGACGAGCTGCATAGGGCTGCCGAACTAGCTCTCAAGGATTTGATTATCCGGCTATGGCCTGCCGAAACGATTTCCAGCAGCTACTCCAGACTCGTGAAGCGCTTGCTTAGTTCCTGCCCTCGGCTTGACGCCACAAAGCGGTCGGTCTGCGTCGAAGGTGCACGAATGGCCTTTGCCCGTGCCAAGGTGCATTGGGCGAAGATGGATGCTGTGAAGATGATAACCGAAGGACCGCCTGAAGGGAAAGAGCACCGTAAGCCCGAGCTGTATTATGACAGTGTCCTGGAGGGATCCCGCCTTGTGGCGGAGCAATGTGCCAAGGATATTATATTCGCATGAATGTATGCATGGTATCATGTGTTGTAATATGAAACAAGGTCGTTTTGTAAAATAATGCTTGTTATTTGTAATATTACCTCCTGTGCGGCCGTTTTTAAATTAATTCTGAGAGTTGGCCAGTCGTCGGCTTCTGCCCCCACGTAGGAAGTACGGGGGTATTCGGGATAAATCTAAACACTCTTTACTCCAGATTTTTGGTCCTTAAAGGAGGTGTTTAGCGTAGCGACCCAGGCAATCAGACTATAAGGCTTTATCACCCTCACTTAGCCATAGGAGTTTGATAAAAGAAAGGTAGGCGCAACCCCTAGTGTTCGGAAGACCGAACTTAGGGTATTGTAAAACACCTGGTCGGATAACCGATCCGTCGCATGATGCATTAGTTATCGCATAATGTGGAAGAAATCGTTAAAGATTTTGTGACCTCCCGAACAGCTGACCAGCTCTCGCCACATCATGACAGTCAGTTTTCAGCTTTCTCTACTGAGGTGCTCGTCTGGAAGAACCGGGACACAATCGTAGTAGTTCTCCCTTTACTACCCTAGCCGATATAGCGGAACGTAAGGTAGCAAGCACAGGAGCTGGGCAACCCAACTGTTGACCAAAGACATGATCCGGAGCCAATGCATATAATGCTATAAGATCGGGGTGCCAAACTGCACTGTAAAAGTGTTTGGACTTTCTTGCCGTGTTATGGGGTACAATGAAGCCCTGGCGAATTAAGGTGTACCAGAATGTACGGGTGCAATTGATAATAAATAAATAGACAAGGAAAAAAATTAAGTGATGAGCTGACGTTGCAATATTTTTTGTTGTAATTTAATTAATACGCCAAGGCGTATGTGTACAAGTAATGCAATAAGCAAATAAGGCTATTTAACATGCCACGACCAAGAGCGAGCTACGTGCGGGTATTTAAAACAGGTATGACGATCGTTAGCAGAGACCACCTGGGTATTCCCTTGTATGTCCGAGCCCCTAGCTTTCTTGGTGTATTCGTCCCGCTATGGGTCCGATGAGCAGGTTTATCAGAAAAGGCCTCAGGAGGAGGAAAACCCTGAAAGAAAGAGAAAAAGGTGAAGCTATACGGATACAGAAGCGGTTGAGCCGCATTGTGGACCGACGTCTAGCTATGCCTCTGTCCATGCCCATGGTATTTTAAGTGCGTAGTTGTGTACGCGCAACACAAATTTCACCGCTTTATTGGGGCTGGGACGAAGGCCGAATTGCTAGCTGACCTCTGGACGAGCCGGACGGTCCTGTTGCAGAGTAGCTCGGACTCGCTTGATGGTGTCCAGGGGCTTTATTGCCGAACTGGCCTATGGCTATTCTGTAGTTCTGCTGCAAGGGCCGCTGTGTGCTCCTTAGTACGGAGGGAGCGCTCCGTATTTCCATTGACTGTTATAACACCGCGAGGGCCGGGCGTCTTGAGCTTAAGGTATGCATAGTGCGGCACCGCGTTGAAACGAGCAAATGCGGTTCGCCCGAGCAGTGTGGTATAACCACTACGAAAGGGGACGATGTGGAATATTAATTCTTCGCTTCGGAAATTGTTCGGGGATCGAAAGACCATTTCCAGTGTGATTGATCCCGTACAGCAGGCGTCTACACCTGGTATGACACCTTTAAAGGTGGTTTTGGTGGGCTTGATCCTTGAGGGATCAATACCCATTTTATGATTGTATCCTCGATAAAGCGAGTTCAGTTGCTACCACCGTCCATGAGGACGCGTGTGAGGTTGAATCTGCCAATGATAGGGTCAAGCACCAGTGCGGCTGAACCGCCGTGACGGATACTGGTCAGATGGTCCCTTCGATCGAAGGTAATCGGATAGGAGAACCAGGGGTTGTATTTTGGGGTGACTGGCTCCATCGCGTAGACGTCCCTTAGTGCATGCTTCTGCTCCCTTTTGGGGATATGGGTAGCATATATCATATTCACGGTTTTAACTTGGGGAGGAAACTTCTTCTGTCCCCCTGTGTTCGGTGGCCGGGGTTCCTTGTTGTCGTTGCTTTGCGATCCCTTCTCTCTGTTCTCGGCGTTTAACTTGTCGTCCTATTTAAGGACCCAACATTCTGTGTTGGTATGGTTGGCTGGTTCGGCAGTGTCGTGGATTTGGCATGGACGATCGAGTATGCGGTCCAGACTGGACGGGCCCGGATTGTTTCTATTAAAGGGCTTTTTCTGCTGACTAGACTTGGAGCCACTGAATCCGGCATTGACGGCCGTGTCTTCAGAGTTATCGCCATTATTTCGACGCTTGTGTCTATTGCGTCGGGGCTTGCCGTTACTGTCTCTGGCTTCGGAAGTGTCAGGTTTACTTGAGGTGTTGTTGCTACGAGCTAGCTAGCTATCCTTTCCCACGCAAAAGCAGGTCATGAGTGTCGTAAGGGCTTCCATGGACTTCGGCTTCTCCTGGCCGAGGTGTCGGGCGAGCCACTCATCACGGATGTTATGCTTAAAGGCCACTAGGGCTTCGGCATTCGGACAGTCGACGATTTGGTTCTTTTTAGTTAAGAAGCGAGTCCAGAATTTCTTGGCGGACTCTCCGGGTTGTTGGATTATATGATTTAAGTCATCGGCATCCGGAGGTCGGACATAAGTGCCCTGGAAGTTGTCAAGGAATGCATCTTCCAGGTTCTCCCAACTGCCAATGGAGTTTTCTGGCAGACTGTTCAACCAGTGCCTAGCTGGTCCCTTGAGTTTCAGCAGGAGATACTTGATGGCATGGAGATCATCACCGCAGGCCATATGTATATGGAGGAGAAAGTCCTTGATCCATACTGTGGGATCTGTTCATCATATGATTCAATATTTACGGGTTTGAATCCCTTTGGGAATTCATGTTCCATTACTTTATTGGTGAAGCATAGGGGGTGTGCGGCGCCTCTGTGTCGGGCAACATCGCAACGCAGCTCAAATGGAGCCTGTCTACGGTATTCGGCACGGACAGGTGTGTATTTGTCATGTCCGGCGTGGTGGCCGTCGTTGCGCATTGGGGAGCACCCCCGCAATCCATAGATCGATCTGGTCTGGCCTGCTATGTTCTCCAAGTCGTATCGCATGTCATGTGTGTTTCCCTGAGTTGTTGTGTTTCTGTTTGTTCGGCGACGTGGTGCCGGCTGGTGTTCGGGATGAATTGCCGCTTTGTCTTGACCACGCGCTGGTCGGTCAGCCGCACCATCGCTGGTAGTGCTGGCTCCAACGCCTCGTCATCGAATTGAGGTAGCAATTTGCGCTTCGGGTAACTTTTGGTTGGGCGTTTGAGTCCGTATTCCTCGGCTGCCAGGACCTCGGTCCATCTATCAGTGAGCAGATCTTCATCAGCTCGAAGCTGCTGCTTCTTCTTCTTCAGGCTTTTTGCAGTGGCTATAAGCCGGCGCTTAAAATGCTCCTGCTCGGCGGGATCCTCTGGCACGATAAATTCGTCGTCGCCGAGGCTCACCTCATCCTCGGAGAGAGGCATGTAGTTGCTGTCCTCCGAGTCGTCGTTCACGGCCTGTTCATCGGGGCAGCTCGCCCATCTTCCCATTCAGCCTGTTCAAAACTTGGCTTGGCGGGGTCTTTGTTGTCTTCGGCATCATCCTGAGTGCTATTCTCTCTTGTGCCGGTATCGCTATTTTTACCATGGCGTGATTTAGAGCGGCGCCGCTGACGTCGGTGCTTAGACTACTTCTGCGGAAGTTTATCCTCAACTGGATCTTTTATGTCATCGCCATTGTTTTCTTTGGGTGTATCCACCATGTATATCTCGTATGAGGAGGTGGCTGTCCAGCGCCCTGTGGGCGGTGGTTCCTGTTCCTCTCCGGCATCGTCGTCCATTCCGTCGATGTCTTCGGAGTCAAAATCAAGCATGTCGGTCAGATCGTCGACAGTGACTATCAAGTGGGTGGTGGGTGGGTAACGAAATTTCTCGTCATCCACTTCCCACTCAAGTCGGACATAGTTCGGCCAAGAGTCTTCTGACAAGGAGAGAGACTTTAACGAGTTTAACACATCACCTAAGGGTGAGTGTTCGAAGATGTCCGCAGAGCTGAACTCTAAGATCGGTGCCCGGTCGACGGGTGCGGATACACGCGGTCCGGAGCCTATGGCTGGAGACGAGTCCGAGGTTCCGATGACACAACCCTTGTTGGAGGTCAGATCTGTGTTCGGCTCTAGCACCGCTGAGTCCGCGGATTCCGTGGCGAGGTTGAGCCTCCCATCCTCAGATGACAGGCTCTGCTCTGGATCTAAGGCCAGTGCGGTTACAGGCGCAATCTCCTGTTCATTGTGGCGGCAGGGCGCGGCTGTCATGGGCTCGAATCCGTCGAAGATCAAGTCTCCGCGAATGTCGGTGGTGTAGTTCAAGCTTCCAAACCAGACCTGATGGCCAGGGGCATCACTGTCGATCTACTCCAGATGGCCAGGCGAGTTGGCCCGCAGTGCGAAGCCGCCGAATACGAAAATCTGTCCGGGGAGAAAATTTTCACCCTAGACTGCATTGTTGTAGATGATTGAAGGAGCCATCGAGCCTTATGGTGACGATCGGTGTCAAAACCGGCGGATCTCGGGTAGGGGGTCCTGAAATATGCGTCTAAGGCTAATGGTAACAGGAGGAGAGGGACACAATTGTCGGCGTTCTGGGAATGGGGGTCCCCAGACTTGCCTGCCTGTGGCCTGCGGCGTGGCTCAACCAGTGGCCTAGTACGGCCCGTCTTCATCAACCAACACTCAAGACCCTCGCGAGGGGCCACACCTCGCGGGGCGGAAGATGCAAGGCCTCCTCAGGAGTGACCTCACCAGGCAGGCTCGCGAGGAGGCGGAAAGATCAAGGCAAGGGGTACCTCACGAGGTTCCCATGACGTGAGCCATGACGACCAAGACCAGGCGGGCGCCAGCCAGCCCAGTGTCCCTGTTTCCTCTTTGGTGCAAAGGGAGCAAGTGCAGGCACAGAGTACCGAGGCATAAAGCAAAGGTTTCCTTATCGGTGCAACGAGACCAAGACCAGCAAGACGGCAGGATGGAGGTCACCGTGGAGCCCAAGACGACGTCTTCACCAGCACCTTTGGCAGGCGAAGACCACCTTTAGTCAGGATAGCTTGTACTAGCTGTCCCCTTTCAAAATGGCCGTTGTTGGATCCCTTCCAGCTCAATATTTGGGAAGAGAACAAGGGCCTCTATAAATAGGGCTAGCCACCACTGTAGAAGGCAACTCATCTAGAGGATCCGAACCCAGTTCATCTACACACCACCAAGCACAAGAACACCTCTCCTCGTGAGGTTGTTCTTCCCCTGTAATGTTCATCATCAGCCCAAGAGGCAATCCACCACCACACACAGGAGTAGGGTATTACACCCGAACCTGTATAAATCTTGTGTCTCTTGTGTTGTTCATCTAGCTACCTTAGAGATCGCGGCAAGGCTAACGACGTGTCTCGGTAGGGAGATCTTCGTGCGCACCCCAGTGTTCGAACTTAAGGGTTTTGCTAGAACCCGATATCCGACATTTGGTGCGCCGGGTAGGGGGGCGTCGAAGCTCTTCCTTTCGTCGACCCGCTCTCCACCAACATCGCGCTTCACCCTCATGTCGGGCATCACGCCTCCGGCTCTAGCGGCTGGCGCCAGCACCGGGTCCAGGGGGCTCCGAGCCTTGGCCCCCGCCTTGCGGCAGGTGGAGATGCCGCCGCGCTATGACGGCGCTGCGGACCCGCTGGCTTTCCTGCTGGCGTACGAGGAGGCCGTCCTCAAGGCCGGAGGCGACGACAAGGTCATGGCCAACTGGCTTCCCATGGCCCTCGCAGGCGTCCTGCGCGCTTGGCTGCTCAACCTATCGGCATCTTCTGTGGCCTCCTGGGAGGAACTGCGCGACCTCTTCCTCACCCACTACGCGGCGCCGGCGCCCCTGGTCGTCGCAGCTCTCCTGGGCGGCTCGCAGGCGCCACCCTCAGACCGCCACACCAAGCCGTTCTTTCGCTAGATCGGCGCCGCCCTCGCGTGGCAAGGAGCTCCCCCGGGTTGGGTGGCACCCAAGGCCGACCCGACCTTCAACTCGGACGATCACCCCGTCAACACCGACTGCTTGGGCGCGCTCCCGATGCTCTGCACGCCCACCATTTGCCAGGTGGCCATCACCAAAACCCTCATCGACGGAGGCACCGGCCTCAACGTGCTCTCAGTGGAGGCCTTCAGCCTCTTCCATGTACCGCTGGAACGGCTCCGACCCAGCAAGCCCTTCTCGGGCATCGGAGGCGGTTCCTCCGGCTCCGTGGGGTAGATCCGTCTTCTTGTGACCTTCGGCACCCACGACAACTATCGCACGGAGCTGGTCGACTTCGACATCGCCCGCATTAGCCTCCCGTACAACGCCATCCTCGGATACCCTGCCTTGGCTCAGTTCATGGCGGCGACCCATCCGGCCTACAACCTCATGAAGATGCCCGGGAGCAGCAGCGTCCTCACCATGGCTGGGGATACCAAGGAGGCTCTGGTGGCACTCAAACTGGCCCTCAAGGCTGCCGCGGCGGCGCAGCCCGTCGGCGCGGATGCCTCCAAGGCCAAGGAAGCTGCACCGACCAAAAAGAAGCATTTGTTCACTCAGGACAAGGCGGAGACCAAGCAGGTGCCAGTTGAGGATGACGGGTCCTCCCTACTCCGCCAGCGCAACCCTGGTGGCGGTTCGGGAGGAGCGCCAGACCAAGGCCGCGTCACACCCAGCCGCGGCCTCACCCGTGGCAACACAAGACAAAGAAGGCCTCGCGAGGACCACGGCCTTGCCAGCTGGAGACCAGCCTCAGCAGGAAGATGCCCCCAGGCTGAAGAGGCCGCACCAAGCAACCGGGCGCTGGGGGATCCATCGTCTCAAGAGGCGCCTCAACCTCCGGAGGACACGGGCTCTGTCAGCACACCCACCCTCATCGAGCATCCGGTGTACTTCGTCAGCACAGTGTTGCGGGATGCATGGGTACGATACCCCATGCCTCAGAAGCTTTTGCTCACGCTATTGGTGGCCTCGCGTAAGCTACAGCACTACTTTCAAGGTCACCCCATCAAGGTCGTCTCAGTCTACCCCTTGGAAAGGGTACTCAGGAGCCCCAACTCCGCTGGAAGGGTCGTCGAATGGAATATCGAGCTGCAGGCGTTTCAGTTGGAATTCAGCACAACCAGGGTCGTCAAGGGAGCCGCGCTTGCTGATTTTGTGGCGGAATGGACAGAAGTGCCAGGGCTCAAGGCGGGCGAGGATCGGTCTCTCTCCCCAGGAAGTGAAGCACCTGATGGCTGGGTCATGTACTTCGATGGAGCATTCTCGCGGCAGGGCGCGGGGGCTGGTGCAGTGCTTATATCCCCCACTCAGGACAAGCTCTACTATGCCGTACAACACTGTTCCCAGCAGGGCGAGAAGATCTCCAACAACATAGCAGAATATGAGGGCCTCATAGCAGGCCTGAAAGCTGCAACTGCACTGGGGGTGAAGCGCCTCCTCATCAAGGGCGATTCACAACTCCTCATCAACTTCTCCAACAAGGTGTATGAGCCAAGGGACGAGCACATGGAAGCGTATCTTGCGGAAGTGCGCAAGATGGAAAAGCAGTTTTGGGGGCTGGAGTTGCAGCACGTGCCCCGCGGTACCAACCAAGAGGCTGATGACATCGCCAAAAGGGCGTCCAGGCGGCTGCCTCAGGAGCCTGGCGTTTTCGATGAACGGCTCTTCAAGCCATTGGCGGCACCGTCACTTTCAAGCACAACGCAGCCTCAGGAAGAACTCCCTCAGCCACCTGCCACAGAAGCCCTGGCCTGTGACCCGACCTCGGGAGCACGCCTACTCTTGGCGCTGGAGCCTCAGGAGGGATGCTGGACCACGGAATTCAAGGACTACCTGATGCGAGGGACGCTGCCAGAGAAAGAGGAGGACACGGAACGCGTGGCCTGGCAGGCCACGGCCTACTGCATCCAAGATGGTGAGTTATATCGGAAGGGGCCAAATGACATTTCCCTACGTTGCATCTCCAAGGAACAGGGGAAGGAGCTGCTGGCCGACATACACAGTGGAGATTGCGGACACCACTCATCATCACGGACCCTCGTGGGTAAGGCGTTTCGCAGTGGGTTCTACTGGCCTATGGCACTCAACGACGCGATCGAGCTGGTGAAGTCCTGGGAGGCCTTCCAATTCCACGCCAAGCAGATTCATCAGCCAGCCCAGGCCTACAGACCATCCTGCTCTCGTGGTTGTTCGCAGTCTGGGGGCTGGATATCTTGGGCCCATTCCCTCGAGCGCCTTGGGGCTACAGCTACCTCTATGTCGCCATTGATAAGTTCACCAAGTGGGCAGAGGTGGAAGCCGTCCGCACCATCCCAGCCAGTTCTGCGATCAAGTTTATCAAGGGCCTCGTGAGCCGGTTTGGGGTCCCTAACCGTATCATCACCGACAATGGTTCGCAGTTCACCAGCAATCTCTTCAAAACGTATTGTGCAAACCTTGGAACGCAGATATGCTACGCTTTGATGGCGCACCCCCGGAGTAATGGTCAGGCCGAACGCGCCAACACGGAGGTCCTGAGGGGCCTCAAGACCAGGACCTTCAAGAAGAAGCTGGAGGCCTGCGGCAGGGGCTGGTACAACGAGCTCCAGTCCGTGATGTGGTCCATCCGTACTACCGCCACCAAGCCAACTAGCGAGACCCTGTTCTTCCTCGTCTATGGAGCAGAAGCGGTTCTCCCTCACGAGGTCAGGCGTCACTCCGCGCGAGTCCTAGCCTTTGACGAGGCTCAGCAGGACGCCATGCGGAGGATGGACCTCGTGCCCGGGGAGGAACGCTGCCGTGAAGCTACGCTACGGGCGGCTAGATACCAGCAGGCGCTGTGGCGGTGTCACTATCGCAACATCCGCCCCAGGACTCTCGAGGTAGGTGACCTCGTACTCAGGCGGGTGCTCTCCAGGGAAGGGCTACATAAGCTTTCACCCATGTGGGAGGGCCCGTTCAAGGTTGTCCACGTCTCTAGGCTTGGCGACGCGCGCCTGGAGACTCAAGATGGGGTGTCCATCCCGAACGCCTGGAACATTCAGCACCTCCAAAAGTTCTACCCCTGAAGAAAGGCCCGGTGCCCATGAAGAAGGTCCGGTGCCTGTGAAGCTCGCCGCCCGAAGAAAGGCCCGGTGCTTGTGAAGAAGGCCCAGTGCCTGTGAAGCTCGCCGTCCATGACACTCTCACGTAATAATGAGTTGGGGTTGTACACGCCCCGGAGTCTCCGAAGTGCCGCCCTTGGGCCTCGGGGGCTCCCTCCCACGCCCAGTGGCAGCACTTAGCTCCGCGCTGGTGAGAAGATGTCGAAGACTAGACTAGGTGCCGGACACGGCTTTTCATTTGCTTTCTGCAGTTGGCTCGCTTTTCTTTGTTTGAACCTTGAGTGAAGTTGCTTCTGAAGTTATTTGCTGGTTCTGCCCGCCGTCTTCTGCCCCTGTTTTCTGTTTTCAGCTCTTTCGTCTGACTCGCTCTCTCTCTCTCTCGCAAACCTCGCGAGGGGGCTGCATGGGTGCCCTCGTGAGCCTTTCCTCTCCTAATTTTCGTGAGGCTCTCTTGTTCGAGTTTGCAGCGGGAGCACCCCTCCCAGTTCGTGCCCCTCGGGCATCACGGCACAAAGCGCCGGGCCATGGCCAGCAACTCTCATGACCAAGGTTCGGAAATGATTCCCCCAACGAATTTTTTGCATCTCTTAAGACGCCCGGCGAGGCCTGAATCAGACACCTCGCCAGGCGGAAACTACTTCAAACATCCCAAGCTAAGTTGTTCCTACGCGCATACGCATAACAACGACACCATAACACAGCATAGGAACAATAAATGCAATACGATAACTAGGGAGTCATAGTCTATTTAACGCCCCCATGGGGCCCCATGCTTCTCTCGCTCTCGATGCAGGAAAAGAAGGGAAACAAAACAAAAGCAGCACACGCCTTGCAGCAACTCGCGAGGAGAGATCCGCGGCATCCTCCTGAGCTTAGTCAGACTCCGCCTCGTGCTTCAAAGGAGTGCGGCGACGGGACGACCCGCCACCGCCCTCGAGGCGGGCACGGCGGCGTGCTGGTTGATCGTAGCCACCGCTGGAGGAGCTGTCACCGGAGGAGGAGCCGCTGAAGCTCGGCGAGCTGCGGTCGCCACCAGGAGCAGGTTCGCCTTGGCCCTCGTCGCGGCCGTCACCAAGGCCAAGCACCTCGTCGCCATCATCATCTTCAGGGCAGCACCCAATACGGCGGCCATCTTCTCCGAACACCCTCACGTAGTGGGTCACGTCATCGTCATACTGGAAGTGGAGGGTGCACCGCCTGCCCAGGGCACGCGCACGGGCAAACGCCTGCCGGCCTCGGGCCAGGGCAATGTTGCCAGCGATAGAGATCTCCACCGCGACCAGGAGGCCTTGCTGCAGAAGTCATCCGCTTGCAACCAGAGCCCGCCGGGGCCAGCGGCCAGCAGTTCACCGGCGAAGGAGCGAGGGAGCTGAAGCCAGTTGCCGGCCGGGTTATCCGACCACACAACAAACTCTGGCAGCACCTCTGCCGAATGGAAGCGCGGCCGGGGGGGGCGCGCAGCCACGACACGCCTTCCCCCCACCAACTGGGCTGCCTCGACATGGGCGGCCACCACCGCGTGAAGGGCCACCGCCACGACCACGGGAAGCCATGGTGGGGGTCGCAGGATGCTTGCGAGGACGACCGCGGCCGCGCTTGGGCGGAGGAGAGCCAGGCCCTTCCTGGCGAGCCTTCCCCTTCTCCGCGACTGAAAACCTCTTCGCAGGCGCCATGGTGGGCGCTGCAAGCAGCAAGAGCAAGGAAGAAGAAGCGACCAGGCGGAGCAAGAAGGGATGGGCGACAAGGGCCGTCGCCCCTCCTCATTTATAGCCTAAGGTAGGCCAACCGTCGACCTCCACGATCGTAGGTAATGATGACTTTTTTTGCATGCAGCAGGGACTCGTCAAATCGGGCAGTTGCCGAGGCAGCGTGGGGAAGCGGAGACGCCCACGTCCAATCAGTCGCCATGCGTCGACCAAGGCAGTAGGCTGTGGGGGCCCACGGCGCTCCGCACTTGCCCTTTGGCTTCGCTGCTAAGCCAATTCCGAGCGCGCCTTGGGCCCGGGGGCTACTGTCGGCGTTCTGGGAACGGGGGTCCCTAGACTTGCCTGCCAGCGGCCTGCGGCGTGGCTCAACCAGTGGCCCAGTATGGCCCGTCTTCATCAACCAACACTCAAGACCCTCGCGAGGGGCCATGCCTCGCGGGGCGGACAATGCAAGGCCTCCTCAGGAGCGGCCTCACCAGGAAGGCTCGCGACGAGGCGGAGAGATCAAGGCAAGGGGTACCTCGCGAGGTTCCCATGACGCAAGCCATGACGACCAAGACCAGGTGGGCGCCAGCCCGCGTAGTTTCCTCGTTTCCTCTTTGGTGCAAAGGGGGCAAGTGCAGGCGTGGAGTACCGAGGCATTAGGCAAAGGTTTCCTTATCGGTGCAACGAGACCAAGACCAGCAGGACAGCATGACGTAGGTCACTGTGGAGCTCAAGACAGCGTCATCACCAGCACCTTTGGCAGGCGAAGACCACCTTTAGTTAGGATAGCTTGTACTAGCCATCCCCTTTCAAAAAGGTCGTTGTTAATCCCTTCCTGCTCAATATTTGGGAAGAGGACCAGGGCCTTTATAAATAGGGCTAGCCACCACAGTAGAAGGCAACTCATCTAGAGGATCTGAACCCAGTTCATCTACACACCACCAAGAACAAGAACACCTCTCCTCGCGAGGCTGTTCTTCCCCTGTATTGTTCATCATCAGCCCAAGAGGCAATCCACCACCACACACAGGAGTAGGGTATTACACCACGACGGTGGCCCGAACCTGTATAAAATCTTGTGTCTCTTGTGTTGTTCATCTAGCTAGCTTAGAGATCGCGACGAGGCTGAGGGCGTGTTTCGGTAGGGAGAGATCTTCGTGCGCACCCCAGTGTTCGAACCTTAAGGGTTTTGTCGGAACCCGATATCCGAAAACAATGTTTACCTAGGTTTGGGCCCTCTCGATGGAGGTAATACCCTACTTGCTGCTTGATTGATCTTGATGATGTGAGTATTACAAGAGTCGATCTACCACGAGATCGTATATGCTAAACCCTAGAAGCTAGCCTATGATAATGATTGTTCTTGTCCTACGGACTAAACCCTCCTGTTTATATATACACCGGAGGGGGCTAGGGTTACACAGAGTCGGTTACAGAGAAAGGAATCTTCACATCCGAATCGCCAAGCTTGCTCTCAACGCAAAGGAGAGTCCCATCCGGACACGGGACGAAGTCTTCTATCTAGTATCTTCATAGTCCAACAGTCCGGCATATGCATATAGTCCGGATGTCCAAGGGCCCCTTAATCCAGGACTCCCTCACTCTGGCAGAGCGATTCCGCCAGAAGAACTTCCCTCTGGGAGGGGGAAATCAAAGCCATCGTCATCACCAACAATCCTCTCATCTTGGGGGGATCTTCATCAACATCTTCAACAACACCATCTCATCTCAAACCCTAGTTCATCTCTTGTGGTCAATCTTTGTATCAAAACTTCAGATTGGTACCTGTGGGTGACTAGTAGTGTTGATTACATCTTGTAATTGATGCTAACCGGTTTATTGGTGGAAGATCATAAGTTCAGATCCATTATGCTATTTAATATCCCTCTGATCTTGAGCATGAATATTAATTTTTGAGTAGTTACTTTTGTTCTTGAGGACACGGGAGAAGTCAAGTTGCAAGTAATCATGTGAATTTGATATTCATTCGATATTTTGATAGTTTGTATGTTGTGATCCCCTTAGTGGTGTTATGTGAACGTCGACTACATGACACTTCACCATCTTTGGACCTAAGGCAATGCATTGTGGAGTAGTTATTAGATGATGGGTTGCTAGAGCGACAGAAGCTTAAACCCTACTTTATGCGCTATTCCATAAGGGGTTGATTTGGATCCATATGTTTAGTGCGATGGTTAGATTTATCTTAATTCTTCTTTCATATATAGTTGCGAATGCTTGTGACGGGGTTAATCATAAGTGGGAGGCTTTTTCAAGTAAGAACAGCACCCCAGCACTTGTCCACCCACATATCAAATTATCCAAGTAGGAAACGTGAATCAAACCAACATGATGAAAGTGACTAGATGAAATTCCCGTGTGTCCTCGAGAACGTTTACCTATTATAAGAGACCGTTCCGGCATGTCCTTTGCTTCAAAAATGATTGGACTAACTTGTTGCACTTATTTTTACTATTGTTACTTGTTACTTGTTACAAATTATCTTGCTATCAAACTACCTATTACCGACAATTTTAGTGCTTGCAGAAATTATCTTGTTGAAAACCACTTATCATTTCCTTCTGCTCCTTCGTTGGGTTCGACATACTTACTTATTGAAAGCACTACGATTGATCCCCTATACTTGTGGGTCATCACTTGCTTACTACGCCTACGCCCTCTCCCTCGCCCACGCGCGCAGTGGCTTGCAGGACAAAGAGAAGATTTTACTACTCCCTTCGTTAGATGTATACTCCTTGTCCCTACCTTGGTTAGAGAGATTATCATATTGTTTGAAATATATGTCCTTTATCATGTTTAATATGAACTACATACTCCAAGTACTGATGTATATAGATGTATTTTAGAGTGTAGATTCACTCATTTTACTCTGTATATTGTCCATATTGAAACGGATGTAGTAGTACGCACTCTCCACGGATCTAAAAAGAGAAATACCTCAAAGCAAAACCTTATTTATTAAGCTATGAAAGGGGAGCGATCCTTGCCCAACTCAAGTATGGCGGTCGTCGGGGAAGAAGGGACGGGCCGCCGGCAAGGAATCTCAGAGGTGTTCTCGAACACTCGGTGTCTTTCCTGAGAGAAGGAAAAACGAGAACATAGGGGTCGAAGGTCTTCTCTAGAATTTTATCTGACACGCAGGGTGTTTTCGCAAAATTGCAAGTTACTCCGGGACGACCTATCTCAACCTTACGTTCTAGATTGGACGCTACAAATGGCATGAAGGCAGGCACATCATCATCACCAACTCACTGTTTTATAGGAGTAGAGATATGATTCAACAGAAAGAAGCATGTGTTTATTCGTATTCGTTTTGACGTCTAAATAAGTTTTTCTTTACAGAGATCTATGGTGACAAACTCGGATTTTTGGCATACTTAATTTTGCTTGAAGAAAGACACGTCTTACAAAATGATGGTAGTAGTATAACCCAAAAGATCATGCCAATTACGAATATGTGGAGGGCAGTTGATAGTTTGCTTCATTGTCCACACATTGTGATTGTGTCACGGTAGACAGAGTGGGGGACCTGTAAAATCTCGGTGACTATACCAGCCGGAAATGCGTGTGATATGAGATGAAAATAGATTTGATCCAAAATCTGAAAAGAAGCAAACACGCTTTCTGAACAAGTTACTCCCCGAAAGAATATGTGGAGAGATGAATAGAATACCCGAATTAGGGTGAACATGCGCACATGATTAGCGAGAGATGCTCACCCCCTAATTTCTGCACCAATGATGGGACTGCTTTTGCCACTGCCAGTGCTCATATATTCCCTCCACGCAGTAGAGTGGCATGGACGCAAAGCACAAACGTACGTACGTAGACGTACGCAGCGACTCGTATCCGCATACCACGTGTATCAACACGTACGTACGTATCGTACGTACGCAGGACGGATTAGCCAGTGGGTTGATCCATCCTCATTCACGAAAGTAAGTTTTTTTTTCTTGAGAATCACTTACTGACTCGGAACGGAACGGGAAGGCGGACATGAAGATGGGCTGGGCCGGATAAAGTTGGTGCATGCAGTCCCGTGGCTGTCTGTAAAGCGGGCAGGCAGGAGACGCTGACATTTCCTCGTCACGTGACTCATTGAATGCCGATTGGTAAAGGCCGGTACAGACAGTAGGGGCTAAAAGAAAAGAAAAGAAAAGCGAGTATTTATTTATGGATTTATGAAAGGCGCGTGCATGCATCGCAATCGCATACGATCCAGCCAGCCAGCCACAAGGAGAGCCAACAGCAAAGAACAGGGGTGGCGTGTTGCTTCTGCAGCACTCCACACATTCCGACTCATAAATAGCCGACTCTGTCTATGGCTACGGCTACGACACGGCGTGGTGTAGTGTAGTGTGCATGATGGGCAGCAGTAAAAGAAAACTAGTGCACGGTGACACCAGCACAGTAGCGCATGCATGGATATGGGCCGATGTGAGCAGCAGCGAGCGAAAAGGTGGCGAGACTTTGGCGCCTTGCAAGTAAAACGAGGTCCGGTAGAGCGAGCAAAAGATCCAAGACGGCAGTGGCGGAGCTTGAAAGAAAATGTTGGGCGGGCCAGACCGAAGAAGAGTACAATTTTTTTCGACTTTTGAATCATAAGCTCATGTTACACGATGAAACGAGCAGATATGTGTATATATGTAAATGTGTGTGTACCAAAAGGCAGTTCAACCATGAAGAACTATTAAGTTACTATTCCGATCCTTTCTGCTTGTAAAATCAACTCTCCGATCCTTTTGCTTCTAAAATTTGCGATGACATCTTCATGGTTTCAGACTTTTAGTTCTTCAGAATTGCACGCTCTGTGTAAACTAACGAGTTATTAGCAAGATTCTCATCTTCCATCGTATTGTGTGATCTTGAATGGTCTTCATACTAGAAAATACACGCTCAACACAGAGAAACTAAAAGGGTAATGAGCAAAAGAAGTAATACGTCAATCAAGTCAGTAGAACACAATAGGGCTGTCAGGTCCCTCGCTTGACATGTTGCCATGTTGGAGCCTTGAAATGGAGTTGGAGGCTTGGAGCGAGCAGTAGTAGACTGGTTGGCCGGAAGATGCGAAAGGGCGGCCACGCAGACAGTCATCATCGATCACTCCGGGGGAGGCGGGAGGGAGTAGGGAAGGCCCGAGGTGAGTTCTCGGCGGGGGGCACTGCGGTGGTTGCTCCGCAAGACGGCGGGCCGAATGCTCCGGTGGCCGGTGCTCCCTGTCTACGGTAGTGGGCGTGGCTACATGCTAAGAGGATGGGATTACATGCAAGACGAGGAGAGCAGGGATGTTGTGCCTATGCGTGCATGGGCTGGGTTAGGAATACACATAGGTAAAAAAATATTTGATCAAATTCCTGGGCGGGCCATGGCCCGGTTCGGCCCCTACAGAGCTCCGCCCCTGCAAGACGGCCAACATTCACAGAGCTATGCATTGCGCCGTCTCGATGTGGATAAGATCCAAGCCAGCCAGCCGGCGACCAAAGTCACCTACTCTATAATAAGGCACAGCACAGGAGTGGCGTTTAATCGAAGCGTACGCTCAAGGGGAGGCTAAGATCGAGACAGAGGTTCAAATGCTGGTGGTTGTGTCATGGATCGGCTGGATCTGTTCTGTTGTTGGTACTTAGAGCTTGCTTTAGAGCACGTCTTATCGCTTCTTGCAAGGACGTAGATGCAGTATTAAGGCCACTCAATTGCGATGGCTCCATACCCGTCCCCTATTCTCACTGTGCCGTACTATCTGTATCCCTATTGCAATGCACGGATGAGCAGAGACCCCGTTGGATCTGATCTGTCCAAAGCCATCATCAGGCCAGTCCGGCAATCACGATCAAGATTAAGATCGCAGTCGCATGTTGCGTTGAAAGAGTCTCCAAATCGGGCACGCCGCACCAGAGGTAGGTGTAGGTGTACGCTTGATTGTTGTTGGTTCACGGCAAAAAGATGAGGCCTCTCGCTGGCCGGGTGGGCCCGACAGCGCGGCGGTGACATGGACCGCTACGCATGACGCGTCGTGAAGGCGTATAAATACGCGCGCCTAGGCCGTATTTAACTCCGCCTTTTCTCCGTGTCCCCGTGTGTAGTAGTGTACACGCTCCTGCCCTGCCCTGCCCGTGAAAGGACCACCGGTTTTACTCCTCCAAAGCCTAATCTTTTGGCCTCGAATAATACCTACTCTACCGTATTTTTTGGGTACGTAACTGTACTGGGATACGTGGACTGTTCACTGCACGTCAAAAGTTTCCAGATTCCGTGTACTGGCAGGAAGCACACAAGTAATAATAACCCGGATGCGATGCGATTGGATACCCGTATACAGTGTACATTTGTAAGTGCAGTGCCTCCGTATTTCTGCAAGATATCTTTGGTACTATTTGTCCACCTAAGTACTACGAGCAATTATTCGTATATAATCTGCACGTTTTGTGTCAAAATATAGCGATTAGGATTGGGAGGAAATGTTGCACTAGAGCACGAATATTCTGGGTTAACTGTATCTACTCAGCATGTCCAAAAGAGGAGAGCCGTGCATAATGGTGCACCACATAAACTTTATTGAACTGAAAGCGTATACGGCTTTAAAATGAATGATAGTAGTACTGTAGCTTAAAACAAGCGAGAGAATAAACGAATCATCCAAAGGAAAAAAGAAAAGAGGAGATAATAAAGAGAGAGAAAATGGTTGGGTACAGAGCAAGGAGAGGAGGAGTAGTGGGGCAGCATCGCAACACTATTCTCTCTCCACGCTTTTAAAAGCTCACCACACCACACCCTACGCGAGACTTTTTGTTTAATTTTATTTACTGGGCCTGTGATTTGAGTGAGGAAGGGGAGATGTGTTGGATAGGCATCTTGGCCAGCTAGGATAGATGTGGAGGGATCCAAGTGCAGTGCAGTCAAAGCTGGCATTTCTTCTCCCTCCCACCCTCCCTCATTTGCCATCATATTCCCTCCCCTTCCCCTTGCCCATCCCCATTTTCTCCCCAACCAATTCAAACCGAGATAACATTATAAAATACTCCACTCCACAGTCACAAGGTGTTAGATTTGGGAGAGGGGTCCGTATATATATATAGCCTCCTCTCTCCTCTTGCCTTCTCCCCTAGCCATTCCATTCCATTCCCCCCTGTCTCTCTTCTCTTCCGGTCCAGCGTCCCCTGTCCTTGGGGGATCGATCCGAGCTCCGGTTGGGGTGGGTTCGCCGATTGATGCGTGTGAGGCAATGGCGGTCTCCTCGCCTTCTTCCGCTCCGGAGAAGAAGAGGAAGTGGCTCCAAAGCAACAGGAAGGTCAGTATCACTTCCGTTCTTGCCTTGCCTGCTTGCAGCTCTGATCTGATGAGATATCTCCGCTCCGCATTCTTTTCTTTGTTTGGGTCGGTGTTCTTCAGCCGCTCAGTTCTTGCCACGCCGATGGCTCGTCCGTGCAACAACTGTTTGCTTTTTTCCCTCTGTACCGCACAAGTGCCAAGAACATTTGGTCCTTTGACTCCACAAGCAGGATTGTTTGGTCGTGCCGTCCAAATTCCAAATCACAGGACAGCTCCTTTGAGCATGGCGTGCCTTTTCTTCTTGCTTTTTTTCCTCCAAGATCGAGCCGCTTGATCTCAGCGCACCGTCTGCTATGCTCTGCTCCGCTCTCGGTTTTCTTTCTTGTTTTGTCCCCCAAAAAATCCATTCGTTTTTGCTGTCCCGAATTGGTCCATCTTTTTCTTTGTTTGTGCAAGAATCCAACCTCGTCTGCCAAAAATCTCATGCTTGTTTCGGTATGTATGCGCAGGTGATCGACAGGTACCTTCGGGAGGCGCGGGCGATTCTCGCCACGGCGCCGGAATCCGGCGGCGGGGACGCTGTGGCGGCGCTCGGTCTCATCGACGCCGCGCTCGAGCTTTCGCCGCGGATGGAGGCCGCGCTGGAGCTGCGGGCGCGGGCGCTCCTCGCGCTGCGGCGGTACCGCGAGGTCGCGGAGATGCTCCGTGACTACATCCCCAGCTGCGGCAAATCCTGCTCCGGCGAGGATGCCTCCTCCTCATCCTCCTTGTCCTCCTCCAGCTCCGGTGACCTTGGCACCATCTCCCGTGCCAAGCTCCTCTCTCCCGAGCGCCACCGCTCCGACGCGGCCGAGACTGACACTGGGACCGCCCGCTCCTTCCGCTGCTTCGATGTCTCCGAGCTCAAGCGCCGCGTCCTGGCCGGCCTCTCTAAGAACCCCAACACGGACACGCAGTGGAGGTACTTGGTCCTTGGGGAAGCTTGCTTTCACCTGGGCCTCATCGAAGATGCCATGGTTCTTCTCCAGACCGGCCGCCGCCTCGCCTCGGCGGCTTTCCGCCGCGAGAGCGTTTGTTGGTCCGAGGACAGCTTCTCGTCATCGACTGTCACCGCAGCTGTTGCCTCGGTGCCGTCGGGCAACGCTTCCAAATCCGGGTCGGCGTTCATCATACCGGCCGTGGAGTCGGAGGCCATGTCCCAGCTCCTGGCTCACGTGAAGCTCCTGCTCCGCCGCCGCACGGCCGCCATGGCGGCCCTCGACGCGGGCCTCCCAGCGGAGGCCGTCCGCCATTTCTCCAAGATACTCGAGGCACGCCGTGGCGTGCTCCCGCACACCTTCGCCGCCGCGTGCCTCGTCGGCCGCGCCGCGTCATTCCAGGCCGGCGGCCGCCCGGCAGACGCCATAGCGGATTGCAACCGTGCGCTGGCTCTCGACCCCGCGTACATCCCGGCGCTCCGCGCCCGTGCCGATCTTCTTCAGTCCGTGGGAGCACTCTCCGATTCCCTTCGTGACCTTGACCACCTCAAACTTCTGTACGACGCGGCGCTCCGTGACGGCAAGCTGCCGGGGCCTAGGTGGCGACCGCAGGGTGGCGTGCGGTACCGCGAGATCGCCGGCGCCCACCGCAAGCTGATCGCCCGGATTCAGGGACTACGCAGCCGCGCCGCCGTCGGCGAGGGGTGCAACATCGATTACTACGCTCTGCTGGGCGTGCGGCGCGGGTGCACGCGCTCTGAGCTGGAGCGCGCGCACTTGCTGCTCTCGCTGAAGCTCAAGCCGGACCGCGCCGTGGTGTTCGGCGAACGGCTGGAGCTGGTGGACGAGCACCGCGACCTGGAGGCGGTGCGCGACCAGGCCCGCATGTCCGCTCTGCTCTTGTACAGGATGCTGCAGAAGGGGTACTCGTTCATCATGTCAGCCGTGATCGACGAGGAGGCCGCCGCTAGGCAGAGGGCGAAAGAAGCCGCGGCCGCCGCCGCGGCGTTGCCCAAGCAACAACAAGCCGCGCCGGTACCGGAGAATCCTCCCGCCGTGAACAGCTCCACCGCGAGGACGGCGGCGAAACCGAAGGCGAAGGCTGGCGCGGCCGTTGCAACGCTGTCGTCCCAGGCGACGGCGCCGGTGTACCAAGGGGTGTTCTGCCGCGATCTGGCGGTGGTGGGCACGCTGCTGTCCCGCAGCGGGTTCGACCGCTCCCTCCCGGTGAAATGCGAGGCGATGAGCTGCTGACGGCGATGGGTTCCAGCCGTGCAGGCGCGATCTGATGCGGTTGGGACGGGGAACAGACAGAGGAAGCTGGCGGGAAAAAGCAGAGGCGTTTGAATTTATTGGATAGAACTCGCTATTGTACAGTTTTGTGTTCTTGGAGGAAAAGAAAAAAAAGAGGGCGACGCATCTCGTCTTGTACTACTATCTCTTGTGTGGAGGTGAATGAAATTTTTTGGTTTCGTCTTGTTGAATGCGAGTTGTTACAGTGCAGTAAAGTTTCTCTTTCTTGTGCTTGTAGAGTAGTACTCTGCTTGGAGGGTATGATGCACATTTTGAACTCTATATATACTTTTTGGCCTCATCATTCCGGTTTCTACCATTTGCACTCTCGTGTATGTAATGTATGTATGTATGTATAGGACGAGTAGGTATCTTGGCGTCGCATGGTGCCAAGGAGAGGAAGGAGGCGTTGAGTGGGGGTGTTTGCACTTAAAGCTGGCCGTAAATGGCGTGCAGTGACTGATTGCCTGGGACTCTCTCTCTCTGCTGCTGCCTGCTGGTGTGGTGTGCCACCAATGGGCAATGCAATCCACTGACCGTCCCTGCAGCGTGCAGCCTGTGGAGGTGGTGCCCGGTCCAGCTCCTGTCATTGTGTTTGCGCAGGCTCCCGTGCTGGCTGGATGGGATCTAGCGGCTAGATCATCGTCTCGTCTCTTTTGCCCGCTTTTACAAGTAAACTGTACCTCATCGTCCGCCGCAGACACCTACTCTACTTTGCAGCCGGTACAGAGCGACGGCCTTTTTCCCCACCCGTGTAGTCGCTGAAAGCGAAGGATGGTGATGCATCGGTACGTGCATCCGCGTCGTCACCATCAAAATATCCGGCCAGCGCTCCCCGCAGCAGCCTTAATTAGGGAGGTAATAGCACCCCAGGTACCCTAACTTGCAAAGGATGTGATGATCTAGTCCCAAAGTTGCAAAACTAGACTAACTCATACCCCAACTTGCAACCAATGTGATGTTTTAGTCCCAGGCCAATCAGAGCTCGCCATTTGGCTGCCAAGTGGCTGGCCGGTCAGCGCCTGGCAGTTTTGCACAAAACCCCCTGCCGTTTCACTAATTCAACCCGCAGTCACCCACCACTCGTTCCCCACCTGAATTAAATCTGTCGGTAGAATCTTCGCGTCCGTTCGAGATAGCTTAGTTGGTCGCTGTCGGGGCGACAGAGTCAGCGTCGATGGTGACGTCGGACGACGGCGTCGTCGCCGTGCTCACCGGCGAGTGGAGACGCCGACATCTGCTCATCTCGTCCGGCCGTTCGGATCGTTCCTCCCGATTCTGGAGCAGACGCCCTTCTCTCTTTCTTTCCTCCTCTCTCTGTCCTCTGCTTTGCTCCTCTGAGCTCGTCGCCCATGGTTTGCATTTCGAATCGCGTCGGTTATGCTCGAATCGAGGTCGTCTAGTGGTGTTATTTGAGTAGGGTCATGTATGGCGAAGTGGAGCTAGGGTTTCGCCGATGAATTTAGGTTTTGGTTCGAGACGATAGCTAGGGTTTATGGCGGACAAATTAGATGGTAATGCCTCAGTAGTTGGCGGACAAATTAGATGTTCTTACTCAAGCATCTGCTCGTGTTGTGAAATTTAACTCCTTTTTCTTTGTTGAAGATGTATTGTAACTAGTTTATATTTAGTTCATTGAACATGTAGTTAATCAATATTTAGTTCATTGAACATGTAGTTAATCAATATTTTCAAGTTAATCAATATGTAGTTATCTGTAGTTCGGTTACCATGTGCGATTCTTTGTAGTGAATCGCATATTTTCGATTCTTGTAGTTATCGAATTTTGTCAAGCATCTTGTAGTTAATCAATCTTTTGCGACTTCTTGTAGTTAATCGAACTTATGCAGTTAACTCAACTGATGCATCTTTGTTTTGAATACGATGTGTGATGCAAACAAATGGAGAAAGGGTGGACGATCCATTTTTACACTTGAACTTGAACATGGTGGAATTTTACGTGGCCCAATCACAAACACGAGATCTTGGAACCCTTCGCTGAGGTGCTAGACTTTGTTGACTCTGGCACTTTCTCTTATGCATTCCTTGAACAACATTTGCTTTGGTTGGGATATCCTATGAGTGAGCACATCATTTACTTGACAAACCAAATAAACCAATCTCGGATGGTTTGATCGGATTAGCGATGATGAGGATGTGCGACATATGATCGAGCTAGTCTTGAGCACAAGATGCTTGTAGTCATGGTTGACCATCTGATTTCATCGGCAACTTGGTCGACTTGGTGTGCACATTGCCTCTATCTTTCATAACATCAACAACAAGTTTTGCAGCAACAATTGCATCCCTTCCCATAGCCTAGTTTCAGATTTGTAGAAGATCCTTTGTCGAGATTGCGCAAATGGAGCAGATCCGAGAGTTTGCTTATTGAGGGTGCTTTGCGAGAACATGGTAACTGAAGATCCCTTGTTAGAGATTGCACCAATTGGAACAGACCCACAGAGTTTGCTTATTGAGGGTGCTGATGGAGAAACAGTTATTCAAGATGTAGTTGTTTCAGATTCTGATTTCAGTGATAGTGACTATGACATAGATGATGGTGATGATGATCTTTATGATGACAACATTGACTTTGATGTTGATGAAGAAGCTGATCAGGATGAGGATGATGTGGAGCCTGAATACTTGCTTGAGGATGAAGATCTCAACCTATCAACTGAGCAAGCAGATGAACTTAGGTACAAGTTTAAAGCTTTCAATGCAAAGGTGGACATGAGTTCCCCTGTGTTTAAAGTAGGGATGGTATTTGCTGATGTGGTTGAGCTAAGGCATGCACTGTTGCATATTCGATTAGAAACAGTCTGAGATCAAGAAGATCAAGAATGACAAGAGGAGACTTGAAGCGGTTTGTGAAGATGGTTGCCCTTGGTATCTCAGATCTTTGGCAATGACAACAGACGGGGGGTTTGTCATCAAGACTTACTATGGAGAACATATATGTCGAAGAAATGGAAGATAAGGTCACTTGACAAAAAATTCTTGTGCAAGTATTTCATAAATGAGTTCAGAGATGACCAGAAGATATCACTAGGTACATTTTCAAGAAAAATCACCAATGAATTTCATGTCACCCCTAATAGATGGAAGCTAGCTAGGGCAAGAACTGCAGCACTTAAGGAGATTCATGGTGATGAAGAAGAGCAGTTCAATAGGCTTAGGGACTATGGTCATGAATTGAGGAATACCAACCCTGGGTCTACATTTCTTCTGTCAACTGAGGTTGTTAGAGACAAAGATTTTCCACAGGGCAGGAAATGTCTCAAAACTCTATATTGGTCTTATGATGCATGCAAAAGGGGTTGGCTCAAGGGATGCAGGCCTATTATTTTCATTGATGGTTGTCACATGAAAAATAGGTTTAAAGGAGTGTTGCTTAGTGCAGTGGGTATTGATCCTAATGACTGCATTTTCCCCATTGCAATGGGTTGGGTAGAAGTAGAGTGCACCAGTTCTTGGGAGTGGTTTCTCACTACATTGAGAGATGACCTTAACATCACAAATACTGCTCCTTTCACTATTATGAGTGACAAGCAGAAAGGTTTGATCAATGCTGTGCAAAAAATCGGCGGATGTCTTTGAGCATAGGTTTTGTGTTAGGCATATTTATCGAATTTCAATGAGAAGCACAAAGGAGAGCAATCAAGCAAGATCTTTGGGCCATTGCAAGAGCACCAAACAGGTTAAGTGGAGCCAAAGCTGTGAGAAAATGGATGGGCATAGTGCAACTACCTTCCATTGGTGAAAGACTTGATCCAAAGACATGGTGCAAATCATTTTTAGTGTCTTTCCCAAGTGTGATATTCTCACGAACAATAACTCAAGTATTTAATGACTACATTCGGAGGGCGAGAGATGCAGTCTTGTCCATCTTTGGAATACATTTTTACAAGATCATGCAAAGGATGGTGAGTAAACAGAGAGAGGCCACAGATTTAATTCAATGGGGAACAGTGGTGGGTGATCATGGGTTGAATTAGTGAAACGGCGGGGGTTTTATGCAAAACTGCGGTGACCGACCCAGCCACTTGGCGACCAAATGGCGAGCTCGATTGGCACAGGACTAAAACATCACATTGGTTGCAAGTTGGGGTATGAGTTAGTCTAGTTTTGCAACTTTGGGACTAGATCATCACATCCTTTGCAAGTTAGGGTACCTGGGGTGCTATTACCTCTTAATTAGGCCAACTCCACTGCGCGGCCCCAAACGAACGTCTGTTTTGTCCGGATTCTGTCCGTTTGGGTATGGCGATGGGTCGTGTCCGTACCTGTCCTAGGATGCGGTGACCGTGCGTTCAGCGCGCCGCATCCTTTTACCCCATCCTGTCTACCTTCATTTTCATACAACAACGTTTCAAATACCAGCGGCCGACCTAGTACATGCCAGCGGCCCTAGTTCACGCCCGGCAACAAAGCCAGCGGCCTACACGTCGTCGCCGGCAACACAGCCAGCGGCCAGCAACACAACCGGCCTCCAAAATGAATAGTTTTGTTCGCCAGTAACACAGACAGCGGCCCCAACACAGCCAGCGGCCGGCAACACAGCCATCGTTCAAAATGAATCAGTTTCTCCCAGCGGCACCCATGCCAGCCTCCAAAAAAGAACGGCCACAACCGATCGGACGACCTAGTTCAGGCCGTCGGCGTCGAACATCTCCTTTTGCGTGGCCTCGAACCAGCTCCTCGTCTTGTCGCTCATCTTTGTCAAGTCCACGCTCATGATTGCAAGGGCCACCTCCTTCACTTTGGTTGCGGCATTGGTGGCCTCGATGTCGAGCTGTCTTTGTCGCGCCGCCTCCTCCATGTCGATCTTCCTTCTCTTGGTTGCCTCCTCCAGCTCAAGCTTCTTCCTTTGAAGCTCAAGGTATTGCTTCATTTGCTCGTCCTTGCTTTGCCGCTTCTTCTCATCCCTCGCATCCTTTTGAGACATCATGCCATGCAACGTCTCATGCAAGGCCATGGATGAGGCATCACGTATGTCGTCCACCTTGGAGTTGGTCTTGCCCCTCGGCCTCTTCAACGCCTCGCCATCTCCACCTCCGGCGAACTTGGCCATCTTCTTGCCTCTCTTGCTTCGAAGCTCACGGTATTGATCCATGAACTTAGGACAATTGTTGATGATCGTCCAATAATGCGTAAGAGTGAATGGCTTGTCATTGTGCCAGGCCTTGAATGCTTCCAAAGATTGAAATGCACCCAACTTGGCGATCTCCTCCGGCGTGCACTCCGACCGCGGCTTCCTTGGCTCCTTGCCCTTATTCTTCTTGGCCATTCCGGGCGGGTCGACGGTCAGCCCGCCGGAGTTCGGCTGGGCGTCGGCCATGGACGGGGGATGGAGTGGGACGGCGGGACGTGGGAGGATTTGGGGGAAAATGGCGCCAAAGGGGCCGCGGTTTTTTTTTGCTTTGTGTCACCGACAGGCGGGCCAAGGACGGACAAAGCGCGCGCGTCCCGCCCGTCCGTGCGCTGTCCATTTCACCCCAAAATCGGCGCAAACTTGGGTCGGGAATGGGTCGAAAGCGGACACAAAACGGACAAAAGTCCGTTTGCTCCCGCGCGCTGGGCCGCCCGGTTTGTCCCTTTTACCCCAAACGGTCGGGGCCGGACAGGATGCTGTCGCGCGGTGGAGTTGGCCTTAGGCCAACTTCAGCGCGCGACCTCATCCTGTCTGGGTGCGTACGTTTGGGGTAGAACAGACGAATAGCGCGTCCCAACACGCGTCCTCAAACGCACAAATGTCCGGATTTCGTCCATTTTCGACCCATTCCCGGCCCAAACTTGTGTCGATTTTGGGGTGAAACGGACATCGCGCAGACGACATTGACGCACGCCTTGCCCCCGTGGCCAGCATGTTTGGGTCACTAGCAGTCCATTCGCTTCCAACGCCTCCACCCGCTCTCCCCCGTCGCCGGTGTTGGCACTATTCTCCAGCCGCCTCCTCACTGCTCACCCCGCCGGCCATCCATACGAGAGCACGTCTCGACATGGCCGCCATCACGCCCGCGCTTTTGTAGGAGTTTTGGCCACCGCTTGGAGGAGATTTGGCCGTCGCCGTCGTAGCTGGTGGCAGAGGGGATACAACCGCCGGCGACGTTTATGGACCACGACGGCCACGGCAGCTCCCGACGAGTGCTCCAGAGCGGCCAGTAGCTGGCCGCCAACCACCCCTGCTGCATCGAGGTGATCATCGCGGCCTCTTTGCCACCATGACCGCAAGGTGTTTGACACTTTTCCCACAAAGGTATGGATATTGGAGATGAATATTTCTTCCACCGCTTCATTTATTCATCGGACGATTCGTCCTCGGATGATGAAGATCTTGTGGCGGCTGCACTGGTCGTTCACGACTACATTGAACGACAGCTTCCTCGATATAGGGGGTCACTCCCTGGCCGTGCTCCCAACCTGAACCGCAACAGGGAGAGAGACCACACCCTGCTCTATGTCGATTACTTTGCAAACACCCCGCTTTTCAAGCTGGATAAATTCCGTCGCCGTTTTCGTATGGCAAGGCATGTGTTTAATCGTATCCGAGAGGGAGTGGTTGCTCATGACCCATATTTCGTGTGCAAGACGGATGCCCTTGGCAAGCTTGGATTCTCCTCTTACCAGAAATCCACCGCGGTCATCCGCATGCTTGCATATGGAATTCCACGTGATCTGGTGGATGAGTATGTGCGTATGAGTGAGTCCACATGAATGTTGTCACCGTACAACTTCTGCAAGGTCGTAGTGGCAGTGTTTGGCCCTGAGTACTTGAGGCAGCCAACTGCCGCTGATACAGAGAGATTGTTAGCAACCAACGCAGCTAGAGGCTTTCCAGGCATGCTTCGCAACATAGATTGTATGCACTAGGAGTGGAAGAACTGTCTATTTTCTTGACAGGACCAGTACAAGGGACATGTTAAAGCGTGCATTGTCATATTAGAAGCGGTGTCTTCGCAAGATCTTTGGATATGTCATTCTTTCTTCGGCAAGGCAGGTTCTCACAATGATATCAACGTGTTGCAGCGTTCTCCAGTCTTCGCAAGGCTTGCAGAAGGCCACTCCCCACCTGTTAACTTTGAGATCAACGGCCACTAGTACAACAAGGGATACTACCTAGCTGATGGTATATATCCTAAGTGGTCAACTTTTGTGAAGACAATCTCGAACCCCCAAGGTGAGAAGAGAAAGAGATTTGCCCAAATGCAAGAGAGTGCTAGAAAGGATGTGAAACGTGCTTTTGGTGTGCTTCAATCCCGATTGGGTATCGTTCGAAACCCTGCGCTGCCATGAGATGAAGGGAAGATTTGAGAGGTGATGACTGCTTGTGTGATCATGCATAACATGGTCGTCGAGGACGAGCGTGATGACATCATCTTCGCCCAAGGATTTGATTTTGAAGGTGAAAAATGTTGAGCCCATGCACCAAGAACCGGCTATGTTTGGACAGTTTGCCCAATTTCATTGTGAAATGCGTGATTGGCACACTCATTTGGATCTTCAAAATGACTCGGTTGAGCACGTGTGGACTCACATTGGCAACCAATAGATGTATTGGTTCATTCAAGACAATTTCTATATGGTTGTAAAACTATTTTATTAGAGACAATTTCGATTGGGTTGTAAAACTATTTTTATTTTCAAACAATTAATATTTGAACGTGCAAACTTGGTTCGAACATTGAAATATGAATATATGGGCATTTTTTACCGTGGCGGACAGGATGGGGCCAAAGGACGCGTCTGCGCGCTGGGTGCACATCCACCGCATCCCGGGACAGGCCCGGACACGACCCCATTGCCCTACCAAACGAACATAATCCGGGCAAAACGGACGTCCATTTGGGGCCTTGGCTTGCTGCCAAAGCAACTCCAACGGGGCGACCCAAACGGACGCGCGCTTTGTCAGCTTTTTGTCTGTTTGGATCCGCGAGACGGACGTAAGCATCCGCATTCTCGAATGGGTTGGCTTGACCGCCCAACGGAAGGCGGACCCAAATCTGCCGGCGTAGGAAAAAAACAGCTCGCAGAAACAAACATAATTAAATATTATTAAACATTAAGTGGCCGGTCAACCGCCGGCCAAAGTCCACTTAAACCTAACTAAACATTAATTAAAACATTAAAAAAAAGTCTGTGCCCGCACGCTGCCCTAGACGTCGTCGGCCTTGCCTTTTCCCTTCACGTCGCCATCGCCGCAGGTGAGGTCGGTGAAGACGAGAGCAGGGCCAGCCCACCCGAACGCCGTTGGTACGCTGCTAGGACAGCCTCCTCCGGTGTGTGCTGGGTCGGCGGCATTGCGTCCCGTCGGGAGCGCTCCTCCTCTTCAAGCCGCAGCGCCTCCGCGTCGCAGTGCAGCAGCTGCTCCCAACCCATCTGCCGCTCACAGTCGGCATGCTCCTGGGCGAGCCAGTGGGCTTTCCAGCGCTCAAGGTGGTCCGCCTCCTCCTCCAGCGTCGCGGCGTAGTGGACCGGAGGCGCACTCACATGCTTGCGGTACTGGTCGGTCCACGTGTAGGCCTCCTCTGGCCAAGTGGATGGAGGCGGGGAGCGCTTCCGCGTCGGCTCCGGATCTGCCTTGGCCTTGAGGACGGGTGGCGGCGGTGACAGAGGCATAATGAAGAGCGGGGTGTGGACGGAGTCCCCCACCACCGACAAGGCAAGGGCTTGCTCCAGCCCATCCCAATGCGCTTCCTCCTCGAATCGGCTAGCCTCCAGCGCGTGCTGCAGGGCATCCTCGAGGGTGGCGTTGTACTCCACCTCCGCCTCCATTTCCTCCGGCTCTACCCACGGGGGCGGCGGTGGAAACGCGGCAGGTTGGCGTTGACGCCTAGCCATCGTTGCTCCTCATGTTCGAGGACAAACCAAGCCTCCCAGTTGGAAGCGTCGGCGGCATACTCGGGCATCCGCCGCTGTGCCGGTGTGAGCTACACTCCGCGCCTGCGCACCTCCTCGGCAGGCACCCGCTTGGTCCGCGGAACCGCCGACACCGGGATCCAATGCGGATCCAGGTGCCAGTGGTGCGGCAGCGTGATGTCGGGGTAGGGAAACAACTGCCTGTACTCCCAGTGCCACCGCGCTTGGTGCACCGGCATGTGCAGACGCCGACGACCTGGGCGGACACACGCCGACGGAGGAGGAGGAGGGGGAGGAGGAGCACTGGAGGATGAGGCACCAGGGGTGCACTTTGCCGCTGCCGCCGAAGAGGCCCATTGCTTGATAGGGTTTGCTGGTGTCACCGGCGAGGAAGCACAAGGAGGTGGTGGGGGCCAGATGTGGACGGAAGTGGATGAGGCCGGCCCCCGCTGCACACGTGGTTAAGAAAGAACGCTTCCTCTGGCTGACTAGCGGGCCCGCTGTCGGTGGTCATCATAAATTAGAAGATGAGCGGTAGTTGTGTGGCCGCCAAGTGGAGCCGCAACAAACATCAAGGAGACGTGCGGCGTGTCCGCTTCGCGTCTGCGCCGACGCATTTCAGGCGCAATTTTGGGGCGGAAATGGACCCGCGCGGATGCCAAGCGGACGCTATTTGGGTTTGGGTCGGTTCGTTGGGCATCCACTTTTGTCCGCACTGACCCAAACGGACACATGCGGACAAAACGGGTCACCCCATTGGAGTTGCTCTTATGGCGGTATCATCTGTTAGCAATCCACTGGCCCTACCTAACATGCCATTGATCTCCCCATCTCTTCTCTCAGGCCAACTCCTGCGCACGACCCCATCACGTCCGGCCCCGTCCGTTTGGGGCGAAACGAACATTCCCCACGGCCCAATGCGCAACGTCCTGGACCCATCTTGTCCATTTTGTGTCTGGCCCAACCCATTTCGAACGCAAACATGCGCCCGGTTTGGGTCCAGGCGGAAAGCAAACGGACGTGCCGCTCGTCCGCATTGAGGCCATGTGGCAGGCGACCACCTACCTCCCACCACCCAACATAAATGCGTACGCGCGGTCGGCCCCACCTGGCATCCGCCCAGCCGTGCGGTAGGCGTCCTTCATAAATGGGAAGTCTAGGACCAATCGCACTCCGCGCTCCCACTCCAGCCGCTGCGGCACCCAAACCCTAGCTCTCTCTCTTCCCCTTCCTCGAGCTCGCCGGCCGCCGACAGCCATGGTGTGGTCGAGCACGGGCCGCAAGGGGGCGCACGACCACGAGGCTGGTTCGTCCATGGGCCACCGCTACCGCGGCGTCAAAGCAGAGGCTGCATCACCCCCACGGAGGGCCCTGCGCCTGCCCCATTCACCATCGGCCCTACAGCCGCCGGCGAGCACGACCGGTAGTACATCCACGCGGATGTTTGAAACGACCATCTTGCATCATGCTTTTATATCGATATTTATTGCATTATGGGCTGTTATTACACATTTCAGCACAATACTTATGCCATTTCTCTCTTATTTCACAAGGTTTACATGAAGAGGGAAAATGCCGACAGCTAGAATTCTGGGCTGGAAAAGGAGCAAATATTATAGACCTATTTTGCACAACTCCAAAAGTCCTGAAACTTCACGGGGAGTAATTTTGGAATTAGAAACAAATATTGGGTGAAGAAAACACCAGAGGGGGGCCACCTGCCGTCCATAAGGGTGGAGGGCGCGCCCTACCCCTGGGCACGCCCCCTGCCTTGAGGGCCACTTGGCAGGCCCCCGATGCCCATCTTCTACTATATGGTGTGTTTTGACCTGAAAAAATCAAGAGGAAGCTTTCGGGACGAAGCACCGCCGTCTTGAGGCGGAACCTGGGCAGAACCAATCAAGGGCTCCGGTGGAGCTGTTCTGCCGGGGAAACTTACCCCCTGGAGGGGGAAATCGAAGCCATTGTCATCACCAATGATCCTCTCATTGAGAGGGGGTAAATCTCCATCAACATGTTCACCAGCACCATCTCCTCTCAAATCCTAGTTCATCTCTTGTATCCGATCTCTGTCTCAAAACCTCAGATTGGTACCTGTGGGATGCTAGTAGTGTTGATTACTCCTTGTAGTTGATGTTAGCTGGTTTATTCGGTGGAAGATCATATGTTCAGATCCTTAATGATAATTAATACTCCTCTGATTATGAACATGAATATGCTTTGTGAGTAGTTATGTTTGTTCCTGAGGACATAGGAGAATTCTTGTTATAAGTAATCATGTGAATTTGGTATTCGTTCGATATTTTGATGAGATGTATGTTTTCTTTCCTCTAGTGGCGTTATGTGAACGTCGACTACATGACACTTCACCATTGTTTGGGCCTAGGGGAAGGCATTGGGAAGTAATAAGTAGATGATGGTTGCTAGAGTGACAGAAGATTAAACCCTAGTTTATGTGTTGCTTCGTAAGGGGCTGACTTGGATCCCTATGTTTCATGATATGGTTAGATTTATCTTAATTCTTCTTTCGTAGCTGTGGATTCTTGCGAGAGGGGTTAACATAAGTGGGAGGCTTTTCCAAGGAAGGACAGCATCCAAGCACCGGTCCACCCACATATCAAATTATCAAAGTAACGAACATGAATCATATGAGCATGATGAAAACTAGCTTGACAGTAATTTTCATGTGTCCTTGGGAGCGCTTTGCTTTATATAAGAGTTCGTCCAGGCTTGTCCTTTGCTACAAAAAGAATTGGGTCACCTTGCTTCATCTTAGTTACTTTTGTTACTTGACACTCATTATGAATTATCTTATCATAAAACTATCTATCATCGATAATTTCAGTGCTTGCAGAGAATACCTTGCTGAAAACCGCTTGTCATTTTCTTCTGCCCCTCGCTGGGTCTGACACTCTTACTTATCGAAAGGACTATGATAGATTCCCTATACATGTGGGTCATCAATGTTTGCCATAGTTATTGGGAGATGAGGATGCCGCTCCCCTGGAGCGAGTTCACCTGCCCAATAACTGGCATATGTCCGCGGACCGGGTGCCGATCCCGCCGGTCCTGACGAACGTCTGTGCCCGCCACGAGGAGATCGAATGCTGCCGCCGCCTCCTGCTAGACGACATGTTCTACGACTCCAGGTATGCCGCCGTGTCCGCTCTTTGGACACATGGTTTCGGGACGAGCACGTCGTGTGGCGCGCGTCCGTCTTTGCCGGCACCTCATCCGGGCCACGACGTCCACGTACAGCGCCGCGTGCGTGCTCCGAGCCCTCCCCATGTGCGCGGGCGTATGCGGGTGCACGGTTTTGATTAAATCTGGAGAACCCAGTCGAGGTATTTCGAATTGTTTGTTGACACGGACAAAGTAAGGGGAAACCTGTGAAAGAATTTCCATATTGACCTTGGACATATAAGAGTTCCGAATCGATTCTCTTTAGAAAGTGGTTCTTTTATCTCATGGTAGGCTGCTCTAGTCCCCTTACGAAAATTTCGTTATTGGGCTAGCCATACACTTCACATGTTTCTAGCGATTCACATGGCATCATCAAATGATACAAGTCTTGGATAAGAATCTATAACGCATTACGAAAAATTGGATCGGATTTTGTAGTTCTTTTTTCTGCAATACCTCGAGGTGACATGAGCGTGAAAAAGGTTCAAGAATCTGTTTTCTTTTTATAAGGGCTAAAATCACTTATTTTTTTGGCCTTTTGACCCCATATTGTAGGGTGGATCTTGAAAGATAGGAAAGATCTCCCTCCAAGCCGTACATACGACTTTCATCAAATCACGCCGACGCCGTCGCCATCGCCCTCCATTGCCACCACCACCTCCTCCCATAACAGAGGAGGAGGAGGCCCAGCTCCTTCAACGTGTCATGGAAGACTCCATGAACACGCACGATGAGCGCCAATGGGAGGGCCTGGACACCATGATTGCTCTCTCTGCGGCAGGCAACGTGGCCGTGTCGGAGCTGGAGATGAGGGACGTCAAGGAGGAGGTGAGGGAGGAGATGCTGGAGGAGGAGCCCGTCGCCGCGTTCCACCGGGACCTGGTGGGCCAGCGCTGGAGGCCACGGACATGGCTGACGCCGTGGGGGCCGTGAACTGGTGCCCTACACCGCCGTGGTTACCGTAACGCGAGACGTTGCCACGGGGTGAGGTGGTGCAGGCGCCTTCCACCTTCCAGGGACCACTGGCCCACCTCTGGACGCCGCTGCCCTACATCGACCTCACTGGCGACGAGGACGACAACAGCGACGCGTGAGGAGACGACGTTGGGCACGGCAGCAGCGCGCAGACGGCGCCTTTCTTTTGTTTTATTTTTATGTCAATTATGTTTATGTTAAGAACTGTGAAACGTGGCCGTTCTAGGGTCATGAAGACTATTTAATCATGTTTTTATGTTTGCGTTTATTTGAAAAATTTCAGCATTTTTTTTTGAGTTTTTTTACGATTTTTTATATCACGTCCACCGCAGACATGATATGGGTCGCCGCCGCGTGTTGGGCGCATCAACACGGCGGTGACTCCAAACGGACATGGATGATCCTATTTTCGGTCAAAACGGACGAAAGCAGGATAAAACGGACATCTGTTTAGGTCGTGGGCTGGAGTTGGCCTCAGACTAATGGCAACCACGACGACGGCGGGCTTGGTTAATTTAGGCAGTCGGGCGGCGGGCGTCACCTCTTGTCACCCCATCGGATTCGCTGTCGCAGGAAGCAATGTTTGACAGGTTGATTAATTGAGGTGAGGTGAGGTGACGCAGGGACTGGTGGCACGGGGTCCTGAACCTGCCATTGTTTACCACCACTGACCACGCATCAACTTGGCGCTAAACAAACGCCCTGGTTCTACCGATCAGAGAGCGATGCGACTGACGGTTGTGAACATCCATAACTGTACACGCATCCCATCACTTTGGGCTCCCGCTCTACTCCACGCATTGCATCTGCATGCATGTGCCTGCACGTGATCTCATCCACGGGCTCTCCTCGGCAGGAGGAGGAGGCGCCTTCTCGTTTCTGAACGAATGAATGATTAGGAGGAGGCCACGGATTGGTTAATTATTCCCTTCATTCATGTGGCCGGACGATTGGACGAACGCACTCTGCCCTGCGGATCCGTGACGTAGGTGTCGCGGCCAGTGCGGTTTTACTCTCGGTTCCCTTTTTACTGCTCACGGTCTGTGCCGACCTGGTTAAAGAAATCCACTAGTGCTTGCATGGAGCACGTACTTCGGCGGATGCGCTTAAACTAACGGCCGGGTACGTTCGAGGTGACTGGCGTACGGCTAAGCACAAGAGAGCAAATAATAAGAGTTAATATCACCGCGTTATAGAACTTGCTCTGGATGTTCATTTTGGTCCTAAAATTTTAAAAATACGGATTTGTGATCACCTAACTTGACATCCCGTGCACATACGGTACCTCCTCCCATATGTGTCCGCATGGCCTGCTCACGTGGCACGCCTGGTGTAACACCCACATGTATTAAGCCACAGTAATCCATCCTGATTATACTATGACACTTTGATTTGAAATGTTTAATCACTTGGGTTGAAATCTTATTTCAAATTCCACCCCTGAAATCAATTTAAATTTAAAGTGAGAATTTAAATTCACAAATATGGTGGAAAAAGAGTTCACCATTTAGCAAATATTCCAAAACAAATAATGGTTGAGGAAAACAATATCACTTGTTTGCTTGTTTGGACTCTAGCATTAAAACAGTGCCAAAACAGCATTTTAAATGCTATTCTAACTTAACAAAAATATAAAGTAATTTAAATAACTCCCAACCTTTTTGTGGCAGCGTCAAAAATTCCAATACAAATATTGGACAAAGTTTCATACTCCCTGATGGAAATCTAGCCTAGAGGCAATAGTAAAATGGTTATTATTACATTTTTTTAATCATGATCAAGGTTTATTATTCATGCTAGAATTGTATTGACCGGAAACTTAAATACATGAGTGGATACATAAACAAATACCGTGTCCCAAGTAAGCCTCTACTAGGCTAGCTCGTTGATCAAAGATGGTTAAGGTTTCTTAACCAAAGACATGAGTTATCATTTGATAACGGTATCACATCATTAGGAGAATGATGTGAGGGACAAAACCCATCCGTTAGCTTAGCATATGATCGTCAGTTTATTGCTACTACTTTTTTAATGTCAAATACATATTCCTTCGACCATGAGATCATGCAACTCCCAGATACCGGAGGCATACCTTGTGTGCTATCAAATATCACAACATAACTGGGTGATTATTAAGATGCTCTACAGGTATCTCCGAAGGTGTCTATTGAGTTCGCTTGAATCGAGATTGAGATTTGTCACTTTGTATGACGAAGAGGTATCTCTGGGCCCTCTCGGTAATACAACATCACAACCTTGCAAGCAAAGTGACTAAGAAGTTAGTTACGAGATGATGTATTGCAGAACGAGTAAAGAGACTTGCCAGTAACAAGACTGAAGTAGGTATGGAGATACCAACGATCGAATCCCGGGCAAGTAACACACCGACAGACAAAGGGAACTACGTATGTTGTCATAAAGGTTCGACCGATAAAGATCTTCGTAGAATATGAAGGAACCAATATGGGCATCCAGGTCCCGCTATTGGTTACTGACCGGAGAAGCGTCTTGGTCATATCTACATCATTCTCGAACCCGTAGGGGGCGCACGCTTAACGTTCGTTGATGATATAGTATTGTATGACTTATGTATGCTGGCGACCGAATGTTGTTTGGAGTCATGGATGAGATCACGGACATGAAGAGGAGCTCCGGAATGGTCCGAAGGTATAGATTGATATATAGGATAATAGTGTTTGGTCTCCGGAAGTGGTTTCGGGTGTTTCCTGAAATGTTCTGGTGCGAGAACACTTTATTTGGGCCAAGGGTTAAAGCCCACGGGGATTTCGGTAGGTGCAAAAGAAAGTTTTTTGGAGGCCAGGGGCTAGATGCCAGGGACCTGACATATGGGGCCAGACGCCGAGTACCCTGGCATCTGGTCCTGGAGTCCGAGAAGGACTCTTGCCTTGTGGGCTAAACCGACTTTGAGGGGGCTCTTTCTCGAAGAAATGACCCAGGGCTCAACATATAAATAGAGGGGCAGGGCTAGCACCCGGAGGACATCAAGAATCACCAAGCCGTGTGACGGCAACCCCGCCCCCTCTAGTTTATCCTCTGTCATAGTTTCCGTTGTGCTTGGCGAAGCCCTGCAGAGATTGTTCTTCACCACCACCATCACCACGTCGACATGCTGGATCAAGAAGGCAAGGACGTCATCGAGCTGAACGTGTGCTGAATGTGGAGGTGCCGTACGTTTGGTACTTGATCAGGATGGATCATGAAGGGCACGACTAGATCAACCATGTTGATACACGCCTCCACTTAGCAATCTACAAGGGTATGTAGATGTTCTCCCCCTCTCATAGCTATACATCTCCATGGATAGATCTTGCGTGTGCGTAATTTTTTTTGTTTTCCATGCAATGTTCTGCAACAGTGGCATCATGAGCCAGGTCTATGCGTAGATGATATGCATGAATAGAACGCAAAGGAGCTGCGGGTGGTGATGTTCATACTGCTTAGCACCAACATCTTATTTTGATTCGGCGGTATTGTGGGATGAAGTGGCCCGGACCAACCTTACATGTCCACGTACATGAGACCGGTTCCACCAACTGACATGCAGCTTGTTTTGCATAGAGGTGGCTGGCGGGTATCTGTTTCTCCAACTTTAGTAGAATCGAATTTGACTATGGTCGGTCCTTGCAGAAGGTTAAAACAACAAACTTGACAATCATCGTTGTGGTTTTGCATAGGTAAGGACGGTCCTTGCTAGTTGCCCATAGCAGCCACGTAAAACTTGCAAGAACAGAGTAGAGGACATCTAACTTGTTTTTGCAGAGCATGTTGTGATGTGATATGGTCAACATATGATGTGATATATGTTGACGTATGAGATGATCATGTTTTGTAATAAGTTCACGACTTGCATGTCGATGAGTACGACAACAAGCAAGAGCCTTAGGGTTGTCTTTAATTATTGTATGACCTGCGTGCCAATCATTTAAGAGCCATGTAATTGCTTTACTTTATCTCTATACGTTAGCAATAGTTGTAGACGGAATAGTTGGTGAGACGACCCCAACTGACGATGGAGATCAAGGTGTCGTGCCAGTGATTACGGAGATCGTGCCGACACTCCGGAGATGGAGATCAAAAGCACAAGATGATGATGGCTATATCATGTCACATATTTTTGATTACATGTGATGTTTATCCTTTATGCGTCATATTTTGCTTAGAATGACGGTAGCATTATAAGATGATCCCTTCATTTAATTTCAAGATAAAGGTGTTCTCCCTAAGTATGCACCATTGCCAAAGTTCGTCGTTTCGAAGCACCTCATGATGATCAGGTGTGACAGATTCTATGTTCACATACAACGGGTGTAAGCCTGTTTTGCACATGCAGAATACTTGGGTTAAACTTGACGAGCCTAGCATGTACAGACATGGTCTCGGAACACTGGAGACTGAAAGTTCGAACATGAGTCATATAGTAGATATGATCAACATAGAGATGTTCACCATTGAAGACTACCCCGTCTCACGTGACGATTGGACATGGGTTAGTTGATTTGGATCATGTATTACTTATACAACTTGAGGGATGTTGATATAAGTGGGAGTTCATTAGTAATTTGATTATTTGAGCTAAAATTTATCATAACCTTAGTATTAATAGTTTTCTCATATCTATGTTGTAGATCAATGTCCCGTGCTACCGTCCCCTTGAATTTTAATGTGTTCCTATAGAAAGCTAAGTTGAAAGATGATGGTAGAAATTACACAGACTGGGTCCGTAACTTGAGGATTATCCTCGTTGCTGCACAGAAGAATTATGTCCTTGATAAACCGCTAGGTGACAGACCTGCTGCAGGAGCTGCTGCAAATGTTATGAATGTCTAGCAGGCTGGAGCTGATGAGTACTCAATAGTTCAGTGTGCCATGCTTTACGGCCTGGAACCGGGACTTCAAAGACGTCTTGAATGCCATGGAGCATGTGAGATGTTCCAAGAACTGAAGTTAATATTTCAAGCAAATACTCGGGTTGAGAGATATGAAGTCTCCAACAAGTTCTATAGATGTAAGATGGAGGAGAACAGTTCTGTCAGTGAACACATACTCAAAATGTCTGGGTATCATACCCACTTGACTCAGCTGTGAGTTGATCTTCTAGTTGAGAGTATTATTGACAGAGTTCTTCAGTCACCTCCACCAAGCTACAAACGCTTCGTGATGAACTATAATATGCAAGGGATGACAAAAATGATTCCCAAGCTCTTCGTGGTGCTGAAATTGGCGGAGGTAGAAATCAAGAAGGAGCATCAAGTGTTGATGGTTAACAAGACCACTAGTTTCAAGAAAAAGGGCAAAGGAAAGAAAGGGAACTTCAAGAATAATGGGAAGCAAGTTGCCGCTCCCATGAAGAATCCCAAAACTGGACCCAAGCCTGAAACTGATTGCTTCTACTACAAAGGAAATGGTCACTGGAAGCGAAACTGCCCCAAATACTTAGCAGATAAGAAGGATGGAAAAGTGAACAAAGGTATATTTGATATACATGTTATTGACGTGTACCTTATATTACTAATGCTCGTAGTAGCGCCTGGGTATTTGATACTGGTTCGGTTGCTCATATTTGTAACTCAGAATAGGAGCTTTGGAATAAACCAAGATTGGCTAAGGACGAGGTGACGATGCGCATCAGGAATGGTTCCATGTTCGATGTGATCGCCGTCGACATGCTACCTCTACATCCACTTCGGGATTAGTTTTAGACTCAATAATTGTAATTTGGTTCTAGCGTTGAGTATGAATATTATATCTTATATCGTTTATTGTGAGACGGTTATTCATTTAATTCAGAGACTAATGGTTCTTCTATTTATACGAGTAATATATTTTATGGTCATGCACCCTTGATGAATGGTCTATTCTTGTTGAATCTCGATCGTAGTGATACACATATTCATAATATTGATGCCAAAAGATGCAAAGTTGATAATGATAGTCCAACATACTTGTGGCACTGCCGTTTAGGTCATATTGGTGTAAAGCGCATGAAGAAACTCCATGCGGATAGACTTTTGGGATCACTTGATTATGAATCATTTGATACTTGCGAACCATGCCTCATGGGTAATATGATTAAAACTCCGTTCACCGGAACAATGGAGCGAGCTAATGACTTATTGGAAATAATACATATGTATGTATGTGATCCAATGAGTGTTGAGGCATGCGGTGGGTATCGTTATTTTCTAACCTTCACATATGATTTGAGTAGGTATGGGTATATCTACTTGTTGAAACACAAGTATGAAACATTTGAAAAGTTCAAAGAATTTCAGAGTAAAGTGGAGAATCATCGTAACGAGAAAATAAAGTTTTTGCGATCTGATCGCAAAGGCGAATATTTGAGCTACGAGTGTGGCCTTCATTTAAAACAATGTGGAATTGTTTGACGACTCATGCCACCTAGAACACCACAGCGTAATGGTGTGTCCGAACGTTGTAACCGTACTTTATTGGATATGGTGTGTTATATGATGTCTCTTGCCGATTTGCCTTTATAATTTTGGGGTTATGCATTAGAGACAATCGTATTCACATTAAATAGGGCACCATCTAAATCCGTTGGGACGACACCATATGAACTATGGTTTGACAAGAAACCTAAGCTACCGTTTCTTAAATTTGGGGATGCGACGCTTATGTCAAAAGGCTACAACCTGATAAGCTCGAACCCAAATCGGAGAAGTGCGTCTTCATAGGATACCCTAAAGAAACTATTGGGTACACCTTCTACCATAGGTCCGAAGGCAAGATCTTTGTTGCTAAGAATGGGTGATTTCTAGAGAAGGAGTTTCTCTCAAAAGAAGTGAGTGAGAGGAAAGTAAAACTCGATGAGTTAGTTGTACCTTCTCTCGAATTGGAAAGTAGTACATAAGAGAAAACAGTTCTCGTTTTGCCTACACCAACTAGAGAGGAATCTAATGATGATGGTCATGAAACTTCAGATCAAGTTACTACCGATCTTCTTAGGTCGACCAGAACACGTACAACACCAGAGTGGTACGGTAATCCTGTCCTGAAAGCCATGTTGCTGGACAACGGCGAACCTACAAACTATGAAGAAGCTATGACGAGCCTAGATTCTGACAAATGGCTTGAGGCCATAAAATCTGAGATAGGATCCATGTATGAGAACAAAGTATGGACTTTGGTGGACTTGCCTGATGATCGGCAAGCCATTGATAATAAATGGATCTTCAAGAAAAAGACGGACGCTGATGGTCATATCACTATCTATAAAGCTCGAATTGTCGCAAAAAGTTTATGACAAGTTCAAGGGGTTGACTACGATGAGACTTTCTCACCCGTAGCGATGCTTAAGTCTGTCTGAATCATGTTAGCAATTGCCGCATTTTATGATTATGAAATCTGGCAAATGGACGTCAAAACTGCATTCCTTAACGGGTTTCTTAAAGCAAAGTTGTATATGATGTGACTAGAAGGTTTTGTCGATCCTAAAGGTGCGAATAAAGTGTGCAAGCTCCGGCGATCCATTTATGGACTGGTGCAAGCATCTCGGAGCTGGAATATACGCTTTGATGATGTGACCAAAGCATATGGTTTTATACAGACTTATAGAGAAGTCTGTATTTACAAGAAAGTGAGTGGGAGCTCTGTAGCATTTCTGATATTATATGTGGATGACATATTGCTGATTGGAAATGATATAGAATTTCTGGATAGCATAAAAGGATACTTGAATAAGAATTTTCAATGAAAGACCTTGGTGAAGCTGCTTATATATTGGGCATTGAGATCTATAGGGATAGATCGAGACGCTTAATAGGACTTTCACAAAGCACATATTGTAGGATCGAAAGTATGTCTAGAGGGGGGCTGATTAAGACTACTTGACCAAATAGAAATCTAGCCTTTCCCCAATTTTAAGTCTTGGCATATTTTAGCAACTTAACACAAGTCAAGCAATCAACCTACAAATGCAATTCTAATAGTATTGCAACAGAATGTAAATCATTGCATATGAAGGTAAAAGGAAGGAGTTTGGAGGGAGCAAACGCAATGTATATAGGGAGATTTTTGGCGTGGTTCCAATAGGTGGTCCTATTGTTCATCCACGTTGATGGATACTTCAACCCACAAAGGGTAACGGTTGCACGAGTCCACGGAGGGCTCCACCCACGAAGGGTCCACGAAGAAGCAACCTTTTCTATCCCACCATGGCCATCGCGCACGAAGGACTTGCCTCACATGGGTAATCTTCACAAAGTAGGCGATCTCCTTGCCCTTACAAACTCCTTGGTTCAACTCCACAATCTTGACGGAGGCTCCCAAGTGACACCTAACCAATCTAAGAGACACCACTCTCCAAAAGGTAATAGATGGTGTGTTTATGATGAACTCCTTGCTCTTGTGATTCAAATGATAGTCTCCCCAACACTCAGCTCTCCCACACAGATTTGGATATGGTGGAAAGATGATTTGAGTGGAGAGCAAGTTGGGGAAGGCTAGAGATCAAGATTCTTGTGGTTGGATTGGAATGTCTTGGTCTCAACACATGGGTAGGTGGTTCTCTCTCAGAAAATGAGTAGTGGAAGTGTAGGCACGTTCTGATAGCTCTCTCTCAAATGGAGAAGGGGGTGGAGGGGTATATATAGCCTCCACACAAAATCTAACCGCTACACACAATTTACCAAACTCGGTGAGGCCGAGTAGTGAAACTCCATGGGACCAATCTGGTTCAAAATGTGAACGTGAGGATTTTCGGTGGGACCGAGAATATCAACTCGGTAGGACCGATGCGCTAGGGTTAGGGCAAAACCTCATTTCAGTGAGACCGATCACACGAACTCGGTGAGATCGATTTCGCTAATAAGCTAACAGGGACTCGGTCAGGCAAACTCGGTGGGACCGATCACTCATTTTTGTTAGACTGAAACGTTACGAAAAGTAAATAGAGAGTTTGCATTGTGAACTCGGTGGGACCGATCGCTCATCTCGGTAAGACCGAAATGTTACGAAGGGAAATAGAGAGTTTGGAATCCCATCTCAGTGAGATCGAGATCTCTATCTGTGAGACTGAACTGATTAGGGTTTCTGGCTATGGCTATGTCAAGTGAACTCGGTGGTGCCGGATAGATCAAATCGGTGGGGCCGAGTTTGACTTTAGGTTTAGGACATATGTGGAAATGAGAGAGTGGTTAAGGGCTTTTGGAGTATATCACTAAGAATTTTGAGCAAGCAAGCCATTAAGCAACACCTCATCCCCTTTTAATAGTATTAGCTTTTCTTATGGACTCAATGTGATCTTGGATCACTAAAATGAAAATGAAGAGTCTTGAGCTTTTGCCAATATGTGTCCTTAGCATATCAAGGGGTCCACATCTCTAGTCCATGCCATACAGAATATTGGACTTTCTGAAACATTTAACTTGAGCGGATATTAGTTCACTGAGCTATATGTTGTTATGAATTACCAAAACCACCAGGGGATTAGTTACACTTTCAATCTCCCCCTTTTTGGTAATTGATGACAACATATAGATCAAAGCTTCAACAGATGATAATATAAGTGAAGTACATCGTCGGTTTGAGAAGTATGTGATAAGCAAGAGCTCCCCCTAAATTTGTGCATTATTTAAAATTTGCTTTTGAATGCAAATGCACAATCGATTAGGATCATGGGTTACTCTTCCATGTCACATACATCTTGGTGGAGCGCTCAAAATGATAGAATATAAATAGCATGCACTCGTCACCAAGGCAAAATATGAATGATCATACATAAGTGATAGGATATCATCATTCAAGCACACATTAAAGCATAATATGATCAAACACATGATCATAGGAGTATCTCACACACAAGCACAAATAACGTAGCAACCAAACAAGCAAGCAAAAAGTAGCAAGAGAGGCAAATAAAGCAAAACACTCTCTCTTGAAGCCTATGATTTATACACTTTCTCCCCCTTTAGCAAAAAGTTACCAAAAAGCTTGAAAATGCATAGTGCTATGCGGCTCTCTCAGAACGATCTCCGGGAGCTCCGGTGTGCGAAGGTGGCATGGAGAGGAGTCCTCCAACAAAAGCATCTGTAGAGGTTTGTGGAGCTGGTGGAGTTGCAACTGGAGGGGCAACTGGGGCTGTAGCAGCAGGTGCTAAAGTAGTAGCTCTAGTGTCACTGGCTGGCACATTTGCAGACCTTTGTGCCCTTGGCACTCTCTGAAAAGCTTCAGTGGTAGCTCTCCCTCTTCTCTCCTCTGCTTCTTCCTCATAGCAGATGTTAGAGGGACTAGTGCCCTCACTCAGGTTGGCCCGCTCCTCAGATCTGTTTTGGCTATCACTGTTGTCTGACATGGCTGACACTGAAAGCTGACCCTGTGAATAGATAGGTTGAGATAGAGTGGATGAGCATCACAAAGTGCAGACATTTTGCAAAACAAATGATTCAAAAACTTAGTTTCAGTTTTCTACCGAAATCATTTTGGAGCTACCGATATGTCAAACTCGGTGACACCGAAGCAACTTTAGAGTCTAAACATGTGAAATCGGTCAGACTGAGACACAGTTTGGTGACTCCGAGATTGCTAGGGTTTCACAGAGAAATGAACTCAGTCATACCAATTTGTATGTTTTGGTCAGACCGAAAAATACAAGTGCAATGGTCTGGGCCAAATCGGTGAGACCAAATTTTCCAAATCAGTCGGTTTGAGATGAGTTCGGCAGAAGCCTAACCCTAAGTTTTTGGATCAAAACTAATCTAAAGGATTTTCTAATTGGATAGAAGTATCTCAAACGTGGCAAGAATCATGGCATTGACCTTAGTGCAAGAATTGGAGGTAAAGATGGCACAAGGGGTCGAGTTCATACCCTAACTTGGTGGTGAACTCGCTACAGTGGCAACAGCGGCGAAGATTTTCGTTGACAGCGGGGAGACCAGCGGCAGGAGGTCGCTGGTGATGGCGGAGACGATCTAGAGACCTCGAGTCGGCAGAGCTAGACAGGTGCGGGCGAAGGGTTTGGAGAAATTTCCAAAATTTGGCCCGTGGGTATATATATCCAGACCCTGTCGGTGTGACTGATTGGAACAACTCGGTGGCACCGAGATACAGAATCGCAAGCGGTTACTTCAACTCAATGAGACCGAAAAGTTCAAATCGGTTGCACCGAGATTGAAACCTAGATCAACTCAATGAACTCTTTATGACCGAATGGGATGAATCGGTCAGACCGAAATGCATTATGAGGTTTTGGAAGTTTAAGTCTATGACGAATCGGTGGCTCCGAGTGCTCCTCACCCAGAGGGTTCAAATATGACTTGATCAAACTTTGTGATGTAGCACGAATAGAGTTTGAGACAAGAAAAGCATAGATAGCTAGTGGGAGTACATAGGCATTCTTGTCCATCCATTTGGCAAAAGGAAAAAAAGCCAAACAATCAAAGCAAAAAATGGATGTCCTCGAATGGAGAAAATTATGCAACCAACATGCTCACTTAATAAGATAGCAAATGAAATATGTGGCAAAGCATGCACAAACACTCTAGCATCTATCAAGCAATTGGTGATGACTAGGTCATCAATATATGAGTATATTGACTTACGAGTTAAATGAGAACATTTGATCATAGGTCATACTCATCGTTTAAGCACAAGTGGGGTTACCACTTTTACATAAAGCATTGTTGTGTTCACACCATTAGAGTTGCTTTAGCTCAATTCTTAGAGTAAAGCTTCCCCTAGATTTGATATCCCCTTTTAGAGGGATGAACTAACCTTGGGTTTTGTCGATGATGATGTCATGTAGATGTTGAAGATGCGGATGCTCAATATTGATGTAAATCATTTGGAGCAATCCATTGGAGTGAGTTGCACTTTCAATACCTACATGTGTTACTCCCACAAGGAACAAACAAAGATATCCATAGACATAGAGGGAAGTTCACATATGATGATGTCCATGAAAGCATTGGGTTACCTTGTCCCTTGACTTACTAACAAGAGGGTTTGTGACTCCTTGAACTAGTGCAAGATGTGGAAGTTTATTGCACTTGTCCTTGCCGAGATGAATATGAGTGAACTATGTTGTCGGAGTCACCCTTAAGAACTCTCTAGTTCTTTTTCTTTGGGATCCACATCAACTTGATGGGAATCCTTGGAGTTGTAGATGTACTTGATGAAGTAGAACTTGAAGTAGTCTTGGGGACCCACTTGAACAAGGCCTTTGGAGCTTCTTCAAATGCATCAATCTCCTCTTGAAGCTTGTCCTTGCCTTTTAGCTTGTGGTCTTGTGGTGGAAGTTCATATTGATCTTGTGCCCCCTTGAAGGAAGTAGGATCATGCTTCTCTTGTTGAGGAACAAACTTTTCTTGGGGTATAGATCTTTTTCCCACTCAACTCCATTGGCATTGAACTTTTTCAAAACCAACACCTTGATTCTTCCGGTGCCTTCCTTGCTTGCGTACAATTTTCTCAAATTTCTTACTTCCAGCAAGGCTCTTATAAACACATTTCTCTATAATTCCCTTCAATAAGCTATTTTCTCGCTCAAGTGTAACTTGGCTAAGAGAATCATTAGTGGAATCAAGAGAACTACTAGAAGCAACAATATTGGATTTAGCATGATTATTGTTACTACTAGAAGAAGAATCTTTCTTACTCTTGTTGCTAGATTTTACTTGTGGCATGTAAGTAGACAAGAGTAAACGTTTGGCAATGTAAGAAGAACTTTTCGTCCGAAGATCATAATTAACTGCTTTTAAGAACCCATGCTCTTGCTCTAGGTTGAGCTTTTCGATGCATAGCTTCTCATGAGTTTTTAAAACTTCTCGATGATCCTCTAAAGTAGTTTCATGAGCTAACGTAAGAGAGCTTAGTTCTTTAGTTAGATGCTCAATCTCCTTCTTATCATTTTCATTCGTTTCATCTTGATTAGTATGATCAATAGCAATTTCATCATTGTTTTCATCACTAACATTGTCAACAAGTAACTCATCATCACCTAGCAAATCATCTTCATCACTATTGAAATCAATATAATCGGGTGTGATACCTTAGGGCCATTAGCCATGAAGCATCTACCAATTCCTTCATTTGGTGAGGCAAATATGTCGTAGGAGTTGGTTGACACAAGTGCAAGTCTGGCAACACCTTCATCTTGAATATATTCGGAGTCGGAGTGATACCTTCTCTCAAAGTGGTTGTCGGAGTCGGAACCATATACCCATTGACCAAAATGAGCTTGATGTCTTCGTCTTGTGTAGCTCCTTGATGGCTTGTCCTTCCTTTCCATATCCGTGCTTCTGCGAGAGGGCCTTCGTTCATAATGATCATCTCTACTCCTTCTCTCTCTTGGAGGTGATTCTTCTCTTCTACTTCTCCTTTTAGTTGAGTCTTCTTTTCTTTTGTAGGGAGCCTGATGTCTACTACACAACCTTCTTCTCGTAGACGTTGTTGGGCCTGCAAGTGCACAGGTTTGTAGGACAGTAGCAAGTTTCCCTCAAGTGGATGACCTAAGGTTTATCAATCCGTAGGAGGCGTAGGATGAAGATGGTCTCTCTCAAGCAACCCTGCAACCAAATAACAAAGAGTCTCTTGTGTCCCCAACACACCCAATACAATGGTAAATTGTATACGTGCACTAGTTCGGCGAAGAGATGGTGATACAAGTGCAAAATAGATAGTAGATATAGGTTTTTGTAGTCTGAAAAAATAAAAACAGCAAGGTAACTAATGATAAAAGTGAGCGTAAACGGTATTGCAATGGTAGGAAACAAGGCCTAGGATTCATACTTTCACTAGTGCAAGTTCTCTCAACAATAATAACATAGATAGATCATATAACAAGCCCTCAACATGCAACCAAGAGTCACTCCAAAGCCACTAATAGCGGAGAACAAACATAGAGATTATGGTAGGGTACGAAACCACCTCAAAGTTATTCTTTTGGATCAATCTATAAAAGAGTTCGTACTAGAATAACACCTTAAGACACAAATCAACCAAAACCCTAATGTCACCTAGATACTCCATTGTCACCTCAAGTATCCGTGGGCACGATTATACGATATGCATCACACAATCTCAGATTCATCCAACCAACACAAAGTACTTCAAAGAGTGCCCCAAAGTTTCTACCGGAGAGTCAAGAACGTGTGCCAACCCCTATGCATAGGTTCCCAATGTCATGAAACCCGCAAGTTGGTCACCAAAACATACATCAAGTGGCACATGATATCCCATTGTCACCACAGATAATCACGGCAAGACATACATCAAGTGTTCTCATAAAAGACTCAATCCGATAAGATAACTTCAAAGGGGAAACTCAATTCATCACAAGAGAGTAGAGGGGGAGAAACATCATAAGATCCAACTACAATAGCAAAGCTCGGGATACATCAAGATCGTGCCATAGAGAGAACACGAGAGAGAGAGATCAAACACATAGCTACTGGTACATACCCTCAGCCCCGAGGGTGAACTACTCCCTCTTCGTCATGGATAGTGCCGGGATGATGAAGATGGCCACCGGTGATGGGATCCCCCTCCGGCAGGGTGCTGGAACGGGCTCCCGAGAGGTTTTTGGTGGCTATAGAGGCTTGCGGCGCGAACTCCCGATCTATCTTCTGCTCGAAGTTTTAGGGTACAAGAGTATATATGGGTGTAGGGGTACGCCGAGGAGCTACAGGGCCCCACGAGGGGGGGCGCCCTGGGCGGGCGCCACCCACCTCGTGGGCAAGACGATCTCCCCGACGCACTCCAAGTTCCTCGGGTTGCTTTCCTTCCAAAAATAACTTCTCCAGTTGATTTCGTTCCATTTTGACTCCGTCTGATATTCCTTTTCCTCCAAACACTGAAATAGGCATAAAACAACAAATTTGGGCTGGGCCTCCGGTTAATAGGTTAGTCCCAAAAATAATATAAAAGTGGATAATAAAGCCCAATATTGCCTAAAACAGTAGATAAAGTAGCATGGAGCAATCAAAAATTATAGATACGTTGGAGACGTATCAGAGCTGTACATTCATTGGAGTAGTGTCCGGGTCTTCCACAATTGTAGCAATTGCGATCATGACTAGAAGATCTTTTGTCATGGTAGGATCTTGACTTGGAGCTTCTATCTTTGCTTCTACTCTTGTAGAATTTTTTTAAGTTCTTCACCATTAAGCTCAATTCTTCATTGAAGACTTGTTTTTCACTTGATGTGGCAAGAGCATCACATGAAGATTTATAGGCACCACTAGACTTGTTGTGAAGCACTTCCTTATCCTTGAGTGACATCTCATGAGCAACAATTCTTCCAATGACTTCCGTTGGCTTGAGATCTTTGTAATTGGGCATCATTTAGATCAATGTGCACATGGTATCGTTTTCCATCGAAGTCTCTTAGGATCTTCTTGATGATGAATCTGTCAGTCATCTCTTAACTCCCTAAGCCGGCAATCTCATTTGTGATGAGAGCAAGCCTAGAGTACATTTCAGTGTCACCTTCACCATCCTTCATTTTAACTTGTTAAGCTGACTTTGAAGCACATCCAACTTGGATTCCTTGACAGACTTGGTACCTTCATGCATATCAATCAAAGTATCCCAAATTTCCTTTGCATTGTCAAGACAACTAATTTTGTTGAATTCTTCGGGGCACAATCCATTGAAGAGGATATCGCAAGCTTGAGCATTGTATTGCAGCATCTTCAATTCTTCCGTAGTTTCTTCATGATTTGGTTCTCTCCCATCGAAGAATACACCTTGCAAACCAATACACACAATAGCCCAAATTGCCGGGTTATGTCCAAGAATATGCATTTTCATCTTATGCTTCCAACTAGCAAAATTAGTACAATCAAAGTAAGGACCTCTACGGTGATAATTTCCCTCGCTAGATGCCATACTCTCCTAGGTTGTGAAACCAAGGCTATGATCACCAAAGCTATGTAAATCAAGGCAAATGGAGACCAAAGCTCTGATACCACTTGTAGGATTGAAAGTATGTCTAGAGGGGGGTGATTAGACTACTTGACCAAATAAAAATCTAGCCTGTTCCCAATTTTAAGTCTTGGAAGATTTTAGCAACTTAACACAAGTCAAGCAATCAACCTACACATGCAATTCTAAGAGTATAGCAACGGAATGTAAATACTTGCATATGAAGGTAAAAGGGAGGAGTTTGGAGGGAGCAAACACAATGTAGACACGAAGAATTTTGGCGTGGTTCTGATAGGTGGTGCTATCGTACATCCACGTTGATGGAGACTTCAACCCACAAAGGGTAACGGTTGCGCGAGTCCTCGGAGGGCTCCACCCACGAAGGGTCCACGAAGAAGCAACCTTGTCTATACCACCATGGCCATCGCCTATGAAGGACTTGCCTCACTTGGGTAGATCTTCACGAAGTAGGCAATCTCCTTGCCCTTACAAACTCCTTGGTTCAACTCCACAATCTTGACGGAGGCTCCCAACTGACACCTAACCAATCTAGGAGACACCACTCTCCAAAAGGTAATAGATGGTGTGTTGATGATGAACACCTTGCTCTTGTGTTTCAAATGATAGTCTCCCTTGTAAGGGCATATTTCTCCCTATGTGGTTTTGGTGATTGACTACAATGCATTTGCGGACTAATCGTGTGCATTGAGCATTTCAGATATCTGATATCTAGGCACAAGACGATTCGGTGCCCCTCGGAGCCTAGTGAAGACGGCATTTCTCTACGTTTCTTTTCGGTGGATGTGAGTCATAGGAAATCCGTATTATTAAGAGGGGGTCCGCTTCAGAAAGGTTAGGGTGGAATCAACACATACAGTTTTGTTCCTTTGCACCACCTTTCCTTTGCTTCTTTGGATCACTATCCATTTATCCGTGTCTTTACAAAATGAAGGCCTCCAAGTGCTATAGTTCTGTGGCGTGCGGTAGTACTGCTCAAGGGAGCAGTAATACCGCAGTGGCCCACAGTAGTACCGGCCAGGGACGTGGTAGTACCGCGCTATGCGGTAGTACTGCTACTCAAGAGCGGTAGAACTGTGGCCTCTAGCCCGGAACACTAACGTGCGCGGAACTATTTTTTTACATCCGCGCCCTACGCAGTAGTACCGCTCCTAGCATGTGGTAGTACTGTGCCGGATTTTTTGCATAGACCGAAACTCAGCAAAAGTAGCCACAGATGTAATTTTATTAGTCTGTGCCTTCCTAGCCTAGTGCGGTAGTACCGCAAAGACGCGCGATAGTACCGCTCCGACAGTTCTATCGCCCATTGCTTTAACGCAACAGGGCCTCGTCTGGTCTTTGCCACTGGAGTGGTAGTACCGCACTGTCGAACGGTAGTACCGCAAGGCCTTTTGGTAGTACCGCGAGTCTGTGCGGTAGTACCGCAGGTCGCGGGCTGATGAACTGGGTAATGGTTGGATCTTTTCCCCCGCTATATAAAGGTGGTGTTCTTCCCCAAGTTGACCACCTCTTCCCTCCCCAAGCTCCATTGTTTCTCAAAGCTCCATTTTCGCCTGATCTCTCTCCCTAGCCAATCAAACTTGTTGATTTTCTAAGGATTGGTTGAGACGGCCCCGATCTACACTTTCACCAAGAGAAATTTGATTCCCCCCATTGCGGATCTTGTTACGCTCACCCTAGACGGTTGAGCTCACCTCGGAGCCATATTCCATCATGGTGAAGCTTCGTGGTGTCGTTGGGAGCCTCCAATTAAGTTGTGGAGATAGCCCCAACCTTGTTTGTAAAGGTTCGGTCATGGCCTTCAAGGGCACCAATAGTGGAATCACGACATATCGCATTGTGTGAGGGCGTGAGGAGAATACTGTGGCCCTAGTGGCTTCTTGGGGAGCATTGTGCCTCCACACCGCTCCAACGAAGACATACTTCCTGTCAAAAGGAACGATCTTCGGTAACACATCCTCGTCTCCACCGACTCCACTCTTGGTTATATCTCACCTTTACTTGTGCAAGCTTATATTGTGTTGTACCCTTTGCTTACTTGTGTGCTTGTTGTTGCTGCATCATATAGGTTGTTCACCTAGTTGCACATCTAGACAACCTACTTTGATGCTAAGTTTAATTTTGTCAAGAAAAGCTAAAAATTGTTAGTTGCCTATTCACCCCCCTAGTCAACCATATCGATCCTTTCAATTGGTATCATAGACTTGTCTATTTATTAAGGACTTTTCCGTCCGAAGAGTATGGTTGACACCACGGACGAAGTGGAGCGTCACCCCGGTGCGAATCCCACTTTGTCCGCGGCCGATGCAGGATCCTCGGTCTCTCATGAGGAGTTAAATGTGGCTATGGACACATTGAAAACCTCCATGACGGCCGAGGTCAAAGGCATGTTTAAGGAGTTTCTTGATGGACTTAAATTATCCATCAAACCTATGGAAGTGGTTGATCTCGCTAACAAGGTGACGGATGCTAACTCCAAAAAGGGGGAAGCTAGTACGAGCATGCTCCTATGCCTAGTGGTAGAAGTGGGAGTGGCATGTTTGCCCATGTTGAACCTCCACTTACTTATGGAGGACCGGTTCCCTCCACTCATATGAATCGTGTTGGTCCTCCTCCTAAGCTTGTAAAAAATTAGGATTTTGCTTCTTGGGTATATCTCTTTAAACATCATTTAAATCATGGTTATACTAATCTTTAGAGAATTATTGAGCAAGGTTTCTACCCGCACGGCCCAAGCAACTTCACTCCTAGAGAAGTCACGGATCCTTAATTCAACCAGTCCGCTCTTTTCATTCTCCTAGAAGCAATCCTCCCCCCCCCCCGAAGATATTGCAAACCTCCGAACTTTCACCGTGGCCAAGGAAGCATGGAAACATGTTGTTTCCATTTACAAGGGAAGTTCTAGCATTCAACGCTCCAACTTCGAAGTGGTACAAGATGAAGCCAATGAGTTTGGGATGAATGAAGATGAAGAACCTCGTGAGCTTTACCGGAGATTAACCACTCTCGCGGTCTCACTCCAAGATCATGGGAGCAAGAATACAGATGACAATTGGATCAAGTGCAAGTTTCTCAAGGCCATGATGCTTTACCACAAGGCCATGTCATCCGTCATCCGTCAAAGGCTGGACTTTCACGCCTTGTCCTCAAGTGAAGTGTTCGATGAGTTTGTTGCTATGAGGATCTTGGACAAGACCACTGACAATGCGGTGTTGCGTTCTCAATGATCAAAGAATCCCAACCTTGCTTTGAAGGCCAAGGTTAGTATGGAAGAAGAGAGTGAAGAGGAAGGAGAGGAATGTTGCGGAAGATACCAAGTATGCTTATCATGAGCACATGGCTCTTGCGTCACGACAATTTTGGAGCAAGAAGAACACAAGGCCCAACTTCAACAAGAACAACTCAAGTGGCACCAAGGGCAAACAATGTGTGAGGACATGCTATAATTGTGGCAATGTGAGCCGCTTTGTTGTGGAATGCCCGTACGAAAAGAGGGAAGAGATAAGGCCAAGTCCTTCCCCAACAAGGCAAGCTTATCCGAAAAGACAAGGCCAAGTCCTTCCCCAACAAGAACAACTTCATCAAGAAGACTCCTCCCAAGGGGTTGGTGGCACAAGAGGAGTACAATGAGGATGATGATGATGATGATGATGGTGATACGGTTCCTATGGCCTCCATTGCCATTGCAACAACTCCACGGGTGTCCCTCTTCGACTCACCCAATGAGGACATCACCGCCAAGTGCCTCATGGCTAAAGCCACCAACAAGGTAACCCCCAACATCAAAACCGCCATCACTACTATCCTGCCTTGACGGATTGCATTGATGAAAGTGAGGGGTCAAAGGAGGAAGAAAATGAATTTGAGTCTTTTATGAGTAAGCTCAAGGGTAAATCTAGGAAGCACTTCATTGCTCTCATGGAACAACTTGGTGAAGCCAATGACATGATCGAGGCTCACGAAGAAACCATCTCTAAGATGGAAGATCACAGTCATGACTATGCCGATGAGATATCGGATCTCTCTAATGCGCTTGAGGAAGAGTGTGGTCATCGTTTGGCTCTTGAGGAGTCACACAACGATGATCATGCTAAGTTAAAGAAAGATCTTGATCATGCTCTTGTTGTATCTCGTCTGCCCAATTCCGAGAAGGCTAAACTTGGGGTTGACCATGCTAGACTCAAGGAGGAGTTGACATACTTGACAAGGCACACAAGGCCTTGAAGGGTGCTCATGCAAGCCTCAAAGAGTCTCATGATCAATGATACGTCTCCAACGTATCTATAATGTTTGATTGTTCCATGCTATTATATTATCTGTTTTGGATGTCTAATAGGCATTTATATGCTATTTTAAATTATTTTTGGGACTAACCTATTAACTGAGAGCCTAGTGCCAGTTTCTATTTTTTTTGCCTATTTTAGAGTTTCACAGAACAGGAATACCAAATGGAGTCCAAATGGAATGAAACTTTCACGATGATCTTTCTTGGACCAGAAGGAAACCAGAAGACTTGGAGATGAAGTCTGAGACGCAACAAGGCGGCCACGAGGCAGGAGGGCGCCCCAGGGGGTAGGGCGCGCTCCATTCCTCGTGGGCCTCTTGTAGCTCCCCTGACTTATCTTCTTCGCCTATATATACGCTTATACCCTAAAAACATCTAGGAGAGCCAAAAAACCACTTTTCCACCTCTACAACCTTCTGTACCCGTGAGATCCCATCTAGGGGCCTTTTTCGGTGTCCTACCGGAGGGGGATTTGATCACGGAGGGCTTCTACATCAACACCATTACCTCTCCGATGAAGCGTGAGTAGTTTACCACAGACCTACAGGTCCATAGCTAGTAGCTACATGGCTTCTTCTCTCTCATTGATTCTCAATACTATGTTCTCCTCGATGCTCTTGGAGATCTATTCAATGTAATATTCTTTTGCGATGTGTTTGTCGAGATCCGATGAATTGTGGATTTATGATCATATTATCTATGAATATTATTTAGTTATTCTCTGAATTCTTATATGCATGATTTCATATCTTTGCAAGTCTATTCGAATTATCGGTTTAGTTTGGCCTACTAGATTGATCTTTCTTGTAACGGGAGAAGTACTTAGCTTTGGGTTCAATCTCGCGGTGTCCTTTCCCAGTGACAGTAGGGGCAGCAAGGCACATATTGTATTGTTGCCATCGAGGATAAAAAATGGGGTTTTCATCATATTGCTTGAGTTAATTCCTCTACATCATGTCATCTTACTTAATGCGTTACTCTGTACTTCATGAACTTAATACTCTAGATGCAGGCAGGAGTCGGTCGATGTGTGGAGTAATAGTAGTAGATGCTGAATCGTTTGGGTCTACTTGACATGGACGTGATGCCTATGTTCTTGATCATTGCCTCAGATATCGTCATAACTATGCGCTTTTCTATCAATTTCTCGGCTATAATATGTTCACCCACCGTAATATTTGCTATCTTGAGAGAAGCCACTAGTGAAACCTATGGCCCCCGGTTCTCTTTTCCATTATACAAGTTCTCGTTTACATCTTACTAGTTTCTAATCTACTATTTTACAATCTTTTACTTTCCGATCTATAAACCAAAAATACCAAAAATATTTACTTTACCTTTTATCTATCTCTATCAGATCTCACTTTTGCAAGTGACCGTGAAGGGATTGACAACCCCTTTATCGCATTGGGTGCAAGTTGTTGATGTTTGTGCAGGTATTGGTGACTTGGCGATGTCTCCTACTGGATTGATACCTTGGTTCTCAAAATGAGGGAAATAGTTATGCTACTTTGTTGCATCACTTTTCCTCTTCAAGGGAAAATCCAACGCAAGCTCAAGAGGTAGCAAGAAGTATTTCTAGCGCCGCTGCCGGGGTGACCTACGGCAAGTCAAGACAAGATTTGATCTCCCGTCAACTTACCAATTTCCGGCGCGTGCTAGGGAGATCCACGTCAAGTCAAGCCATACCAAGTACCCATCATAAAATCTTCTCCCTTGCATTAAATTATTCGTCATTCGCCTCTTGTTTTGCTCTCCCCCACTTCTAAAACAATTTTTGAAAATCTTTGCCTTTTCTTCGCCCATCTTCCATTCGTCTCTTTTCGCTTGCTTCTTGTGTGCTCGTTTGTTAGATTGGTTTGTTGCCATCATGTCCGAAATTGGGGAGGTTATCATTGAAAATCTTGAGGAAACACTTGAATCTTGTTCTTTGAATCATGAAACTGAAACTCCTCCTAATTACAAGACAAAAATCTTTTGTGTGGGGGACGGTAATATTATTTGGAAAAAAGTGTTATCCAAGAATACTTTGACTGCAAAGGATCCATGCCTATTAATAAAAAGTCTATTCTTCTTGAAACCAATTGCTATGCAGATGCCATTGTTATGCTTGTTGAGAAATTACAAAGAAAATTTGTGCATATTCATCCCATTTTGCAAAAGGTGTTCTATGAACTTCCCAATATTAATCACCCAATAGCTAAAAAGGTTGCCACCATTATCCTGATGTGTGAATTTGTATAACACGAGAAGCTAGGGATATTTTTGCTTTCTATAAAAAGGACATCGAACACCCTCCAATTATAGCTATTCTCTATGATAAAGAAACCATGCATAGTTTGGAAGCTAGAGCTTATCAATCTTACAGTAAAAATCTTGGGAAGGGAGTTCCTTATCCTGAAATCTCTCAATCTTTGTACCTTGAGGCTTTTGAGGAGTTTGATTGGATTACTAGAGGAATTTATGTAGGATTCAATAGGGATTGGTTGAATAAAATGATGAAGGAACCCATTAGAAATGAACTACGCATTTTATATGATGATATATACGGTGATGATCCCGACTACGGCTTTATGAATGTTAAAATTACCAATCAAAGTCCTTTCCATGATTTAAGCTCATCTTCTAAAAAGGAAATAAAGGAAAGGATAGATTTGGTAACACGGGTTTTGGTGGATTTGATGAGAAAAGAATTGCATACCAAAGATGGCAATACCTAGATCTATTCGTGTTTTTATGCCTAGCAAAGGGCATTAAACGATAGCGCTTGTTGGGAGGCAACCCAATTTTATTTTTGTTCTTTGATTTTTGTTCCGGTTTAGTAATAAATAATTCACCTAGCCTCTGGTTAGATGTGGTTTTATGTTTTAATTAGTGTTTGTGCCAAGTGGAACCTTTAGGATAGCTTATGGTGATAGTTGTGTTGATCCTGCTGAAAATCAGAAACTTTTGCGCTTAGTAAATTAGTTTTGAAAATTCACAGATACGTGCTTTTGATCTTATTCTTTTTGCTCTGGATTGGTACACAAATGGCTCAGGTTTTCCTGATTTGGATGGATTTTTGGAGTTATAGAAGTATTCGAGAGTTACAGATTACTACAAACTGTTCTGATTTTGACAGATTCAGTTTTTTGCGTGTTGTTTGCTTATTTTGATGAATCTATGGGTAGTATCGGGGGGTATGAGGCATGGAAAAATTGGAATACATTTATATTACACCAATATAAATAAAGAATGAGTTTTCAACAGTACCTTAAAGTGGTAATTTATTTTCTTATACTAACAGAGCTAATGAGATTTTTTGTTGAGTTTTGTGTTGTGAAGTTTTCAAGTTTTGGGCAAGGATTTGATGGACTAGGAGTAAGGAGTGGCAAGACCCTAAGCTTGCGGATGCCCAAGTGATGTAGGGAAGAACCCTAGACACCCGATCTTTCACGTTTGGAGGGAAGCCTACCAAGAACACGTAGAACACGAGAGGGGAAACGAGGGGAACACAAGGGAAAACATTCAACCAACAAGAAGATAGTCACACATGTGCTGGATCCTCGAATCACAAAAGGGTACAAGATCCGAATCCAACAAAGGACGATACATTGGGTAACCGGTTCTTCTTCGAGAGGAGGTCTTGAAGATGGTCTTCTCCGAGTGGAGGTCTTGAATCCAAGTGGATCTTCTCCGAAGAAGTGTTGGTCCCTCGCGGTGGAGTTGATCCGGGTGGATGAGCAAAGCACTATCTCAAAGTATGAACATAACACAATGCTAACCCTAGAAAGAGGGAGGAGGAGGAGTTTATATAGTCTAGGGGGGCGAAGAGGGGTACATGCGCTCGGCCCTTTACAGTGCGCAGACAGGTCGGGCCGGATGTCCAGGCTGTTGGCCGGATGTCCGGGTGCTCGCGAGGTGCCGGATGTCCGGGCTGGGCTGGCGACGTGTTGGATCTCACTAGGCAGGTCTGGTCCGGATGTCCGGTGAAAGTGCAACTATCCCTAGGTGGTTTTGGTAATTCATAACAACATATAGCTCATTGAGCTAATGCTATTCCAAGACAAATATTTCAGGAAAGCTCAATGAATGGCATGGCATGGATGATGAAAGTGGATCCCTCAAAATATTAAAGACAAAGGATTGGCTCAAGCTCAAATGCTCAAGACTCTACATTTTACATTTTAGTGATCCAAGATCACATTGAGTCTATAGGAAAAGCCAATACTATCAAGGAGGGATGAGGTGTTGCTTAATGAGCCTCTTGCTTCAAGTGCTTAGTGATATGCTCCAAAAACCCTCAACTACTTTCTCACATCCACATATGACCTAAACCCAATGTCAAAATCGGTCACACCGATTCTTTCTATCCGGCGCCACCGAGTTCAAATGTCATAGCCACTGCCACAAACCCTAGGCAAATCGATCTCACCGATAGGGATCTCGGCCTCACCGAGATGGGATTGTAATCTCTATGTTTCCCTTCATAACGTTTCGGTCTAACCGAAGTGAGCGATCGGTCCCACCGAGATTGCAATGTAAACTCTCTGTTTCCCTTTCGTAACATTTCGGTCTCACCGAAAAGAGAGAATCGGTCCCACTGAGTTTACCTAACCAACTCTCTGGTTAGCTAATTACCAAAATCGGTCTCACCGAGTTTGTGTAATCGGTCTCACCGAGATTACGTTATGCCCTAACCCTAACCATATCGGTCCTACCGAGTTGCATGTCGGTCCCACCGAAAATCCTAACGGTCACTAGATTTGCTAAATCGGTCCGACCGAGTTTGTTGATTCGGTCCCATCGGTTCTACCATATGAAGCTTGATCTCTAGCCTTCCCCAAGTTGCTTTCCACTCAAATCTTCTTTCCACCAGATCCAAATCCTATGAGAGAGAGTTGAGTGTTGGGGAGACTATCATTTGAAGCACAAGAGCAAGGATTTCATCACCAACACACCATTTGTTACTTCTTTGAGAGTGGTGTCTCCTAGATTGGCTAGGTGTCACTTGGGAGCCTCCGACAAGATTGTGGAGTTGAAACAAGGAGTTTGTAAGGGCAAGGAGATCGCCTACTTTGTGAAGATCTACCGCTAGTGAGGTAAGTCCTTCGTGGGCGACGGCCATGGTGGGATAGACAAGGTTGCTTCTTCGTGGACCCTTCGTGGGCGGAGCCCTCCGTGGACTCGCGCAACTGTTACCCTTCGTGGGTTGAAGTCTCCATCAACGTGGATGTACGATAGCACCACCTATCGGAACCACGACAAAAACATTCATGTCTCCATTTGCGTTTGAATCCTCCAAACCCTTCCCTTTACATTCTTGCAAGTTGCATGATTTAAATTCCGCTGCTCATATACTCTTTGCATGCTTGCTTGAATTGTGTGAAGATTGCTTGACTTGTCCAAAGATAGCTAAAATCTGCCAAAGTCTAAAATTGGGAAAAGGTTAAGTTTTGAATTGGTCAAGTAGTCTAATCACCCCCCCCCTCTAGACATACTTCAAGGTCCTACAAGTGGTATCAGAGCTTTGGTCTCCATTTTCTTTGATTTCCATAGCTTTTGGTGGTCATAGCCTTGGTTTCACAACCTAGGAGAGTATGGCATCTAGCGAGGGAAATTATCACCGTAGAGGTCCTTACTTTGATGGCACTAATTTTGCTAGTTGGAAGCATAAGATGAAAACGCATATTCTCGGACATAACCCCGCCGTTTGGGCTATTGTGTGTATTGGCTCGCAAGGTGAATTCTTTGATGGGAGAGAGCCGAACCGTGAAGCTAGTGCGGATGAATTGAAGATGCTGCAATACAACTCTCAAGCTTGTGATATCCTCTTCAATGGCTTGTGCCCCAAAGAATTCAACAAAATCAGCCGTCTTGAGAATGCAAAGGAAATTTGGGATACTTTGATTGATATGCATGAAGGTACCGACTCCGTCAAGGAATCCAAGTTGGGTGTACTCAAAAGTCAGCTTGACAATTTCAAAATGAAGGATGGTGAAGGTGTCGCTAAAATGTACTCTAGGCTTGCTCTTATCAAAAATGAGATTGCCGGCTTAGGAAGTGAAGAGATGACCGACAGATTCATCATCAAGAAGATCCTAAGAGCATTGGATGGAAAGTATGATACCGTGTGCACATTGATCCGAATGATGCCAAATTACAAAGATCTCAAGCCAACGAAAGTCATTGGAAGAATTGTTGCTCATGAGATGTCACTCAAGGATAAGGAGGAACTTCACAGCAAGTCAAGTGGTGCTTACAAAGCCTCACATGAAGCCCCCACATCATCAAGTGAGAAACAAACCTTCAATGACGAATTGAGCTTAATGGTGAAGAACTTCAACAAATTCTACAAGAGTAGAAGCAAAGAAAGAAGCTCTAAGTCAAGGTCCTACAATGACAAAAGATCTTCTAGTCGAGAGCGCAATTGCTAGGGAGACCCGGACACTATTCCAATGAGTGTACGACACCCTACAAAAGAAGAGAAGATTCTCCAAAAAGAAGAAGTAGAAGAGAAGAATCACCACCAAGAGAGAGAAGTAGTAGAGATGATCGTTATGAACAAAGACCCTCATGGAGAAGCAAGGATTTAGAAAGGAAGGACAAGTCATCAAAGAGCTACACAAAACGAAGACATCAAGCTCATGTTGGTGAATGGGTATCCGGCTCCGACTCCGACAATCACTCCGAGAGAAGCTATCACTCCGACTCCGAATATACTCAAGATGAAGGTGTTGCCGGTCTAGTACTTGTGTCAACCAACTCCTATGACATATTTGATTCACCAAATGAAGGAATTGGAAGATGCTTCATGGCCAAAGGTCCTAAGGTAACACACACCGAGTATGTTGATTTTAATAGTGATGAAGATGACTTGTTAGGTTATGATGATTTACTTATTGACAACTCTAGTAATGAATACTATGATGAAATGTCAATTAATCATGCTAATCAAGATAAAACGAATGACAATGATAAGGAGAAGATTGAGCTTCTAACTAAAGAACTAAACACTCTTAAGTTAGCTCATGAAACTATCTTCGAAGATCATCGAGAACTTTTAAGGGCTCATGAGAAGTTACGCTTTGAAAAGCTCAATCTTGAGGAAGAGCATGAGTTCTTAAAGGCAATCAATGATGATCTCCGTAAGAAAAGTTCTTCTTACATTGCCAAGCGTTTACTCTTATCTACTTACATGCCTCAAGTCAAGTCTAGTAACAAGAACAAGAAAGATTCTTCTTCTAGTAGTAACAATAATAATGCCAAATCCAATATTGTTGCTTCTAGTAGTTCTCTTGATTCCACTAATGATTCTCTTAGCCAAGTTACACTTGAGCAAGAAAATTGCTTATTGAAGGGAATTATAGAGAATGGTGTATACAAGAGCCTTGCAGGAAGTAAGCAATTCGAGGAAATTGTACGCAAGCAAGGAAGGCACCGGAAGAATCAAGGTGTTGGTTTTGAACGAAAGTTCAATGCCAATGGAGTTGAGTGGGAAGAAGATCAATACCCCAAGACGAAGTTTGTTCCTCAACAAGAGAAGTATGATCCTACATCCTTCAAGGGAACACAAGCACAAGATGATCTTCCACCACAAGACCACAAGAACAAAGGCAAGGACAAGCTTCAAGAGGAGATTGATGCATTTGAAGAAGCACCTAAGGCCTTGGTCAAGTGGGTTCCCAAGACTATGTCAAGTTCTACTTGATCAAGTACAACTACAACTCCAAGGATTCCCATCAAGATGATGTGGATCTCGAAGAAGAAGAACTAGAGAGTTCTTGAGGGTGACTCCGCCAACATTCTTCACTCATATCATTATGGCAAGGACAAGTGCAATCAACTTCGATATCTTGCACTAGTTCAAGGAGTCACAAACCCTCATGTTGGTAAGGCAAGGGACAAGGTAACCAAATGTTTTCATGGACATCATCTTGTGTGTGCATCACTCTATGTCTATGGATATTCTTGTTTGTTCCTTGTGGGACTAACCCATGTAGGTATTGAAAGTGCAACTCACTCCAAAGGATTGCTCCAAATGATCTACATCAACGTTGAGCATCCACATCTTCAACACCTACATGAAGTCATCATCGACAAAACCCAAGGTTAGTTCATCCCTCTAAGGGGGGATCTCACATCTAGGGGGAGCTTAACTCTACGAATTGAGTCAAAGCAACTCTAATGATGTGAACACATCAATGCATTATGTAAAAGTGGTAACCCCACTTGAGCTTAAACGATGAGTATGACCTATGATCAAATGTTCTCATTTGACTCCTAAGTCAATATACTCATATATAGATGACCTAGTCATTGCCAATTGTTTGATAGATGCTAGAATTGGTTGTGCATGCTTTGCCACATATTTCATTTGCCATTTTATTGTGTGAGCATGTTGGTTGCATATTTTACTCATTCGAGGACATCCACTTGTTGTTTTGATTGATTGGTTTCTTTTTCTTTTGCCAAGTGGATGGACAAGAATGCCTAAGAACCTTCTCTAGCTATCTATGCTTTTCTCGTCTCAAACTCTATTCATGCTACATCACAAAATTTGATCAAGTCAGATTCGAACCACTCTGTGTGAGGAGCACTCGGAGTCCTCGGTTCTTCATAGACTTAAACTTCCAAAACTTCTTTGTGCTTTTCGGTCTGACTGATTCTTCCATTTCGGTCATACCGAGATCACTAAGTCGATCTAGCTTTTCAATCTTGGTGCAACCAATTTGAACTTTTCGGTCAGACGGAGTTGCTGTAACTGTCAACAGTTATGCATCTCAGTGCCACCGAGTCGTTCCACTCGGTCATACCGACAGTGTCGGGCTATATATTCACACGGGCAAAAATTTGGAAAACTTTCTCCAAACCTCTTCGCCGGCGCTTAGCTCGCTCTGCCTTCTAGGTCTCCGGATCGTCGACTTCGTTGCCAGCCGCCACCGTCAACGGATTTCATCTCCGCCGTTGCTGCCGTAGCGAGTTCATCACCGCACTAGGGTATGAACTCGATCACAGTGCTATCCTCGTCTGATTCTCAGCACATTGTGTTCATTATGATTCTTGCCATGATTGAAACACCTCTATCCAGTCAAAACAATCCTTAGAATAGAAGCGATTTGAAAATTTAGGGTTAGGTTTCCGCCAAAACCATCTCGGACCCACCGAGTTGAAAAACTCGGTCCCACCGATTCGGCTAACGCCATTGCACTAGTAACTCCCGGTCTAACCGAGAATTGCTAATCGGTGTGACCAATTTTAGAACTTTGTGAAACCCTAGCAGTCTCGGTGCCACCAAACTGTGACTCGTTCTGACCGAGTTCACTAGTTTAGGTTCCAAAACTGCTTCGGTATCACCGAGTTTGAAAATCGGTTGATCCGAAATGCTTTTGGTGGAAAACTAAAACTAAGTCTTTGAATCATTCTTTTGCTAAAATCTCTGCATTTTGTGATGCTCATCCACTCTATCTCATCTACATCTATTCACAGGGTCAGCAGTCAGTGTTTGCAACATGTCTGATCAAAGTGACAGTCAGAACAGGGAAGAAGAGCAGATTCACATGAGTGAGGGCTCTAGTCCCTCTAGCACTTCAGATGATGGCAGCAGAAGCACTCCCAGCAATTTGCCCAAAGCTGCCACCAGGTCAAGGAAGAAAAGAACCTCAGACTCTGAGGATGAGGATTATGTGGCAGTAGAGGATGAGGCCACTTCCAAGAAGAAGGTGGTCAAGAAGGTATATGGTTCAGCTGCAGCCACTAAGCCAGTACTGCAGAAGAAGGCACCTGCAAGAAGGATTCCCACTTCCAAACCCAGGAAGGTTGCCACTGGAGAAACCATGAAGTTTACTATTGAGTCAGAAGATGAAGCTGCTAGTCAAGACAAAAAGAAGAAGAGAGTCAGAACCACCACTGCCAAAGTTCTTGGCAATCCCTCTATGAGGAGAGACTCTGAGGAAGAGGAAGAAGAGGTTGCTGCACCAGCACCCAAGGCACAAAAGTTGATGGGTGATGCTATAAGGTCAGGGGCTGCAACATCAAAGCCCAAATAAGCACCCAAAGCTACCTCCAAGCCCAAGATTGCACCAAGGAGGAGTACTAGAAACATACCTGTTGCAGAGAAGAACAAGGCCCCAGTGCATGAAGTTGCTGCTGAGGAAGAAGAAGATGAAGAGCATGTGTTGAGAAAGCTGAAGCCAAAGATTCCAGACCACAATGATGCTCATCCTGTGGCTGAGAACATGAAGCTGAGAAAGGATGCAGGACTCAGACAATGGAGGTTGTCTGATCCCTATGCTATCAGGAGAAGGACTACTGTTGACTACAGGTTCCACACTAAGGAACAACAGGATTTCTATGAGACAGTGTTGTTGGACAAGAAGCCTATAGTTTGTGACATGAGGTGGGTCGACTGGACCTACATGAAGGAGAATGAGGAACACTATCCTGGAGTGCAAGACAGTTTCATTGCTTGTGGAGTTGCAGACTTTGTTGGGCAGAAGCTCACAAAGTGAAATGATGAGCTCATTATACAATTCTACTCCATAGCACATTTCTACCCAGATGGCAAGATAGTGTGAATGTATGAAGGTACAAGGTACCAATCAACTATTGAGGAATGGGAAGTCTGATCAATGCACCCAAGGAGCGGGAAGATGACTTGGATGTCTATGCCAAGAAGAAGATGGATCACAATTCCATGGCTCATATGTACAAGGAGATCCCAGATGCTGCAGTTGAGACACATAAATTTGGATCTGTACATTATCTTCTGTCACGACTCCCAATGATCAACTGGATCCTCAGGCATACTCTATTGCCCAAGTCAGGTGATCACAACATGATAAGAGGCCATGCTATAAACTTGCTACACTTGTTTGATGTGCCACAGAAATTCAAGGTCATGAGACTCATTGTTGAGACTATCAAGAGGACAGCAGCAGACCAGAAGAGAAGTTGTGGGTATGCCCCATAGATTCAGGAGCTGATTAACTCCAAGATGGGCAGAGGCACATACTTGCTGGACAAGGAACATTTTGCTATCTATCCAGAATTTGAGGACAACCAAGTGGTTATGGATGAAGATGAACCATCTTCTGTGCATGCTCAAGCCAAGAAGGAGAAGGCAAGGACAGAGAAGACCACCAAGATGCCAACAATGGAAGAGGCATCTCAGTACTTTCTGAAAAGCAAACAGGATCAACTAGGCTACTTGATTGCATCCACTCTGAGGATTGAGAAGGGGCTGGCCACCTTGACTCAAAACCAGGAGAGCCTGGAGAGGATCATGGAGCAGAAGTTCTAAAATTTAGATGTGAAGGTGACTGAGATCCAGTCTGTTGTTGAGCAGCTTCAGGATGACATGGAGGAGAGGAAAGGCAAGACAACCACAGATGCATTTTCCAGAGTGCCTAGAGCTCAGATATCAGCTGCGGTGCCAGTGACAGACACCAGAGCCACTTCATCTGCACCAGCTACAACTCCTACAACTCCAATGCAACCACCTTCAGCACCCACACCTCCAGCTCCATCTACATCAACTGATGCTTTCGTCCTTGGCGTTCTATCTACACCACCACCTGAAGATCAAGCTTGAGAGTCGATCTAGTACTATGCATTTTCTATGAACTTTTTGGTAACTTGTTGCCAAAGGGGGAGAAAAATGTATAGATCATAGGCTTCGAGAGAGAGTGTTGCTTTTTGTTCTCTCTTGCTTTGGTGGTTAATCTTTATTTAATTGTTTGAGATACTCTATGTCTGTGTGATACTTGATGATCATGTGGTTTATCATATGCTACATTTATGCTTGTTGGATGACATTATCTTACTTATCCTTATATGATCATTCACTTTGCTTGGTGATGAGTGCATGTATTCAATATTTATTATTTTGAGCGCTCCACCAAGATGTATGTGACATGGAAGAGTAACCCATGAGCCTAATTCCATGTGCATTTGCAGTCCAAAGCAAATCTTAAACTATGCACAAATTTAGGGGGAGCTCTTGCTTATCACATACTTCTCAAAGCGAGGATGTTTTCAATCTTATTATCATTTGTCGAATCTTTGATCTATATGTTGTCATCAATTACCAAAAAGGGGGAGATTGAAAGTGCATCTATCCCTAGGTGGTTTTGCTAATTCATAACAACATATAGCTCATTGAGCTAATGCTATTCCAAGACAAATATTTTAGGAAAGCTCAATGAATGGCATGGCATGGATGATGAAAGTGGATCCCTCAAAATATTAAAGACAAAGGATTGGCCCAAGCTCAAAAGCTCAAGACTCTACATTTTACATTTTAGTGATCCAAGATCACATTGAGTCTATAGGAAAAGCCAATACTATCAAGGAGGGATGAGGTGTTGCTTAATGAGCCTCTTGCTTCAAGTGCTTAGTGATATGCTCCAAAAATCCTCAACTACTTTCTCACATCCACATATGACCTAAACCCAAAGTCAAAATCGGTCACACCGATTCTTTCTATCCGGCGCCACCGAGTTCTAATGTCATAGCCACTGCCACAAACCCTAGGCAAATTGGTCTCACCGATAGGGATCTCGGTCTCACCGAGATGGGATTGTAATCTCTATGTTTCCTTTCGTAAGGTTTCGGTCTAACCTAAGTGAGCGATCGGTCCCACCGAGATTGCAATGTAAACTCTCTGTTTGCCTTTCGTAACATTTCGGTCTCACCGAAAAGAGCGAATCGGTCCCACCGAGTTTACCTGACCAACTCTCTGGTTAGCTAATTACCAAAATCGGTCTCACCGAGTTTGTGTAATCGGTCTCACCGAGATTACGTTATGCCCTAACCCTAACCATATCGGTCCTACCAAAAATCCTAACGGTCAAGAGATTTGCTAAATCGGTCCGACCGAGTTTGTTGATTCTGTCCCACCGAGTTTGGTAAATTGTGTGTAACGGTTAGATTTTGTGTGGAGGCTATATACCCCTCCACCTCCTCTTCATTCTTGGAGACAGCCATCAGAACAAACCTACACTTCCAACTTACCAGTTCTGAGAGAGAACTACCTACTCATGTGTTTAGGCCAAGATACTCCATTTCTACCATATGAAGCTTGATCTCTAGCCTTCCCCAAGTTGCTTTCCACTCAAATCTTCTTTCCACCAGATCCAAATCCTATGAGAGAGAGTTGAGTGTTGGGGAGACTATCATTTGAAGCACAAGAGCAAGGAGTTCATCACCAACGCACCATTTGTTACTTCTTGGAGAGTGGTGTCTCCTAGATTGGCTAGGTGTCACTTGGGAGCCTCCAACAAGATTGTGGAGTTGAACCAAGGAGTTTGTAAGGGCAAGGAGATCGCCTACTTCGTGAAGATCTATCGCTAGTGAGGCAAGTCCTTCATGGGCGACGGCCATGGTGGGATAGACAGGGTTGCTTCTTCGTGGACCTTCGTGGGTGGGGCCCTCCGTGGACTCGCGCAACCGTTACCCTTCGTGGGTTGAAGTCTCCATCAACATGGATGTACGATAGCACCACCTATCGGAACCACGACAAAAACATCCATGTCTCCAATTGCGTTTGAATCCTCCAAACCCTTCCCTTTACATTCTTGCAAGTTGCATGCTTTAAATTCCGCTGCTCATATACTCTTTGCATGCTTGCTTGAATTGTGTGAAGATTGCTTGACTTGTCCAAAGATAGCTAAAATCTGCCAAAGTCTAAAATTGGGAAAAGGTTAAGTTTTTAATTGGTCAAGTAGTCTAATCACCCCCCCTCTAGACATACTTCAAGGTCCTACATCCGGGCGCAGGCCGGACGACCTAGGCGACATGAAGGGCCGGATTTCCTGGGATTTGGCCGGATGTCCGGGGCGGAAGTGGTTTAGGTTCTGTGATGGGGCACCGGATTTCCGGGGGTCGGGCCGGATGTCCGACTCTTCGCTGTGCGCCGGACGTCCGGGTCTAGGGCCGGTCGTCCGGGGCCTGTAGCTTCGGTTGGGCTTCGGCTGTAGTAGATGCTCCAGGGGCCGGATGTCCGGGGCCTGGAAGCTGTTCTCGCCTTCTTCCGTTGGTTCTCTTCATCCGTGGACTTGGGAGCTTGACCATATTCCCGTGCATCCTTGGGAGGGTCCTCTTGATACCTAATCATGCACAACATTCCAAACTTAGGTAGTAGCCATGTCTCGAGAGGATTGAATGAGATATCACTAAGGAAAGGAGTCACCTCGGTCACGAGAGCTCTAGCTCGTGCTCGTGTCATGGGTCCTCTTGGCGCTAGGTTAGACGATGGTAGGTCCATGGGGATGACCGAAGGATGCTCCGCATCATCTCCCCTCCCTTGGGAAAGATCCGACCTCAGATCGAAATCCTCATCACCATGGTACGGGGAGAGATCATTGACGTTGAAGATGTCGCTCACAGAGTACTTGTCGCGTGGGATGTCGATCTTGTAGGCGTTGTTGTTGTAGCGTTCAAGCACCTTGAAGGGTCCATCGGCTCGTCGTAGAAGCTTGGACTTGCGTTCGTTGGGGAAGCGCAACTTGCGAAGGTGTAGCCATACGAGATCTCCGATGTTGAATATCATGGGTTGCTTGTTGATGTTGAGCTTGGTCGCAAGTTGTTGCACTTGGCGCTCGATGATGAGTCTTGTATCTTCATGCATCTTCTTGAGGTAGCTTGCTCGTGCAGTCGCGTCCATGTTGGTGCACTCTTGTAGTGGAAGAGGTAGAATGTCGAATGGTGACAACGGGTTGAAGCCGTAGACGACCTCGAAAGGGGACTTGCCGGTAGTTGGATGTCTTGCGCGGTTGTAGGAGTACTCGGCGATGGGTAGGCACTCCTCCCACTCCTTGATGTTCCTCTTGATCAACACGCGAAGTAGAGTGGAGAGTGTATGGTTCGTCACCTCCTTCTGGCCGTCGGTTTGTGGATGGTATACCGAAGAGAACAAAAGCTTGATTCCGAGCTTGGCGCATATAGTATTCCAAAGTTAACTCAAGAACTTGACGTCACGGTCCAAGACAATCGTTTTGGGCACTCCATGTAGACGCAAGATTTCCCTACAAAAGATATTCGCAATATGTGAAGCATCGTCTATCTTGTTGCATGGGATAAAATGAGCCATTTTAGAGAATCGGTCCACAACAACAAACACAGAATCCTTTCCATTTTGAGTTCTAGGTAAACCAAGTACAAAGTCCATGCTAATGTCTTCCCAAGGTTGATAAGGAATAGGAAGAGGCATGTAAAGACCATGGGATTGAGCTTTAAACTTAGCTTTGCGACATGTAGAGCATCGGTTGGTGAAGCGTGAGACGTCGCGGAACATCTTGGGCCAAAAGTAGTTCTTGGAGAATGTGGCGAATGTCTTGTCGCGTCCAAAATGTCCCATGAGTCCGCGTCCATGAGCCTCTTCGAAAGGAGCAAACGAAGAGAAGACTCGGGAATGCAAAGTTCATTAGCTCTCATAAGATAATCATCCTTGATGTATATCGTTCCCAATATGTATGCGTCAAACACTTAGCATAAGGAGTAGCAAAGGTAGGATCATGCACATACAAGTCTTCTATGTGTTCAAAACCAATGACATTCAATTCAAGTTTAGTGACAAGCATGCATATGCGGGAAAGGGCATCCGCCACTACGTTTTCCTTACCCTTGATGTACTTGATGACATAAGGAAAAGACTCTATGAATTCACTCCATTTTGCATGATGCTTGTTAAACTTAGTTTGTCCTTTTAAGTACTTAAGCGTTTCATGATCGGTATGAATGATAAATTCATGAGGGTGAAGATAATGTTCCCATTCACGCAAAACTCGCACTAAAGCATATAGCTCTTTGTCATAGATGGGGCAATTGAATTGTGCTCCTGAAAGTTCTTCACTAAAATATGCTATGGGGAACTTCTCTTGCGTTAACACACCTCCTATGCCATTACCTCTAGCATCACAATGAATCTCAAAGGGTTTTTCAAAATTGGGTAATACAAGCACGGGAGCATGAGTAAGCAAATTCTTAAGCTCATTAAATGCGGTATCTTGGGATGGTCCCCAAACAAATAACGCATTTTTCTTACTCAAAGAATGTAAAGGAGAAGCAATGGTGCTAAAATCCTTCACAAAGCGACGATAGAGACCAGCTAAACCAAGAAAACTACGCACTTGTTGCAAGTTGGTTGGTTGGGGCCAAGTATTAATAGCATTGATCTTAGATTCATCTACATGAACACCTTTAGAAGACACAACAAAACCCAAGAAAACAAGCTTATCCACACCAAAAAGGCATTTCTCCACATTAGCATAAAGGCGTTGTTTCCTAAGGGTTAGCAACACGGTTCTAAGATGGGTGACATGCTCTTTGAGTGATTGGCTAAAGACAAGAATATCATCAAAATAGACCACAACAAATACACCAATATAGGGATGAAGAACAAAGTGCATGACTCGCATGAAAGTACCGGGTGCTTCGGATAATCCCATTGGCATAACTAGCCATTCATATAAGCCAAATTTGGTCTTAAATGCGGTTTTCCATTCATCACCTTCTTTGATGCGTATTTGATAGTAGCCACTCTTAAGATCAATCTTAGAGAAAATGGTGGCTCCGCTAGGCTCATCAAGTATATCATCTAAGCGTTGAATAGGATAGCGATATCTAACGGTGATAGCATTGATGGGACAACAATCGGAAACCATTATATAAGTATCGTCTTTCTTGGGAACAAGTATGACCGGAATGACACAAGGGCTCAAGCTTTCACGTACTTGACCGTTGTCGATGAGTTGTTGTACTTGCCGTTGGATCTCCTTAGTTACCACGGGGTTGCCACGGTAGGGAGCCTTGTTAGGAAGAGGTGCTCCGGGGATGAGTGAGGGAGTCCTTGATTAGGGGGTATCCGGACGGCCGGACTATACTTTGGCCGGATTGTTGGACTATGATGATACAAGACTCAAGACTTCGTCCCGTGTCCGGATGGGACTCTCCTTTGCGTGGAAGACAAGCTTGGCTATTCGGATGTTATATCTCCTTTTTTGTAACCGACTCTGTGTAATCCTAGCCCCCTCCGGTGTCTATATAAACCGGAGGGTTTAGTCTGTAGGACAAGAACAATCAGAATCATAGGCTAGCTCCTAGGGTTTAGCCTCTACGATCTCATGGTAGATCAACTCTTGTAATACTCATATAATCAAGATCAATCAAGCAGGAAGTAGGGTATTACCTCCATCAAGAGGGCCCGAACCTGGGTAAAACATCGTGTCCCCTGCCTCCTGTTACCATTAGCCTTAGACGCACAGTTCGGGACCCCCTACCCGAGATCCACCGGTTTTGGCACCGACATTGGTGCTTTCATTAAGAGTTCCTCTGTGTCGTCGCAGCAAGGATTGATGGCTCCTTCAATCATCAACAACAACGCGGTCCAGGGTGAGACTTTTCTCCCCGGAAAGATCTTCGTGTTCGGCGGCTTCGCACTGCGGGCCAATTCGCTTGGCCATCTGGAGCAGATCGACAGCTACGCCCCTGGCCATCAGGTAAGGTTCGGAGACTTAAACAAAACGGCCGATATCCACGGAGACTTGATCTTTGACGGATTTGGGCCCAGGCCAGGAGCGCCGAACAGTCACGACGAGCACGGCTTCGATCTGCTGTCAGACAATATTCGGGATATCGCACCTGCAGTAGCTCCGGACCTAAATCCGGGGTAGATCGCGTCGTCCGAGGACGGGTGGATGGACCCCGCCCTGGAGGCCGCATACTCATTGGCGGTAGAGCTGAACACAGACTCCACGTCCCAGGAAATCTGTGTTGCCGGACCCCCAGACTTGCGTCCGGCTGTAGGCTCCGGCCCGTACGCACCCGGGCCCATCGAATCCGATTGGGCTCCGGTAACGAAGTTCACCGCTGCGGACATATTTCAGCACTCGCCCTTCGGCGACATGCTGAATTTATTAAGGTCTCTCTCTTTGCCAGGAGACTCTTGGCCGAACTATATCTGGCTCGAGTGGGAAGCAGGCGATGAGGAAATTCGTTACCCACCCACCACCCACTTCATTGCCACTGTCGATGATTTGACCGACGTGCTTGACTTCGACTCTGAAGACATCGACGGTGTGGACGACGATGCAGGAGAAGAACACGAACCACCGCCCACGGGGCGCTGGACAGCCACCTCCTCGTATGATATATATATGGTGGACACTCTCAAAGAAACTAATGGCGATGAGGCAACGGAAGATAACCCCTTACGGAAGAAATCAAAGCATGGGCGTCATTGGCGCCGCTCTAAGCCCCGCCACAACAATGCCGGCACAGGAGATGAAAACAATCCGAATGGTGCCGAAGATGAATACAATCCCGATCAACCTGCCTTCGAGCAAGCCGGACATGAAGACGGGCAGGTTAGCCAGACGAACAGGTGACGGATGGATACTTGGAAAAAGGACAATTATATGCCTCCCTCCGAAGACGAGGTGAGCCTCGGCGACGATGAATTCGGCGTGCCTGAGAATCCCGTAGAGCAGGAGTGTTTCAAACGCCAGCTTATGGCCACTTCAAAAAGCTTGAAAAAGAAGCAGCAGCAGCTCCAAGCTGATCAAGATCTGCTCACAGATAGATGGACTGAGGTCCTGGCAGCCGAGGAATACGGACTCGAGCGCCTCACCAAAGGGTACCCAAAGCACAATTTGCTACCTCAACTGGAGGAGGAGGTCCTAAAGCCAACACCCCGACGCCAATACATCACGGTCCGGGGCAATACGTAGGAAATTCGAGACAACATCCATAAACCTCGACGTAACAAACACAAGCGTCACAAAAATAATGATGATGCCCAAGACATGGCAGTCAATGCCGGATTCCGCAACTCCTAGTCCTGTCAGCGGAAAGAGAACAATTCAGGCCCATCTGGCCGGGGCAGCATACTCGACCGCCCATGTCAAATTCATGGTACCCCTGGAACGGCGGCCAATCATACCAATAGAGAATGACGGATCTTCAAAACAAACCGGCCGGTCGCACGCTGGAAATAGTAAGAAGGGGTCTCAAAGCCATAAACAACGAGGAGCCAAGACCATCGAACATTACGAGGCATAAGAAAATTCTCGGCAAACCAACAAGGCAAACGTGATAAACACCACCCACATTCCCTAAGGGGAACGACTGTGTATTCCTCGGGACGCCGACTCAACAATACAAGTCACCCCACGGTACACAGATATAGCCGATCATCTCCGATGACACAGACCGTCCAGACAATTTCAACCATGGCAATTCAGTTGCACTTATCCTCGACCCAGTAGGTTGAGGGTTCCACCTCACACGAGCCCCTATTGGTGTAAACAGCAACCCAAACTTGCTGCACCAGGACACAGTGCACCAGATAGGTATTGATCGCTCGAGGATCAAACCCACTAAAAACATATTCTCAAGATGACGTACCAGGTGTATAGGTTAGTTTTACAGGTCCACCACCCTGGAGGTTGTCTTCGGACCACCAAACAATCTCCATACCGAAGAGTCAGTCTTTGACATCGTCCCTTTATACAGTAACTATTACGTACTGCCGGGATGAACCACGTTGGCTCGATCCAACACGGTACCACACCATGCCAAGCCCACGTGACATAGTCACAATTATGGGCAAGGCCAAACTCCACCCTGACACTGGAAAGTATACAGCCACTGAGGTAGCGAGTTGTGCCATTCTATCGAACCTCGATTCGACAGCCAACCCCCCGGACACCAACAAAGGAGTCCGAGCTACTTTACGGCTTGGTAGCCCGGCTCGACCAGGCTCCAATCAAGCACTCTGGCATAACTAGGGAGGGTCCCGCGGTTTAACCACCCTATGACCAACAAATGTCTCCAAGCATTTTCTTTACGGGCTCACTTTTGCGCAGAACAGGACTGGCGACACGGAATCAGCTTGGATGCACAAAGAGGGAATACACAAACATTCCCCAAGAAGACAATCCGGATACACTTCAGATCCACACACAGCTTCCTCCCACCCGGTCGCAACAGGTTCCGACATCATACCTCCTTTTATAGCATAAACCGTACTCATACGCATAGACGTGTCACTCCACTACAATATGTGGAGTTACATGACACTTACCGGCCGTCATTCCTCATTGATGCCTTTTTCATCATAACAGCACCTGCACATAGTGTCATGCCCTACTACGCCACGGGCTTCATTGTACCTATAATATGGCAACAAAGTCCGGCCACCTTCTCGGTCGCTCGGCACCCCGAACTTATAACACTATATGCATCAGCTCTGAATCATGTCTTGGGTCATTAGTTGGGTTTGCCCGGCTCCCATGTTTTGGTACCTTATGTTCCGCTCCATCGGCTAAGGTGGCGGGCTGGAGAACTCTCACGATTGTGTCCCGGTTCTTCCGGACGAGCACCTCAGTAGAGAAAGCCGAAAACTGACTGTCATGATACGGCGAGAGCTGGTCAGATGTTCGAGAGGTTGTAAAATCTTTAAGGATTTATTCCGCATAATGCAATAACAAATGCAGAGTGCGATGGATCGGTGTTCCGATCAGGTGCTATTAGAGCCCCTCGTACGGTCTTTCGAACACCAGGGGTTGCGCCTACCATACTCGAATTCCTATGGCTAAGTGAGAGTGATAAAGCCCTATTCCCCGATTGCCTGGTTCTCTATGCTGAACACCTCCTTCAAGGACCCAAAAATGGGATAAAGAGTGTTCAGGTTTGTCCTGAACACCCCCATACTTTCTACGTGGGGGCAGAAGCCGACGACTGGCCAACTCTCAGGATTCATATATATCAAACGGCCGCACAGGAAGAAAAACTTTTATATAACAGGCATTAAATAATAAAAGTGCCAGCGTTCCGCATTACAAAGGACAGAATGACTGTCTTCAGGGAAATATAATGTCTTTGGTACATTGCTCCGCCACAAGGCGGGCTCCTTTTAGGACACCATCATAATATAATTCGGGCTTGCGGTGCTCCTTACCCTCCGGCGGTCCCTCAGTCATCAGCTTTGCAGCATCAAGCTTCCCCCAGTGCACTTTCGCACGGGCAAATGCCATTCGGGCACCTTCTATACAGACCGACCGCTTATGACTTCGAGCTGAGGGCAAGCACCAACAATCTGCTTCACGAGCCCGAAGTAACTGCTTGGAATTGGCTCAGCGGGCCACAGCCAGACAACTAAGTCCTTCATGGCTAGTTCGGCCGCATGGTGCAGTTCGATCAGCCGCCTCAGCTGATCGACAAATGGCACCGCATAATTCGGCACCAAATACTGCGACTAGAAATGCTTTTCCACAGTCTTCTTCTCCTCAGCCCGGTAGAATTGAGCAGCATCAGATATGCTACGTGGCAGGTCTGCAAACGCCCCTGGAGAAATAAGAATTCAATTTGTCACTTTGAATTTCTCCTGTTGCTACATAAAAATCGCCTTACCAGCCGCAATCCTCCTCGCCTCCTGAATGTCCTTCAGAGCACCTCGGGCTTCCTCCCGAACATGATTTGCGGCTTGGAGAGCTTGGGCAAGTTTGGACTCTTTCCCTGCTAGACTTTGCTCCAAAGTCTCGCTTTTCTTCACGGCCTCCTGGAGCTCTCGTTCAGCTTCAATGACCCTGGCCTCGTGCCTCTCGCGAAGAGCCTGCTCCGCGGCGGTCTTCTAGTCGACTTCGGCCACAACCTTTTTTAGCGCCTCAATTTCGGCATTTGCTCCTAGAGCACACAATATAAATAATTTCATCAGGCACAACTACTCATTTGTGCAAAACTTATCAAGGTTTCGATATACCTTGATTGTCCTCCAACTGCTTCTTCGCTCGGCCAAGTTCTTCTTCGGCCCGCTCCAGACTCTGCTTTAGTCCGTACACTTCCGCAGTATGAGAGGCGGTCGTCGCCACAGACCCCTATTTATAAACGAAGAGATATATGTCATTAACTGAGTCCCCGGCGAAGCGGAAATTTGATCCCCTGTTCGGTTCTCTCTTTCACCGGACAGTGCGTCAGGGGCTACTATCCATACTATTACAATCTTCAAAGGTTCCTAAAACATACCTCAAAGCCCTTTATAAGGCTAATGCAGGATTCATTCAGTACGCTCTTAGCGGACTGAATGTTTTCAATCACCGCACCCATAAGGGTGCGATGTTCATCAACGATGGAAGAACTCTTTAGCGTTGTCGATAAGCTGTCCCACAGCTCTGGTTGGACAGAGGTTGCTGGCGGAGCGGGCTCGCCCCATTCCGTCAAGGGGGGGCTGCCTACCTGATCTTGGAGCCTCAAAGGTCTCCGGGACTGTGTCCAGCTCCGGGCCGAATCTAAGATCGCCCCCGCCGTCGATGCTCATGGGGAACGTTGCTCCCGTGTATCCGGCCCAGAGGTGTGCCCTCCCTGGCCTGGGTCCTGCTGGGACGACACCTCGGTGTCACGCCCAGGCTTCGGGGAAGGGGCCTCCGGAGGCGTCTCGCTCTCCAGGGCATCCGAGCTCAGCGAATCCTCCGATGAGGACTGTTCGGCGCGAGACCTCGCCGGATTGCACAAAGTATGGCGTAAGTTAAAATATCACCTCTTAGTGATCCTGGGCGCGTGGGCGTGTTCGGATTTCATGTACTCACGATTTTACCAGGGGCTGGGCCCTGGGATCCCACTCCAGGCTGCTACTGGTAGCCGCAGTGGACACCTGTGGAAGGGGATTTTCCCCCCTCTTTGGCGATTCGGCCTCCAAGGATGAGGAGGTCGTCCTTTTCTTTCCTCCCCCATGGAGGACTCATCTTCTTCCTCCTCCTCTTCATCTTCGGAGGAAGGATGGGCGTTGGAGTCTTTAGATTTTGTGTCCGAAGCACCACAGTGACGGAGGCCGCCCCGGGTCTCCTTGGCCTCCTTGAAGGCCTCTTTCTTCGGTGCCTTGTAAGGCGCTGGGACCAGCATCTTCGTTAGAAGTGGTCCTGCCGGTTCTTCTGGCAGCGGGGCCGGACAATGCATCCGCCCTGCCTTCTTCGTCCATTCCTGGGGTAATCGTGGAAAGCATGATAAAGCGTCTCCCTCGGGATATGCCAGCTAAACATGGGTGGACAGAACATAGTGACAACTTATCGGACTGGCAGGGCGGGATAGTTGATACCCGCGGTCCCCAGCAGAGTCCGGCCATGGTTTGCCGGACTTAAAGAGCACCTTCCAGATATCCTTGTGTGAGGAGCCGTAGAGCTCCCGCAGGGTCTGGTGCTCGGCCGGGTCGTATTCCCACAAATTACAGGTCCGGTGTTGGCAAGGAAGAACTAGACGGACTAACATCACGTGGACTGCGTTGACAAGTTTGACGTCCTTGTCTACCACGCCCTTGACGCGTGTCTGGAGCACTGACAGCTCATTGGATGAGGACTAGTTCAGGCCCTTCTTGGGCCAGGACGTGAGCCGCAGGGGGGCTCTGGATCTGAATTCGGGAGCAACGACCCACTTCTTGTTGCGCGGCTCAGTGATGTAGAACCACTGCTGCTGCCACTCCTTGACGGAATCATTGAAGGTGCCTTTCGGCCATGTAACCTTGGGCATCTTGCTCACCATGGCGCCTCCGCACTCGGCGTGCTCTCCGTTCACCACCTTGGGCTTCACATTGAAGATCTTCAGCCATAAGCCGAAGTGTGGCAAAATTCGGAGAAAGGCCTCACACGCGACGATAAACGTCGATATGTTAAGGAAAGAGTTAGGGGACAGATCATGAAAATCAATCCCGTAATAATACATGATGCCGCAAACAAATGGGTGAAGGGGAAACCCGAGCCCGCGGACAAAATGAGGAAGAAACACAACCCTCTCATGAGGTTCTAGATTAGGGACGATCTGTCCCGCCGTCGGAAGACGGTGGCCGATTTTCTTGGCCAAGTACCCGGCCTCTCCAAGCTTTTTGATATCCTTCTCCTGGAAGGTAGAGGTCATCCACTTGCCTCCTGCTCCGAATCCGGACATCTTCGGAGAACCTCTTTTTGGTGGAGAAGACGAGCGCTTGGGCACTAGGGCTCAAGCAAAAGGGAATGGACGAGCGGAAGGAAAAGGCCTGGGTAAAGAGGAAGAGGAATTATCTCTTTATATAGGCAATGAAAGCTTTTTGCACCTTCCTACTTGCCTGATGGAACCTGCTCGTTCCCCACTTGCCGCCATTAGCGGTACGGTTGGGCTACCCGCGCTCGTATTAATGAAAATCCCGTGATAAGGGGACACGACCTCTGCTTCGACAAGACGTGTCAAGGAAACCACCTCGCATTACGTGCGGAGGCTGGTTGTGAAAACGGTTCGAATAATGACCGAGCCATGGTGTGACGTCATGCTATAAAAAGATGTCAGCAGATTAGGTTTGTGGAAACTCTCTACGGTGGTATGTGGAATTTGTTTTGCAGAGCCGGACACGATTTTTGTGTCCTAAATCTTCTATGGAGTATTCGGAGAAGGAACCCGCCTTGCAATGCCGAAGACTATTTGTGCGCCGGACTCATCGTCATTGAAGCCTGGTTCAGGGGCTACTAAGGGAGTCCTGGATTAGGGGGTATCCGGACGGCCGGACTATATACTTTGGCCGGACTGTTGGACTATGAAGATACAAGACTCAAGACTTCGTCCAGTGTCCGAATGGGACTCTCCTTTGCATGGAAGACAAGCTTGGCAATTCGGATGTTAGATCTCCTTCTTTGTAACCGACTCTGTGTAACCCTAGCCCCCTTCGGTGTCTATATAAACCCGAGGGTTTAGTCTGTAGGACAAGAACAATCAGAATCATAGGCTAGCTCATAGGGTTTAGCCTCTATGATCTCGTGGTAGATCAACTCTTGTAATACTCATATCATCAAGATCAATCAAGCAGGAAGTACGGTATTACCTCCATCAAGAGGGCCCGAACCTGGGTAAAACATCGTGACCCCTGCCTCCTGTTACCATTAGCCTTAGACGCACATTTCGGGACCCCCTACCGAGATCCGCCGATTTTGACACCGACAATGAGGTCGATCCGGTGCTCAATGCCTCGTAGTGGAGGTAGACCCGGAGGTAGCTCATCGAGGAAAACATCTTTGAATTCCTGCAAAAGAGAAGACAACACTAAAGGTAGATCGTGAGAGGTGTTAGTTTTTGGTGCCTCGTCTTTGCACACAAGGACAAAGTACATAACACTCGATGGGTTCTCACACACTTCTCTCATATCACTTTTGGTGGCAAATAGGACTAAGTTTTTATTGTCGCTCATTGTGGAGGCACTCGATTTTGGCTTGTGGCGCTCACTCTCTTTTGGGTGCATCACTCTCTCACTCTTTTCTCCACGATGGGTGGCTTGCTTATCGGCGATCACTTGACTTGGAGACATAGGTCATAGCACATATTCCTTGCCTTTCATCTTGAAGCTATAATGATTGGTACGCCCGTTGTGGATGACGCTGCAGTCAAATTGCCATGATCGACCAAGAAGGAGGTGGCAAACGGACATGGGGACGACATCACACTCCAAAGTGTCTTCATACGCTCCAATTTTGAAAGAGACTTTGACCGTATGCTCAACTTGTATAGTGCCGGAATTGCTTAGCCATTGGACCTTGTAGGGATGCCGGTGCTTCATCTTGACCAGTTGGAGATTGGAGCATAATTCTTCACTTGCCAAGTTGTGACAACTACCTCCATCGATGATGACCTTGATGGACCTTCCATTGATTCCGGCCTTTGCGTGGAAGATGTGGCATCTTTGGTCTTCGTCTTGTTGATGTTGAAGGGTCAAGACTTTGGAGACAATGAGAGCGGGACTTGAATCCTCATCACAAAATACTTGATCATCTTCATCTTCGTTCATGCGCTGGTGCATGGCCACTTGCTCAAGGGCTTCCATTTCCTCTTCACTCATGCAGTCATAGGTTCCATCATCGTTGAGGATCATGGTGCGCTTGTTGGTGCACTGAAAGGATTTGTGGCCTCGGCCGCCGCAAGTGAAACACTTGAAGGAGCTTGTCTTGACGGTCTCATCGGTTGGAGTAGATGATGAAGCGTGCAGCTTGAAGTTGCTTGTAGTAGGAGGATGAGTTGAGGTCGTTGAAGTTTTCTTGTAGCTCGACTTGTCGCCGTTGGTTGTAGATGGCTTGGTTGAGGTAGAAGTTGGAGTCGTTGAAGCTTGGGTGTTGGAGAAGTCGTAGCTCTTGTACAAGTACATGGCGTACTTGAAGTCATCTTGCACTTGACGTTTCACTTTGGTATCTTGATGCCCTAGCTCAATGAGGTTGGAGTAGGGTTGGAAGTCGGCAATCTTCTTGATGGGATGATTGAGGCCATTCAAGAAACAAGCCATACTTTGCTCATCATCTTCCGTGACATTGGCTCTTATCATGGCTATCTCCATTTCCTTGTATTACTCTTCAACACTCTTTGTTCCTTGCTTTAGGAGTTGGAGCTTCTTGAAGAGATAGCGGTTGTAGTAGGTGGGCACAAAGCGTGCGTGCATGACATCTTTCATTTGAGCCCACGTGGTGATTGGTGGTTCACCTCTTGCTTCTCGGCGCTCAAGGACTTGTTCCCACCATATGAGCACATAGTCTTGGAACTCAAGTGATGCCTTAGCGATCTTCTCTTCCTCATAGTTGTGCAAATGAAAGATTTTGTCGACCTTCAATGCCCATGATAGGTACTCTTAGGGATCATTGCTTCCATTGAACTTGGGCATGGTGAACTTGAGCTTGCCATAGCATTGCTCTTCATTGTGTTGGGGTCGAGGGTGATGATGACGCCCTTGACGTGGAGGATTATCAACCTCATGTTGCTCTTGGCATGGAGGATTTCCATAGTCATCTTGCTCTTGTTGAACTTGAGGTTGTTGAGGAGCTTCTCGAGCTTGTGGAGGAGCTTAAGGGACTTGACGATGCACTCTTGGTGGGTAGTTTCGCTCTTGAATTTCTTAGCGAAGTGCTTCCTCTTGATTGCGCTTATCTCGGTTGCGATTGGCAATGGATCGACTTGATTCTTGAAGGGCACATTGTGCCTCGAGAGCTTGTTCTTCATGTTGTTGTTGTTGTTGAAGACGTTGAGCTTCGGTGTCTTGTTCGTCTTGATGTTGTCGTGCACGCTCTTCCTCTTGGTGACGTTCACGGTGTCGTTCTTGAGCTTGTGCAAGAGGAACTTGGTGTTGACGATGACGATGTGATTGCTCATCGACTTGCTCTTGTGGATGATTGCCATGTAGATGATTGCGAGTTGCTTGACGGTCTTGATGTGCGGCTCGACGTAGAGTGTTCGATGTCGGTGTACTTGAGCCGGAGAAGGTGTCATCGGTGTGTCGACTCGAGCGGCTCCGCCTTGAGCAGGAAGAAGTGGGAGAATGGCGGATCACCAACAAAGCACGGATCTCGTCCATTCTTGCGTCGTTCTCTTGTTTGTGAGCATCGAGCATGTTGTCGAAGTAGTCTCTTGTTCGTTGCTCGGAGAATCGCAAGTCGGTGGCGAGATTGTCAATGTGGTCGCTCATTGCTTGTTGTTCTTGGTGCAAAGCTCTTTGTGCACCGAAGAGGTGGCTCTTGGTGACGTAGGATGACATGTCGTCGTCTTGCTCGATGAAGAGTGGGTTGGTAGAAGAACTTGGTCTATCCATCATTCCAAGCAAATATATGAGTGGGAGAAAGAGAAGAATTTATACCAAATGTACCTTGGCCGATGTTGAAGATGGATCAATGATCGCTCAAATGTGGACAAGGAAATAGCACAATTGGCATCAATTCTTGTCGGTTCTCACACCTACACAAGTAAAAGTTTATGGTGGAGCTTGGTTAGGATGGTGGCACAAAATTTGATGCAATTGTTAGTGAGCTTCAATAATGTTGGAAAAGATTCGCAAATTTGCAAATTCATTAAGTAGACCAATAACAAGATGTGGTACACGGAAACACACACGCAAATAGATAAGTGGGGTCGTGCAACCAAATAATGAGCCAAAATGTGGAGACCACAAAGATGCTCTTGTTGCACAACACTAGAGAGACACTAGCACGATTGCACAATAGGTGGATACGGAACTTGTGCACAACCTACTAAGAAAAAATGCAACGACTCCTATCCCAAGTATGCTATATGTGTGGTATACCTGTGGTATGATCCAAGATGATCGGATATGACAATCTTAATGTAGTATGATGCTATGGTTCTTGCTTATAAGCTCTTTGCTTATCTTTCCTTCTTGCTTAAAATCTTGGTTGGATCTTTCACTTTTGAGCTCTTGTCTCATGCAAAACTTCACGAACCCCACGACGCTGGAAGCTACGACATGCGATGCACTCTTGCAGGTATTTGCACAAGCCTCGGGCTTGGTGGCCAATATGAACAAAAGTGCTATCTGGCTGATTCGACGTTCGCCCGAGGATGTGGATTTGGTGAAGACAATCATGGGTTGCTCAAGGGCCACTTTTCCGTGCACCTACTTGGGTCTACCCTTAACACTCAGAAAACAGTCTACGGCACAATTGCAAGGCATGGTGGACAAGGCTCGGGACTATTTGCCACATTGGAAAGCAGACCTGTTACCGAAGATTGGGCGACTAATCTTGATCCAGTCAATGCTATGTGCTATACCAGTTCATTCCATGTTCGCCTTGAGTCTCCCAGCTAAAACCATCTCGGTGTTGGTAAAGATTTGTAGGGCATTCCTGTGGTGTGGCAAGAGTAAGGCAAACGGGGGCAATTGCTCGGTGGCTTGGGCTGAGGTGTGTATGCCGAAATGGGCTGGTGGCCTGGGGATTTCGGACTTGAGATGGCTGAACACAGCCTTGCAAGCCCGATGGCCTTGGCTCCAAAGGACTGACTCAGAGCGATCGTGGGCTGAGTTCTCCATCATCGTCCCCCAGGAAGCGATGGCCTTGGCCAAGGCAACAATGCATACGACTGCAGGAGATGGAACTACAACTCGGTTCTGGGAAGATCGCCGGGTGGATGGAGCGGTGGTTCAAGAGCTAGCACCGGCTCTATTCAACAGAGTGCCTGGTCATGTCAGGGCGACGAGGATGGTCTCAGATGCGCTCGGAAATGGTACTTGGGTTGGTGATGTTGGCCCCAACCTCACGGGTCCGGAGCTGGAGGAGTACTTGAGGTTATGGACGAGACTTGCAGATTTCGAGTTAGCGGCCGGAATGAAGGACAGGGTGCAATGGTCCTGGGAAGCAAACGGCGTCTACTCTGCGAGATTGGTATATGCGGAAAAATTCTTGGGACGAGAGCGATCTCCGACGGCGCCGTTCACTTGGAAGTCAAAGGCCCCATTAAGATGTCATTTCTTCACCTGGCTGGCTCTCAAGAACTGGTGTTGGACCTCGGATAGGCTTGCACGCCGAGGGCTACCACATGCCACTTGCCCTTTCTACAACCAACAAGACGAGACCAGGCAACATCTTCTCATCAGCTGCGTTTTTGCGAGGCAGGTTTGGCAGTGGTGCACCTCTTTGGCTGGAAGGATGGAGTATCTCCCCCTGCCAGACGAGGATCTGGGCGAATGGTGCATGAGACAGGAGGAGACTATGGAGCATCGGAAGTCTATTCGGGCTCTGTGCTTGTTGGTGATGTGGACGTTGTGGAAGCATGGGAATGACATTGTGTTTGAGGGACACACACCATCTCTGTCAGGTGTGCTACAGAAGATTCAGTCGGAGGGTGCTATCTGGACAAAGGCAGGCCTGCTTAACGGCGAGGTCCTAGGGCAAGAGCCAGCTTGGGTAGAGTGGATAGGGCACGAGTAGCTTTGCCTTTTGTGAGTACTGGGTAGGGCGGATGAAATCCGCTTGTAAATAAGCTAAATGTTGTAGTGGTGGTTTTGGGCTCCCCACCCCTCTTCTTCTTTAATGAATGATACGCACACTCGTGTGTATTTGAGAAAAAAAAGATAGCAATTGTGTATGCGATGTGACACAAAAGATGACACCAAGATATGCACCACTATGATATGGTATGTATGCTATGGAGTATGATCACTAATGTGCACAAGTCACATTGTCGGCAATACTCAAAGGCTAGTCTCGATGGGTAAGCAACGCAAAAGTAAGGCTATGTGGTTATCAATGCAAATGGCATGGAGTAGACAAAGATGTCGTCGAGGTTACCGTCAATTGTTCGTCATTTGTAATCCAAGTACTGATGATTGATCCTTGCGAAGATGAGCGGTGGTGATGTTGATGTCGAACCATACCTATATAGCCGAAACACAATAGGACACGGGAACCACAACTCAAATTCTCAAAGACCAAAGCGGGTCAAAATTGTTGTAGGTGGTAGCAGTAAGCAATGGTGGTGCTTGTGCAAAGCGTTGGTGGTATGCGGAAATATGTGTGGTATGCGGAAGTATGCGTGGGCACCGGGGTAAAATTGGACGAAAACTAGGCGGAAGACGGGGCGGTGGATGGAGTTGCTACTGTCAGGGGCCGGATGTCCGGGCCAGGAGCCGGATGTCCGGGCAGCCGGATGTCCGGGGGACACGGGCCGGATGTCCGGGCGCTAGAATCTTGGCCGAACGCGATGAACTCCGTGGGAGAGAGGGCAACTCCGGGGCAAAATTTGGATGATTTAATGGATGGAAATTGCGGAGAAGATGGGGAAAAGCTAGATCCACACATGGCAAAGCAGATCCGTGGATCAAATCCAACAAACTTCATCACACGAACAAATCACAAAAAAAATTGGGGCTATTTTTGGTGGGGATTTTCGGATTTAGGACGAAATCAACAAAATCAAGCTAGAAAACAAAGGGTAGGGGCTCCAAAAACATGATCAACGTGGCTCATGATACCAAGATGGTGTAGGGTAGAACCCTAGACACCCGATCTTTCATGTTTGGAGGGAATCCTACCAAGAACACGAAGAACACGAGAGGGGAAACGAGGGGAACACAAGAGAAAAAATTCAACCAACAAGAAGATAGTCACACATGTGCTAGATCCTCGAATCAAAAAAGGGTACAAGATCCGAATACAACAAAGGATGATACATAGGGTAACCGGTTCTTCTCCGAGAGGAGGTCTTGAAGACGGTCTTGTCCGAGTGGAGGTCTTGAATCCAAGTGGATCTTCTCCGAAGTGGTGTCGGTCCCTCGCGATGGAGTAGATCCGGGTGGATGAGCAAAGCTATATCTCAAATTATGAGCTATCACAATGCTAACCCTAGCAAGAGGGTGGAGGAGGCGTTTATATAGTCTAGGGGGCAAAGAGGGGTACATGGGCTCGGCCCTTTACTGTGCGCAGAAAGGTCGGGCCGGATGTCCGGGCTGTCGGCCAGATGTCTTGGTGCTCGTGAGGTGCCGGATGTCTGGGCTAGCCTGGCGCCGTCTTGTATCTCACTGGGTAGGGCTATTCCGGACGTCCGGCCGCAGGCCGGACATCCGGGGCGACATGAAGGGCCAAATTTCCGGGGATTTGGCCGGATGTCCGGGCTGGAAGTGGTTTAGGTTCTGTGATGGGGCGCTGGATTTCCGGGGGTCGGGCCGGATGTCCGGTTGTTCGCTGTGCGCCGAATGTCCGGGTCCAGGGTCGGATGTCCGAGGCCTGTAGCTTCGGCTTGGCTTCGGCTGTAGTAGATGCTCCAGGGGCCGGATGTCCGGGGCCTGGAAGCTGTTCTTGCCTTCTTGCGTTGGTTCTCTTCATCCGTGGACTTGGGAGCTTGACCATCTTCACTTGCATCCTCAGGAGGGTCCTCTTGATACCTAATCATGCACAACATTCCGGACTTAGGTAGTAGCCATGTCTCGAGAGGATTGAATGAGATATCACTAAGGAAAGAAGTCACCTCGGTCTCGAGAGCTCTAGCTCATGCTCGTGTCATGGGTCCTCTTGGCGCTTGGTGAGACGATGGTAGGTCCATGGGGATGACCGAAGGATGCTCCTCATCACCAACGCACCCCAAGGTAATATTCAAGGACAACCAAAATCCTAAGCTTAGGGATGCCCCGGAAGGCAATCCCTCTTTCGTCTTCGTCTATCGGTAACTTTGCTTGAGGCTATATTTTTATTCACCACATTATATGTGTTTTGCTTGGAGCGTCTTGTATGATCTGAGTCTTTGCTTTTTAGTTTACCACAATCATCCTTGTTGTACACACGTTGTGGGAGAGACACGCATGAATCATGATTCATTAGAATACTCTATGTGCTTCACTTATATCTTTTGAGTTAGGCAATATTGCTCTTGTACTTCACATATATCTTTTTAGAGCACAACGGTGGTTTTATTTTATAGAAAATTGTTGAACTCTCATGCTTCACTTATATTATTTTGAGAGTCTTTTAGAGCAACATGGTAATTTTCTTGGGTTATAAAACTAGTTCTAATATGATGAGCATCCAAGATGGATATAATAAAAACTTTCATATAAAGTGCGTTGGATACTATGAGAAGTTTGATTGTTTTGAGATATGAAGATGGTGATATTAGAGTCATGCTAATGGAGTAGTTGTGAATTTGAGATATACTTGTGTTAAAGTTTGTGATTCCTATAGCATGCACGTATGGTGAACCGTTATGTGTTGAAGTTGGAGCATGATTTATTCATTGATTGTCTTCCTTATGTGTGGAGGTCGGGATCGCGCGATGGTTAACTCCTACCAACCCTACCCTAGGAGCATGCGCGTAGTGCTTGGTTTCGATGACTTACAAATTTTTGCAATAAGTATGTGAGTTCTTTATGACTAACGTTGAGTCCATGGATTATACACACTCTCACCCTTCCACCATTGCTAGCCTCTCTTGTGCCGCGCAACTTTCACCGATACCATACACCCACCATTACCTTCCTCAAAACAGCCACCATACCTAACTATTATGGCATTTCCATAGCCATTCCGAGATAATATTGTCATGCAACTTTCCACCGTTCTGTTTATTATGACACACTCCATCATTGTCATATTGCTTTGCATGACCATGTAGTTGACATCGTATTTGTGGCAAAGCCACTGTTCATAATTCTTTCATACATGTCACTCTTGAATCATTGCACATCCCGGTACACCGCCGGAGGCATTCATATAGAGTCATATTTTGTTCTATGTATGGAGTTGTAATTCTTGAGTTGTAAGTAAATAAAAGTGTGATGATCATCATTATTAGAGCATTGTCCCATGTGAGGAAAGGATGATGGAGACTATGATTCCCTCACAAGTCGAGATGAGACTCCGGACGAAAAATAAAAAGAAAAGAAAGAAGAGGCCATAAAAAAAGAGAAGGCCCAAATAAAAAATGAGATAAAAAGAGAGAAGGGACAATGTTACTATCCTTTTTCCACACTTGTGCTTCAAAGTAGCACCATGATCTTCATGATAGAGAGTCTCCTATTTTGTCACTTTCATATACTAGTGGGAATTTTTCATTATAGAACTTGGCTTGTATATTCCAATGATGGGCTTCCCCAAAATGCCCTAGGTCTTTGTGAACAAGTGAGTTGGATGCACACCCACTTAGTTTCTTTTTGGGGTTAATTATCCTTTTGCCCTTAGTGGTGTCCATGTGCTCAGTTTTGCCCTTAGATGCGAATTGTCCTCAGTTTTGCCCCTAGTCTGAGCACAACAACTACGACGAGGCCAAACGGCCATATCTGAGTCCATTCCGTCCGTCGGCGTTAGTAGTTGTGGGTCCGAGCTTACACGTGGGACCGCGTGGGCGTGGGTCCGAGCTGACATGTAGGCCCGTGCAACTAAATCCCCAAATCATTTGTAGCTCACACCCATCCGCCCGGCCGGCTGTCCGCCGCCGCCGCCGCCACTGCCAAGGCCAAGACTGCCCGCCACCACCAGACGGCTCGCTCCGCGCTACCTCCTGCGCCCTCGCTCCACGGCTACTGTGGCCCAAAGACCTTCTGCGCGACGCCACGGGTGGGCGCCCGCCACACTGCTCGATTCAAGGCGCAGCCTCATTCCGCGCCCGGCCGGGCGCCAAAGGTGGGGGGCTTTGGAGCTATTTGAACTAGGAGGAAGAACCCTAGGGCGAAATGGTGAGCAGCGGCGACCGGAGTATTTGGCGAGGCAGCATCGGGCGGAGATCCGCCGCGTCCACGACTGGGTTCCCGAGGGGTAAGTCTCGCCTCTTGTTTAGATTGAGCTTAGTTGTGCATTTGAACACTCGATTCGAGTAGGTTTGCCCAATTAGTGTGCTGATTGCGTCTCTGTTTTTCGCCGGTTAGGATGGAGTTGCGGTTTGCTTTCATGGTGCACATTAGAAGGGACCGGTACATGTTCGATGCAAAAGGATAAGAAGAAATACCAAGGAGGTTTTGATTATCGGTTGCCAATGGCTAGTAATTGGAGTTTCAGACAATTTGGGGAGGTAATTTGTAGCCAATATCCTTGGGGTTTGCTTGATGAAGTGGTATACAAATACTATGATGGGGAAAAGAATTGGGTGACAGTTAGTAATGATGAAGAGATAGCTACCATGTTTGTTAGGCATAAAGAGAAAGATAATTTTCATGTGAGGCTGCAAGTTGATGTGCTTGAGCAGGCATTTGGACCTAGGTTGGCGGGTGCAACATCTCGGGGAGAACCAAGTCGTCGTAATGGCATCTCTAGCTAGAACAGTTCAGTTGGTGCACAATGACGTGGTGGCTCGACAAGTGTGGGCAACAAAGAGAGGGTCCCCTTGAAGTGGAGCCCGATGGCTACAATTCTGGGGTTGATGAAGAGAAGCTATATTCGATGTTATTCGAATTTACGACGGGCACCTCGGACTGAAAACCAAGATGAGGCTCACAATGCAGTCCGTGTGGATGATGACGCAATGGGTGAGGACGAAGACCTTGCAGCTTGTTGAATGGGACCCTTTGAACCCTCAAATGGAAGAAGGTACAGTTTTGCATCCAATGAATGAGTGTAGAAATGCACTTGTGACATACTGCATCAAGGTAGAACGTACTTTCAAAGTTGACAAGAGCGATCAAGTACGTTACAGAGTGCAGTGTCCGACTGAGGGTTGTCCATGGAGGCTGCTTGCATCTAAAATGCGGAATAGCACTAATGTTCAGGTCAAAGTGAACCCTTTTAAGCACACATGCTAGGAATCAACCCTTAGGAAGGATACAATCAGTAGAGCCAAGTCAAGATGGGTGGCAGAAGAAGTAAAAAGGTGGGTGAAAGAAAACCAGCAAGTGGGTCCAAAGGAATTGCAGAAGAACATCAAAGATAAGTTCAAGATAGATTTACCATACATGAGGTTATTCAATGGTAAACAACATGCTATGGATTCTATTTATGGTAACTAGCAGGAAAGTTTTCAATTGTTGTATTCATTCAAAGGTGAAGTGGAGAGGACAAGCCCAGGTATTATTGTAGATATTGATCACCACACCGTGGAGTACACATTCAGGGGAGTGACAAAGACCAAGGAATGCTTTAGAAGGGTTTTTGTCTGCTTTGAGGCTTGTCGCCGGGGTGTTTTGGCAGGCTGCAGGCCTTATTTAGCTATTGATGCCACTTTTCTCATAGGGAGGTTTAAAGGACAGTTAGTAGCAGCTTGTGCAGTTGATGCACATAGTTTTGTATTTCCATTGCCTATGGTGTCTTTGAGATGAGTCTAAGGAGAGCTGGACTTGGTTTTTGCATAATCTCCGCTGGCTATTGCGCATCCCAATGGGTTGGTCATTCATACAGATGCTGCAAAGGTTTAGAAGTGGCCGTGGACAATGTGTTCCTGAGTAGAGCATAGGGAATGCATGCATCACCTTGCTGCAAATTTCATGAAGAAATTCAAAGGAAAGGTGTATACCGACAATTTATGGCCAGATCTTTGACATGCAAGCAGAAGAAGCACAACTACCACTTGAGGCAGTTATACATGAATCCCAAAGTGAAAGAATACTTGGAAACACACCACTCCAAGTTATGGGCCGAAGCCAATTCGATGAAGTGAGCAAAGTTGACTATGTGCATAATAATCTAGCGAGTCTTTCAACTCAACTATCCGGAAACTAAAGGGTCATTATGTGGTGGATTTGCTTGACAGGATAAGGATAGAATACATGCAGAAATTTCATTATCGTGCGAGAATAGCCGAGGCAAAATTCATGGGCCACATTATCATCCCTACCGTGATGAATGAACTGAAGCGAAGACAACAGCTTGAAATGAACATGACGCTTTGCTCGGGTACCACAAACAGAGATATCATATTTGGATAAAGAGAAGAGGGAATGGAGATATCCAATTGGATTTAGAAGCTAGAACTTGCAGTTGTAGGCAATGGCGAGATAACTGGGTTGTCATGCATTCATGCCTTGTTTTTCATCACTTCTCTCCCGTGTCCAAAGCAGGAACATACAAGATATGTGCATGATTACTACTCTGTTGCAAGGTTCAAAGCCACATATGCTTATGCCTTGCCTGCTATGGAGGAAAACAACAATGGGACATGGTGGACCATGGATTCAAGCTTTGCGCCCAGCTCAAGAGAGCAGCAGGTAGACCAAGGAAGAGTCGAATCGCACCTCGCAGCGAAGGAGCTGGACTTGGAGCGAGGAAGCGAGGTGCACAAGGTGTGGTGGGTCTGGTCATTTTGGTAAGTATTGTGATAACACAAGAGATCCAGCTGCTCGGAGAGAGTTTCGATGAAGGCTTCGATGAAAATGTTGGTCAAGAGCCGTTGCCTCAACAGATGATGAAAATGATGGTCAACAGCCGGTTGCATCGGATGAGGATTTTGACGAGGTTCCAAATGATGATGGTCAACGGCGCATGATTTTGACGATGATCCAAAATATCCTCCAAATAATGATTCAAGTGAGGCTCCAAATGGTGATCCAAGTGAGGCTCTAAATGGTGATCATGGTGATCCAAGTGAGGCTCCAAATGATGATCCAAGTGAGGCTCCAAATGGTGACCAACCTTCATTGTTGTGAGTTACGCTAGGTATGTAAATTTTGCAAGGGTCAAATACTACGGTACATCTATCACTTGACACGATCTCATTACCGCTTATGTTTTACACAGCTCTATGGTAGGTTTGAAGAAGACGCAAAGGTACTAACAACCAAGAGAAGAAGAGAAGAAACAATGAGCACAAGGTGCACGAGGAGCAAAGTGATGGCAAGAAGCTCAAGGAATGCATGTAAGCCCCAACGCTATCTATGAACAATTATGAAACATTATGAATAAGGAATGATGTTGTATTATGAAACATTTATCACTTGACATGTTGTATTTCTGTTGGATGATGTTGGACCTATGTTAGAAGTATGTTTGACATGATGTTTAAATATCTGTTGGATGATGTTTGAATGAGCACATTGTTTTTCCTTTTTTTGATTTTTTCGAATTTTCTTTTGCTCATTTAAATTCTGGTCAAACCTAACTTTGACCAAGATTTAAACAAGTCTAAAACATCAAAAATGAAAAACTAAGCCTGGATACCTCTTAGTCAATCCAAAATGAAGTTGTGGTGAGGTTTTTGAAATTTTCATGAAAAATGTGCTAAAAAGAGGGGTCCAAAGGTAGGGTAAACGGCCTCATTTCTAAGCAAGGTTTTTTTGACCTTATCTAAATCAGCCAAATAACTTTCCTACACATATATTCTATATGTACAGACTATGTGCGCTGGTTTTTCCATTTTTTGATTTTTTTTAAATTTGTTTTGCTCATTTGAATTCTGGTCAAACTTAACTTTGACCAAGATTTAAACAAGTGTAAAACATCAAAATGAAAAACTAAGCCTGGATCCTTCTTAGTCACTCCAAAATGAAGCTGTGGTGAGTTTTTTGAAATTTTCATGTTCATTTCCCCAAAACACATCTCTTCACTTCATACAAGAGAGTTTGAGATACTCGAGATATCATACAATACACATGAACTTATCATTTAAATGTATGTAAAGCTTGTTTATCAACTTAAATCGTTAGTATATGACATAAGAAGACTATATGCGCAGGTTTTTCATTTTTCTGATTTCTATTTAATTTATTATGCTCATTTGAAATCTGGTCAAACATAGCTTTGACTGCTCCAAACCCCTCCCAAACCCCTCTAACCCTAGCGCTGAATAAGGACCGTTCATCTAACCCTAGCGGCGATCAAGGGCCGTCAATCTAACCCTTCTAGAAGGAATCTGCGGGAGGAGGTGGGGCGATCCGCGAGATGCAATCTGATTGGCTGGGAGATTGTTTTTTAACAAATATCGGGCGCGCTGGATGGACCGTTGGGCCGTCGCGTTGTCTGGGCCTGAGTCCGCAGTAAATAGCCCGTCTCAGCCTTTCCAGGCGTTGCATGCATGGAGGCGGCTACGTGGGTTTGCGCATGCGTGGGGGGCGGCGACGTGCATGCATGCGAGCGAGGCGCGCTAGGCGAGCTAGGCTAGTGAGGCGAGCTAGGTGGTTCAGGGCAGCGATTCAAATGCACTGCCCGGTCAAAGATGCATCGTTTTCGTGCAAACATTTAAGTGTGCAAAACGTAATGGATACACACACACGCGTCCGGATTCACACACGCACCGTTCTCATCCTTTCTCTCTTCCTCTCCCACCCACGGGCCTATAAATGGGGTGCCTCTCTCCTCTCCCACCCACAAGCCGATCCGATCCTCTCCAACTTCAAACACCCAAGCGACCAAGCCCTCCCAAGCGAGACCAAGTGAAGAAGATGCAGCTTCAACGGGCCGACCTTCACCGTCCGCCAGGTGCCAGAGCTGCGCTACCCACCGGGCGTGCTCGTGGAGAGGGAGCTCCGTGTGTGGCTATGTCAAGGTGGAGGGTCCGTCGAACTCACCCGCCTTCCTCCGAGCCGGCTATGCCCACCTCCCATGGGGCTCGCCGAGGATGTTCACCCTCAATGAGGTTCGTGACCATGGCGGCATCCTCCTCTCGCTCACAGTCACCTTCACCAACCCATTTGACGCCAGAGCTCCTCGGCCAAGTCTTTTGGTGCGGCTGCAGGCCATCTTCTTCACCATCTACAACATCTACACCAACTACGAGCGATCTTCCCGCTCCCAGCCGATGCACTCCCTTCCCTACGATGACGAGGAGGAGGCGTGAAGATGAAGACGGTGTTGAAGGGGCGCGCGCGGCCAAGGTGGAAGAAGGAGGTCAAGATGAAGATGTTCAAGCCCGGAGTCAAGCTCGTCATGTTTGGTTTTTTATTTTGTTGCTTTTATATGTCGTGTCGTGTCGTGTCATGTTTCGTCATGTGTCCGTGAACTGTCCGTGAACTTATCTAAGTTATTGTAATGGTACGGTGTGTTCCATCTTATTATGTGTGTTAAAAAATGTCCGTGCCCAAACTTATCATTTCTTCCCTAAACAAGTCATGAAGTTCGAGAACTTGTGGTTTTTGGAGGGGGTGAGAAGCCCTCTGTTTCATTCAAACAAAAAGTCATGAACTAACATGCAAATTTATTCCCTTTAAATCCTAAACCAAGTGCCACTCTAACCCTAAACCAAGTGCCACTCTGACCAAAATCATGTGGTAGTGCAACATACATTTTCAACCTTCCAACCCTCCAAAATTTAAGTGCAAAACAAAGGAAAACCACTCTCACGCATGTGCAAACATTCACGGTCTCACTATTTTTTTAAAAAAATATTCACAGTCTCACTATGTATAACTTCCTTCCCTACCCATGTCAAAGTCTTGCCATCTGTCCTAGCGGTTACCAATAAGAGCCCTAAACACCATTAAAACCCACGCGGTCCTGGGTTCGAGTCCCCAGCCGCACCAATTTTTTGTGCATTTTCCACCCTTCATTTTTTTAGACATATTATGTTTTTCTCAATGTAATGCCCTTAAAAAATGTTCATTTATTTTGGCACCTGGCGTAAACCTCTACCAGAGCTGAGGCACATTTTCCATGACATTTTGGTCTTTGATTTAAATCACGGTGTATTTGAATTGGATTAATTAACAGCTCCAAAAATTTCTAACCTTAATTGTTTGGCTCGAATAATTCAATTAGCTTCCACAAAAGTTTCAAATTATGATTTACTGCCTAAATTAAATCGAAAAGAAAAGAAAAAATACGCAAGAAAACCCCCTGAATGGGCCTAATTGGATGCAGTTGGCCCATTAGTCTAGCTCTGCACTTGGCTCTACGCTCTGAATTTGGCCCAAGAGCAACCTTTTTTTTGGACAGAAGGCAGAGCAGAGAGCTGCATTTCATTGATCAAAAGTTTATGAATTCCTAATTTCTTCTCTTTTTTCCAACATATTTAAATGTTGGTCACTTCTTCTCTTTTGTTTCAACATTTAAACAACTTTAACCAACATTTAAACTAGGTGAATTTCTCAAACAATTTCAAGATTACAAATTCCTTCATAATTCATGCCTTTCCATACATTTTCAACATTACAACCAGTACGATTACCATACCTACAAATGCCCAAAAGTATTTGCAAATGGGTATTGGTAGTGCTTGATCTTCAAGCTTCCTAACCTTCTTCTGCAACATCCTAAGCTCAATAGCTAGCTCTCTGTCAGTGCGTGCTTCGCCATCCATCTCTTCTTCCGGAGCTCGTGGTGTGGCCATTGCCGTTCGTGGCAGCATGCGCAACCATTCTTCATGCTCTTCTTGCAGTTCATTCATTAGAGTCTTGGCCAGAGCATCGACCCAAAGAAAGAAACATGTCACCTGCATGAACACCAAACAGATCAACCCATTGCTCAAACATCCCGACGAGCGAAAATGGTGCAATTGCCCGATTCTTACCCCATTCTCGCTGCACACGTAGAACGGACGATTCTGGTTCCTCGGTGTATGAGAAACCCTTCGATCAACGCCCGCCCGGCACCGCGGACAGACGAAGATAGGCATGTCCACACGCGCCCGGCTCTGCATCCGCGAGGTGGCACGGGAGCTTGAGGAAGACATGGAGCTTGGAGCCGAAAGGAATCTCAACGACGCCGCGCCCTCCACTGCTAGCTTCCCACCGCTGCGCCCTCCACAGCTAGCTTCCCGCCGCCATGCTCTCTCTCTCTCGCCGTGGTCACCGCCGTGCTCTCTATCGCCGTGGTCACCACCGCTGTCGCCCGCTTATATAGCATACCCGCCAACGGCTCTCTGCTCAACGGCTCTTTGCTGGGTCCCACAAGCCACGCGTGCAACGGCTCAACGGCTCTCTGAATAAAATTGGCCGTTTCTGCCGCCTGGTCCCACCTATAAGGGCCGAGTCAAAAGGTTGACCTGACGGAGACGGCAGAGTTCACGGAACGAGTCGGTGCGCACGGACTAGGGGCAAAACTGAGCACAATTTGCATCTGAGGGCAAAACTGAGCAGATGGACACCACTAAGGGCAAAAGGATAATTAACCCTTCTTTTTGAGCTTTCATACACTTAGAGCTCTAATGCATCCGTTGCATGGCAATCCCTACTCACTCACATTGATATCTATTGATGGGCATCTCCATAGCCCGTTGATACACCAGTTTGATGTGAGACTATCTTCCTCGTTTTTTCTTCTCCACAACCACCATTCCATTCCACCTATAGTGCTATGTCCATGGCTCACGCTCATGTATTGCGTGAAAGTTGAAGAAGTTTGAGAATACTAAAATATGAAATAATTGCTTGGCTGAAACCGGGGTTGTCCATGATTTAAATATTTTGTGTGATGAAGATAGAGCATAGCAAGACTATATGATTTGGTAGGGATACCTTTCTTTGGCCATGTTATTTTGAGAAGACATGATTGCTTTGTTAGTATGCTTGAAGTATTATTGTTTTTATGTCAATATTAAACTTTTGTTTTGAATCTTTCGGATCTGAACATTCATGCCAAAAACAGAAAATTACATTGATAAATATGTTAGATAACATTCCACATCAAAAATTCTGTTTTTATCATTTACCTACTCGAGGACGAGAAGGAATTAAGCTTGGGGGTGCTTGATATGTCTCCAATGTATCTATAATTTTTTATTGCTCCATGCTATTATATTATCTATTTTGGATGTTTAATAGGCATTTATATGCTATTTTATATTATTTTTGGGACTAACCTATTAACCGAGAGCCTAGTGCCAGTTTCTGTTTTTTTTGCCTATTTTAGAGTTTCGCAAAAATGGAATACCAAACGGAATGAAACTTTCCCAATGATCTTTGTTGGACTAGAAGGAAACCAGAAGACTTGGATATGAAGTCGGAGACGCAACGAGGCGGCCACGAGGCAGGAGGGCGAGCCCTAGGGGGTAGGGCGCGTCCCCTACCTCGTGGGCCCCTTGTAGCTACCCTGACCTAGCTCCTTCACCTATATATACTCTTATACCCTAAAAACATCCAGGAGAGCCATGAAACCACTTTTCCACCACCGCAACCTTCTGTACCCGTGAGATCCCATCTAGGGGCGTTTTCTGGCGTCCTGCTGGAGGGGGATTCGATCATGGAGGGCTTCTACAACTACACCATTACCTCTTCGATGAAGCGTGAGTAGTTTACCAGAGACCTACGGGTCCATAGCTAGTAGCTAATCCCTCCGTTCCAAAATAGATGACTCAACTTTGTACTAAATTTAGTACGAAGTTGAGACATCTATTTTGGAATGGAGGGAGTAGATGGCTTCTTCTCTCTCTTTGATTCTCAATACCATGTTCTCCTCGATGTTCTTGGAGATCTATTCGATGTAATATTCTTTTGCGATGTGTTTGCCGAGATCTGATGAACTGTGTATTTATGATCAGATTATCTATGAATATTATTTGGTTCTTCTCTGAATTCTTATAAGCATGATTTGATATCTTTGCAAGTCTCTTCGAATTATCGGTTTAGTTTGGCCTACTAGATTGGTCTTTCTAGCAATGGGAGAAGTGCTTAGCTTTGGGTTCAATCTTGTGGTGTCCTCTCCCAGTGACAGTAGGGGCAGCAAGGCACGTATTGTATTGTTGCCATCGAGGATAAAAAATGGGGTTTTCATCATATTGCTTGAGTTAATTCCTCTACATCATGTCATTTTACTTAATGCGTTACTCTGTTCTTCATGAACTTAATACTCTAGATGCAGGCAGGAGTCGATCAATGTGTGGAGTAATAGTAGTAGATGCAGAATCATTTCGGTCTCCTTGACACGGACGTGATGCCTATGTTCATGATCATTACCTTAGATATTGTCGTAACTATGCGCTTTTCTATGAATTTCTCGGCAGTGATTTGTTCACCCACCGTACTATTTGCTATCTTGAGAGAAGCCACTAGTGAAACCTATGGCCCCCGGGTCTCTTTCCCATTATACAAGTTCTTGTTTACATCTTACTAGTTTCCGATCTACTATTTTGCAATCTTTTACTTTTCGATCTATAAACCAAAAATACAAAAAATATTTACTTTACCGTTTATCTATCTCTATCAGATCTCACTTTTGCAAGTGACCGTGAAGGGATTGACAACCCCTTTATCGCGTTGGGTGCAAGTTGTTGATTGTTTGTGCAGGTATTCAGTGACTTGTGCGTTATCTCCTACTGGATTGATACCTTGGTTCTCAAACTGAGGGAAATACTTACACTACTTTGCTGCATCACCCTTTCCTCTTCAAGGGAAAACCCAATGCAAGCTCAAGAGGTAGCAATCAACTCCAAGTGAAGCTAACCAAGGAGAAAGCCACATTTCCTCACATGGTTTTAATTGATAATGCAAAAGCTACTAACCCGTGTTGTAAGCATGTGCATCTTGTGGAGTTGAATGCCAAGTTGAAGGAGCAACTTGAGAAAGGCCTTGTGTCGTGCATACAAGGAGAGAAGAACCTCAACAACCTTTTGAGCAATCAAAAGGAAGTTGTGGCAAAGGAGGGGATTGGGTTTGCACCCAAGTCCAAGAAGAAGAAGAAGAATGACAAGACCATGCAACCTCCTCCTCCTAAGCAAACCTTTGTGAAGGTGGGAGAGCATACTCCTAAGGAGAAGAATAATAACATGAAGGGTGGCGGTGTCAAGAAGGGCAATGCTACTCCTTCCAATAAAACCGACGTTTTTAACCCTTCTTATGTGTTATGTCGTGCTAGTGATGGGCATGTTTATGCCAAACTTGTTGGTTCTTCTTATGAGTACATTGAATGGTCTATTTGGGTTCCTAAGACCCTTGTTTCTAACATCAAAGGACCCATTACAAAATGGGTAACTAAAACCAAGCATTGATCTCTCGTAGGTGTTTGCTTCCGGTGGGGGGTCTTGGTTGCTCGATAGTGGAGCCACAAATCATATGACTAGAAGCAAGGCCTTGGTGGTGGACGTGCATAAAGTTTCATCTATGCCAACCAATGTCAAATGGGGTGATGCTTCATCCTCTAAGGTATTGGGGCTTGGCATGGTTGTCATTTCTCATGATCTCACAATCGAGAAAGTCATGCTCGTTGAGTCCCTTGCATACAACTTACTTTCCGTTCGTAAACTTGCACTCATGGGCTTTGCCACTTTCTTTGATATTGATACCGTGGCCCTCTTGTGGAGCAAGACTCTTAAATTAGCCTTTGTTGGGCATGTCGAGAACGGTCTTTATGTGATTAACTTTTCGGAGCGGCCCACTAAGACCGCGACATGCCTAATGGCTAAAGTTGACGTGGGATGGCTTTGGCATCATCGTTTATCCCACATCAATATGAGATTTTTGCAAAGTCTTCTCAAGGGGGACCATGTCCGTGGACTAACAAATGTTAGTTTGGCCAAAGATCATGCTTGCAGTGCTTGTATCGAAGGAAAGCTACATGATAAGGCTCACCCTCCCATGACTATCATCTACTCGAAGAGGCCCTTGGAGCTCCTTCACTTGAATCTCTTTGGGCCTCCAACCTTTGATAATCTTGGGGATAGAGAGTATTGCTTGGTGATTTCGGATGATTATTCAAGATACACTTGGGTATATTTCTTCAAGAGGAAGAATGAGACTCAACAAACTGTCAACGACTTTGCAAATGAAGCTCAACATCAAAACAATGTGAATATCTTGACAATAAGAAGTGACAACGGCACCGAGTTCAAGAACTACACCTTGGATGAGTTTCTTAGTTATGAGGGGATCAAGCATCAATATTCCACACCTTACACCCCTCAACAAAATGGTCTAGCGGAGAGGAAGAAAACCGGACGTTGATGGACGCGGCAAGGACCATGATGGCGGAGTTCAAGTCTCCCTACAACTTTTGGGCCAAAGCATCAACACCACTTGTCATTCATCCAATCAGCTCTATCTCCGCAAAGGCTTGAACAAGACTCCATATGAGATACTTACCGGTAACAAGCCCAACCTCAAGTACTTCCCGGTGTTTGGTTGTAAGTGTTTCATTCTCAAGAAAGGTGTTCGTTTCTCTAAATTTGAGGCTAGAGCTCATGAGGGCATATTTGTTGGTTATGCTACAAACTCTCATGCTTACCATGTCCTCAACAAGTCCTCGAGACTCATTGAGGAGACGTGTAACATGGAGTTTGACGAGAATAACGGCTCCCAAGTGGAGCAAAGTGGTACTTGTGATGTAGGTGATGAAATTCCTCCCCAAGCCATAAGAAGAATGGGTGTTGATCATATCCTACCCATTGAGTAACCCCTTGTGGCCGAAGGAGAAGGACAAAGTGCCACTCAAGTGGAGCCATCACCAACCCAAGACCCACACGCTTCCGAAGAACAAAGTGAAGGCCCTCAACTAAGTGAACAAGATCAATCTCAAGATGGTGGTGAAACACCAAGTGATGCCCAAGGTCAAGTTCTCCCTCCCGAGCAAGTTCAAGATCAAGAGCAAGCTCAAGACGACGCTCAAGATGATCAAGTTACAGCTCCTCAACTATCTCTTGAGGAGGAATTGGAGCGTCGTGCCGCCAAGATTGCTTCCAAGCTCACTACCAAAGATCATCTTATGAAGAATGTGCTTGGAAGTTTGAGAAAGGGGGTAAGCACTTGTATACAATTAGCAAACTATTGTGAACATCACGCGTTTGTTTCTTGTGTTGAACCCTAAAAGGTCTATGAGGCGCTCGAGGTTCCGGATTGGCTCAACTCAACAACTTTGAGCACAACAAGGTGTGGAAATTGGTGCCAAGGCCAACGGGGAACCATAATGTCACTGGAACCAAGTGGATATTCAAGAACAATCAAGATGCTCACGGGGTTATCGTTCGCAACAAGGCTCGTTTGGTAGCACAAGGCTACTCCCAAGTCGAGGGTATCGACTACGGTGAAACCTTTGCTCCCGTTGCTTGTCTTGAATCTATTCGTTTGTTGATTTCTTATGCTTCTCATCATAACTTCAAGTTGCAACAAATGGATGTGAAGAGTGCTTTGCTTGATGGTCCTATTAATGAGTTGGTGTATGTCAAACAACCCCCGGGGTTTGAGGATCCAAAGTTCCCCAGACATGTGTACCAACTCGATAAGGCACCCTATGGCCTTAAACAAGCCCCACGTGCATGGTATGAGCACCTTACTGAGTTGTTGCAAGATCGTGGGTTTGAAATTGGGAAAATCGACCCCACCCTTTTTACTAAGAAGGTCAAAGGGGAGTTGTTTGTATGCCAACTATATGTTGATGATATTATCTTTGGTTCTCCTAACCAAGCTTTCAATGAGGAGTTTGCCGCTCTCATTACCTTGAAGTTCAAGATGTCCATGATGGGAGAGTTGAAGTTCTTTCTCGGGTTCGAAAGAGAAGGAACCTTCATCAACCAAGCCAAATACACTCAAGACATGCTCAAGAGATTCAAGCTAAGTGATGTCAAGCCGCCTTCCACTCCAATGCCCGTCAAATGCCAACTTGAAATTGATCCCAATGGTAAAGCGGTATCAAAAGGTATATCGTTCCATGATAGGCTCCTTGCTTTACCTTTGTGCATCTAGACTGGATATCATGTTGAGTGTGGGAATTTGTGCACAGTTTCAAGCCGCACCTAAGGAAAGCCACTATGTGGCGGTCAAGCGAATCTTTTGATATTTGGCTCATACCCCAAACTTTGGCTTATGGTACCCAAGAGGAGCTAACTTCAACCTTTTGGGCTATTCGGACTTAGATTGGGCGGGAGACAAAGTGGATAGGAAGTCAACCTCCGGAGGGTGCCAATTTCTTGGTTGCTCTTTGGTGAGTTGGTCTTCTAAGAAACAAAGTTGTGTGTCTCTCTCGTCCACTGAAGCAGAGTATGTGGCCACCGGTAGTTGTTGTGCTCAACTTCTATGGATGAGGCAAATTTTAAAGGATTACAGTGTCATTTGTGACAAAGTGCCTCTTTGGTGTGACAGTGAAAGTGCCATCAAGATCTCTCTCAACCTGGTGCAACACTTCAAGACGAAGCATATTGAGATTCAGTATCACTTCATTCGGGATCACATTAGGCAAGGGGAGATCAAGCTCAAATATGTCAACACTCATGATAACCTTGCAGATATATTCACGAAGCCCTTGGATGAAGCAAGATTTTGCGAGTTAAGGCATGAGCTAAATATCATTGATTCGAGCAATGTGGCTTGAAACTTTGCACACCCCACCATACTCATCTTGATATCTTGTTTAGGTGTAGGCATGGACATAGGGGGAGTGTTGTTCTCTCAATGAACTCTCCCTCCCCCCATTATGCATAAATTGATCAACTCTTTCACATTAGCCATTTTTATGGTACTTGTGCTTCAAAGATGAGTTTTGGTCATGGGCCCAAGGATAATTCTTTGCGGTGCCATACCAATTGACTCAAACATAGGTGGCTCCGGCCACCGCCATCTCCTTTTGAGAGGTTTTGTTTCGTGTTTGGCCCTTGTTGTCTTTTGCCTTCCTTTGACCCGTGTTTGTGTTTGAGTTGCCTCGTGTGTGTGTTCGTTTGCGTGTCCGGTTGCTTTTAGTTTGCATTGCAAAGGCCGTGTTTTTCTGTTAAGTCGAAACATGCACTATCTTGGGATTACGGTACTACTGTGGCAAGCCACGGTACTACCGCTGGAGATGGGTTGCTCCTGTGCTTGCACAGCTGCGACCCATGCACGGTACTACCGCTTCCATCGTGGCAGTAATTTTTTTACTGCCGCTGGAAGAGAGGTACTACCGCCTTGTGTGCGGTACTTCCGCCCGGGCTGTACTACTGCAATGACCCGCGGTACTACCATGCCGTCGCGAGAGAGTGGGGGTTAAGAGCGGGCAGGGGGAGTTCCAACTCCCCATCTCTCCCATTCATCTCTTCTCCTCTCTCTCTCTCTCTCTCTCTCTCTCTCTCTCTCTCTCTCTCTCTCTCTCTCTCTCTCTCTCTCTCTCTCTCTCCCCTGCCCAAGAACGGTGCCAGAGGACCTCACCCGATCTCCGTCTCCGGCCACTCTCCTCGCATTCCAACCCGTGGGATCGACCCCCACCTCGCCCTCTTGCCATGGAACCCGATATCTCCCTTAGTCTTTCTCTCTTTGCCTTGTTGTTTTGCTTCTAGGTTTTGGGAGATGCATGCGTAGTTCTTGAGATTTTTGGCTAAATCATTGCGTGAAGAGAGTGTAGGAGAGTGCTCGTGTTGTAGAGTTGCTATTTGGTGTGTTGCAACTCTGTAATTTTGATCAACGGTAGTACCGATCTATATTTCCGGATGTTCGTAGATCCGCTCTTGCCAGGTTCAAACATGTGCGGTACTACCGCTCCTCTCGAGCGGTACTACCGCCCGTTCTGGCGAGATCCACCCTGTGTGGTACTACCGCTCCGTTGGAGCGGTACTACCCCCTGGCGTGCGGAAGTAAAAAATTACTTCCGCTCTAGGCGCGGTACTTTATTTTCCCACACAAGAAAATCAGTAGGGTATTTTATTTTCCCACACAAGACTTCAACATATCTAAGATTCCAATTCGTGATATAGTATCTCTATTAGCAAGTTTAATAGTGACATCTATGCCTTCTATTTCAGCAGGCGCTATTTCATCTTTAATTTTTTGATATAAGGAGAAAGGAATAGCACTCACACTAGCACCTAGGTCACATAACCCGTGATAACAGTGATGTCCTATCTTAACTGAGACAACAAGCATGCCAACAGCTGGTCTATGTTTATCTTTTCCTTTAGGTTTGGCAATTCTAGAAGCTTCACCACAGAAATAAATAACATGCCCATCAATATTATCAACTAAGAGATCTTTAACCATAGCAACACTAGGTTCAACTCTGATTTGTTCAGATGGTTTGAGTGTTCTAACATAACTTTTGTTAACCACAATTGAAGCTTTAGCATGTTTCTTCACCCTAACAGGATTTTTTTTCAATATAAGCAGTGGGAACAAACTGGATCAACATTGTAAATAATTGTTTTTTTAGCTTTTACCGGTTTTTTAATTTCTTCTTTAATTGGTGGGTGATATTTAAACCACTTCTCCTTAGGGAGATCGACATGAGTAGCAAAAGATTCGCAGAAGGAATCTACTATCTCAGAGTCAAGTCCATATTTAGTGCTAAACTTTTGAAAAGCTTTGGTATTCATAAAAGATTTAACACAATCAAACTTAGGTTCAATACCTGACTCTTTACCTTCATCGAGTTCCCAATCTTTAGAGTTGTGTTTCATTCTAACTCCCAGACCACTGTGCACTTACAATGGGACTAACGTTTGCATGAGATTAAGGCAGGGCTTCCGTGCGCAAATAAGAAAAGGGCAAAGGTTATTTTCTGTAAAATTACGTCGCACGCTGTACAGACGTGGCACACCACGCAAGCGGTGAGTAAGCATACGCATTTTGTGACTGTATTTGCTCACAATATCAAGTTAGGTGACCACAAATCCGTATTTTTAAAGTTTTAGCATCAAAGTAAACATTCAGAGCAAGTTCTATGACTTGCAGCCATATTAGCTCAAACAATAACGGCGTAGTCTGCTGGTAGTAGTAATACAGTACCATCGTCTCGTCGGGCTCCGTTGTTTGTTTTACGACTAGCCACAGTGGGAGTAATTTCGGTAGTAACATCGATTCTAACTCAGTAATTTTGCTTATGTGGCAGTGAGTTAATGAGGAGAGAGGTAGTTTGAGTAACTTAGCTATGGTAACATTACATGTCCTAATGCAATAAAACTCTATAATCTAATAAATGAAGTTTTGCATGCCACCACATTTTATGTTACTACCCACTATGAAGTAAGTAACATAGTCTAGGGATATGCGTATGTTATTAGCGTATGTTACTCTTCGGTGTGACTAGTTGGCTCCATAGACAGCTCGGACACTGTAACTAAGCGTGAGAAATCAGCACAAATCTAGCTTTTCGCCTGTGGTAGTGGTACGTCACCCCGATGGGATCAAGTGTTGCATTCTCAACTTGCTCGGCGTTTCAAATGCAGGCACTACTTGGGCATTACCGCATCACTAGGTTGATTGGAAGGAGATCACGGGTAGTAGTACTAGTAGTTGCTTGTGCTGATCGGGGAATCAGTTTAATTCTGGTCGTGGTTGAGCATTTCAGACGGTCGTGTCAGGTACAGGCAACAGCTAGCAAGTGGCAGTGTGGCTCGTGACAGCAAGCTGGTCGTGGACGTGTGAAGCGACGCGCTCGATCTGGCTCTTGTGCACTCGTTGCCTGGCATGACGAGACGGATACTAGTAGTAGATCAGATGGGAGTGGACGGATGGCTGATGATTGCGTCATAATGCCACTCCAGTAGAGTACTTATAATAAAGAAGCAGGGGAAATTAGCTGTCGTCCCTGAACCGAAAATAATACTTTGACCTGTGGTGTGTGGATGGGTGACAAGTGACGCACAGAATTCAAACTTGGGTCAAGAGAAATATAAGTAGTAGTATAGCGTTTAACCGCGCTGGTAAATCTTGTTTGGTTCGAAAGTGCCATCTCGGAGGCATATTGTATTGTACTACTACTGTAACTCCTGCCAGCTGGGAGCGTGGGCGGCGGAGGTGAGGTGAAGATCGATCAAGTCCCGTTGCAGATGCAACACCGCCCTCGCCCTAGACAATGTGACGGATATCGAACAAAATCCGACGTACGTACCACTAGTAGTATTTTCTTTCTGGTCGACAGGAAGGAAGGATGCATGTTCAGATGCATGCGCGGTGGGCCCGACGTGGACGGTGCGATCCCATTCCCTGCCGTGCACGACACACTGTGCCCCGTGAGTCGCGGTTTTGGTATCTGCTGCCGCTTTGCTCGTCACACCTCACACTCGTCTCATCGGCTGTCTCGTCCATGCACTAACATTGCTCCAACTCCAACTCCAACCAAGATTGCATGCCAAGCCCAAACCCACAGGGAGCTTGCATGCATGTATACGCATCGGTATTGCAAGAGCGCATATGCACGGATATTTGAATCGCCAAAAAGCATTGTGTTTTCATCTCATGAAAGTAGCTAGAAAAGCTGCGACTCTTTCTTTTGTTTATGGGTTACCATGCAATGCATGAGGCCGGTAGCGTTTTGGGCCGGCGCGCGCATGTCAACGACACGACATGCACGCTCGGGGAAGAGGGTCGGCGCTCGCTGCCTGCTTTGCTTGATCCTTGCGTTCTGCGTGGCTTTCCAAACCGCTCCTTATTCCTACTGTCTTCGAGGCACCTCCGACTCCGTCCGAGATGGACATTCCACTCACTCTCCCGCTGAATATGAAATGAAATGACTGGGCTACCTGGCTCGTGATTTCCACCAAAAAGGAGAGCTAGCGAAAGAGATATCATGGCGCGAAAGTATGCTTCTAATGAACAGTAAAAAAACTTTAAAAAATGTTTGAAGAGCATGCAAAGTTTCAGCACGAAATCACATGCAAGTCGTGGCAAGAAAAAAAAAACAGAGCTCGAAAATGCGTTTGAAAGTAACATTTCAGAGGATCGAGTTTGTTTTTTTACCACACCTTGCACCGATGTGATTTCGTGATGAAATTTTGCATGCTTTTCAAACATTCTCTAAAGTTTACCACAAAAAAATTAGAGTTTTTTGATTTTTTCTTCTTCAATTTTTTTTCTTCAAATATACTGTTCATCCAGGAGCATTTGAGCTTGAGACTAGAAATTCCACGTCAATCATGGTGGCTCTATTCTAACTGTGGGGTTTCATCAATAGATGGAATGGAGACTTAGGACGTGCTGGTTAACAGGTACTAGTACCGGGACTACAGAGTTAAACTTTGAACCCTGATAGTACCACGGTTAGGAAATTGCACAGACCACCAACTGCTGGTGTAGATTTGCATAGATCAACTACTTCTCGGGTTTGTTGCACAAAACACCATATATTGGTATAATTCCTTGGTGCTAGGTCTAACTCATAATTTTAATATGTTGATGTGATTTTTGATGGGTGGATCCCCATTGTAAGTGCATGTGTGGCGAAGAAAACGAGCCACATGAGCTAGGCAAACCGAGAACTTCCGATTGCAGTTTTAAATATTAGCTCTTTCAAATTTTTAACTCAAAATTTAACATTTTCAAAAAACAATGCAAATATATACATTAAATCACACATCAATCCAGTACTATTCTGAAAAATGCATCTCCTTTGGAACAATTGTTTGGTATATATTGGAAGTTTTAGTTGTTCCATTCAAGTTTTGGTTTAAAATTCACCATTTTCAAAATATTGTGAAAAACTAGTAAACTATAAATGTATCCATTGATCTGGGAAAATCTCAACTCATTTGTACTAGAGGTTTGGTATATATTGATAATTTTAGTTAACTCGTTCAATTTTATGGTTCAAGCTTCAATATAGTTAGAAAAAACAAAAAGAAAAAGAAAAAGAAAAAAATCATACATTTACTTCACACTAATAAGGGATTTATTTGCTCAATCGGACCAAAGGTTTGGAAGTATTAATAGTCTTGTCTTTCTTTGAAGTCCCAGTTGGTGTTAGGAAAAGGTTGGACTTCTATCGATCCAGATTCTTCTGGCAGAGCGATGAGCTAAAAAGAAAGTACAAACTCACCAAATGGGATATCATCTGTCGACCAAAAGACCAGGGGGCCTTGGCATTGAAAATCTTGAAGTCAAGAACAGATGTCTTCTCAGTAAGTGGCTGTATAAGTTATCAGTTGAGACTGATGCCACGTGGGCGTAGATTCTTCGTAGTAAGTATGTGCAGTCCAAAACTTTGTTCGAGGTGACAGTGAGACCGACGGACTCGCCGTTTTGGAAGGGGCTCATGAGAGTCAAAGCAGCCTTCTTTAATAGGACAAAGTTTAGACTCGGTAATGGCACTACCACGCCCTTCTGGGAGGATACCTGGCTTGGAGAGACGCCGCTGGCGCTTCAGTATCCGTCCCTGTATAGTATTATTCAACGACGTGATGCTTGTGTTGCAACAATACTGCAGTCCATCCCCCTTAATATCTTGTTGGCAACCAGTGGGAAGCGTTGCTCATTTGGTGAGTAGACTGATGGAGGTTCAGCTATCTCAGCAGCCTTATCAGTTGTACTGGAAGCTTACTAGGTCTGGAGAGTTCACAGTTAAATCGATGTATATCGATGTCATCAACTCTAGCGCCATTCCTAGTTCCGAATATGTTTGGAAAGTCAAAGTTTCTTTGAAAATTAAAGTGTTTATGTGGTTTGTACATAAACAAGTGATATTAACAAAGGATAACTTGGTAAAGCGCAAATGGACAGGATCTACTAGGTGTAGTTTTTGTGATCGGGATGAAACTATCAAGCACCTCTTTTTTGATTGCCCGTTGGCCAAAGTTTTGTGGCAGACGGTGCACATTGCCTTTAACATTACTCCTCTGAATTCTGTCAGTACGTTATTTGGAACGTGGCTTATTGGGATAGAGTCTGAAAGAGCTAGACACATTCGTGTAGGACTATGTGCTTTTTTGTGGGCAATTTGGAACTGCGGAAATGATTTGGTTTTTAACAGAACAACAAATATTCATTTTTTGCAGGTTTTATTCCGAGCCACTGCGCTGGTCCGTATGTGATCGTTACTCACTCCGACGGAGGCCAGGGAGTGTTTGGTTACTGGATCTATCCGGTGAGAGATGGTAGCACGGGATATCTTCAACCAGTTTGGATGGCGGTCATGTAATAGGATAGGCGATTAGTTGTCCTATTGTTCTTATGCGAGCCGGTTGTGGCCTCTTGGCATTTGTGTTTTTGGCGATGTGGCTCTGTGTGAGCTTGCCGTTACTTTTCTTTCAGACTGTAAGACCTTGTTTGAACCTATTTGCTTATTTATAAAGGTGGCCGTATGCATCGTTCTGATGCGGAGGCCGGGGAGTCCCCCCTTTTCGAAAAAAAAGAAAAATAAAAAAACCAGCTGATGTGGCCAGTTTTCTTTATCATTCGTGCACTTACATGTGGGATCCACTCGTCAAAAATCACATTAACATACCAAAATGTTGGATTAAACCTAACTGCAATGGACTACACGAATATGTGGTGTTCTATGCAACAAACCCGTAGAGTATGTGTTCTATGTGAGACTACAAATTGGCAAGAGTATTGAGCAGGAATATCAAGAGTGTTAGTTGTAGACAATGGCGGATCTAGTTGGGGTGCGGTGGGTGCCGTGGCACCCCCTAAAAATGCAAATATTTTTTATCTAGTACTCCCTCCGTCCCAAAATTCTTGTCTTACATTTGTCTAAATATGAATGTATCAAGTCACGTTTTAGTATTAGATACATCCGTATCTAGACAAATCTAAGACAAGAATTTTGAGACGGAGGAAGTACTAGTTTGTGTAATTTGATGTGTACTATGGGATTAAGATGCTAAACTGACATTATTTCATGGTTATACATGACATTTTTATTGTTAGTGTAAGGTTGACACCCCATGGGTCAAGTATTAGATCCGCCACTGGTTGTACAACAAGTCCCATTATGGGCTATTGTAATTCATGCATCTTTACAGCTTTGCACTAGTGTAATTTTCCAGCTGTACTTATAATGATTGCGAAGTGGAATTAGTGTAAAAGAATTGCGAAAAGGAATTACAGTAATTGGTAAGCAAACGTCATCATAGTCCCCATTTAGTATTTGCCTATGATTTTACGGATTGGCAAAAGACCCTCCTTTTGCAACCTTGATGCTTTAGTGTATGCTTGTAATCAACGTGTTGATAAGGTAATGAGTTGCTTCCTGAAATACCATGTTCTGATCATACAAATTTAACAACTTTGCCAAATGTTGTAGAAAATCATATATTTTATTCATCGCAAAAAAGGAATCACATATTTGATTGATTAGCACCAAACAATCATACAACAGAGTAATCATTGTAATATATTTATAGTTTACTTGCACATAAGCTGCGATAAACTTTGTTATGATCTTTGCCTTTGGTTATGGGAGCTTTTTCATGGACTTAGTCCTAGTGATGTTGCTGCAACTAGCATGCTCCTTGCACAACCTGGGGTATAACACACGAAAGATTTGCAACAGAGAAGTAGTCATGACAAAATTGCAAGTCAAAGCCTTATGATGGACAAATGGTTTCTTGATGGTGCCTCCGACATACGTATGCCATCGTTGCAATGCACGAACAATTATCTAGTACTAAATAAATATAATATAAAATATATTTCCGTGATGGATCTAATGATACTGTTTTGGTATTATGAATGTTACTATATTTTTTCTTATTAACTCGCTTAAACTTTGGAGACTTTAACTTAAGACAAACCTAATATTATGAGTGAATAGAAATGGGGAGAGTACTTGACATAGTTGGTTGGTTCCAATATTTATAGTCAGATATACAATAATGTTTAGCTTCCTTCATATGATATGGCGTTTGCACAAGTATCATATTCAAACTGATCCGCCTATTTGCATTTGCATGTGTCGCACCAATCAAAATCTACCATTTTAGTGTCAAACTTTGCTCATGGTTATCAATTCAAACATACCTTAGCTCAACTATATTTTAGATAGTGTTTTAGAGCGAATGAAGGCAGTGTCAGTGCACAATATGTAATGCCATTAAGTAGACGTTTAGATATAGTAGTCCCAGTGAACTTTATCTCAACGTTGTATCTAAAATAACCACATTTAAACTGTTTTGTGAGAGTAAAATTATGAGATGTTTTGGATTTGGTGCTAAGATCCACTCCATTTGGATAGGAATATAAGTCCGATATGGGAATTTAGGTTGTCAATTTAACTAGCAAAACATGTATAATATGCCAAAAATATATGTTTGTAACCTTCATTCAACAACAAATCTAAAAATATTATTTTTATGGCATATAATAATTATTTTGTTAAGCATATTGAAGACTTAAAACTCATGTCCGACTTAGGTTGGTCACAATGGGAGTATCATAGGTACTCCTAGTAGTATCACGCATGCCTTTCTGAGGTGTCACACGATTAAATGAGAAAAAAGTGTATTGAGTATCATGTTATGATATTGTACCATATTAAATGATGTACTAATGTTCGCTCCGTCTTTATTTACTCTACATATTAGCTTTGTCTCAAGTCAAACTTTATAAACTTTGACCAAGATAATACAAAAAGATTATTAACGTCCCCAATACCAAATCAATACTATTAGAATCGACATTGGATATATTTTCACATCATATATAATAAGTATTAGGAGTACCCTGTGTGCAAGTATGTTCATGGATTAGGATCCGCCATGCAGATTCACCGAACACATAAATCGTAGGGTTGAGGAGTCGAGTGGGGCTCGTAAATGTTGATAAATATAAGTCAGTTGAAAATTAAAAGGACAAAATTAGCATCTGCCAGCTATTGTTTTCTTCAGCCAAACCTATAGGATTGTTTGATAGACTTTTTAATTAAACAAAGAGTATTATACAACCAAGGAAAGCAAAAGAAAAGGACAATCTAAAAGTAAGTACCATGGGTACAACAACGTGAACTTCCGTAAAACACTACTTCGGTCAAATCAACTGATAAGAAATATGTTGAGACTAGTTTTTCCCATTTCCATTCAAAAAAAACATGTTTAGATTATTTTTCCATTTAATTTCTATTCCTGTGATCCCCATTATTTCGAGTCCGGTGCATATCGCTGTGATCAGCCATTGAAGTGTTGCAAGGATGGCACATTTATGCATTGAATCTCTTACCTCACAGCGCACGCATCATCTTCAGAGAATAACTTTCATCACAAAACTGACAAGGTAATTGGAGCATATACATGCACTCACATATACTGCAGATATTAGCATTTAACAATCGTGCGTTTATATCATGGACCACACACGCATGCTAAGTCTTCGGAATTCTTTGCAATTTTGTAGTAGCAAACTGATGCAACCACTGTGGAATCTTTCGGGCACCGGCAAAATTATAAATTCATTTCAAACCTTAAAAAACCATGGTTTGAGTAGTTCCAATGGCTACCAAGCAAGATTCAACCACCGCCAAGTACCACCATCTTACGCAAGCATACGTCGCATGGATGCCTTTGCGTGCATATATACAAACTCGCGGCCTCCAACTTGTGAGACATAAAATATTGAATGGCCAAACTGCAGGGTGCATGATATGATTGACCGTTTGGGCATCAGGAGATCCAGGGCATCAGGAAGATACTATCTTATCTGAACCACTTCTCTTATCTTACCTGTAAAACCACCACTCCTATACGTGTGACCCATGCTTGGCTAGTAAAGTAGGGATAGATCGGATCCCGGCTTGTTTCTGTTGGCCACTCACAGGCGCAGCCTAGAAGCACTCAACCATTTTTTGCAGCCTCGACGCGGAGCACTAAGCGTATGGTTTGGTACTCCTATCTCACTTATTGAGTAAAGATCACTTGCTTAATACTAGTGCAATATTTTTTTCAAGAATTTAGACCAATGGAAGGAGATCATGCCTTGAGATGGACCATAGTACAGGCAGTCAATTCCTTCAAATTATTAGACTAAATGAACTGTCAGCAACAGCCCTAGGATACCCTATCATCTATGTGGTGCTCTTCACAACCGGATACTAACTGCAATAGTATTAAAGCCAGTGGGCAGATAGTGGTCACCCCCACCCCTGGCGCCATAACCATAACCAGCCATAACTTAACAATGATCGTTTCAAAAAAAAAAACTTAACAATGGGCTTTATTTCGAACTCTCATGTACTCACTCTTTTTTCTTTACGGAAGGAGTAATTATTTCATGTCGTTAAAGTGCACTCTCTACACCTAATATTTTGTGCGTGTTTTCACACAAAAACAAGTTTCCTTGAAAGGTACTGCCTTGTGGTTCCTCTGCAAAAATTACCCTTCATTCCTCGACAACAACAGCAGCACACAATCCTGCAATGGACCACACCAGTCCTTTTGCAATGGAAATGGTAAAAATGGGTAACCTTCCATACATGCATATGAGCCCCTGGAAAGAAGAGTGCATCTGACCTGAGGCAGCATCATGTGAAAGGAAAAGGCAGTGCGTAATTGAGTGCAATCGAAGAAAGAAGAAGAATAAACGCATGCTTTTAGTAGAACACAGCTTTATATACACACACCAATACATGATAGTAGCACTAATTTATGTGATACCTTGCTATTTGGGGACACAAAGTTCGGCGAGAATCTATGGCGCAAGCATTGATGGAGATCATGAGCATGAAAGGATTCCAAATTTCCTGTTAGAGAGATCACAGATCGATGTAGAGAACATGCATGAATGGTCCTGGGTCCGTGTCATGTGAAGCTGCGTTGCTTGTGTTGGCCATGATGGAACTCATGTGAATGTCATATATCTTTTGGACAATGTATCATACAGAGCATATGACCCCGGCAACACTTTCTTTTCACTTTTTTTTTGCTAGGATCTTTTTTGGTGTGAACTAAAACCAGGTCAGCTATTTTCGAATGAAGGGAGTATGTAGTTTTTTTTTCTTTCATAAAGAGGATTACCTCGGCCTCTGCGTCACATAATGCACACAACCATATTGTCACCGAGTTCCTGACAGTGAAAAAAAAAAGACCACAACCACTCAAACTCAAGATTATGTAGCGCATCTACATAATTTACGAGTGGCTCATCCACAACCGGAGGGAGTATATACATACCAGCAGAAGGGGTAAATTCCACACATTTAATTACAAATATGTAAATACACAATTATTTAAATGTCACGCAACGAAAACATAAGACTACCAACACGACACGATCTGCGTAATAATTGGCAGGGGATACCCACGCCATTCTTTCCCCTCTAGCAAAGCCACTTGGGCAAAACTTTCTTCCCCTTGATCTCCGTTGGTGAGCCTGTGGACTCGCCTCCCCTCTGCTGGTCACTCTGACGGTCGGTGGCGTCGAGGGAAATGTTGATGTCTTGGCTCCGACTAGTAGATAGGTTAAGGTTTAATGCTCGCAAGGGAGCGGCTCAGACAAATGACGACGCTTCTTCTTCAATTTAATCTTTCAGGCTCCGTTCCTTGTCAAGTTCACCCGTTGGGATGCATTAGACGGAGTTTCGGCTTTATTCCTGCCAGCTCCTTGGGGCGGTGAGGTTAGATTTTTTTATTTTTTTTGTCGTGGTACGAGACGATGAGATTTGATGCCAGCTTATTCAGATTAATTCAAGGGTTCAACGGCGACGACCGCAGCGTTGGGGCGCTGATCCCTATGAACATGTGCACGAAGGCTTACTGACTATCGGCAAGATCAGACCGGCTCCGATATAAGAGCGGGACAATGACTCATCGGCGGCTCGTTCTATCGTTCACCATGTGTGAAGTTCGTGTAAAATTATCGCTCCAGCAAGCCATTTGGGAAAGGAGACTTGTGACCTTGTGCAATCTACTCCGTACAATCGATCACACAGGACGATTAGTAAGAGATGATCACACAAGCCAGCTACGTACAAAGTTCACACAACGGTACTTAGTAGGAGATGATGACGCATAAACACGATCTCGGAAAAGTATTGTGACCGTTGTCGTACAGTGGGGGAGAGTGGACCATGATCCATGACCACATTCTAGCAACTTGATACGGGGCCATAAACAACGTATAACCAATGCTCATAATTAGATCACATACGTACCGTACGTACGCTGGCACAGGAAATTCTGGGCAGAGCCCAATAATGAGTTTGCTTAATTGCCCGAGCATCTTCCCCGCTGGCGATTCCAATCGCAGGCCGCTTTACGCATGCGTTGGTTTGTTCCGCCCCAGTTTCGGTTTAAATCTGGGCGGTTTTGCGATTAGGCGGAAAGCGTAGCATCACGATGAGCCTTGGATTCCACGGGAGGCCTGCAGACAGCGGCTGCTTGGAGGAGCTGGACGGCACGTGCGACTGGGCTGAGTTGAGCGGCATGCGGGGAGATGGGGGCCTTGACTTCGGCCGTAGCGCCCCCTTTTCCCACCTACGAAAGCAAAGGTTGTGTACTGCCAGCATTTCTTAGGCGACGCCCGTGCACCGTGGGGAAATGTTGTATTCGTTTTTCTCCTTTTAAGAGAAGTCTGAAATGACCTTGAACTCGTACTGTTAGTCTGAATCAAACCTTAACCTTAGAATCTTTGGACATGCCAATTTTCCGTAGTCCAATTGCATGTATGAACTCATGCATAGGGCCGCTTTGGAGATAGTGTTGGAGGACGATGCTCCTGGTTCATAGAACATGACAATTTTCCCTAGTCCAATGTCATATATGAACCATACATCGCATGATATTGTATGGATTTAACAATTTACTAGTGAGAGATTATGGACGCGAAAAATTAAGGGTTGACCGGACGTTCTTCGCGAACGCATCCACGAACGTTTAGGGGCTCACTTTTGCTAGGTGTAGTTGCTCTAACGGACATATCGATGTAGGCGCTATCATTCCAGGCCTGCCATCCTGTGCAAACAATGGGCGAGAAGATCATGGCACGCCCTTTTTCAAGTAGGGGGGAGCATATGCTTCTACCATCTTGGCTCGGCAGGCCAGGACACCCTCATCTTTTGTGCTTCCTCTTTTTGTGTGGGGATCGAAAGGATAAGCGTGATGCGCGCATGCATGGACGTGGTGCGAGCGAGATGGAATACATGTGTATGTGTTATGTAGAAGGAAAAGGATCGGGTCACATGAATCGTAAGGCAAGGGAGTGTGATGGCTGCACTGCCCTTTCTGGACAGCTTCAAGCGGGATCTAAAATGGATGCACGCTTTGAGTGCTGCAACAGAGGAGGAAGAGGACTAGCCCGACGCTATGAAAAAAAGCTTCAGGCCTAACTGCCCAATTGAGCCATGGGAGAAGGATAAAGCGGGAGCTATATCTCACTTATATCGAAATGTACGTGGGCGCCCTATGTGCGCAAGATGCAAGGAACTCTCGCGTGAAGGCAAGCGCAAGATGGGCCAGACCGGGCGTGCGGGAGGCCACTACCTTTTTTTCATGTTTTTGTTTCCTTTTTTGCTTTCCTTTTTTACCTTTCTTTATTCTAAATAAATATATTACAAAATAACTTCACAATAAAACATTTTAAAATATGTTAACCAAGCGCCTGAAAAATGTTAAATGCTAAACATTTTACCATGTATTCAAAAATGGTAATATTGTGTTTGAAAAAAACCCGGGCATTTGATAAAAAAAATGCTAATGTGTACAAAAAAATGTTGACCATGTATTAAAAAATGTTTAATATTATATTTAAAAAGTGTTAAACATGTACTACAAAAATGTGTTAGATATATAACAAAAAGATGTAATGTGTATGAGAAAAAGTAGACACAAAAAATATATGTTCTATAAAGTATTAATCATGTATTTCAAAAAAATTAATTGTGTATAGAAAAGATAATAGTGATGTATAAAAATGTTGAATGTGCACTAAAGCACAGTTAATATGTGTTAAACAAAAAATCAATGAGAATCAACCAAAACAAAGGGTAACGAAGAAACCCAATAAAACAAAAAGAGAAAAGGAAAATAAAACAAAACAAAGAAATTGAAAAATCAAAGAACCAATGCAAAAAGAATGGAAACCATGAAACTGAGAAAGAAACAAAGAGAAATGAAGAAAAATGATGAAATTGGAGAAAGGGACAACAAAATCGAAGAAAAACGGAGAAAAGGAAAGAAAATAAAAAGTAAAAAACAGTGAAACCGAGGGGAAAAAGATGGAAAACAAAGATAAAAGATAAAACCATTGAAAAAATAGAAAGAAACGAAGAAAAACAGTTAAGAAACAAATAGAAACTGAGAAACTAGTGAGGAAACACAGTAAAACAAGAAAACCTAGTGAAACCAGCGAACGAAGCAAATGAAAAAGGAACAAAAAATGGACCGCCAATAGCTACATCGCACGAGAAAAAGCTTCGGCGAGACAGAAGGAACACTGCATGAAGCAGGATATAGCTTTTGCGGATATACACTCCCCTTGCTCGCAGCCTCTCCCAGTCTCTACAATTATGGGCCGGAGCAGTACTGTAGCATGGTTTTCGGCTGTTTTGCATTGTCTTCATGTTTTTCGTTGTTTTTTTACCTTTGATTTTCTTTGTTATCTTGTAAATTTTTCTTCAATTTTTTCTTTTTGGTCTTTTCTATGATTTCTCTGTTTTTTCTTCTTTTCTTTGCTATTTTTCTACCATTTTTCTTTTCTGTCTTACTCCCTCCATTCACTTTTGTAAGTCATTTCAGACAACTCAAAACAGGTTGTTTTGCACATTGTGTGAAATATCTTCAAGGTCTTATAAAAGTGAACAGAGGGAGTACCTTTTTCTTCCGTTTCGGATTTCTTTTTTTCTTTGTCGCCTTTCTTTCGTCTATTAACACAAGTCCTCATTTTTCGTGTACATCTAATATATTTTTATACACATTCAATATTTTTTAAATACATGATTAACAATTTTTGAACTATATGTTTGATGTCTATTTTATTTTTTATACGCATTATATATTTATGTTATACCTATAGAAGTTTTTTGATATATGTTTAAATATTTTATAATACATGATGTCTTTAATATATATATGTTTGGATGTCTACTATTTTCATACAGAATGTGCATTTTCATATACAATAGTAATATATTTTTAACAATGTTAAACATTTTATAATATGTGACTAACATTTTGTCATACATATTGTTCAACTCGCTTATGCATCAGGACATTTTTTATACACGTTCAATATCTTTCAGATTCATGACTAATATTTTCTATAAGTATATATTTTAGTGTCTACTTTTCTGCATACACCATGTACATTTTTGTATAATCAGAAAAATTATTTGTACACGGTTAATCATTTTTTTAATGTTTGGAGATCTATTTTTTATACACGTATATTTTTCCTATACATCAGAAACATTTTTTTATACACATTTAACATTTTCTAAATGTATGATTAACATTTATTTAAAAATTGTGTGTGTGTGTGTGATAGGACAAATTTTTGCTACTACCGGGTGTAGTTACTCCCACTTTTGTTTCGTACGTTCTAGGTAGTATCTATCATATCACAGAGTATGTACATGTAGTATGTAGTATATAAGAATGTTTGGGTAATATATATACTACGTTTTTGGTAGTATGTACCATATTTTGTGCATACTCCATTTCGTGTACAAATATGTACGTATTTCACAAATATAATAAAACTATGATGTCACTTGCAATTTTTTCATATAACTCACTTTGGAGTATTTTAGATATACTATATGAACATACTAAAAATAATAAAGTAGAATATATGAGAAGTGGGTGTAACTACACCCGGTAGTAGGATGCATTTTCCCTATATATACAAAATGAAAAAATAAAGCAGAAATAAGGCACACTTAAGGCTTGTGGATCTCCACCCTGTTCGGCCGGGCTATTGTAGCCCTCTTCAATCGAGAAATAAATCACGCCAAAAGATGAGGATCATGGTTTATACAAAATTTAAAACCAGAACCACGATGCAGAAAATGTTGGTTCCTATTTAGCGATTAGAGCGTTGTTTCTTACTATTTTTCTCAATTGAGGTACACTCCCTCTGTCCTAGGCTCAGCTTATTTAACTTCTTTTCTCGTCTTGTTCGCATCCCGCATCAACTATATGCAGCCCCCACGCGAGTTTAGTGAGGTGGTGCTTATTTGTGAACTTTCAAAAGTTAATGAACATTTATCAAATCCGTGAATATTTTTCAAATCCATAAAAAAATTTAATTAACCCATTGTTTTGAATTCACGAACTTTATTAAAATCCGGTATGTTTTACAAATTTGGGAACTTTTCCAAAATTCGTGAACTATTCTTGAATTCAAGAACTTTTTCCCAATTTGCAAAGTTTCTTAGAATTCATGATTTTTTAGGACTCGTGTTTTTTTTGAATCCTTGAATTTTATTTAAATTCATTAAAAAATTGAAGCATGATCTTTTTTCAAATTTTTGGGAATTCTTGACATTTTTTCAAATTTGAGAACATTTTTCAAATTCTCTAACTTTTTTCCCAAAGAAGTGAAATTTTCTTTAATCCGTGAAGTACAAATTTTTAAATACATAAAAAAACAAGGAGCAATGGCCGAACAAATCGGGTGAGGAGGTCTAGGCATGCAGTCAGTGAGCGAGCCGTGGCGAGAGCTAATGGGCCGGCCCAGGCGAGACACACGCCTATGCTGGTGCTGCAATGAATGACTGAAGCGCCAATTAGAAGCTCCCAAGAAAAATCACCTGTCATGCTTTTCGCTAGAGCTCGTTGTGAAACGTTTGCTGGTTCCTTTTTTAAGAATTTCAATCCAAGTCATTTTTGCCTTCTTGGATAAGTTTCTTGTCAAAATCATGGTTACGCCTTGCAGAGGCCACTCTACACCTTTCTCAGGGGCTGCCAAGTGGTGCATCGCATGTAACTTGGAGTTTCTCCTTTTTTTGTAGATTTATTTATTCAAACCATTTTATCTTTTGAACAATGCGTCCAAATCCCAAACCATTTTTATCATTGGATTTCTTGCATCGAGATCTTCAAACCATGTTAATAGGTTTTGACCAATTATTTTTTCACAGAAAAAACAAAAACCGGAAAAATCAGAAGCCAAAAATAACCAAGACCGAAAAAATGGAAGAAGAAAACAAAGAATGAAAGCACGGTTGCGGTTTTTCACGTTTTTCCCTTTCTGCGAAGCATAGTCACGAAAGGAAATCTGTGCTTACGGTGGAAGCATAATTTTTTCTTATCCTTTTTAGAAGCACAATTTTATTTATCGACATGCAGTTGTGCTCCTCGTGGAATCAAACCTGTGCTTCTCCACATATTTTTCCCTTTTTGAGAATCACAACTGTATTCCGCAAAAAAAGTGACCCTTGTGTGAGCCCCCTCAAAGATCATATTCGGTCTCGCACTAAGCGATAGATAGTCGCGCCCGAAGGATGAGGATCGTTGTTTATACAAAAATTAAAAACAAAACCACGCTACGGAAAATGTTGGTTCCTATTTAGTGCTTAGAGCGTTGTTTCTTACTATTTTTCACAATTGGCATACAGCCCCTCTGTCATGGGCTTTGCTCATTCAACTTCTTTTCTCTTTTTGTTCGCATCGTGCGTCAACTGTATGCAGCGTCCACGCGAGTTTAGCCACGTGATGCTTTTTGTGAACTTTCAAAAATGAATGAACATTTATGAAATCTGTGCATATTTTTCAAATTCATGAACATTTTTAATTAACCCATTTTTACTCGGATTCACGAACCTTTTCAAATCCCGTAAGTTTTTTCAAATTTAGGAACTTTCCCAAATTCGTGAACTTTTTTTTGAGTTCATGAACTTTTTCCAAATTTTGCAAACTTTCTTTGAATTCATGATTTATTTAGGACTCGTGACTTTTTGTATTCTTGAAGTTTCATTAAATTCATTAAAAAATCAAATCATAATCTTTTTCTAATTCATAATATTTTTAGGAATTCCTGAGCTTTTTTCAAATTCAAGAACTATTTTCAAATTCACCAAAAAAATTTCCCAAATTTGTGGAATTTTCTTCAAATCTGTGAACATTTTTAATAAGTACTTCCTCCATTCCTGAATATAAGAACTTTTAGAGATTCCAATATGGCCTACATACGGAGCAAAATGAGTGGATCTGTCTATATACATCCATATGTAGTCCGTATTGAAATTTCTAAACGAGCTTATATTTCGAAACGAAAGGAGTACACATTTTTAAATTCATAAAAAAATGGGGAGCCATTTTTCTTCTAAACCATTTGCTACTAGTTCCTTATTAACCAATATCTGCTGGCTTACCTGAAGAGCAACGGGTGAACAAATCAGGCGAGGAGGTCCTGGCATGAAGGCAGCAAGCGAGTAGTGGCGAGAGCTAATGGGCCAGCCCAACCGAGACATGCGCATGTGCCGGTGCTTCAGTCAGTGATTGGAGCGCCAATTAGAAGCTCTCGTGATAAATCACCCGTCGTGCTTTTTGCTAGAGCTTGTTGTGAAACTTTGTTGGTTCCCTTTTTAAGAATTCTGATCCAAGTCATTTTGCCTTCTTGGACAAGTTATTTGTCAAAATCATTGGTTAAGTGTTATAAGAGGCAACAATCAGACATAGAGCAATTGATCACAAAAGAGAAATATCCCACACACAGAGGCAACGAGACACTTGAGACTTCTAATCCTCAGTTTATATTCCCTTTGGTTGATTTGTAATATGATACTTAAGATCTGGATGTGTGGCGGGATAGCTGTTGTTGTGTTTTGGGTCTGCCTTATCTACAGCTGAAAGTGCGTTATATCGACTAGAGGGGGGGGTGAATAGGCGATTTTTATGAATTCTTCACTGAGGAATTTGCTGGTGAGGATATTTCTTAGCGAAGAACTACTTGCAGCGTAATAAGTACTCAGAAGTAAACATAACAGGATACAAACATAGTCATCATGATGAAATGGAGACTAGCACAGTCTACGTAAAGCGTAAACACAGGATAACAAGATGAAGACAAACAAACGGAGAAATTGAACGAGGAATTTGTGAAAGTCTTCATCAAAGTCTTCAAGCACGATATGAACAACATTCAACACAAGAATGAGGAAATGGAAGGGTTGAGGAAATAGAACCGATTAGTTGGTTAAGACAATGATTTGGTAAACTAGTTCCAATCTGCTGCCCTCGGTTATACGTCTGTTGGAGCGATCGAGTATTTAAACTCGAGGACACGCAGTCCGAACACCCACCATCGAGCCGCAACTCAGACACCCAGTCCTCACCAGATTCTCCTTGAACTAAGACCACGAGGTCTCGCCCAATCACTCGTGGTAAGTCTTCAGTGACTTCCAAACCTTCACAGACTTGGTCACTCGGCGATCCACAATTCCTCTTGATGTTCTAGACCTTGACGCCTAACCGTCTGGAAGAAGCACGCCTTCAAAGGTAATAAGCGCCGGATCCACGCTGGATCAATTTCTTCTGATGCTCAATCACTTTGGGTTTGTGGGGTTTGGTTTTGGATTTTCCTCACTTGATGATTTTTGCTCAAAGTCCCTGAGGATGGGTTGCTCTCAAATGACAAGTGTCAAGTTCTCTCGAGCAGCCAACCAACTAGTGGTTGTAGGGGCGGCTATTTATAGCCTAGGGAGCAGCCCAAATGATAAGACAAAATGCCCTTCAATGAAATGACCGTTAGGTGGATAAGATATTTTGGGACAGCCGGCCAAGAAGATAAAGAACGGTCGGAAATTTGACTCTCAAATTCCTCGTATTATCATGTTCCTCATCAGGTAGGCAATTCAGACCTGGCGAATTCCTAACTCCTCGATCGAGAAAGAAGTCATCAAGGACTAGAAGAACTGCGTCTCTCACATCAAGAACTTGGTTGAACTGCACGAGATTTCCAATGGTTTCACTCAAGGATTGGTAGGTGTAGGATTTTGAGTTGAGCATCACATGGAAAATTTTCCTTAGTATTTCCTCGACCCCTTTAACAAGACGGTGTTTCCTATGACTCAAGAAAGAGAAAATGAAACTACGAAAACAAAAGTCTTCACGCTTCATGTTCCTCAAGTGAATACCAAGTCTTCAAGGTCACACCAAATTCTTCACTTTCAAAGTCTTCGTAAAGTCTTCGAATATCAAAGTCTTCAACAAAGAACTTCATTTTAGGGTCGACTTTCTCTCAAATATCAAACTCCTCATAGACTTATAGACCTGTGTACACTCACAAACGCATCAGTCACTTAACCTATAAGTTTTCAATACACCAAAATCACTAAGGGGCACTAGATGCACTTACAATCTCCCCCTTTTTGGTGATTGATGACAACATAGGTTAAGAGGGATAAATATATGAAGTGTAAATACTGATATTGAGGAATTTTGTGACGCCCGGATAGTTACGCTACAGTAATCCTCCACTAATGATGCCACGTCACCTCGATTACTATGGTTAATCTCGCATTAGTTCGAAACCGATTTGATTTCAATTTAAAATCAGGCATGACAACAAAAGTTTTCAAAAATTAAAAACTAAAATGTTTGGGTTGTATCAAATAAATCGTAAGTAATTATGGTGGAGAAACCAAACTTTGATAAAATGTTTAAAGGCTCTAAAACAATTAAAACAGTAGTGAAAACAATTAAACAAATGCCTATTGAATTTATAAAATGCTAAAACTACTTTATTATGGGTTAATAATTAATCTCACAAGAGTTTGTTGATAAATACAAATTTAGGCACTAGTGGTAATTTTTATAAAACTAAAGATCAATGAAACTACAAATAAAAATAAAAGGAAAGAAAATATAAAAACAGAAAACAAAACTAACAAAGAACAAAAAAAGGAAAAAGAGAGAAACCCACGGCTTCGCCCACCGACCACAGCCCAACTGGCCACCACCAGCCCCGCCGCCCACCCCACACCCCACTCCCTTAAACCCCACTCCCCTCGGTCCAACCCACCGCCACCGACACTTCAAAATATCTCACCTCCCTCTCTCCCCGATTGATCGGGATCGAGAGGAGGAGGCCACCGACGCCATCGCCCACCGCCGCCAGAGCACGCGCCGCCGCGGACTTCCCACCGCCTGCCTCCTCGACGCCGCTGTCTCCGCCTCCTCCTCAACCCCCACCGCCTGCGTTCCTCGCAAACTCCCCGTGAGCCTCGACCTCCTCCTCCCTTCCTCGCCGCCGCCGGCACACCAACCATGATCGCGCCGCTACTTCGCTTGTCCAGTCGTGTCCGCGCCATCGCGGCGCTTCAGACTGGCGCGCCGCCAGCGCCGCTGCCGCCGCTTCGCCTCGCCGCCGCAGCGATGGCGCGCCCTCCACATCGCCTCCTCTGCTGCGCTGCGCGCTGCTCGCACACCACCACCATCAGCTGGCTTGTCGCGGTGGCCTTTGCCTCGGCGTCGCCCCGCCACCGCCGCCCTCGCTGGTCGGCCACACTGCCGCCGCCAGGACTTCGCTGCCCTTTGCGCTGCTCTCTCCCTGCTTGTCCTGTTCATCGCGCCATGACCTCCGTGGCCGCCCGAGTTCTGCTCCCTCGCGCCGCTTCCACTCCTCCGCGCCTCGCCGCACCCACTTGTGCCCACCACGCGTGCCGCCTCCCGCCACAAGAATCGCTATCGCACCGCTCCGCCGCCAAGCGCCACTCCGGTCGGCCGTGCCTCGCCGGCGCCGAATGTCGAGTCAAGACCTCGCGTCTGCCTCGCCAAAGGCCTGGCCGGGCTAACGCCACGCCAAGACTCAAGACTCAGACCGCCAGTGCCCGCTAAGGCCTCTGGGGCCTATGACAGAGGGCCCCACGCCTGTAACGTTTTTAGAAGAAAATAAAATTAAAAAATAAATTTAATTAATTAATTAATTAACTAAATTAATTAAGTTAATTAATCCTAGTTAATTAATCTAATTAACCTGTTAAGTTAATTAAACAATAATTAGTTTAACTAAACCTACTTAACCTATCAGAGAATGACAGTGGGTCCCATTGGGCCCACATGTCACCGACCACCAATGCCTTTGTCGATCGCCGACGCCATGTCGATGTCATGTCGACGGCGTGCATCGCTCGGATAATGTTAGTTTAATTTAATTAAATAAATTCTAAAATGATTTAAAACTTTAGAAAATCATATAAAATAAACCGTAGCTCGATGAAAATACTTTCTACATGAAAGTTGCTCGAACGACGAGACGAATCCGGATACGCAGCCTGCTCGTCCGCCACACACCCCTAGCATACCGAACACGCAACTTTCCTCCGGTTCACCGGTCCAAAACGCTAAACACCGGGATACTTTCCTGATGTTTCCTTCACCGGTATCACCTATCCCTACGTTAGGTCACCTCTAGCACAACGACACCGCTTCTTGCTTTTTGTTACATTTGATTGCTCATTATTTATTGTGTTCCTCCGCTACTTCTTTTCCTAGACCACGAGACCGATGCTGGTACCCTCGTGATCGACTACATCGACGACCTCTCCTTCTTGCCGAGCAACCAGCAAGCCCCTTGATCACCAGATATCGCCTATTCTTCTCTATACTGCTTGCATTAGAGTAGTGTAGCATGTTACTGTTTGATTACTCCTATTCTGTTGCATAGCCTGTCATTGTTGCTACAATCATTGATACCTTACCCGCAATCCTAAATGCTTAGTATAGGATGCTAGTTTATCATCATTGGCCCTACATTCTTGTCAGTCTGCCTTGCTATACTATTGGGCCGTGATCACTCGGGAGGTGATCACGGGTATATACTATACATACATACATACTATACAGATGGTGACTAAAGTCGGGTCACCGAGGAGTACCCGCAAGTGATTCTCGATGAGGGGGCCGAAAGGACAGTGGCTCCATCCCTAGAGAGGTGGGCCCGGGTTCCCGACGGCCCCGATCACATTTTGTGGCGGAGCGACAGGCAGGTTGAGACCACCTAGGAGGCGGTGGGCTGGCCTGCTCGGCGCTCATGGATACTTAACACGCTTAACGAGATCTTGGTATTTGATCCGAGTCCGCCATTTGGTCTATACGCACTAACCATCTACGTGGGAGTAGTTATGGGTGTCCCGACGTCGTGGTATCACCGGCCTTCTTGACGTCACGACGAGCGCGGCGCCGGGATTGGATGCGTTAACGCAACTTCCTTTGTAATGGAGGTTGCTAGGTCTGCTGGCCGCCCTCGCAATGTGCGTGTGTGCTCAGGGCGATGGGCCCGCACTGCTGCGCTTAGGTTTAGACCGCGAGCTGACCTCTCTGTTGTGCCTAGGTGGGGCTGCGACGTGTTGATCTTCCGAGGCCGGCATGACCCAGAAAGTGTGTCCGCCAAATGGGATCAAGCGTGTTGGGTTATGTGGTGCACCTCAGGGAAGTTAATCTATTCAATAGCCGTGATCTTCGATAACAGACGACTTGGAGTTGTACCTTGACCTTATGACAACTAGAACCGGATACTTAATAAAACACACCCTTCCAAGTTCCACAGACAACCCGGTGATCGCTTCCACGGGCGACGAGGGAGGATCGCCGGTAGGATTATGCTATGCGATGCTACTTGGAGATGCTACTTGGCGATGCTACTTGGAGGACTTCAATCTACTCTTTCTACATGTCGCTGACGGAGGCTGCTGTGCGTAGTCTTCGACGTGATTAGCTATCCCCTTTTATTCTCGCATTCTGCAGCTCACCCACCGATATGGCCCTTTACACATATACCCATGCATATGTAGTGTAGCTCCTTGCTTGCAGTACTTTGGATGAGTACTCACGGTTGCTTTCTCCCCTTTTCCCCTTTCCTTTCTTTTCGGTTGTCGCAACCAGATGTTGGAGCCCAGAGCGACGCCACCACCGATTTACGACTACTACACTGGAGGTGCCTACTACTACGCAAGTGTGTCACCGACGACGACTGTGAGTAGTTTAGGAGGGTCTCAGCAGAGGCCTGCGCTTCTTCGATCCAGATCCCAGCTTTGTGCTAGCCTTCTTAAGGCAAACTTGTTTAACTTATGTCTCAGACTCAGATATTGTTGCTTCCACGACTCGCCTATGATCGAGCACTTGTATTCGAGCCCTCGAGGCCCCGGCTTGTATTATGATGCTTGTATGACTTATTTTACATTTAGAGTTGTGTTGTGATATCTTCCGTGAGTCCTCGATCTTGATCGTACACGCTTTGCGTGCATGATTAGTGTACGATTAAATCGGGGCGCCAAGTTGGTATCGAGCCGATCGCTCAGAGGAATCCCTTTCCAACTCCTTGGCCGAAACTGAGTCGAGTCATTGCAAAACCTTTACTAACATGGCTGTGTGGCCTATAGGCCCACGTCGCCATTTGGGTGGTATTAGGATCTTTTATTCCTTGATCTTTACTCGGGACTCGAGCTCTCTTCTATTCAAAGTTAAATGATTTTGCTAAAACAAAACTAACTTTAGGTTCTCGCAAGTACTTTCTCCGGAGAGCCCCTTGTTACCGATGATCGTCACGCACTGTAAGAAGAAGATACTCTCGATATTCTCTCGAGACCTTGTGCCTGTCGCGTTTGCAATTCCCTACCACCGAAACATCCTTATGGATAACTACTTACACTTGCCATTCATACGATCATCCCCCATTGATCTTGTTAGTACAAGATACCCCGAAGTTTTCTCTATTATTCCGAGAATACTTTGTGCCTACTGCCTAGCAGTTCCTTGCCACCGAAATACCCCTATGATTAATTTCTCGCCCTTATTGAGTATCCGTTCAACCCCACTTGTTCATGTGTTTCACATTGGTCTTCGAAATACTATTCAATCCTCCGAAAATCCTTAGCAGCTTTATTGCTTTGCAAATACTTGTCTACTAGCATTATGGATGCTTCCCATATATCCGCAATATACACTAGTATCTTTTGACACCGCTATCTTGATCCTATTGATTCAACCTGTGCGCGAATGCACGTAATCATCTATCAACCCTTCTAAATTATCTTTCCGGCTCGTACATCATTTTTGAACATGAGCTGGTTCTCGACTCAAACTATTTATCGCCAATTGTGCCTCCGTTTATCCAACTTATTCATCCTTGATCGTGAGCGATCGCTTCGATCCTTTGTTTTGGAAATCATAATTCCTTTGTTCTCTAAGCATCGAATTATTCCGATGTTCTATAATATGATGCCCATGCATTCTTTCTAGAATACCGATACTCACCTCAACTCCGTTGTGGATCACCCGATCCATTGTTGGATTGCTATCCGATAGTGTCCTTTATATTCAATCACCTTGTGAGTTCTTCCCCTGATACATAGTGCCTTTGGTAAATTGTATCATCTGCTTGGCCAACCATGCTCTGCTTTCGAGCTGGTCGTAATTACTATTGAAGATTGTGGTATATGTTTCACGACACTCGACGGGTTGAACCTATTCCTTCTCTAAAACCATGTGAACCCGAAGTTTTCACGAGTCATATTCTCCGGTGATTTACGGATAAAATTTCAACATTACAACTCCATCGAAAATGAGGAGTGAATGATAGGTTATGCATTGAAGAAGTGGAGTCGACCTTGAACTTTGTGTTCATGCCCATGGACACGATGTAGATCTTGTCATGTAAGCTTCTCAGAACAATAATTATCCCTTGATATAATTTCATCTTATATCCGGATTTGGTCTTTGCAATCGTGGTTTCGACCATATTGTTCTTCCTTGATCCAATTTCTTGGACAAGTTCAAGCACTGCCTTCATGGATCAATACCCCACCCAACCTCTACTTTGATCCGCCTTCGAGTATTACCCCGGTATCTCGAGATTGTCACGAATCGCATAACTTCTTATGAGTTCTCCATCAAGTACTACATTCTCATTGATTCCAATTTTTCACGTGCTTCGAAGTTATTAAACACTCAAGGACATCGATAATCGAATCGAGTCCGCATCGCGATTAAACAACTCTTAGTAATCTTCTTTGCTTACGAGTTTGTACTCGATCACGCTATCCCTAGCCTAATCGGCTATATCATTACCATGCTAAATTTTAACTGTATACCTGGTCCTTCCTTCCGAGCACAAGTTTCGACGATGAGCTAAGCTTATGTCGATTTTCCTCGTCATATCATTTCGCCTTGAACAACAAACTTGATTTCGAGTTTGTGTCGCACTCCATGATTCCAATAACCTTCCGCTTCATCATTCCTTTGACTTGATGTCATCACGATCGATTACATCCTCATGAAATCTCTCGACAAATGTGTCGTGATCATCATCAACCTTATGAGCTCTTCCAGATATCAATTGAGCCCATGATGAGAAATACCATCCTTGCCCCGATGTTTTGAGATATCTTTTACCACTTTATGGCCTTCCGCTCAACACAAACTTGTTCGTGTTTTGTGTTATACCTTGAGGTCCCTACTATATCCAGCATTTGTTCTTCTTTACCTTGGAGTATTACCATCTTTTAACTGCTCCGCCTCTTAAGGAATTCTTGGTATTGTGATGCTTCTCACCATCACCATTCTCTCTTGGTCCCCGTGTTGCTTCCAACAAGTGAACGGTGTTGTTTGGATTCTAAACTTCTAGCAACCCTATTGCTTTGAAGTTAATGGTCGACATTTCATTCCTAGACCATTGGTTATCGAATCACCATTCTAACATTGATCCTGCTACCTAAGCCCATATTTCGGATGAACCTTTCAACCAATGATTCATTGTGTATGTTTCCCTCGAGCATACATCATTATATCATTTGTTCTGTTAAATGTTATCTCCTTGTTCACATGATTGTGGTAATCTATCTTTTTGGGAATCTCAATGAATTGTCGCTGAGTCCATCAGCCACCCCTCACTCTCTCTTTGGTTTAAAGATGAACTCTTGTTTCAGGACTCGCTTCCATAGTTCATTTCCCGAGAATCTTACAATGTCATCTCGTCAAATTGTGTCGCACCTTTTCTTCTCAGGCATCCAAAGTTTGAGGTATCATGACACCAACCGGATCTGAATCTCGGTCAGATATGATGGTTGGGACAACTTTACAGGAGTTATGATGTTGGTCCTTTGATGATCCGGTAATATGATGTTATGCCTAGCACCCCCCCCCAGCTGGAGGACCTATCATTATAATTTCTTTTGCAAGGATAACCATTCTTCCCGGAGGAAATCAGAAACTTATTTTATAAGTTGCTCCTGATGGATCATTTGTGTATCCAAAGTCCGCCCTTGATTGAAACACCATGCATTGCTATCTCAAGCATGTTCGTGGTACTCCGCTTTTCAACAAGGACAATTGAAGCCCAATGCTAAATATTTCCTGCTCAATTATCCAAACACCGCTGTATGGATAATGTCGTGAAAATTTCTCTCCTCACCTAGAGGCTTTTCTACCTTATATCCCGTCAAGGATATCATTCTCTACTTGTCCTTGGTAAGGATATACCCTTGAAATATGTGTTTAGACACATTTTCCTTTCCATTGTTCTGCTTAAACCTCGATAATCACTTTTCCTTTACATTGGTTTGTTTGACCTCTCTTGTGATCTATATAATCTAAGCAAGAATGATTCATCGCTATGTAAACACCTCGGTGCGCAATTCCACAAGAAACCCTGTTACTATTGTTGATGACATTTCAAATACCCCGATGAACGGAACCTTGCCTATTGGTTTGCCTCATTCAACGAAAGGTGAAAATGGTTCTCTTCGTCCCTCGCCCTTGGTATCGATGTTGTTGCCGACATAACCGATAGGCTACCCTCGACACGCCTTACTATCGTGATCGTGCAAGATGTCGGCCCCTTCCTACTTTGAACCACATGGTGGGCCCATAATCCACAGCCCCACAGATCGAAACCCGACTCTCCCGCACCCCTATTCCCAAGGTTGTTCTCGCGTGTGGCCTCGTATGTAATTCACGAGCCATCTTCCGAGGGATCATCATATCGATTACGGACACAATACTTATTCCTGATTGCTTTGAACCCCTTTCACCTTCTCGATTAGGCATCGAACACTTGCCTATCCGCTTGAAAATTCTCGTGGTACCTCCTTACTTTGCTCTCGATATTTTCTTAAGATTCAATTCGAGAGTAACTTCCGCCACCTTCCTCGATGTTATCGACGGATAGTCAACCTTGTAGAGGTCCACCTTTTGAAGCCACCCTTATCCTTTCCTTAAGTACGATGAAGATCCCCAAGTAAGGACGACAACTTCATCATGGTGACTTAAAGCAGAGAAATGAAGACATCAATGAAAGGGATCAACCTCTTCGAAAGATCAACCAAAGATGAGTAGATCCGTTAGACTTCATAACCAGAACTTCCCCCCCTTACACCCCTCTTAAATCTCGAGACGAGATTTCTTGTAGTGGAGGAGAACTGTGACGCCCGGATAGTTACGCTACAGTAATCCTCCACTAATGATGCCACGTCACCTCGATTACTATGGTTAATCTCGCATTAGTTCGAAACCGATTTGATTTCAATTTAAAATCAGGCATGACAACAAAAGTTTTCAAAAATTAAAAACTAAAATGTTTGGGTTGTATCAAATAAATCGTAAGTAATTATGGTGGAGAAACCAAACTTTGATAAAATGTTTAAAGGCTCTAAAACAATTAAAACAAGAGTGAAAACAATTAAACAAATGCCTATTGAATTTATAAAATGCTAAAACTATTTTATTATGGGTTAATAATTAATCTCACAAGAGTTTGTTGATAAATACAAATTTAGGCACTAGTGGTAATTTTTATAAAACTAAAGATCAATGAAACTACAAATAAAAATAAAAGGAAAGAAAATATAAAAACAGAAAAACAAAACTAACAAAGAACAAAAAGGAAAAGAGAGAAACCCCTCGGCTTCGCCCACCGACCACAGCCCAACTGGCCACCACCAGTTCCCCGCCGCCCACCCCACACCCCACTCCCTTAAACCCCACTCCCCTCGGTCCAACCCACCGCCACCGACACTTCGAAAATATCTCACCTCCCTCTCTCCCGATTGATCGGGATCGAGAGGAGGAGGCCACCGACGCCATCGCCCACCGCCGCCAGAGCACGCGCCCGCCTCGCGGACTTCCCCACCGCCTGCCTCCTCAACGCCGCTGCCTCCGTCTCCTCCTCAACCCCCACCGCCTGCGTTCCAAAACTCCCCGTGAGCCTCGACCTCCTCCTCCCTTCCTCATCGCCGCCCGGCACACCAACCATGGTCGCCGCGCTTCGCTTGTCCAGTCGTGTCCGCGCTTATCGTCGCGCTGCCTTCGACTGCCGCGCTTCGCCAGCTTCCGATCGCTTCCCCGCCTCGCCGCCCGCGGGGCGCGCCCACGCTGCTTCCTTCACTGCGCCACGGCGCTGCTCGCCCCCACCACCACCACCATCGCAGCGCTTGCCGCCGGTGGTTTTGCTTCCCCTCGCCGCCTCGGTCCACCGCCGCCTCGCTGGTCCGGCCAACACTGCCGCCCGCGTGACTTCGCTGCCCTTTGCGCTGCTCTCTCTCGCTGTCCCATTCATCGCGCCGCGACCTCCGTGGCCGCCCGAGTTCTCGCTCTCTGCGCCGCTTCCACTCCTCCGCGCCTCGCCGCACCCACTTGTGCTCACCAAGCGTGCCGCTCCCGCCACCAAGAACCGCTCTCGCACTGCTCCGCCGCCTGCGCCACTCCGGTCGGCCGTGCCTCACGGCCGAATGTCGAGCCAACTCGCCCTGCCTCGCCAAAGGCCTGGCCGGGCTAACGCCACGCCCGCAAGACTCGCACTCCGCACCGCAGTGCCGCTAAGGCCTCTGGGGCCTATGACAGAGGGCCCCACGCCTGTAACGCTTTTAGAAGAAAATAAAAATAAAAATAAATTAAATTAATTAATTAATTAACTAAATTAATTAAGTTAATTAATCCTAGTTAATTAATCTAATTAACCTGTTAAGTTAATTAAACAATAATTAGTTTAACTAAACCTACTTAACCTAACAGAGAATGACAGGTGGGTCCCATTGGGCCCACATGTCACCGACCACCAATGCCTTTGTCGATCGCCGACGTCATGCCGATGTCATGTCGACGCCAACGTAATCGCTCGATAATGTTAGTTTAATTTAATTAAATAAATTCTAAAAATGATTTAAAACTTTAGAAAATCATATAAAATAAACCGTAGCTCATATGAAAATACTTTCTACATGAAAGTTGCTCAGAACGACGAGACGAATCCGGATACGCAGCCCGCTCGTCCGCCACACACCCCTAGCATACCGAACACGCAACTTTCTCCTCGGTTCACCGGTCAAAACGCTAAACACCGGGATACTTTCCTGATGTTTCCCTTCACCGTATCACCTATCCCTATGTTAGGTCACCTCTAGCACAACGATTACCGCTTCTTGCTTTTTGTTACATTTGATTGCTCTGTTATTTATTGTGTTCCTCCGCTACTTCTTTCCTAGAGACCTCGAGACCGATGCTTGCACCCGTGATCGACTACATCGACGACCTCTCCTTCTTGCCAGAGCAACCAGGCAAGCCCCCCCTTTGATCACCAGATATCGCCTATTCTTCTCTATACTGCTTGCATTAGAGTAGTGTAGCATGTTACTATTTGATTACTCCTATTCTGTTGCATAGCCTGTCATTGTTGCTACAATCATTGATACCTTACCCGCAATCCTAAATGCTTAGTATAGGATGCTAGTTTATCATCATTGGCCCTACATTCTTGTCACCGCCTTTGCTATATATTGGGCCGTGATCACTGGGAGGTGATCACGGTATATACTATACATACATACATACTATACAGATGGTGACTAAAGTCGGGTCACCGAGGAGTACCCGCAAGTGATTCTCGATGAGGGGCCGAAGGACAGTGGCTCCATCCCTGAGAGGTGGGCCTGGGTTCCCGACGGCCCCGATCGTTACTTTGTATGCGGAGCGACAGGCAGGTTGAGACCACCTAGGAGACAGTGGGCCTGGCCTGCTCGGCGCTCATGATACTTAACACGCTTAACGAGATCTTGGTATTTGATCCGAGTCCGCCATTTGGTCTATACGCACTAACCATCTACGTGGGAGTAGTTATGGGTATCCCGACGCCGTGGTATCACCGGCCTTCTTGACGTCACGACGGAGCGGCGCTACCGATTGATCTGCGTTAACGCAACTTCCTTTGTAATGGAGGTTGCTAGGTCTGCTGCCGCCGCCCGAACGCAAGTGTGTGCTCAGGCGATGGGCCTGCACTTCGCGCTTAGGTTTAGACCGGCGGGTGACCTCTCTCACAGCCTAGGTGGGGCTGCGACGTGTTGATCTTCCGAGGCCGGGCATGACCCGTAAAGTGTGTCCGCCAAATGGGATCAAGCGTGTTGGGTTATGTGGTGCACCGCAGGAAGTTAATCTATTCAATAGCCGTGATCTTCGATAACAGACGACTTGGAGTTGTACCTTGACCTTATGACAACTAGAACCGGATACTTAATAAAACACACCCTTCCAAGTTCCACAGACAACCCGGTGATCGCTTCCACGGGCGACGAGGGAGGATCGCGGGTAGGATTATGCTATGCGATGCTACTTGGAGATGCTACTTGGCGATGCTACTTGGAGGACTTCAATCTACTCTCTTCTACATGTCGCCAGACGGAGGTCGCCAGGTTTAGTCTTCGACGTGATTAGCTATCCCCTTTATTCTCGCATTCTGCAGCTCACCCACCGATATGGCCCTTTACACATATACCCATGCATATGTAGTGTAGCTCCTTGCTTGTAGTACTTTGATGAGTACTCACGGTTGCTTTCTCCCCTTTTCCCCTTTCCTTTCTTTTCGGTTGTGTCGCAACCAGATGTTGGAGCCAGAGCGACGCCACCGCCGACGCATTTACTACTACCCCCGGAGGTGCCTACTACTACGTACGCAGGTCACCGACGACGACTGTGAGTAGTTTAGAGGGTCCTGTGCAGAGGCTCGCGCTTCTTTTCGATCTCAGATCCCAGCTTTGTGCTAGCCATCTTAAGGCAAACTTGTTTAACTTATGTCCAGATTTCGATATTGTTGCTTCCACGACTCGCCTATGATCGAGCACTTGTATTCGAGCCCTCGAGGCCCCTGGCTTGTATTATGATGCTTGTATGACTTATTTTACATTTAGAGTTGTGTTGTGATATCTTCCCGTGAGTCCCTGATCTTGATCGTACACGTTTGCGTGCATGATTAGTGTACGATTAAATCGGGGGCGTCACAAATTTGATTGCAAGATATAGAAGAACTCCCCCTGAATATGTGCATAGTGAGGAATTTGCTTTTGAGGCAATGAACATTTGAAGAATTGAATCATGGAGATCTCCCCCTATATCTTGTAATTCATACACGCATTTGATATATAATATGAAAAATTTGAAATGCATGATGAAATATGGTGCCTGATGAGATTCAGCGTGCGTGCAATAATATTAACGAGGAATAAGCATGCAGAATAACACATCAAAAGTATTAGAGCACAGTGCATCAAAAGTCAGAGCACCATGCACCGTCCAAAAGTATCAGGGCACCATCGGTTTTTAAGATTACAACTCGATCCAATAAAAAGTTTCGGAAGAACGAGAGTTGTAACTTAACAAAACGCCCATAATAAAACCCGCTTGAAGACTAACTCAGATTTCTCCCCCTTTGTCATCAAATGACCAAAAGGATCGAAACTGAGGACTAACGCCTCAAGATTTTCAAGTTGATGGAGGAGCGCCAAGATTGTCGGGTTGTTTGTTGAAGTAGGGCCTGCCGCAGTTGTCGCCCAAATCTTCATGCTCACTGGTTTCACGCGATGGAGAATAAGAGCTGCCACCGATCGAACTTTGACTCTCTTGAATTTCTTCGAGGTGGTGCGATCACCAAATGCTTCCCGGAGACCCATAGTCTTCGCTTCTTCCGCTGAATATACATGAGTGAGAACAGCCCAAAAGCGGTTGAGGGTTTCATGAAGGTGATATCGGTTCTTCTTCACTGCATTATGTGTTGAGGTCATGTTGTGAAGAATTGCAGCAAACCGACGCTTCACCCATTTGTGATTGCGATTAACCTTCCGATGAAGACCGAGGAGTAACTCACGGTCACCATCACCTCGAGCTGTGGCTTGAGGCTTTTGCTTCACTGAGGTATTTATGCGTAATCATGTGTGGCGTAATCGTCATTGGTAGAATAAGATGTAGCTGCATTTAAATTGACCATCAAATGGACGAGTGCCTTCATCGATCACAAGAATGCCTTGCCTTTATCATCGATGATGAAACCGGTCGCTTGAGGACTTCAATGGGAGGCAAGTAGCTACCATGGTTCGTGAGTGTCACTTTGTAATTCAAAGGAAGATCTTGCCCTTATGAATCTCATAATCCAAGGCGATAGGGCTTCAAATGAAGGTGACATAGCAACATTAGCCGAGTCCTCATGAAGAAATCATGGAAGTTGACGGAACGCCATGAATGATGTTGAAAAGCATGTTCTTCATGATGCCAACGACATCTTCATCATTTGAGTCGTGGCCTTTGATAGGACTCATTGTCTTCGCCGGGATTCGATAGACATCCGAGGCACATAAAGCAATTCCTTGACGAGGAATTTGGTTCGAGGGCCTGCGCCTCGCTTCAAAGGCTTCATGAGCACTTGCATATAATGATTTGTCAGTTCACGGTCATTGTAGATGCAACGCAATCGTCATGGGGAGGATCAAGAGGAAGGACACGGCAATTCAGCTCTTTGGTGCCTTATAGTGAGTGTTTTCGGTCATCCAATCCAGCACCCATGAATTGATATCTTCAAGGTCTCTAGTGATATGCAAGGTGGCATAGAACTCAAGAATGAGTTCTTCATTCCAATCACGTATATCGCAGTAAGTTCAAGAGACTCGCATCGTGAATAACTCGAGGACTGGTTCAAGCATGGCGAGATTCCATATCCACGTGAGGAATATGTTCATGATCAAGATTTTGTCCTTGTCAAAGAGCACCGAGGAATAGAAGTTGGCTTGAGTAGCAGTCCGTAAACGCCTCTTCCTTATGCGAGCAGAGTCATATGGATTATAATCGATGAAGAACACATGCTCGAGAAGAAGTCTTCACTTTGAATTTTTGCTTGCTTGAGAACGGATTCTTCGCTTGGGCAAGAGGAGTGTCGTTGATTTGCAAAGACAACCTCGAATCACGATCTCGTGTGCTTCAGCCGAGGAATTTCTGGTTCCTCTTCTTGTGCAATTTGGGGATCAAGAAGAAGAAGTTCTTCAAAGACTAGCGGCTGGAATTTCTTCATGAATGCATTTATGTGGGATGAGTTTCTTCAGAGCCTATTTGAACAAAGGGTTGCCGGGACCGAGGGATTTGTTGATAGGAGTGAAGAGAGAGTATTGGGATGCCGACTTTCCCAAAAGTCATCATTCATCACCGTGTAGTGCATCCAATATCCACATCTTCATCTTCATTTTCACTTTCTCAACACCAGCCTCTTCACCGTGAACCGAGGCATAGGTGAGGAAGCGATCGCGCTGAAGGGAATGCTTCCACTTCAATTTTTTCATCAAACCGCTCTCAAGTAGCAAGCAGAATGATTTTCTTCATCGATCCGCTTGGGATCTTGTAGTCTTCTCCATAAGGAACAATTTCTTAGATGACATGGAGGAAATCGAACGCATCAATAGGATTTTCGCTTAGCTGGTCATCGGCTTCATTTTCTTCGCACCAAGAATTTGACACAGCTTGATGCCTTCCTTTTCTTCATCGCAGCTCGCTCTGCAGCCTTGGTCTTCTTCACTTCATAGGCGTAAGGAAGAATTGGAGTTGGTGTTGGCGCTGGAGGAGCCGAGGATCTGTGGTTCATTTTTTTCAGCGCAATCGTGCAATGCCGTTCTGATCTCTTCAGATTCTTCAGCGCACCACTAGTGGATGCCCCGCAATTTCTTCAGCGGCCGGGATGGAGTCATCAGCCCCGAACTTGTATTGTCATCAAGCAGTGAAAGTCATCAATGCATCTTGATATGTTTTTCAAAGAAGTCGAGCAGAGTCTGCAGCTCGAGGATTTTCTTGTTGCGATGGGGCTGCAATAGCTGACATTTTCTTCGTCAAAGTTGATTTAATCTCACTTTGGCTCTTGCCAATCAGCATTGTATGCATCAAGTCCTTATCGAGGGCTTGATCTCGATTGAGCCTTGAGAAGTTCTTCGTGTCACCGACAACGCTCTTCTTCGTAAGCTTCTCCTTTCTAGCTTGAGCTTTTTTATCTCACGAGCCTTTTCAAACTTCCATTTCTCTTGAGAGATGAAATGGGTCAAGATATGACTTTGACCAGAGTCGAGGCGATCGCATTGGAGTGTTGGGATCCTGATGCCATAAGTCAATGTAGTCAAGGATCTTCTTCGGATCCAAAAGTAGTGGCACAGATGTGCCCTTGGCTCTAGCGGCCTTTGCTTGTTTGTCTCTGATGATTTCAACAAGTTCTTCGTCAGAGGACTCATCTTCGTGAGGGCACTTGAAGGCAACCTGCTTTCTTTCTTGGACTTGGCCGAGGACCGCTGGCCCACTGTTGCTTTTGTCTTCAGCAGAGTTGGGCCTCGAGGAGGACATTGGTGCAAATGAGAACTTGCCGAGACACCGTAGCAATTGAGAAACCCCGAGTCCTTTGGCATGTAGCCGATGCACAGAGTTGAGGACTTTGAGGAGCTGCCGATGACTTTGGTGGAGCAAAGAGGCCCGAGGAATTTGCCGTGAGGGCGCACCGAGGAACTTGGCCGTGAGGGCGCCAAGGTGAAGCACTTGGCTTACGAGCAGGCTTCTTCGGCATTGATTTCCTCGGCTTGACCGAGGTCTCAAAGAAGCAGCAGCAGCCGCAGTAATCCTCATTGAATTTCCTCACAGCCTCCTTGGCTTGTCTTGCCGCTTTGCTTGGCGCCTAGCCCATTCTTCAGAAAGTCCTCACCACGCTTGATGTTTGGTGGGATCACCACTTGGCCAAAAGCCAATGGAGCTCTTGGGCATGGAGGATTTACGGCGAATTTCTTCATGTACTTAGGAGTAACATATTGATATTCCCTCCATTCTCGTGCCCATCTTCGTTCAATCCTCTGGATGCGCACTTTGCGCTGGTTTTTGTTCTCTCTGCCAAACTTGGCTTCATCAGGTGTGCAATAATCCTTATATATTTCATCAGGGATCTCGAAAGCAGTCATGACCTCCGGTTTCTTTTCTCCTTTCTGCGGTATCTTTCCTTCAGCCATTTTCTTCAGATGAGGAATTTGAACAATTGAACACTCTGAAGAAGTATGCAATTTTTCTTCGAGGAACGCTGCAAATGAGTTAAGTTGATGAGAACCTAGTGATTCAGCAGCGGACATGAGTACCTGTGAACAGAGTGTAAGTGCGAGGAATTTGGAGAGGTCATTGAAGGAAATATGCCCTAGAGGCAATAATAAAGTTATTATTTATTTCCTTATTTTCATGATAAATGTTTATCATTCATGCTAGAATTGTATTAACCGGAAACATGATACATGTGTGAATGCATAGACAAAACAAGATGTCACTAGTATGCCTCTACTAGACTAGCTTGTTAATCAAAGATGGTTATGTTTCCTAACCATGAACAAAGAGTTGTTATTTGATTAACAAGGTCACATCATTAGTAGAATGATCTGATTGACATGACCCATTCCATTAGCTTAGCACACGATCGCTTAGTATGTTGCTACCGCTTTTATCCATGACTTATACATGTTCCTATAACTATGAGATTATGCAACTCCGCTCACCGGAGGAACACTTTGGTGCTACCAAACGTCACAACGTGAATCGGGTGATTATAAAGGAGTACTACAGTGTCTCCAAAGGCGATGTTGGGTTGGCGATTTCGAGATTAGGTTTTGTCACTCCGAATGCTCTGAGAGGTATCTCTGGCCCTCTCGGTAATGCACATCATCAAGCCTTGCAAGCACTACAACTAATGAGTTAGTTGTGAGATGATGTATTACTGAACGAGTAAAGAGACTTGCCGTAACGAGATTGAACTAGGTATTGATACCGACGATCGAATCTCGGCAAGTAACATACCGATGACAAAGGGAACAACGATGTTGTTATGCGGTCCGACCGATAAAGATCTTCGAGAATATGTAGGAACCAATATGGGCATCCGTGTCCCGCTGTTGGTTATTGACCGTGAATAGTTCTAGGTCATGTCTACATTGTTCTCGAACCGTAGGGTCCGCACGCTTAAGGTTTCGGCGATGATGCTTATTATGAGTTTATGTATTTTGATGTAGCGAAGGAGTTCGAGTCCCTGATGTGATCACGACATGACGAGGAGTCTCAAATGGTCGAGACATAAAGATTGATATATTGGAAGCCTATGTTTGGAGTTCGAATGGTTCCGGCGAAACGGAATTTATCGAGTACCGGAGGTTACCGAACCCCCGGGAGGTAAATGGGCCTCGATGGGCCTTAGTGGAAAGGAGAAGGGCCAGCCCTAGGTGGGCGCTGGCCCCCCTTCCCTAGTCCTACTAGGACTAGGAGAAGGGCCGCCCCCTCTCTCTTTCCTCCGGAATCCTAGTCCAACTAGGATTGGGGAATCCTACTCCCAGAGGGAGTAGGACTCCTGGCGCTCCCTCTGGGCCGCCGCCCCTCCCCTTGATTCTTTATATACGGGCAGGGGGCACCTTGGAACACACAAGTTGATCTTTAGATCGCTCTTAGCCGTGTGCGTGCCCCTCCACCATATTCCACCTCGGTTATACCGTCACAAGCTTAGGCGAAGCCCTCGCCCGTGAAACATCAAGATCGCCACCACGCCGTCAGGTCGACGAACTCTCCCTCGACACTCGGCTGGATCGAGTACGAGGGACGCCATCAAGCTGTACGTGTGTCAAGAACTCGGGCGCCGGAGTAACGGCGCCGGATCGGTCGGATCGCGAGGAGAACGTCGACTACTTCCTCTACGCCAGATCGCTTCGCTTTGGGTCTACGAGGGTACGAGACAACACTCTCCCTCGTTGCTATACATCACCATGATCTTGCGTGTGCGTAGGAAATTTTTGAAATTACTACGCCCCCAACAAAGGGTATCGAGCCTAGGTTTTTCTATGGTTTGATGTTTTGCACGAGTAGAACACAAGTGAGTTGTGGGCGATACAAGTCATACTACCTACCAAAGATGTCATACTTTGGTTCAGCGGTATTGTGAGATGAAGCGCCTGCATCGACATTACGCCAGACGCTTACGCGAGACTGGTTTCACCGCCACGAGCACTCGCTGCTTAAAGGTGACCGTGGTGGGTGCTGTCTTTCTCACTTTAGTTGAACTGAGTGTGGCTACGCCCGTCCTTGAGAAGGTTAAACGAGTCTATTTGACGAAGTATCGCTGTGGTTTTGATGCGAGGTGAGACTGGTTCTTGCTTAAGCCCGTAGCAGCCACGTAAAACTTGCAACAACAAAGTAGAGGACGCCTAACTTGTTTTTGCAGGCATGTTGTGATGTGATATGGTCAAGACGTGATGCTATATTTTATTGTATGAGATGATCATGTTTTGTAACCGGTTATCGGCAATCGGCAGAGCCATATGGTTGTCGCTTATTGTATGCAATGCATCGCTTCGTAATGCTTTACTTTATCACTAAGCGGTAGCGATAGTCGAGAAGCATAAGTTTGGCGAGACGACAACGATGCTACGATGGAGATCAAGGTGTCGCTACCGGTGACGATGGTGATCATGGTGATGCTCCGGAGATGAAGATCACGAAGCACAAGATGATGATGACCATATCATATCACTTATATTGATTTGCATGTGATGTTTATCTTTTATGCATCTTATCTTGCTTTGATCGACGGTAGCATTATAAGATGATCTCTCACTAAATTATCAAGAAGTGTTCTCCCGAGTATGCACCGCTGCCAAAGTTCGTCGTGCCTGCACACCACGTGATGATCGGGTGTGATAAGCTCTCACGTCCATCTACAACGGGTGCAAGCCAGTTTTGCACACGCAGAATACTCGGGTTATACTTGACGAGCCTAGCATATGCAGATATGGCCTCGAACACGGAGACCGAAAGGTCGAAAGCGTGAATCATATAGTAGATATGATCAACATAAGATGTTCACCATTGAAAACTACTCCATTTCACGTGATGATCGGTTATGGTTTAGTTGATTTGGATCACGGATCACTTAGATGACTAGAGAGATGTTTTTCTAAGTGGGAGTTCTTAAGTAATATGATTAATCGAACTTAAATTTATCATGAACTTAGTACCGATAGTATCTTGCTTGTTTATGTTTGATTGTAGATAGATGGCTCGTCTGTTGTTCCGTTGAATTTTAATGCGTTCCTTGAGAAAGCAAAGTTGAAAGATGATGGTAGCAATTACACGGATCGGGTCCGTAATTTGAGGATCATCCTCATTGCTGCACGTAAGAGTTACGCCCCGGATGCACCGCTAGGTGACAGTTCGTCTTCCGGAGCAACACCGATGTTGTGAACGCTCTGCGAGCAAAGTCGATGACTACTCTATAGTTCGAGGTGCCATGCTTTACGGCTTAGAACCGGGACTTCAACGACGTTTTGAACGTCATGGAGCATATGAGATGTTCCAGAGTTGAAGTTAATATTCCAAAGTAATGCCCGGATTGAGAGATATGAAGTCTCCAATAAGTTCTATAGCTGCAAGATGGAGGAGAATAGTTCTCTTAGTGAGCATATACTCGTAATGTCCGGGTACTACAATCACTTGACGCAATTGGGAGTTAATCTTCCGGATGATTGTGTCATTGATGTAATTCTTCAATCACGCCACCAAGCTACAAAGGCTTCGTGATGAACTATAATATGCAAGGGTTAGTAAAGACTATACCGAGCTCTTCGCAATGCTAAAGGCATGGAGGTAGAAATCAAGAAGGAGCATCAAGTGTTGATGGTCAATAAGACCACTAGTTTCAAGAAGAAAGGTAAAGGGAAGAAGAAGGAACTTCAAGAAGAACAGCAAGCAAGTTGTCGCTTAGGAGAAGAAACCCAAGTCTGGACCTAAGCCTGAAATCGAGTGCTTCTACCGCAAGCGATCGACATCGAAGCGGAACTGCCCCAAGTATTTGGCGGATAAGAAGGATGGCAAGGTGAACAAAGGTATATGTGATATACATGTTATTGATGTGTACCTTACTAGAGCTCGTAGTAGCACTGGTATTTGATACTCGGTTCTGCTTGCTAATATTTGCAACTCAAACAGGACTACAGATTGCTTAACTCGCAAAGGACGAGGTGACGATCGCGCTGGGAAATGGTTCCAAAGTCGATGTGATCGCGGTCGGCACGCTACCTCTACATCTACCTTCGGATTAGTTTTAGACCTAAATAATTGTTATTTGGTGCCCGCGCTGAGCATGAACATTATATCTGGATCTTGTTTAATGCGAGACGGTTATTCATTTAAATCGAGAATAATGGTTGTTCTATTTATATGAGTAATATCTTTTATGGTCATGCACCCTTGAGGAGTGGTCTATTTTAATGAATCTCGATAGTAGTGATACACATATTCATAATGTTGAAACCAAAAGATGCAGAGTTGATAATGAAAGTGCAACTTATTTGTGGCACCGCCGCTTAGGTCATATCGGTGTAAAGCGCATGAAGAAACTCCATATTGATGGACTTTGGAGTCACTTGATTATGAATCACTTGGCACTTAAGAACCGTGCCTCATGGGCAAGATGACCGTAACACCGCTTCTCCGTACTATGGAGAGAGCAACAGATTTGTTGGAAATCATACATACGATGTATGTGGTCCGATGAATGTTGAGGCTCGTGGCGGATATCGTTATTTTCTCACCTTCACAGATGACTTAAGCAGATATGGGTATATCTACTTAATGAAACATAAGTCCAAACGCTTGAAAAGTTCAAAGAATTTCAGAGTGAAGTTGAAAATCATCGTAATAAGAAAATTAAATTTTACGATCCGATCGTGGAGGTGAATATTTGAGTTACGAGTTTGGTCTACATTTGAAACAATGCGAATAGTTTCGCAACTTACGCCACCCGAACACCACAACAGAATGGTGTGTCCGAACGTCGAATCGTATTTTACTAGATATGGTACGATCTATGATGTCTCTTACAGATTTACCGCTATCGCTTTTGGGGTTATGCTCTAGAGACGGCCGATTCACACTGAATAGAACACCGCCGAAATCCGCTGAGACGACACCTTATGAACTGTGGTTTGGCAAGAAACCAAAGTTGTCGTTTCTTAAAGTTTGGGGATGCGATGCTTATGTGAAAAAGCTTCAACCCGATAAGCTCGAACCCAAATCGGAGAAATGTGTCTTCATAGGATACCCAAAGGAGACAGTTGGGTACACCTTCTATCACAGATCCAAGGCAAGACATTCGTTGTTAAGAATGGATCCTTTCTAGAGAAGGAGTTTCTCTCGAAAGAAGTGAGGGGAGGAAAGTAGAACTTGATGAGGTAATTGTACATTCTCCTTACTTGAAAGTAGTTCGTCGCAGTAAACCAGTTTCGAGACACCTACACCAAGTAGTGAGGAAGTTAATGATGTTGATCATGAAACTTCGATCAAGTTACTACGTAACCTCGAGATCAACCAGAGTAAGATCCGCACTGAGTGGTACGGTAATCCTGTTCGAAATCATGCTACTAGATCATGATGAACCTACGAACTATGAAGAAGCGATGGTGAGCCCAGATTCCAAAATGGCTTGAGGCCATGAAATCTGAGATGGGATCCATGTATGAAAACAAAGTATGGACTTTGGTTGACTTGCCCGAGGGTAGGCAAGCAATAGAAAACAAGTGGATCTTCAAGAAGAAGACCGACGCGACGGTAATGTTATCGTTTATAAAGCTCGACTTGTCGCAAAGGGTTTTCGCAAGTTCAAGGGATTGACTACGATGAGACCTTCTCACCAGAAGCGATGCTTAAGTCCGTCCAATCATGTTAGCAATTGCCGATTTTATGATTATGAAATTTGGCAAATGGATGTAAAGACTGCATTCTGAATGGATTTCTCGAAGAAGAGTTGTATATGATGCAACCGAAGGTTTTATCGATCCAAAGGAGCTAACAAAGTGTGCAAGCTCCAAATGATCCATCTATGGACTGGTGCAAGCATCTCGAGTTGAATAAACGCTTTGATAGTGTGATCAAAGCATTTGGGTTTGTACAGCACTTTGGAGAAGCCTCAGATTTACAAGAAAGTGAGTGGGAGCTCAGAGCATTTCGATATTATATGTAGATGACATATTGCTGATCGGAAATGATATAGAATTTCTGGATAGCATAAAGGATACTTGAATAAGAGTTTTCAATGAAAGACCTCGTGAAGCTGCTTACATATTGGGCATTAAGATCTATAGGGATAGATCAAGACGCTTAATTGACTTTCACAAAGCACATACCTTGACAAAATTTTGAAGAAGTTCAAAATGGATCAAGCAAAGAAAGGGTTCTTGCCTGTGTTACAAGGTGTGAAGTTGAGTAAGACTCAATGCCCGACCACCGCAGAAGATAGAGAGAAAATGAAAGATGTTCCTATGCTTCAGCCATAGGCTCTATCATGTATGCAATGCTGTGTACCAGCACTGATGTGTGCCTTGCTATAAGCCTAGCAGGAGGTACCAAAGTAATCCAGAGTGGATCATCGACAGCGGTCAAGAACATCCTGAAATACCGAAAAGGACTAAGGATATGTTTCTCAGATATGGAGGTGACAAAGAGCTCATCGTGAACGGTTACGCTGATGCAAGCTTTGACACCGATCCGGACGATTCTAAATCGCAGACCGGATACGATTTACACTAAACGGAGGAGCCGTCGGTTGGTGCGCTTCTAAACAAAGCGTCAGAGCGGGATCTACATGTGAAGCGGAATACATAGCAGCTTCGAAGCAGCTAATGAAGGAGTCTGGATGAAGGAGTTCATATCCGATCTAGGTGTCATACCTAGTGCATCGGGTCCAATGAAAATCTTCGTGACAATATCGAGCAATTGCCTTAGCGAAGGAATCCAGATTTCACAAGAGGACCAAGCACATCAAGAGACGCTTCAATTCCATCCGGACTTAGTCCAGTGGGAGACATAGAGATTTGCAAGATACACACGGATCTGAATGTTGCGCACCGCCGACTAAGCCTCTTCCACAAGCAAAACATGATCAGCACCAAGACTCCATGGGTGTGAAAATCATTACTATGTAATCTAGATTATTGACTCTAGTGCAAGTGGGAGACTCAAGGAAATATGCCCTAGAGGCAATAATAAAGTTATTATTTATTTCCTTATTTTCATGATAAATGTTTATCATTCATGCTAGAATTGTATTAACCGAAACATGATACATGTGTGAATGCATAGACAAAACAAGATGTCACTAGTATGCCTCTATTAGACTAGCTTGTTAATCAAAGATGGTTATGTTTCCTAACCATGAACAAAGAGTTGTTATTTGATTAACAAGGTCACATCATTAGTAGAATGATCTGATTGACATGACCCATTCCATTAGCTTAGCACACGATCGCTTAGTATGTTGCTACCGCTTTTATCCATGACTTATACATGTTCCTATAACTATGAGATTATGCAACTCCCGCTCACCGGAGGAACACTTTGGTGCTACCAAACGTCACAACGAATCGGGTGATTATAAAGGAGTACTACAGTGTCTCCAAAGGCGATGTTGGGTTGGCGATTTCGAGATTAGGTTTTGTCACTCCAATGCTCTGGAGAGGTATCTCTCGGCCCTCTCGGTAATGCACATCATCAAGCCTTGTAAGCACTACAACTAATGAGTTAGTTGTGAGATGATGTATTACGGAACGAGTAAAGAGACTTGCTGGTAACGAGATTGAACTAGGTATTGATACCGACGATCGAACCTCGGCAAGTAACATACCGATGACAAAGGAACAACGATGTTGTTATGCGGTCCGACCGATAAAGATCTTCGAGAATATGTAGGAACCAATATGGGCATCCAGGTCCCGCTGTTGGTTATTGACCGTGAATAGTTCTAGGTCATGTCTACATTGTTCTCGAACCGTAGGGTCCGCACGCTTAAGGTTTCGATGATGCTTATTATGAGTTTATGTATTTTGATGTACCAAGGAGTTCGAGTCCCGGATGTGATCACGGACATGACGAGGAGTCTCAAATGGTCGAGACATAAAGATTGATATATTGGAAGCCTATGTTTGGAGTTCGAATGGTTCCGGTAAAACGGAATTTACCGAGTACCGGAGGTTACCGAACCCCCGGAGGTAAATGGGCCTCGATGGGCCTTAGTGGAAAGGAGAAGGGCCAGCCCTAGGTGGGCGCTGCCTCCCCCCTTCCCTAGTCCTACTAGGACTAGGAGAAGGGCCGCCCCTCTCTCTCTCCCCTCCCGGAATCCTAGTCCAACTAGGATTGGGGGAATCCTACTCCCAGAGGGAGTAGGACTCCTGGCGCGCCTCCTCTTGGCCGCCCCCTCCCCTTGCTCCTTTATATACGGGGCAGGGGGCACCTTGAACACACAAGTTGATCTTTAGATCGCTCTTAGCCGTGTCAGCGTGCCCCCTCCACCATATTCCACCTCGGTTATACTGTCGCAAGCTTAGGCGAAGCCTCGCGCCGTGAAACATCAAGATCGCCACCACGCCGTCGCGTCGACGAAACTCTCCCCTCGACACTCGGCTGGATCGGAGTACGAGGGACGCCATCAAGCTGTACGTGTGTCAAGAACTCGGGGCGCCGAGTAACGGCGCCGGATCGGTCGGATCGCGAGGAGAACGTCGACTACTTCCTCTACGCCAGATCGCTTCGCTTGGTCTCACGAGGGTACGTAGACAACACTCTCCCCTCTCGTTGCTATACATCACCATGATCTTGCGTGTGCGTAGGAAAATTTTTGAAATTACTACGTTCCCCAACAGTCATATGCGTTCTCAGAAGATTTTTCGAAAAGACAAGTTTTGAGGAATTTGACCAGTTGAGCCTTGAGGAATTTCACTAAGCGTTGTTGTCTTAGGTTCTAGAGTTGTACAGATCGAGAATCCGCACAATTGAGGAATCTTGAAGAAAATGAGTGCTTAGAGAGATGGATCAAGAGCATATAGTGTGTGAGGTGTTCATATGTGTGAAGATTTGAGGAATAAAACACCTTTGAAGATTTTCAGGAAAACTTGAGAATCAAAGTGAGTAATAAAAGTAACTTTTAATTACCCGAACTGAAGAACACGACGAACAGAGATGAACAGCGGTGACGTTCGTCAAGTTAGATCTCCCACGCCCTAACTTGGCAGAGGGAGACAGCTACGGCGGCGGAGGAGTGAAGATTTCCGCAGCCGGCACAAGTACGATGGCGACGAGGTCGAGGCAGTGAAGCTCTTCCTCACTGGTGGCGATGGAGTAGCGGCGGCGCTAGGGTTTGAGGAGAGCTCGAGCGAGAGACAGCGACCGAGCGGAGTAAATGAAGTAAGGAAGGGGAGTGGGGTATTTATAGCCACGGTAAAAACTGTTCATCAAGATTTTGGGACTAACATGCCCCCGCCTTTTCTCCTTCACGCGACATGTGTCACCCACGCATCGTGCGTATGAGATCGTAAGATCGTGGGTGAATATAATAATGCATCGTGGGATGCGGAACGGTTTGAGCGGTAAAACCGAAAATCTGGATAAGATTTGTTCTAACGTTTAGCTCGCAATTCCTTCAAATGTCAAGGACACAAAGGAAGACTTTGAACGAGTTTCAAATAGAACGCATATGAAGAATTTGTGAATAGATTGGGTTGAGTATAGCATAGAGGGGAAGGGTCCGATCACATTCACTTAGCGTAAAAACGCAACTTGAAGAAATAGCCATAAGTGAATGCAGAGAGGACATAACTCATATATTTATATATAGCCAATGAAGAAAAACGATGTAAACAAAGTGAAGATTTTGCAAAGTTGAAGAATTTGAAAACTCAAGAATTTCAAAATGAGGAAAACTCAAATTGAAGATTTTCAACTTTTGTGGTGGCGTGGCTCAATCAGATAAGAATGATGATTTCAGACTCAGCGCATAATTGTCGAGGATTCTCGAGAATCAAATTCTTCATTAATTTCTTCACACTTAGAGTGTTATTCTTCATTGATTGAAGAAAACGCTTTCTTCATGTGTTGCACATCTAAGTCATCAATTTCGCATAAGGGTTAGGATGTGTGTCCTTTTCAAAGAACATTCAAGATTCTAAGATATTTAGCTCACACCGCAACTTGCTAAATCTCTTCTCATCCAAGGGCTTAGTGAAGATATCAGCTAGCTGTTCTTCGCCTTCACATGCTCGATGGAGATGTCGCCTTCAACACATGATCACGAAGAAAATGATGACGAATCTGGATGTGCTTTGTCTTCGAGTGCTGAATCGGGTTGTGAGCAATTTTGATGGCACTCTCATTGTCGCAGAGGAGAGGCACATTCTTCACGCTGACGCCATAGTCCTTGAGGGTTTGCTTCATCCAAAGCAGCTTGAGCACAAATGATGAGCAAGAGCAATGTATTCACTTCAGAAGAGATGGATACGCAGCTCTGTTTCTTCGAGGACCAATGCACCAAAGATCGTCCGAGGAAATGACAAGTGCCGATGTTGACTTGCGGTCCACACGATCACCAAAGATAGTCGAGTTAGAATATCCAATGAGATCAAAAGCAGAGCCCTTGGGGTACCATAATCCTAGTGTTGGTGTGTGAGCTAGATATCAAGAATATGCTTCACACCTTTATGGTGTGATTCCTTCGTGCAGCTTGAAATCGGGCACACATGCAAACACTAAGCATTATATCCGCCTAGATGCACATAAGTACAATAAAGAACCAATCATGGAGCGGTATACCTTGTGATCAAGTCAATACCATTTTCATCAAGGCATAGATGGCCATTTGTGGGCATAGGAATTTTGACGCCTTTGCAATCTTGCATGCCAAATTTCCTCAAGACATCTTTGAGGTATTTCTCCTAAGATATGAATATGCCATTGCGCACCGACGGATTTGAAGACCTAAGAAGAATTTCAACTCTCCCATCATAGACATTTGATATTCTTCACTCATCATATAGGCAAATTCATCACTATAACGTTGGTCAGTATAGCCAAAGATAATATCATCAACATATATTTGGCACACAAACAGTTCACCATCATATGATTTAGTAAAGAGAGTAGGGTCGAGTGAACCGGGTGTGAAGCCATTCTTCACGAAGAATTCCTTCAATGTATCATACCATGCCCGAGGGGCTTGCTTGAGGCCATAGAGGGCCTTATTGAGTCTGAAGACTTTGTCAAGATTCTTTGGATCTTCAAAACCTGGGGGTTGAGCAACATATACTTCTTCCTCAAGCTTACCATTGAGGAATGCACTTTTCACATCCATTTGATATAAGATGATATCATGATGGTTAGCGTAAGCAAGTAATATGTGAATAGCCTCAAGTCTAGCAACAGTGCAAAAGTTTCATCAAATCAATTCCTTCAACTCGTGTAGCCTTGAGCTACTAGTCGTGCCTTATTCCTCACCACAAGGCCATTTTCATCTTGCTTGTTGCGGTAGATCCACTTTGTGCCAATGATATTATGCTTATGAGGATCTGGGCGATTGACCAATTCCTGCACATTGTTAAGCTCGAATCGATGTAATTCTTCTTGCATAGCCTGAATCCACTCCGCCCGTAAATGCTTCATCTACCTTAGTGGGCTCTGTGATAGAGACAAAAGCATAGTGCCCACAAAAGTTAGATAAATGTGAAGCTTTTGAGCGTGTGAGAGGACCCGTGCGCTAATGTCATTGATAATCTTCTCCACTTGCACTTCTTTTGCAACGCGAGGATGAGCTGGTTGTCGCGAGGATTTTGATCAGCATTTTCTTCAAAGACCATTTTCCTCATCATGTTCTTCAGTGCATCACCGACGTTCTTCATGAACAGGAATGAATTCTTCAAAGCAGATTCTTCAATAGGAATGACATCCTCGCTTGCCTTGAGCTTGATAGCATCTTCAAAAGCTGGTTCATCTAACATGTAGGTAGGTGCTCTCTTTGCAGCCATTAGTTTCATCGAACCGCACATCTACAAAGGTCAACAATTTTGTGAAGAACAATGTTGAAGACTCAGAGGTGTGCGAGTCCTTTCCGTAACCAAGCATAAACCTTCATGTGCTTTCGTGCAAATTTAGAGTTGTGGTGAGGATCTCTAATCCAACATTTAGCAATCAAGACTTTGAAATAACTCACATTGGGTTTCTTGTCGTTGAGGAGTTCATAGGCGCCTTCTTGAAGAATTTGTGAAGATATACTCTATTGATGATGTGGCACGCAGATCAATTGCATCAATCCAAAAACGCCGAGGCGCTTTTGTATTCATCAAGCATAGTGTGAGCCATCTCAACAAGAGTTCTGTTTTGTGCTTCACGACGCCATTCTCACGAGGAGTATAGGGAGCAGATAACTCATGAGTAATACCAAGTTCATCAAGATAGGCATCAAGACCGAATTCTTGAACTCGGCCCATTGTCACTTCGATATGCTTGACCTTCACACCAAAGTTGGTTGAAGCCCTCGAAGAAAATCGCTTGAAGACTTCCTGCACTTCATGTTTGTAAGTAACAATGTGTACCCATGTATATCGAGAATAATCATCAACAATGACAAAACCATATAGAGATGCATCATTAGTGACCGCTGAGTAATGATTAGGTCCAAAGAGGTCCATGTGAAGCAATTCAATGGACGAGTAGTGGTCATGATAGTCTTCACTGGATGCTTGGCCTTGGTCATTTTTCCACTTCACAGTTCGCATAAGTGATCCTTGAGGAATTTGACATTCTCAATGCCAATGACATGCTTCTTCTTCGCAAGCGTGTTCAAATTCCTCATGCCCGCGTGACCAAGTCATCGATGCCATAGCCAGCCTTCGAAGCTTTTGCAAGTAGACACACGGCTGGTTGTGGTCCCAGAGAGAAATCAACAATATACGATCTCCTCTCCTAAAGCCTTCAAGACTTTGGAATTGTCGACTTCCATAATCACAACACAATGATATTTGCCAAAGACGACAACCATATCAAGATCACAAAGCATTGAGATCGACATGAGATTGTATCCTAAGGACTCAACAAGCATGACTTTGTCCATGTGTTTATCCTTAGAGATTGCAACCTTACCAAGACTCAATACCGACTTTTGCCTTTGTCAAAGAAAGATGATATGCTTCAGAGGTGACGGTGTTAAAGGAGCATCCATCAATAGATTCTTGTCACCAATATGTGATTTGTACATCCACTATCGAGGACCCATTCAAGGTTTTGGGTTGATCATCCTGCAGATGAATTAGTGTAGCTTATAATCTCATATGCTTCATTAGTGAAGAATATGATATCAAGTTCATCGGATGAATTTCATCAAGCAAAGAAATGATATAGCAAGATGAGGACGTGTGAAATGAAAGTTCATTTCATCATGATTCGCATGCGCCCTTTCAGTAATTTCATCAGTCCCCAAAGAAATTCTTCAGACGTTAAAGCACATCCGAGACCTGACCTGCATAAGAGATTAGTTCTTTTCTTCACCACCCACATCCGGAGGGGTGGCAAAGAATTCATCATTCTCATGAGCACCATATGAGAAAGGTGGCAAAGATGCCAAACCGCTTTCGCTTCACATAAGAGGGGTTAGGTAAGCATATGAATAAGCGAGTAATTCTTCAAGGACTTATGAACATAATGATTTGAAGAATAATGCACATATTCATAGCCCTTAGCTCTACCCTGTGAGACAGAGTTGTTAGCACGATGATAATCATATGAGGACTTTGATCCAGTTGAGGAATTTGATCCATGTGAAGAATTTGGTCCATATGAAGAATTTGATCTGGGGTTCCTGTTCTTCACAGGTGGTGTCATGAGGACATTCACCTGAAGACTTTCAACATAACTTTTGGGAACCCAAATTTTCTTCATAGGGGAACCGTTCCTGCAGTTAGTGCCAACATATCTAGCAAATACTTCACCATTCTAATTTTTGAACAGTTTATAGTTGGAGTCAAATGACTCATCAGAAGAATGAGGAGATTCACATGTAAAGCCAGATAAGTTAGATGGATCAATCGAGGTCCCTTTGCAGCAACCCATGAGGTTTTGGGGTACCGCTCAGGTTTCCAATATGTTCCATCAGCATTAAGTTTCCTCTCAAATGCAATACCCTCTTTCCTAGGGTTTCTATTAAGGATCTGCTTTTTGAGCACATCACAAAGTGTCTGATGCCCTTTGAGGCTTTTGTACATGCTCGTCATGTACAATTCCTTCAACCTGCATTGTCAAGGATACTAGCAATGTCCTCGATGAGGAATTAGTGATAGCAGAGGCAGATGAAGAATTTGTAACAGTTGAAGCATTTGAACATTCAGTGAAGAATTAGCGATTCACGCTCAATGCACTTTAAGCATGGAGGAACAAATTCTTCCTGAGAAGCGCTGATTTGTTGAGCTAGTAATGAATCGCGCTCCTTCTGAAGATCTTCATAACACACTCTTAGCTTTTCAAGGTCTTGCTTTCTTTGAAGGGATTCAGAGGAAAGCTTCTCGTGATCACCAAGAGGGTATTATGTTGATCTTGAAGGGCGCCAAACTTGGAGTGAATTCTCCAAGACATTCACCCAATGCTTTTGATCGATCCATTTCTTTGCGCAACATATTATCACTTTTGACTAGCATATCTTGAGCTTGTTCTAAAGCCGCTTTGTTGTTTAGTGGCAATGCAAACAAGTTTGGTATAGCAAGATTCAAGATCATCATCGATTCATCATTATCGATTCATCATTATCGATTCATCGTCACAAGACTCGGATGAGGAGCATTCGTTACCTCAAAGACCGCTTGCCATGAGACAAGATGCGAAGATGATGATTCGGCTCGAAAGTCATCGCTTTTGAGAGATTCCTTGAAGTCCTCAAACCAGGGATCATGACGAGTTCGATGACCTTCATAGACATCGAGATTCGGTCCCGATGAGCTTCAATTGCCAAGATGCATAATTCGCCCGAATTGATCTCTCGATAGGCAGGAGCAGATGATATCCTTCGCTATGATGTCAAGTCGAGTGTACTTGCGAATATCATCAAGATTCGCCATCTTGCATAGATCAAGAAGACCAATCTTAGTGACGGTCCACACTCATTGTTCCTTGCCATGAGGCGCTTCCTCATCATGGCCTTCCACTTGGGATAGTCATGACCGCCAAAGATAGGGCATGTCACTTTCTTCATACCGCGGTTGACATAACTAAAACTCCAAAGGTTAAACCAAAATCACACGTAACAAGGAGTACCTCGCTCGATACCAATTGAAAGTGCGTTATATCGACTAGAGGGGGTGAATAGGCAATTTTATGAATTATTCATCGAGGAATTTGTCAGTGAGGAAATTCCTTAGCGAAGAACTACTTGCAGCGGAATAAGTACTCGAAGTAAACATAACAGATACAAACATAGTCATCATGATGAAATGGAGACTAGCACAGAGTACGTAAAGCGTAAACACAGATAACAAGATGAAGACAAACAGATCAAGAAATTGAACCGAGGAATTTGTGAAAGTCTTCACCAAAGTCTTCAAGCACGATATGAACAACATTCAACACAAGAATGAGGAAATGGAAGGGTTGAGGAAATAGAACCAGCTTAGTTGGTTAAGACAATGATTTGGTAAACCAATTCCAACTGCTGCCTCGCTTGTACGTCTGGTTGGAGCGATCAATATTTAAACTCGAGGACACGCAGTCCGGACGCCCAACATCGAGCCGCAACTCAGACACCCACCTCACCGTATTCTCCTTGAACCAAGACCACGCAGTCTCGGCCCAATCACTCGTGGTAAGTCTTCAAGTGACTTCCAAACCTTCACAGACTTGGTCACTCGGCGATCCACAATTCCTCTTGGATGCTCTAGACCTTGACGCCTAACCGTCTGGAAGAAGCACATCTTCAAAGGTAATAAGTGTCGGATCCACGCGGATCAATTTCTTCAAGATGCTCAATCACTTTGGGTTTGTGGGGTTTGGTTTTGGATTTTCCTCACTTGATGATTTTTGCTCAAAGTCCTCGAGGATGGGTTGCTCTCAAATGACAAGTGTCAAGTTCTTCGAGCAGCCAACCAACTAGTGGTTGTAGGGGCGGCTATTTATAGCCTAGGGAGCAGCCCGACATGATAAGACATAAATGCCCTTCAATGATATGACCGTTAGGTGGATAAGATATTTTGGGACAGCCAAGCAGAAGACAAGAACGCTCGTAAATTTGACTCTCAAATTCCTCGGGGCTATCATGTTCTCACTATGTAGGCAATTCAGACCGGCAAATTCCTAACTCCTCGGTCGAAAAAGTCATCATGACTAGAAGAACTGCGTCTCACATCAAGAACTTGACTGAATCAGTATGAGATTTCCAATGGCTTCACTCAAGGGATTGGTAGGTGTAGGATTTTGAGTTGAGCATCACATGGAAAATTTTCCTTAGTATTTCCTCGACCCCTTTAACAAAGACGGTGTTTCCTATGACTCAAGAAAGAGAAAATGAAACTACGAAAACAAAAGTCTTCACGCTTCATGTTCCTCAAATGAATACCGAGTCTTCAAGGTCACACCAAATTCTTCACTTTCAAAGTCTTCTAAAGTCTTCGAATATCAAAGTCTTCAACAAAGAACTTCATTTTTAGGGTCGACTTTCTCTCAGAATATCAAACTCCTCATAGACTTATAGACCTGTACACTCACAAACGCATCAGTCACTTAACCTATAAGTCTTCAATACACCAAAATCACTAAGGGGCACTAGATGCACTTACAACAACTTTAGGCTGTGAGATTATGGGCTTCAGGTGGACGTAGGGGGGGGGTCGGTTTTCTAGCGTTTTGCAGGGCATGTCCTGCTTTATGCTGGTTATTGCCCATGATGTTTAGATAAGGTTGTGTTCTGAAGACACTTGCAGCGAAAAACAGACTTATGGTTTTCTTAATGAAAACCGGGGGCTGACCCCTTTCACTCCACCCATTCTTAGGGGCGGACAAGTAGCGCATTGAATGTAGCCTGAAGTTTCTCCTTTTTTGCAGATTTGTTTATTCAAAACGTTTTATCTTTTGAACCATGCGCCCAAATTCCAAATCGTTTTCACCGTTGGATTTCCCACGTCGAGATCTCCGAACCATGTTAATAGGTTTCGATAAAGTTTTTTCACAAAAAATAATAATCAAAAACCGGAAAAACCAAAACCTGAAAAAAAAACAATACCATAAAAATGGAAGAAAAAACGAAGAATGGAAGCACAGTTGCGGTTGTTCATGTTTTTCCCATTTGGGGAAGCATAGTCACGGAAGCAAATTTGTGCTTCTCGTGAAAGCACATTTTTAAAACCTTTTTTGAGAAGCACAATTCTTTTTATCCAGAAGACGTTGTGCTCCTCACGGAATCAAATATGTGCTTTTTCACATATTTTTTCCTTTTTGAGAAGCACAACTGTATTTCACAAAAAAAAACTCCAAAACCTTGGCAAACCAGGCGAAAAGTCGACCCCCCCCCCCCCCCGCCGCCCTTAAAAAAATCCAAATTTAAAAAATGTGTACAAAATTTAGAGGAAGCGCCCAACACACGACACGTGGGACGACTACACGCACCACTTCACGCGCCCCCGGGCCAAAAAATGACCCTTGTGTGAACCCCCCAAAGGGTAACCGGTGATTAGTTGCTTTCGTTACTTGCATGCTTTGAGATCCCTCAAAAACTACTTGTGTGCTCCAAGATTTCTCCGGTTTAAATAGGGGTGCACTCTTATCGTCGTATGGTCTCATGATGGCTATGCTACCCTGACTTGATGCATCCGGAAGGTATTGAAACAAGGAGCTGAATGCAACATGAGACATGGCATCACAACACCATTGGCTTGTCTCTGCACGAACGTCCGCATGCTCGAAGGATAGCATGAACGTGTAGTGTTCTTATTGGTAGGTGTTGCCAGGGATCTCGAGTGAAGGAAATGGCTAGTGGCCCAGGCCAGTAGTGTGGGTTTTCTTTTCTTGAGAGAAGCATGTTTTTGGTTCTTGAATGATAGATGCATACAATCTTGCCTAAATGCATGCACTCCAAAATAAATTTATATCTATATATTAATATTAAAAGACCAAAAGGGGTGGATCCAATTAATCTCGGCCACCGAACCATGTCAATCCAACGATCTAAATTGCCTCATTGGTGAGTGCTCAACATTTCAGTGTGAAGTTAATATCAACATTAACACTAATCACATAATTAACACATAACCAGTATCCTATCTAATATCAACATGCAATTAATTTCCTCGCCAATATCAACGTGCATTGCACGTACATATTGTTTACTAGTGAAGGAAAGTTGCAGAAAGAAAGTTATGATATCGCTTGATTCAAAAGACTTTACAACAAGAATTGCTCAAACTCTACAAAGAAAAGGAATTTTCGTTGAAAAAAAAGGAGTATTTTTAGAGAAACAGGATAGAAAGGTAATCCCCACATCTGTTTTCTGGCCCATCTTTCCACCTCAGCATTAAACCCAAAACTCGCTCCCGAATACCCGGGGCATGAAATTCATAGAGCATTCGTTTAATGTGCCTTTGCTTAAAAGAAATAGAACGTTTAGTGGACAATTATCGTCCTCCCCAGCACAGAACTTGTTGTCCCATTGTCATTCAAGTTTTATAAGTGAACAAAGTAACATGGGGATGTAGCTCAGATGGTAGAGCGCTCGCTTAGCATGCGAGAGGTATGGGGATCGATACCCCACTTCTCCAATTTTTTTTGTTTTTCCTTTCTTTGCAGATCCAAACAAAATACAGCCGGTTTGTTTTGTGCTGAGAGAGAGAGAGCATATACACTGTTTTTTTTAGCATATACACAGTTTGTGCTGCGAACATACACAAGCAGTGCAATAATAATCGCAGGCTGTTACCATTCATGGTTTGTTGGAATTCCTTTGTAGAAAAGCAAACACCCGAAAGGGGATGTAGCTCAGATGGTAGAGCGCTCGCTTAGCATGCGAGAGGTATGTGGATCGATACCCCACTTCTCCAATTGTTTTGTTTTTCCTTTTTTTACAGATCCAAACAAAATACAGCCGGTTTGTTTTGTGCTGAGAGAGAGCGTATACACAGTTTGTGCTGAGAGAGAGCATACACAAGCAGTGCAATAATAATCTACTTCCTCCGTCCCAAAATATAAGAACGTTTTTAACACTACAACTTTCAGATTTTTCAGGTAGCCACTGTGTGTTTGCTGTTGGCCGGTAGCACAAACAGCCGGTCTGTACTTCCGTCCAAACGCATTTTCCTTGCCGCTGTTGCTATCATCCAGAAGCTTAGCTAGCGGAAAGAGAGCAGGCAGGTGCGGGTTGGTCTGAATTTGCCGCTCCTTTTTACTTACATTATACAGTACCAATGAACGATCATCTCGCTCCCGTTATAAGCCACTCGCCATGGGGTAATCCACCGCGGTTAATGCAGAGCCGGGTGTCCGCCGATGGGCCTCCCCGCTCGACTCATCCGCGGCTGGTGCGGCTTGGCAGTACTTTGCCTGCGCCTGTGCGCATCATCCTGCAACCCAGGTAAGGTATAGTGCACTGTGCACGCACAAACACAGCAATGCTAAGGCTTCCGGCGTCGACTGACGTGGGCTCTTCTTCTCTGCATGCGTGCGTGACAGACGTTGCGCCGATAGAGCCTCTGCCCGCGAGGTCGCTGCAGTGCTTCGAGGACGGCCAGGTACCATGTCTGCCTTTGATTCTTGCGCCGACGGTTGGTGGCGGGTCTTAGTTACCTTGGTCCTCTCCTGGTGGGCAGGTGTACGGGTGCTGCGAGGGCGCGCTCCGGCTGGACCCGTCGGGGGTCATCGGCGTGCCGCTGGGGGCGGTGGACTACTACTGCGGCGGGGCGTGCGTGGTGGAGACGGAGGACGTGCTCAACTGCGTGGCCAGCGCGCTGGACGGCTTCAGCTTCCACAACGGCGCCTCCGTGGAGGGCGCGCGCTACGCCCTCAGGAGGGGGTGCAGCCACACCATCAAGAGAGGGGACTTCAACGCTTTGGAGCCACCCATGGGCGACTACCCGGACATCTACGGTGACTACCGCGGCCATGGCTGCAGGGCTACGCCTCCTCGCAGCATCAACTTGCTCGCGCTTCTCGCTGGCGCCTGGCTGCTGCTCATTCTGGGTCGCTGATCGGTAGTTCACTTCTCACAGAATAGTTTCTTTTTGGCTCTAGCGTCACGAGCAGATGATGTCACTTTTTGGTAAAACGATCAATTCTAAGTTTCTAACACAACTTACGAAACCTTTTTTTTTTTTGAGATGAACTTACGAAACCTTTAGTTACACAAACAAATGCAGCAATCAGGCAAACAAATGTGTACAGATCTGTTTTGTGTTGTAAGCCTTTTAGGCTAACTGCTACTCTCCTTTCAAATGAAATATAAAGGGTTGCTTTTTCACGCCTTTATATTATATCAAGGGAAAAAGAATGCATAACTCGGACTAATATTTGCCATTCCATAAAAAAAAAAAGTTATCAGTTCAAAAAGAAGAAGGAAAGGTACAATTCATGCTGGAAGAAATTAAAAATGAACCCCTCATGTCAACTTTCCATGCATCATCTTCAAGGCTTCAACGAGAATCTTAGATGAATAAGTTGCGACTTCGCTTTAAATTTCTTCCATCAAACAGATTTCCTGGCAACTACAAACTGGGACGCATCAGAGATCCACTATCTTCACAAGCTTTGTATAGATAACACGATTATCCCTCGCCGAATTGCTCTCAGCAAGCGCAGTCTCCACCAAGTCCTGCCGAGGGAAAACGTGTCACTGTTGGATGCAAACTAAATGCTAGAAACACTAATGCATTGATACGATATCAAACCATACATAATTAAAACATTCAGAATTGAGAAGGATACAATTTTTTTTTGATACAAAAGATAATTTCAACAAATAAAGACCATAGAAGGTAAGTAACAGGTTCAGATATCTAACCTTCACGTCCCTATTAGACAAGAACTTCCCCAGGTTGTGAATAATGCACCTTAGATCTTCTGCCTGCAGTTGTGAATACACATAATGCAACATAAGAACAATAGCCACAAAAATAGAGTGTAAGTAATAGCAGAGTCAGTGCTTAAAGGAAAAGACATCATGGTTTCAAAATAAAGGCATTATTAGTATGTTACCTTGATATAGCCCACTCTGCTCTTGTCAAAGTAGCGAAAAGCCTACAAGATAAGGGGGGAAACTGCACACATTAGCGACATCTTACCATTTTATGGCAACTCTTAGTCTCTTGCAACGAGTAAAGAGACTTGCCGGTAACGAGATTGAACTAGGTATTGAGATACCGACGATCGAATCTCGGGCAAGTAACATACCGATGACAAAGGGAACAACATATGTTGTTATGCGGTTTGACCGATAAAGATCTTCGTAGAATATGTAGGAGCCAATATGAGCATCCAGGTTCCACTATTGGTTATTGACCGAGAATAGTTCTAGGTCATGTCTACATTGAAATCGGGATTTTACCGGAGTACCGGGGGGTTACCGGAACCCTCCCGGGGGATAATGGGCCTACATGGGCCATGAGGGAGAAGAGGAGGGCCGGCCAGGGCAGGCCGCCCCCCTTCCCCCTAGTCCGAATAGGACAAGGAAGGGGGGGCCTTTCCTCTTTCCCCTCCCCCCTTTCCTTCTCCACTAAGGCAAGAGGGGAGTCTTACTCCCGTGGGAGTAGGACTCCTCCAGCGCACCCCTAGGGGCCGGTCGCACTCCCCCTCCTTCATATACGGGGTAGGGGCACCTCTAGACACACAAGTTGATCTTCGTGATCGCTCCTTAGCTGCAGTGCGGTGCCCCTCCACCATATTCCACCTCGGTCATATCGTTGCGGTGCTTAGGCGAAGCCCTGCGTCAGTAGAACATCATCATCGTCACCATGCCGTCGTGCTGACGGAACTCATCCCCGACACCCTGCTAGATCGGAGTCCGGGGATCGTCATCGAGTTGAACGTGTGCTGAACTCGGAGGTGCCGTACATTCGGTACTTGGATCGGTCGGATCGTGAAGAAGTACGACTACAACAACCGCATTGTCATAACGCTTCCGCTTACGGTCTACGAGGGTACGTGGACAACACTCTCCCCTCTCGTTGCTATGCATCACCATGGTCTTGCGTGTGCATAGGATTTTTTTTGAAATTACTATGTTCCCCAACATTATGGACTGGTGCAAGCATCTCGGAGTTGGAATAAAAGCTTTGATAGTGTGATCAAAGCATATGGTTTTATACAGACTTTTGGAGAAGCATGTATTTACAAGAAAGTGAGTGGGAGCTCAGAGCATTTCGATATTATATGTAGATGACATATTGTTAATTGGAAATGATATAGAATTTCTGGATAGCATAAAGGGATACTTGAATAAAAGTTTTTCAATGAAAGACCTCGGTGAAGCTGCTTACATATTGGGCATCAAGATCTATAGAGATAGATCAAGACGCTTAATTGGACTTTCACAAAGCACTTACCTTATAAAGTTTTGAAAAAGTTCAAAATGAATCAGGCAAAGAAAGGGTTCTTGCCTGTATTACAAGGTGTGAAATTAATTCAAACTCAATGCCCGACCACAACAGAAGATAGAGAGAAAATGAAAGATGTTCCCTATGCTTTAGCCATAGGCTCTATCATGTATGCAATGTTGTGTACCAGACCTGATGTATGCTTAGCAATAAGCTTAGTAGGTAGGTACCAAAGTATTCCAGGAGTGGATCACTGGAAAGTGGTCAAGAACATCCTAAAATACCTGAAAAGGACTAAGGATATGTTTCTCGTTTATGGAGGTGACAAAGAGCTAGTCGTAAATGGTTACGTCGATGCAAGCTTTGACACTGATCCGGATGATTCTAAATCGCAAACCGGATACGTGTTTTTATTAAACGGTGGAGCTGTAAGTTGGTGCAGTTCTAAACAAAGTGTCATGGCAGGATCTACATGTGAAGCGGAGTACATAGCTGCTTCGGAAGCAGCAAATGAAGAAGTCTGGATGAAGGAGTTCATTCCCGATCTAGGTGTTATACCTAGTGCATCGGGACCAATGAACATCTTCTGTGACAATACTGCTGCAATTGCCTTAGCAAAGTAATCCAGATTTCACAAGAGGACCAAGCTGTAGGATCGGAAGTATGTCTAGAGGGGGGGTGATTAGACTACTTGACAACTTAAAAGTTTAGCTTTTTGATTAGGGCAAGTTTTTAGCAAGTTCACAATGATGACCAAGTCAAGTATCACCCTACACATGCAATTCTAGAGTTATGGCAGCAGAAAGTAAATTGCACATGTAGTAAATAAGAGGTGGAGAAGAGCAAACGCAATTTGGAGACACGGAGATTTTTCTCGTGGTTCCGATAGGTGGTGCTATCGTCAATCCACGTTGATGGAGACTTCAACCCACGGAGGGTAACGGCTGCGAGAGTCCACGGAGGGCTCCACCCACGAAGGGTCCACGAAGAAGCAACCTTGTCTATGCCATCATGGCCTACGCCCACGGAGGACTAGCCTTACTCGGGTAGATCTTCACGAAGTAGGCGATCTCCTTGCCCTTACAAACTTCTTGGTTCAACTCCACATCTTGACGGAGGCTCCCAAGCGACACCTAACCAATCTAGGAGGCACCACCTCCAAAAGGTAATAGATGGTGTTGGTGATGATGAACTCCTTGCTCTTGTGCTTCAAATGATAATCTCCCCAACACTCAACTCTCCTCACCGATTTGGCTGTGGTGGAAGAAAGGATTGAGTGGAAAGCAACTTGGGAAGGCTAGAAATCAAGTTTCATATGGTGGGAGTGGAGCAACTTGATCTCAACACAAGGGTAGGTAGTTTTCTTCTCGAAATGTAAGGTAGGAGTGGTAGTTCTTTCGATGGCTCTCTCCACTAATGAAGAGGAGGTGGAGGGTATTTATAGCCTCCACACAAAATCCAACTGCTACACACATTTGACCAATCTCGGTCGGACCGAAGTTGACAACTCGGTGAGACCGAAAGTTCAAATCTTGTGAACGTTGGGATTTTCGTGGGACCGAAAATACAATCTCGGTTAGTCCGATTCTTCCAAAGTCTAGGGTTTGCCAATCTCGGTGGGACCGACTTTCTCATCTCGGTGACACCGATTTGAGTACGTATGTTCTGAAGCTTGGCAACACCAATTTCGTATGACCGAGTTTGGAATCGAAAATCCAAATTTTAGGGTTTGGGTATATGGTCGAGGTGGTTCATCTCGGTGACTGAGTTTATGGAATCGGTGGGACCGAGATTACTTATGGGTTTATGTTGGAATGAAAGATTGTCGATAGTTTGAGAGATAAATCACTAAGCACTTTGAGCAACCAGATCATCATCATAACCTCATCCCTTTTAATAGTATTGGCTTTCCTATGGACTCAATGTGATCTTGGATCACTAAACCAAAAATAGAGTCTTGAGCTTTTGCCAATGTTTTCCTTAGCATTTTGAGGGGTCCACATCATCACCATTGCCATACCCATATCACTGAATTTTCTGAAATATTCTCAAGAAATAATTAGTTCAATGATATATATGTTGTTATTAATTACCAAAACCACCCGGGATTAGTTGCACTTTCAATCTCCTCCTTTTGGTAATTGATGACAACATATAGATCAAAGCTTCACAAATGATATAATCAATGAATAACATCGTCGCTTTGAGAAGTATGTGATAAGCAAGAGCTCCCCTAAATTTGTGCATTATTTAAGATTTATGCTTGAATGCAAATGCACAATCGATTAGGATCATGGGTTACTCTTCCATGTCACATACATCTTGGTGGAGCGCACAAAATGATAAGAATGAATAACATGCACCCAATCACCAAGACATGAGTAAGTGATCATACAAGATATGAATAGAATATGATAAGCATTAAGCACACATTAAGCATAGTATGATCAAGCACTCATCAAGATAGAGCAAACGAGTATCAAACACACGAAATGTCTCAAAGAACTCAAAAGTATCTCAAGGAAAACCGCAAACGAAAGAGCAAAAACGAGCACTCTCTCTCGAAGTCCTATGATCTATACAATTTCTCCCCTTTGGCAACAAGTTACCAAAAGTTCGAAGGTATAGAGCTAATCGTCACTAGGGACTCTGCTGGCGGCTCTGCTGCGTCGCCGATGGAGTGGAGATAGCTGATCTCGCAAAAGCTTCACCAAGTCTGTGGAGCTGGAGGAGTGGATACTGGGCTTTGTGGGCACTGCAGCAGGCTGCTCATAGTCATCCTGGACTAGATCACCTTCTATCTCCTTCATGAGCTCTGCCTTCTCCCTTTTCACTTCCTCAATGTCTGCCTCAAGCTTGTTGACGGTGACCTGCACTTCAGTCAGCTTGACATCCAGAGCATGGAACTTATCTTCAACTATCCTCTCAAGACTCTCCTGAGACTGCACTATGCTGGCCAGGCGTAGTTCAATTCTCTGAGTGGCTTCAAGAAGTTGTTCTCCAACGCTCTTGGGCTTTGCTGCTGCTTCCTTCTCAGCTTTAGCTTGTTTGGCAGCTTCAGACTTAGCGTGTCCTTCAACAGATGTGGGAGCATCCTCACCATCACAACTTCATTATCTTCATGTTCAGCTGCAGTGGCAAGTGGGGTCTATCCAACAGTAGGTGTCCGTGCCAAACTTGGCATTAATGAGCATCTGAATGTGTGGAGCAAACCCACACGACCTCTTCCGTCTGCCGCTATCCTCTTGATAGTCTCTACTATCGTGTCCATCACCTTAAAAGGTGTCTTCGATCCGAATGTGCAGCATGTTGATAGAATAGCCTCTTATCATGCGGTGGTCTCTCGACTTGGGCATCAAAGTATGCCTCGTAATGGTGTTAGTGGTTGGGAGACCTGCTCAAGATGATAAACTGATCCAAGCTTCCATATCTCAACATCCTTGTCGTACCTCATTGTACATGTTCTTCATAGACTCGTGATTCTTCTTTGGAATGCCATAGACATCAACATCATCGCCCCTTGATATTTGGTGCATTCAAGAACGCTCCATTCCTCAACAGTTGAGGAGAATCTCGCCCTTCATCATCCATACAATTCGCCATCCGGATAGAAGTGTGCGGTGGCATAGAACCGCATGATCATCTCATCATTCCAAGCAATCGACCACCAACAAACTCAGCAACTCCACATGCGGTGAAGCTCTCATGCACATGTGGGAAATAGTCTCTGTGCTCTTCATCGTCGATGTAATCCCGCCTACATATCCGTGTCAAGAACAATTGGCTTCTTATCCATGAGCACTGCCTCATAAAAATCTTGTTGCTCTCTCGTGTGGAACCTAGAGTCAACAAATGTCCTTCTCTGGTGGCATATGGATCAACTTGCCTCCATAGCCCGAGACCTTTGTCCTTCCTTTCCTTCATATTTTCAGCTCGAGGATGAGCATCATTATGAACTCGCAATTTACATCGAGCTTGAAGAAAACATGTGCCTCTTCATCGATTCAGCAGTGGCACATTATCCTTCTTCTTCTCTGAAGCGGTATGTTTCTCACAGTTTTCTTTGGCTTGGCAAAGAGGTTTGGCTTGGGCTGCCTTTGCTTGAGCTGATGGCTTAGATTTTGTGGGTGCTCCTGCCCTGATGGCATCTCCCATCAACTTTTGCTTCTGAGGAGGCTGGGGTGCTTCCTCATCAGAGTCATCATCATCAGCTTCTTCATGAACTAGCCTCTTCCTCTTGGAAGTTTTCTTGATCTTGCTGGAGGTTTCTTCATCCATGCTCAGCTTCTTTGCAACTGTGGATTTCTTCTCTTTGCTGGTGCCTTTCTTTGCTTGTTGCCCTTGATAGCCCTTGGCAACCACTTTCCTCTTAGGCTTGGAAGTTATCTCCTCATCTGGCAACAAAGTCGAGTCTTCCTCATCGTAATTCCTCTTCTTCCAGCCCCGGTGGCAGCCGGAGGCAATCCACTTGGAGTGCTCTCTCCATCATCTGAAAAATTGCTTGCTTCAGACTTGTAATCGCCTCGAATCTCAACGGTGATTCAGACTGTTCGCTGTCACTTGCATCGTATATGACCGACAACCCGTGAAAAGAATAGGTATAGGCGTAATAGAAGAGTTATCACAAACTGCAGAGGATTTTGCAAAAGAATGAGTTCAAACATTAGTTTTAGGTTTTCACTGAATGCATTTCGTCCGACCGAGTCTAAAATTCGTGAATCCAAGTGTCTAAACAGTAACCATTCACACCACTTTCGGTTGGACCGAAATGGGTTTCGGTCTAGCCGAGAGCACTAGGGTTTCACTAAATTCTCATTTCGGTCTTACCGATTTGCACAACTTCGGTTGGACCGAAGGTGCAAAGGTAATGGCCAGAGGCCAAATCGGTCATCCGAGAATGTAGAATCGGTCACACCGAGATGTGTTCGCGGAAACCTAACCCTAAAATTTTCACTCAATTTCGTTCTAAGAACTAATCTGCTGGATAGGAATATTTCAAACGTGGCAAGAAGTCTGGGCAAAACCTATCGTGCATTGAATCGAGGTTGAAGACGAGAGGATCAAACTCACCCTAACTTGGTGGAGTTTTCACGGCGGCAACGGCGCGATGAGATTGACCGCTGACGGCGATGGAGACCCAGCGCGAGGGCGCACAGCGACGGCGGAGACGATCCGGAGACCACGGCGACGGCAAATAAGGGTTTGAGGGCGAGGCGTTTGAAGGAGTAATCAACGCTGCTGCTCTTGGGTATATATACCCTTCGGTTGTCGGTGGGACCGAGTTGAAAACTCGGTGGGACCGAGATGGTTAATCGCGTGCGATTACTCACTTCGTCACGCCGAATTTGTAACTCGGTTTCACCGAGGTGAAAACCTAGATCAATCCAAGTAATTTCGGTCTGTCTGATTTGAGTATATTGGTTTGACCGAAAGTACTTAGAAGGTTTTGGAATTTAGGCTTTTGACGGATCGGTGGCTCCGAGTGCTCCTCACTCGGTCTGTCCGAAAAAGTCTTGTTCAAAGTTTGTGATATAAGCATGAATAGAGTTTGAGACAAGAAAGCATAGATAGCTAGGGGAGGAACTTAGGCATTCTTGTCCATCCATTTGGTCAAAAAGAAAAATCCAAAAGACCAAAGCAACAAATGGATGTCCTCGAATGGATAAAATCATGCATCCAACATGCTCACACAATAAGATAGCAAATAAAATATGTGTCAAACATGCACAAACAAAGCACTAGCTACTAGCACACAATTTGGCGATGACTAGGTCATCTATATATGAGTATATTGACTTAGGAGTCAAATTAGAACATTTGATCATAGGTCATACTCATCGTTTAAGCACAAGTGGGGTTACCACTTTTCCATAAAGCATTAATGTGTTCACATCATTTGAAGATGCTTTAGCTCATTTCTTTAGAGCAAAGCTCCCCCTTGATGTGAGAACCCCTTTTAAAGGGTCAAACTAACCTTGGGTTGTCGTTGAAGACTTCATGTAGATGTTGAAGATGTGGATGCTCAATGTTGATGAAGATCATCAAGAGTTGGGAGCAATCCTTTGGATTCGGGCACTTTCAATACCTACATGGGTTAGTCCCACAAGGAACAAACAAGGATATCCATGGACATAGATTGAAGTACACAATAGATGATGTCCATGAAAGCAATGATTACCTTGTCCCTTGACTTACCAACATGAGGGTTTGTGACTCCATGAACTAGTGCAAGATGTGGAAGTTGATTGCACAAGTTCTTTGCCAAAATGAATGTGAGTGAAGTATGTTGGCGGAGTCACCCTCAAGAACTCTCTAGTTCTTCTTCTTGGATCCACATCATCTTGATGGGAATCCTTGGGGTAGTAGTTGAGCTTGTCAAGTAGAACTTGAAGTTGCCTTGGGAACCCACTTGACCATGGCCTTGGGTGCTTCAATGAATGCATCAATCTCCTCTTGAAGCTTGTCCTTGCCTTTTAGCTTGTGGTCTTGTGGTGGAAGGTCATCTTGAGCTTGTTCCACATTGGAAGAAGTAGGATCATACTTCTCCTTTTGAGAAACAAACTTTGGAGTGGGATATTGACCTTCTTCCCATTCAACACCCTCGGCGTTGAACTTTCACTCAAAACCAATTCCTTGATTCTTCCGATGTCTTCCTTGTTTGCGAACAATTTCCTCAAAGCTCTTGCTTCCGGCAAGACTCTTGTAGACACCTTTCTCTATAATCCCTTTCAATAGACTATTTTCTTGCTCAAGTGAAACTTGGCTTGAAACATTGTTAGTGGAATCAAGAGAATTACTAGAAGTAACAACATTTGATTTAGCATGATTATTGTTACTACTAGATGAAGAATTTTTCTTATGCTTGTCATGCTTAGTTTTAATAGGTGGCAAGAAATTAGACAAGAGAAGTCGTTTGGCAAGATATGAAGAACTCTTCTTTCAAGATCGTCATTGATAGCTTTTAGAAACTCATGTTCTTGCTCTAGATTGAGCTTCTCGGCGTAGCTTCTCATGAGATCTTAGGAGCTCTCTATGATCTTCTTGAGTTGTTTCATGAGCTAAATTAAGAGTGTTTAGTTCTTTAGTTAGACGCTCAATCTCCTTCATAGCATTGTCATTCGACTCTTCTCGACTATAAAGACTATTAGCATGTTCATCATTACTAAGCTCACTAGATTTGTCATGTAAAAGCTCATCTTCACCAAGCAAGTCATCCTCATCACTATCAAAGTCAATAAACTCAGGGTGTGATACCTTGGGGCCTTTTGCCATGAAGCATCTTCCAATTCCCTCATTTGGTGAATCAAATATGTCATAGGAGTTGGAGTTGGAGGACACGAGAGCAAGACCGCAACACCTTCATCTTGATCAGATTCGGAGTTGGAGTGATAGCTTCTTTCGAGTGATTGTCGAGTCGGAGCCGAAACCCATTCACCAACATGAGCTTGATGTTTTCTTCTTGTGTAGCTCCTTGATGACTTGTCTTTCCTTTCCTAATCCTTGCTTCTCCGAGAGGATCTTCGCTCATAACGATCATCTCTACTCCTTCTCTCTTTTCGAGGCGACTCTTCTCTTGAGCTTCTTCTTCTTGGAGATTCTTCTCTTCTCTTGTGGGGAGTCGAACACTCATTTGAGTAGTGTCCGGGTCTTCCACAATTGTAGCAGTTTCGATCACGACTAGAAGATCTCTTTTCATCATATGATCTAGACTTTGAGCTTCTTTCCTTGCTTCTATTCTTGTAGAATTTGTTGAAGTTCTTCACCATTAGGCTTATCTCTTCATTGGAAACTAGCTTGTCACTTGAGGTTGTGGGAGCTTCAACTGCAGCTTTGTAAGCACCACTTGACTTGTTGTGAAGCTCTTCCTTATCTTTAAGTGTCATCTCATGAGCAACAATCCTTCCAATGACTTCGTAGGCTTGAGATCTTTGTAGTTTGGCATCATTTGGATCAAAGTGCACACGGTGTCATACTTTCCATCCAAAGCTCTGAGAATCTTCTTGATGATGAATCGGTCGGTCATTTCTTCGCTTCCTAAGCCTGCCATCTCATTGGTGATGAGAGCAAGCCTAGAGTACATTTCAGCGACTCCTTCACCTTCCTTCATCTTGAACTTGTCAAGTCGACCTTGAAGAACATCTAGCTTTGATTCCTTCACGGACTCGGTACCTTCGTGCATTTCACCAAAGTATCCCAAATCTCTTTTGCATTCTCAAGACGGCTGATCTTGTTGAACTCCTCGACACAAAGCATTGAAGAGAATGTCACAAGCTTGAGCATTGTTCAGAACATCCGCAACTCATCCGCCGAAGCTTCGCGATCCGAACTTTTCCTTCCTCAAGAACTCACCTTGCAAGCCAACACAAATAATGCCCCATGCGGCAGGGTTATGTCCAAGAATATGCATTTTCATTTTATGCTTCCAACTAGCAAAGTTTGAACCATCAAAGTAAGGACCTCTACGGAAATTACCCTCACTAGACGCCATACTCTCCTAGGTTGTGAAACCAAGCTTATGGAATCCAATGCAATGGAAACCAATCCAATGGAAACCTGGCTTTGATACCACTTGTAGGATCGGAAGTATGTCTAGAGGGGGGGTGATTAGACTACTTGACAACTTAAAAGTTTAGCTTTTTGATTAGGGCAAGTTTTTAGCAAGTTCACAATGATGACCAAGTCAAGTATCACCCTACACATGCAATTCTAGAGTTATGGCAGCGGAAAGTAAATTGCACATGTAGTAAATAAGAGGTGGAGAAGAGCAAACGCAATTTGGAGACACGGAGATTTTTCTCGTGGTTCCGATAGGTGGTGCTATCGTCAATCCACGTTGATGGAGACTTCAACCCACGGAGGGTAACGGCCATAGAGAGTCCACGGAGGGCTCCACCCACGAAGGGTCCACGAAGAAGCAACCTTGTCTATGCCATCATGGCCTACGCCCACGGAGGACTAGCCTTACTCGGGTAGATCTTCACGAAGTAGGCGATCTCCTTGCCCTTACAAACTTCTTGGTTCAACTCCACATCTTGACGGAGGCTCCCAAGCGACACCTAACCAATCTAGGAGGCACCACCTCCAAAAGGTAATAGATGGTGTTGGTGATGATGAACTCCTTGCTCTTGTGCTTCAAATGATAATCTCCCCAACACTCAACTCTCCTCACCGATTTGGCTGTGGTGGAAGAAAGGATTGAGTGGAAAGCAACTTGGGAAGGCTAGAAATCAAGTTTCATATGGTGGGAGTGGAGCAACTTGATCTCAACACAAGGGTAGGTAGTTTTCTTCTCGAAATGTAAGGTAGGAGTGGTAGTTCTTTCGATGGCTCTCTCCACGAATGAAGAGGAGGTGGAGGGTATTTATAGCCTCCACACAAAATCCAACTGCTACACACATTTGACCAATCTCGGTCGGACCGAAGTTGACAACTCGGTGAGACCGAAAGTTCAAATCTTGTGAACGTTGGGATTTTCGTGGGACCGAAAATACAATCTCGGTTAGTCCGATTCTTCCAAAGTCTAGGGTTTGCCAATCTCGGTGGGACCGACTTTCTCATCTCGGTGACACCGATTTGAGTACGTAGGTTCTGAAGCTTGGCAACACCAATTTCGTATGACCGAGTTTGGAATCGGAAAATCCGAAATTTTAGGGTTTGGGTATATGGTCGAGGTGGTTCATCTCGGTGTGGTGAGTTTATGGAATCGGTGGGACCGAGATTACTTATGGGTTTATGTTGGAATGAAAGATTGCTGATAGTTTGAGAGATAAATCACTAAGCACTTTGAGCAACCAGATCATCATCATAACCTCATCCCTTTTAATAGTATTGGCTTTCCTATGGACTCAATGTGATCTTGGATCACTAAACCAAAAATAGAGTCTTGAGCTTTTGCCAATGTTTTCCTTAGCATTTTGAGGGGTCCACATCATCAGTCATTGCCATACCCATATCACTGAACTTTCTGAAATATTCTCAAGAAATAATTAGTTCAATGATATATATGTTGTTATTAATTACCAAAACCACCCAGGGATTAGTTGCACTTTCACAAGCACATGAAGAGACGCTTCAATTCCATCCGGGACCAAGTCCAAGTGGGAGACATAGAGATTTGCAAGATACATACGGATCTGAATGTTGCAGACCCGTTGACTAAGCATCTCTCACGAGCAAAACATGATCAGCACCAAGACTCCATGGGTGTTAGAATCATTACTATGTAATCTAGATTATTGACTCTAGTGCAAGTGGGAGACTGAAGGAAATAGGCCCTAGAGGCAATAATAAAGTTATTATTTATTTCCTCATATCATGATAAATGTTTATTATTCATGCTAGAATTGTATTACCCGGAAACATGATACATGTGTGAATACATAGACAAACATAATGTCACTAGTGTGCCTCTACTTGACTAGCTCATTAATCAAAGATGGTTATGTTTCCTAACCATAGACACGTGTTGTCATTTGATTAACGACATCACATCATTAGGAGAATGATGTGATTGACTTGACCCATTCCGTTAGCCTAGCACTTGATCGTTTAGTATGTTGCTATTGCTTTCTTCATGACTTATACAAAGTTCCTACAACTATGAGATTATGCAACTCCCGTTTACCGGAAGAACACTTTGTGTGCTACCAAACGTCACAACGTAACTGGGTGATTATAAAGGAGCTCTATAGGTGTCTCCGAAGGTACATGTTGAGTTGGCGTATTTCGAGATTAGGTTTTGTCACTCTGATTGTCGGAGAGGTATCTCTGGGCCCTCTCGGTAATGCACATCACTATAAGCCTTGCAAGCAATGTAGCTAATGAGTTAGTTACGGAATGATGCATTACGTAACGAGTAAAGATACTTGCTTGTAACGAGATTGAACTAGGTATTGAGATACCGACGGTCGAATCTCGGGCAAGTAACATACCGATGACAAAGGGAACAACGTATGTTGTTATGCGGTTTGACCGATAAAGATCTTCGTAGAATATGTAGGAGCCAATATGAGCATCCAGGTTCCGCTATTGGTTATTGACCATAAACAGTTCTAGGTCATGTCTACATAGTTCTCGAACCCGTAGGGTCCGCACGCTTAACGTTACGATGACAGTTTTATTACGAGTTTATAAGTTTTGATGTACCGAAGGTTGTTCGGAGTCCCGGATATGATCACAGACATGACGAGGAGTCTCGAAATGGTCGAGACATAAAGATTGATATATTGGAAGCCTATATTTGGATATCGGAATCGTTCCGGGTGAAATCGGGATTTTACCGGAGTGCCGGGGGGCTTACCGGAACCCCCCCCAAAGGTTAATGGGCCTACATGGGCCATGAGGGAGAAGAGGAGGGCCGGCCAGGACAGGCCGCGCCCCCCTCCCCCTAGTACGAATAGGACAAGGAAAGGGGGGGGGGCGCCCCCCTTTCCTCTTTCCCCTTCCCCCTTTCCTTCTCCAACAAGGCAAGAGGGGGAAGTCCTACTCCCGGTGGGAGTAGGACTCCTCCAGGCGCACCTCTAGGGGGCCGGCTGCACCTCCCCCCTCCCTCCTTTATATACGGGGGCAGGGGCACCCCATAACACACAAGTTGATCTTCGTGATCATTCCTTAGCCGTGTGCGGTGCCCCCCTCCACCATATTCCACCTCGGTCATATTGTTGCGGTGCTTAGGCGAAGCCCTGTGTCGGTAGAACATCATCATCGTCACCATGCCGTCGTGCTGACGGAACTCATCCCCGACACCCTGCTAGATCGGAGTCCGGGGATCGTCATCGAGTTGAACGTGTGCTGAACTCGGTGGTGCCGCACGTTCGGTACTCGGATCGGTCGGATCGTGAAGACGTACGACTACATCAACCACGTTGTCATAACGCTTCCGCTTACGGTCTACGAGGGTACGTGGACAACACTCTCCCCTCTCGTTGCTATGCATCACCATGATCTTGCGTGTGCGTAGGAAATTTTTTGAAATTACTACGTTCCCCAACAATTATAATAGCACAGTTCTATCCAACGATGATAGTGCATTAAACACTCACGTTAATATCCTATCACTATCACATACATTTGACAATAGTGATGATTGTCGTGGTGAGCAAAACTTCCAATTTTAAGACCCATCGACTCAGTCTATCGGAGGTGGTCGTAGGGGTGAGAGCATGTACATATTTGTAACCAACATTAGGCCCCAGGTTGATTTGAACTTGTTCATATCAATCTTCAATACCTGACTTGTAAGAATTTACATCACTTGTTGTAACCCACCATAACATCAGCTCTCAAAATCTTCTTAAACCGTCATGACGCCATTTCGCATTTACTTCACACGAGGCCCAGAACATCTTAACTGATACTTATCTTAATAAACATCCTAAAAATCGAGGCGTCCCTATAGCCACATGATGATTTCGGCCTCCTCGATTGCCGTGCATGCCTGTTATTTGCCCCTCTTATAAATAGGGACAGGGGTCTCTCTCATTTTCCCCCTCGCTTCCTTCTTCGTCTTCCTCCTTGGCACAGCCGTCCGAGCACTCGAACTCCTCCGCCGCGGCCTGCAACCATTGCACCAACCTAGGCTGCTGCATCAACCTGATTGGATCAGAGAACTTCGGCGCACCGCCGCTGCTCCTCATTACTTGTAAGTGCACCTCCCCCTTTCATCTCAGATCTGTATTAGGGTTCGGGCCATTCGTTGACGTTGTTGCCGTTCTTCATCGCTTTCTTCAACTCTGATAGCTTTTTGATCCGAAGATGTCGTATATCTTATACGGAAGTAGTTTTACCATCATTTTCACTACTAGAACAACATCTCTCCGTAGAAAATCACATCTGAGCATCAAAGCTTTCCACTGTCGCCACCTTAGGTTTTATTTTCACTGTCTTTTCTGAACTGTCATAGATATGAAATCATAGCTTTAACTTGTGAAATCTGTTTATCCACCACTTAGCAAAATTTTCAAAGCACTAAAAACCGCCCTAGCGGCTTATAACATAATCCATGACCCATCATATATCATTAGGCCCCGTTTAAGCCGCCATCATCCACTTAAATCAATAATCCGGCCATATCCTTCCGGTTTAACCAAGCTGGTTTGTTCATCCTCATAATTCAATCGTTCGGCTTAACAATCTGCATATTCTGAACTGGATCCCGATAGCTTTTATCCTTGTATAGTGGTTTAAACAATAATTTGTAACTCGCCAGATATCTGCCAGTTTAATAACATCTTGAATTGCCTTGTGTAGGCCGTGCAGTCAATCATGACCAAGACCGTTATGTCATGCGATTGGGTCCCATCCATTGTCACGGAGGCAATGCTCGAGGATTATGTCAAAATTGGTTTCTTACCATCCAAAGACGTCATTCACTGGCGTGCTCCTAAACTGGATGAAACCAAACCTCAGCCGCAAGATGATGAAGTTATCATTTTCACTGATCACATGAACCGGGGCTTCTCACCGCCCGGATCAAAATTCTTTCGTGATGTTCTGCATTTTATGCAACTTTATCCTCAAGATATCGGGCCCAATTACATTTCCAGTATTTGCAACTTCCAAGTCTTATGTGAAGTATACCTTCAAGAAGAACCTAGTGTTGACCTCTTTAGAGAGTATTTTTACCTGAACCGCCAGAATGAATTTACTGACAGTCCCAGCCAAGAACTTGGAGGGATCTCAATTCAACGACGCAGAGATGTCATTTTCCCTTATGCTTTGCTTCCAAGCCATCCCAAAGATTAGAATCAAACCTAGTTCTACTGCAAAAATACTTCTCCTACTGATGAAAATCCCTTACCAGGCTACCGTGACCAACGCCTCAACCCGAAGCATTCTCTTCCCGGCCAGCTTACCATTGCTGAACGGGCCAAACTTGCACCTACCTTCTCAAAGGTTAGGGCATTATTGGGCAATGAATTAACCGAGATTGATCTGGTTCGGTGCTGGGTATCTTGGAGGATCATACCTTTAAGCCGTCAGCCCGGTTTAATGTGTACATATACTGGTGACACCAAAGATCCACTGCGTTACAGTTCAGCACGTTTGGCTGACAAAGCCATCAATGAAATGACCAAGACTCTTCTCAATGAAAGTTTGGAGAGCTGCAGCAGAGTGGGTTTGAATCCCTTCCGCACACTTAACCCGACACCGGAGGTAAGTTTGTCCGGTTTATATACTTTACTTCATTGTTCATAGAATTTGGAAATCCCAACCTTTATTATAATCTTTCTTAGGCTGGATCCACTTTCTGGGATAAGAGATATGATGAAAAAGCCTCCAAGAAGGCCAGGGTGAAGACCAAATCCATGTTGAAGAACAAAAATAAATTCACCGCTTCTGACACGTTAACGTGGATGAAGATGAAGAGTCAGAGGTAGACCTTGATTCCCTTGGCTCCTTTTTCCTCCATCTTATTGACACTACTTGCTATCAGGACGACGCAGAGAGCAGCCAGGCGGTTGATGATGAGGTAACCATTACTTCCTCCGACTCAGAGCCCTTTCCAAGACAGAAAATTCAACGCGTGATCCGAAAAGTAAGGCTTTCTCACCTTTTAGCTCACATGGATCCCAACTTTATTTTGAAGCAACAACAGCATGTGAACCGGTGCAGAACCTAGGTCAGTGGAGGCAGAGAACTTTCCTCCGGTTTACCTAACACGCTAGCCCCACGCAAACGCCGGAATGAGGTATTCGAAAATTCCGACTCTTATTTATTTTAAAACAGGCATTATTCATCCAGTACTTCATGCTTATGACTCGAATTACCATGGGACCTCTCACTCTTCGTCCAGCGATTCATCTTAGACTCTACTTCCACCTTTCAAGACTGCCCCTGGGTACCAACTTTAATCTGTGTTTTTCAACATCTCTAAATTCATACTGACTTCCCGAATCCTCTTGTAGTGGGAAAGCAAAGCCTAGCAAAAAGGCTAAAGTGAACAAGCCCACATAAAAACTCAATCCACATGAACCGGAAAAGCAAGCACCAATTTCTGAGGCCTTCGTGCAATAACCGGATGATCCTGCTGAAGTCCCGCCATCAGAAAAATCGTGGTACCTTTGCTGATACCATGGTTGCTGATCCCTTGGTTGCTGAACCACCAAGCCCAACTAAGCCTCCAAAACCAAACACTGAGGAAGTTGTGGTCACTAGCACTTGTTTTCAAGAACCGGGGAACCCTGTTGCTCTGGCTAAACATTCTGCCAAGGAAGAACTAATCGAGAGGCGCAAGGTCAAATTTGACATGGCCAATTACTCACATCTGAACATTAGTGAAATCCTCTCCGGCTATCTTAATCAAGTACACAGCAGCCGTGATCTTGAGATTGACATGGTCAAGCACATGCATCAGAAACATGAGGTATTAACTCTTGCTCTCATATGAGATATATTCCTCTAGCCCCCAAGTCTACTGGACATGATAGAATAAAATATACTATAGACTTGTTAGATAGCCTTTTAGCTATGTGTCATGCCCCCGATTCAATCGTACACTAATCATACATGCAAATGTGTACGATCAAGATCATGGACTCACGGTAAGATATCACAACACAACTCTAGACACAGATCAAAATAATACAAGCTTCATATTACAAGCCAGGGGCCTCGAGGGCTCGAATACATAGCTCGATACACAAGAGTCAGCGGAAGCAACAATATCTGAGTACAGACATAAGTTAAACAAGGATGCCTTAAGAAGGCTAGCATAAAAGCAACAATGATCGAAGAGGCGAGGCCTCCTGCCTGGGACCTCCTAACTACTCTTGGTCGTCGGCGGTCTCCACGTAGTAGTATCCGTCGGTGGTGGCATCTGGCTCCAGGGATCCGCCATCTGGTTGCAACAACCGGAAAGAAGAAAGAAGGGGGGAAAGGGGTAGCAAAGCAACCATGAGTACTCATCCAAAGTACTCGCAAGCATTAGATCTATACTAAGTATGCATTAGTATCAAATGGAAGGGCTATATCTGTGGACTAAACTGCAGAAAGCCAGAATAGAGAGGGAAGGCCTAGCCTATCGAAGACTAGCATCTTCAAGCAGCTCCGAGCATCTTGCATCATGTAGGAGAGTAAAGAATAGTAGTTTATAATTAACAAGCATGTTGTAGCATTAACGCCCAGAGATCCTTCCTCGACTTCCTACAAGAAAGCAATCCCGGGGCCACATATATCAAGTATCCATTTGTAGTTGTATAAGATCATGATATAAGTCTGAACGTCCGTTACCGTGGACACGGCTATTAATAGATAATCTTCCCTGCAGGGGTGCACCACATTTTCCAACACGCTTGATTACTCTGGCCGGACACACTTTCCTGGGTCATGCCCGACCTCGGAAGATCAACACGTCGTAGCCCTACCTAGGCCCAGCAGAGAGGTCCCCGTTGGTCTACCTCCTAAGCACTCCGGGGTCTAGGCCCATCGCCCGTTGCACTCCGGGTCGTTGCGAGCAGGGCGAACCAGGCTCCACCACTACAGGATGGTGCCGGCCCAGCCGTGCCGCACTGCTGAACTGGATGTCTGACAAAGCTTCGGTTGATACTACGACGTCGAGGCCCATAACTATTCTCGCGTGGTGGTTAGTGCGTAAAGGCCAAAGGCCAACTCAGAACATATATGCAAACCATAATGTATTGTTAGCTTGCAGAGATGAGCAGAGACTCATGATCGAAGTGACCCCGTCGCCCCGTCTCGTGGACTTACGGCAAGGGCCCAGAATGCCCGGCCGTGCCATGTCATTATCTTGCGGGTGCTCTCCGGGCCCGCCCGACTTTCACCAAGGTCTCAAGTTAAGTCAATGTAACCATGTGTCCAAACATCAAGGGGAAAACCTAAGGAATCACCCTCGGAGGATTCCACTCGATATAATCATCAAGGTGAACGTAAGAGGAACCACCCTTGAGGTTCGCACTTGAGGTGTTGCACAACAGAGCCGTATCGGGAATGGTGAAGGAGGAACCACCCTCGTTGACCACGACCGAATAGCTACACTATAGAGATCTCATCAGGAGTGATGTATGAGGTTCCACCCTCGACACTCGATGGTAACTCTGCAGAGTCGAGCAACAAAAAAGGGCGTGATGTGATGTGAGGTGTCGGGCTCTGGTCGTCGATCATGTTGATCGAGGCGTCGATGATGAAGCAGGGGCAACAAGGACAAGGTGGGGGCCACTGATGGATCACTAACCAACCTATACAAGCAGTTTAGGATAAGCAAGTAGGTAACAAATGCAGGCTATGCATCAGAATAGGAGCAATCAATAACAGTAGCAAAATCTAATGCAAGCATGAGAGAATGGAATGGGTGATATCAGGATGATCAAGGGGGGGGGGGCTTGCCTGGTTGCTCAGGCGAGAAGGAGGGTCGTCGGCGACGTAGTCGATCACAGTGGCATCAACAGCGGTCTCAGGGTCTACCGAAGAGAAGAGGGGGAAGAAACAGTAAATACACGCAAACATATGCATAACAAGACAACAAGCGGTGTTAGAGGTGTTCTAACGCAGCGCTAGGCGATACTGGCAAAGGAGATAACATCCGGGAAAGTTTTCCTGGTTTCGGACGTTTGTCAAACAGATGAACCGGAGGGGAAAAGTTCAATGTTTGCTATGCTAGGGACATGTGGCGGACGAACGGACCGCATGTTCGGATTCGTCTCGAAATTCTGAGCAACTTTCATGTATAAAACATTTTGATCCGACTTACAGATAAATCCTATGAATTTCTAAAGTTTTAAATGATATTATGGAATTATTTAATAACAGAAATAGAATATGGCGTCAGCATGACGTGTTGATGATGTCAGCAGTCAACAGAGCGGCTGGACCTATGGGTCCCACATGTCAGCGACTGTGGCACTAATAGTTGGTCAAAAAGACTAACAATACTAGTTAGGGGTGTGGGCCCCATTAGTCAGTGACCATTTTGTTTAACTAATTATTTTTATTTATAAAAACGTTTAATTAGCCTAATTAACAGAAGGGGCCCACATGTCATGCACAGTAACATCATTGACCAGAGTCAACGTGGTCAACTGGGGCGTCGGGGCTAGGGATGGCAATGGGTACCCATTACCCACGTACCTGGTGGGGAAAAACTCTATTAGGGTAAGGGTATGGGATACAAAATTATCCATGGGTATATTAATGGAAAAATATTAAACCCATCGGGTACAGTGGGTACGGGTACGGGATAGCATAACCCATACCCGTGTACCCATATACCCGCATAAAATCTGCTAGGTGGGCCTTCACTATTCATTTATCTAATCTAACTTGCCACAAAATCATTCTATGTTTTTTTAAAGCACAAAATCATTATATGTTGCCCACCCACCCACGCACATACATGGAAGATAGAAGGAATCCCATATATCTTGTTTTCTCTACGTGATTAACCTGATTAGGCTTAGCCGCTTAGGTAAATAATCAATACGTGGCCATGTTCCATATTCAGAGAGACGAAGATTGATATCCTCCCCATCTCCTGGTCTCCTTGCCTCCTCAGGCATCGCTAGTCCGCGACGCCAACGCTCTAGCTGCTTACTGCCTCGCCGTCGCCAGCGCTACCAGCCGCTCGGGCGCCATGGACCTTGGGGATGAGGACCACAACTTCTGCATGGATAGTGACGAGGAGAAGGAGATGCAGCTCACGCTCACACATGGACTGAGTCGGACGGCAGCGACCACCCCGGCGCAACACCATCGTTGAATGGTGCCATCCTTCTCCGTCCGCCAGGAAAGGGCCAAGCCCCTGGCCAACGTAAAGTACCTGTACCTCCTGCCTCGGTATCCAAGGCGCATCATCTTTGCAACACGTGAAGCCGTCCACCTCGCCCTAACCCACTTAGTCGATTCTCTGCTGCCACCAAGCACATGAACAAGAGGCAAGGCTATTGTTGCTTAGTGAGTTTCAATTTTGTGTATGATTTGATCTTGTAGTTTTGTTTTCTATATAAATTGTGTGATGCATTCGTAGGTGGTACGTAGATGTATAGATGATGTGATGATATGATGTGTCTTTTAGCCTATACATGATGTATGTAACTGTTGTGATGAATATGATTTTTTTTGTATACACATGATACGTAGAGATGTTATGATGTATATATGTGAATCGTGAATCGTGATTTCAGTGCTCCTCGTCCATATAAGCATGATTTCTGCCTATACATGATGTATATAGATGTTGTGATGAGTAAGATTTCTTTGTATGTAGACGATACATAGAGATGTTATGATGTACGTATATATGAGCATTGTGTGATGTCGTTTATGATTATTTCTTGCTAAATTTGATGTGTGCACACATGGGTATTTTCACCCGTGGGTACACATTTACCCTGTCGGATGATGGGTACGGGGAAAAATTGTACACGTTGACGGGTATGGATACGGGTAATGGGTAAGTTCAAGGAGGGTGGGTAAGGGTATGGGGTAACTCCACCCGTACCCAAACCCTGCGGGTGCCATCCCTAGTCGGGGCCCTCTGGCAGCCTCAATGGGGTGGCCCCCACAGGGCCACGTTGGTGCCAGGTTAGCACGGCGGCCGGAGCAACGCCGGCGACCACAGGAGACGGCGGCGACGCACGAGATTCGTCCACAGACCACCAAAACGAACGCGGCCGGTCGCGTTCGAATACAGAGACGAAGCTGCATCGAACGACATCGACGGGAGCGGCTGAGGCGACCGTGAACGTCGACAACGACCACCGCAGGGGGCGCCGGACTTCGGGCGAAGGTGTTTCAGCGCCGCGGGGCACGACAAGCAACGCGGTCGGTGGTGTTCGAGAGGCCAGTCGACGCTACGTCGAACGGTAGTGATACCGTGGCCGGAGATGATGGGTAGCGACAACGGCGAGCTCGGGAACTGAGTTCGGCCACGATCGGGAATGGCGCTATGGGGGACGACGAGGTGGGCAAGCGGCACGGGCGACCTCGGCGAGCTGCATTCAGCACGTTCCCATGCTTGGGCGAGCATGGCAATGACTGTAACGATGGCGTTGAGCTCCACGGCAGCGCTCGCTTCGAGCGGCGATGGCAACGGCGGCTACGGTGGCGGAAACGTACGGGAGAGGGAGAGGAAAGACGCGGTGGCTCACCGGGAACCGTAGGGAGGTGGCAGTGTGCTCGGGGTGGAGCGTCCAGAATCAACGGCGACAGACGGCGGCGATCCGAGGAAGGAGAAGAAGATGGCGGCGGCATAGAGGCTTCCCGCCTCGTTCCGTTTGAAGTAGTCGATGGAGTCGAAGTCGGGGAGGCATTCAAGCACGTCGACGAGGCGAACAGGAGGCGGTGGCCGCAGAATCGATGCGGAGATGGCGACGATGGTGCTCGGCCATTGTGGGGAAGATGGAGCGAGCGAGAGGAGGGAGAGAGCGGGCAAGTGGGCGAGTGGATGCGGCGAATGCGGGAGAAATATCTGGGGGGGAAGGCCTCGGTGGAGGCCTTATCCTCTTCGGGCGTCGCCGGCGAGGTGGTCGGGGGCAGCCATGCCCCTGTCGCGACCGAGACAGAGGAACAGGAAAGGAGGGGGGAGCGACCAAGAGGGCAAGGTGGGTCGGCTGGGTTGGGTCTACTGGGCTAGGCCCAGTGGGAGTCAGGGGGGGGGTTCTTTTTTTCTGTTTGCTTCTTTTCTTTTTCATTTCTTTTAGCTACCAAATGTATTTTGTACAATGTGGGACTGGGCCAGATAAATACCTTGCATTTACTAGCACTGCCACAAAAAGTTTGGGAGGCTTTAGAGTTTCTTTGAGATTTTTCATAAATGGAAAGGCATTTAAATGATTGTTTAAGCCACTATTATATTAAAAAAAGGATTTAAATATTTCAAAAAGTGTTGGGTCACCACCGTAGTTAGTTATGGTATATTTGCCACACTTTGAACATTTTTTTGCATGTTTGATAAACTTGAGTTTTTTGGACTTCTAAAATTTGAGTTTGAAAAGAACAGTGACTTGGATCAAGCGAGGACTAGCAACAGTAATGTGATGACTTGGCACCTTTATCAGAGGTTTACTGTAGCTTAATTAACCGGGGGTCGCACTATGCATCTAAGTTAGAACCTATAGCCCCCAAGGGCCGGCTTAAACTATTAAGTTAAGCCGGTCCTTCAGTTAATAATTATCAACCTTGCATCTGTAGTCCCTAAGGGCCGGTTGATTCTATCAGAATAAACCAGGACTTATCACTTGATAAAAAATCTCATCTAGTCATCCTTGCAAACCGGTCAAACTTTGATAAATGATGAACCGGGGTCTTCTGTCATTGCATCATAAAACAAGCTTTGCATCCATTAGCCCCCAAGTGCCAAGTGTTGTTGCTTGCAAAGGGCTTGAGACTTATCAATATATATAACTCCATAAAGAAACTTTCTGCACCCATTAGCCCCCAAGTGCCAAGTGCTATTGCTTGCAAAGGGCTTGGGACTTATCAATATATATTGTTTCATAATTGTTCATATTTGTTTGGACTTTTTCTTTCAGGAAGCATCCAATCAATTCCAATCTCAGCTGACTGACTTGAAAACCCGGCTTGAAACACAAGAAGCTGAGACCCGGAAGGCTGACTCCAAGTTCAAGTTTAGCTTGGATGAAAATGAAAAGCTCAAGACTGATTTTTAACACTTAGAAAGCCGCCTGGGCCGAAGAGAGGGCTGCCCTGATCCAAAGGGCTGAGAAAGCCGAGGCCTCATTGGAGGAGGTCACAACCGAACTCACCGGCTTAAAGCATCATATCAACCAGATGACCTTTGCTATTTTCGGTAAGATCAGTTTATATCATAATGACTTTTCGCTCTTCATGTTATAAACCGCCAAGTGACTTAATCATAATACGCCATGCAGGTCCCAGAAGCAGCAATCTTGGGAAGGCGATGCTAACAAAGCTCAAAGCGGTTTATACACTAGTAGAACAACTATGCATCAGAGCTCAACGCATAATAGCCACCATCTCCCCAAGTAAACAAACACCATCTCTTCTCAGCAATGTGTTAAGCAGCCTTTCTGTCTTGCCAGCCAAAATTGAAGAAAACAAGCGGTCGGCTGCTAGAGCCGGTGCCATTACGTCTTTAAGCCAGGCGAAGGCATGGCAATCAGAATTACACCCGGCCGAGCTAGCCACTAGTTGTCCCAGTTTAAAAGAGGACGGGTATCCTTTTGATAAGAAAGATTTTGCTGCCTGTGTGAATGAGATGCATTGATGTAGGGTGGAACCCTAATTCGTCGATCTTTCACGTTTGGAGGGGATCCTACGGAGGAAACACGAAGAACACGCGGAAGCACAAGGGGAAACACGGGGAAAACGAGAGAGAATCACTCAACCAACAAGGAATCGATCACACAAGTGCTAGATCAACATACACACATGAGATCCACAAGATACATAGTCAACTAGGGTAAGGATACAAAGGAACCGTTCATCTCCAAGAGGAGGCCTTGATGTTCTTCCCTAGGTAGGGGTCTTGAATCCGCAAGGGGATCTTCTCCGAGGAGGTCTTGATCTTCGAGGAGAAGTAACCAAGTGGATGAGCAAAGGCTCTCACACAAATATGAGCTAATCCAATGCTAAGTCTCAAAGTGAGGAGATGGGGTCCTATATATAGAGTTTGGGGCGAAGGGGTACATGGGCTCAGCCCAACACGCGCATGCAGACGCTGGCCGGATGATCCGGACGAGGGTCCGGATGATCCGGGCTGGTCCGGATGATCCGGGTGGGGACCCGGATGAGCTGGGGGCTTGGCTGGTGGCGGCGACGGGCCGAATGTCCGGCTGGGGGTCCGGATGTCCGAGTGGGGTAGGGATGATCCGGGCCGGGGTCCGGATGATCCGGCTTCGGTAGGGAGCTTCTGTTGCCTTCGGTGGAGTTAGCCGGATCGTCCGGACCGGGGTCCGGATCATCCGGGCTCTGTCCGGATCGTCCGGGCCTCTGTCCGGATCGTCCGGCCTCTCTGGTCCTTGTTGCTTTTCTCTCGCCTTCATGCATGCCTTCCGCTTCGGTTCTCCTTGCTTCCTAGCTTCTTCATGGTCGACTCCTTGGCACCGAGTATGCATAGGGTTTCGCTTGAGGTAGTAACCATGTCTCATGTGAATCAAGGCGAGTTGTGAGAGGAGTGATGTCACCTCGGTTTCAAGAGCTCTTGCACGTGCTCGAGTCATCGGTCCTTGTGGTGTTGTAGGTGTTGATGTAGAGTCCATGGGGATGATGGAAGGATGCTCGCATCATATCCCTCCTTCGAAGGATCCGACCTCGGATCTAGATCTTCATCACCATGGAAAGGCGAGAGGTCTTTGATGTTGAAGGTGTCGCCACGCTGTACTTGTCGCTGGTAGGTCGAGCTTGTAGGCGTTGTTGTTGTAGCGCTACCACCTTGAAGGGTCCATCGGCTCGAGGTAGAAGTTTGGACTTGCGCTCGTTGGGAAGCGCCTCCTTGCGAAGGTGTAGCCACACGAGATCGCCTATGTTGAAGATCATGGGTTGCTTGTTGATGTTGAGCTTGGTAGTGAGTCGTTGTACGTGGCGCTCGATGGTGTGTCTTGTCTCTTCATGCATCTTCTTGATGTAGCTTGCACGGGCACTTGCGTCGAGGTTGGTGCGCTCTTGTAGAGGTAGGGGTAGAATTTCCAATGGGGACAATGGATTGAAGCCGTAGACGACCTCGAAGGGTGACTTGCCGGTCGTCGAATGTCTTGCGCGGTTGTAGGCGTACTCGGCGATGGGTAGACACGCCTCCCACTCCTTTATGTGCTTCTTGATCAACACGCGAAGTAGAGTGGAGAGCGTTCGGTTCATCACCTCCGTTTGGCCGTCGGTTTGAGGATGGTATGCGGATGAGAAGAAGATCTTGATTCCGAGCTTGGCGCATAGGGTCTTCCAAAAGTAACTCAGGAACTTGACGTCGCGGTCGGAGACGATTGTCTTTGGTACTCCATGGAGGCGCAAGATTTCCCTACAAAAGATATTTGCAATATGTGAAGCATCGTCTACCTTGTTGCAAGGAATGAAATGTGCCATTTTAGAAAATCTATCCACAACAACAAACACAGAATCCTTTCCATTTTGAGTTCTAGGCAAACCAAATACAAAGTCCATGCTAAGGTCTTCCCAAGGTTGATAAGGAATAGGAAGAGGCATGTAAAGACCATGAGACTGAGCTTTTGACTTAGCTTTGCGGCATGTTGAGCATCGGGTGGTGAAGCGTGAGACATCGTGAAACATCTTGGGCCAAAAGTAGTTCTTGGAGAGCGTGGCGAAGGTCTTGTCGCGTCCAAAATGTCCCATGAGTCCACCTCCATGAGCCTCTTGCAAAAGTAGCAAACGAAGAGAAGACTCGGGTATGCAAAGTTTGTTAGCTCTCATAAGATAACCATCCTTGATGTAATATTGTTCCCAAGATGTATGCGTCAAACATTTAGCATAATGAGGTGCAAAAGATGGATCACTAGCATACAAATCTTTGATGTGCTCAAAGCCAATAACATTCAACTCAAGTTGGGTGACAAGCGTGCATATGCGTGAAAGTGCATCGGCAACTACATTTTCCTTGCCCTTAATGTACTTGATCACATATGGAAAAGATTCAATAAATTCACTCCATTTGGCATGACGCTTGTTCAATTTAGTTTGACCTTTTAAGTACTTAAGCGTTTCATGATCGGTATGGATGACAAACTCATGAGGTCTAAGATAATGTTCCCAAACATGTAGGACACGCACTAAAGCATACAATTCCTTGTCATACACGGGATAGTTAAGTTGGGCACCGGATAGTTTTTCACTAAAATAAGTAATGACTCGTTTTTCTTGCATTAAAACTCCGCCAATTCCGGTACCACTTGCATCACAATGGACCTCAAAAGTTTTGTCAAAATTGGGCAAAGCAAGAATTGGAGCATGAGTAAGCAAAGACTTGAGTTCATCGAAAGCGTTGGCTTGCAAAGGTCCCCAAACAAAAGGAGTATTCTTCTTACTCAAAGCATGCAAAGGAGCTGCAATAGTGCTAAAGTTTTTCACAAAGCGGCAATAAAACCTGCAAGACCAAGGAAACTTCGCACTTGTTGCAAATTGGTGGGTTGGGGCCAATTTTTAATTGCTTTGATCTTAGTTTCATCGACATGGACACCCTTGGAAGAGACAACGAAACCCAAGAAAACCACTTTGTCAACTCCAAAAGTGCATTTTTTCAAGTTGGCATAAAGACTTTCCTTTCGAAGTGTTTGCAAAACAAGCTTAACATGATCAAGATGCTCTTTCATGGTTTTGCTAAACACAAGAATATCATCGAAGTAAACCACAACAAAGATTCCAATGTATGGACGAAGTACATGATGCATTAGACGCACAAAAGTTCCGGGAGCTTCCGACAAACCCATAGGCATAACCAACCATTCGTATAAGCCAAATTTTGTTTTGAAAGCAGTTTTCCATTCATCACCCTCATGAATGCGGATTTGATAATAGCCACTTTTAAGATCAATTTTGAGAAAAAGTTGGCTCCACTAAGTTCATCAAGCATATCATCTAAGCGAGGAATGGGATGCCTATAGCGCACGGTGATAGCATTTATAGGTCTACAATCAGAGCACAAGCGGAAACTTCCATCGGGCTTAGGTACAAGAATAACGGGAACGGCACAAGGGCTTAAGCTTTCACGTACATGACCGTTGTCGATTAGTTGTTGTACTTGCCGTTGAATCTCCTTGGTTTCTTCGGGATTGACACGGTAGGGAGCTTTGTTTGGAAGTGGCGCCCGGGGATGAGGTCGATTCGATGCTCAATGCCTCAAGAGGAGGTAGACCCGAGGTAGCTCATCGGGAAAACATCTTGAAATTCCTGCAAAAGAGATTGAAACACCAAAGGTAGCCCATGAGTGGAGTTAGTTTTTGGTTCTCCATCCTTGCACACAAGGACAAAGTGCATCACACTCGATGGGTTCTCACACACTTCTCTCATCTCATGTTTGGTGGCTAATAGTATGAGGTTTTTCTCTAGGCTAAGAGGCGCCAAATTTGGCTTGTGGCTCTCACTCACTTTTGGTGGCTCACTTTCTCACTCTTCTCTCTTTGGTTGGTGGCTTGTTTGTCGGCTATCACTTGACTAGGAGACATGGGTCGAGGACATATTCTTTGCCTTTCATCTTGAAGCTATAGTGGTTTGTACGCCCATTGTGGTAGACACCACGGTCGAATTGCCATGGCCGACCAAGGAGGAGGTGGCAAACGGTCATTGGGACCACATCACACTCCAAAGTGTCCTCATATGCACCTATTTTGAATGATACTTGGACCGTATGCTCAACTCGTATAGTGCCGGAGTCACTTAGCCATTGAACCTTGTAGGGTTGCGGATGCTTCTTCTTGAACAATTGGAGCTTGGAGCATAGTTCTTCGCTTGCCAAGTTGTGGCAACTACCTCCATCGATGATGACCTTGACGGATCTCCCATTGATGCCGGCCTTTGTGTGAAGATGTGGCATCTTTGGTCTTCTTCTTGTTGATGTTGAAGTGTCAAGACCTTGGAGACAACAAGAGCGGGACTTGTATCTTCATCACAAAAGACTTGATCATCTTCATCCTCGTTGATGCGCCGGTGCATGGCCACTTGCTCAATAGCGTCCATTTCATCTTCACTCATTGAGTCGTAGGTGCCATCGTCGTTGAGTATCATGGTCCGCTTGTTGGTGCATTCATATGACTTGTGGCCTCGGCCGCCGCAAGTAAAACACTTGAAGGAGCTTGTCTTGACGGTCTCATCGCTTGGAGTAGATGATGAAGCACGCGCTTGGAGTTGCTTGTAGTAGGAGGAGGACGACTTGAACTTGTAGAAGCTTTCTTGTAACTTGACTTGTCGTCGTTGGTTGGAGAAGGCTTGGTTGATGTCGGTTGGAGTAGTTGTTGAAGCTTGGTTGTTGGAGAAGCCGATGTCTTGGATGAGTACTTGGCGTGCATTTGAAGTCATCTTGCACTTGTCGCTCCGCCTTTGTAGCTTGATGCACGAGCTCAATGAGGTTGGAGTAGGGTTGGAAGTCGGCGATCTTCTTGATGGGATGGTTGAGTCCGCTCAAGAATCGTGCCATTGTTTGCTCATCATCCTCCGTGACATTGGCTCTAATCATGGCAATCTCCATTTCCTTGTAGTATTCTTCAACACTCTTTGTTCCTTGCTTGAGGAGTTGTAGCTTCTTGAAGAGATCACGGTTGTAGTAGGTGGGCACAAAGCGTGCTCGCATGACATCCTTCATTTGAGCCCAAGTGGTGATTGGAGGTTCACCTCTTGCTTGTCGGCGCTCAAGGATTTGTTCCCACCATATGAGCACATAGTCTTGGAACTCAAGTGATGCCATAGCGATCTTCTTCTCTTCCTCATAGTTGTGCAAACGAAAGATTTTGTCGACCTTCAATGCCCATGAGAGGTACTCTTCGGGATCATTGGTTCCATTGAACTTGGGCATTGTGAACTTGAGCTTGCCATAGCGTTGTTCATCATTGTGTTGAGGTCGATGTTGATGATGACGTTCTTGACGTGGAGGGTAATCATCCTCATGTTGCTCTTGGCGAGGAGGAAGTCCATGATCAACTTGCTCTTGTTGACCTTGAGGTTGAGGTTGAGCTTGAGGAGCTTGTGGAGGAGCTTGTGGAGCTTGACGTTGCGGACGCGGATGGTAGTTCCTCTCTTGTATTTCTTCTCGAAGGGCTTCCTCTTGATTGCGCCTTTCACGATTGCGGTTGGCAATAGCTCGACTTGATGCTTGAAGGGCACGTGCCGCCTCAAGAGCTTGTGCTTCTCGTTGTTGTTGTTGAAGACGTTGAGCCTCGGCGTCTTGTTGCTCTTGATGTAGGCGCGCTTCGTTTTGTTCTTGTTGGCGGCGAAGACGTTGTCGTTCTTGAGCTTGAGCAAACGCCACTTGGTTCGATTGAGGACGAGGAACTTGTTCATAAACTTGCTCTTGGAGATTCTTGTCGTGTAGCGGGTTGCGAGATGCATGACGGTCTTGACGCTGCTCGTCAAGAGTGTTCGATGATGGTGTACTTGTGTCGGAGAAGGAGTCGCCGGAGTGGCGACTTGAGTGGCTCCGCCTTGAGTGTGAAGAGGTAGAAGTACGCGGTTCACCAACAAGGCGCGGATCTCGCCCATTCTTGCATCATTCTCTTTGTGCGCGTCGAGTTTGTTGTCGAAGTAGTCTCTTGTACGCTGCTCGGAGAGTCGCAAGTCGGTGGAGAGGTTGTCGATCGCGTCGCCATTGCTTGTTGCTCTTGATGGAGAGCTCACAGCGCCAAAGAGGTGGCTCTTGGTGACGATGATGACATGTCGTCGCCTTGCTCGATGAAGAGTGGATTTGTAGAAGAACTTGGCCTATCCATCATTTCAAGCAAAATTGTGAGTTGTGGAAGGAGAAGAACGAATACCAATGTACCTTTGACCGGTTGAAGATGAATCAAGTTCACTCAAATGCGGACAATGAAATAGCACTATTGGTACCGATCCTTGTCGATTCTCACACCTACACAAGTAAAAGCTTTTGGTGGAGCTTGGTTAGATGGTGGCACAAAATTGATTGCAATCGTTAGCTTGACTCAAAATGTTGAAGAAGATTCGCAAATTCAAGATATGCAACAAGTAGACCAAGCAAGTAGTGGTACACGGAAACACACACGCAAATAGATAAATGGGATTGTGCAAACCAAAAATGAGCCAAAATGTGGAATCCACGAAAATGCTCTTGTTGCACAATACTAGAGAGACGCTAGCACGATTGCACAATAGGCGGATACGGAGCTTGTGCACGACCTACTAGGCAAAAATGCAACGATCTCTATCCCAAGTATTCTATATGTATGGTATTTCGGTGCAATGATCCAAGATGATATTATATGACAATCTTAATGTTGTATGATGCTATGCTTGTTGCTTATAAGCTCTTTGCTTATCTTTCCTCTTTGCTTAAAAGCTTGAGTGGCTCTTTCTCTTTTGAGCTCTTTTCTTATGCAAACTTGACGAACTAAGATAGCAATTGTGTATGCGATGACAACTTTGTGACACACAAGTTGATTCCGAGATATGCACCTCGATGGTATGTATGATATGGTGTATGCAACTAATGTGCACAAGTCACGTTGCCGGCAATACTCAATGGCTAGTCTCGGTGGGTAAGCAACGCAAAAGATGGTATATGATGGTTATCAATGCGATTGCAAGGTATGACAAAGATGTCATCGAAGTTACCGTCCGTAGCGAAGATGAGTAGCCGACCAAAATGAGCATTTGTTGTTGACGTCACACCACGCCTAAATAGCCGAAACACAAGAGGACACGGAAATCTCACTCAAATTGTCGAACTCAAATTCGAATGGTAGTACGGAGGTTGAGTCTTGGGGTTTGGCAAGTGGAAATGGTGGTGGATGGGATGGGGAGGGTGTATATGTGTGGATGGTGGTGGTGGTGGATGGTGGACTGCAGAATTGCAGTTTCAGCAGAGGAAGCCGGATGATCCGGGCCAGGAGCCGGATGATCCGGGCACGTCCGGATGATCCGGGACTTGGTCCGGATGATCCGGGCAGGTCAACCGCGCACGGGAACAGCTCGGGAAGAACACGAAAATGGGGTGGAAATTGACGATTTCGGGGATTTTGGATGGATTTCGAGGGGGAGAAGGTGGGGAAACACAAGATCCATGAGTTACACACCGAATCCACGAATCAAAAACAACAAAACATCATCAAAACTAACAAATCACAAAAAAATTTGGGGGTATTTTTGTGGGGATTTTCGGATTTTTAGGACGAAAACAACAAAATCAAGCTAGAAATCACGAGGTAGGGGCTCCAAAAACGTGATCAACGTGGCTCATGATACCATATGATGTAGGGTGGAGCCCTAATTCGTCGATCTTTCACGTTTGGAGGGGATCCTACGGAGTAAACACGAAGAACACGCGGAAGCACAAGGGGAAACAAGGGGAAAATGAGAGAGAATCACTCAACCAACAAGGAATCGATCACACAAGTGCTAGATCAACATACACACATGAGATCCACAAGATACATAGTCAACTAGGGTAAGGATACAAAGGAACCGTTCATCTCCAAGAGGAGGCCTTGATGTTCTTCCCTAGGTAGGGGTCTTGAATCCATGAGGATCTTCTCCGAGGAGGTCCCGATCTCCGAGGAGAAGTAACCGAGTGGATGAGCAAAGGCTCTCACACAAATATGAGCTAATCCAATGCTAAGTCACAAAGTGAGGAGGGGTCCTATATATAGAGTTTGGGGCGAAGGGGTACATGGGCTCAGCCCAACACGCACGCCTTGTTAGCATCGGCCGGATGATCCGGACGAGGGTCCGGATGATCCGGCTGGTCCGGATGATCCGGTGGGGACCCGGATGAGCTGGGGCTCGGCTGGTGGCGACGACGGGCCGGATGTCCGGCTGGGGGTCCGGACGTCGGGCGGGTCCGGATGATCCGGCCGGGTCCGGATGATCCGGCCGGAGGGAGCTTGTTGCCTTGGTGGAGTTAGCGGATCGTCCGGACCGGGTCCGGATCATCCGGCTCTGTCCGGATCGTCCGCCCTCGTCCGGATCGTCCGCCTCTCTGTCCTTGTTGCTTTCTCCTCTCCGCCTTCATGCATGCCTTCCGCTTCGGTTCTCCTTGCTTCCTAGCTTCTTCATGGTCGACTCCTTGGCACCTGAGTATGCATAGGGTTTCTGTTTGAGGTAGTAACCATGTCTCATGTGAATCGAAGGCAAGTTGTGAGAGGAGTGATGTCACCTCGGTTTCAAGAGCTCTTGCACGTGCTCAAGTCATCGGTCCTTGTGGTGTTGTAGGTGTTGATGTAGAGTCCATGGGGATGATGGAAGGATGCTCCGCATCATGCATCCTTTAGCGAGCATGCTTGCTGGAGATACATATTTGTCTAAGTATCAGGCGGCTTGTACTGCAGATAACCAGAAAATGCCCATGCCGGCTTACAAGATTGCCGATCTTATCTGTCCAATCCATAAGCATACTTTTGCCCCGGAAATCAATCCGTCTGAGCTTATTGATGATGACGCTGAATTTCAAGCCTTGACTGGTATCAATTGGTCATTGCATGACTTCCAGATGGTGGAGGGAGAAGACGAACCTACGCGGGATGACCCGGAAGCTTCAAGCTGCCAGGACTAGTAGAACTGAGCCGCTGGAAGGTTCTTTACTTGTACCATCAAGGACTACTTCAAAAAACACTCCATTTGGGCTCACGGAGCCATGTAATAGGCTAGTTAAATACTGATCTGCATGCCATCGTGCATGTTTGTTTGCATAACACTGTTGATCCATCATGGAAAGATCTTCCACTTATGCTTTATAATATCATCCATTATGCAAGTCAGCTTTATCGTTTCCCCCTGCATATAAACAGATAACAAGTGCCCTGGCGGTTTACTCCAGGGCAGGTCACAATACCCCATATAAACACCACAAGGACTAAATAGTCCATAATTAGGGCCGGTTTGTCAAAACCTCATATAACAAAATAAATGTCGATGCACAAAAGTATGGGTACTTCTGTACCCCTTACTTGTGCACGGACGGTCGCAGCCACCCCTACAGCAAGGCTTGGCGAGGAAGAGGAAGACAACAAAAGGCAAGACAGGTACAAAGAATATCAAGACAGCTGCCCAAAGTAGCAAGAAGCAAGAGGCAAGCAGGGCCACGCCCGACAACAAGCCTTGCCGAGGCGACCTGTGAGGCCCCCGGCAAGACCCTTGCCGGGGCAGCTTGCGAAGAGACCAGCAAGGCCACCCCCCTTGGGCTTGAGAGCTCTGACACCATCGACAATGTTAAAGACCAAGATTTGAAGAGCACATGCCTGGTAGCATGCGGCTCCTCACGAAGATCGACAAACCACGAGTCCACGTGGGACCAAATGACGAAGACCCCCGGCAGGACCCCTTGCCGGGGATGACTCCAAGGCCCCCGGCAAGCCTTGCCGGGGACGACCACTGGGCCACGGACAGGCCCACGCTCGGTAGGGTTCCGCTACCTCACCACCACCCTAACACGGCGATAAGCATGCCAGTGAAGCAGGCGCTTGCGTGGCGGCATGCATATCTTCGTGGAAGCCTACCACTTTGCCAACACAGCAGCTGGCTGGCCAGCGTGCCGTTACATGCCCCGTCAGCTCAGACCCGTGGCAAAGGCAAGGGGAAGCAGCGAAGGACGGGATGGCCTTTGTTGCCATCCCCGATAAAGCGAGAGGACACATAGGCATCACATTAAATGCGCTTGTCCTACGTTGATCGAGCTATAAGCTCATACCACTGTAGCTTGCCACCTCCTATGTGCCACTATGGCAACCCCTTTGTGTATAAAAGGAGGCCCGAGGCACACAAAGAGAGGATTCAGACTTTTGGACAAAGCACACACTGTAGCTAGTTCAAAAGCTCAAGAACACTCATATAACCAGATAAAGCAGGACTAGGGTATTATGCACCTCCGCGGCCCGAACCTGGATAAAAACCCTCTGTGTGCTAACAACTCGACCCGCTCTTCGTGCAACTAATCCCCGTCGAATGTAGAAGGGATCCTTGTGACCCCATAGGTGATTGGTTTCCCCGACATCCACGGGCGGGCGTGGCAGAGGCGAACCGCCACGACTTCTCTGGCCATAAATATCATACCTATGATATTTGTTCATACTGCCGACTTATCATACGTCGTGTAGTAAAGTTAATAGCTCAAAGGCAGAAGCACAACGCCCTGTTCAATGTATTCATACTGCCGGCTTACAACACCACATGCAGCAAGGGGCAATATCCCAAAACTTTGAGCACAACGCTCTAAGCATATGATCATTATACCCTGGCGACTTAAAGTCCATCACCAGGCCAGGTTAATAACACTCCGGATAAAGATATACATGAACCATAAGGCAACATGGCCCTCATTGGCTTCTCAACCATGTATTGACATGTTACAAGAGACAAAACTCCAAAATGTTCAAATCAAAGATAAATCAGAAAACAAGGCTTTCATAGGCCGCCAAGCCTCAAACTCAAGTGCTTTCATGGGCCGCACAACCGCTGAGTTAAACCTTCATTCAAACCTTGTAAGCCAGACCTCACATGACCAATCGCCGTTTTAACGTTGACAAGTTCAGGGTCTTTATAAGATTGACTGTCAAGAGTTCGGCGAGTCATTCCAGGATTACCTGGGTGGAGTGTCAGACTTACAAAGGCAGGATAACCTAGATTTTTTGGTGAATACACCAGACGTCCAAGCCTATTACAAGGGTCATCAAAGCTCTATTCATGAACAAAAAGCCCCCAAGTATGTTTTAATCATGGCGTACAAGCCGGATCAAGAGAGTAGTCATAACTATGCTCAATGAGCAGGAAGCCCCCAAGTGATTGTATGAGACTCATATTCTCATAAATGAAATGATAGAGGCCCTGAATTATCAGGGATGTCGGCTTTATTATATTCATGTTAATATATACATTGACAAAGTATGTACATCACAAGAGCCGGTGGCTCAGGTGTAATAAGGCCGAAGATGAGCAATATTCCATGGCCGGCGGGTCTCCTCCTCCGACGTGCGTGAGTCCTTGTGGTCTCGAACATCGATAAGGTAGTATGACCCATTGTTCAGATTCTTGCTAACGATGAAGGGCCCTTCCCAAGGTGGGGATAGCTTGTGCACGTCAGTTTGATCCTGGATGAGCCGGAGCACCAAATTGCCTTCTTAAAAGGTCTTGGTTTTAACCCGATGGCTATGATAACGACGCAGATCTTGCTGGTAAATCACCGAATGAGCCGCCGCAAGGTCACACTCCTCATCTAATAGGTCAATAACATCCTGACGTGCTTTCTCATTCCCAGCTTCAACATAAGCCGCCACAAGAGGCGAATCGTGACGTATGTCACTATGGAGAACCGCCTCAGCTCTGTAAACCATGAAGAAAGGCGTGTGACCCGTAGATCTGTTGGGGGTGGTATTGACACTCCAAAGTAATGAGGGCAACTCCTCCACCCAACAACCCGGTGTTCTCTGCAATGGAACCATAAGCCTGGGCTTGATACCTCTCATGATTTCTTGATTAGCTCGTTCAGCTTGGCCATTAGACTGGGGGTGCGCCACTGATGACACATCAAGCCGGATATGCCGTTGTTGACAGAATTATTTCATTGCTCACTTAGACAGATTAGTACCATTATCAGTGATGATACTATGAGGATACCCAAAATGAAAGATCGCCTTTTTGATGAATTGAACCACCGTGGCTGCATCACATTTACTGACCGGCAAAACCTCAACCCATTTTGTAAACTTGTCAACCGCCACCAAGAGGTGGGTCTTTTTATCCTTGGACCTTTTGAAAGGCCCAACCATATCCAACCCCTAGACTGCAAATGGCCAAGTAATTGGAATCATCCTCAATTCTTGAGCCGGCACATGAGCTCGTCTTGAAAATTTGTGACAACCATCACATTTACTGACTAGATCCTCTGCATCAGCATGAACTGTCAGCCAATAAAACCCATGACGAAAGGCCTTAGCAACGAGAGACTTAGAGCCGGCATGATGACCGCAATCTCCTTCATGAATCTCCCTTAAAATTTCACGGCCCTCCTCAGGAGAAACGCATCATTGAAACACCCCTATAACACTGCATTTGTGAAGCTCACCATTGACAATAGTCATTGACTTAGATCTCCGGGTTATCTGCCTGGACAAAGTTTCATTCTCAGGTAACTCACCCCTGGTCATATAAGCCAAATATGGAACAGTCCAATTAGGGATAACATGAAGAGCCGCCACCAATTGCGCCTCCGGGTCAGGAACTGCCAAGTCCTCCTCCGTAGGCAACTTTACTGATGGGTTATGCAAAATATCAAGGAAAACATTAGGGGGAACCAGCTTACACTGAGACCCCAGCCGGCTTTAACGCATCTGCAGCTTCATTTTTCCTGTGATCAACATGTTCCACTTGATAACCCTTGAAGTGACCAGCAACAGTATCAACCTCTCGACGATATAGTCGCCATGAGTGGATCCTTTGAACCCCAAGTTCCTAACACTTGCTGAGCCACCAAATCTGAGTCGCCAAAACATCTTACCCAGCTTAGATTCATCTCTTTAGCCATACGAAGACCATGGAGTAAGGCTTCATACTCAGCTGCATTGTTAGTACAAGGGAACATCAACCTTAAAACATAACAAAATTTATCACCTCGTGGGGAAGTCAATATAACTCCAGCCCCCGAGCCTTCCAACTGCCTGGATCCATCAAAATGAATTGTGCAATATGTATTATCCGGCTTATCCTCAGGAATCAACTCTGTCCAATCATTGATGAAGTCCACAAGTGCTTGAGATTTTATAGCCTTCTGAGGCACATACTTTAAACCATGGGGTCCAATCTCAATGGCCCACTTAGCTACCCGACTTGTGGCTTCTCTGTTTTGAATAATATCCCCCAAAGGAGCAGAGCTAACCACAGTGATGGGATGACCAAGGAAATATTGTTTCAATTTGTGACTAACCATGAACACGCCATAAACCAGCTTCTGCCAATGTGGGTATCTCTGCTTAGACTCAATGAGCACCTCACTAACATAATAAACCGGCCTTTGAATCGGATACTCCTTGCCTGACTCCTTCCTTTCAACCACAACTGCCACACTGATAGCCCTATTGTTTGCAGCCACATATAACAGCAAGGGCTCCTTCTCAATGGGAGCTGCAAGAACTGGCGGCTCAGCCAGTTGCTTCTTAAGTGCCTCAAACGCCTCATTAGAAGCATCGCTCCAGACAAAGTTATCTGTCTTTTTCATCATCTGATACAAAGGGATAGCCTTCTCTCCCAGGCGACTTATAAACCAGAGTAAGCATCCAAAAAACTCAAACACTCACAACCCGCCGTAGCATCAATAATCTGATCAATACGAGGGAGAGCAAAAGGATCAGCCGGACAGGCCTTGTTAAGGTCTGTATAATCCGCATACATACGCCAAGTGCCATTTTTCTTAAGTACTAGCACCTGTTTAGCCAACCACTAAGGATGAAAAACTTCAATGATGAACCCTGCCGCCAAGAGCCGGGCCACCTCTTCACCAATTGCCTTGCGCCTTTCCTCATTAAACCGATAAAGAAATTGCTTGACCGGCTTAAACTTGGGATCCACATTAAGAGTGTGCTCAGCGAGTTCCGTCGGTACACCTGGCATGTCAGAACGCTTCCATGCAAAGATGTCCCAGTTCTCACGGATGAACTTGATGAGCGCGCTTTCCTATTTTAGATCCATATTAGCACTGATGCTGAGCTGCTTTGATGAATCACCAGGAACAAAATCAACCATTTTAGTATCATCTGCCGACTTAAACTTCATTAAGGGCTCATTTTCCCTGGTTGGTTTCTTCAAAGGTGTCATATCCGTTGGGTCAACAATGTCTTTATAAAACTTCAATTCTTCAGTGGCACAAGCCGACTTAGCATAAGCAGCATCGCCCTCTTCACAATCCAGAGTGATTCTTCTATTGCCATGCACCGTGATGGTGCACTTCTGACTCGTCATCTTAAGCTACAAATAAACATAACACGACTGTGCCACAAACTTGGCGTAAGCCGGCCGCCCAAACAAAGCATGGTATGGGCTCTTAATTTTCACCACCTCAAAGGTTAACTTCTCAGCTCTAGAATCATTGTCATCTCCAAAGCCACCTCCAGTGTTATCCTTCCCACCGGATACCCGACTTACCAGGCACCACCCCATGAAAGATAGTAGAAGATGACCTAAGATCCTTGTCAGTCAAATTCATACGACAAAAGGTCTCATAGTAAAGGATATTGATACTGCTGCCTCCATCCATGAGCACCTTCGTGAGCTTATATCCTCCTACCTGTGGAGCAACCACCAATGCCAGCTGACTTGGATTGTCGACCGGAGCGGGCGATCCTCTCGGCTCCACACAATAGGCTGCTCAGACCACCTTAAGTATTGGGGCACCCCCGGTTCAACAGAGTTCACCGCCCGCTTGTGGATTTTCTGATCTCGCTTGCACAGACTTGTGGTGAACACATGATACTGACCACCATTCAACGGCTTTGGATTACTTTGATAACCAGACTGCTGCTACTGATTTCCCTGACCAGACTGTTGATTAAAATCACCTTGATTGCCTTGACCCTGAAAGCCAGAGTTTGAACCGCCACCACCAAAGCCAGGTCCGTGAGAGCCGGATGAATTGGAATTCTTAAACTCGTTCATGATGTAGCAATCCTTCCACAAATGACCAGTTGGCTTCTCGCGCGTACCGTGCCTTGGACAAGGCTAATTCATCACTACCTTAAGGTTGAATCTTGACCCTCCAAACTAGGCCGGCTTTCCCTTGCGACGCTGATTATTATTATGCGCATTGGTGTTAGCCACTAAGTCGAAATTACCATCAGCCTTTCGCTTACCGTTTCCGCCTTAACCTGCCAGGTTATGCTGCTGCCCTATTACATTGCCACCCTTCTTTCCCTTACCCGGCTTATCATCATCAGACTCGGGGTCCTTGGTACTGTTAGAGTTGGCATATTTGACGAGAGCCGCCATTAGCTCCCCCATGTCATTGCAGTGGCACTTAAGTCACCCCAATTTCTGCTTAAGGGGATGAAACGACATTTTTTCTCTAACATCAGGACTAAAGAATCGACATTGATACTATCCGACGAGTGTATGATAGATGAGATCCAGCGCACCCAATGGGTTGTTGACTCACCGTCACCTTGAATGCAAGAATCCAAATCCAAAATCGATGTAGGCTGCTTGCATGTATCTTTAAATTTTTGGATAAAATGCCTCTTCAACTCTGCCCATGATCCAACAGAGTTAGCGGGCATGCTTTTCAACCAGGTACGAGCTGACCTATCCAACATCATGGTGAAGTACTTAGCACACGCAACATCACCGACATCCATCATCTCCATGGCCATCTCATAACTCTCAATCCAAGCCTCTGGGGGCTGATCCGCCGTGTAATTAGGCACCTTACGGGGGCCCTTGAAATCCTTAGGCAAGCACTCGTTGCATAGAGCCGACACTAAACACGACACACCCAAGGTTCTAGAGGTTACTCCTGCCTCCATGGACGCTAAAGGATAAATCGGAGATTGCTGTTGAGCCGCCAAATGATCCGCCAGCTCCGCCTCTCGCCGCGCTCTGCCCTGGTCTACCAAAACCTGAGCATCATTACCAGCACGCGGCGGGTCAGGCCTATGAGGCTGATTATGGTGCCGCTCACTGCTTGACACGGCCGATTCATCAATATGCCTGCTATAACTCCTGCTTGGCTGTGGTGTTGGAGTGGATACGATCACGAATGTATGAATAAGCCGCCTGTTGGGCCACAGCCGTCTGAAGAAGCTCTCCAGCTCTCCGTATTTCCATTGCCACTAGCGACTCATCCTGAGCTGGGAGAGCCGACAGTCGAGTAGCCGCAGCTATCGTGTTATCCAAGGGGTTAGAAAAATGCCCCGGAGGTGTTGGAACGCGCTGAGGAGGGGTTAAATTCAAACATGGGGGTCTACAGCTCATGGCTGAACCGGTTCCCTAGCCGCCGGCGCATCAACGACCCGATCCACACCAGACAGGTTACTGGGTCCTACCCCAGGCAAGTTGAAAAGGTTCCTCGCATCGTAAGTTGGGGGCAGCCTACTCACATGCCTTCTGTTGAAAATAGCATTTGATGCTTCCAGGTCCAGGCTTAAGCGGAAGCTCTCTGCCTGAAGCCATTCTGCCTCCCTCTGTAAGGCGGCTCGCTCCATTGCCATCCGGGTGTTCTCCGTGTTTAGCTCCTCCTTCGCTTGTGCTATCTCATCACGCAATTTTGCAACCTCCACGTTATGTTGAGTTTGATTCACCGGGTTAACCTCCGCCGTTAACAACATTGTCAGAGCATCCAACAGATGAGACAAGACTTGAGCCGGCGGGTTCACAGGGCCTACTGCCTCAGAAGCCGTCCCCGCTGTTGACCCGGAAATCATTGCTGCTACAGTCGTAGAGTCCTGCGCTGGCTGTGTACCAGCCGTGAAGATCGTGACCCAGTGTGGCGGCCCGTAGGGGTTCGGAATACTGTCACCATCAGAACAACCCCCAAGCCCGCCATCCTGAACCTGGTAGATGGAGTTGATCTCACCAATAGAGGACTCGTCGCCTGAGTAAATAACCGTCTCGTCACCAGATTCAGATCCTCCTTCTAATTCCGCTCCATGAACGAAACCAACAAAAACATGATTTGGGGCGGCTTTAGCCTTGGCCGGTCGCGCACACTGAGCCAACTCGACAATGTCGGTGTAGATGTCCGGCTCAGCTTCTGACTCACCAATCTTGCCGATGAAAACGTGGATTCCGCCAAAGGGGACCTGGTACCCATACTCGATTGAGTCGGCCTCGGGGCCCCAGCCCTCATCATCGATATAGAGCTTGTCGCGACGACTCTTGGTCATCCAGCCTATAACGTACCTGAGGGAGTCCTGGACTAGGGGGTGTCCGGATAGCCGGACTATCATAATCCGCCGGACTCCAAGACTACGAAGATACAAGATTGAAGACTCCGTCCCGTGTCCGGATGGGACTTTCCTTGGCATGGAAGGCAAGCTTGGCAATACGGATATGTAGATCTCCTACCATTGTAACCGACTCTGTGTAACCCTAGCCTCCTCCGGTGTCTATATAAACCGGAGGGCTTTAGTCCGTAGGACAACATACATTACAACAATCATACCATAGGCTAGCTTCTAGGGTTTAGCCTCCTTGATCTCGTGGTAGATCCACTCTTGTACTACCCATATCATCAATATTAATCAAGCGGGACATAGGGTTTTACCTCCATCGAGAGGGCCCGAACACAGGTAAAAACATTGTGTCCTCGTCTCTGTTACCATCCGCCTAGACGCACAGTTCGGGACCCCCTACCCGAGATCCGCGGTTTTGACACCAACATTGGTGCTTTCATTGAGAGTTCCTCCGTAGTCGCCACCGATAGGCTTGATGGCATCTTCAACCAACAACGCTGTCCAGTGGTGAGACTTTTCTCCCGGATAGATCTTCAGATTCGGCGGCTTCGCCTGCGGGCCAATTCACTTGGCCATCGAGCAGATCAAAGCTACGCCCGGCTGTCGAGTCGATTTGGAAGCTTAAACTTCACGGTCGATGTCCGCGGAGACTTGATCTTCGACGGACTCGAGCCACAGCCAAGCGTGCCGCACTGTGACGCCGGGCATGATCTAGCTCGCCACCGAGCAGTGCCTTGGTGGCCACACGGATCCGCTTGCCATTAACACGAGCCGATCGCCCGGATCGAGGGCGGTGGATAGACGCCGCCTCGGAGGCTTCAACATCCACGGCGATGGAGCGAACACTAATCTTGTCCCTTGCGAAACTTCGTGATTCCGAGGCGCGGACTCCTTGCGGACTCAACCTCCCGCGCCCTACCAATCGATCCGGATTGGGCGCCGTTATGGAATTCACCGCCGGACATCTTCCAACACTCGCCTTTTGGCGATATCCTGAATTCACTAAAGCATCTCTCGCTATCGGGAGAGTCTGGCGGACTATGGCGAGGATGGTTGAAATGGACGACGAAGAAATTCAGAGCCCACCCACCACCCACTTTGTAGCCATTGTCGGCGATCTAACCGACATGCTAGACTACGACTCAAGACATCGACGCTATGGACGATTTATGCCGAGATTTAACAGAACCAGCGCCTACAGGCACTTTGGAAGACCACCTCGTCATCGACATATACATGGTGGACACCCCAAAAGACGGGACGGCGAAGAAACAGCGGAGGCAGACTCTTTAAAGAAGCAGCCCAAACGCCAAAGATCAGCGGCGCGCTCTAAATCCGTCACAAAGAAGAATGGAGATTCCGCACAGAGATAATAATACTCCGAGAGTGCGAAGACAATCCCCTCCGGCAGAAGACTCAAAGACAGAGGAGGCGAAGCAAGCCCTCACGAGAGGGCGGCATTTAAGAGGTCGAGGATCATAACTATATGCCTCCCTCCAAGACGGCAAGCCTCAACGATGATGAGTTCGCTGCACCGAGGATCCCGTCGAACAAGAGCGCTTTAAGCGCAGGTTTATCGCCACAACAAACAGCCTAAAGAAAAGCAGCAACAGCTTCAAGCTGATCAGACCTGCTGGCCGATCGATGGACCGAGGTCCTCGCGTCAAGAGTATAAACTCGAACGCCCCTCCAAAAGTTACCTAAGACGCAAGCTGCTCCCCGATTAGAGGAGGAAGCATACATACCTCCATCACCAAGACGATATGGCTGACCGACCACCCCGTGGTCGTGACGAGAGGCATCCAGCCCCAGCCAAGACCATACCCGGCATCGCTCCAAAAGTACGGCCAAGAGGGAACGCGGACTTGCGACATATTGAGGACAAAGCAAGGCAATCCAGATCCATCTATGGATCACGTGGGCGCCTACGACTCACGACGAATACCGTCGTGCGGATACAATAACCGCCGGGCGAACACAGCAGACAGCGCTCTCGAGCTGCGTCGCGATATCGCTCAATCTGAGGCGCCAGACACCGCTATGCTTCATCGACGAAGTAATGGATCATCGATCCTCAAGGGTTTAAACCCGTGAACATCGAATATTACGATGGCACAACAGACCCATGTCTGCGGATCAAGATTATCTTCTCCACATCCATATGGCCCCGGCGACATCTCCATGCCATCAAGTACCTCCCACTCAAGCTTAAAGGACCAGCTCGGCATTGGCTTAACAGCTTGCCCGCAGAATCAATTGGGTGTTGGGAAGACCTAGAGGCCGCATTCCTTGATAACTTCCAAGGCACATATGTGCGACCACCAGACACCGATGACCTAAGCCACATCATTCAGCAGCCGATTTAATCGGCGGACAATTTTGGACACGGTTCTTGACGAAGAAAAATCAAATCGTCGATTGTCCGGATGCAGAGGCCCTTGCAGCCTTCAAACATAACATCCGGGACGAATGGCTAGCCCGGCACCTAGGGCAAGAAAAGCCGAAATCCATGGCAGCCCTCACATCGTTAATGACCCGCTTTTGCGCGGGAGAGGACAGCTGGCTAGCCCGCAACAACAATCTCCGTAAAAATTCTGGCAGTCCGGATACTAAGGACAACAACGGCAGGTCACGTCAAAACAAAAACAAGCGCCGCATTAACGGCGACGATAAGGAGTATACGGCAGTCAACGCCGGATTCCGAGGCTCTAAACCCGTCGTGGAAGAAGCCATTTAAAGAACCACTCCGGTCCGTCCCAATCGGACCGAATACTCGACCGCTTATGCCAGATACACGACACCTCTGAAAAGCCAGCTAACCACACCAATAGAGATTGCTGGGTGTTCAAGCAGGCCGGCAAGTTAATTGCCGAAAACAATGACAAGGGGCTAAACAGCGACGACGAGGAAGAGACCCGACCGCCGAACAACAGAGGACAGAAGGGTTTTCCCCCACAAGTACGGACGGTGAATATGATATACGCGACCCACATACCCAAGAGGGAGAGGAAACGTGCACTAAGGGACGTCTATGCGATGGATCCAGTCGCCCCAAAGTTCAATCCATGGTCCTCTTGTCTGATCACTTTCGATCGAAGAGACCACCCGACCAGCATACGCCATGGCGGATTCGCCGCATTGGTTTTAGACCCAATCGTCGATGGATTTCACCTCACGAGAGTCTTGATGGACGGCGGCAGTAGCCTGAACCTGCTTTATCAGGATACAGTGCGTAAAATGGGCATAGACCCATCAAGGATTAAACCTACAAAGACAACCTTTAAAGGTGCCATACCAGGAGTGGAAGCCAACTGCACAGGCTCAGTCACACTGGAAGTGGTCTTCGGATCCCCGGATAATTTCCGGAGCGAAGAGTTAATCTTCGACATAGTTCCGTTTCGCAGCGGCTATCACGCTCTGCTCGGACGAACCGCGTTCACCAAATTCAACGCGGTGCCGCACTATGCATACCTAAAGCTCAAGATGCCAGGCCCTCGTGGAGTCATCACGGTCAATGGTAATACGGAACGCTCCCTCCGAACGGAGGAACATACCGCGGCTCTCGCGGCAGAAGTACAGAGCAGCCTTCTAAGGCAATTCTCGAGTCCGGCCGTTAAACGGCCGGATACAGCAAAGCGCGCCCGGAGCAATGCCAACCAAGACCACTTGGCGCGATCAGAGCACGCGTAATAGTGCAGCCCCAACCCTCGCCCGCGCATGATCGCAAGAATAACACTCCGCGTACATCATTACGCTTTGGAGATACCATGGGCACAGGGAAGGGGGCACGATCGCAACGGACCCAGAGTGCGGTTCGACCACACCAGGGCTCGCAAATGCGCCTTTTTTTATTATTTTTCTTCTTTTATGTACAGAGGACTCTGTTAACGAAGCCTGTCCGCGGTGAACCCGCCAACTCATGATGCAATCGGGGACTAAAGAAGGCCGGCGATTTAACACTCGTGTGGTCTCAATTACGAGCATTAAATTTGATTATACACACCAAGTCCGCAGCTCATCCTCGAGGGAGACATGTTTACTTAGTCCAAATCCCTTGCTTACAAGACTATTTGTATCATCCGCTCCACTAGCGACTTTCTTTCATAAATAATGCAGCACCTTTTGATCGCAATTGCATTACCTTTTATATATATGCTCATTATATGACATCTTGCACCAGATATTTTGGTGCGGCCCTAATACACCGGGGCTTATGTTCCCCATTCTATGGTGTGATAAGTCCGAACACTTTCACAAGTGCGGCACCCGAACTTATAGCATTATATGAATCGGCTCCAATCATGTCTTGGGTCAATAGTTGGGTTTGCCCGGCTCCCACGTTTTGGTGCCTTACGCCCGCTCCGTCGGCTAAGGTGGCATCGGGAGAACCATCGCGATTGCGCCCGGTTGAGCCGGAGAGCGCCTCGATGGAAAGCTAAACCGACCGGCATGATAAGGCGAGAGACTGGTCGCTGTTCGAGAGGTTTTTCGGTCCTAAAGACTCACGCCGCTTGAGCGAAGTTCGACAATGTCCGATGAAGGCGTGGATAGCGCCGGATTCGGTCTTCGAATACCGGGGCTTCACCAAATTTAAAATTATAGAATTCTATGGCTAAGTGAGAGTGTTCAAGCATTATAAGTCCGGTTGCCTTGTTCGTTGTGTTGAGCCTCCTCGATGGACCCAACAATGGAAACAAGAGTGCTCAAGTTTATCCCGAACACCCCAAAGACTTTCGTGGCTTGGGGGCTGAAGCCAACGACTTGCCATCTCTCGATTTTATAAACGGCCGCACAGAAGGTAATATTTTAAATTAAACAAGCGTTGCTTAACGCGCACATGAACAAAGTTTCTGCGCGCAGGATAATACACAGCAAATTCATTCAAAGATTACATTTCGGGGGCACTCAACCGCAATATTGCGGGCTCCCTTCAGGACAGTTCTATAATACATCTCGGGCGCGCGATACTCCTTGCCCGACGGCGGGGGGTCCGTGAGAAGCTTCTCCGCATCCAACTTGCCCCATTGCACCTTTGTGCGGGCAAGAGCCCGGCGAGCGCCTTCAATACAAGCGGAGCACTTGATGACATCCACCCAGGGGCATGCATCCACCAGCCGCCGCACGAGGCCAAAGTAGCTTCCAGGCATGGCACATCCAGCCACACCGGACTATAAGGCCCTTCATGGCCTCTTCACTACCTTAGGAGTTCGACCACCGCTTCACCGGTCGCTTAGGGCACCGGTGTCCGCCTTAGCATACTGAGACCAGAAGACTTTTTCCGTCGAGCTCCCCTCCTCGCCACGATAGAATGCGGCGGTATCGGACGCACTATGCGACAGATCTGCAAACGCCCCTGGAGAGCTCCGAATGCGGGTAAGTGTCAGGTATTTTACATTAACATGCCTGCTTTGCATGAAAAATGCCTTACCCGCCGCTATTTTCTTTATATCTTCAACCTCCTGAAGGGCCTTACGGGTCTCAAATTTGGCGGATTTGGCACTTTCGAGAGCCGAGGCAAGCTCGACTCTCGAGTCTTGGAGTCACGCCCAAACTCTCATGCTTTTCCATCGAGCACGGAGCTCTTGCCGAACTTCCGCCACCCGTGCCTCCTGCTTTTCCGCTCTGCCCGTTCGCGGCCGCTGTGTTTGGCATGGACACAAGATCCTTCGTGGCTGCCACCTCGTTAGTGGCCCCGCAATACACATATTATCCTGTTCATTTTATTGCAACCAAAATCCTTTTCAGAAGGTACCTATTCAAAGTGGTGTTACTCACCTTCTTTGTCCTCGAGCTGCTTCTTCAAGATGGCGAGCTCTCGCTTCGACCGCCGAGATCCTGCTTCAAGACATCGACCTCCGCCAGCACGCGGCAGAGGCCAAGCAAGCGCAGCCTGCAAACCCATATTGACATATTTTTAGCAACCTCACAAGATATCTTGTTAGATCCTCGGTCGACTTTTCTTTCCGAACACCGAATCGAGCATCGGGGCTACTGTCTATGCAGTATTACATTACATAATTTTAACTTCTTACCTCAAAGCCTGTTAAAAGGCTGCTGCGAGCTTCAGTCAGCCCGCTTTTGGCGAAGCGTAACCTTTTGAATCACCACACTCATGATAGTGCGGTGTTCTTCCTCGATGGAAGCGCCTTTAAGCGCCTCCAACAAGTTATCCGGCGCCTCGGTTGACGGAGGCCGCCGGTGTCACGGTCTTGCCCTTCTTTCGAAGGGCGCTTGCGGACTCTGGAACCACTGCGGGTTCCGGCGTAGAGTCCGACGCAAAGTCCGGAGGTTGCTCGACGGCGCCTCTGAGCCTCCTCTGATGGGTCCTCTCGATCCCACCTTGGCGCCCTCGTCGTGGCGTGGGGTGGAGGCAGCCGGTGAATTCACATCCGACGAGGCCAATGACCCGCCGATGAGTCGGGAGATCGCCATCGGCCGGACTACGGACGAAATCGGCGTTAGAAGGACACTACGTGACATAAAAATATTGCGCATAAAGGATCCGGACACTTACGATCTTGCCGGACGCCTGGCCCTTGGAGGCCACTCATCCTCGCCAACGCTGGTGTTGGCGAAACTGTCCGGGGGATAGTTCTCCCCTCTTGGACCCTTCGCCTCCCGATTGGGGAAGCCTTTCTCTTCTTCTCTCCTCCTCCGGAGAGAATACTCCTCCTCCTCGCCTTCGGGAGGAGTCCGCCGTCGTCGACGCTTTGATTGAGAACTCTTTCGAGTCCCCACGGCCACCTTCTTGGCCTTCTTCTCGGCACCACGTGCGGTGCCGGAACCAGCAGCCCCCGCTAAGCGGGGCCCACTGGTCTTCGGCATGGGAGCCGGGCTGATAAGCAGCTTGGCCTTCTCCATCCATTACTGTCAAAGGAAGAGGCAGAATGAAACCTCACTAGAGTCAATTTAATTATCACAAGTGTCCCGTAATGGGGTTGAATCACTTACCTCGTCAGTTGGATACTGCGAGCTGAATCCGCGGTCTTCCGTCGCAGATGCGGGGGCTTCGGCGCCCTTGAACAACACCCTCCAGGCGCCTTCATATGTTGTATCGAAGAGCCCGCTTAGCGCCTGGTGCTGTTCCGGATTGAACTCCCACAAATTGAATGCTCGTTCTTGGCATGGGAGGATCCGCCGGATGAGCATGACTTGGACCACGTCGACGAGCCTGAGCCTATTGCTCACTGTCGGTGTCAAAACCGGCGGATCTCGGTGTAACGCCCTGGACACACCCGCCGGTGGTCGTTACTCCTGGCGGGATCTAGACTGGCCCCACAGATCAATACTAGTCTTTTCTGCGCACTTTGTCCTCACTCATGCGCACTCCGGAGCAACTTCGGCCGGTCACCCATCCCGAGACTACTCCAAGCCGAGCACGCTTAACTTTGGAGTTCGTCGAATGGGCTCCCGTAAAAGAAGGAATTCCATCGATATGAGTAGTCTATCATCCCCAATAAGCCGGATATCACATACACCCACACTCAGAGGAACCGACGTCCTCATCGGGCCACAGGAACGTTCCCTCTTGGCACAACCATTTGTGCATCCACTCCGTACATGTGCCATGCCGTGTGCCACGACGGGTCACAAACGCCATGAACAACATGACCGACCGTCTGCAAACCATCCGTAATGCGAGGGTCGGCTCGATACCAACTTGTAACGCCGGACACACCCGCCGGTGGTCGCATTACTCTGGCAGATCTAGACTGCCCCACAGATCAATACTAGTCTTTTTCAAGCACTTTGTCCTCACTCATGCGCACTCGGAGCAACTTCGGCCGGTCACCCATCTGAGACTACTCCAAGCTGAGCACGCTTAACTTTGGAGTTCTGTCCGAATGGGCTCCCGGAAAAGAAGGAATTCCTTATTGATATGAGTAGTCTATCATCCCCAATAAGCCAGGATATCACACTCGGGTAGGGGGTCCCGAACTGTGCGTCTAGGCGGATGGTAACAGGAGACGAGGGACACAATGTTTTTACCCAGGTTCAGGCCCTCTCGATGGAGGTAATACCCTACGTCCTGCTTGATTAATATTGATGATATGGGTAGTATAAGAGTAGATCTACCACGAGATCAAGGAGGCTAAACCCTAGAAGCTAGCCTATGGTATGATTGTTGAGATGTAATGTTGTCCTACGGACTAAGGCCCTCCGGTTTATATAGACACCGGAGAGGCTAGGGTTACACAGAGTCGGTTACAATGGTAGGAGATCTACATATCTCAGACGCCAAGCTTGCCTTCCACGCCAAGGAAAGTACCTTCCTGGACACGAGCCGAGTCTTCAATCTTCTATCTTCGTAGTCCGGGAGTCCGCGGATATTGATAGTCCGCTGTCCGGACACCCCTAGTCCAGACTCCTCAAGAGCTCTGAACCAGTCTTCAATGACGATAAGTCCGGCGTGCATAATATTCGGCATTGCAAGGCGGGTTCCTCCTTGAATAATTCGGAGAAAATAATGAACACCGTGATGTGTCCGCTCGCAAAATAAATTCCACATTCCAACGTAGAGAATAATACATATATCTTGATCCAATCTGGCGACGTATTATGCGGCGTGACATCACACCACTACCAAGCCTTTGTTTGAATTACTATACCACCTCGGACGCTTCAGCGGCGGTTTCTTGGCACGCCCCGTCAAGCGGAGATCGTGTTCCCCTTATTCCGGGATTCTCATCAATACGTGCGTGGGTAACCCAACCGCGCCATTGATGGTGGCGCTTGGGAGATAAGCGAGTTTTACCAGGCCGGCGAGGGACGTATAGTTTCGTCCGCCTCTATATAAGGGACAAGTAGTTACCTTCTCACCTACACCTTCTTCCTCCTTTGCTTATCCCTCCCTGCGAACTCAAGCTCCAACGCCCAAGCTCGCGCATCCCGCCTCAACCCTTCTCCGAATATGTCCGGAGGGGGAGGCAAATGGATGGCCTCCACCGCCAAGGAGGAGGACATCACCAAGCTGCGCGACGCCGGATACCTTTCCAGCGATATCGCGCATCGGCTGCCCGACGCGGGGCAGATCATCCCTACCCCAGGGCACCATGAGAGGGTCGTCTTCCTTCCCCACTTCCTCCGCGGACTGGGCTTTCCGCTCCATCCATTCGTCCGGGGCTCATGTTTTACTATGGCTTGATTTCCACGATCCGCACCAACTTCGCCCTCAACATCTCGGCGTTTATCGTCGTGTGCGAGGCCTTTCTCGCATCCGCCCCACTTCGCCTCAGGCTCAAGACCTTCAACGCTGTCAAGGTTGTGAAGGGACGCAAGCGAATGCGGAGGCGCCATGTTGGGCAAGCTGCCCAACGCCCCTTGGATAGAAGGGACCTTCGTGGACTCCGTCAAGGGGTGGCAATCGGGTGGTTCTACATCACCGAGCCGCGAGCCTACATGGGCGGCGGCCCCAATTTAGATCTGGAATCCCCACGCTGCTCACCTCCCCGGAAAGAGAAGGGCTTGCAATGGGGTGATCCGGTGGAGGTGACGGACTTCGAGCCTCGCATCAAGAAGCCGGTGAGCAATAGGCTCCGGCTCGTCGACGTGGTCCAGGTCATGCTCCTCCGGCGGATTCTCCCGTGCCAAGAACGGGCATTTAATCTGTGGGAGTTTAATCCGGAACAGCACCCGATGTTGAGCGGGCTCTTCGATACAACGTACGAAGGCGCCTGGAGGGTGCTGTTCAAGGGCGCCGAAGCCCCCGCATCCGCGATCAAGACCATGATTCAGCTCGCAGTCTCCGGCCGACGAGGTAAGTGATTCACCCCATTACGGGACACTTATAGTAGTTAGATTGACTCTAGCGAGGTTTTTAATCTGCCTCTTCCTTTGACAGATCGGATGGAGAAGGCCAAGCTGCTTATCAGCCCGGCTCCCATGCCGAAGAACCAATGGATGCCCGCTTAGCAAGGTTGCTGGTCCCGCACCGTCGTGGTGCCGAGAAGAAGGCCAAGAAGGTGGCCACGGGACTTGAAAGAGTTCCGTGAATCAAAGGCGTCGACGACGACGAGGACTCTTCCCGAAGACGAGGAGGAGGAGGAAGAGGAGTACTCTCTCCGGAGGAGGAGAGAGAGAAGAGAGGGCCTCCCCAACCGGGCGGCGAAGGGTCCAAGAGGGGAGAACTATCCCCCCGGACAGTTTTGCCAACATCAATGTTGGCGAAGAAGAGTGGCCTCCAAGGGCCAGGCGTCCGGCAGGATCGTAAGTATTCAGATCATTTATATGCCGTGCACTGTATGCCATGTAGTGTCCTTCTAACGCCGCATTCTACCCGTAGTCCGGCCGTTGACGATCTTCCCGACTCGATGAGCGGGTCTTTGGCACCGTCGGATGTAAATTCCATCCCGACTGCCTCTACCCCACGCGTCGACGAGGACGACGAGGCGGAATCCCACAGAGGGACTCGCCAGGAGGAGGCTCCGGAGGTGCCGTCAGGCAGCCCCCCGGACTTCGTGCCGGACTCCACCTCGGAACCCGCAGCGGTTCCAGAGTCCGGCAAGCGGCCCCTTCGAAAGAAGGGCAGGACCGTGGCGCCGGCGGCCCCCGTCCAACCGGAGGCGCCGGACAACCTGCTGGAGGCGCTTAAAGGCGCTTCCATCGAGGAAGAACACCGCACTCTCATGAGTGCGGTGATTGAGAAGGTCCAGCTTGCCAAGGGCGGGCTGACCGAAGCCTGCAACAGCCTTCTAACAGGCTTTGAGGTAAGAAGTTTTTAAAATAAAGTAATGTAATACCGCATAGACAGTAGCCATTGATGCTTAGTTCGGTGTTCGGAAAGAAAAACCGGACTAAGGATCTAACAAGATATACGCAGGGTTGCTAAAAAATATGTCGATATGGGTTTGCAGGCTGCGCTGTTGACCTCTGCCGCATTAACGGCGGAGGTCGAGGCGCTGAAGAAGGATCTTGAGCGGTCGGAGCAAGAGCTCGGCCATGCCAAGAGGCAGCTCAAGGAAAAAGAAGGTGAATAACACCACTTTAAATAAGTACCTTACAGAAAAGGGTTTTGGTTGCAAATAAGATTAACAAGGATAATATATGTAATGCAGGGGCCACTAGCGAGGTGGCAGCCCTGAAGGATGCCGTGTCCGTGGCCGAACGTAATGCGGCCACAGAACGAACTGAGCAAGAAAAGCAAGCGGCACTGGTGGCGGAAGTTCGGCAAGAGCTCCAAGCTCTCATGGAAAAGCATGAGAGTTTGGAGCGTGACTCCAAGACTCGAGAGTCCGAGCTTGCCTCGGCTCTCGAAAGGGCCGAGTCCGCCAAGGCCGAGGCCCAGAAGGCCCATGTGGAAGTAGAGGACATGAAGAAGATAGCGGCGGGTAAGGCGTTTTTCATGCAGAGCAAGCATGTTAATGTAAATTACCGGATACTTACCCAATTCGAGCTCTCCAGGGCATTTGCAGATCTGCCACAGAGTCGCGCCCGATGCCTGCATTCTATCGTGGCGAGGAGGGAGCTCAACAGAGAAGGTCTTCGGTCTCAAGACGCCGAGGCCGCCATCCGGTGCCCCCAAGCGACCAAATTGAAGCAGTGGTCGAACTCCTACAGGTAGCCGAGGAGGCCATGAAAGGCCTCACAGTCCGGCCAGGGTTCGGGCAGGCCATGCCCGGCAGCTACTTTGGCCTAGTCGGCGGCTGGTGGATGCATGCCCCAGGCTGGATGTGATCAAGTGCTCACTTTGCATTGAGGGCGCTCGTCGGGCCCTTGCCCGCATAAAGGTGCAATGGGGCAAGCTGGATGCGAGAAGCTTCACGGATCCGCCGCCGGGCAAGGAGCATCGTCGCGGAGCGATATTATAAAGTTGTCTGAAGGGAGCCCGCGATATTGCGGATGAGTGCCCCTTAATGTAATCTTTGAGTGAACTCGCTGTGTTTTTATCCTCGTACCTTTGAAAACTTCGCTTATATGCGCCATGAGCAACGCTTTGTTGAATTTAAAATATTACCTTCAGGCGGCCGCTTGTTAAATCGAGAGATGGCAAGTCGTTGGCTTCAGCCCCAAGCCACGAGTCTTTGGGGTGTTCGGTGATAAACTTGCGCACTCTTGTTCCCATTTTGGGTCCATCTAGGAGGCGCCAACACGACGAACAAGGCAACCGGACTTATAATGCTTGAACACTCTCACTTAGCCATAGAATTCTACAATTTTAAATTTCGGCGAAGCCCCTGGTATTCGGAAGATTGAATCCGGGGCGCTATCCACGCCTTCGTCGAACATCATCCGGAACTTCGCTCGAAGCGGCATGAGCCTTTAGGGACCCGAAAAGACCTCTCGAACAGCGACCAGTCTCTCGCCTTATCATGCCAGTCAGTTTTAGATTACTCCACTGAGGCGTTAACCCGGCTCAACCGGGGCGCAATCGCAGTGGTTCTCCCAGTGCTACCTTAGCCGACGGAACGGAACGTAAGGTACCAAAACATGGGAGCCGGGCAAACCCAACTATTGACCCAAGACATGATTCGGAGCTGATTCATATAATGCTATAAGTTCGGGGTGCCGCACTTGTGAAAGTGTTCGGGCTTAATCACACCGTGATCTGGGGAACAGAAGCCCCTGGTGTATTCGGCCGTACCAAAGTATACGGGTGCAAGATGTCATATAATGAACATATGTAAAAGATAACGCAATTGCAATGAAAAGGTAGTATACTTCCAAAAAGGAAGTGCTGCGTTATTTATGAAAGAAGGTCTGCTAATAAAGCGGACTGATACAAATAGTGCGGTGAGCAAGGGATTTGGACTAATTTGACATGTCCCCCTCCAGGGGTAAGCTGCAGACTTGGTGTATGTAATCGAATTTAATGCTCGTAATGGAGACCACCGAGTGTTCGCCGCAGCCTTCTTTAATCCCTCGATCACAGCATCGTGAGTTCGGCAAGTTCGCCGTCGGCCGTGGCTTCAAGTTAATGGAGTCCTGATATGTAAAAGAAGAAAAGATAAAAAATAAAACCAAGGGAGGCGCTAGCATGAGCCCCTGGTGTGGTCGAGCCGCACTCTTTGGTCCTTGTGGTTAAGCCCCTCCCCTACGCCCATGGTATCTCCAAAGCGTAATGATGTACGCAGAGTGTTATTCTTGTGATCATGCGCGGGCGAGGGTGGGGCCGCGTTGCTACGCGCGCCTCGATCGCGCCAGGTGGTCTTGGTTAGTGTTGCTCGGCGCGCTTTGATGCGTCCGCTTTTTGATTGCCGGACTAGAGAATTGCCGTGAGAAGGCTGCTCAGATTTCGCCATGAGCCGCCAGATGTTCCTCTGCTCGAGGGAGCGCCCGTATTCCCATTGACCGTAATGACTCCACGAGGGCCTGGCATCTTGAGCTTTAGGTATGCATAATGCGGCACCGCGTTGAACTTTGTAAACGCTGTTCGTCCGAAAGCAGGGCATGATAGCCGCCACGAACGGGCTATATCGAAGATTAACTCTTCGCCGGAAATTATCCGGGATCCAAGACCACTTCGGCAGTGGTGAGCTCATGCATAGTTGGCTTCCACTCGGGATGACACCTTTAAAGGTTGTCTTAGTAGGTTTGATCCTCGATGGGTCTATGCCCATTTTGCGACCGTGTCCCGGTAAAGCAGGTTCAGTTGCCGCCGCCGTCCATCGTGGCTCTTGTGAGGTGAAATCCATCGACGATTGGGTCTAAGACCAATGCGGCGAATCCGCCATGACGATGCTGGTCGGATGGTCTCGCCGATCGAAAGTGATCGGACAAGAGGACCATGGATTGAACTTTGGGGCGATCGCTCCATCGCATAGACGCCCGTGAGTGCGCGCTTCCTCTCCTCTTGGGTATATGGGTCGCGTAAATCATATTCACCGTCCGCACTTGTGGGGGAAACCCTTCGTCCTCTCGTTGTTCGGCGGCGGGTCTCTTCCTCGTCGCCGCTTATTTAGCCCCTTGTCATTGTGTTCGCAATTAACTTGCCAGCCTGCTTGAACACCCAACAATCTCTATTGGTGTGATTAGCTGGCTTTTCGGGTGCCATGTATCCGCATGAGCGGTCGAGTATTCGGTCCAGATTGACGGGGCCGGTTGTTCTTTTAAATGGATTCTTCCGCTGACCGGTTTCGAGCCTCGAATCCGCATTGACCGCCGATCCTCCTTGTCGCCGCCAAGCACGCGGCGCTTTGTTTTGATTCGACGTGACTGCCGTGGTTGTCCTTAGTGTCCGGACCGCCGAATTTTTGCGGAGATTGTTGCTGCGGGCTAGCTAGCTGTCCTCTCCCGCACAAAAGCGGTCATTAACGGCGTGAGGGCTGCCATGGATTTCGGCTTCTCCTGCCCAGTGCCGGGCTAGCCATTCGTCCCGGATGTTATGTTTGAAGGCTGCAAGGGCCTCCGCGTCCGGACAATCGGCGATTTGATTTTTCTTCGTCAAGAACCGTGTCCGTAATTGTCCGCCGATTCGTCTGCTGCTGAATAATGTGGCTTAGGTCATCGGCGCCCGTGGTCGCACATATGTACCTTGGAAGTTATCAAGGAATGCGGCCTCCGTGTCTTCCCAACACCCAATTGACTCTGCGGGCGCATCGTTAAGCCAATGCCGAGCTGGTCCTTTAAGCTTGAGGGAGATATTTGATGGCGTGGAGATCGTCGCCGCGGGCCATATGGATGTGGAGAAGATAATCTTCGATCCACACCGCGGGGTCTGTTGTACCATCGTAAGATTCGATGTTTATGGGTTTGAACCCTTCGGGGATCTGATGATCCATTACTTCGTCAGTGAAGCATAACGGGTGTGCGGCGCCCCTGTATTGAGCAATATCGCGACGCAGCTCGAGGGAGCGCTGTCTGCTATGTTCGGCCCGGCCGGTGTTATGTCCGGCGCGGCGGTATTCGTTGTGGGTCGTGGGGCGCCCCCGTGATCCGTAGATGGATCTGGATTGTCTTGCTTTGTCTTCCAAGATGTCTCGCAAGTCCGTCGCGTTCCCCTTTGGCTTCGTACTCTTGGATCGATGTCGGGGTACGGTCTTGGCTGGGGGCCTAGATGCCTCTCTGTCGCGACCACGGGGTGGTCGGTCAGCCATGTCGTGCGCTGGTGATAAAGGTATGTATGCTTCCTCTGGAGCAGCTTGCGTCTCGGGTAACTTTTGGAGGGGAGTTCGAGTTTATACTCTTCGGCCGCGAGGACCTCAGTCCATCGGTCGGCTAGCAGATCTTGATGAGCTTGGAGCTGTTGCTGCTTCTTCTTTAGGCTATTTGCCGTGGCTATGAGCCTGCGCCTGAAGCGCTCTTGTTCGACGGGATCCTCGGGTATGACGAATTCATCATCGTTGAGGCTTGCTTCGTCTTCGGAGGGAGGCATATAGTTATCATCCTCAACCCTTCGCCTCGCCGCCTGTCGTGAGGGCTTGCTTCTCGTCCCTCCGTGGCCGAGTCCCGCAGAGGGATCGCCTTCGCACTCTCCGGAGTGTTATTGTCTCCCGTGCCGGAATCTCCATTCTTGTTGTGGCGGGATTTAGAGCGGCGCCGCTGACGCCGGTGTTTAGGCTGCTTCTTCAGAGAATCTTCCTCCGCTGCTTTTTCGCCATCCCCTTCTTTTGGGGTATCCACCATGTAGACGTCATATGACGAGGTGGCCTTCCAGTGCCCTGTGGGCGCTGGGTCCTGTTCGTCTCTGGCATCATCGTCCATAGCATCGATGTCATCGGAGTCGTAGTCTAGCATGTCGGTTAGATCCTCGACAGTGGCTACAAAGTGGGTGGTGGGTGGGCTTCGAATTTCTTCGCCGTCCAGAACTCCAACCGCCCCGCCATAGTCCGCCAGATTCTCCCGATAGCGAGAGATGCTTCAGAGAATTCAGATATCGCCAAAAGGAGTCTTGGAAGATGTCTGCAGCGGTGAATTCCATAACCGCGCCTAATCTGGTTTAATTGGTAGGGCGCGGAGGCTCGGAGTCCGGCGAGGAGTCCGCGCCGATCACGAAGTTTCGCAGAGGACAAGATTGGTATTCGCCCATCCCGTGGATGTTGAAGCCCCTGTGGCGTCTCATCCACCAGCCCTCGACATGGGCAATCGGCTCCGGGCTAATGGCCGAGCGGATCCGAAAAGCGCCACCAAAGCACTATCCGTGGCAGAGCTAGATCATGCCCATCGTCACAAGGCGGGCGTGCTTGGCGTGGCTCGAGTCCGTCAAGATCAAGTCTCCGCGTCATCGGCCGTGAAGTTTAAGCTTCGAATCTGACTCGACGGCCAGGGTGTAGCTTCGATCTGCTCCAGATGGCCAAGAGAATTGCCCGCAGGCAAAGCCGCCGAATATGAAGATCTGTCCGGGAGAAAAGTCTCACCACGACAGCGTTGATGGTTGAAGATGCCATCGGCCTATCGGTGACGACACGAGGAACTCTCAATGAAAGCACCAATGTCGGTGTCAAAACCGCGGATCTCGGTAGGGGGTCCCGAACTGTGCGTCTAGGCGGATGGTAACAGGAGACGAGGGACACAATGTTTTTACCTGTGTTCAGGCCCTCTCGATGGAGGTAATACCCTACGCCCCGCTTGATTAATATTGATGATATGGGTAGTATAAGAGTAGATCTACCACGAGATCAAGGAGGCTAAACCCTAGAAGCTAGCCTATGGTATGATTGTTGAGATGTAATGTTGTCCTACGGACTAAGTCCCTCCGGTTTATATAGACACCGGAGAGGCTAGGGTTACACAGAGTCGGTTACAATGGTAGGAGATCTACATATCCGTATCGCCAAGCTTGCCTTCCACGCCAAGGAAAGTACCTTCCGGACACGAGCCGGAGTCTTCAATCTTCTATCTTCGTAGTCTGGGAGTCCGGCGGATATTGATAGTCCGGCTGTCCGGACACCCCCTAGTCCAGGACTCCCTCACTCACCATCTTCTTGATGCAGGCTCGGAGTCCCGTCACCTCCACCGGATTGCCCCACTGCAAGCCCTTCTCTTTCGAGGAGGTGAGCTGCGTGGGGATGCCAGATCTAAACTCGGGGGCCGCCGCCCATGTAGGTTTGCGCGGCTCGGTGATGTAGAACCACCCCGATTGCCACCCCTTGACGGAGTCCACAAAGGCCCCTTCGAGGCAAAGGACGTTGGGCAATTTGCCCAACATGGCGCCTCCGATTCCGCTTATGCGTTCTTCACAACCTTCGCTTGACGTTGAAGGTCTTGAGCCACAGGCGAAGTGGGGCCGGATGCGAGAGGAAGGCCTCGCACACGATGATAAACGCCGAGATGTTGAGGATGAAGTTCGGCGCGAGATCGTGGAAATCTAGGCCGTAGTAAAACATGAGCCCCCGGAAAAATGGATGGAGCGGAAAGCCCAGTCCAGCGGAGGAAGTGGGGAGGAAGACGACCCTCTCATGAGGCCTGGGGTAGGGGCGAGCTGCCCTCGTCGGGCAGCCGGTCTTGCGATGTCGCCGAAAGGTATCCGCGCGCTGCATAGCTTGGTGATGTCCTCCTCCTTAACGGTGGAGGCTAACCATTTGCCTCCCGCCCGGACATATTCGGAGAAGGTCGAGGCGAGATCTTGCGAGCTTGGGCGTTGGAGCTTGAGTGCACGGAGATGGATAAGCAAAGGAGGAAGAAGGCGAGGTGAGAAGGTGAATCCTTATCCCTTATATATAGGCGACGAAACTGCGTCCCCCACCGCCCGGTAAAACTCGCTATATCTCCCAAGCGCCACCATCGATGGCGCGGTTGGGTTACCCACGCACGTATTGATGAGAATCCCGAATAAGGGAACACAATCTCTCGACAAGACGTGCCAAGAAAACCGCCGCTAAACGTCTTTGAGGTGGTATAGTAAGAAACGATTCAAACAAAGGCTTGGTGGCGGTGTGATGTCACGCCGCATAATACGTCAGCAGATTGAACTAAGTGTACATTTTATTCTCTCTACGGTGGAATGTGGAATTTATTTTGCAGAGCCGGACACTATCCTAGTGTTCATGATCTTCTCTGGATTATTCAAGGGAGGAACCCGCCTTGCAATGCCGAACATTATGCGCGCTGGACTTATCGTCATTGAAGCCTGATTCAGGGGCTACTGAGGGAGTCCTGGACTAGGGGGTGTCCGGATAGCCGGACTATCATAATCCGCCGGACTCCAAGACTACGAAGATACAAGATTGAAGACTCCGTCCCGTGTTCGGATGGGACTTTCCTTGGCATGGAAGGCAAGCTTGGCAATACGGATATGTAGATCTCCTACCATTGTAACCGACTCTGTGTAACCCTAGCCTCCTCCGGTGTCTATATAAACCGGAGGGCTTTAGTCCGTAGGACAACATACATTACAACAATCGCACCATAGGCTAGCTTCTAGGTTTAGCCTCCTTGATCTCGTGGTAGATCCACTCTTGTACTACCCATATCATCAATATTAATCAAGCAGGGCGTAGGGTTTTACCTCCATCGAGAGGGCCCAACTCGGGTAAAACATCGTGTCCCTCGTCTCCTGTTACCATCCGCCTAGACGCACAGTTCGGGACCCCCTACCCGAGATCCGCCGGTTTTGACACCGACAGTACCCCTTGAGCTTTGCGAAGCTGCCCTTCAAGAACTCAAAACCACCGTGCGCTGGCCCCATGGTGGGCGCCAACTATCGTGGAATTGTCACGTCAGATGTCCTAACGTAAGGACTTAGGTGTGGATCCATCACAACATAGTTAGATTGAAGGGGTTAAACAGGACAAGGGACACAGAGAGTTTATACTGGTTCGGCCCCTCGCGGTGGAGGTAACAGCCTAATCTAGTGTAGGGTTGTTATTGCTTGGGCTTCGGTTACCAGGGAGCAAATACGCTTGACCTAGTTCTCGATCTCTTCTTTCCTGCCCTAACTCGCCGCCAGGTCGTCCCTTTATATTTACACAGGTTAACGCCCGGTGGCTTACAGAGTCCCGGCCAGCTCATAGACAACGTGTCTGGCTCGGTGACTAACTAAACCTGCCTTACAATACAAGTTATTCATATGGTGGTTCATCCACTTGGGCCCTAAGTCGCCTCTGTGTCTTGGGCCGTCAGCGGGCTTGCTATGACCCACCACCTTCATGGATAGTCGCGAGTGGTATGACCCGGCCCCTCCTGGGCGGTTCATACCCAGTAGTTATATCCCCAACACAAACCCACTGTCCTATCAAAGTACCGCGCTAAGGAAGAAATTTATGTTGCTGACAAGGGCAAGTGGTCAGCTAATCTGAAAAGCTATGCCCACTTCAGTGCCCAAGAGATTCACTCTGGGTACTTGAACCGCCTGCACACAAGCCGTGACTATGAAGCCAACTTAGTAAACTTGTTGAAGGAGAGCTTGGAGGTAAACACTAAAACTCTCTTCATATAAATAAACTTCCATTAGCCACCAAGTTTATTGGATATGATAGAATGGAATGTGTTGTAAACTTCAATAGTTTTATAGATCAATTCCAGTAGCCCCCAAGGGCCAGTTTATACTTTCAAGATAAAACTGGGACTTCCAATAGTAGTACTTCAACTTTGCATGCGTAGCCCCCAAGGGCCGGCTTAATCTCTCAAGATGAGCCGGGACTTTAAATAATGATGATTTAATTCCACATCTGTAGCACTTCACACATTAAGCCAGGGCGACGACTTAATGGTAAGATCCTCCAGGAGACCCAGCACCGAACGAGGTCGATGCCGGTTAAGCCATTAGCCATGAAGGCTCTAAGCTTAGAAAACATGGGTGCATACTTGGCCCGCTCCTATGTGCTGATTCGCGGTGGGAGTGGATGTGTGTTGCTAAGCCGGTGGTCACGGTAACCCGACAGAGGATTCTCGTCTGTTGGAGATGTGTTTTGACAATAAAACTAAGTTTGGTTCCAGTCCTTGGGATGACTGGGCGGCTTGGCATAAGGAAAACTAGCTTCTTTTCTCTTCGGAATTGAAACTCCACCGAGTTCCAAACTAGGCGCGTCAGTAAACTCTGTCTGACGGTTTAAGTAATAAAATTCTCTAACAATTCAACTGTGGGCTTCTCTTGAACATAAGCTTCACAGAATACCTGGAAGTTGCAAATATTGGACATGGAATTGGGCCCAATATCTTGAGGATGAAGTTGGAAAAAGTGAAGTATGTCTCGGAAGAACTTTGAGCCGGGCGGGCTAAACCCCCAGATCATGTGGCCAGTAAAAGCAATCACTTCTCCGTCGTTGGGCTCAGGAGGATTTTCAAGGCAAGTGACCCTCCAGTGAATGTCCTCTTTCTTGGCTAAGGTGCCAGTTGCAACAAAGTTGTTCAGGTCTTCCTCGGTGACCCGGGATGGGACCCAGTTGCAAGCAGTAAACGTCTTAGTCATTTTTGATGATCTGAAAAGAAGATTATGCCGGTTTAAGATTGTGTGGTTAAGCCAGTTGTTGGTTCGAGGGTAAAAATGATGAGACATGCATACAAATGTGTTAAGCTAGAGGATGGCATTGGAGTTATAAAGGTAAACTATTGGCGGCTTAAGAGGGGACTAATGGTGCCTGGCGGGTTACAGTTTATGAGTTAAGCCGCCCGCACAATTATCTATTTTCAGATCTGTGAAGTGGAGAAATTGCTAAGTGTTGGACAAACAGCTTTCATAGATAGCTGCTATGATTTTGGATCTACGATAGTTCAAATAATGAAGAAACTTTCTAAACCTAAGTTGCCTCGGCAGAGCAGTTCATGTGCCCAGATGAGATCTCTCATGGAGAGGAAGCATTCAAATATCAAAAATGAGTTCTAAGGCTAACACAGCGCAAGATGAGCATCAAAACTTACAAGAAATAGTGAAGAACGAAGAAGGGCGGAGATGAACTCCGACGAACTCGTACAAACCCTAATGAGATCTACGCTGAGAGAAAGGGAAAAACTTACCGGAGCTGTTGAACAGCGGAGGCGTGCGGACGAACTCTGGTCGGTTCAGGCTAATGCAGCAGCCGCAGTTGAGGCAGTGGCGAAGGTCGACGGTGGCGGCAGAGCTCGGGCGATGAGGCATCATGAGGAATAAGATGAAGACGAGGAGGCAAGGGTGAAAAGTGAAAGGGACCCCTGGCCCTATTTATAAGGCAGAAGGATAAGTGGCATGCACGGGAATCGAGGAGGCTAAAACATTGATAAGTGACAGCACAAACGCCTCGATTTTCAGAGATTCATTAGAAGTGAAGGTATATTAAGATTTGGGCCTCGTGTGATATTAATGTGAGATGGCGTCATGGCGGCTTACCGCAATTCTGTGAGCTGACATCACGGCGGATTATAAGATCCTAAAAGGACAGATGAGCAAGGATTTTTTCTAAGTGTTGAAGATTGATATGAACAAGTTCACATCAACCTGGGACCTAATGTTGGGGATATAACTATTGGGTGTGACCCGCCCAAGAGGGGCTGGGTCATACCACTGGCAGTTCATAACAAGAAGGCCCATGAAGATGTTGAAGATGGCGGTTCATGAAGCAAGCTTACTAAAGGCGCAAGACCCAAAGGCGACTTGAGGCCCATGGGCGTAAACCGCCATATGTTAACTTGTATGATAAGAAAAGTGAAATTATGTCACCGAGTCGGACACATTGTATATGAGCCGGCCGGGACTCTGTAAGCCGCTGGGCATCAGCCTGTGTATATAAAGAGGTGACCCAACGGCGGTTTAGGGCAAGAAAGAAGTGATCGAGAACTAGGTCAAGCGTATTCGCTCCCTGGTAATCGAAGCCCAAGCAATACAACCCTAAACTAGAGTAGGCCTTTACCTCCACTGCGAGGGGCTGAACTAGTATAAACTCTCTATGTCCCTTGTCCCGTTTAACCCCTTCAAGCTAACTACGTTGCGATGGCTCCACACCTAAGTCCTCATGTTAGGGCATCTGCCGTGACAAGTCCACGACAGGTGCCATCGAGAATCATATATATCTTGCGAGCGATAGGCGCGGTGTAGGGCACGACTGGTTTCTCTCTCCTCCTCTTTACAACTTTTTCAAACAATTCTAGCGGCAGCTGGCATAAAAGTCATGCCAATGCGGATGGCCTTGCTGGAGCATACTTACCGGGGCGTCAATCAACAGATTTGCACCGACGCTCCACTCATGATTTCCTTAAGCAGGGTAAATGCTGGATCGAGTATCGCGCAAGCTCATCGACATTGACGACACTAGACCCAGTGTAGCTCGGTTGTTGATAAGTGAGAGTGGAGGAGAGAGAAACCTTGTACCCTTGCACCTTGCGCCTTTCCCGAATGGGGCCTACACGACGACCGTGCTGCCTGAACCATTTGGGGGCAGCCGCGCCGCCGCCATTCCTGGTTCTCTTTGCTGCTGCTGCTGCGGCGGAGAGAAACGGCAGAGTCTAGACAGGGTAGGCGGGGAAGCGATATTTATCTCCCCCGTCCCTACATTCCCCGACTTTTCTTGGGCGTCACTGATGATGAAGCCATCGATGAAGAAAACGATGGTGAAGATGACGCGATGTGCACACTCTCGGGTTCACGCAAGCGCTTCCCCCTACCTAGCGTGCCAAAGATGTCGTGGGAAAACACGGCCCACCTATGGGGCCATCAGCTGCATGTGGTTCGGCAGGGGGAAGAGCACATTGCACAAAGAGCGGAGGGTGTAGAGCAGCATGTTAGAGATCACACATGAAGTTTTACCCAGGTTCGAGCCGCCCCGAGGCATAAAACCCTACTCCTGCTTTGGTTGATTGATGAGGGGACCGTGGTGGAGGTGCAGCGCTCTAGCCCGACAAGGTTGCCTCAGGACGAGAGCAACTACACATGTATCAGAGTACAAGGGTCTGAATCCTTTCTATGGTTGCCACGGCCCTCCTTTTATAGATCAAGGGGTCACCACAACGTCAAATCAGTCACTGTGTACTGATTAGACAACAACAGTGCTATCATACCTAACTCTTCAGACAGGACATGGCACATTAAATGTGTCGCTTAGTGTCACATCATAGTGTAGCCCGGCAAGCCTTGTCGGGCTGTTTGGCCAGCTTCTTGCATGCTTGCATGACATGTCTCTGGACGGGTGTCATTTGGAGGTGATTTTCTTAGGAAGTGGCTGCCACGTGCCAAATAACAACCACTTAGTCACTTGGGGGCTCGACACCGCACGATTGGTGACTTGCGTTGCTGTGAGGTGGAGCGGTGGAGCCTTGGTGGGGTAGTCTGCCCTCATCGTGCCCGACAAGCTGCTACCTCTTGACCACTGCGTTGGTTTTCCCTTGAAGAGGAAACGGTGATGCAGCAAAGTAGCCTAAGTATTTCCCTCAGTTTTTGAGAACCAAGGTATCAATCCAGTAGGAGGCTCCTCAAAAGTCCCTCGTACCTACACAAACAAACAAGAACCTCGCAACCAACGCGATAAAGGGGTTGTCAATCCCTTCACGGTAACTTGCAAAAGTGAGATCTGATAGAGATAATAAGATAAGATAAATATTTTTGGTATTTTTATGATATAGATTGGAAAGTAAAGATGCAAATAAAAGATAGATGGAAAACTTATATGATAAAAGATAGACCCGGGGGCCATAGGTTTCACTAGTGGCTTTTCTCAAGATAGCATAAGTATTACGGTGGGTGAACAAATTACTGTCGAGCAATTGATAGAAAAGTGCATAGTTATGAGATTATCTAGGCATGATCATGTATATAGGCATCACGTGCGCAACAAGTTGATCAAACGATTCGCATCTACTACTATTACTCCACACATCGACCGACTCCTCGCATCTAGAGTATTAAGTTCATAAGAACAGAGTAACACATTAAGAAAGATGACATGATGTAGAGGGATAAACTCAAGCAATATGATATAAACCCCATCTTTTTATCCTCGATGGCAACAATACAATACGTGCCTAGCTGCCCCTGGTGTCACTGGGAAAGGACAGCGCAAGATTAAACCCAAAGCTAAGCACTTCTCCCATTGCAAGAAAGATATAGTAGGCCAAACCAAACTGATAATTCGAAGAGACTTGCAAAGATAACTAATCACACATAAAAGAATTCAGAGGAGATTCAAATATTTCTCATAGATAAACTTGATCATAAACCCACCTTTCATCGGATTTCGACAAACACACCGCAAAAAGAGTTACATCGAATAGATCTCCAAGAAGATTGAGGAGAACTTTGTATTGATATTCAAAGAGAGAGAAGAAGTCATCTAGCTAATAACTATGGACCCAAAGGTCCATGGTAAACTACTCACAACTCATCGGAGAGGCCTTGGAGATGATGTAGAGGCCCTCCGTGGTCAATTCTGAAGGAAATATGCCCTAGAGGCAATAATAAAGTTATTATTTATTTCCTTATTTCATGATAAATGTTTATTATTCATGCTAGAATTGTATTAACCGGAAACATAATACATGTGTGAATACATAGACAAACATAGTGTCACTAGTATGCCTCTACTTGACTAGCTCGTTTATCAAAGATGGTTATGTTTCCTAGCCATGGACAAAAGAGTTGTCATTTGATTAACGGGATCACATCATTAGGAGAATGATGTGATTGACATGACCCATTCCGTTAGCATAGCACTTGATCGTTTAGTATGTTGCTATTGCTTTCTTCATGACTTATACATGTTCCTGTAACTATGAGATTATGCAACTCCCGTTTGCCGGAGGAACACTTTGGGTGCTACCAAACGTCACAACGTAACTGGGTGATTATAAATGAGTACTATAGGTGTCTCCAAAGGTACATGTTGGGTTGGTGTATTTCGAGATTAGGTTTTGTCACTCCGATTGTCGGAGAGGTATCTCTGGGCCTTCTCGGTAATGCACATCACTATAAGCCTTGCAAGTAATGTAGCTAATGAGTTAGTTACGGAATGATGCATTACGTAACGAGTAAAGAGACTTGCCGGTAACAAGATTGAACTAGGTATTGGATACCGACGATCGAATCTCGGGCAAGTAACATGCCGATGACAAAGGGAACAACGTATGTTGTTATGCGGTTTGACCGATAAAGATCTTCGTAGAATATGTAGGAGCCAATATGGGCATCCAGGTTCCGCTATTGGTTATTGACCGAAAATAGTTCTAGGTCATGTCTACATAGTTCTCGAACCTGTAGGGTCCGCACGCTTAAGGTTTCGATGACAGTTTTATTATGAGTTTATGAGTTTTGATGTACCAAAGGAGTTCGGAGTCCCGGATGAGATCGGGCACATGATGAGGAGTCTCGAAATGGTCGAGACGTAAAGATCGATATATTGGACGACTATATTCGGAGTACGGAAAGGTTCCGAGTGATTCGGGTATTTTTCGGAGTACCGGGGAGTTACGGGAATACGAGTAAAAAAGTATATGGGCCTTATTGGGCTTTAGGGGAGAGGAAGAGGCAGGCTGCGCCCCCCCATTGACTAGTCCGAATTGGACTAAGGGGAGGGGCTGCACCCCCTTCTTTCTTCTCTTCCCTCTTCCCCTTCCTTGTCTCCTACTCCTACTACTTGGAAGGACTCCTAGTTGGACTAGGAAAGGGGGAATCCTACTCCCGGTGGGAGTAGGACACCCCTAGGGTGCGCCTCTCCCCTTGGCCGGCCCCCTCCTCCTTGCTCCTTTATATACGGGGGCAGGGGGGCACCCCATGACACACAAGTTGATCTACGGATTGTTCCTTAGCCGTGTGCGGTGCCCCCTCCACCATATTCCACCTCGGTCATATCATCGCGGAGTTTAGGCAAAGCCCTGTGCCGGTAGAACATCATCATCGTCATCACGCCGTCGTGCTGATGGAACTCATCCCCGAAGCTTTGCTGGATCGGAGCCCGGGGATCGTCATCGAGCTGAACGTGTGCTGAACTCGGAGGTGCCGTATGTTCGGTGCTTGGATCGGTCGGATCGTGAAGACGTACGACTACATCAACCACGTTGTCATAACGCTTCGCCACGGTCTCACGAGGGCGTGGACGACACTCTCCCCTCTCGTTGCTATGCCATCACCATGATCTTGCGTGTGCGTAGGAATTTTTTTGAAATTACTACGTTCCCCAACAGATTCCCCCTCCGACGCAGCGCCGGGGAAGGCTCCAAGATGGGATCTCGCGGATACAGAAGGTTGCGGCGGTGGAATTAGGTTTTCGTGGTGCTCCTGGATGTTCTCGGGGTACGTGGATATATATGTAGGGGAAAGAAGTAGGTCGATGGAGCCACGAGGGGCCCACGAGGGTGGGGGCGCGCCCACCCCCCTAGGGCGTGCTAGGCACCCTCGTGTCCGCCTCATTTACTTCTTGACATCCACTGCAAGTCTCCTGGTTTGCATTTGTTCCAAAAAGATTGCTCCCAAAGGTTTCATCCCGTTTGGACTCCGTTTGATATTCCTTTTCTTCGAAACACTGAAATAGGCAAAAAAACAACAATTCGGGCTGGGCCTCCGGTTAGTAGGTTAGTCATAAAATGATATAAAGGTGTAAAGTAAAGCCCATAAACATCCAAAACGGGTAATATAATAGCATGGAACAATAAAAACTTATAGATACGTTGGAGACGTATCAAGCATTCCCAAGCTTAATTCCTGCTCGTCCTTGAGTAGTTAAATGATAAAAACAGTTTTTTTTGATGTGGAATGCTACCTAGCATACTTCTCAATGTAATTTTCTTTATTGTGGCATGAATGTTCAGATCAAATGATTCAAGACAAAAGTTCATCTTGACATAAAAATAGTAATACTTCAAGCATGCTAACAAAGCAATCATGTCTTCTCAAAATAACATGGCTAAAGAAAGTTATCACTACGAAATCATATAGTCTGGCTATGCTCTATCTTCATCACACAAAGTATTTAATAATGCACAACCTCGGTGACAAGCCAAGCAATTGTTTCATACTTTAGTATTCTCAAACCTTTTCAACTTTCACGCAATACATGAGCATGAGCCATGGACATAGCACTATATGTGGAATAGAATGGTGGTTGTGAAGTAGACAAAAAGGGAGAACATAGTCTCACATCAACTAGGCGTATCAACGGGCTATGGAGATGCCCATTAATAGATATCAATGTGAGTGAGTAGGGATTGCCATGCAATGGATGCACTAGAGCTATAAATGTATGAAAGCTCAACAAAAGAAACTAAGTGGACCTAGGGCATTTTGAGGAAGCCCATCATTGGAATATACAAGCCAAGTTCTATAATGAAAAATTCCCACTAGTATATGAAAGTGACAACATAGGAGACTCTCTATTATGTAGATCATGGTGCTACTTTGAAGCACAAGTGTGGTAAACGATAGTAGCATTGTCCCTTCTCTCTTTTTCTCTCATTTTTTTCTTTTTTCTTTTTTCTTTTTCTTCTATTTCTCCTTTTTTTAGTTGGCCTTTCTCATTTTTTGGCCTTTCTCATTTTTTATAAAGTACGAAGTCTCATTCCGACTTATGGGGGAATCATAGTCTCCATCATCCTTTCCTCACTTGGGACAATGCTCTAATAATGAAGATCATCACACTTTTATTTACTTACAACTCAAGATTACAACTCGATACTTAGAACAAAATATGACTCTATATGAATGCCTTCGGTGGTGTACCAAGATATGCAATGAATCAAGAGTGACATGTATGGAAGAATTATGAAGGTGGCCTTGCCACAAATACAATTCCAACTACATGATCATGCAAAGGCAATATGACAATGATGATGCGTGTCATAATAAACGGAACGGTGGAAAGTTGCATGGCAATATATCTCAGAATGGCTATGGAAATGCCATAATAGGTAGGTATGGTGGCTGCTTTGAGGATGGTATATGGTGGGTGTATGGTACCGGTGAAAGTTGCGCGGCACAAGAGAGGCTAGCAATGGTGGAAGGGTGAGAGTGCGTATAATCCATGGACTCAACATTAGTCATAAAGAACTCATATACTTATTGCAAAAATCTACAAGTCATTGAAACAAAGTACTATGCGCATGCTCCTAGGGGGATAGATTGGTAGGAAAAGACCATCGCTCGTCCCCGACCGCCACTCATAAGGAAGACAATCAATAAATAAATTATGCTCGAACTTTGTCACAAAGCGGTTCACCATACATGCATGCTATGGGAATCACTAACTTCAACACAAGTATTCCTCAAATTCACAATTACTTTAACTAGCATGACTCTAATATCACCATCCTCATATCTCAAAACAATTATCAAGCATCAAATTGATCATAGCATCTAATTCACTTTCTATGATAGTTTTTATTATACCCAACTTGGATGCCCATCATTCTAGGACCAATTTTATAACCATAGCAAATACCATGCTGTTCTAAAAGACTCTCAAAATAATATAAGTGAAGCATGAGAGATCAACAATTTCTACAAAATAAAGCCACCGCCGTATTCTAACAGATATAAGTGAAGCACTAGAGCAAAAATTATCTAGCTCAAAAGATATAAGTGAAGCACATATAGTATTCTAATAAATTCCAAATCATGTGTGTCTCTCCCAAAAGGTGTGTACAACAAGGATGATTGTGGTAAACTAAAAACAAAGACTCATATCATACAAGACGCTCCAAGCAAAACACATATCATGTGGCGAATAAAAATATAGCTCCAAGTAAAGTTACCGATAGACAAAGACGAAAGAGGGGATGCCTTCCGCGGCATCCCCAAGCTTAGGATTTTGGTTGTGAATCAACACAAAAGCACGTTTCTGTGATTTATTAAAATTATTCTCGTGCGTGCAGAAGTTTCTGTTTTTCAGCAGAATCAAATTAACTATCACCGTAGGTTATCCTATAGGTTCTACTTGGCACAAACACTAATTAAAACACAAAACCACATCTAAACAGAAGTTAGATGAATTATTTATTACTAAAAAGAAGCAAAAAGTAAGGAACAAAAATAAAATTGGGTTGCCTCCCAACAAGCGCTATTGTTTAACGCCCCTCACAAGGCATAAAAGCGAGGATAGATCTAAGTATTGCCATCTTTGGCATTCAATTCATAAGTTGCACGCATAATAGATTCATAAGGTAATTTGACTTTTTTCTAGGAAAGTGTTCCATGCCTTTCCTTAATGGAAATTGGAATCTAATATTCCCTTCCTTCATATCAACAATTGCACCAATCGTTCTAAGGAAAGGTCTACCAAGAATAATAGGACATGAAAGATTGCAATCTATATCAAGAACGATAAAATCTACGGGCACATAATTCCTATTTGCAACAATAAGAACATCATTAATCCTTCCCATAGGTTTCTTAATAGTGGAATCCGCAAGGTGGAAGTTTAAAGAGCAATCATCAAAATCATGGAAACCTAGCACATCACATAAAGTTTTCGGGATCGTGGAAACACTAGCACCAAAATCACACAAAGCATAGCATTCATGATCTTTAATTTTAATTTTTATAGTAGGTTCCCACTCATCATAAAGTTTTCTAGGTATATAAACTTCCAATTGACGTTTTCTTCATAAGATTGCATCAAAGCATCAACAATATGTTTGGTAAAGGCTTTATTTTGACTATAAGCATGAGGAGAATTCAACACGGATTGCAACAAGGAAATACAATCTATTAAAGAACAATTATCATAATTAAATTCCTTGAAATCCATAATAGTGGGTTCAATGCTATGTAAAGTTTTGACCTCTCCGATCCCACTTTTACCAAATTTAGCATCAAGATCTAAAAACTCCGAATCATTGGGACACCTTTTAACTAAAGTTGACTCATCTCCAATCCCATCATTATCAATATTCATATTGCAAAACAAAGATTTAATAGTGGACACATCAATAACTTTTAGATCTTCATCATTATTTTCATGGAAACTAGAAGAACACGCTCTTATAAAGCAATCTTTCTTAGCACGCATCCTAGCGGTTCTTTCTTTGCACTCATCAATGGAAATTCTCATGGCTTTGTGAGACTCATTGATATCATGCTTAGGTGGAATAGATCTAAGTTTCAAAGAATCAACATCAAGAGAAAGTCTATCAACGTTCCTAGCCAATTCATCAACTTTAAGCAATTTTTCTTCAAGCAAAGCATTGAAATTCTTTTGAGAGATCATAAATTTTTTAACACTATTCTCAAAACAGAAGGCATCTTATTAAAATTTCCGTAAGAGTTGTTGTAGGAATTACCATAATTATTAGAGGAATTACTAGGAAACGGCCTAGGATTAAAGTTTCCTCTATACGCGTTGTTACCAAAATTATTCCTACCAACAAAATTCACATCCATAGATTCATTATTATTCTCAATCAAAGTAGACAAAGGCATATCATTGGGATCAATAGGAGCACCCTTAGTAGCAAACAATTTCATAAGTTCATCCATCTTTCCACTCAAAACATTAGTCTCTTCTATCGCATGTACTTTCATACTAGTAGATCTTTCGGTGTGCCATTGAGAATAATTAACCATAATATTATCAAGGAGTTTATTAGCTTCTCCTAAAGTGATTTCCATAAAAGTGCCTCCCACGGCCGAATCTAAAAGATTTCTAGAAGCAAAATTCAATCCGGCATAATTTTTTTGTATGATCATCCATAAATTCAAGCCATGTGTAGGGCAATTGCGAATCATTAATTTCGTTCTTTCCCAAGATTGGGCAACATGCTCATGATCAAGTTGTTTAAAATTCATAATATCGTTTCTAAGAGAGATGATCTTCGCGGGAGGAAAATACTTAGAGATAAAAGCATCTTTGCACTTATTCCATGAATCAATACTATTTTTAGGCAAAGACGAAAACCAAGTTTTAGCACGATCTCTAAGTGAAAACGGAAATAACCTCAATTTAACAATATCATTATCCGTATCTTTCTTCTTTTGCATATCACACAAATCAACAAAGTTGTTCAGATGAGTAGCGGCATCTTCATTAGGAAGGCCGGAGAATTAATCTTTCATAACAAGATTCAACAAAGCAACATTGATTTCACAATATTCAAAATCATTAAGAGGAGCAATTGGAGTGCTAAGGAAATCATTATTACTGGTATTGGAAAAGTCACACAATTTGGTATTATCTTGCGCCATCGTGACAAGCAATCCAACACACAAGCACACAAAAGGCAAGCGAAAGAGAGAGAGAGAGGTGAACAGGAAAGAGAGGGCGAATAAAACGACAACGGTGAAGTGGGGGAGAGGAAAATGAGAGGCAAATGGCAAATAATGTAATGCGAGGGAGATGAGTTTGTGATGGGTACTTGGTATGTCTTGACTCGAGCGAAGACCTCCCCGGCGACGGCGCCAGAAATCCTTCTTGCTACCTCTTGAGCACTGCGTTGGTTTTCCCTTGAAGAGGAAAGGGTGATGCAGCAAAGTAGCGTAAGTATTTCCCTCAGTTTTTGAGAACCAAGGTAGCAATCCAGTAGGAGGCTCCTCAAAAGTCCCTTGTACCTACACAAACAAACAAGAAGCTCGCAACCAATGCGGTAAAGGGGTTGTCAATCCCTTCACAGTAACTTGCGAAAGTGAGATATGATAGAGATAATAAGATAAGATAAATATTTTTGGTATTTTTATGATATAGATTGGAAAGTAAAGATGCAAAAAAAAGATAGATGGAAAACTTATATGATAAGAGATAGATCCGGGGCCATAGGTTTCACTAGTGGCTTCTCTCAAGATATCATAAGTATTACGGTGGGTGAACAAATTACTGTCGAGCAATTGATAGAAAAGTGCATAGTTATGAGATTATCTAGGTGCTACCTCTTGAGCACTGCGTTGGTTTTCCTTGAAGAGGAAAGGGTGATGCAGCAAAGTAGCATAAGTATTTCCCTCAGTTTTTGAGAACCAAGGTATCAACCCAGTAGGAGGCTCCTCAAAAATCCCACGCACCTACACAAACAAACAAGAACCTCGCAACCAACGCAATAAAGGGGTTGTCAATCCCTTCACGGTAACTTGCAGAAGTGAGATCTGATAGAGATAATAAGATAAGATAAATATTTTTGGTATTTTTATCACATAGATTGGAAAGTAAAAGATGCAAATAAAAGTAGATTGAAAACTTATATGATAAAAGATAGACCCGGGGGCCATAGGTTTCACTAGTGGCTTCTCTCAAGATAGCATAAGTATTACGGTGGGTGAACAAATTACTATCGAGCAATTGATAGAAAAGTGCATAGTTACGAGATTATCTAGGCATGATCATGTATATAGGCATCACGTTCGTGACAAGTATATCGAACAATTCTGCATCTACTACTATTACTCCACACATCGACCGACTCTTGCCTGCATCTAGACTATTAAGTTCATAAGAACAGATTAACGCATTAAGAAAGATGACATGATGTAGAGGGATAAACTCGTGCAATATGATATATACCCCATCTTTTTATCCTCGATGGCAACAATACAATACGTGCCTCTTGCTGCCCTTGCTATCACTAGGAAAGGACACCACAAGATTGAACCCAAAGCTAAGCAATTCTCCCATTGCAAGAAAGATCAATCTAGTAGGCCAAACCAAACTGGTAATTCGAAGAGACTTGCAAAGATAACTAATCAAACATAAAAGAATTCAGAGAAGATTCAATTATTTCTCATAGATAAACTTGATCATAAACCCACAATTCATCAGATCTCAACAAACACACCGCAAAAAGAGTTACATCGAATAGATCTCCAAGAAGATCGAGGAGAACTTTGTATTGAGATTCAAAGAGAGAGAAGAAGCCATCTAGCTAATAACCATGGACCCGAAGATCTGTGGTAAACTACTCACAACTAATCGAAGAGGCCTTGGAGATGATGTAGAGGCCCTCCATGGTCGATTCCCCCTCCGGCGGAGCGCCAACGAAGGCTCCAAGATGGGATCTCGCGGATACAGAAGGTTGCGGTGGTGGAAATAGTTTTTTGTGGTGCTCCCCGATGGTTTCAAGGTACGGGAGTATATATAGGAGGAAGAAATAGGTCGGTTGACGCTCGAGGGGCCCACGAGGGTGGGGGACGCATCCACCCCCAGGGGGTGCGCTGGGCACCCTCGTGGCCGCCTCGTTTCTTGCTTGACGTCCACTCCAAGTCCCCTGGATTGCATTTGTTCCAAAAAGATTGCTCCCGAAGGTTTCATTCCATTTGGACTCCGTTTGATATTCCTTTTCTTCGAAACACTGAAATAGGCAAAAAAAACAGCAATTCGGACTGGGCCTCCGGTTAGTAAGTTAGTCCCAAAAATGATATAAAAGTGTAAAGTAAAGCCCATAAACATCCAAAACGGGTAATATAATAGCATGGAACAATCAAAAATTATAGATACGTTGGAGACATATCACTAGGCATGATCATGTATATAGGCATCACGTCCGCAACAAGTAGATCGAAACGATTCTGCATCTACTACTATTACTCCACACATCGACCGACTCCTACCTGCATCTAGAGTATTAAGTTCATAAGAACAAAGTAACACATTAATAATGATGACATGTTGTAGAGGGATATAAACTCAAGCAATATGATATAAACCCCTTCTTTTTATCCTCGATGGCAACAATACAATACGTGCCTTGCTGCCCCTGCTGTCACTGGGAAAGGACACCGCAAGATTGAACCCAAAGCTAAGCACTTATCCCATTGCAAGAAAGATCTATCTAGTAGGCCAAACCAAACTGATAATTCAAAGAGACTTGCAAAGATAACTAATCACACATAAAAGAATTCAGAGGAGATTCAAATATTTCTCATAGATAAACTTGATCATAAACCCACAATTCATCGGATCTCGACAAACACACCGCAAAAAGAGTTACATCGAATAGATCTCCAAGAAGATCAAGGAGAACTTTGTATTGAGATTCAAAGAGAGAGAAGAAGCCATCTAGATAATAATTATGGACCCAAAGGTCTGTGGTAAACTACTCACAACTCATCAGAGAGGCCTTGGAGATGATGTAGAGGCCCTCCATGGTCGATTCCCCCTCCGGCGGAGCATGGGCGAAGGCTCCAAGATGGGATCTCACGGATACAGAAGGTTGCGGCGGTGGAATTAGGTTTTCGTGGTGCTCCTGGATGTTCTCGGGCTACATGGATATATATAGGAGAAAGAAGTAGGTCGGTGGAGCCATGAGGGGCCCACGAGGGTGGGGGCGCGCCCACCCCCTAGGGCGCGCCGGGCACCCTCGTGGCCGCCTCGTTTACTTCTTGACATCCACTCCAAGTCTCCTGGTTTGCATTTGTTCCAAAAAGATCGCTCCCGAAGGTTTCATCCCGTTTGGACTCCGTTTGATATTCCTTTTCTTTGAAACACTGGAATAGGCAAAAAACAGCAATTAATTTGGGCCTCCGGTTAGTAGGTTAGTCCCAAAAATGATATAAAAGTGTAAAGTAAAGCCCATAAACATCCAAAACGGGTAATATAATAGCATGGAACAATAAAAAATTATAGATACGTTGGAGACGTATCACAAGCCTGTCGGGATAGTCTTGATCGAGACTTGTCTTCGGAGAAACCTCGACCTTGCCAGGCTCGCCTACCCGGCAAGGGAGGGTTTTTCCTTGGTGGTATCTTGCTCCTTTAGCTTAGCTTGGTATTCTTGATCCACTCATTGATTTCTCAAAGAGTTGATCTCTTCTGCTTGGTCTGGTCTTGGATGCTAAGAGTTGCCAGACCGATGGTTTCCTGTCCGTGCACAAGTCAGGGGAAAACATACACCCTTGTTTGTGTACCCTGACATAAAGACTCTATATGAGAATCGTGTAATAATCCAGGTGTGATTGAACTTTGAAATTTTCATCAATGTACTATGTGTGCCAGCATGATCTTGGGATGGTACAGATACACAGAGACTTGACCATTTTCGGGCCGGGTCAACACATAGATGGTATTCAGAGCACACGCTGACTGTACGACTTAACCCCTAGGATTGGAAAGCCATAGGAAGAAATCATTTTATTTTATGTCTTTATTTTTTCTGTAATTCTCCCCTGTTCATTTCCGACTTCCCCCCGATTTCAACATTCTAGATGGCCGTCGAGTACACCCCTGTTCTGCTACCGGAGTTTTGCCAACCGGATGAGATGATGCCTTTTGGTAAGAAGTTGAAGATTGCTCTGTCCTACATCACCAGGAAGCCTACCAATGCACTTCTGACGAAAACTCGACATAGGATTGTGGTGCACATTCCAGGGAGGACTTAGGAAATTTCCAAGAGCCCATTGACTTCGAATTTACCGCCCCCACTTGGATCCTCGGGAGAGACATGGCTATTCATCATACACTTGGACATCTCCGAGAAGAGTACAGGGCCGAGCTTGATGTTGGGGAACGTTTGTAACGCCCCGGATTCGATGCGCCAGGTGTCCGCCAGTTATTCGCCATCGTTGCCATGTCATTTGCTTGCGTGTTGCATTTTGCCATGTCATCATGTGCATCGCATTTGCATACGTGTTCGTCTCATGCATCCGAGCATTTTTCCCGTTGTCCGTTTTGCAATCCGGCACTCCTATGTCATCCAGCGTCCCCTTCTTGACTCTTTTCGTGTGCGGGTGTTAAACGTTCTCGGAATGGACCGAGGTTTGCCAAGCGGCCTTGGTATAGCACCGGTAGACCGCCTGTCAAGTTTCGTGCCATTTGGAGGTCGTTTGATACTCCAACGGTTAACCGGGTAACCACAAAGCCCTCTTTTGTTGCAGCCCAACACCCCTTCCAAAGTGACCCCAAACCCAGCAAACTCCCCTCCATGCTCTCGGTCGTTCGATCACGATCGCGTGGCCAAAAACCGTGCTCCATTTGGACTCTCCTAGCTCCCTCTACCTATAAATATGTGGCCTCCCCCAAAATCCCCGCAGTCTAACCCTAGCCTCTTCCCCCGCGCGCCGCCGGACACGTCCGTCCGCGCTGGACGCTTCGCCGCCGCCGCCCGCAGCCAATGGGAGGCTGCCACGTCACCCCGCCGGTCCTCTCTCTCTCCTACTCCGCCAAGGCTCATGAGCTCTGTCTGGCCCCCGGCCCGACACCGCCGCCGCTTATCGCCGATCGCGCCGCCGCCCTCGGCCTCCGTGCCAACCGCCGCCGTTGCCGCCTCCAGCGTGGTGCGCCGCCCTCTGCTGCTGATCCGCGAGCCGCCGCCCGATCCGTCTGCCCGCTCCCTCCGGTCTCCCGACCTCTTCCGCGCCGCCGAGTTCCTCCACCGCGCCTCCCGCCGCCTATCGCTGCCCACGCGGATCCGCCGGATCCGCCGTAGGAGACCTTCCCCGCCCATCTCCGGCCACCACCACGTCCATCTCCGGCGCCTCGAAGTCCGTGCCCGATCTGGATCACGAGGTTGATTATTCCCCCTCTGAAAACGCCCAAGTCCCGAGTGTTTTGCACATTATCATGCCATGTTCATCGCATTGTATCTCTGCACCCGTAGCTCCATTTCGTGCGTGTAATATGTCAAATTGTTCGCTTCGACGAGTAATTCATTTCATTCCATTGCATCATTTCCATTTGAGCTCATCTTGATACCCGAAATGCTGTTGGAAGAGTGCATGTTGATGTTAATCTGCTGAAACTGTTATAACTTGCTCATTTGTCATTTTTGCCATGATTGATGTGTGCATCCTGTGAGGTTGATGTCTTCATGTGTTTTGATCTATGCCATGCAATCTTTCCAGGGGTGTATGCCATGTATTTTTGTGATTAATGTGGTGACTAGCACAAGCATGCAAACTAGGCTTCGTGATATTGCTGATTTTAGTCCCTGTTCTGCTGTTATTTTGATGCCATGTAAACTTGATGCCACAGAGAGATCCATGCATATTTTGAGATACTTCAGTAAGGGTGTTTTGAACATATGTTTATTGTCTATCCATTCATGCCCTTGTTTGAAATTATGGAGTAGTCTAGCATGTCATTTGAGTGCTCTACTTTTGCTTCAAAATGTTTCCTGGCAGATTGTTTACATGTTATTCAATTTGGCCAAGCTTGCTATAGTTGATCCTTGCATGCTATGGACTTGTTCTTGACTTGGTTTGTTTCACAAACATGTCTTATTGATGATGCTATTCTTATCTTGTCATGCAATGACTTGTGGTGAGTGAATCGAGCTTGTTAAGTAGTGTACTTGCTATTGCTGTTTTGCTAGACAGATTCTGTTATATTTTGTTGCTATGTAAACATGCTTCTACTAATCATTCTATGCATAATCTGGAGATGTTCTATAAACATGTTTTGATCTAAATGTTATGCCCTATCCATCCATGCCCCTCGTTGCATTTATAGCTTGCTGTAGATTGTTCATATATTTCTCCAAAGTTGCTTCATAATGTTGCTATCAGCCTGTTAACATTAAGTTCAATGTTTCCATGATTGTTTGCTAGTGATCCATGCACCCCATGACCTTGCTCTTGCCATGTATAGCTTCACAAACATGCCTTCTTACTGTTGGTTGCCTTGCCATGCCATGTATTGCTCTATGGTGAGTGGTACAAGCTCACCAACATGCCTACTTATTGTTGTTTCTGCCATGCTTGAATCTGTAATATAACTTGCCATGTTTACATGGGTTCCATCATATTTTCTATGCCTTTTTGGCTCATGGTCAGTAAGGGACTTTTGATCTATGCAATTAGTAGATTCATTCCATGCCTTTGTTTGCCATGATATGTTCCTGTAACATGTTGTTTGCTTGCTCTAAACATTGCAACCTGATGTTATTTCTGCAAAGTCTGAAACTGTTATTATTTGCAATCTTACCATGTGTTTTTGAGCATGTTCTAGTTGTTTCTGGAGATAGCTCAGTGTTCATGTTTTGTTTTCCTTTACCTGTACATCATGCTCATGCCTTTTGTTCTTACATTGGGGTGCTGTAGTATGTTGTTTTGATGCTTGTAAGATTCGCTTTGAATAAAACTTGTCCAAATCATGTTGCAAGGCCCAACCTTGGTTTTACCATTTGCCTCACCACCACCTACTTTTTCCCTTGGGAGTCGCTCTCTCGAGGGTCATCTTTATTTTAGCCCCCCTGGGCCAATGCTTGTCTAAGTGTTGGTCCGAACCGAGTAGACTGCGGGGCCCCCTCGGGGAAACTCGAGGTTTGGTTTTACTCGTAGGATGTCTCATCCGGTGTTGCCCTGAGAACGAGATATGTGCAACTCCTATCGGGATTGTCGGCGCATCGGGCGGCTTTGCTGGTCTTGTTTTACCATTGTCGAAATGTCTTGTAAACCGGGATTCCGAGACTGATCGGGTCTTCCTGGGAGAAGGTCTATTCCTTCGTTGATCGTGAGAGCTTGTCATGGGCTAAGTTGGGACACCCCTGCAGGGTATAAACTTTCGAGAGCCGTGCCCGCGGTTATGTGGCAGATGGGAATTTGTTAATGTCCGGTTGTAGATAACTTGACACCTGATACGAATTAAAACGCATCAACCGCGTGTGTAGCCATGGTGGTCTCTTCTCGGCGGAGTCCGGGAAGTGAACACGGTTTCTGTGTTATGATTGACGTAAGTAGGTGTTCAGGATCACCTCTCGATCATTGTTAGTTCACGACCGTTCCATTGTTTCTCTTCTCGCTCTCATTTGCGTATGTTAGCCACCATATATGCTTAGTTGCTGCTGCAACCTCACCACTTTACCCCTTCCTTTCCCATTAAGCTTTGCTAGTCTTGATACCCATGGTAATGGGATTGCTGAGTCCTCGTGGCTCACAGATTACTACAACAACAGTTGCAGGTACAGGTTAGGCGATGATCCTGACGCGAGAGCGATGTTTGCTTGTTTTGGAGTTCGTCTTCTGCTTCTTCTTCGATCAGGGGATAGGTTCCAAGTCGGCAGCCTGGACTAGCAGGGTGGATATTGTTTGAGTTTCTGTTTATGATTCATCCGTAGTCGGATGTTGTTCTTGTATGTTGTATTGTTGTATTCATGTGGCATTGTATGCCTTATGTATGTATCCCCACTATTATGTAATGTTGATGTAATGATATCCACCTTGCAAAAGCGTCTTCAAGATGCGCTTCTATCCTTGGTGGGACTTTCGAGTTCCTTTAGGATAGGGTCGCATCTTGGGCGTGACAAGTTGGTATCAGAGCCCCGACCGACCCTAGGAGCCCCCCTTGATAGATCGTGTGGTTTGGCCGTTGTTGAGTCTAGAAGAAAACTGTTTTCGGAGTCTAGTTATATCGGAGAGTAGGAATTCTTTTTACTCCTCTGCCCCTTCGTCGCTCTGGTGAGAAATCTTTACGTAGGTGTTTTGAACTACTCCTCTTCCCCTTCAAATTTTTCTTTAGGATCACGTGGTTGGTTTTCCGATCGTTGTTCTCAGCTCTTTTGATCCGGTGCTTTTCTCGTGGACTCGAACCTCTTTGTCTTTTCCGAGATCAATCCTCAGTTGTTTTCTTTTCCCACCCGCCCACCCCTTTTCCTTCTCGGAACCGGAGTCCGTAATCGAGTATCCTTCCTACTCGTGCGAAGTCGTTGTTTCTTTGCTCAATGATTTCAACCGGTGTTTTTCTCTTCAAGATATTCGTCGATTTGCCCTTCCGAGTTTCTTTTGTTTTCCCGCCCTCCCACCCTTTTCTTCCCGGAGTCAGAGTCTCTTTCGACCATCTATTTCATTCGTGTGGAGCCTCTTCAATCTTGTGTCAATCATTTCAATCGGTGAATTCTCGTCTCGGTGATCATCTCTTTTTCTTTTCCCGGTGCACTCAATTCAAGTTTTTCGGTAGTGATTATATTCTTTTCCGTCAGCTGAAGTGTTTTCCCTGCTCGTTCGTCTCTCGCCAGTTTATCCTTCCTGAGTGTTCAAGACATCTCAGGAGATTCGTCTGTATTCCAATTAATTTGAGGTTGTCACCTCATTCAAATATTTCAATTGTTCCGGTGCATCATCTATCTGTTCAACAATCCTTTCCAATGGTGTTTTCTTTAGTGGGCCCTAACCCACAGGTCTTTTCCCAGGATCTTACCTGACTCTTCTAATTCCCCCGGAGTTATTCTCAATTCTTTTCAAAGTGTGATGTAAGAATGAATTTCATCAGTCACATGTTTTTCCAAGATCTCTTTCAAATCATTTCATTGTTGGCTCAACCTCTCTGCTTTTCATTCTCCCGGAGTATCTCAGTAATTTTGATGGTTTTCTCGTCGTCATTTGAAGACCGAAGAAGAGTTGTTCCTCTATATCTTGTCTGTTCTCTCGAAGATTCGTGGTTCTAGATTTGTGTTACCCTCTCGAATTATTCCGTTTGTCAGATATTCTTTCTTACCCATCCAGAGTATTTCAGGAGTTGTTTTCCCGTTTCTTTCACCGGAGGCCATCATTCCAGTTATCGTTCTCCATTTATCCCGGTGCTTCGTTCAAGTATTCTTTAATCAACTCATTATCTCTTCGTTCTTTTGCATCTAAATCCCCTCTAGCATAGTTGTTTCCTAATTCTTCCCGGTGATTCATTCTCTGTCGTCAGTCATTTCCGAATTCTTACGGTGGTTCTTTCAAGATTCTTTTCTTTGGTTATCTTTTAATCCATTTATTCTTTCAATCCTACCGGTGATTCATGAAGACTTTCTCAAGTGTGAGATATGTCACTTCTCAATCCTTTTCAAGAAGAATAAGTAGTATGCAAAATCCATTGCTTGTCATCAATTTAAGTTGATGAAGGATAAGCATACAATAAATCTTATTCTTATCTCATCCAAGTGTTTAATCCCTTCCTTCGGAGTTTGTTCTTGATGAATAAATTCTAGTTCCAAGTGTTTTTCATCTTTTCTTTTCTGGAGTTCAATTTCCTCAGCCATTTCGTCGGAATCTCCATCTAAATCATCACAAGCTTTAATCTTATTCTTTCTTCCTTCATTCGATCTCATCGTCCTTTTGTCACCAGAGTTCTTCATGTTGGTTCTTCATGATTTAATTCATTCTTCAAGAGTTCATCAAGATTTTTGTTCAAGAGTTCTTCGTGTTCTATTCCTCCATGTTTCAGACGGATTGCTGCCTAAATCCTTTCAGTCTTATTCGTTTCTTTTCTCATTCTAACCACTCCGGTTAGAACGAGTGGTTTCATAGTCTATCTGATTCCGTGAGCTTTCGATTCTCGTCATTCTCGTCCTTCCTCTCTTATTCTCGAGTGCTCTCGATTTCTTTGCTTCTTCTCTTGAGTTCTTGTTTCACCTCATTCCTTTTTCCCTTCCGTCTCGGTCCTAAGATCTCGGGACGAGATCTCTTGTTAGTGGAGGAGTGTTGTAACGCCCCGGATTCGATGCGCCAGGTGTCCGCCAGTTATTCGCCATCGTTGCCATGTCATTTGCTTGTGTGTTGCATTTTGCCATGTCATCATGTGCATCGCATTTGCATACGTGTTTGTCTCATGCATCCGAGCATTTTCCCGTTGTCCGTTTTGCAATCCGGCACTCCTATGTCATCCGGCGTCCCCTTCTTGACTCTTTTCGTGTGCGGGTGTTAAACGTTCTCAGAATGGACCGAGGTTTGCCAAGTGGCCTTGGTATAGCACCGGTAGACCGCCTGTCAAGTTTCGTGCCATTTGGAGGTCGTTTGATACTCCAACGGTTAACCGGGTAACCGCAAAGCCCTCTTTTGTTGCAGCCCAACACCCCTTCCAAAGTGGCCCCAAACCCAGCAAACTTCCCTCCATGCTCTCGGTCGTTCGATCACGATCGCGTGGCCGAAAACCGTGCTCCATTTGGACTCTCCTAGCTCCCTCTACCTATAAATATGTGGCCTCCCCCGAAATCCCCGCAGTCTAACCCTAGCCTCTTCCCCTCACAAGGCCACGGACACGTCCTTCCATACGGACGCTTCGCCGCCGCCCCGCAGCCAATGGGAGGCTGCCACGTCACCCCCGGTCCTCTCTCTCTCCTCCTCCGCTGGGCTCATGAGCCTGTCCGGGCCTCCTGCCCGACACCGCCGCCGCCTTTTATCGCTGATCCAGCGCCGCCGCCGCCCTCGGCCTCCGTGCCAACCGCCGCCATCGCCACCTCCCGCGTGGTGTCTGCCCGCTCCGCTGGATCCGCGAGCCGCCGGATCCGCCGGCCGGCTCCCTCGGTCTCCCGACCTCTTCGGCGCGCCGGAGCTCCTCCACGCGCCTCCGCCGCCCTCGCCGCCATGCGGATCCGGCCGGATCCGGCCGTAGGAGACCTTCCCCGCCCATCTCCGGCCACCACCACGTCCATCTCCGGCGCCTCGAAGTCCGTGCCCGATCTGGATCACCAGGTTGATTTTCCCCCCTCTGAAAACGCCAAAGTCCCGAGTGTTTTGCACATTATCATGCCATGTTCATCGCATTGTATCTCTGCACCCGTAGCTCCATTTCGTGCGTATAATATGTCAAATTGTTCGCCTCAACGAGTACTTCATTTCATTCCATTGCATAATTTCCATTTGAGCTCATCTTGATGCCCGAAATGCTGTTGGAAGAGTGCATGTTGATGTTAATCATTGGCTGTTATAACTTGCTCATTTGTCATTTTTGCCATGATTGATGTGTGCATCCTATGAGGTTGATGTCTTCATGTGTTTTGATCTATGCCATGCCATCTTTCCAGGGGTGTATGCCATGTATTTTTGTGATCAATGTGGTGACTAGCACAAGCATGCAAACTAGGCTTCGTGATATTGCTGATTTTAGTCCTTGTTCTGCTGTTATTTTGATGCCATGTAAACTTGATGCTACAGAGAGATCCATGCATATTTTGAGATACTTCAGTAAGGGTGTTTTGAACATATGGTTATTGTCTATCCATTCATGCCCTTGTTTGAAATTATGGAGTATTCTAGCATGTCATTTGAGTGCTCTACTTTTGCTTCAAAATGTTTCCTGGCAGATTGTTTACATGTTATTCAATTTGGCCAAGCCTGCTATAGTTGATCCTTGCATGCTATGGACTTGTTCTTGACTTGGTTTGTTTCACAAACATGTCTTATTGATGATGCTATTCTTATCTTGTCATGCAATGACTTGTGGTGAGTGAATCGAGCTTGTTAAGTAGTGTACTTGCTATTGCTGTTTTACTAGACAGATTCTGTTATATTTTGTTGCTATGTAAACATGCTTCTACTAATCATTCTATGCATAATCTGGAGATGTTCTATAAACATGTTTTGATCTAAATGTTATGCCCTATCCATCCATGCCCCTGGTTGCATTTATAGCTTGCTGTAGATTGTTCATATATTGCTCCAAAGTTGCTTCATAATGTTGCTATTAGCCTGTTAACATTAAGTTCAATGTTTCCATGATTGTTTGCTAGTGATCCATGCACCCTATGACCTTGCTCTTGCCATGTATAGCTTCACAAACATGCCTTTTTACTGTTGGTTGCCTTGCCATGCCATGTATTGCTCTGTGCTGGTACAAGCTCACCAACATGCCTACTTATTGTTGTTTCTGCCATGTTTGAATCTGTAATATAACTTGCCATGTTTACATGGGTGCCATCATATTTTCTATGCCTTTTTGGCTCATGGTCAGTAGGGACTTTTGATCTATGCAATTAGTAGATTCATTCCATGCCTTTTTTTGCCATGATATGTTCCTGTAACATGTTGTTTGCTTGCTCTAAACATTGCAACCTGATGTTATTTCTGCAAAGTCTGAAACTGTTATTATTTGCAATCTTACCATGTGTTTTTGAGCATGTTCTAGTTGCTTCTGGAGATAGCTCAGTGTTCATGTTTTGTTGTCCTTTACCTGTACATCATGCTCATGCCTTTTGTTCTTACATTGGGGTGTTGTAGCATGTTGTTTTGATGCTTGTAACATACCTAGTTACTGTTTTGGACAGATTGTTGCTATAACTTGTTTCATGTGTGTGTGTTGAACCGTTGCTCCGTTTTGAGTGTGCCCTATATGAAACTTGCTTGATTTTGCATGTAGTTTCATATTATCATGTTGCATCCTTGTTTTGAGGTGTTTGCTTGATGTTTGTATGCATTTTGCATCAATGCCATGTTTGACTTGTTTTGCTCATATCTTCTAGACCGTAGCTCCGAATCTAATGAACTTTATATGTAACTTGACTAGAATTTCGTGTAGATCATCTTGGTGCGTCTTAACTTGCTGTTTAACAACTTGAACATAAGGTTTATTCAGTTCTGGACCAATTTCGAAATTTGCATATGAGGACTTGCTGGAATTTTATATGTTGTTTCCGGCCTGATTTAAACTTGCCTTGATGTGTTGTTCTTGTTTGCATCATCTCTTGCCATGAGTAGCTTCATGTAGCTTTGTCATGCATCATGCTTGTTGTGCATCATGTCTTGTTCATGTGTGGTGTGTTTACTATGTTGTGTGCTTCTTCTCGATAGTTGCCATTTCGTTGCGATCGTGAGGATTCGTTCGTCTACGCTTGGTTCGTCTTCGTGGCTTCATCTTCTTCATGGACTCGTTCTTCTTCCTTGCGGGATTTCAGGCAAGATGACCGCTACCCTGGATCTCACTACTATCATTGCTATGCTAGTTGCTTCGTTCTATCGCTATGCTGCATTACCTATCTTTTGCTCTTCAAGCCTCCCAAATTGCCATGAACCTCTAACCTTTGACACCATTCCTAGCAAACCATTGCTTGGCTATGTTACCGCTTTGCTCAGCCCCTCTTATAGCATTGCTAGTTGCAGGTGAAGTTGAAGATTGCTCCATGGTGCACAGGGTTTATGTTGGGATATCACAATATCTCTTATATTATTAATGCATCTATATACTTGGTAAAGGGTGGAAGGCTCGGCCTTATGCCTGGTGTTTTGTTCCACTCTTGCCGCCCTAGTTTCCGTCATACCGTGTTATGTTCCCGGATTTTATGCTCCTTATGCGGTCGGGTGATTTATGGGACCCCCGACAGTTCGCTTTGAATAAAACTTGTCCAAAGAAGGCCCAACCTTGGTTTTACCATTTGCCTCACCACCACCTACTTTTTCCCTTGGGAGTCGCTCTCGAGGGTCATCTTTATTTTAGCCCCCGGCCAATGCTTGTCTAAGTGTTGGTCCGAACCGAGTAGATCTATGGGCCCCCTCGGGAAACTCGAGGTCTGGTTTTACTCGTAGGATGTCTCATCCGTGTTGCCTCGAGAACGAGATATGTGCAGCTCCTATCGGGATTGTCGGCGATCCGGCGGCTTTGCTGGTCTTGTTTTACCATTGTCGAAATGTCTTGTAAACCGGATTCCGAGACGATCGGGTCTTCCCGGAGCAGGTCTATTCCTTTGTTGATCGCGAGAGCTTGTCATGGGCTAAGTTGGGACACCCTGCAGGTATAAACTTTCGAGAGCCGTGCCCGCGGTTATGTGGCAGATGGGAATTTGTTAATGTCCGGTTGTAGATAACTTGACACCTGATCCGAATTAAAACGCATCAACCGCGTGTGTAGCCATGATGGTCTCTTCTCGGCGGAGTCCGGGAAGTGAACACGGTTTCTGTGTTATGATTGACATAAGTAGGTGTTCAGGATCACCACTCGATCATTGCTAGTTCACGACCGTTCCATTGTTTCTCTTCTCGCTCTCATTTGCGTATGTTAGCCACCATATATGCTTAGTCGCTGCTGCAACCTCACCACTTTACCCCTTCCTTTCCAATTAAGCTTTGCTAGTCTTGATACCCATGGTAATGGGATTGCTGAGTCCTCGTGGCTCACAGATTACTACAACAACAGTTGCAGGTACAGGTTAGGCGATGATCCTGACGCGAGAGCGATGTTTGCTTGTTTTGGAGTTCGTCTTCTGCTTCTTCTTCGATCAGGGGATAGCTTCCAGGTCGGCAACCTGGGCTAGCAGGGTGGATATTGTTTGAGTTTCTGTTTATGATTCATCCGTAGTCGGATGTTGTTCTTGTATGTTGTATTGTTGTATTCATGTGGCATTGTATGCCTTATGTATGTATCCCCACTATTATGTAATGTTGATGTAATGATATCCACCTTGCAAAAGCGTCTTCAAGATGCGCTTGTATCCTTGGTGGGACTTTCGAGTTCTTTAGGATAGGGTCGCATCTTGGGCGTGACAGTTGCAGAAAATAAAATTTTTCCTACGGTTTCACCAAGATCCATCTATGAGTTCATCTAAGCAACGAGTGATAGGAGTGCATCTACATACCCTTGTAGATCGCGAGCGGAAGCGTTCAAGAGAACGGGGATGATGGAGTCGTACTCGCCGTGATCCAAATCACCGATGACCAAGTGCTGAACGGACAGCACCTCCGCGTTCAACACACGTACCGAGCGGATGACGTCTCCTCCTTCTTGATCCAGCAAGGGGAAGGAGAGGTTGATGAAGATCCAGCAGCACGACGGCGTGGTGGTGGATGCAGCAGGACTCCGGCAGGGCTTTGCCAAGCAATTGCGGGAGGAGGAAGAGGTGTAGCAGGGGGAGGGAGGCGCCAAGACTCAAGGTGCGGCTGCCCTCCCTCCCCCCTCCTTTATATAGGCCCCCAGGGGGGGCGCCGGCCCTGGAGATGGGAATCTCCCAAGGGGGCGGCGGCCAGGGGGGTGGAGTGCCCCCAAGGCAAGTGGTGCGCCCCCACCCTAGGGTTTCCAACCCTAGGCCCAGGGGGGCCCAAGGGGGCGCACCAGCCCACTAGGGGCTGGTTCCCCTCCCACATCAGCCCACGGGGCCCTCCGGGATAGGTGGCCCCACCCGGTGGACCCCCGGGACCCTTCCGGTGGTCCCGGTACAATACCGGGTGACCCCGAAACTTTCCCGATGGTCGAAACAACACTTCCTATATATAATTCTTTACCTCCAGACCATTCCGGAACTCCTCGTGACGTCCGAGATCTCATCCGGGACTCCGAACAACTTTCGGTTTGCTGCATACTTATATTCATACAACCCTAGCGTCACTGAACCTTAAGTGTGTAGACCCTACGGGTTCAGGAGACAAGCAGACATGACCGAGACGGCTCTCCGGTCAATAACCAACAGCGGGATCTGGATACCCATGTTGTCTCCCACATGCTCCTCGATGATCTCATCGGATGAACCATGATGTCGAGGATTCAATCAACCCCGTATACAATTCCCTTTGTCAATCGGTACATTACTTGCCCGAGACTCGATCGTCGGTATCCCAATACCTCGCTCAGTCTCGTTACGCAAGTCACTTTACTCACAGTAATGCATGATCCGTGACCAAACACTTGGTCACTTTGAGCTCATTATGATGATGCATTACCGAGTGGGCCCAGAGATACCTCTCCGTCATACGGAGTGACAAATCCAGCCTCGATCCGTGTCAACCCAATGTACACTTTCGGAGATACCGTAGTGCACCTTTATAGTCACACGATTACGCTGTGACGCTTTGGTACACCCAAAGCACTCCTACGGTATCCGGAGTTACACGATCTCATGGTCTATGGAAAAGATACTTGACATTGGAAAAGCTCTAGCAAACGAACTACACGATCTTGTGCTATGCTTGGATTGGGTCTTGTCCATCACATCATTCTCCTAATGATGTGATCCCGTTGTCAACGACATCTAATGTCCATAGTCAGGAAACCATGACTATCTGTTGATTAACGAGCTAGTCAACTAGAGGCTTACTAGGGACATATTATGGTCTATGTATTCACACGTGTATTACGATTTCCGGATAATACAATTATAGCATGAATAAAGACATTTATCATGAACAAGGAAATATAATAATAATCCTTTTATTATTGCCTCTAGGGCATATTTCCAACAGTCTCCCAGTTGCACTAGAGTCAATAATCTAGTTACATTGTGATAAATCGAACACCCATAGAGTTCTGGTGTTGATCATGTTTTGCTCGCGAAAGAGGTTTAGTCAATGGATCTGCGACAGTCAGATCCGTATGTACTTTGCAAATATCTATGTCTCCATCTTGAACATTTTCACGGATGGAGTTGAAATGACGCTTGATGTGCCTGGTCTTCTTGTGAAACCCGGGCTCCTTGGCAAGGCCAATAGCTCCAGTGTTGTCACAGAAGAGTTTGATCGGCCCCGACGCATTGGGTATGACTCCTAGGTCGGTGATGAACTCCCTCACCCAAATTGCTTCATGCGCTACCTCCGAGGCTGCCATGTACTCCGGTTCACATGTAGATCCCGCCACGACGCTCGCTTGCAAATGCACCAGCTTCGCTCCACCATTCAACATATACACGTATCGGTTTGTGACTTAGAGTCATCCAGATGTGTGTCGAAGCTAGCGTCGACGTAACCCTTTACGACGAGCTCTTCGTCACCTCCATAAATGAGAAACATGTCCTTTGTCCTTTTCAGGTACTTCAGGATATTCTTGACCGATGTCCAGTGTTCCTTGCCGGGATTACTTTGGTACCTTCCTATCAAACTTACAGCAAGGTTTACATCAGGTTTGGTACACAGCATGGCATACATAATAGATCCTATGGCTGAAGCATTGGGGATGACACTCATCTCTTCTTTATCTTTTGCTATGGTCGGGCATTGAGCCGAGCTCAATCTCACACCTTGCAATATAGGCAAGAACCCTTTCTTGGATTGATCCATTTTGAACTTCTTCAAAATCTTATCAAGGTATGTGCTTTGTGAAAGACCTATGAGGCGTCTCGATCTATCCCTATAGATCTTGATGCCTAATATGTAAGCAGCTTCTCCAAGGTCCTTCATTGAAAAACACTTATTCAAGTAGGCCTTAATGTTGTCCAAAAGTTCTATATCATTTCCCATCAAGAGTATGTCATCTACATATAATATGAGAAATGCTACAGAGCTCCCACTCACTTTCTTGTAAACGCAGGCTTCTCCATAAGTCTGCATAAACCCAAATGCTTTGATCATCTCATCAAAGCGAATGTTCCAACTCCGAGATGCTTGCACCAGCCCATAAATGGATCGCTGGAGCTTGCATACTTTGTTAGCATTCTTAGGATCGACAAAACCTTCCGGCTGCATCATATACAGTTCTTCCTTAAGATGTCCGTTAAGGAATGCCGTTTTGACGTCCATCTGCCATATCTCATAATCATAGTATGCGACAATTGCTAACATGATTCAGACGGACTTCAGCTTTGCTGCGGGAGAGAATGTCTCATCGTAGTCAACCCCTTAAACTTGTCGATAACCCTTAGCGACAAGTCGAGCTTTATAGATGGTAACATTACCATCCGCGTCCGTCTTCGTCTTAAAGATCCATTTGTTTTCTATCGCTCGTCGATCATCGGGCAAGTCTGTCAAAGTCCATACTTTGTTTTCATACATGGATTCTATCTCGGATTGCATGGCTTCAAGCCATTTGTTGGAATCTGGGCCGCCATCGCTTCTTCATAGTTCAAGGTTCACCGTTGTCTAACAACATGATTTCCAAGACAGGGTTGCCGCACCACTGTGCGGAACGTGTCCTTGTGGACCTCACGGTTCAAGAGCAACTTGATCCAAGTACCTTGATCATCATCATTATTTTCCTCTCCAGTTGGTGTAGGCACCACAGGAACATTTTCCTGAGCTGCACTACTTTCATGTTCAAGAGGTAGTACTTCATCGAGTTCTACTTTCCTCCCACTTACCTCTTTCGAGAGAAACTCTTCTTCCAGAAAGGATCCGTTCTTGGCAACAAAGATCTTGCCCTCGGATCTTAAGTAGAAGGTATACCCAATGGTTTCCTTAGGGTATCCTATGAAGACGCATTTTTCCGACTTGGGTTCGAGCTTTTCAGGTTGAAGTTTCTTGACATAAGCATCGCATCGCCAAACTTTTAGAAACGACAGCTTAGGTTTCTTCCCAAACCATAATTCATACGGTGTTGTCTCAACGGATTTAGACGATGCCCTATTTAAAGTGAATGTAGCTGTCTCTAGAGCGTATCCCCAAAATGATAGCGGTAAATCAGTAAGAGACATCATAGACCGCACCATATCCAATAGAGTGCGATTACGACGTTCGGACACACCATTACGCTGAGGTGTTCCAGGTGGCGTGAGTTGTGAAACTGTTCCACATTTCCTTAAGTGCGTACCAAATTCGTGACTTAAATATTCTCCTCCACGATCTGATCGTAGGAACTTTATCTTTCGGTCACGTTGATTCTCTACCTCATTCTGAAATTCCTTGAACTTTTCAAAGGTCTCAGACTTGTGTTTCATGAAGTAGACATACCCATATCTACTCAAGTCATCAGTGAGAGTGAGAACATAACGATATCCTCCGTGAGCCTCAACGCTCATTGGACCACACACATCGGTATGTATGATTTCCAATAAGTTGGTTGCTCGCTCCATTGTTCCGGAGAACGGAGTCTTGGTCATTTTGCCCATGAGGCATGGTTCGCATGTGTCAAATGATTCATAATCGAGAGACTCTAAAAGTCCATCAAGATGGAGCTTCTTCATGCGCTTGACACCAATGTGACCAAGGCGGCAATGCCACAAGTATGTGGGACTATCGTTATCAACTTTACATCTTTTGGTATTCACACTATGAATATGTGTAACATTACGCTCGAGATTCATTAAGAATAAACCATTGACCATCGGGGCATGACCATAAAACATATCTCTCATATAAATAGAACAACCATTATTCTCGGATTTAAATGAGTAGCCATCTCGTATCAAACGAGATCCGGATACAATGTTTATGCTCAAACTTGGCACTAAATAACAATTATTAAGGTTTAAAACTAATCCCGTAGGTAAATGTAGAGGTAGCGTGTCGACGGCGATCACATCGACCTTGGAACCATTCCCGACGCCAATCCTCACCTCGCCCTTCGCCATCTCCGCTTATTCCGCAGCTCCTGCTGTGAGTTACAAATATGAGCAACGGCACCGTATCAAATACCCAGAGTTACTACAAGTAATCGGTAAGGTACACATCAATTACATGTATATCAAATATACCTTTAGTGTTGCCGCCTTCTTGTCCGCTAAGTATTTGGGGCAGTTCCGCTTCGAGGACCCTTCCTTTGCAATAAAAGCACTCACCTCGTGCTTGGGTCCATTCTTTGACTTCTTCCGGCAATCTGGCTTACGGGCGCGGCAACATCCTTGCCGCCCTTCTTGAAGTTCTTCTTACCCTTGCCCTTCTTGAACTTGGTGGTTTTATTGACCATCACCCTTGATGTTCTTTCATGATTTCTACCTTTGCCGACTTCACATTGAAAATACTTCAGAATAGTTTTCACCATCCCCTCGCATATTGTAGTTCATCACAAAGCTCTTGTAGCTCGGTGGGAGCGATCAAGGATTCTGTCAATGACCGCCTCGTCTGGGAGGTTAATGTCCAGCTGGGACAGGCGGTTGTGCAACCCAGACATTTTGAGTATGTGCTCACTGACAGAACTATTTTCCTCCATCTTACAACTATAGAACTTGTTGGAGACTTCATATCTCTTGACCCGGGCATGAGCTTGGAAAACCATTTTCAGCTCCTTGAACATCTCATATGCTCCGTGTTGCTCAAAACGCTTTTGGAGCCCCGGTTCTAGGTTGTAAAGCATGCCGCACTGAATGAGGGAGTAATCATCAGCACGTGACTGCCAAGCGTTCATAGCGTCTTGGTTCTCTGGGATGGGTGCTTCACCTAGCGGTCCATCTAGGACATATGCTTTCTTGGCCGCTATGAGGATGATCCTCAGGTTCCGGACCCATCCATATAGTTGCTGCCATCATCTTTCAGCTTGGTTTTCTAGGAACGCTGAAGTTCATGTTGACATGAGCGTTGGCCATTTGATCTACAAGACATATTTGCAAAGGTTTTAGACTAAGTTCATGATAATTAAGTTCATCTAATCAAATTATTTTAATGAACTCCCACCAGATTAGACATCCTCTAGTCATCTAAGTGTTACACGATCCGAGTCGACTAGGCCGTGTCCGATCATCACGTGAGACGGACTAGTCATCATCGGTGAACATCTCCATGTTGATCGTATCTTCCATACGACTCATGTTCGACCTTTCGGTCTCGTGTTCCGAGGCCATGTCTGTACATGCTAGGCTCGCCAAGTAAACCCTAAGTGTTTTTGCATGTGTAAATCTGTCTTACACCCGCTGTATGTGAACATAAGAATCTATCACACCCGATCATCACGTGGTGCTTGAAACGATTTAACTTTAGCAACGGCGATAGTTAGGGAGAACACTTTCTTGAAATTGTTATAAGGGATCATCTTATTTACTACCGTCGTTCTATGTAAACAAGATGCATAAACATAATAAACATCACATGCAATTATATAGTAGTGACATGATATGGCCAATATCATATAGCTCCTTTGATCTCCATCTTCGGGGCTCCATGATCATCTTCGTCACCGGCATGACACCATGATCTCCATCATCATGATCTCCATCATCGTGTCGTCATGAAGTTGTCATGCCAACGACTACTTCTACTTCTATGGCTAACATGTTTAGCAATAAAGTAAAGTAATTTACATGGCGTTCTTTAATGACACGCAGGTCATACAAAAAATAAAGACAACTCCTATGGCTCCTGCCGGTTGTCATACTCATCGACATGCAAGTCGTGATTCCTGTTACAAGAACATGATCTCATACATCACAATATATCATTCATCATTCATCACAACTTTTGGCCATATCACATCACAAGGCAATTGCTGCAAATACAAGTTAGACGTCCTCTAATTGTTGTTGCATCTTTTACGTGGCTGCAATAGGGTTCTAGCAAGAACGTTTTCTTACCTACGAAAAACCACAACGTGATTTGTCAACTTCTATTTACCCTTTATAAGGACCCTTTTCATTGAATCCGCTCCAATTAAAGTGGGAGAGACAGACACCCGCTAGCCACCTTATGCAACTAGTGCATGTCAGTTGGTGGAACCTGTCTCACGTAAGCGTACGTGTAAGGTCGGTCCGGGCCGCTTCATCCCACAATACCACTGAAGCAAGATAAGACTAGTAGCGGCAAGAAAGTTGACAACATCTACGCCCACAACAAATTTGTGTTCTACTCGTGCAATAGAGAACTACGCATAGACCTAGCTCATGATGCCACTGTTGGGGAACGTTGCAGAAAATAAAATTTTTCCTACGATTTCACCAAGATCCATCTATGAGTTCATCTAAGCAACGAGTGATAGGAGTGCATCTACATACCCTTGTAGACCGCGAGCGGAAGCATTCAAGAGAACGGGGATGATGGAGTCGTACTCGCCGTGATCCAAATCACCGATGACCAAGTGCGGAATGGACAGCACCTCCGCGTTCAACACACGTACGGAGCGGATGACGTCTCCTCCTTGTTGATCCAGCAAGGGGGAAGGAGAGGTTGATGTAGATCCAGCAGCACGACGGCGTGGTGGTGGCTGCAGCAGGACTCCGGCAGGGCTTTGCCAATCAATTGCGGGAGGAGGAAGAGGTGTAGCAGGGGGAGGGAGGCGCCAAGACTCAGGTCGGCTGCCTCCTCCCCCTCCTTATATAGGCCCCAGGGGGGCGCCGCCCGAGATGGGAATCTCCCAAGGGGGCGGCGTGGGGTGGAGTGCCCCCAAGGCAGTGGTGCGCTTCACCCTAGGGTTTCCAACCCTAGGTGCGGGGGCCCAAGGCGCACCAGCCCACTAGGGGCTGGTTCCCCTCCCACATCAGCCCACGGGGCCCTCCGGGATAGGTGGCCCCACCCGATGGACCGCCGGGACCCTTCCGGTGGTCCCGGTACAATACCGTGTGACCCCGAAACTTTCCCGATGGCCGAAACAACACTTCCTATATATAATTCTTTACCTCCGGACCATTTCAGAACTCCTCGTGACGTCCGGGATCTCATCCGGGACTCCGAACAACTTTCAGTTTGCTGCATACTTATATTCATACAACCCTAGCGTCACCGAACCTTAATTGTGTAGACCCTACGGGTTCGGGAGACATGCAGACATGACCGAGACGGCTCTCCGGTCAATAACCAACAGCGGATCTGGATACCCATGTTGGCTCCCACATGCTCCTCGATGATCTCATTGATGAACCACGATGTCGAGGATTCAATCAACCCGTATACAATTCCTTTGTCAATCGATACGTTATTTGCCCGAGACTTGATCGTCGGTATCCTAATACCTCGCTCAGTCTCGTTATCGCAAGTCACTTTACTCGCATCAGTAATGCATGATCCGTGACCAAACACTTGGTCACTTTGATCTCATTATGATGATGCATTACCGAGTGGGCCCAGAGAAACCTCTCCGTCATACGGAGGACAAATCCTGCCTCGATCCGTGTCAACCCAATGACACTTTCGGAGATACCTGTAGTGCACCTTTATAGTCACCCGATTCCAGTGACGCTTTGGTACACCCAAAGCACTCCTACGGCATCCGGGAGTTACACGATCTCATGGTCTAAGGAAAAGATACTTGACATTGTAAAAGCTCTAGCAAACGAACTACACGATCTTGTGCTATGCTTAGGATTGGGTCTTGTCCATCACATCATTCTCCTAATGATGTGATCCCATTATCAACGACATCTAATGTCCATAGTCAGGAAACCATGACTATCTGTTGATTAACGAGCTAGTCAACTAGAGGCTTACTAGGGACATATTATGGTCTATGTATTCACACGTGTATTATGATTTCCGGATAATACAATTATAGCATGAATAAAGGCAATTATCATGAACAAGGAAATATAATAATAATCCTTTTATTATTGCCTCTAGGGCATATTTCCAACACTTGATGCTTCAAATCTCGCCATGATTTCTCGTAGAGCTAGAAATGGAGATATCATGCACACCGTGGACGACGACTCCATTCTCTCTTATGTCCAAGACCTAGAGACTCACGTCAGGAATCTGGAGGTCCAGACATGCAAAAGCTCAAAGGTATTCAGGAGGTTGATCTTCCATGAGCTGGAATTGGAGGATAAAGCCAGCAATGACTTCAACGAGCATGAAGTGGAAGTCAAGGATGTTCTGTAGAGAATCAACAACCTGAAGACTTATGTTTCCGCATTAGAGGAGAAGATGGCCCTAGGAGAGGACCTCTTTCCATGTGGTGATGATGGACCCCTCGCGAGCAATGATAAGGATTACAAGGAGAGCTCCACTGAAGGATGCAACAAGAGGAGACGCACCACCGGAGGATGCCGCACCGGAAGACGCACCGCTGGAGGAGGCAAGGATATCTGAGGAGAACATTTAGTCATGACTACCATGTTATTTTTATTTTACTGTTGATCGATTAGGCCGTTGTTTTTTTCGATTAGTCGCGAGATTTGTAATCCGAGATTGAACTACTTTGAGTTGAATGAGTAAATGATTGGTGTGATAATGATTGTTGCATTCATATGGGTAGTGTTAATTTTCTCTTTAGACCCTTGTTCTATCCTAAATTCCCATCCACTCAAAAACACCAGATGCCTTTGAGACGTGACCCCGCATTCACTTTCCTGCCGGAGCTCAGCCAGCTGATCCAACAGCAGAATGCCTTGATGCAGATGCTCATCCAGAACCAAGGCAACAACAACAACAAAACACCGCCACCACCCCATGTCGACAACCTGACCCATTTCCTAAGGCTGAATCCGCTAGTGTTCTCTAGCAGCACCGAGCCGATTGCGGCTGATGATTGGCTCCGCAAGATCAGAAGGGGGCTAGTAACTTCTGGATGCATGGCTACGGAGAAGGTGCGCTTTACCGCACATCAGCTTAATGGACCCGCAGCCTCTTGGTGGGAGAACTACACTACCACCTATCCCATCACCACAATCACATGGGGTCAGTTTCAGCAGGCCTTCTGCACCGCTCATGTATCAGCTGGAGCCATGAGTCTGAAGAAGTGTGAGTTTCGCAACTTACACCAGGGGAATCATACTGTGGGGCAGTACGTGGATGAGTTCAGCCAGTTAGCCCGTTATGCCCCAGATGATGAGGCCACAGATGCCGCAAAGCAGGAGAAGTTCCTCGAAGGACTCAATGATGAGCTGGGAATGCAGCTGATGGTGGCTATCTTCAACAACTACCAGGAGCTGGTAGACAAGGCCATTATCATTGAAGGCAAGCAACAGAAGATTGGCCACAAGCGAAAGTATAGCTAGGGGAAGTACAGCCCGGGAACTCAGCAGAAGCCCCGCTACACCCCATACTCGGGAGGTCACACCCATCACACCCATGGAGGACATAACCATGGAGGGGATGGAAACAATCACAACAACATCAACTTCAAGTCTAGCAATGGAGGCAATGGAAACTAGCATTGTCCCACTCCGGATCAGAAGGATCTGAGTCATATCACCTGTTTCAAGTGAAATAAGACGGGGAACTATTCCACCGATTGCTCGGAGGCCAAGCAGGGAAATGGAAATGGCAACAGAAACTTAGCTACCAAGAAGCCCAATCATTTTCCTCGTGCCCAGGTGAACCATATCGATGTGAAGGACGTTTATGATCAGCCAGAGACTATGGTTGGTAAGTTTTTATTAAATTCACGTCCGGTATTAGTATTGTTTAAGTCGGGTGCAACGCATTCATTTATATCAAGGGTAGTTGTGGAAAAGTATGGGTTGCCCACTAGAACCCTTAGAAGCCCTCTTCAGGTAACTTCCCCAGGAGGAGAGATGACAGCAAGCTTAGGCTGTCATTCGACCCTCAGCATCAGAAATCATGAGTTTCCCACAGACCTCATAGTATTGAAATCACATGGATTGGATATGATCCTAGGCATGGACTGGTTGACGAAGTTAAAAAGGAAACATTGACTGTGCCTGCAAGACGATTTTGCTCACCACCCCGGAGCAGAAGAGGATCAAGTATGTATCTAGACGCACACTGATACGTCTCCAACGTATCTATAATTTTTGATTGCTCCATGCTATTATATTACCCGTTTTGGATGTTTATGGGCTTTACTTTACACTTTTATATCATTTTTGGGACTAACCTATTAACCGGAGGCCCAACCCAAATTGCTGTTTTCTTGCTTATTTCAGTGTTTCGAAGAAAAGGAATATCAAACGGAGGCCAAACGGAATGAAACCTTCCGGAGAGTTATTTTTGGAACGGAAGCAATCCAGGAGACTTGGAGTAGAAGTCAGGGAAGCAACGAGGCAGGGAGGCACACCCTACCCCCTGGGCGCGCCCCCACCCTCGTGGGCCCCTCGTGACTCCCCTGACCGACTTCCTTCGCCTATATCCATATACCCTAAAAACATCCGGGAGTATAATAGATTGGGAGTTCTGCCACTGCAAGCCTCTGTAGCCACCAAAAACCAATTGGGACCCTGTTCGGGCACCCTACCGGAGGGGGGATCCCTCACCGGTGGCCATCTTCATCATCCCGATGCTCTCCATGACAAGGAGGGAGTAGTTCACCCTCGGGGCAGAGGGTATGTACCAGTAGCTATGTGTTTGATCTCTCTCTCTCTTGTGTTCTTGATTTGGCACGATCTTGATGTATCGCGAGCTTTGCTATTATAGTTGGATCTTATGATGTTTCTCCCCCTCTACTCTCTTGTAATGGATTGATTTTTCCCTTTGAAGTTATCTTATCGGATTGAGTCTTTAAGGATTTGAGAACACTTGATGTATGTCTTGCATGTGCTTATCTATGGTGACAATGGGATATCATGTGATCTACTTGATGTATGTTTTGGTGATCAACTTGCGGGTTCAGTGACCTTGTGAACTTATGCATAGGGGTTGGCACACGTTTTCATCTTGTCTCTCCTATAGAAACTTTGGGGCACTCTTTGAAGTTCTTTGTGTTGGTTGAATAGATGAATATGAGATTGTGTGATGCATATCGTATAATCATACCCACAGATACTTGAGGTGACATTCGAGTATCTAGGTGACATTAGGGTTTTGGTTGATTTGTGTCTTAAGGTGTTATTCTAGTACGGACTCTATGATAGATCGAACGTAAAGAATAGCTTCATGTTATTTTACTAGGGACTCTGAATAGATCGATCAGAAAGGATAACTTTGAGGTGGTTTCGTACCTACAATAATCTCTTCGTTTGTTCTCCGCTATTAGTGACTGTCGGTGTCAAAACCAGCGGATCTCGGGTAGGGGGTCCCGAACTGTGCGTCTAGGCGGATGGTAACAGGAGACAAGGGACACGATGTTTTTACCCAGGTTCGGGCCTTCTCGATGGAGGTAAAACCCTACTCCTCTTGATTGATATTGATGATATGGTTAGTACAAGAGTGGATCTACCACGAGATCAAGGAGGCTAAACCCTAGAAGCTAGCCTATGGTATGATTGTTGTAATGGTTGTTCATCCTACGGACTAAAACCCTTCGGTTTATATAGACATCGGAGAGGGCTAGGGTTACACAGAGTCGGTTACAATGGTAGGAGATCTACATATCCGTATTGCCAAGCTTGCCTTCCACGCCAAGGAAAGTCCCATCCGGACACGGGACGAAGTCTTCAATCTTGTATCTTCATAGTCTTGGAGTCCGGCCAATGATGATAGTCCGCTATCCGGACACCCCTAGTCCAGACTCCTCAAGAGCCCTCGAACCAGGCTTCAATGACGATGAGTCTGGTGCGCATATTGTCTTCGGCATTGCAAGGCGGGTTCCTCCTCCGAATAATTCATAGAAGATTGTGAACACCAGGATAGTGTCCGGCTCTGCAAAATAAATTCCACATACCACCTTAGAGAGAATAATATTTACACAAGTTCAATCTGCTGACGTATTTTGTGGCGTGACGTCACACCATTACCAAGCTTTTACTTTAATCATTTTTATTATACCACCTCAGCGCGTTTAGTGAAGCAGTTACCTTGGCACGTCTTGTTGAAGCAGAGATTGTGTTCCCCTTATTCCGGGATTCCCATCAATACGAACGTGGGTAACCCAACCGCGCCAATGATTGCGGCGCTTGGGAGATAAGCGAGTTTTACCAGGCCGGGGGAACGCATAGTCTTCGTCCGCCCATATATAAGGGGATAAGGATCCGCCTTTTTTACCTACGCCTTCTTCCTCCTTTGCTTATCCATCTCCGCGCACTCGAGCTCCAGTGCCCAAGTCCGCACATCTCGCCTCAACCCTCTCCAGCCATGTCCGGAGCGGGAGGCAAGTGGATGGCCTCCTCCGTCACGGAGGGGCACATCGAGAAGCTGCGCGACACCGGATACCTGTCCGGCGACATCGCGCACCGGCTGCCCGACGAGGGGCAGCTCATCCCCACCCCCAGGCCCCATGAGAGGGTCGTATTTCTTCCCCACTTCCTCCGCGGACTGGGCTTTCCACTTCACCCTTTCATCCGGGGCTCATGTATTACTACGGCTCGACTTCCACGATCTGGCGCCAAACTTCATCCTCAACATCTCGGCGTTTATCGTGGGTGTGCGAGCTTTCTTCAGCATCTAGCCCCACTTCGCTTGTGGCTAAAACCTTCAATGTTAAGCGAAGGTGGTGAAGGGCGCCAAGCGGAGTGCGGAGGCGCCATGGTGGGCAAAATGCCCAACGTCACTTGGCTCGAGGGTGCCTTTGTGGAATCCGTCAAGGATGGCAATCGGGTGGTTCTACATCATCGATCCGCAGGACCCTAAATGGGCAGCGGCCCTCGAAGTTCAGATCTGGTACCCCATGCAGCTCACCTCACGAAAGAGAAGGGCTTGCTATGGGGTAGTTCGAGGAGCCGACTCGATCTGTCTCCGGACCACGTGAACAAGAAGCTTAAGCTTGTCAACGTGATCCGGTCATGCTCGTCGCCGGATTCTCCCCGCCAAAGAACGGGCCTTCAATTTATGGGAGTTTGATCCGCACAAAGACCGGACCTGGCGGGCTCTTTGACACGACGCACGAAGCTGCCCGAGGGTGCTGTTCAAGGGCGGAGAAGCCCCGCATCCACAATCAAGATCGCGGATTCAGACGCAGCCCCGCCGGCGAGGTAAGCTATGTTATCCTTTATGGGACACTCATTTCTTTCATAGTTTGACTCTATGTGGGATCTAAACTCCCAATGCCCTTAACAGAATGGCGGAAGACGCCCGACAGGTTAACTGTCCAGCTCCCTTCCGAAGACCCAACGGACACCCGCTTGACGGGTTGCTGATCCCGCACTTTACGGTGCCGAGAAGAAGGCCAAGAAGAAGGCCACGGGAACCCGAAGGAGTTCCCAGCGCCAGGTGGTATCGGACTCATCGTCCAATGGCTCCGAGGCGGACTCCTCCCCCGAAGACAAGGAGGAGAAAGAGGCCTCTCCCCAAGAGGGGGGAGAGAAGAAGAGGAAGGCTTCCCCAACGAGGGAGGCCGAAGGGTCCAAGAAGGGAAGGACCCTTCCTCCGGACTGCTCCGCCAACGCCGGCGACGACGACGAGGAGTGGCCCTCAAGGGCCAAACCCCTGGCAAGATCGTAAGTATCCGGATTCCTGAATGATTTATAATTTCTCTTTGTGCCACGTAGTGTCCTTCTAATACCGCATACAACCTGTAGTCCGGCCGAGGATGATCTTCCCTCTTCATTGAGCGGGTCCTTGGCTCCGTCGGATGTGGATTCCCTTCCGACTGCCTCAACTCCTCGTGACGCTGACGACGCCGAGGTGGGATCCCAGGAGGGGACCCATCAGGAGGAGGAGGCTCCGTAGGTGCCGCAAGGCAACCTCCCGGAGTTTGCACCGGACTCCTCTCCGGAACCAGCAGTGGTTCCGGAGTCCGGCAGACGGCCCCTTCGTAAGAAGGGCAAGACCGTGACACCGGCGGCCTCCGTCCAACCGGAGGCGCCGGACAACTTGTTGGAGGCGCTCAACGGCGCTTCCATCGAGGAAGAACACCGCACTATTATGAGTGCAGTGATTCAAGGTTCAGCTTCGCCAAGAGCGGGCCGACCGAAGCTTCGCAGCAGCCTTCTAACGAAGCTTTGAGGTAAGAAATTTAAAATATGTAATGTAATACCAAGATAGACAAGAGCCCTCGATGCTCGGTTCGTGTTCGGAAAGAAAAGCCGGACTGAGGATCTTATAAAGATATACACAGGAGTTCTAAAAATTATGTCAATATGGGATTGTAGGCTGCGCTGCTGACCTCTGCCGCACTGACTGCGGATGTCGGTGCTTTAAAGCAGAGCCTCGAGCGGTCCGAGAACGAGCTTGGCCTTGCCAAGAAGCAGCTCGAGGATAAAGAAGGTGAGTAACACCGTATTAAATTTGTACCTTACAGAAAAGGATTTTGGTTGCAAGAGAAATAACGAGGATAACGTGAGCACTGCAGGGGCCACGAACGAGGTGGCGATCCTGAAGGAGGCTGTGTCCGCGGCCGAGCGTAATGCGGCCGCGGAACGAGCTGAGCGAGAGAAGCAGGAGGCGTGGGTGGCGGAGGTGCAGCAAGAGCTCCAGGTTCTCGTGGAAAAACATGAGAGTTTGGAGCGCAACTCGAAGACTCGAGAGTCCGAGCTTGCCTTGGCTCTTGAGAGTGCCAAAGCCGCTAAGGCCGAAGCCCATAAGGCCCTCCAGGAGATCGAGGCGGTGAAGAAAATAGCGGCGGGTAAGGCATTTTTCATGCAAAGCAAGCATGTGAATGTGAATTACCTGTTACTTACCCGAATTCGGAGCTCTCCATGAGCGTTTGCAGGTCTGCCTCGCAGCATGTCCGATGCCGCCGATTCTACCGGGCTGAGGAGGGAGCTCGATGGAGAAAGTCTTCGGTCTCAAGATGCTAAGGCCGACATCCGTGCCCTTAGCGACCAGTGAAGCAGCTGGTCGAGCTCCAAGGTAGCCGAACAGGCCATGAAGGGCCTCATAGTTCGGCTGTGGCCCAAGGAGGCCATGCACAGGAGCTACTTTGGCCTAGTCTGGCGGCTGGTGGATGCGTGTCCTCGGGTGGAAGTCGCCAAGCGCCCGCCAGCATTGAAGGTGCCTGTTGGGCCTTGCCCGTGCAAAAGTGCACTGGGGCAGATGGATGCTTGAAGATTCTCGACGGACGCGCCGCCCAGCGGCAAGGAGTATCGCACGCCCAAATGTATTATAAGAGTGTCCTGAAGGGTGCCCGCAAGATTGCGGATGAGTGCTCCAAAGATGTAATATTTGAGTAGACTCGCAATGTGTTATCCTGTGCGCTGAAAACTTTGTTCATATGTGCTAAGCAATGCTTATTGATTTAAAATATTACCTTCTGTGCGGCCGTTTATCAAATGTGGGAGATGGCAAGTCGTTGGCTTCAGCCCCATGCCACGAGTGCTGGGGTGTTCGGGTTAAACTTGAGCGCTCTTGTTCCCATTTTTGGGTCCATCTAGGGAGGCGCTCAACATGACGAACAAGGCAACCGGACTTATAATGCTTGAACACTCTCACTTAGCCATAGAATTCTATAATTTTAAATTTCGGCGAAGCCCCTAGTATTCGGAAGACCGAGTTCGGGGCGCTATCCACGCCTGGGCCGGACAAAGCCGGTTCCTCGCTCTAAGCGGCATAAGTCTTTAGGGACTCGAAAAGACCTCTCGAACAGCGACCAGCTCTCGCCTTATCATGACGGTCAGTTTTAGCTTTCCATCGAGGCGCCGCCCAGCTCAACCAGGCGCAATCGCAGTGGTTCTCCCAAAGGCTACCTTAGCCGATAAAATGGAACGTAAGGTACCAAAACATGGGAGCCGGCAAACCCAACTATTGACCCAAGACATGATTCGGAGCCGATGCATATAATGCTGTAAGTTCGGGGTGCCGCACTTGTGAAAGTGTTCGGACTTACAACACCATGATGCGGGGAACATAAGCCCCTGGTGTATTCGGCCATACCAAAGTGTACGGATGCAAAATGTCATAAACGAACATATATGAGAAAGGGATGCAATTATAAGCAAAAAAGCGATGCATTGTTTATTCAGAGATACTGCCATGAATGCAGAGGGATACAAATAGTGCGGCAAGCAAGGGATTGGACTATTAAACATGTCCCCCTCCAGGGGCAGGCTGCGGAATGGTGTATTAAACAGATTTAATGCTCGTAATGGAGACCACCTGAGTGTTTGTCATAGCCTTTCTCCTTCCCTGGCTGTTGCATCGTTAGTTCGGCAGGTCTGCTGCCGAACAGGGCCTCTAGTGAACGGAGTGCTGTGGGTAAAAAAAGAAAAAAGAAAAATAGCGACACACTTGGGAGCCCCTGGTGTGGTTGAGCCGCACTCTGGGCCTGTCATGGTCGTGCCCCTCCCCCTATGCCCATGGTATCCCCAGAGCGTAATGATGTACGCGAAGGACTAGTCTTGCAATCATGCAAGGGCTGGGGTTAGCCGCATTGCTACGCTGCTTTCGAACGTGCTGTGGTCTTGATGTATGTTACTCCGGTGCGTTTGGCCATGTCCGGTCGCTTAACGGCGGACTTGAGAATTGCCTTAAGAGGCTGCTCAGATTTCCCGCGAAGCCAGCTGTGTGTTCCTCCGCTTGGAGGAGCGTTGATGTTTCCGCTGACCGTGATGACTCGAGGGCCTGGCATCTTGAGCTTGAGGTATGCGTGTCACGGCACCGCTGAACTTTGAACGCGTCCGTCCGAAAGCAGAGCATGATAGCCGCCATGAACGGGACTATATCAAGATTAACTCTCGCTTCGAAGTTATCCGGGATCCGAAGACCACTTCGGCAGGATCGAGCTCGCATAATTGGCCTCTACACCTGGTATGATGCCTTTGAAGGTCGCTTTGTAGGTTTAATCCTTGAGGGTCTATGCCCATCTTGTGCAATCAGATCCCGATAAAGCAGGTTCAGTTCGCCGCCGCCGCCCATCGACTCTAGTGAGGTGAAATCCATCGGCGATTGGGTCTAAAACCAATGCGCGAATCCGCCATGGCGGATATCGTGGGTGGCCCTTCGATCAAAAGTGATCGTGCAAGAGGACCATGGATTGAACTTGGGCGATGGCTCCATCGCATATACGCCCCTAAGCGCACGCTTCCGCTCCCTCTTGGGTATGTGGGTTATGATATCATGTTTACCGTCCGCACTTGTGGGGGGAAACCCTTTTGTCCTCTATTGTTCGACGGCCGGGTCTCTTCCTCATCATCGCTATGCAGCCCCTTGTCGTTGTTTTCGGCAATTAACTTGCCTGCCTGCTTAAATACCCAACAATCCCTGTTGGTGTTATTAGCTGGCTTTTGGGTGCCATGTATCCGCAAGAGCGGTCGAGTATTCGGTCCAAATTGACGGACCCGGTAGTTCTTTTGAATGGCTTTTTCCACGACCGGTTTGAGCCTCTGAATCCGCGCTGACCGCCAGATCCTCGCAGTTATCACCGCTAACGCGGCGCTTGTTTTTGTTTTGACGCGACCGCCATTGCGGTCCTTGTTGTCCGGACTGCCGAATTTTTGCCGAGGTTGTTACTTGGGCTAGCTACTGTCCTCCCCGCATGTAAGCGGTCATGAGTGATGTGAGTGCTACCATGGATTTCGCTTTTCCTGCCCTAGGTGCCGGCCAGCCATTCGTCATGATGTTATGTTTGAAGGCTGCTAGGGCCTCTGATCCGCATAACGACGATTTGATTTTTCTTTGTTAAGAACCGTGTCTGTAACTGTCGGCCGATTCGTCTGGCTGCTGAATTATGTGGCTTAGGTCATCGGCGTCTGGTGGTCGCACATATGTGCCCTAGAAGTTGTCGAGGAATGCGGCTTCCAGGTCCTCCCAACACCCAATTGACTCTGCTGGCAAGCTATTAAGCCAATGCTGAGCTGGTCCTTTAAGCTTGAGTGGGAGATATTTGATGGCGTGAAGATCGTCACCGCGGGCCATGTGGATATGAAGGAGATAGTCTTTGATCCAAACCGCGGGGTCTGTTGTGCCATCGTAGGATTCAATGTTCACGGGTTTAAACCCTTCAGGGATTTGATGATCCATTACTTCATCTGTGAAGCATAGTGGGTGTGCGGCACCTCTATATTGGGCAATATCACGACGTAGCTCGAGCGAGCTTTGTCTACTGTGTTCGGCCCGGCCGGAGTTGTTGTATCCGGCGCGACGGTAATCGTCGTGCATCGTGGGGCGCCCACGTGATCCATAGATCGATCTTGATTGTCTTGCCTTGTCCTCCAATATGTCTCGCAACTCCGGCGCATTCCCCCATGGCTTCGCGCTTTTTGAGCGGTGCCGGGGTACCGTTCTGGTGGAGGGCCTAGATGCCTCTCTGTTGCAGCCACGAGGTGGTCGGTCTCGCCAGACAGCGCCGGTGATGAGGGTTTATATGCCTCCTCCTCTAATCGGGGGAGCAACTTGCGTTTTGGGTAGCTTTTGGAGGGGCGTTCGAGTTCATGCTCTTCGGCTGCGAGGACTTCGGTCCATCTGTCGACCAGCAGGTCTTGATCAGCTCGGAGCTGTTGCTGCTATTTCTTTATGCTGTTTGCCGTGGCCATGAGCCTGCGTTTAAAACGCTCTTGTTCGACGGGATCCTCGGAGCACGATTTAATTGCTGTCGTTGAGGCTTGCCTCGTCTCCGGAGGGAGGCATGTAATTATCATCCTCTACCTCTTCATCTGCCGCTCTCTCGTGAGGGCTGGCTTCTCCGTCCTCCTGTGCTGAATCTTGCTGGAGGGGGTTGTCTTCGGCACTCTCTGGGGTGTTATTATCTCCGGTGCCGGAATCTCCATTCTTGCAGTGGTGGGATTTAGAGTGGCGCTGCTGACGTCGGCGCTTGGGCTGTTTCTTAGAGGAATCTGCCTCCGCTGCTTCTTCGCCGTTCCCATCCTTTGGGATGTCCAACATGTATATGTCGATGATGAGGTGGTCTTCCAAAGGCCCCATAGGCACCGGTTCTTGGTCATCTCCTGCATCGCCGTCCATACCGCCGATGTCTTCGAGTCGTAGTCTAGCATGTCGGTTATATCGCCGACAAGGCTACAAAGTGGGTGGTGGGTGGGTTTTGAATTTCTTCGTCGTCCGCAGATCCCAACCATCCTGACCGCAGTCCGGCCAGGGTTCTCCTGATAACGAGAGATACTTTAGCGAATCCAGGTTGTCGCCAAAGGGTGAGTGCTGAAAGATGTCCGCAGCGGTGAACTCCATGATCGGCGCCCAATCGGATTCGATTGGTAGGGGCGCAGGAGGTTCGGAGTCCGGCGAGGAGTCCGGCACCTCGGAGTCACGGGCTTTACAAGGACAAGGTCAAGATTCGCTCCATCGCTGAGAGGTTGCAGCCCCGAGGCGTGTCTAACCACCCGCCCTGATCCGCGCGCCGCTCAGATAAGGGTCAAGCGACTCTTGTGCAGCCTCCGTGGCATCGCTCGCAGCAGAGCTAAATCGCGCCCATCGTGATAAAGGCGGCGCGCTCCGCGTGGCTCGAATCCATCAAGATCAAGTCTCCGCGATGTCACCGTGAAGTTTAGGCTTCAAATCTGACCTGATGGCCAGGGCGAGCTTCGATCTACTCCAGATGGCTGCTTAATTGGCCCGCAGCAAAGCCGCCAACACGAAGATCTATCCGGGAGAAAAGTCTCACCGGATCATGTTGTTGTTGATGATTGAAGGAGCCATCTGCCTATCGGTAACGACACGAGGAACTCTCAATGAAAGCACCAATGTCGGTGTCAAACCGCTGGATCTCGGGTAGGGGGTCCCGAATCTGTGCGCCTAGGCGGATGGTAACAGGAGACAAGGGACACAATGTTTTTACCTGTGTTCGCCCTCTCGATGGAGGTAAAACCCTACTCTCGCTTGATTGATATTGATGATATGGGTAGTACAAGAGTGGATCTACCACGAGATCAAGGAGGCTAAACCCCAGAAGCTAGCCTATGGTATGATTGTTGTAATGGTTGTTCGCCCCACGGACTAAAACCCTCCGGTTTATATAGACACCGGAGAGGGCTAGGGTTACACAGTAGTCGGTTACAATGGTAGGAGATCTACATATCCAGATTGCTGCTTGCCTTCCACGCCAAGGAAAGTCCCATCCGGACACGGGATGAAGTCTTCAATCTTGTATCTTCATAGTCTTGGAGTCTGGCCGATGATGATAGTCCGGCTATCCGGACACCCCCTAGTCCAGGACTCCCTCAGTGACTTTGGAGTGACTCTTTGTTGCATGTTGAGGGATAGTTATATGGTCCAGTTATGTTATTATTGTTGAGAGAACTTGCACTAGTGAAAGTATGAACCTAGGGCCTTGTTTCCTACCATTGCAATACCGTTTACGCTCACTTTTATCACTTGCTACCTGCTGTTTTTATATTTTCAGATTACGAAAACCTATATCTACCATCCATATTGCACTTGTATCATCATCTCTTCGCTGAACTAGTGCACCTATACAATTTACCATTGTATTGGGTGTGTTGGGGACACAAGAGACTCTTTGTTATTTGGTTGCAGGGTTGCTTGAGAGAGACCATCTTCATCCTACGCCTCCCACGGATTGATAAACCTTAGGTCATCCACTTGAGGGAAATTTGCTACTTTCCTACAAACCTCTGCACTTGGAGGCCCAACAACTTCTACAAGAAGAAGGTTGCATAGTAGACATCACACACCGATGAAGAATCAGGTGAATTCCCTTATGGGAGTCGTTCAGGAGGAAATGCCAGTGGTGCAAGATTTTCCCGATGTATTTCCCGAGGAATTACCAGGAATGCCACCGGACAAAGACAGTGATTTTTTAATTGAGTTGTTGCTCGGCATGGCTCCAATATCCAAGAGACCTTATCGGGTGCCCCCAAATGATTTGGAAGAAATCAAGAAGCAGATTAATGAGTTATTGGAGAAGGGATATATTCGGCCAAGCTCGTCACCTTGGGGAGCCCGGTTCTTTTCGCAGGGAAGAAGGATAGAACCCTGAGAATGGTTGTGGATTATCGTTCGTTAAACGAAGTGACCATCAAGAACAAGTACCCTCTGCCGATGATTAATGATTTGTTTGATCAGCTAGTTGGAGCCAAAGTATTCTCCAAGAACGATCTTTGGTCAGGGTATCATAAGCTGAAGATTCGTGAATAGGATATACCCAAAACAACTTTCACCACAAGGTATGGTTATTATGAGTATACCATCATGTCATTTGGATTGACTAATGCCCCTGCATATTTTATGAGCATGATGAACAAGGTATTCATGGAATTCCTGGACAAGTTTGTCATGGAGTTCATCGATGACATATTTGTCGGATTCGGCGCTCCGCAGACCCAAGATAGATTCAAACTCTAGGGTGTGTGCGAAGAACTCAACCTCCCTAGTCTGCCAACTCATCGATCTCACAGCCTAGCTCGATGAACTAGAAGGAAATGGGACAAGGCAGTTTACCCAGGTTAGGGCCACCTTGTGGTGTAATACCCTACTCCTGCTTTCGTGGTGGATTTGCCTTGAGGTGGGCTGAGGATGGACTAGTACAAGGGGAGAACAACCTCAGGAGGTGTGTTCTTGTGCTCATGCGAGCTGGTGAGGCTGAGGATGGTCTGAATGATCCATCCCCCCTATGGTGGCGGCTAGGCTATACTTCTAGTGGCCTTGGTCCTCTTCCCAAAATGAAGGCGGGAAGGGATCCCACAATGGCCAAATTTGAAGGGAGACAACTAGTACATCTTATCCCGACGAAAGGTGGTATGCACCTGCAAAGCTTTTGGTCGTGACGCCGTGGTGGGCTCGGCGATGACCTCCATCCTGTCGTCCTGGCAGTCTTGGTCTTGTAGCATGGAAATGGAAACCTTTGGTCGATGCCTCGGGACTCCGCGCCTGTGCTTGCCTCTTTAACACCAAAGAGGAAACCTACTGCACTACGCCCTATGGCGCCGGCCTGGCCTTTGTTGTCATGGCTTGCATCATCCGAACATCACGAGGTGAGCACTCCATAGAAATCTCCGCTCCTTAGGAGCCATCCTAAGGAGGCCGCTCCTACTGGAGGTCTTGGCGTCATCCGCCTCACGAGGCTTGGCTCCTCGCGAGGGTCTTGTGTTGTTGGTGCTGAAGGTGGGCCGTACTAGGCCGTCGTTGGAGCCAGGCCGTGGGCCACAGGTGGGCAAGTCTGGGTACCCCAGTTCCCAGAACGCCAACAGTAGCCCCCTGGCCCAAGGCGCGCTCGGACATAGCTTTGAGGCGAAGCCAAATGGCAAGGACGAAGCGCTGCGGGCCCCAATTGCCTGCAGCCTCGGTCGACGCGTGGTGCTTAATCGGACGTGGGCGTTTTCACTTCCCGACACAGCCTTGGCAACCGTCCTGGGCTGACAAAAAGGCTAGTGCTTGCTGCTGAGCCTTCATTGCCTCCCCTTCGTCTTGCTCCAAATCATCTTCTCTCCCAGCTCAGAGTGCTTCGAGATCTGCCAACCTCTCCGGACTTGCCACCAATAGCGACTGAGAAAGCAAAGTCCGCAACTCCTGCTGCGCGCTCGGCCTCCTCGCTTGAGCCGACCCTTAGTGTGTCCACCATCACTAAGGAGAAGCATCTTACTGTCGTTCTCCCTCTGACGACGAGAAATGCCAATGAGGGACGTGAGACGGTGCTCCGGGTTGGCTCCGCCAATCCGGAAGCCTTGGGGGAAACCTTCTAACCCTTCTTCCTGCAACGTCATTGCTGGGATTGTCCCCCCTTCTCAAATTTCTTCTTCACCTTCCTCAACCATTACCAGATCCACGCCCTTCATCTTCATCCCAACTCCATCCTTCTCCTGTCGATCTTCGCCTTCTACTGCGAGGCATTTGTGGGGGCGGCGTCCTCTATTGTGCTGCTCCGCCACTTCTTCTACCTCCGGATGGGCAGCACCTAGTGCTCCGAGTGCATCTGCTTCGTCGCATCTCATGGTAGCAACGCGATCTCGAGGGACGGGAAGAAGGTGGAGGACTTCCGGCACAAGTGAATCTTCATGGACGCCAAGCGCTCTCATGCTCGGCTGGAGCTGTCGACTTTGTTGCCGGTGAAGCTAGACCGGTGGGCTCACGAGAAGCTCACCGACCCCCGGGTGGAACTGCTGTTGGAGAAGATGACGGTTGACCTGAAGGTGGAGAAGCTGACAAGGGCCATGCTCATCAGGGAGTTTTTGACGCAGCCCTTGGCTCCACTCCAGGCGTACTCGCGCCCTCTATGGAGCCTTAAGGGCACGGAGGACGACCTCCGGCTGCGCCCGGACGACTTGTCTGATGAGGAGTAGAGCAAGGCCGTGCGCACCTTGCTCGAGAAGGACCCGGGCGGCCTCCCAGAAACCTATCTCCCGTTGTACCACCACGACAACGGAGAGAAGGTAGCTGCCGCCATGCCCATCTTCAACGAGCGGGGGCTCGTGCCGCCAAAGCCTCCCCAGCCCCCTAGCTTCCTAGTGCCGGTGTCCTCCGGCGAGCACTCAGGGGAGGAGGGGGAGGAGGACTTGGAGGCAACCTTGGAGGGGGTGGGGGGGACCTCTCCCCCGCGGTAGAGAGAGCTCCTCCGCTTACTCTCCGATGATGATGACGCCGGTGAGTACCTGGCCGAGGGGTCGCCGTGCTCCACTAGGGTTGCCACGAGGTCCAGGGGCACCCCCCGAGGAGGCTGAAGCAGGGGACCCCGAAGAAGGGCGGGACGGCGGCACTTCCCTAGGGTGACGCCTCCACCTTGTCATTGGCCGCCATCGTCGCAGAGCCGGCCATTGTGCGCTCGTCCGCTCTTGAGAGCGCGACGAAGCTTGTGCCCAGGAAGCTCGGGGGCGCCGCGCTCCTGGCCAAGTGGAGGGCATACACTGATGATGAGGAGTAAGTAATTCACCTTGTTTTTGCTTCTCATCTTCGATACCGTGCTCACGACACCCTCCTCCTGGTGGCCAGGCTACAACCGGTGCTGAAGAGGAAGAAGGAGAAGGCCAGGGCCTCCGAGGCCAAGCGGCCACAACGACTCTAGTGCGGGAAGAAGAGGCCGCCTCGTGCCCACTTGCAACGGAGCTGGCCTCTCGAGGCTCAGGGATACAACCTCAGGAGAAGGCCGCCCCTGTGGCCAAGCCGACTCCGGAGGCGCCCATCTTCAGCGCACCTGCTAAGGGTCTGAGGGCTCCGGAGCCCCCTGCCATCCTTGCTGTCGTTGCTTCGCCAAACCAGGCGCCGGTGCCACCTCTTCCCCAAGCCGTCATGCTGGCGGACCATGGTTCCTCTGCCATGCCCGGCGCTCTGGAGGATGCCTTCTCCGCGCTAGTCCAGCTCTGGGATGATCTTTAGGGCACCGACCAGCGCATGGCAACGTGGAGTCTGGGGATGGTCTCGGGGTGGCTCCAGGCCGACTCGTCCGTCAGGACGCCTGGGGCCAGGCCGAGGCCGCTGCCGAGGAGGGCAGGAAGGTGGCCGGCGAGGCCGCAACTACTCGTGACCCAGCACTGGCCAACGCATCGGCCGTTGAGAAGCGTTGCCGCACGGCGGAAGCCGAGCTCAAGGCCCTCCATGAAGAGCAGGCCGCCCGCACCGTTGTTTCGAGGAGCAGGAGGAGGAGCTGAAGGCCCGAGAGGCTGTGCTCCCCAACCGCGATGCTGCACAGGAGCAGGCAGCCCAGGAACAGGCTGTGGAGTAGAGCCGCCTGGAGAAGCTGAAGGAGGAGATGGAAATGGCCTAGGCATCCCACACGAAGCTCGTCTCTAAGGAGAAGGCCCGGCTGGAGGCCAGGGAGAAATCCCTCGCCACGACTGAGAAGGCGGCCACCACGGGGCACGACACCTTTGTCTCTCTCGAGCTGAGGTCCCGCAAGGCACTGCGGGACCTTTACGGGGAAGGGGACGAGAGGCCACTGGCGACTACAAAGGAAGGCCCCGCCAGGCTGCTCCCCAAGCTTGCCGCGATGGTCGAGGGCATCATCATCGGAGTGGCCCCATGGTGGAGGGAGAGGCTTGCGCGCTTTTTACCTCGGCCACGACGCACATCTTCAGCCACCTCAATCTTCGGGGCCCCAGCTTCGACCTTGGTGTGTTGCTCGAACATGTGGATCCTGAGCTCTATGATGCTGTCGCCGAGGTCATGAAGAAGCACGTGGAGGCCCTACTGCAAAAGTTCCTATGCGTCGACCCTGCGGCCGCGGCTGATGGCAAGGACGGCGGTGATGTTGTCAATGATGGGCCTCCCCAGGCGGGCGACGGTGGTGTCGGATTTAGGGTTCCGACAGACCCTTGAGGTTCGAACACTGGGGCGCGCATGGAGATTTTGCCCTCTACCTACCTGTTCCTCGCCGGCTCGCTGAGATCTGAAACTACGAAAGGAACAACACAAGAGACACATAATTTATACTGGTTCAGGCCACCATTGTGGTGTAATACCCTACTCCAGTGTGTGGTGTGGCGGATTGCCTCTTGGGCTGATGATGAACAATACAAGGAAGAACAGCCTCGCGAGGGTCTGTTCTTGGTTGGGACGAAGAACTGCTAGGAGGAGTTCAGTCGCTCTCTCTACTGGCTTCTTGGCTAGGATCCAGATGCCTCCATCTCTGCGTGTGGCTAGTCCTATTTATAGGCAAAGGACCTGGGCCTCTTCCCAAATATTGAGCGGGAAGGGCGCCAACAATTCGCCATTTTGAAGGGGAACATCGGGTACACTTATCCTGACTAAAGTTGGTCCTCGCCTGTCAAAGGCTCTGGTGGTGACGCCTGCTTGGGCTCCACAATGACTTCCTTCCTGCCGTTGGGCTGGTCTTGGTCTTGTTGCACCGAAACGGATGCCTTTGCTTGATGCTCTCGCCTGCGCTTGCTCCCTTTGCACCAAAGAGGAAAGGAGGACACTGCGCGGCTGGCGCCTAACTGCCGCCCTTGGTTGTCATGGCTTGCATCATGCGGCACCTCGCGAGGTACCCCGCCTTGAACTATCCGCCTCCTCGTGAGCTAGCCAGATGAGGCCGCGCCTGAGGAAGCTCCTTGTCGTCCGCCCCGCGAGGCTTGGCCCCTCGCGAGGGTCTTGAGCTTGTGTTGATGAAGATGGGCCGTGCTGGCCCCCTTTTGAGCCACGCCAGGCCGCAGTGAGCAAGTCTGGGACCCCTGCCCCTGAACGCCGACAAGAGCCCTGGGCCCAAAACCGCCCGGACTTGGCCGAGCAGGAGGCGAAGGGCAGTCTGGCGCCTGCTGGGCCCTAACAGCCTGCGGCCTTGGGCGCCAAGGTGGCGGTTGATTGGACGTGGGCGGCACTGTTCCCCCACGCCTCCTTATTTTGTGCCATGCTAGGCGGACTCGTACCGCACACAGCCGCTCCCCTTCCCGCTGCTCGAGCGCTCTCTGTCCTTTCCTCTCTCGAACTCCAGCTTCCGCATCCAATCCAATCACGAACCTCCCCCCTTCTGCCGCCATGGCTCCGCCGAAGTGGGGAAGAGGGAAGAAGCCCTGCCGCCGCCTCGCTCACCGTCGTTGGCGGCCCCCGCCGTTGATCGGTCGATCATAATCAATCGAGAGGGCTTGAGCAAGGTCAGCTCGGCTTTGGCCACCATCTTCAACGAATGCGGGAGGACGATGGCCTGGCCCGCGTCCCGCTTCTCCATCGACAGGATAGTCACTAAGGTCCGGTATTTCGTCGATGCCTTGTGGGCGGGACTGGTCCCCCCTTTTCTGATTTCTTCAACGCGATGCTCTCCCACTATCAGATCCATATGATGTATCTGGGTCCTGCATCCATCACCCTTCTCGCGATCTTCGCCTTTGTTTGCGAGGCAATGATGGGTATCCTTCTTTCGGTTGCCTTGCTATGCCACTTCTTCTCTCTGCGCCTTGTCGACCCCACCCAATGCTCGGGGTGCGTGAGCTTCATTGTTATGCCTAAGACGGCAGCTTCAAGGATCGACTTCAGTCTTCCTCCGCCTGCACCTGGGTTTCGCGAGCGATGGCTGTATGTGGACGTAGGGGTGCCCAGCCCCCTGCTGTCGGAGCCATCTTCGCCTGCTGTCCCCAACTCAGGCTGGGGCCAGGAGACGCTCACGAGTCCCCGACTCATCTTCGTCTGGTGTCGCTTCGCGTTCTTGAGGACGCTCGGTGTGACGGCGCCCAAGGTGGTGAAGGAGTTCCTGCTACGTCGTGTTGCCCCTCTCCAACGCCATTCTCGTCGGATGTGGGCCTTCAGCGGGCGTGAGGATCATATGAGGCTCCAGGAAGAGGACCTGACGCCTGAAGCACTGAGGAAGGTGCTCTTGGTCTTGACTGGGGACCCCAACCCTGGCAGCATCCGGCATGGGGGGGCCTTGTTGTACCTCTGCCCGAACAGGAGCGACTTTGTGAATCAGATGATTATATTCGACGAGTGGGGGCTGCGCCCCGCTGGCCTCCAGGGGCCTCGCGAGAACCCAGTGGTGGTGGCCGCGCTTGCAGTCGGCCAAGGCGGCTCTTCCTCAAGTGGTAGAGCAGGGAGGCATGAGCCGCCGGGGGCCGAGGGGGCCCCCGCCAAGGTGACGACACCGGGCGGCGCTCATGAGCGAGCAGCCCCTGAGGCTCATGCTGCTGTGGCTGAGGGCGGCGAGCAGCTACCTGCAGCGCCTGCGGCTGAGGCCCCTGAGGCGCCAGCTGCTCTTCTTGGCGAGGCGACCGCGGCCACAGACGCAGACGCCCAGCACGCTGGCCGCCTTGATGCTTCTTCCTCGCCAAGAGTTGACCCATGCGCCGACTCTGGTCGCTCAAGATGGACTTTGAGGCCCTCCGGAAGAGAAAGGGAGGCCCTGGGTGATGATTACCCTTGTCGCCTGCTGAAGCACAGGAAGTACTTCACCACCGATGAGTAAGCCTTCTCCTTTCCCAGCTCCTAATCCTTCCGTTGCTTTTCCTGATCCTTGCACCGCAGGGCCCTTCCCGCCGGGTTCACGAAGATGACTGAGGAGCCATCCCCCTTGTCTCCGCCCTCTCCACCGTCTTCGAGCACTTCGAGCAGCAGAGCCCTAGTGGTGAGGCCGGTCGGAGAGACGAACCATCCTGAGGCGCACCGCGACCCCGCGCGCCTCGCGACCTTCTTTCGCGAGCCTTCTCGTGGCATAGCCAGCCTGCCGTGGACTTCTCGTCTGGTCGTGGACCGTGATTGGCTGGGGTACTCCCTGCGCTCTTCATTTGGGGATGGACTGGCTCCAGGCCGGGCTTCCGGCACGGCGTGCCCGGCTGCCTCGAGGGCGCCAGCCCCCAGCCCCCTGCCCAGAGGGGGAGTGTTGGTTCATGCCCCCCGGCACTCGCTTGGGGCGGATGATGGTGTGGAAGACGTACTCGAGCGCGCCCGGGAGCGTCGCGCTCTTCGCCAAGGGTTTCTTTGGAGGGCGGCTGACGCGGTGAGCCTACTTGGTGAAGAGCTCACTGATGAAGATGCGCGTCTTGAGGCCGAGGGCCTGCGCCTGGTTGTGGAGAGGTGCGAGCTAGAGGCGGCTGTCGCCCACGCGCGCTATCAGCGTGATCTTGATGATGAGGAGGCCAAGGCGTCGCTGGAGGCCTCTCGGGAGGTCCATTCCCGGGCCGCCGAGGAGGCCCGGGAAGCTGACCAGCGGCGAGAGGCGACGGAGGAGCGGGCACGGGAACTCCTGGCCCAGTGCCACTCACTGGAGGAGCAGGTGGAGCTGCGCGAGGCGGCCCTCGCGTCGATGAAGGTGGCTGCAGGCGACCCAGTGAGCTCCGTGGCACGAGGAGGCGCCGACGCCGAAGCCGCTTGCAAGACGCTAGTATGAATGCCTGGAGACGAGGGAGCGCTTGGTGACGCAGGCTGAGGATGATGTCGCTGCTGCTGAAGCCCGTCTGGAGGAGGTCGGACGTCGGGTGGCGACGACGCGCTTGAACCTCGAGCGCGAGTTCGAGGAGAGGCTGGGGTTGATCCGGACCGAGGCTGAAGGTAGGACCGCTGTCTTGAGGGTCAAGCTGGAGAAAGCGACGCGGCGGGTCGATGCTTTGCGGGCTGCACTGGAGGTGGCGCAGGGGGAGTCAACTACCTCCCATGCCGAGGTGTTTCCCCTTCGCCAACGGGTGGACGAGGCCGAGGCCGTCGCGCGCCAGAATGCGGACGAGATGCGCCAGCGGCGGCTCCTGGAACATGAGCATGGCCCCATGCTCACCACGCTTCGGGAGAGAGCCAACACGGCCTTGGGTAACATCTGCGAGGCGGCTGTCGGCGAGCCGCACGCAGTTAACTACACCGGAAACCTTCAGTTCTTCACCAACGTGGTGACGCAGCTGGAGGCACGGTCGGTCAGGGCCAACAGGTTGGTGGAGGAGAGGAGCCGCGCGCTGCTCGGGCGCGCCTTTTCCCGCGTCTTCAGCCATCTCCGGAACATGGATCCCCACTTCAACTTCGACGCCGCCATCGCCCCAGTCCCCCAGGCCGTCCGGGATGACCTGGCGTACTGGGTGGAAGACAACGTGGACGCTCTCATTAGGGCCTTCGCTTCAGACAATGACGACGCGATCGTGGCCGGCGACGAGGGCGGCGTGCTGAACGGTCCTGACGCCGCTGGTGCCGACGCAGAGGGTGATGGCGAGGCCAGCGACGCCAGCGACAGTTCTGGCGGTGCTCCTGAGGATGCATTGGGGGATTTATCCGACTGACCGCGTATCGTTCCCGTTTCCTTACACTGCATGAATAGAACTCAGGTTTTGACCTGATGGTTGTAAGAGCATTTTGGGAGGGGGTGCCCCTCATGTAAAACTCATGTTCAGCGTACTAGTGGATGCTACATCACCCATATGCCCGTGCCAAGTAGTTGGCTAGGCGACGAGCTGGATGGCTAGTTTACCTTTGTCCCATGCGGGCCCTAAGATAGCTTGCGGGAGGTTGCGGTGTCTCGAGTGTCTCCTGATCGAATTCGTAGGATCTGTAGTGAAAAACCTCCTGAGAGGATGCGACGGCGGCAGTCTGGGCTGCACGCAAGCTAGGCCGGACCCGACTCGCGAGGGGCTCACGGGGGGAGGCAGCTGAGGCGAAGTAGTAACCGAAACGCGAGATATTGCTCGAACGAGACTAAGCACCCCTTCCCCAAACACACGCAAATCTCAAATTCGAGTCCAACTTAAATCCAGTGGGAAAGCAACAACCAAGGAAAAGGAATGAAAAGCAGAAAAAAGGCCGCGTCCGCACCTAGTCTAGTCTTGGACGTCTTTCTCACCAGCGGAGCTAAGTGCTGCCATCGGGCGTGGGAGGGAGCCCGGGGCTCGAGGCCGCACCCCGAGACTCCGGGGCATGTACGGCCCCACTCATTATTACATGAGAGTGTCACGGGGCGGCGAGCTTCACAGGCACTGGGCCTTCTTCACAGGTACCGGCCTTGCTTCATATCGCCAGACGAGGGCCCCGCCTTGCGCCACACTCTAGTGCCATCAACGACGACTGAAAACCAGCACGCCGCCGATGGGGTAGAGCGGTCGCCAGCAGTTCCCCCGACGACCACGGGTCCTCCGCCAGGGGCAGGCCCTGAGGCACCTCCCCAGCAGAGGGCCTACCTCCTGAGAACGCCTTGCTCCGAACACCGCGGTGGTGATGCCGGATCCCGGCCCCTCTCCTGCAGCCCCCGACGCCCTCCTCCCGAGGGGTAGGAGACCGCGGGAGTGGGGCAGTTGCTCGTTGCGGCGACCTGCACCTCCTGTGATCCATGATTAGTGTATGCCTACTCCTGAGGAATTAGCGGTACCCGATAATCGTCGCTTCCAATGTGGCCGGTGGGGCCGTCCCGGGGCTCCTGGAAGAGCTCGGCTTCTGGCGCCTCGTCCCCCCAGCTCGGGCTGAGGAGCGAGCCTTGTTCGCCCTCATGCGGGTGCCCTTGGTCCATCATGTGGGGCACATATTCTTCTGGGGCCGTCATCCCGAAGGCCGCGCCATAGTGCTCCGCGTCCCATGCAGCTCTGCTTGATGTGCCAACACAGGGGTGAAGGCGCCCATCGGGGCCGTGGGTCGCGACGAGTCCTTCTTCGCTGGCCGGAGGCGGAGTCAGCTTGCCGCTGGCTCAGTCTTGACAACCGGCTGGTGTTGGAGTAGCCTTGGAGCCCACGGGCGCGCGTGGAGCCCCCGCGCTGGCCGCCCTGGACCTGAGACAGGAGCTGGGTGCAGAAGGGGAGAGCCCCCGAGGCGGCAAAGCCCAGGAGCTCTGCCACCCGCTCCAGTAGCACGTCGCGGCCGCCTTCCATTAGCCTGCACTGCATCAGCTCTCGGGCCACCGTGAGCGCAACCCTTGAGTTTGCCTGCTCCCGGCGGGTGTACGGCGTCGTGGTCGCGGCGTGGTTGGAGGCCCTTGCTGCTGACCACGCCTGCCGCGGCGTGAGAGCTGTCAGAGCCTTTCCGCGTCGCCCACGGCCCACAGCGCCCTGCGGATCGCGAGCTGCACAGGGCACGGGTTGCCGGGCGAAGGCTCTGCTGGGCGGCTAAGCCGCCAGAGATCGAGGTTGCCCACTGATCGCCGACATGGTGGTGACGATCGACGGGGCGCGGCGGCGTAGGTGGATCACGGCGCACCCCTACCTGGCGTGCCAAATGTCGGATTTAGGGTTCCGGCAGACCCTTGAGGTTCGAACACTGGGGTGCGCATGGAGATTTCGCCCTCTACCTACCTGTTCCTCGCCGGCTCGCTGAGATCTAAAGCTATGAAAGGAACAACACAAGAGACACAGAATTTATACTAGTTCAGGCCACAATTGTGGTGTAATACCCTACTCCAGTGTGTGGTGTGGTGGATTGCCTCTTGGGCTGATGATGAACAATACAAGGAAGAACAGCCTCGCGAGGGTCTGTTCTTGGTTGGGACGAAGAACTGCTAGGAGGAGTTCAGTCGCTCTCTCTACTGGTTTCTTGGCTAGGATCCAGATGCCTCCATCTCTGCGTGTGGCTAGTCCTATTTATAGGCAAAGGCCCCGGGCCTCTTCCCAAATATTGAGCAGGAAGGGCGCCAACAATTGTCCATTTTGAAGGGGAACATCGGGTGCACTTATCCTGACTAAAGTTGGTCCTCGCCTGTCAAAGGCTCTGGTGGTGACGCCTGCTTGGGCTCCACAATGACTTCCTTCCTGCCGTTGGGCTGGTCTTGGTCTTGTTGCACCGAAACGGATGCCTTTGCTTGATGCTCTCGCCTGCGCTTGCTCCCTTTGCACCAAAGAGGAAAGGAGGACATCACATGTATGGTGGCGCTGATCGGGCGCCTTGGTCGCCATGGCTTGCATCATGCGGCACCTCGCGAGGTACCCCGCCTTGAACTCTCCGCCTCCTCGTGAGCCAGCCTGATGAGGCCGTGCCTGAGGAAGCTCCTTGTCGTCCGCCCCGCGAGGCTTTGCCCCTCGCGAGGGTCTTGAGCTTGTGTTAACGAAGATGGGCCATGCTGGGCCCCCTTTTGAGCCACGCCGTGGGCCGCAGGCAGGCAAGTCTAGGGACCCCCGTTCCCAGAACGCCGACAGGTGGTGTCCAAGGCTGAGGAAGAGGCTCGAAGGTGGCTTCCCCCCTATTTTAATCCTATAACATTTATTGTGCCTCCTGGTGGCGTGAGAACTTATGTTTGGGATTTTAAGAGATAGCATGTTTTGTAATAATTTGCTAGGGTTCCGCGATTTCCTTTCCGTTTGCTTTAGTGTTCTGCATCGGCAGGTGTCGGTGTCAAAACCGGAGGATCTCGGGTAGGGAGTCCCGAACTGTGCGTCTAGGGTTGATGGCAACAGGAGACGGGAGACACGATGTTTACCCAGGTTCGGGCCCTCTCTATGGAGGTAATACCCTACTTCCTGCTTGATTGATCTTGATGAATATGAGTATTACAAGAGTTGATCTACCACAAGATCGTAATGGCTAAAACCCTAGAAGTCTAGCCTATTTGATTATGATTGCCTCTACGGACTAAGCCCTCCGGTTTATATACACCGGAGGGGACACTACAAAAAAATACACTTCCGTGATGATACGTGTTTGTTACAGTAGGTCGCGATTTTTGTCATGCATGTACATCCATGACAAATTTATGACAGAATCAAGATAGTCATACATGTGCTGTCGTAGAAGTGTTCCATGGCATTACCAAAATTATCATCACGGAAGTGTCCACTTCCATGATGATAAATCGCGCGTCACAGAAGTGCTTTTGTCAAGGGTGACCGACACGTGGCATCCACCGTAACGGAACACCGTTAAGCTATTGGGTCGGGTTTTGGATCCGATAACCCGTTAACAGCCCCGACCAATGGGGATTTTCCACGTGTAAAATCATCATTGGCTGGAGGAAACACGTGTCGGCTCACCGTCGGGACAAATGTCATCCGTTCATTGGACGAAGTCGCCTTATGATACGGCGACACGTGGCACAACCCAAGAGAGGCCTTCTCGTGAAAAGGCCGCCCGCTTGACTTGGTCAGGTGGCGGCCCGCCCACGGAAGCTTTGTTAACGGCCTGTTCGCATATAGCCCATTTACAGCCCGCTAACCTAGGGCCCGTTCGCCCTAGCCGAATTAGGCCCGAGAGCGCTATCTGGGCCGCCCAATATGATTCAACCTGTTTTAACTTCCGCCCATGTGTGGCCCATGACTTCTTTCGGCCCATATGAGGACCTTTGTAAGTCTTGGCCCATTAACGGCCCGTGGTGAAACTGGCCCGTAATGAACAGTGTATCACTTTATACCCATTAACGGCCCGTTATTCCATTGGGCCATTTCCAGCCCAAGTTATATTTCGGCCTTCTTAGGGCCCATTGATTCTTGGGCCCATTTGCAGCATTCGGTTACATACGGCCCGTTACTATCATTTTCTGCTTGTGGGCCAAATTCAGCCCGTCGTTACAGTCGGCCCGTTTGCGGACCGTTAATACGTTGGGCCGTTTTCATGTAAAAAAACCATTGGGCTGTTTTCATAGAGCTATCAAATATGGCCTATTAACGGCCCGTTATGGTCCACGAATCGTTCGACCCATGATTGGCGAAATGATGATACACCCCGTAGAAGGCCCATGGATCCTACGGCCCGTATGAGGCCCATGGATAGTACGGCCCGTAGAAGGCCCGTGGATCGTACGGCCCATTGAAGGCCCATGGACCCTAAGGCCCGTATAGATGGTTGATGGATCCTACGGCCCGTATAGAAGGCGAATGGTCCTACGGCCGGACGAAGGCCCATGGATCATACGGCCTGCAAGAGGCCCATGGTTACAACAGTCCATGTGTTGCCATGATTATTTTGGCTAGTTACCAAAAATAGGCTATTGTGGCCACTAGAAAAACACAGAAAAAGAACTGCAGTGACTACAAGCAAACAACTAAACAAGACAATAAGGAAATAAATAAACAAGAAACTAAGGCTAGCCTATTACCGCTATTACACATATTACATCCACTGGGCATCAAGGTTCGCCACCAGTGCAAATATAGGGAACAAAGCAGCATATTACATACACCGGCCGTCAAAATTGGCCACCAGTGCAAATAAACGCGGCAGCAAAACAAGAGCATAACTGAAACAACTTCAGAAGAGCTCAAGAAACGTTATCCTGGGTATCCACCATGCTGGCAATAAGCTTAGCAAGCTGATTAGCTTTGTCCTGTTTGGCGCTAAAATCCTCCAACGCTTGCTGTTGCACCAGAAAGTATGCATCTGAATGCTCTAGGGACTTCCGCAGTCCTTCCGCTTGTTGTCGCAGCACAGCTGATCGATGTCTTTCAGCTTGTAGATGAGACTCAAGAAAACGAACTGATTCAGACAGTGAGTTTGAATAGCTTGTGCAAGCGATAGTGGCCATGAATCGAACACTAAACCAAGACAGACTTTGGGGTTGTCTTGCTCGTCTTCAAGATAGTCTTCCTTAGCTGTTTTATCAGCTTTGTTGGAGACCAACAAGGATGTGTCACTATCCTGAACCTTATCTGCATTACTTACCATTGCTTAATAAGGCACTCTTCCCCAATATCCTGTCAGCATTCTAAAAGAAGAAACAAGCAGACACATAACAAGTTTAGCATGTACTAGTATATGAAACTCATTTCGGTGAACCAGTTCATTAGTAAGGTGGATAGGATTAAACTACCAAGTCTTCTATTGCCAAGTACTAGTACATAATAAAAGCATCAAACAAACATATATCTATGTCCTATGGTCACTGCATTGTCTTGCCAAATCAAAATAGAGACACGGTTCAAATCATATTAGTTCAAGACAAAGCAGCAGTGAAAGAATACAAAGCATGGGAAACTACACGGCACAACAAGATTTCAGATGGGTACCACGGGTCTACATGTACAACAACACTATTGGCTTTGTTGTGATGCTATTAATGTGCATGATGTGATAGTCAACTGTATACACAATGGAAATTGAAATCAACAGAGCTATTGATAAGAGCAAACCTGTTAAAGAAACATGCGTGAAAATACCTGCTGTGCCATTCGAGTTTCGATTGGATCCTTTAATTTAAAAATAAGTTTGTATGAGTAAATACAGTGATACAAGAGCAAAGCAATCATAGTTAAAAAAGGCACGCCTAAGCGAGCGCTTAAGAGCGCCTAGGCTCTAGGCGTTGGCAAAACGCATTGCGCGTAACTACACATAGTTTGTGCATAACTGTGCATAAGCATGCAGTTTGGTCAGTAAAGCACAAGGCGGTGGCAAAGCGCATAATTAACGCCTAGCGCTTTTTTGAACTATGATAGCAATGGAATCTTAAATTAGAACAGTTGTCCTTCCAGTTTAGGCACTTGTTCTACATGAACAAAGTACAGTAAGACGCAAGAATAAAATACTTAAAAGTAGAAAATAAGCTCATAGACCTTACCACATTCTTGGTTCGGGACCAGTACAAAACAAGGCGTTCTAGTCATCGTCCAGTAAATGTGTCTTAGGAGAACGTAAGGGAATTTGATGAGTTTCTTTGCCGGTGAAGTACGTTTTCTTCAGGTAATTTCGATACTGCCACCAGGCATTCTTGAAGATAGCAGAGGTATTAGCACAGGTTACCTCATCTTGAGTTTCCAAATCGGTCCTTCTCTATAGAGAAAAATGGGAAAATTTGCTGTATTATAACCCTCATGGAGGTAGGATGTATGGGACGAAGCAAAGTAATTGCCATGAATAACATTACTTACACATAACTCCTGGACAAACACCTACAACTGGCATTTTCCTTCATCTTCAGTATAATATTTCCAAGATGGGAAGATATGCACATACGATTTAACAATATCAAATGCGATAGATGCTAAACTACGACTGGCTGGTTGTGCTTCTTCCACAGGAATAGGCGTACTAACTAGTGGAGTTGGGGTTCGCCGTGATAGTACTGGCCCTTTGGGCACTGGAGCTGCCTTACTAACTGCTCTTGTTTGGGAGCTCTCTGGTTGAGATGGTGCTGTGTCAACAAGAACTGGGTTACTATAGGCTGGGGTTGGGGTTAGATTGGGTGAAGCTGGTTCTTTGTCCATCGCAGTAGGGGTACAATCTGCGAGTGTTTGGGTTATGTGTGGTAGGGCTGGTTCTTGTGCATGTACAACCGGGGTGCTATCTCCAATAAGAGGTAGCACTGTTTTATTTGAAGACCGTGTTTTTATTCCGCTAGATACTGGCATCACCCGCTCCAATTCAAATGGCTGATAAACAGGAAACATAGTTGAATGTACAAACATTGTATGAGAGACAAATGCAATAGATAGTGTGGAAAAAAGAGGGCATGAAATAGTTGACATGTATATTGTTTAACTAAAACGGATAGCATGACATAATTTCACATATATGATGTCTATCTAAACTGGATAGCATAGCATAACATAATTCAAAGATATGATGAATAACTAAACAGGATCGCATGACATAATTCACCTACATGTTATCTAAGTAATCAGGATCGCATCATTTAATTCACATATGTGATTTATATGCTAAACAGAGGGCATTCGATATGATGTCTGACTAAGAACATGGTGTTGAATATTGTGTATATGATGTCTAAACTATGCAATGCAAGACTCCGTATGCATGATATGAGCAGATAACCATGCCAAGTTAGAGCATACACCTCGGTGGGGAATAGGACTGGTCATCTGTCTCTCAATCCATCTCTCGAGGAGCTATCGGGACCCAACAAGAGATCTGCTTGACAGTAGCACCGCCGCTCTCAAGGCATTGTTTTCACTCCAGATTTTTCCATCTCCCACCCAAATGGCTGATTCACAGGAAGAGTAGTTTAATGTACAAACATTGTCGACAAATGGAAATGTAATGAAGAAAAGGATGGGCAAGATATCATTCAAATATATGATGCCTAGTTAAACAGGATGGCATTGCACATTTCACATATATTATGGCTGGCTAAAAGACATGAGACTGCATAATTCCCATATATGATATAGAAACTAAACAGGTGGCATTACAGAACATGTCTAAACTAAGCAGATGACATATATGATGTCAAAAGTAGGCACTGCAAGGCAACATATGCATGATATGACTAACATCATCATGCCAAGGTAGAGCAAACACCTTGGGGGGTAAATAGGAGTGGTTAGCGGCGTCTGAATCCGCCTCAGAACAGATATCTTCCTCTGGATTACAATGTGGAGAGGGGTGGGGAGGGTTTGCCATTGAACCCCCCATGGAGCGATGTCGCATGACATTGTATTGCCACAAGAAAACTCTTCTCTTTTTCTCTACATGTTCAAAGATGACTGTGTACAATATCGACATGCATACGAAAAAATATGGTGAGATTATGTAAGGAGAGCATGCAGAAATTTAGAGTGATGGTAAAAACCAGTGGATCGACGTTTTTCCCTTGAACCAAAATAGCCCTAATGGATCGACGTGAATGTATAAAAATAAGTGATGCAACAAGTGTACAACCTCTTTGTCAGAGCTGTGTCGACCTCAAATCATTGGGTTGGTCATTTGAAGCGCTTGAGGCAGAGGTGGCTATCGGAGGTGTGGAGGAAGATCTGGGAATCAGAGACGGCGCCCGTGGCACCGCTCTATTGTGATGGATCGCTCGTCGTTGGAGCAGCTCCGTGAGCCGAAGACGTCAAGGCTAAAGCAACACAAGACAAACATCGTCAATCTCAAGTGGGATTCTAATAGCATCTCCAATAGATGATGTAAAATGGATGTAAAATTAACATCACCAAAAACCACCTGACTACAACAGATGAGGTAAAAACTGTTGACTCAACTTAATCTATCAAACTGAAATTTCTTCAGGAATCTGAATGCTACTTTGGCCCGAAAGCAATGGTAGCAGAGAGGCACTTGACATGTAGTTTAGGGAGGGCCTGTAGTTCATCTTCAACCTGCACCCCCTGAGCCGCCTGCCACCACCGGCCGAATCACCGGACCCAGTGCCGCCTCGCCGCCCCGAAACAACTCGCCACCGCCACCCCGGCCAGCCCTCTAGGCCCCCCGCCCCCACCCTGAACCCTAAGATAGATAGTGGGGTACCTCTCTGCGAGCCCCCATCCCCGCTACGGGTGGTTCTTCCTTAACTCCGGCGAGCCCCCCCAACCCTTGAAAATCGACTGACCCAAAAGTCGATTCAGTCGACTGAAGTGTGGCTTAATCGGAGCAGAGCAGCAGCACGAAGCGAGGAGGAGGGCAGCAGCAGTAGCTGGGCGAGCGAGCGATCAAGCGAGAGCCGGAGCACCAGCAACACGAACGAGCGAGCGAGCGAGAGCCGGAGCAGCAGCAGCAGATCCGGCTGGTATGGATGCCATCGCCGAAGGGGCATCGCACTGGGGGAGAGCCGCCATGGAGATGTCGCCCGCGGAGCCGGCTTCAAGGTAGCCGCTCCGTGGGGGTGCGGGATGGAGCACCGTCGGTGCCGGGAGGTCGAGTTAAGGAGAAGGTGCGATGCGATGAGTGTACAACCTCTTTGGTGGCGCCGAGTAGGCCTCGGCTTCGTCCAAGGAGTCGGTGAGGATGCTGTGGTTCCGGTGGAGCAGGTTAAGGCAGCGCTGTGGGGATGGAGCAGCCGCAATAGACGAGGCGATCGTCGGAGCAGTTCCTTGGAGGTGGAGGATGGGGCGGCTGAACCGGCAAGATGACGAGATGGACGACGGATCCTCATCCAGGGAGGTGGACGAGGGACGTCGAGCTGTTGCGGTGGACGACATCGTCGGGGAAGAGGCTCCGGCTGGGCAGTGGTGATGTGGCGGACGGAGGAGGGTGGGGTTTCGCGGCTAGAGCGGAGAGGTTATGGCGGCCTGGGATTTCGAATGGTGAAAAGGGGGCGATGGGAGGGGGTGAAGCATGACTTAGGGGTGCGCTTGTCCAAAATGTAGGGTGTGTTACAAAAGTACCCCCCACCGATTTGAACTAGCGGCCCTTCCGGCTCAGGGTTAGAAGGGGTATTTCGCGTGTCGGGATTTGGCAGCTGGAGGGAGTTTTCGCGCGTGTTGTAATTTCGGGATAGCGAGGCGCGGGTTGTGAAGGCGCCAGTTTTGGGAGCACGATATTTGAATTTTCGGGATATAACATGATGCAGGTTGAATTTTAGGGACAAGCCTAATGTGTAGTAATATTGTACTTGTACGTACCGTATCAATTCGCACTTCCCTCAACCAAAAAGAAAACAAAAAAAATAAAACTATTCACACCACACAAAGAGAGTGTCTTGCCCCGTTTTACTATACAAATGCTATTCAAAGCTACTCCCTCCTTCCATCTATATAGGGCCTAATGCGTTTTTCGATGCTAACTTTGACCAAATATTAGAGCAATGATATATGACATGCAACTTACACAAAGCACACCGTTAACTTCGTCTATGAAAGGTTCTTTCAATGATATAATTTTCACATTGTGCATGTCATGTACTATTAATCTTGTCAATAGTCAAAGGCGGTCTTAAAAATCTCATTACGCCCTATATAGATGGAAGGAGGGAGTATGAATCCATGTTATGTCCAATTAAATTTTTTTGCTTGCTGTATAATGCATGTAACCTACTCATACCAACATTTTAGTGCATTCCAAATGTCTATACTACCGCTGCAATTCGAACTAAACTTGAATTTGTTTCTCTATTTCAATAAGAATCTATAATCATGATTGTTGCCAACTTCAACCATTATAGTTTCCTTGCTATCCGCCAGATATAAATCAGACAGCCTATAATGCAGGATGGCACGCACACCATCATCAACAACTCCGTTTTTTATAAGAGTAGAGATAAAATATATTAAATGTAGTATACCATGTTCATAAACACACTATGTGTATCACCGTTATATATATTCACACATGCGTCGGTTTAAAACACTATGATAAATTCTTCAAATATCCGAATTCACTTTTTATAATGAAGTATATATGATCTCTATTCGTCTTTTACACCCACACAACCCTCTTATCTTTGTAGCTAGTGCTAACTTTCTCTGGTGCATGCACACGCCCGCATCCTCTCACCCTCCCTCAAGATTCTCTAGCTCCATCACAAGAAATTGTCTTTTCACTTTAGGTCGTTCACCCACGGTGTGTGTATGCCACCCAGCTCCTTCTTTACTGGCACACATCGATCGATATGCCTCTCTAGCCAGTGTGCCTAGCACAAACACAAGCTTCCCTCTTCTCTTGTCACCGTCCATGCCTCACTCCCACCACTCTTTTCATCGCTCTCGTCTACACTCCTCCCCGCCGATATAGTATGCCTCTCACCACCTCCTACATGCATCCCTCTCTCTCTCTATCCTTCTCCTCGTGCCTCATTTGCTTCTAACACACATGCATGTATACCGATTGATCTCCCAACATATACCTAGATCGACTTTAACTACGCCCCATCGATCGATGTACCTCACAAGTTATGTCTCTCCTTTCTCTAACAAAGGGCGATTGATCTTCCTATGTAGTTATGTATGCTTACCACAGCCACATCGTCCCCCCTCATCATTCGTGCATGCCTCTTGACCCGTCTCTCACATGCACGTGCACAGACAACAAGCAGCCATCTCCTCTCCAATTGATATTGCGGGCGTGCCCTCCGTTTGTCTAGCAAGCCTATCCCACCATTTGTTAGAAGCAACTCCCTACCACCCCCTCCAACACTCTAGCTCTGTCTCTCTCCCAACCTTATTCCTCTCCTGCACATATGCATAGATGTCGATCGATCTCCCTTAATACATGAGGCAGATCAATCTCCTTAATACATGAGGTAGGCCTCTCTCCTCCTCCACACATATACCAGCCATTGTACCTCTATAGTTAATTGGGCCTCCCTCTTCCCCCACCACACACCAATAGTCGAGCGCTGCAGGTAGGTATCCATGCCACAGAGACAAACTGCACATGTCCCCTCTTACGTTCCAGTAGGCCAGCCACTTTATATCTTTGACGCGAGCACACACAAATTTGATGGCACTCTTTATCGATCGCGCGTGCGCACACACACACACATCATCCCTCTTTTCGATTCTATGGACACCTCAAGCCGATGATAGCTCCACTCTCTTCTCATGGATCGCCCCCTCTATATATATGTTATATCCAGGACTCTATTTCACACACATTGCATATGTTACATTTTTTGGTTGACCCCCCCCCCAAAAAAAACTCTCAAGAACCCACACACTATATCTCTCTAGGTTTGTATCTCTCTCACAACCCCACGTAGGTGGTGTACGTATACAAGAAGAGAATAGGTGCATCGCGCACGTACTCACGCTTCGTGCCCAGCCACACTGCAGCAGTACATGGTGGAGCTCATTTCTTTCTGAAATGGCAGCCCACGCTAATTTGAACGCTCAGAACGGTTGTTTACCTAGGGAGGTCGTGTACCACGCCGCATCGAAACAAAGTTCGACTTGACGCTTGCCGCGTTATTTTTAAATAAAGTTATAGCGCCAATGGCACGTACACAGAATATAAAACGATTTTTATGGAGAAAAAGGTAGTCCGCTCACTATATATAATGGAGCCTTGCGTGTCTGGTTTGTCGCTCTTCAGAGTATCTCACACAAGGCTGCGGTGGCCTCTCTCTCTCACCATTGGTCACCGATCTGGCCACATCCCATCCGCCGGGGGAAAGGGAGTGCGGTGGCCTCTCTCTCTCTCTCACCGTTGGTCACTGATCCGGCCGCATCTCGTCCGTCGGGGGAAAGGGTGGTAGTGCATCATTTCTCCGTTCGACGGCGCCGAGGTAGCACGTCCCGATATGCGGTACATGTCGTTCTCTCTGACCAAGCTCCGGCGCGGCAGGTCCTACGCCACCTGCTCGTAGATTCCGCCCACCGCCGCTCACCTAGTTACATCCCGACGACCTCCAGGTATCCCCTCCGGCCTTGCTCCACTGCCCGTCTTCCCACGTCGCTGCATGTGGATCTTCCATAGTTCTTTTCCCAAAACGTAGGTCGTCCAGCGTACTTTCCATATTGCATTCTTGTCCTCACACCGTTTTAGACAAACAAAACCGTGTTGTTATCTTCCCTTAGGGCAAGGAATATGCTTCTTTTTTGTCATCGCATGTGTCATCAACTGTTATTGGCCAGTAATTGTTTCCTTTCTACCTCTTTTTTGCAAACAGGGCTGTCCATTTCACCTCGTTGCTATTGCGACCTTTTGGTGAACTCCACAAATCACTTTTTTATTAAGAGTGTTTTGTGCAGTTGTACTAAAATGTCACATGGGCAATGTCTCTACATTTCAGTGCGACTGCACAAAGGGAGATTGGTTTTGCTCTATCCTCCTCATCCAACTCCGAGCCTAATCTTCTCCAACTAGTTAGTCTTAAGAGAGACTGCAAAGGTGACCGGCTTCTATTTATGTGTTTATTGTTTCTTCAGCAGTCCTCTATTATCGTAATCACACTTAATATCTTTGGAACAGGGACGCTCAGCCCTATTTTAGTGGAACTGCACAAAATGATCGAATGTTGCATGCTCCGCATACAGCTACTTTTTTTCCCAACATGCCTTGTTGATTTAGACAGAGCTGGGGGGACGTTGCTGCCTATGAAAGCATGGATCAATTTTATTTTTACACCTTCTCACAACTCTGTCTTCAGTTGTGATGCAATTATTAGCTCTGATCTGCTAATAATTGACATGCATTAGCAAGGAAGTTAGTTTTTTATGGTTTTCGAAAGAGCATCGATGGCAAGTCACGCGAAACAAAAGCTGAAAGCTCACACCATTGTACAATTTCATGTCTCGCTGGAAAATTATTTGTATAGTACGTCAATTATGTAAACAAATGATGGAAGCTTGATAGCATTGCCAGAAGCCTCTTCATCATCCGGGTCCATGTGCCATGCACAAAATTATACTCATTCGTTCCTAAATATTTGTATTTTTACAAATTTCAAACGGGCATATTTTAGAGTGTAGATTCACTCATTTTGCTTCGTATGTGTACTCCCTCCGTTCCTAAATATTCTATTCATATTTCTAGAGATTTCAACAAGTGACTACATACGGAGCAAAATGAGTGAATCTACACTCTAAAATATGTATATACATCCGTATGTGCCAGTCCATTTGAAATCTCTAAAAAGACAAATATTTGAGTAGTCACTCTTGTCTCTAGAAAGACAAATATACTATGGAGTACATTTAAGAACCGAGGGGGTAGTGCACAACCGCATGGCAGACTCAGCCCGGTCGTTGCGCCACATCAATAGTGAGTAATGGGTAGTCAAATCATAAGCCCCACCTTTCCCACTGTAAGTTGCTCTGAAGAAGCAACCATCAATACGCTCTTCTCTGAATCCGCTCATACTACTCCATCTGTCACTGTTTATACAACGTGCTTCAGAAAAAATAAAAAAGATCTGTGGGTCCAAGGCGACTAGCGATCGGCCTGAAAAATAGCATTGGTAGTTATAGCACGTCGTCTATTACTAGAGGGAATAATGCGTACACACATGCATGCACTTACTCCACTCCGTAGTAGTGCAGAGTACATGGAGAGAAAATTGTGGACTTGATTGCGGTTACCACGCCCTAATTAATTGAGCATTAAACCAAACACGTCTAAAGTCTCCCTGGTGGTGGAAATGCATTGAGAGAAATGCATCATAATGAAGCGCGCCCTATAAACTGTGACGGAGGGAGGAGTAGTATGAAGGTGTAAAACCAAGTACGCGTATGGCCAGTCGGTCAACGCACCTCCTCTTGGCATATCACTGACATGTGGGACAGGAGTGTGAGCAAACCAATCTCAATTGACGGCAAAGAGCCAACCCGCCGTTCCTTGAGAGAGACGAGGAGCAAGAACACACAGACGGGCTCGCATGGAGGCCAAGATATATTCGAGCATGGTTGGTTGATCGATATCATTCATTACATATTGGGCTGCCGTTTTTGCCCTTCTCCGGAATAAACATGTACTTTATCAGAGATAAAAAAATAAGAGTACAGACGCTCCACCATGCGGTTCTAGTAGTAGTAATACTCGTACTACTGCGCTTGGCTCTTCACCTCTTCGTGAAGTCGAACAATGATGGTACTCCGCATGTTGGGTACTACAGTGTATGCCTCTGACAATCTGACACCGAATGGACTGATGCATGTCCACCGAGGGTAGGTTGCATTAGTCAAAAGGCGTAAGCGAGCTTCACCTTGTCCCGCAAGCTTGACGGGACACACCAAAAAGTAGTGCTAGTCCATACTCCCTCCTTTCCGGTTAATATGGCTTAATCTTTTTTGTGGGTAAATGAGAGAGCTTTATTCATATATAAGCATTCTTAGGACGATCAGCCAAGACACTAGTCACTAGGAAGCGAGGTACCCCGCAAAAAAAGAAGTAGGAAGCGAGGTGTTTCATCAAGCCAGCTCTCGGCCACATTCAGCAAGCACGGTTCACACGAAGATGCGCCGCAAGGTTTGCTGACCTGTTTACATGCTGAATAACAAAAAAAAGAGGAAATATTACCGAGTGCTACTATTTGTAACAGGATATGAGCCATAGTTAAGCGAGAATTGTGGCGAGTGTTCCATGCAATCAACTTCCATTATCACATGCGAGAACCCTCGAAGAGAACCAAATGTGTTGAAGATTGCTTTATCACATTTTAAAATTATAATAAGAGTGCAGACGCTCCTCCATCCAGTTCCTAGTACTAGTATAGTACGTACCTTTATAGACTATAGCAGTAGTACTAGTACTAGTAAACTTTGCGCTTGGCTATTCGCCTATTCGGGAAGTCGAACAATAGTAGCACTAGTAGTATAGTGTATGCTTCTGGCAATCTGACACCGAATTAACTGTTGCACATCCACCGCCTGAGCGAGGGAGAGCTTGCATTAGTCAATAGTTTCTCCTTGTCCTGCGAGCCACTGTGCGCAAGCTTCTCCCATCCTGCAACCTTCTCCTCGTTCGGCAAGTTGATGGGACACAGCAAAGGCCCTGTTTGGATCCATGGGTTAGAGTTAGTTTGGGTTAGTTTGTGCTCAACTAACCCAAAAGTATCCAATAAGGAGGGTTAGTTTGGGTTAGAAGCATCTAACCCATCCAAAAAATCTAACCCACCCAAGAGGGCCTGTTTGGTTTGTGACTAACTTTGCCAAAGATTGACACACCTAAAATTAGGCAAGTTTGACCAACTTAGGTGAGTGTTTGGTTCAAGCCACATCTTAGGCAAGCCACACTTGGGCCCCACATGGCATACACATAAAAAATGTGGCAAGATTCCCTTAGGCTTGTCAACTTGTGGCTCTCATTTTGATGAACTAACCTTAGGCAAGCTTGGCAAAAATGTGTAGCAAAGTGTGGCAATGCTAGGCCTAGAACCAAATAGCCCCTAAAAAACACATTTTTCTCTCGCTCTCGCCGCAGCAAATCCCTCGCCACTTCCTCGAAGCTTCTCGTCCTCTTTGTCCCTCCCTCTCGCAATGCCCATGAAGGCGCCTCGCCGTATCCGCGCTCCATCTAACCCTGTCATCTAAACACCTCTTTGGCTAGAGTTAGTTCACGGTTAGTTCAGGGTTAAAATCTAACTCTAATCTCTAACTGAGTTAGAGTATCCAAACAAGGCCTTGTAATGCTAGTCCATACTGCCTCCTCTTCGGTTAATATGGCTTAATTTCAAACGAGATAAATACACTGTCTGTCACTGTATATTTGTAAAAATACGGTCAGTGGACTTCATAATACGCTCATTGCACTCAATATATATATTATCCGGTGTTTATACGGTAACTAGCTCACCCTAACTGAGTATGTGTGTGCATGCACGTGTAGGTTGAGCACTTAGCGTGACCGTGTGTGTTCCGTCGTGTGCTCGGACATGCATGCATTAGGGCGTCGCGCGTGTTTTTGCGTCCATGTGTACGTGTGACTGTTGCATACACGTAGGGGGAGTACGTGTAGGGGCCACTAAGGAGCAGTCAAATCACACAGTAAGTTAGTCGGAAGAAGCAACCACCATTTCACTCTTGAATGACACGTACGCAATATAAAATGGTTGATATGGAGAGAAAAAGAAAACAACTATATATACACTAGCTAAGGTTTCTCTCTTCACAAGCATAGAACGACGAGCCTGATCTCGCAGCTGGGGGAAGGGAACAATGTTCTGCGTAGATGTGGTCGACATCGGCGAGGGAGAAAATACACAGTCGGTGCGTCCCAATCGGGGGTCACCGCGATATGGCCTGATGCCGCATCCCAACTGCCCTTCTAGCTACAGCCCGACGTCCCAGGTAGTCCATCTTCCTTTTGGAGCTGGCTTGCTCCACTGCCGTAGCTCCATCGCATGTTGATCTTTCTCTACTTCTACCGGCTTCTACTTGTGATGAGTTTATGTCTCATGAACTAGTGCCAGTACTATTATTCTAATCACACTTCTTCAATATCTTTGCCATCAGGGATGCTCAGCTTGATTTTAGTGGAACTGCACAAAAGTATCGTATGATCTGAGGGTGGCAGCCGTCTTTCCTTTGATAGGTTCTACCTGGCCACGGAATTAAATCATGTTTAGGGTTTAGGGTTAAGTCGTAGTGACCCCATCAGTTGTTTTTCTTTATTACACGCTCTCACAACTTTTTTCTTTAGTTGTGAAGCAAATATTGGCTATGATCTGTGAATCATTGATATGCATCGGCATGCGTGTTAGTTTTCCTTTGTATTTGATGTAATGTTGTAACGGGGCAACCTTGGAATAGGAATGAAAATGGAGTGGAAAGTTTCCGTTTTTCTGGAGAAAAAATGGAAACGGAGAGAAACCAACGTTTCGTTTCGTTGGATCACACCATCGAGCAAAACCAACGTTTAAATCACGTCTGTCATGTTCGTGTCTCACCCTCCTCCACGGCTCGACCCCACACGGTCGCTCGGCATGCCACTCACCGCAAACCGAGTATACGATAACTTTCTCGCCTGCTTTTTGATGGATCGCGCCTTGGAGTACTACTAGCACTACTGGAAGAGATTGACGAGTTGGGGGAGGACAGCTAGCTGTAGCACACGCATGCTGAAAAATTCTGCCTTTTGACAAAGAACAGTTTTTGGCAGATTCACAATTATGATCAAGTCAAGTATCACCCTACACATGCAATTCTAGAGTATAGGCAGCGGAAAGTAAATTGCACATGTAGTAAAGAGAGGTGGAGAAGAGCAAACGCAATTTTGAGACGCGGTGATTTTTCTCGTGGTTCCGATAGGTGGTGCTATCGTACTTCCACGCTGATGGAGACTTCAACCCACGGAGGGTAACGGCTGCGAGAGTCCACGGAGGGCTCCACCCACGAAGGGTCCACGAAGAAGCAACCTTGTCTATTCCATCATGGCCTCACGCCCACGGAGGGCTAGCCTTACTCGGGTAGATCTTCACGAAGTAGGCGATCTCCTTGCCCTTACAAACTTCTTGGTTCAACTCCACATCTCGACGGAGGCTCCCAAGCGACACCTAACCAATCTAGGAGGCACCACCTCCAAAAGGTAATAGATGTTGTAGATGATGATGAACTCCTTGCTCTTGTGCTTCAAATGATAATCTCCCCAACACTCAACTCTCCTCACTGATTTGGCTGTGGTGGAAGAAAGGATTGAGTGGAAAGCAACTTGGGAAGGCTAGAGATCAAGCTTCATATGGTGGGAGTGGAGCAACTTGATCTCAACACAAGGGTAGGTAGTTCTCTTCTCAGAAATGTAAGGTAGGAGTGGTAGTTCTTTCTGATGGCTCTCTCCACGAATGAAGAGGGGGTGGAGGGGTATTTATAGACTCCACACAAAATCCAACCGTTACACACATTTGAGCAATCTCGGTGGGACCGAAGTTGACAACTCGATGAGACCGAAAGTTCAAATAATGTGAACGTTGGGATTTTCAGGGGGACCGAAAATGCAATCTCGGTTAGTCCGATTCGTGCAATGACAAGAGCATGCCAGTTTCAGTGGGACCGACTTCACCATATCGGTGACACCGATTTGATGACAGAAGGTTACAGAAGCTTGGCAACTCATTTTTCGGTGAGACCGAGTTCAGAATCGGAAAATCCGAGTTTACTAGGGTTTGGCTTATGGCTGAGGTGGTTCATCTTGGTGTGACTGAGTTTGGAATATCGGTGGGACCGAGACTACTTATGAGTGTATATGGCAGTGAAAGTTGCTGATAGTTTAGGAGATGTATCACTAAGCACTTGAGCAACCAGATCATCATCATAACCTCATCCCCTTTTAATAGTATTGGCTTTTCCTATGGACTCAATGTGATCTTGGATCACTAAACCAAAAATGGAGTCTTGAGCTTTTGCCAATGCTTGCCTTAGCATTTTGGGGGTCCACTTCTTGATCCTTGCCATACCCATATCATTGAACTTTCAAATGATTCTCAAGTAACTATTAGTTCAATGATATATATGTTGTTATTAATTACCAAAACCACCCGGGGATTAGTTGCACTTTCAATCGCCCCCTTTTTGGTAATTGATGACAACATATAGATCAAAGCTTCAACAAAGGATATAATCAATGAATAATATCGTCGCTTTGAGAAGTATGTGATAAGCAAGAGCTCCCCCTAAATTTGTGCATTATTTAAGATTTGCGTTTGAATGCAAATGCACAATCGATTAGGATCATGGGTCACTCTTCCATGTCACATACATCTTGGTGGAGCGCACAAAATGATAAGAATGAACAGCATGCACCCAATCACCAAGACATGAGTAAATGGTCATACGAGATAGGAATGGCATATGATAAGCATTAAGCACACATTAAAGCATAGTACGACCAAGCACTCATTAAGGTAGAATCAAATGGAGTATCAAACACACTGAATTTCTCAAAAACCAAAAGTATCTCAAAGAGACCGCAAAAGAACGAAAGAGCAAAAGCGCAAAGACAACAGCACTCTCTCTCTCGAAGTCCTATGATCTATACAATTTCTCCCCCTTTGGCAACAAGTTACCAAAAGTTCAAAAAGCATAGAGCTAAGCGTCCTTTGGGGACTCTGCTTGGCGGCTCCGTCTGAGTTGATGTCGGAGTGGATATGACAAAGATCGGCGAAGACTTCACTGATGTCTGGCTTTGGAGGAGTGGTCACTTTGGAGCTGGAGTTGGAGTAATCTTCTGGGAACTGTGGAGGTGCTCAAGCTGTAGTCCCGGTGTCATTCATCGAATAGCAAATGATCGGGGTCCTGTGGGAACCAGAGCGATCTGTTGATGAGCATCTGGACTAAGTCATCCTGCATCTCACGATAAGCTCTTCCTTCTCCCGCTTTGCTTCCTCAATGTCGCCTCAAGCTTGTTGGCGGTCACTTGCACTTCATCGACTTCACATCCAGAGCGTAGATCTTCTCGTCAACAATCCTCTCTAAGCTCTCCCGAGACTGCATAATGCTGGCCAGGCGTTGTTCAATCCTTTGAGTGGCTTCAAGAATCTGCTCTCCAAACTCTTTGGTTTAGCTGCTGCTTCTCGCTTCCTTGTCGACTTTGGCTTTCTTAGCAGCTTCGATCTTGGCTTGACCTTCATCAGATGTCGGATCCTCCTCATTCATCACAACAACATTGTCTTCATGCTCGGCTCCAACGGTAAATGTTCTCTATCCAACAAGAATGTGCCCGTGCCAAACTTGGCATTGATAAGCATCTGAATCTGCGGGCAAATCCACATGACCTTTTACGGTCACCGCAGTCCTCTTAATGGTCTCTACCATCAAGTCCATCACCTTGAAAGGTGCTTTCTCATCAAGTATGTGCAGCATGTTGATAGAGTATCCTCTGATCATGCGATGATCTCCAGATTTGGGCATCAAGGTATGCCTCAAAATGGTATTAGTGGTAGGTAAACCTGCCTGGAGATAGTAGACTAAGCCGAGCTTCCAGATTCCCAAATCCTTTGCTGGAATCTCTTTGTACATGTTCTTCATGGATTCATGATTCTTCTTTGGAATCCCATATACATCAATATCATCTTCTCGTTGCATTTGAGCATTGAAATTTCTGCCCATTCTTCAACAGAAGAAGAAAATCTTTGACCTTCACCATCCACACAATCTTTCCATCGGGGTAGAAGTGAGCTGTGGCATAAAATTGCATTATCATCTCATCGTTCCAACTGGTCAATTTCTGACCTACAAAATCTGCAACACCACATGCAGTGAAACTTTCATGCACATGTGGAAAGAAATCTTTGTGCTCTTCGCTGTCAATCTAATTCCTGTCAACATATCTTGTGTCTGCGACTATGGGCTTCTTGTCGATCAGCACGGTCTCATAGAAGTCCTGCTGCTCTCTGGTGTGAAATCTGGGATCAAGAGCATTTCTTCTCCTCACGGCATATGGGTCAGTTTGTCTCCATAGCCTGAGACCTCTATCTTTCCTTGCCTTCATATCCTCAGCTTGAGGATGAGCATCATTATGTAGTGGCAGTTTTGGACGAAGTTTCAAAGAAACTGGTCCTTCATCGTCGACTCACCGGTGGCACACCATCCTTGTTCTTTTCAGACACTGGAATGTTCCCGACAGTCTTCTTGGGCTTGGCGGCAGGCTTTCTTGGAGCTGCCTTAGCTGGAGCAGATTGCTTGGCTTTGATGTGGCTCCACCTTAATGGCATCACCCATGAACTTAGGCTTCGAGGAGGAGGCTGGGGTGCTTCCTCATCCTCATCTTCTTCTGCTGCATCATGCACTATCCTCTTTCTCTTGGTGGTTTTCTTCACTTTGCTTGCGTTGCCTCTCCCAAATTCAGCTTCTTGGCAACAGTTGATCGCTTGACTTTCTTTGGTGCCCTTCTTAGTTTGTTGACCTTGTTGCTCTTTGGCAACAACCTTCCTCTTAGGCTTTGAGGTCACCTCTTCCTCAACAACAAAATCTGAGTCCTCATCATCCGAGTTCCTCTTCTTTCGGCTCTGGTGGCTGCAGGAGGCAAGCCACTTGGTGTACTCCTCTCACCATCATCGATGAGCTGCTAGGATCGGGACTAGTGCCTCCCTCTGAATGTATCGCAATGGGTGTCTCGACCTGTTCGATTGCCACACGGCATCCGACATGGTGACAACCCGTGAATAGATAAGGTGTAGGCAGAGAAGAAGAGTCATCACAAAGCTGCAAGTTTTTGCAAACAAAATGAGTTCAAATTCTAGTATTAGGTTTTCACGAGAAGACATTTGGTCGACCGAAGTTTAAGATTCGTGAATCCGAAGTGTTAAACAGAGCTTTCACACCACTTTCGGTTTGACGAAGTGGGTTTCGATCTGCCGAAAACACTAGGGTTTCACGAGAATCATTTCGGTCACACCGATTTTGCACAACTCGGTTGGACCGAAGGTGCGAGGTAATGGCCATAGGCCAAATCGGTCATACCGAAAATATAAAATCGGTCTCACCGAGATGTGTTCGTGAAACCTAACCCTAAAACTTTTACTCGAATCTAGTTCAAACGAACTAATCTGTGTACAGGAGGATTTCAATCGTGGCAAGATTCTAGGCAATCCAAACATGCATTGAATCGGAGATGGGAGCACGAGTGGGATCAAAACTCACCCTAACTTGGTGGAGTTTCTCACGGCGCAACGGCGCGGAGGAGATGTCCGCTGACGGCGACGGAGACCTGCGGCGGCGCGCATGGCGGCAACGGCGGCGATCCGGAGACCAAGGCGGCGGCAAAGGGGGGTGGGGACGAAACGTTTGAAGGAGAAATCAACGCGCGCCCTCGAGTATATATACCCCTTCTTGTCGGTGGGACCGAGTTATAAAACTCGGTGGCACCGAGATGGATAACTGCTAGGCAGTTATGCACTTCGGTCACGCCGAAAATCACAACTCGGTTTCACCGAGGTGAAAACCTAGATCAGTCTAAATGCTTTCGGTTCGACCGAGTTTGAGTGAGTTGGTCTGACCGAAATCAATTAGAAGGTTTTGGAAGTTAGCCCTTGACGGATCGGTGGCTCCGAGTGCTCCTCACTTGGAGGGTCCGAAAATGACTTGTTCAAAATTTGTGATGTAAGCATGAATAGAATTTTGAGACAAGAAAGCATAGATAGCTAGGGAAGGTACTTAGGCATTCTTGTCCATCCATTTGGTCAGAAAAATCAAAACGACCAAAACAACAAATGGATGTCCTCGAATGGATAAAATCATGCATCCAACATGCTCACACAATAAGACAGCAAATGAAATATGTGTCAAACATGCACAACCAAACTCTAGCTACTAACACACAATTTTTCGATGACTAGGTCATCTTTATATGAGTATATTGACTTAGGAGCCAAATGAGAACATTTGATCATAGGTCATACTCATCGTTTAAGCACAAGTGGGGTTACCACTTTTACATAAAGCATTGATGTGTTCACATCATTTGAAGATGCTTTAGCTCAATTTTTAGAGCAAAGCTCCCCCTAGATGTGAGAACCCCTTTTAAAGGGTCAAACTAACCTTGGGTTGTCGTAGAAGACTTCATGTAGATGTTGAAGATGTGGATGCTCAATGTTGATGGAGATCATCAAGAGTTGGGAGCTATCCTTTGGATTCGGGCACTTTCAATACCTACATGGGTTAGTCCCACAAGGAACAAACAAGGATATCCATGGACATAGATTGAAGTTCACAATAGATGATGTCCATGAAAGCAATGATTACCTTGTCCCTTGACTTACCAACAGGAGGGTTTGTGACTCCATGAACTAGTGCACGATGTGGAAGTTGATTGCACAAGTTTTTGCCAAAATGAATGTGAGTGAAGTATGTTGGCGGAGTCACCCTCAAGAACTTTCTAGTTCTTCTTCTTCGGGATCCTCATCATCTTGATGGGAATCCTTGGGGTTGTAGTTGAGCTTGACGAAGTAGAACTTGACGTTTCCTTGGGAACCCACTTGACCATGGCTTGAGGTGCTTCAACAAATGCATCAATCTCCTCTTGAAGCTTGTCCTTGCCTTTTAGCTTGTGGTCTTGTGGTGGAAGGTCATCTTGAGCTTGTTCCACATTGGAAGAAGTAGGATCATACTTCTCCTTTTGAAGAACAAACTGTGGAGTAGGATATTGACCTTCTTCCCACTCAACACCATCGGCGTTGAACTTTCGCTCAAAACCAATTCCTTGATTCTTCCGGTGCCTTCCTTGCTTGCGAACAATTTCCTCAAAGTTCTTGCTTCCGGCAAGGCTCTTGTAGACACCTTTCTCTATGATCCCTTTCAATAAGCTATTTTCTTGCTCAAGTGTAACTTGGCTTGAAACATTGTTAGTGGAATCAAGAGAACTACTAGAAGCAACAACATTGGATTTAGCATGGTTATTGTTACTACTAGAGAAAGAATTTTTCTTATGCTTGTCATGCTTAGTCTTAATGGGTGGCAAGAAATTAGACAAGAGAAGTCGTTTGGCAAGATCGTCATTGATTGCTTTTAGAAACTCATGTTCTTGCTCTAGAGTGAGCTTCTCGAAGCGTAGCTTCTCATGAGATCTTAGGAGCTCTCTATGATCTTCTTGAGTTGTTTCATGAGCTAACTTAAGAGTTTTTAGTTCTTTAGTTAGACGCTCAATCTCCTTCATAGCATTGTCATTCGACTCTTCTCGACTATAAAGACTACTAGCATGTTCATCATTACTAGGCTCACTGGTTTTATCATGTAAGAGCTCATCTTCACCAAGCAAGTCATCCTCATCACTATTGAAGTCAATGAATTCAGGTGTGATACCTTGGGGCCTTTAGCCATGAAGCATCTTCCAATTCCCTCATTTGGTGAATCAAATAAGTCGAGGAGTTGGAGTTGGAGGATACGAGAGCAAGACCGCAACACCTTCATCTTGACCAGTAGTCGGAGTTGGAGTGATAGCTTCCTTCGGATTGATTGTCTGAGTCGGGCCGAGACCCATTCACCTACATGAGCTTGATGTTTTCTTCTTGTGTAGCTCCTTGATGACTTGTCCTTCCTCTCCTAATCCTTGCTTCTCCGAGAGGTCTTCGCTCATAACGATCATCTCTGCTCCTTCTCTCTTTCCGAGGTGACTCATCTCTTGAGCTTCTTCTTCTTGGAGATTCTTCTCTTCTCTTGTGGGGAGCCAGACGCTCATTTGAGTAGTGTCCGGGTCTTCCACAATTGTAGCAGCTTCGATCACGACTAGAAGATCTATTTTCATCATATGATCTAGACTTTGAGCTTCTCTCTTTGCCTCTATTCTTGTAGAATTTGTTGAAGTTCTTGACCATTAGGCTTATCTCTTCATTGAAACTAACTTGTCACTTGAGGTTGTGGGAGCATCACTTGTAGCTTTGTAAGCACCACTTGACTTGTTGTGAAGCTCTTCCTTATCCTTAAGTGTCCTCTCATGAGCAACAATTCTTCCAATGACTTGGTTGGCTTGAGATTCTTGTAGTTTGGCATCATTTGGATCAAAGTGCACACGGTGTCATACTTTCCATCCAAAGCTCTGAGAATCTTCTTGATGATGAATCGGTCGGTCATTTCTTCGCTTCCTAAGCCGGCAATCTCATTTGTGATGAGAGCAAGCCTAGAGTACATTTCAGCGACTCCTTCACCATCCTTCATCTTGAACTTGTCAAGTTGACCTTGAAGAATGTCTAGCTTTGATTCCTTCACGGACTCGGTACCTTCGTGCATTTCAACCAAAGTATCCCAAATCTCTTTTGCATTCTCAAGACGGCTGATTTTGTTGAACTCCTCGGGACACAAGGCATTGAAGAGAATGTCACAAGCTTGAGCATTGTTTTGCAACATCCGCAATTCTTCCGTTGTAACCCATGATCCGAACTTTTCCTTCCTCAAGAATTCACCTTGCATACCAACACAAATAATGCCCCATGCGGCTGGGTTATGACCAAGAATATGCATTTTCATTTTATGCTTCCAACTAGCAAAATTTGTACCATCAAAGTAAGGACCTCTCGAAAATTACCCTCACTAGACGCCATACTCTCCTAGGTTGTGAAACCAAGCTTATGGAGTCCAATGCAATGGAAACCAATACAATGGAGACCAAGGCCCTGATACCACTTGTAGGATCGAAAGTATGTCTAGAGGGGGGGTGATTAGACTACTTGACAATATAAAAATTCTGCCTTTTGACAAAGAACAGTTTTTGGCAGATTCACAATTATGATCAAGTCAAGTATCACCCTACACATGCAATTCTAGAGTATAGGCAGCGGAAAGTAAATTGCACATGTAGTAAAGAGAGGTGGAGAAGAGCAAACGCAATTTTGTAGACACGGTGATTTTTCTCGTGGTTCCGATAGGTGGTGCTATCGTACTTCCACGTTGATGGAGACTTCAACCCACGGAGGGTAACGGCTGCGAGAGTCCACGGAGGGCTCCACCCACGAAGGGTCCACGAAGAAGCAACCTTGTCTATTCCATCATGGCCTACGCCCACGGAGGGCTAGCCTTACTCGGGGTAGATCTTCATGAAGTAGGCGATCTCCTTGCCCTTACAAACTTCTTGGTTCAACTCCACATCTCGACGGAGGCTCCCAAGCGACACCTAACCAATCTAGGAGGCACAACCTCCAAAAGGTAATAGATGTTGTAGATGATGATGAACTCCTTGCTCTTGTGCTTCAAATGATAATCTCCCCAACACTCAACTCTCCTCACTGATTTGGCTGTGGTGGAAGAAAGGATTGAGTGGAAAGCAACTTGGGAAGGCTAGAGATCAAGCTTCATATGGTGGGAGTGGAGCAACTTGATCTCAACACAAGGGTAGGTAGTTCTCTTCTCAGAAATGTAAGGTAGGAGTGGTAGTTCTTTCTGATGGCTCTCTCCATGAATGAAGAGGGGGTGGAGGGGTATTTATAGCCTCCACACAAAATCCAACCATTACACACATTTGAGCAATCTCGGTGGGACTGAAGTTGACAACTCGGTGAGACCGAAAGTTCAAATAATGTGAACGTTGGGATTTTCGGTGGGACCAAAAATGCAATCTCGGTTAGTCCAATTCGTGCAATGACAAGAGCATGCCAGTTTCGGTGGGACCGACTTCACCATCTCGGTGACACCGATTTGATGACAGAAGGTTACAGAAGCTTGGCAACTCATTTTTCGGTGAGACCGAGTTCAGAATCGGAAAATCCGAGTTTGCTAGGGTTTGGCTTATGGCTAAGGTGGTTCATCTTGGTGTGACTGAGTTTGGAATATCGGTGGGACCGAGACTACTTATGAGTGTATATGGCAGTGAAAGTTGCTGATAGTTTAGGAGATGTATCACTAAGCACTTGAGCAACCAGATCATCATCATAACCTCATCCCCTTTTAATAGTATTGGCTTTTCCTATGGACTCAATGTGATCTTGGATCACTAAACCAAAAATGGAGTCTTGAGCTTTTGCCAATGCTTGCCTTAGCATTTTGGGGGTCCACTTCTTGATCCTTGCCATACCCATATCAATCGAACTTTACGAAAGGATTCTCAAGTAACCATTAGTTCAATGATATATATGTTGTTATTAATTACCAAAACCACCCGGGGATTAGTTGCACTTTCACCATATCAAAACAAGATGACAGTGTCCACTCTATCTCTGTCCTCACCGGTGGTCACAGATCCGGCCGAATCCCGTCCACTGCGGGAGGTGAGGAGGTGCAGCGTTGACGTTGTCGCTGTCGGCGACGGAGGGAGCCGATGCGCACCGTCCTCTCAGAACCGGCGCTAGCGCGGACGAAGATCCTCCGCGCCCTTGTTCGCTGTCGTCGTGTGGGCAGATCCCGCCCGCCCACTTAAACGACATCTCGCCCACCTGAGGTCTAACTTCTTGTACTGGTCCAGCTCCCCAGGTTGCTGCGTGCGGGTTTTCTTCTATGCGACTGCTCCCCAGCTCCCCATGCATAGTAGCTAGGGTTCGTCGGCTGGTCCAACATCACATACTAGTACTATTATAGAGGAAATGCCACTCGAAAAGTTGTCCTGATTTATGCCTCGGTGGAGGTATACATGTTGTTTCGACAAAAAGTACATGGTGGTTGTGCGGTCATTGTCCATATGGTGGTAGTACTATCACTGGTTAAATGAAGAAATGCTTTTTTTCTCGGGTATCCTGGTTTAGTTCCCATCAAGATATAATCATGATGCTTCTGTTTGTTGGTGTACTTTTCATTAATTCTTATTGACAATTGAGATGTCATTGCTAACCCTTCTTTATATTTTTGGAAACAGTGATGCGTGTCTCCATACCCGGGCATGTCTTCCTCAATTTTAGTGGAACTGCACAAAATTGGATGGCATTGTTGTTCCGCCTCACTGCCCTCTGCCACGTGGTTCTTCCTTCCTCGAGCTTGATTACTGAGAAGAAACAGACCACAGTGAGGATTTGTCAAACTTCATAGGTGCCTCACCCAAACTTGATGCCAAATGGATGATGCATCACCACGATGACCTACCAATGCTCATGGTTGCGCCTCATGGTTGCGTTGGCTGGTGAAGCTGATCGATTTTCAACGAATAACAATCTGTCTTCCATCAGTGCTCTTTGCTTGTTACGCACAAAGATGATATCCTTCGTCAGTTCACCTTGGTTGCGTTGGAGACGCAGTCGTCTTTCACGTTGGAGCAATTTTATCACACAATTTGCTATGAACCAAATGTTTCCTCGAAGAAGGATCGACGTTGGTACTAAGAGCATAAGTTTTGTATTGATTTCTAAGCCTTCTCACAACTTTGTCTCCAGCTCCCCTGTAATTTTATTTGTCCAGCTATTAACTTTGATTTAAAAAATGGTGTGGACTAAAAACCCGGATGGACGTAGTAGCCCTCCATTTTTATTTACTCCGCATATTTGATTTAACTGAAGTCAAACTTTGTAATACTCTCAAACCTTTCCGATAATCGAAATTAAAATTCTTTATTTGTACACACTCTCACATGTTTCCGACAATTTGGCGCATGTGTGGTTGTTCACTTAAGGGAGGGTAGTGTACCACACGTGAAGGACAGGAAGTGCGACCAGGACGCGTGGGCGTGGATCGTTAGTTCATCGGAAGTAGTACTAGTTTTCTTCACTATACATTAAATAAAGAGTTTCGTTTCGTACTTACACAATTTAAAACGATTGTCATGGAGAGAATAAGAAAAGCACTCCACTATATATTAGTCGTATACACACGAGAGTACTATATGGACGCAGCTTCATTGAATTAGTGCACCTGCCTATGGGTTTATGATAGGTGGGCCCAAAATGTAGCTGGCTCACCTGTCATACAGCCAAAAGCAGATGCAGTGAAGGCACCGGAGCTTAGTCCATACTACATTAGTATATATATAAGCCGGAGCCTTAGCGCTTGTTCGCTAGGGTTTGGACTCTTCACACGCTTGCCGCAATACATATATGTTACACGCTGGAGGCTCAGCATTCATTTGCTAGGGTTTGCTATATTCACAGTCTCTCACCCTCTCTTCACCAGATCTAAACAAGACTATGTTGGCCTCTTGTCTCTCTCTCCCCCCTCACAGCTGGTGAAGGAGGCGTTCGTATCCTGTCGCACCGGGAAGGGGAGGAGGTGCAGTGTTAACTCTATCGCCTTCGGCGAGGGAGGCAATCCACTGCCGGCTGCGCTATTCTCTTTCACCCAGCGCCTGTGCGGGAGGGCCACCGAACCCTTCTTCCTCGCTGCCGTACGTAGTGTGGGCAGATCCGGGCTCCCGCCGCACGCCTTGCCACATCCCGACGACCCTAAGGTATAAGTATCTTTGAAACCGTCGTTGCTCTAACTGCATGTGGATCTTTTTCGATCTGTAGTCGAATCTAGGTATTGGTTCAAAGGGGAAAGAAAGGTGCGGTGGGGTGGAGCATGAATCTAGGACGTGGTTCAATGAGGAAAGGAGGGAGGAAAAGTAGTATAGACTGGCTATCCCGCTTTGTTGGTCGAAAAGGGAAAAAGGGGGTAACCCAGTACACACATATGTAAGGAACCGATCTCTTTGTTGAAAAGGGAAAGAAACTGGGGGGTCGGGTAGTTTGTGCAGGACTAGATTTGCTGCCCTCACATAGGAAAAAAGTTCAAAGAGAACAAATATGGGACCAACACAGATATGCTGCTTGGCTACATACTCTGCATCACCCATTTATACGTGTGGACGCACATGGTGCTAGCATGTCCCATACAACTATTTTGTTGTTGTTAATCTAAGAATGCCACCGGAAAATTGAAGCAATGCCACTGTTAAAAGTAAATTACATTTTTTAACGAATGTTGTTTCAAGAGAATGTCTCTGTTAATATGAATCAATGAAACCATTTTAGAAATGCTACTATCCTACTTTGTTTTCCATCCAAAATAAGTTAGATGCTTCTTTCTTTCACCGTTTGTTTCATCCTCCTTTATCGACAAGTAATTGTTTCCTTTTTTGCCTCTGTTGAAACAGGGGTATCGATTCAACTTGTTGCTATTGCGACATTTTGCTTCGCTACTCGAAACACTTATGTTTTAAGAGTGTTTTGTGCAGTTCAACTTGAATGTCACACCGGTGCTTTGCTTAATTTTGGTGGAATGCACAAAAGGAGATAAAGATTTGTTTCCAGTCTTCGTGGCGAGTTGTTTCAAATCTTAGTCTCAACCACATGATGTGCAGTGTGCTTTGAGATGTTGTGCTACTTGTTTTGGTACTGTTTTAAATAAATGTTGAATTGAAGCTATTGTATTGCCGTATTTTCCCATTAAGTAGTGAACAAAAATGGGACCAACCCAGACATGATGTTTGTTGCTTTGTTACAACAAATTCAGCATCACCCCCTTTATAAGCCAGTAACTGATGCCACTCTCAGAATTAACTACTGAATCTTATTTCAAAACTGCAACACTTGTTAGGGATTGGCGGGATTACCATTTTTGTGGCCGCATGTTTCATCCTCCTTTATTAGCCACTAATTTATTCCTTTTTTGCCTCTATTTAAATAGGGATATCTATTCAACTTGTTGCTATTGCGGCATTTTGCTTCACTACGCGATACACTTTGCTTGATTTCAGTGCAACTGCACAAAACGAGATTGGATTTCCTATTCGTGTTGGCAGATTCGTATTTTATCCTGGTGTTCTCACGAAAGGTCAGTACAGGCCTTCATCCACATGATTGTGCAGTGTGCTTTGAGATGCTGTGCTACTTGTATTGGTACTGTTTTAAATAAATGTTGAATTGAAGCTATTGTATTGCTGTCTTTTCCCATTAAGTAGTGAACAAAAATGGGACCAACTCAGACATGATGCTTGTTGCTTTGTTACAACAAACTTTGCATCACCCCCTTTATAAGTAGATGGAAGCACATATTGTTGTTGCGCCCACTCTCCCCTGGAACTGTTTATGCTTTTCGTTAATCTAATGCATTGGTAAAATTAAGCAATGCCACTATCGTAATTAATTAACTATGAATCTTAGTTCAAAACTGCAACACTTGTTAGGAATGGTACTATCCTGCTTTGTAGTTCTTTCTACATGTTTAACCAAGGTATTGTTAAGATAATGTCTCTTTAAAATGAATCAGTTGCATTGTTTTAGGAATGGTACTTTTCGCTTTGTCGTTTTTATACATGTTGAAACAAGGCATTGTTAAGATAATGTCTCGACCAATAAGAATGAATCACATCGATGGAGAATTGCTACTCTCTGCTTTGTTTCCCATTAAGACAAGTCATCAACCGTTATTTCTCAGTAATTGTTTCCCTTATACCTATTGTTGCTTACAGGGATATCAAAATTAAAGCTCGATTTTATTCTAACTTCGATTTTAGTTGAACTGCACAAAAGGAGCCAATGTGTCTAAGGCAAACTGCTACGTTAATAGATCCAGTTGGTCGTTCCACTTTGCAGAAAGAAGCAGTCACTATTTGCGGTACATTACAGAAGGAATGACCGAGAAGCTTTATAGAGTATTATTAGACACCGGTGACATGACTAGTCTGCAGAGACCATTGGCAATTTAACAACACGTGGAGTGCCCTGGGCAAAAAGTGCCCAAACAAGTAAAAGAAGCTACGACAGGACACGATCATAGGCATTACATATTTTGAATGGGAAAAGCTTGTCAAAGTTTAATCATTGATGTTAGCAAGAAGACGTTAGTTTAATAGATTGGAATTGGAAAACCTTGTCAAAATTTGCTCATTGATGTTAGCCAGAAGACATGCATTTGATATTTTTGAGTGGGACGCCCTTGCTGTGAGCAGCGTCGAGTGTTTTTTCCTATTCCTGTGTTCAGTTTAGAAGTAAATAGTTACTCTGCTGAGATATTCCTGTGTTAAGAGTTTGTTCGGAATGTTGTCTATGTAATGCCAGGCCTTGTGTTTGATTGCAAAGTTGAGCTTGGAATGTTGTGGCATGCGGCATCGAGCTGTTCACCGTGCCTCCTGAGAATAATGCTTCGTATTGTTTTGCATGTCGATCTAATGCCAGTGATTTGCTTGTTAAGAAGATCATCCTCTTCTGTTGTTTCCGTGCATAAGAAGTTCATCGTCTGATGTTTCATTCATAGCCTATACGACATGTCGGGTAGGTTAGACGTGAAACCATATGATCTTCCGACCAACTCATGATATTAGGCCGTGACTGGATTGTCGTTTTCCAACCAAAACCGCTTGTAAAACTGACGCTTGTAAATTAAAGCAGATGGTCTCGGGCGAAGGCGCTTGGTTGGTCGATTTCGACTAGTAAAATATCAGAAGTACTTCACACACGATAAAAACGCTGAACGACACTCGGACGATTGCTAATCCAGTCGTTAGCTGTTGTTTCAGCCTTGCCCATGGATGGCATGATACGCACGTCGTGCATGTATCGTCTGGTAATGTCGTCCATATAGGAGCGCTCGTAAAATATACACTTGTCTCTCAAATTACACGCGTAACCCGCCGGTTTTACTTACAGACCTCGGGCCCTCGGTTTCATTACGCCTATATTTTACGCGATGTTTCCGATGACGAGTAAATTACACTTGTATGTTATTACAGGTTTGAAATAAACCAGAGCTCCCAAGCGCGGCCTTACCGTTTCATGCCGTCTCAGTTTCTCGAAGGTGCTCAGAGGTGTCCAATGATCCTGGCTTCCTGAATGAGCAGCGGGTGCTGTATCAGACCTCCGTAGGGCCCGCGAGGCCCTCTCCGTTGTCCTTCGAGTTGTTGCCCTCCCCGTGGTGCCGAGCATTGTTAACATGGTCAACGAACATGAGGATTCAGGAGATGACTTTATTTTGACTGGATGACACTAGGGACCCACTAGGGCCATAGCCGTACGTACGCAAGTGCCTCCTTATTATGCACAACTATATTTTTTTCCTTTCTCCTTGTCTCCGGACATCACGGTCCCACACCATTGTCAACCTATGTAGTCAATATAAACGAGAGAATTGCACAAGGTGCGGCCGACAGCTGGGACCAAGCAGCTCGAGCAGTATTTGTGTTTTTTAGGCGTGAGTACTGCAGAGTTTTTCTTGGCGATGATTTCGTTGTTGTTCAGAGGAGAGCAGGGTATTAACTGGGCGGGCTGTGGCCCATCTAGCCCAGGCCAGATATCCAGCCCAGATACTAACTTTCAAGATGAAAATGGCTAGCCCAGCTATACGTCTTTTTGAGGAATACCCAGGCAAGGTCAACTTGTTATTCTCCGCCCCGCTAGGCTGCAAATCTTTCCTAGGAGGGATGCATTAGGCTTAATAGGAAAATGGGCTTTAAAAAATAATAAATGGGATGTAATTATAAAAACAGGGCAGTGACTATAAAAAATGCACCAAACACGAAATTAGTTTATAAAATATTATTTATGGATTTTGAAAATCTTAAATTTCATTGTTGCGCGCGCAATGTTTTGTTGGATTTTTACATAATACAAATTTATATTTAATCTGACTAGAAATTTCGGGATAAAAATATTTCGGATCCCATCAAAATGTGGGATATTTATTGAATTCTGTCTATAATGGTTGGTTGAAATTATTAATCGTTGTCCTAGCTAGAAAATGGGATGTACTTTTAACAAACTGTAAATGGGTTGTTGTAAATTCCATTCGAATTCAAAAATGGCCTGTACATTCTTACAAAACACAAATGGGCTATAAGTTCTCTACCACACACTTGTGGGCCTACTAAGTGACGCGTCCCCTAAAAAAAATAAGTTGACGCGTATGCAAGGCTTTGTCAACTTATTATAGTCAACACAGGGTTCTAGCAGCAGTGGCCGTTGGATGTCTATCCAACGGATGTCGTGCTTCTTCTTCAATCTCGGATATTCTTAGCTTCGCCGCCCAAAAATGATTCCTCCCCGACATCCGGGCGCACCTTTTCGGAGGTGACACAGGGGCCTACTAAGTTGGAGCGTACCAAGGGCTTTGTCAACTTAGTCAATATAAGCGATTCTAGCTTCAGTGACCATACGATGTCCATCCAACGACCGCATTGCTTCTTCAACCTCTGGTCTTCTTGGTCCAGCCGCCGAAAGCAGCGCCGGTCGTGTCGCCTGCTCCTGCCTTTCGTGGCCGGCTGTGCTGCTGTGGAGGCCTCACCACGCCCATACTACTCCCACCGCTGGCCAGGCCATCCCTCCACTCACCCACACCCCCTGTTATTCTGCGGCGACGATAGCCTCACACCGCAGCCGAACCAGTGAACCCTTATACTCCTCTCTGCGCGGGCTTCCACTGCTGCATCTTCCCTGACTCCGCGTCATCGCCTTCCTAGGCGTCGCCGTCGTCCACCGCCCTGGTGCTCTCGGCGCGGCGTGGTCAACGTGGTCAATGACCGACTTCCATCGGAAGAGTACTGTACGTGGAGAGCCTGACAGCTGGGTCCACGGCAGCCGCAAGGAAGTGCCTCCTTATTACGCGCAAAATAATTATTCCTCCACCTGATAGCAGGGACCCACCGGATGGGACACCTTATTTCGCGAAAAAACGTTTCCCCCCTGACTGCTGGGACCCACCGGACGGGCCACCGTATTTTGCGAAAAAAAACGTTCCCCCCGCTGTCAGCTCGGACCCACCGGAAGTGCCTCTTTATTTCGGACAAAAATATGAATACTCCCCCTGCTAGCTGGGACCCACCTTGGTGGGAGGCTGACTTGTGGGCCTACTAAGTTGACGGGGATGGAGGGCTTTGTCAACTTAGTCAATATGAACGATTCGAGCTCCAGTGACTGTACAATGTCCATCCAACGGCCGTAGTGCTTCTTCAACCTCTGGTCTTCTTGCTCCAGCTGCCCAAAGTAGCGCCGATCGTGCCGCCTGCTCCTGCCTCCCGTGGCCGGTTGTGCTGCCGCGGAGGCCTCACCGCCCCCTACTATTCCCACCACTGGCCAGGCCCTACGACGACGGCAGCCTCACACCGCAGCCGAACGAGTGAATACTCATACTCCTCTCCGTGTGGGCATCCACTGCTGCGTCTTCACCGGCTCCGCGTCGTCCCCTTCCTAGGCCTCGCCGTTGTCCACCGCCCTGGTGCTCTCAGCGCGGCGTGGTCAACGTGGTCAAGGAACGACTTCCATCGGACGTGGATCAGACGTGGAGAGGTCGATACCGGGTCCACGGCCGCAGCAAGGAAGTGCCTCCTTATTTTGCGGAAAATAATGATTCCTCCACCCGACAGCAGGGACCCACCGGACGGGCCACCGTATTTCGCGAAAAAAACATTTCCCTCCTGACTGCTGGGACCCACCAGCTACACCTTCACATTCAAGGAAGTGCGTCCGGGCAAAAAAAAAGATTTGCCCCCCTGACTGCTGGGACCCACCAGCTACATTTTCGCACGCAAGGAAGTGCGTCCGGGCAAAAAAAAACAAAACAATTCGCCCCCTGACTGCCGGGACCCACCAGCTACATCTTCGCAGTAAGGAAGTGTCGGCGATACCGACCCACCGGTCGAAGCGTCGTGGCGTTGTCATTCTGTCGCGAACGATACGCATACATCTTGGTCGATATAGAGGCGCGCACGTGTCGTAGTAGAGGCGCGCATGTAGCATGTACACGTACGTACAATGGCGAGGGTGCAAGAAAGAAAATACGGCCACGTATGAACATACGGGCAGGGTCTCAAACGCCTACTCGCGCATACGTTCATGGCTGGGTTGGAACGGAGAAACAGCGTCGTCGTCATGTTCATGGGGAGCCAACCGGCTGGGTCGGAATGGAATGCATGGTCATGTTCATCGGGAGGGCTTGGACGGAACATGTGATGGAAACGAGGCCTAGCGTACCGCACAACAGAGGAAACGACCTTGTGTTCGACCGGCCACGTTCGAAACGGGATCCTGTTGATCGGGAGGGGCCTGGCGTACCGCACAACAAAGGAAACGGACCTCTTACGGTCGAAACGGGGGTCCTGTTGATCGAGAGGGGTGTGGCGTACCACAAAATGGAGGAAACAGAACTCCTACAGTCGAAACAGGGGTCCTGTTGATCGGGAGGGGTGTGGCGTACCGCAAAACGGACGAAACAGACTTGTGTTGGAGTGCTACGGTCTAAACGGGGTCCTGTTCATCGGGAGGGGTGTGGAGTACCGCAAAATAGGACTCCACGGGATACTGTTCATCTCCACCGTCGTCCTCCTCCAGCCTCCACGGGCTCCTGTTCATCCAGCCTCCACCGTGCGCTACTCCACCGGCTATTGTTCAACCACCCCTCCATGGGCACCCCTCCACCGTCTACTGTTCATCCAGCCCTCCACACCTCGGGGTCCAGTTCAACCACCCCTCCACGGTCACCCCTCCACCGTCTACTGTTCATCCAGCCCTCCACACCACGGGGTCCTGTTCATCCAGAGGCAACACCACCGCTCACTGTTCATCCACCTCCCCACAACGGTCACTGTTCATCCAATCGATCGGCTTCAGTTAGCAGCAGTAGCGAAGGAATCGCTCCATCGGGTTCAGTTAACAGCCATCGATCGATTGCTCGGGTTCAGTAACGCGTAGCCTACAGTGCAATTGCTCGGGTTCAGTTAGAACCCAACGCCTCGCTCGGGTTCAATTAGAGGCAACGCCTCGCACACACGCGCGTACATGTACAAGAGAAACGCGCATCGCTCGGCCCCCGACCTCCCACCGTAACCGGCAACTCCCCGAAATTTTCCTCCCCCTCGCTTCTACCATGGTTTTTTCCGTCATGGACGGCCCAAAGAATGTCATGCAGCTGCGTCTCCAGCCCGCCCAGGACGAAAATCGCATTTTCTATCATGATTTTTTGTCATAGAAGTAGGATCCCACCACATCTATGATGATACCGGGTTTTGTCACAATTATCGTCATAGAAGTGTCATATGTATGACAGAAAAAAAATCGTTCGGCCCAAAATGTCACGGATGTGCCCTTTTTTGTAGTGGGACTAGGGTTGTACAAAGTCGGTTACAGATAAAGGAATCTTCATATCCGGGCGCCAAGCTTGCCTTCCACGCCAAGGAGAGTCCCATCCGAACACGACAGAGAGTCTTCTGTCTTGTATCTTCATAGCCCAACAGTCCGGCCCATGCTACATAGTCCGGCCGTCTGAGGACCCTTTAATCCAGGACTCCCTCAGTAGCCCTTGAACCAGGCTTCAATGACGAGGTGTCCGGCGCGCGAATTGTCTTTGGCATTGCAAGGTAGGTTCCTTCTCCGAACACTCCAAAATAGTATTTGAACACAAGAATCGTTTCCGACTCTGCAATACAAATTCCACACAAAACCACAGAGAGTATAATATTTCACGAGTCCAATCCGCTGACAATTTTTTGTAATGTGACATCACGTCACCACCCGTCCATTATTTTGAACCATTTTTAGCCCGCCGCTCCATATTTCCAGATGCGGTTTCATTGGCACGTCTTGTCAAAGCAGAGATCGTGTCCCCTTATTGCGGGACTCTCATCAATACGGTCATGGGTAACCCAACCATTCTGTTGGCATGATTCCTTGGGAATAGGCAGGTTTTAAGGCCTAGGAGGGGCATTTGATATTCATCGCCTTTGTAAAGGGGCTAAGACCCGTCTTTTCTCCTTTACGCCAACCCTTTCCTCAACTTCTCCCGCCGCGAGCTCCAGCGCCCAAGGTTCAATTTAATCGCTTCGTGCTTCCCAGTCATGTCCGGACCCAGCCCCCAAGGCCGATGGATGGCTTCCTCTGTCACGGAGGAGGATATTGCAAAGCTCCGGGCGGCAAGATACCTGACCGCGGAAATCACACACAGGCTTCCTGCTAAAGGGCAGATTATTCCTACTCCCAGACCCGACAAGAGGGTCGTATTCATCTCCCACTTCCTCCGGGGGCCAGGGTTCGCTCTTCATCCCTTCGTTCGAGGGCTCATGTTTTATTACGGGCTAGATTTTCATGATCTAGCTCCGGACTCCTTTCTTCACGTCTCGGCGTTCAACATCACGTGCGAGGCCTTCCTTCGTATTTCCCCACACTTCGGCTTGTGGCTCAAGACCTTTAATGTGAAGCCGAAGGTAGTCGACGGGAAACAAGCGGAGTGCGGTGGTGCTGCAGTGAGCAAACTCACCAATACTCCTTGGACAAAGGGCTCCTTCACAGAAACTTCCGACCTATGGCAGCGGTCGTGGTTTTACATCACTAAACCCCGTGGTACCAGCTGGGAAGCTACACCTGCATTCCGATCTGGCCCTCCGTTACAGCTTGCATCATGGATTAATAAGGGGCTGGAATAGGGATCCATTGATGAAGTGCAGACGATGCAAAGCCGCATTCGGAGCCTCATTAAAAAGGACACCGGTCTCATCAACGTAATCCAAGTAATGCTAGTCCGTTGGGTCCTACCGTGCCAGCGATGGCTGTCGGCGAGCCTCACGAGGCGGGCGACACAAGGCCTCCTCAGAAGCGGCCTCACCAGGCAGGCTTGTGAGGGGGCAGAGAGATCAAGGCAGGGGGTACCTCGTGAGGTTCCCGTGATGCAAGACATGATGACCAAGGCCAGGCGGGTGCCAGTCCGCGCAGTGTCCTCGTTTCCCCTTTGGTGCTAAGGGGGCAAGCGTAGGCGCGGAGTACCGAGGCATCAGGCAAAGGTTTCCATATCGGTGCAACAAGGCCAAGACCAGCAGGACGGATAGGACGGAGGTCATCGTGGAGCCCAAGACGGCGTCACCACCAGCGCCTTTGATAGGCGAAGACCACCTTTAGTCAGGATAGCTTGTACTAGTTGTCCCCTTTCAAATTGGCCGTTGTTGGATCCCTTCCCGCTCAATATTTGGGAGAGGACCAGGCCCTCTATAAATAGGACTAGCCACCACAGACGGATAGAGGACCGAAACCAGAACAAGTAGAACACCACCCCAGCTCAAGGACACCTCTCCTCAGGAGGTTGTTCTTCCCTTGTACAGTTCATCATCAGCCCAAGAGGCAATCCACCACCACCACACTGGAGTAGGGTATTACACCACAACAGTGGCTGGAACCAGTATAAATCTTGTGTCTCTTGTGTTGTGAGTTCATCAAGCTAAGTTTGGAGATCGCGGCGAGGCTGAGAGCGAGATTCGGTAGGGGGAAATCTTCGTGCGCACCCTGGTGTTCTAACCTCAAGGGTTTTGTTGGAACCCTAAATCCGACATTGGCGTGCCAGGTAGGGGTAAGTCGGAGCTTTCCATCCGCCAGTTAGCCCGCCGTTGATGACCCACAAGTGTAGGGGATCTATCGTAGTCCTTTCGATAAGTAAGAGTATCAAACCCAACGAGGAGCAGAAGGAAATGATAAGCAGTTTTCAGTAAGGTTTTCTCTGCAAGCACTCAAATTGTAGGTAATAGATAGTTTTGTGATAAGATAAATTGTAACGAGTAACAAGCAATGAAAGTAAATAAAGTGCAGCAAGGTGTCCCAATCCTTTTTGTAGCAAAGTATAAGCGTGGACAATTTCTTATAATGAGAAAGGAGCTCCCGAGGACACATGGGAATTATCATCAAGCTAGTTTTCATCACGCTCATATGATTCGCGTTTGGTACTTTGATAATTTGATATGTGGGTGGACCGGTGCTTGGGTACGGCCCTTACTTGGACAAGCATACCACTTATGATTAACCCCTATTGCAAGCGTTCGCAACAACAAAAGAAGTATAAAGGTAAACCTAACCACATCATTAAACATATGGATCCAAATCAGCCCCTAATGAAGCAACGCACAAACTAGGGTTTAAGCTTCTGTCACTCTAGCAACCCATCATCTACTTATTACTTCCCAATGCCTTCCTCTAGGCCCAAATAATGGTGAAATGTCATGTAGTCGACGTTCACATAACACCACTAGAGGAAAAGACAACATATATTCCATCAAAATATCGAACGAATACCAAATTCACATGACTACTAATAGCAAGACTTCACCCATGTCCTCAGGAACAAATGTAACTACTCACAAAGCATATCCATATTCATAATCATAGGAGTAATAATATGCATTAAGGATCTGAACATATGATCTTCCACCAAGTAAACCAATTAGCATCAACTACAAGGAGTAATCAACACTACTAGCAACCCACAGGTACCAATTTGTGGTCTGAATACAAGATTGGATACAAGAGATGAACTAGGGTTTTGAGAGGAGATGGTGCTGGTGAAGATGTTGATGTATATTGACCCCCTCCCGATGAGAGGATCGTTGGTGATGACGATGGTGATGATTTCCCCCTCCCGGAGGGAAGTGTCCCCGGCAGAACAGCTCTGCCGGAGCTCTAGATTGGTTCCGCCAAGGTTCCGCCTCGTGGAGGCGGAGTTTCGTCCCGTAAGCTTGCCCATGATTTTTTCCAGAGTAAAAGCCCTCATATAGCAGAAGACGGACACCGGAGGGCCATCAGGGGACCCAGAAGCCGAAATCGAAAAATATGTCCACATGTTTAGAGATAGAGGTGTCGATAAAAATAAAATACGGACATGAGGGCATCATGATCATTCTTATAACAGCAACATATATAGATTTTATCATATGATTTCTTATACTCAAGTAACAATCAATTCACAATGTTAAGTATGGTTCAGAAACTTCATTGAAGCAATTGCAATTTATCATAACATCAGAAAGAGTCAAGAATAGAGCTTTTCAGCAAGTCCACATACTCAACTATCTTGTAGTCTTCTAAAATTGCTAACACTCACGCAATACTTGTGGTTATGGAGTTTCAGCCGGACACTAGAAAGATAGGGGCTTATTGTGTTGCCTCCCAACGTATTCACCTTTAGGTGATGTCAACAATAATAACCCATGCTAACTTACACTCAATTGGATATATGTATGTCAGCGTTCTGGGAACGGGGGTACCTAGACTTGCCTGCCTGCGGCCTGCGGCGTGGCTCAAGGAGTGGCCCAGTACGGCCCATCTTCATCAACGCATACTCAAGACCCTCGCGAGGGGCCAAGCCTCGCAGGGCGGACGACAGGAGGCTTCCTCAGGCACGGCCTCGTCAGGTTGGCTCACGAGTAGGCGGAGAGATCAAGGCGGGGTACCTCACGAGGTGCCCGTGACGCAAGCCATGACGACCGAGGCTAGGCGGGCGCCAGGCGGGCGCCGGCCTGCGCAGAGTCCTTGTTTCATCTTTGGTGCAAAGGGGGCAAGCGCAGGCGAGGGTATCAAGCAAAGGTAACCATTTCGGTGCAACAAGACCAAGACCAGTAGGACGGCAGAATGGAGGTCATCGTGTAGCCCAAGCCAGCGTCATCGTCAGGGTCCTTGGCAGGCGAGGACCAAATTTAGTCAGGATAAGTGTACTAGATGTTCCCCTTCAAATTGGCCAATTGTTGGCGCCCTTACCGCTCAATATTTGGGGAGAGGCACAGGGCCTCCGCCTATAAATAGGACTAGCCACCCACAGGGTAGAGGGATCGAAAGAACAAGGATAGAAAGACACACACACACAGAGAGAGAGAGAGAGAGAGAGAGAGAGAGAGAAGCGACTGAACTCCCCCTAGCAGTTCATCGCACCAACCAAGAACAGACCCTCGCGAGGCTGTTCTTCCCTTGTACTGTTCCTCGTCAGCCCCAGATGCAATCCACCACACCACAAACTGGAGTAGGGTACTACACCACAATGGTGGCCTGAACCAGTATAAATCTCGTGTCCCTTGTGTTGTTCTTCGTGTAGTTTTAGATCCTGGCGAGGCGGCGAGACATGGGTAGGCAGGAGGTGTGATCTCCGCGTGCACCCCAGAGTTCGAACCTTGAGGGTCTGCCGGAACCCGAAATCCAACAATGTATCATGATCTTTCAAACACGAGGAGGTTGCCAAAGGATAGAATGAAAAAGGGAAAGCTCAAGATCACCTTGACTCAAGCATAAAGTAAAAACATAAAGTAAAAGATAGGCCCTTCGCAGAGGGAAGCAGAGGTTGTCATGTGCATTTAGGGTTGGATGCACAAAATCTTAGTGCAAAAGAACGTCTCTTTATATTGCCCCTTGTATGTGGACCTTTATTATGCAGTCCGTCGCTTTTATTGCTTCCACAACAAGATCGTATAAAGCTTATTTTCTCTACACTAATAGGTCATACATATTTAGATAGCAAGTTTTATTGCTTGCAACATGACAACTTACTTGAAGGATCTTACTCAATCCATAGGTAGGTATGGTGGACTCTCATGGCAAAACTGGGTTTAAGGATATTTGGAAGCACAAGTAGTATCTCTACTTGGTGCAAGGAATTTGGCTAGCATGAGGGGGAAGGCAAGCTCAACATGTTTGGAAGGTTAATAACAATATACTTTAACTGAGATGTGAGAAAACATAAACCATTACGTTGTCTTCCTTGTCCAACGTCAACCCTTTTAGCATGTCATACTTAATGAGTGCTCCCAATCATAAAAGATGTCCAAGATAATATATTTGTATGTGAACCTCTCTTTCCTTATCACTTCCTATTAATTGAAACGATGACCAAAACTACGTTTATCAACTCTCAACAACTTTTATGCCTCATACTCTCTATCTGTGAAGTCATCACTAACCACATGATTAATATGAACTCATTTATTCTTTCTACTTTCTCAAGATCATAGCAACATAGCAAATCCCTTGACTCAACACTAATCTTTATTATAGATAGCTCACAGACTCAATTACATAAAGTGATCACAAAGCAAAACTCAAAACTAATTGATATCAAAACTTCAATCTACTAGATCAAGATACTACTAAAGGGATCGAACTAAATAAAATGGTAAAGATAGGAGTGTGATGGTGATACGATACCGGGGCACCTCCCCCAAGCTTGGCAGTTGCCAAGGGGAGTGCCCATACCCATGTGATTATGTCTCCTTCTTCACGGTTGGTGTTATGATCTACTTGGCAATGATGCCCTTCAGGGTACGATTTTCCTCCTCGAGCTTATTGATTTGTTGTTTGAGGTCCATAACTTCTTTGCGGAGCTTGCCCGTTACGGCTAAAGCTCCCTTTACCCAAGGATGCTGCATAGCTTCTGGAGAACAAGTGATGCTCTTTTTCATATTTTCATAAGAAAGAAATCTAAAGTTGGAAAGGATGACCGAATTTGGAATAGCCGAGCTCTGTAGTTCCCCCATCATGAATTCTGCTTGGAGACGAGAGGTGACTTCTTGATCTTCCTCCATGGCATCTATTATTTTCAAGTTGGCCTCCATCTCATCCTCCGTTGATGGTCCAAAGTGATAAGCATCGCCATTTGCTCCTGGACCTGGTGTCGGGTGAGACACCCAACTCTCCCCGATTGACTCTTGAGAAGACATCTTGCTCTTAATCTGCAACGGGAACAGCTCGAAATGAAAACAGATGATATTTGCGTGATACGGTGGTCAAAACCTTCGGGAGTTTATATAATGAATTTTTACCGACCAAAATACGTAACGTGCAAGAAAACAGAGTCTGGGAGGCACACGAGGTGTCCACGAGACAGGGGGCGCGCCCAGTAAGGGTGGGCGCGCCCTCCACTCTCGTGGGGGCCTCGTGTCCCTCTCGGACTACTTCTTTCTTCCTAAAATTCTTAAATATTCCAAAACTGATAAAAATTGCCATTGGAGTTGTTTTGGAGTTGGTTTACTTACCGTACCACATACCTATTCCTTTTCGGAGTCTGGAACATTCTGGAAAGTGTCCCTTATGTATTCCTTCGGGGTTACGGTTTCAATAATATTAGTTTCAACATTGATAGGATTACCTGAAATATAATGTTTAATTCTTTGACCGTTTACCACCCTCAGACTTGTGCCTTCGAGGTTGTTGATTTTTATGGCACCAAAACGATAGACCTCCTCGACAACGTAAGGACCTTCCCATTTAGAGAGAAGTTTTCCTGCAAAAAATATTAAACGAGAATTGAATAATAACACATAATCACCTACGTTAAACTCACGCTTTTGTATTCTTTTCTCATGCCAGCGTTTGACTTTTTCTTTAAATAGCTTGGAATTCTCATAGGCTTGGGTTCTCCATTCATCAAGTGAGCTAATATCAAATAACCTCTTCTCACCAGCAAGTTTGAAGTCATAGTTGAGCTCTTTAATAGCCCAATATGCTTTATGTTCAAGTTCAAGAGGTAAATTACATGCTTTTCCATAGACCATCTTATATGGAGACATACCCATAGGATTTTTGTATGCAGTTCTATAGGTCCATAATGCATCATCAAGTTTTTTGGACCAATTCTTTCTAGATCTATTTACAGTCTTTTGCAAAATTAATTTGAGCTCTCTATTGCTCAACTCTACTTGACCACTAGACTGTGGATGATAAGGAGATGCAATTCTATGATTAACATCATACTTAGCAAGCATCTTACGGAAAGCACCATGAATAAAATGTGAACCACCATCACCATAAGATATCTAGGACTCCAAACCTCGGAAAAATAACTTCTTTAAGCATTTTAATAGAAGTGTTATGATCAGCACTACTAGTTGGAATAGCTTCTACCCACTTAGTAACGTAATCAACAACAACTAAAATATGATTGTAACCATTAGAGGCAGGAAAAAGGTCCCATATAATCAAAGCCCCAAACATCAAACCATTTAATAACAAGAGAATAATTCATAGGCATCTCTTGACGTCTACTAATATTACCAATTCTTTGACATTCATCACAAGATAAGACAAACTTATGAGCATCTTTGAAGAGAGTAGGCCAATAAAAACCAGATTCAGTACCTTGCAGTTCTATCCCCAGCGTGGTGTCCTCCATAGGATTCAGAGTGACACTTGTGTAGGATCTGTTCCTGTTCATGCTCAGGCACACACCATCTAATAACACCATCTACTCCTTCTTTATAAAGGTGTGGGTCATCCCAGAAGTAATGTCTTAAATCATAAAAAAACTTTTTCTTTTGCTGGTATGTGAAACTAGGTGGTATAAATTTAGCAAGAATGTAATTAGCATAATCAGCATACCAAGGAGCAGTACGAGAAGCATTAGCGACCGCTAATTGTTCATCAGGAAAGCTATCATCAATAGGCAGTGGGTCATCAAGAACATTCTCTAGCCTAGACAAGTTGTCTGCAATGGGGTTCTCAGCTCCCTTTCTATCAACAATATGCAAATCAAATTCTTGGAGCAGGAGAACCCATCTAATGAGCCTAGGCTTAGCATCTTTCTTTTCCATAAGATAATTAATAGCAGCATGATCAATGTGAATAGTAACTTTGGAATCGACAATATAAGGTCTAAACTTATCACATGCAAACATAACTGCTAAGAATTCTTTTTTAGTAGTAGCATAATTTCTCTGGGCAGTATCAAGAGTCTTACTAGCATACTGGATAACATTCAATTTCTTATCAACTCTTTCCCCTAGAACAGCACCTACAACATAATCACTAGCATCACACATAATTTCAAAAGGTAAATTCCAATCAGGTGGCTGAATAATAGGTGCAGTTATCAAAGCTTTCTTAAGTATTTCAAATGCTTCTACACAATCATCATCAAAGACAAAAGGCATATATTTTTGCAATAAATTAGTCAGAGGCCTAGAGATTTTATAAGAGCCTTAATGAACCTCCTATAAAAACCGGCATGACCAAGGAAACTTCTTATACCTTTTATTTCCTTGGGACATGACATCTTTTCAATAGCATCAACTTTAGCTTTATCAACTTCAATACCTCTCTCGGAAATCTTATGCCCCAAAACAATGCCTTCATTCATCATAAAGTGGCACTTTTCCCAATTCAAGACGAGACTAGTGTGTTCACATCTTTGCAAAACTCGATCAAGGTTGCTCAAGCAATCATCAAAAGAGGAACCATAAATGGAGAAATCATCCATGAATACCTCACAAATCTTTTCACAAAAGTCAGAGAATATAGCCATCATACATCTTTGAAAGGTAGCAGGTGCATTACATAAACCAAAAGGCATACGTCTATATGCAAAGTACCGAAAGGGCAAGTAAAAGTAGTTTTTGATTGATCCCCCGTTGACACAGGTATTTGAGAGCAACCAGAATAACCATCTAGAAAGCAGAAATGTGTCTGTTTGGATAGTCTTTGTAGCATTTGATCAATAAAAGGTAAAGGGTAATGATCTTTCTTATTAGCTTTATTTAATTTACGGAAATCAATTACCATCCTATAACCTGTAATAATTCTTTGCGGGATCAATTCATCTTTATCATTAGGGACAACGGTAATACCTCCCTTCTTAGGAACACAGTGGACAGGGCTTACCCATTCACTATCAGCAATGGGATAAATTATACCTGCCTCAAGGAGCTTTAGTATCTCCTTTCTTACCACTTCTTTCATCTTGGGATTCAGTCGTCATTGAGGATCTCTAACTAGTTTAGCATGAGCCTCCAAATTAATTTTGTGTTGGCAAAACGTGGGACTAATGCCCTTAAGATCATCCAGAGTATATCCAATAGCGGCGCGGTGCTTCTTCAGAGTTTTCAATAATCTTTCTTCTTCTTGCTCTGAAAGGTTAGCACTAATAATAACAGGATATATTTTCTTTTCATCAAGATAAGCATACTTAAAATTATCAGGTAATGGTTTGAGTTAAAACACGGGATCACCCTTGGGTTGAGGGGGATCCGCAAGAATTTCAACGGGAAGGTTGTGTTTCAGCATAGGTTCCTATTTAAGGAACACTTCATCTATTTCCCTTCTTTCCTTCATAAACATATCATTTTCATGGTCAAGCAAATATTGTTCTAACGGATCAGTAGGAGGCACGGCAGTAGAAGCAAGACCAATAATCTCATCCTTACTAGGTGATTCTCTATCACGAGGTTGTCTAGGAAACTTAGCAAAATTAAACTCATGAGACACACCCTCTAAGCCAATTGTAACAGTATCCTTTTCACAATCAGTCCTAGCATTAACAGTGTTTAGGAAGGGTCTACCAAAAATAATGGGACAAAAGTCATCTTGTGCGGAACCAAGAACAAGAAAATCAGCAGGATATTTAACCTTCCCACACAAGACTTCAACATCTCTAACTATCCCAGCTAGTTTAATGGTGTCTCTGTTAGCAAGCTTAATAGTAACATCAATGTCTTCCAATTCAACGAGTGCAATGTCGTGCATAATTTCTTTATATAAATCATAGGGTATCGCACCAGCACTAGCACCCATATCACATAAGCCATGATAACAATGATCTCCTATTTTAACGGAAATAACATGCATTCCTACCACAGGTCTATGTATCTTAGTATCTGGTCTAGCAATATTAGCAGTCTCACCACAGAAATAAATAACATGCCCATCTAAATCATCATCCAAGAGATCTTTAACCATAGCAATACTAGGTTCAACATTGATTTGCTCAGGAGGTGTATAAGTCCTAGTATTACTCTTACGAACAACAGTCGAAGTTTTGAGCATGATCCTTTATCCTAACAAGAAAAGGAGGTTTCTCAACATAAGTAGTAGGAACAATAGGATCACTATAAGTGACAGTCTTTTCTTCAACTGTAATAGGTGCAACTACTTTTACTTCAATAGGAGGACTATATTTAAACCACTTCTCTTTAGGGAGATCAGCGTCGGTAGCAAAAGATTCACAGAAAGAGGCTACTATCTCAGAGTCAAGTCCATACTTAGCGCTAAATCCACGAAAAGCATCGGTATCCATAAAAGATTTAACACAATCGAACTTAGGTGTCATACCTGACTCCTTACCATCGTCGGAACACCAATCTTCAGAGTTGCGTTTAATTCTTTCCAATAAGTCCCATTTGAAATCAATAGTCCTCAGCATATAAGAACCAGCACAGGAAGTAACGAGCAGGTTGCGATCATTAAGAGAAAGTCGAGCATAAAATTTTTGAATAATCATTTCTCTGGAGAGCTCATGATTGGGGCATGAATATAACATTGACTTAAGCCTCCCCCAAGCTTGAGTGATGCCTTCTCCTTCGCGGGGCCAGAAATTATATATGTAATTACGATCACGATGAACAAGATGCATAGGATACAACTTCTGGTGAAATTCCAACTTCAATCGCTTATAATTCCAAGATATCGTATCATCACATATCCTATACCATGTCAATGCATCTCCCTTCAAAGATAAAGGGAAGACCTTACTTTCGACAACATCATCGGGAATACCTGCAAGCTTAAATAATCCACAAACTTCATCCACAAAGATAAGGTGTAAATCGGGATGCAATGTTCCACCTCCTGCAAATGGATTAGCTAGCAGTTTCTCTATCATACCCGAAGGAATCTCAAAGTAAATATTTTCAAAAAGTTCAGTAGGTTGAGGAGCAACTCTTTGCTCTTCTGGTCGGGTTGAAGATACCCCGAACAAGCCCCTCAAAAGATTAGTTTCCATACTGACAAGTAGCAGAAAATTTTAGCACACTATATAAATGTTTCCTTACCAAGTTCCACTCACCAAAAGCGCTACACTCCCCGGCAACGGTGCCAGAAAAGAGTCTTGATGACCCACAAGTGTAGGGAATCTAACGTAGTCCTTTTGATAAGTAAGAGTGTCGAACCCAACGAGGAGCAGAAGGAAATGATAAGCGGTTTTCAGTAAGGTTTTCTCTGCAAGCACTGAAATTGTAGGTAATAGATAGTTTTGTGATAAGATAAATTGTAACGAGTAACAAGCAATGGAAGTAAATAAAGTGAAGCAAGGTGGCCCAATCTTTTTTGTAGCAAAGGATAAGCCTGGACAATTTCTTATAATGAGAAAGGAGCTCCCGAGGACACATGGGAATTATCGTCAAGCTAGTTTTCATCAAGCTCATATGATTTGCGTTCGGTACTTTGATAATTTGATATGTGGGTGGACCAGTGCTTGGGTACTGCCTTTACCTGGACAAGCATCCCACTTATGATTAACCCCTATTGCAAGCGTCTGCAACTACAAAATAAGTATTAAGGTAAACCTAACCACAACATTAAACATATGGATCCAAATCAGCCCCTAACGAAGCAACACATAAACTAGGGTTTAAGCTTCTATCACTCTAGCAACCCATCATCTAATTATTACTTCCCAATGCCTTCCTCTAGGCCCAAATAATGGTGAAGTGTCATGTAGTCGATGTTCACACAACACCACTAAAGGAAAAGACAACATACATTTCAACAAAATATCGAACGAATACCAAATTCACATGACTACTAATAGCAAGACTTCACCCATGTCCTCAGGAACAAACGTAACTACTCACAAAGCATATCCATATTCATAATTAGAGGAGTAATAGTATGCATTAAGGATCTGAACATATGATCTTCCAGCAAGTAAACCAATTAGCATCAACTACAAGGAGTAATCAACACTACTAGCAACCCAGAGGTACCAATTTGTGGTTTGAATACAAGATTGGATACAAGAGATGAACTAGGGTTTTGAGAGGAGATGGTGCTGGTGAAGATGTTGATGGAGATTGACCCCCTCCCGATGAGAGGACCGCTGGTGATGACGATGGTGATAATTTCCCCCTCCCGGAGGGAAGTGTCCCCGGCAGAACAGCTCTACCGGAGCTCTAGATTGGTTCCGCCAAGGTTTCGCCTCGTGGCGGCGGAGTTTCGTCCCGTAAGCTTGCCCACGATTTTTTCCAGGGTAAAAGCCCTCATATAGCAGAAGATGGACACCGGAGGCCACCAGGGGGCCCAAGAGACAGGGGCGCGCCCCCCATCCTCCTGGCGAGGGTGTGGGCCCCCTGAGGTGTTTCTTCCGCTCAATAATTCTTATTTATTCCAAAAATAAGTTTTGTGGAGTTTCAGGATTTTTGGAGTAGTGCAGAATAGGTTTCCAATGTTTGCTCCTTTTCTAGCTAGAATTCCAGCTGCCGGCATTCCCCCTCTTCATGGTAAACCTTGTAAAATAAGAGAGAATAGCCATAAGTATTGAGATATAATGTGTAATAATAGCCCATAATGCAATAAATATTGATATAAAAGCATGATGCAAAATGGACGTATCAGCCGTCGCTCCGCGAGTCTAATGTATAGCGACCTGATGACCAGCGCCGACCGCTGAGCAGCCTGGCCAGCCCAGGGCACGCCGCCTGCCCAAGAAGACCTCAACCCCACACCCAGGCAGCCCGCACGCCGCAGAATGCTGCAGGGCGCGGGCGGCGCGGTAACACACTGCCCTCCCTTACTCCGCGGTAGGTGCGGGCAGCCGCAAGGGCCCCAAGCCACACCGCGGCCACGATGCCACACACCCGACGAGAACAAGCAAACATGGGAGCCGCGCTCACTGTGGCTCGGGAGCTGCTGCGATGCAGGTTGATGGAGAACGGTTGGGATGCGTTGCTGGAGCGTGTTGCCGAGCTCCTGGATGCTGAGCTTCTGCTTCCAGCCTGCACCCCGGGCCTTGGCCAGATCACACGGCGGACCTCTCCGTGCCCGCGTGTCCCCAAGCACGCCCTGAGGCTTCATCGACACCAACTCAACCATCGGCGCCGGACGCTAGGTCGCACCCGCACCACCTTCGGTGAATGAGGGCATGCGCGTTGCCGCCTACGGCCCGGGTGGGCCGCTGCCCTACCATCCTCAAGACGATGCACTAGGCCGGGCAACATGGAGTGTGGGGCACTACGGCGAAGTCTTCGAGGCAGTGGCTTTAGAGGCTTACGTGCCCCGCATGGTGGATCGGGAGTATGCGCTAGAAGATGACCCTGGCTCATTCCTCGGCCAGGCTGGGAGGAAGAGACGGCAGAAGCTGAGCCCTTCCAAGAGCCTCAAGGGAGCCTCATCAACCGCACCGGCAGCAGCAGCTACCGGGTACCACTAATTCCTCAGGAGCAAGCTTATGCTAACCATGGGTCGCAGGAGGGTCAGGTCACAGCAGCGGACGATAGCCCCAGCTCGGCAGCCTCCCTTTCACCAGGAGGAGCGCACTGGGGGCTGCAGGAGAGGGGCCGGGAGCAAGGCCCCTCCCCATGGCGCATGGAGCAAGGCGTCCCCCGGAGGTAGGCCCTCTGCCGGGGAGGTGCTACAAAGCCTACCCCTGGCAGAGGACCCGTGGTCGCCGAGGGCACCGCTGGCGTCCCCTTTGCCCCTTGGCGTCGTCCTGGTTTTTGGTCGCTGCCAATGGTGGTCGAGGGTGGGGCAAGGCGGGGCCCTAGTCTGGAGATATGAAGTAAGGCTCACGCCTGTGAAGCTCGCCGCCCGTGACACTCTCACGTAATAATGAGTGGGGCTGTATATGCCTCGGAGCCTCAGGAGTGCCGCCCTTGGGCCTCGGGGGCTCTCTCCCACGCCCAGTGACAGCACTTAGCTCCGCGCTAGTGAGAAGACATGAAGACTAGACTAGGCGCCGGACGCGGCCATTTTCTTTCTGACTCCCTTTCTGTAGTCGTGCTTCCTTGCTTCGTATTTTAGTTGGAGTTGAATTTTCATTTGTGTGCGGGGGGAGGGTGACTTTTCTCGTTTGTGTGATTTCTTGCGTTCTAGTTCCTTCCTTAATTTGGAGTTCGCACCGGCTGCCTACCCCTCGCGGGCGGGGCTGGGCGAAGCGCACGTGCACTGCACGCATGCCATATTACGGCCGACATTTGCTCTCACAAGGCCCTCTTGACCGGGTCGGCAGGTCCCTCAGGGGATCCTCGAAAGCTCACGACCTCACGAGCCGGTTCAGGACCCGTCCTGGCTAAAGTTTCCGTATGCAGGATAAACAGCAGAGGATCACGGGATCAGTCAGACATATCGCTCACCGCGTCCCTCGGGTCGCCTCCAGATGCATCGCTGGCGCCACTGGCCCTGTCACTGGCATCGCCATCACCATCACCGGCACCACCGTCACCATCATCGACCATGTCGCCTTCGTCCGCCGCAACTACCACCCCGTCGTCGTCGGAAGCAAAGGCCCTAACAAGGCGTCCACGTTATCCTCCACCCACTGCGCCAAGTTGCCCCGGATGGCCTCGGGCACCAGGGCGATGGCGACGTCAAAGTCAAAGTCAAGGTAGGTGTTCTGAAGATGGCTGAAGATGCGGGAAAATGCGCGCCCGAGCAGGCTGCGACTCCTCTCCTCAACAAGCTGGCGAGCTCCCTTGGAGCAGTTCTCCAGGCGCGTCACCACATAAGTAAAGAAGCGGAGATGACCGGCGTAGTCGGTCGCGTGGGGATGCGGGGCGTTCTCGTCATAGATGTTACCCAGGGCCACGTTGGCCCTGTTCCTGAGGTCTTGGAGCATGGGGCCGTGCACGTGCTCCAACGTCCACCGTTGCACTTCATCCCTATTCTGCTGCGCGATGGACTCGGTGTTGGCAACCCATTGCTGAAGAGGAAGCAGCTCAGCCCAGGGGGAGGCCAGCTCGGCTTGCGCCGAGACCAGGGCGGCTGCGGTGGCCTTTGCGCGCCATTCCGCTTCGGTTAGCCTAGACCTGAGGGCGGCAGTCCTGCCCGCAGCCTCAGCTTCAACCAGCTTTAGCTTTAGGTCATACCTGCCCGCAAGATCTGCATGAGCCTCGGCCATGCGGCGGTCGACCTTTTCCTGGACTTAGGCCTCGCGCGCGCCAACGGCATCCTCCGTTTTGTCAACCTGGCGCTCCCTCGTCTCCAACCGCTCAAGCTCAAGACTGTGCTTGGCGGCCTCCAGCGTCAGCGCTTCCTCACGCTTCAGGACCTCCCCCTCCTCGACAGGTGTCCCCCTTAGCGATGCAAGGACGGCTTGGCGCGACTCCACCTGCTGCTCCAAGGAAGCGCTCCAGGCCTGGATCTCCCACGCGTGCTTCTCTGCATCTCGCGATGATGATCTGCTTCCCGGGCCTCCTCCAAAGCTCGGTAACATGCCTCACGCGAGGTCGCAAGGGACGCCTCGGCCTTCACGTTGTCAAGCTCGCGTTGGTGGTGCGCGAGGTTGATGGCCACCTTTAGTGTATGCCGCTCCTCGATAAGCCATAGGCCCTCGGCTTCGAGGCGCGCGTCTACATCCGCAAGTTCTCCACCAAGCTGGCCCATCACGTCCATCGCCTTTTGGAAGAACTCGTGGCGGATGACGCTTCATTCGCACGCAAACTTGAGCGCGCGGCTGGTGTCGTACCCCGTTGCGGGCGCCGTCGGTGGGATCCGAAGCGGTTCGCCCCCTCTTGGCAGGGGGTGGGGGCTGGTGCCCCCACGGTCTCTCGCCAGGCCCCGCAAGGGATCCGGACTGGCGCATGCTCAACACTTGAAGAGGAGCCCAGGATTGACGCCAACCAGCTGCCGTCCACGACCAAAGGAGGAGCCTTGGGTAGGCTGGCCGCGCTCCAGGCAAGGTTGCGAAGGAAAGGCGGCAAGGGCACGGGCTCAAGGTACCTTACAGGAAAGCTGGCTTCTCCAGCTGACCCCGTGCCAAGGGCGGCGTGCAGGCTTGGGGCGCTCAAGGCTAGCAATGAAGGCAAGGCCAGAGGAGGCTGATAACCCACAAGTATAGGGGATTGCAACAGTTTTCGAGGGTAGAGTATTCAACCCAAATTTATTGATTTGACACAAGGGGAGCCAAAGAATATTCTCAAGTATTAGCAGTTGAGTTGTCAATTCAACCACACCTGGATTACTTAGTATCTGCAGCAAAGTATTTAGTAGCAAAGTAGTATGGAAGTAACGGTAACAGTGACAAAAGTAACAGTAGCGGTTTTGTAGTGATTGTAACAGTGGCAACGGTAAAGTAAATAGGCAAAGCACAATATGTGAAAAGCTCGTAGGCATTGGATCAGTGATGGATAATTGTGTCGGATGCGATTCCTCATGTAATAGTTTTAACATAGGGTGACACAGAACTAGCTCCAGTTCATCAATGTAATGTAGGCATGTATTCCGAATATAGTCATACATGCTTATGGAAAAGAACTTGCATGACATCTTTTGTCCTACCCTGCCGTGGCAGCGGGGTCCTAGTGGAAACTAAGGGATATTAAGGCCTACTTTTAATAGAGAATTAGACCAATGCATTAACAGATAGTGAATACATGAACTCCTCAAACTACCGTCATCACCGAGAAGTATCCCGATTATTGTCACTTCGGGGTTGTCGGATCATAACACATAATAGGTGACTATAGACTTGCAAGATAGGATCAAGAACTCACATATATTCATGAAAACATAATAGGTTCAGATCTGAAATCATGGCACTCGGGCCCTAGTGACAAGCATTAAGCATAGCAAAGTCATAGGAACATCAATCTCAGAACATAGTGGATACTAGGGATCAAACCCTGACAAAACTAACTTGATTACATGGTAAATCTCATCCAACCCATCACCGTTCAGCAAGCCTACGATGGAATTACTCACGCACAATGGTGAGTATCATGAAATTGGTGATGGAGGATGGTTGATGATGACGACGGCGATGAACCCCCCTCTACAGAGCCCCGAACAGACTCCAGATCAGCCTCTCGATAGAGATTAGGGCTTGGCGGCGGCTCCGTATCGTAAAATGTGATGAAACTTTCTTCTCTGTTTTTTTTCTCCACGAAAGCAAATATATAGAGTTGGAGTTGAGGTCGGTGGACATCCAGGGGGGCCACGAGGCAGGGGGGCGCACCCAGGGGAGGGGCGCACCCCACACCCTCGTGGACAGGGTGTGGGCCCCCTGACGCTATTTCTTTCGCCAGTATTTTTTATTAATTCTGAAAAGTTGCTCCGTGGATTTTTAGGTCATTCCGAGAACTTTTATTTCTGCACAAAAATAACACCATGGTAGTTCTGCTGAAAACAGCATCAGTCCGGGTTAGTTCCATTCAAATCATGCAAGTTAGAGTCCAAAACAAGGGCAAAAGTGTTTGGAAAAGTAGATATGACGGAGACGTATCAACACCCCCAAGCTTAAACCTTTGCTTGTCCTCAAGCAATTCAGTTGGCAAACTGAAAGTGATAAAGAAAAACTTTTACAAACTCTGTTTGCTCTTGTTGTTGCAAATATGTAAAGCCAGCATTCAAGTTTTCAGCAAAGATTATGAACTAACCATATTCACAATAACACTTAGGTCTCATGTTTACTCGTATCAATGGAATAATCAACTAGCGAGCAATAATAATAAATCTTGGATGACAACACTTTCTCAAAACAAACATAATACGATATAACAAGATGGTATCTCACTAGCCTTTTCTGAGACCGCAAAATATAAATGCAGAGCACCTTTAAAGATCAAGGACTGACTAAACATTGTAATTCATGGTAAAAGAGATCCAGTCATAGTCATACCCAATATAAACTAATAGTAATGCATGCAAATGACAGTGGTGCTCTCTAGCGAGTGCTTTTTAACAAGAGGGTGATGACTCAATATAAAAGTAAATAGATAGGCCCTTCGCAGAGGGAAGCAGGGATTTGTAGAGGTGCCAGAGCTCGATTTTGAAATAGAGATGAATAACATTTTGAGCGGTATACTTTCACTGTCAACATAACAACTATGAGATCTCGATACCTTCCATGCTACACACATTATTGGCGGTTACCAAACAGAATGGTAAAGTTTATACTCCCCCACCACCAACAAGCATCAATCCATGGCTTGCCCAAAACAACAGGTGCCTCCAACTAGCAACAATCCTGGGGGAGTTTTGTTTAATTATTTTGATTTGATTTGAGCATGGGACTGGGCATCTCGGTTACTAGCCATTTTCTCATGAATGAGGAGCGGAGTCCACTCCCCTTGAGAATAACCCACCTAGCATGGAAGATACAGACAACCCTAGTTGATACATGAGCTGCTCGAGCATACAAAACAGAATTTCATTTGAAGGTTTGGAGTTTGGCACGTACAAATTTACTTGGAACAGCAGGTAGATACCGCATATAGGAAGGTATGGTGGACCCATATGGAATAACTTTGGGGTTCATGGAGTTTGGATCCACAAGTAGTATTCCCGCTTAGTACAGGTGAAGGCTAGCAAAAGACTGGGAAGCGACCAACTGAGAGAGCGACAACAGTCATGAACACGCATTAAAATTAATCAACACCGAGTGCAAGAATTTGTAGGATATAATCCACAATGAACATAAATGTCGTGAAGGCTATGTTGATTTTGTTTCAACTACAGCGTGAACATGTGCCAAGTCGAGTCACTCAAATCATTCAAAGGAGGATACCACCCTATCATACCACATCACAACCATTTTAATAGCATGTTGGCACGCAAGGTAAACCATTATAAGCTCCTAGCTAATTAAGCATGGCATAAGTAACTATAATCTCTAATTGTCATTACAAACATGTTTATTCATAATAGGCTGAATCAGGAACGATGAACTATCATATTTACAAAAACAAGAGAAGTCGAGTTCATACCAGCTTCTCTCATCTCAATCTGTCCATCATATATCGTCATTATTGCCTTTCACTTGCACGACCGAACGGTGTGGATAGTAATAATAGTGCACGTGCATTGGAGTACGCTGGAATCTGCAAGCATTCAACTCAAGGGAGAAGACAAGGTAATATGGGCTCTTGGTTAAATCAACAATCAGGCATATGAGAGCCACTAAACATTTTCATTATGGTCTTCTCCTCTCAACCCCCAAAGGAAAGAAAAGAAATAAAACTATTTACACGGGAAAGCTCCCAACAAGCAAAAGAAGAACGAGAAATCTTTTTGGGTTTTCTTTTAATTACTACTACAAGCATGGAAATTAAAGTAACTATTTTTTTCTTAAGGTTTACCAAACACAAAAGAAGAAAGCTAGAAAAAGAAATTAAACTTGCATGGATAATACAATGAAGAAGTATGAGCACCGACAACTAGAATGAGTGTGTGAACATGAATGTAATGTCGGTGAGAAATACGTACTCCCCCAAGCTTAGGCTTTTGGCCTCAGTTGTTCTATGCCCATGGATCGCAGCTACTCTCCCCAGTGTACTGAGGAGTGTCATCGTACTGCCACTGACTGGCGATCTCCTCCGGGTCCCACTGATAAGATGATGGACGATAAGGGTCAAGTGGTGGTTCTGGCTCAGGCTCTGGAGCTGATGTCTAGCCTCGGTGCGCGTAAACAGCTGCCAGCAAGACGAGGTAATGGCCTGCAGTTAAATCAAACGAAGAGGGCGCAAGCAAGATAATAATCTCATTGTGTTTCTTATTAAATCTCAGGTTATATAGAAGCATCTTATCATCATTGTTAACAATAAATTCATTTGCTACCATGCTCCTATAATCTAGAAAAGTAGGGGGCAGCAGTTTTTCTTCTTTCTCAAAATGCCTAATAGGTATCTCGAAGTGTTTGCAAGGGTGCAGCATAGATACCTCCAAAGATGGGGCCTTTTGTACGGTTCAGGCTTAATCGTTTAGCAATAATAGCACTCACACTAACAGAGTTGTCACAAAATAAAGCATGGAACAAAATAACAATATCAGGAACACTGAGGTTTCCACAGTTTCCGCGACCAATTAAGCATCGACTAGCAAATATTGGAAAGTAGCGTAAAACAGGAAAATCTATGCTAGTAATTCTTGCATGGAAAACCTTCCTCGATTCCCCTACGGTAATAGTATCAATAAAGCCATCCACATATTTACGATGTGGTTCCTCTAAGCTGCCCTCGAAGGGTATTCTGCAAAACGTGCAAAAATCACGTAATGACATCTCCCTAGCCACATCATATAAATGGAAAGCTACTGAAGGAGGTGAATTCTTAGGATAATAGCAGAAGTTTTGCACAAAAGTATTGGTGAGTAAGATATACTGTTCGATACGGTCGTGGTGGAAGTTAGTGAGGCCCGCATTATCAGCCAAAGAATAAAAGTCTTCATAAATCTCGGCTGCTCTCAAGAAATTATCACAAGGCTATTCACACGGCCGTACTTCCGTCACGCGAGGAAGATTATACTTGGCCTTTTCTATCTCCTTAGCTTGTTTGTCCTTAGAGCCTTGGCTAGAGGAGCCCCTAAAGAACAATCTCTTCATCTTTTTCTGAAAATTTCTGAAATTTTTAGTAACTCAAAATAAAAGTGAATCAAACTTAACAAAACTGATAGCAACTACTCCCACAAGTGCCTATAGCCTATATCATGCATTGGAATTACTTGGGACCTCATAAATTTGACATGCAAGCTCAAAAATAGGGTCACCTAGGCCGCAAAAATTTGCAATGAATAAAGCACTAGAACAAAAACTAATTGGACCATTGGAGGAGCCACATACCAAAGAACAATCTCCCAAAGCAGTTTTGTGAATGGAGCTTTGAGCAAGGAGAACGAAAATCGCAGCAAAATGAGCTAGAACTCGTGCTTGAGCTGGATGGTGATTTTTTGGGGAGGAAGATGAAGTGTGTGGGTGCAGGAATAAGTGGAGGGGGGCCACCGTGGGCCCACAAGGCAGGGGGCGCGCCCTGTAGGGGTGGGCACGCCTTGGACCCTCGTGGCCAGGCGCTTGCTCCCCCTGCTATGTTCTCAGTGCCAAATATTCTCAAATATTTCAGAAAAAATCATACTAAATTGGCAGGGCATTTGGAGAACTTTTATTTTCGGGATATTTTTTATTGCATGGATAATTCAGAAAACAGACAGAAATACTATCTTTGCTTTATTTATTCTAAATAACAAAAAGTAAAAAGAGGGTACAGAAGGTTGTGCCTTCTAATTTCATCCATCTCATGATCATCAAAAGGAATCCACTAACAAGGTTGATCAAGTCTTGTTAACAAACTCATTCCGAATAACATGAAACCGGAGAAATTTCGAATAACACTAGGTTACCTCAGCGGGGAGATGAACATCCCCAATAATAAGAATATCATATTTCTTCTTGACAGCAGGAAGAGGAAATTCAAAACCTCCAATAATAATAGTTGGACTTTTTCCAATAGAATTGATGCTATGAACTTGAGGTTGTTTCCTCAGAAAGTGTATCGTATGCTCATTACCATTAACAGGAAAAGTGGCATTGCCTTTGTTGCAATCAATAACAGCCCCTGCAGTATTCAAAAAGGGTCTACCAAGGATAATCGACATACTATCGTCCTCGGGAATATCAAGAATAACGAAGTCCGTTAAGATAGTGACATTTGCAACCACAACAGGCACATCCTCACAAATACCGACAGGTATAGCAGTTGATTTATCGGCCATTTGCAAAGAGATTTCAGTAGGTGTCAACTTATTCAATTCAAGTCTATGATATAAAGAGAGAGGCATAACACTAACACCGGCTCCAAGATCACATAAAGCAGTTTTAACATAGTTTTTTTAGTGGAGCATGGTATAGTTGGTACTCCTGGATCTCCAAGTTTCTTGGGTATTCCACCCTTAAAAGTATAATTAGCAAGCATGGTGGAAATTTCAGCTTCCGGTATCTTTTTTTATTTGTAATGATATCCTTCATGTATTTAGCATAAGGGTTTACTTTAAGCATATCAGTTAAGTGCATACGTAAGAAGATAGGTCTAATCATTTCAGCAAAGCACTCAAAATCCTCATCATCCTTTTTCTTGGATGGCTTAGGAGGAAAAGGCATGGGTTTCTGAACCCACGGTTCTCTTTCTTTACCGTGCTTCCTAGCAACAAAGTCTCTCTTATCATAATGTTGATTCTTTGATTGTGGGTTATCAAGATCAACAACAGGTCCAATCTCTACATCATTGTTATTGCTAGGTTGAGCATCAACATAAACATTATCATTAACATTATCACTAGGTCCATGTTCATCACCAGATTGTGTTTAAGCATGAGAAATAGAAATATCATTGGGATTCTCAGGTGTGTCTACAACAGGTTCACTAGAAGCATGCAAAGTCCTATCATTTTTCTTTTTCTTGTTTTTAGAAGGACTAGGTGCATCTAAATTATTTCTCTGAGAATCTTGCTCAATTCTCTTAGGGTGGCCTTCAGGATACAAAGGTTCCTGAGTCATCTTACCAGTTCTAGTAGCCACTCTAACAGCAAAATCATGTTTATTATTTAATTCATCGAGCAAATCACTTTGAGCTTTAAGTACTTGCTCCGCTTGAGTGGTAACCATAGAAGCATATTTACTAATGATTTTAAGTTCAACTTTAATTCTAGCCATATAATCACTCAAGCGTCCAGTCATGTAAGCATTACTCTTTAATTCTCTACCATCATAAGCGTTGAAATTTTCTTGCCTAGCCATAAAGTCATCAAATTCATCTAAACATTGGCTAGCAAACTTAGTAGACGGGATTTCAACTTTATCATATCTATGGAGAGAATTTACCTTTACTACCTGTGTCGGGTTATCAAGACAATGTGTTTCTTCAATAGGTGGTATATTAAGACCATGTATTTCTTCAACAGGAGGTAAATTCTTAACATCTTCAGCTTTAATACCTTTTTTCTTTCATAGATTTCTTTGCCTCTTGCATATCTTCAGGACTGAGAAATAGAACACCCCTCTTCTTAGGAGTTGGTTTAGGAATAGGCTCAGGAAGAGTCCAATTATTTTCATTAGTCAACATATTATTCAATAGCAATTCAGATTGGTCGACTGTTCTTTCCCTGAAAACACAACCAGCACAACTATCCAAGTGGTCCTTGGAAGCATCGGTTAGTCCATTATAAAATATATCAAGTATTTCATTTTTATTAAGAGGATGATCAGGCAAAGCATTAAGTAATCGGAGAGCCTCCCCCAAGCTTGTGGGAGACTCTCTTCTTCAATTTGCACAAAATTATATATTTCCCTCAAGGCAGCTTGTTTCTTATGAGCAGGGAAATATTTAGCAGAGAAGTAATAAATCATATCCTGGGGACTACGCGCACAACCAGGATCAAGAGAATTAAACCAAGTTTTAGCATCACTGACGGTGTCCTGGACTAGGGGGTACTCACCACATCATCTCCCGATCAGTTGGATTGGGCCGAGGACCCCCTTGGCCGTATACTCATGGGCCAGTTCGGACAACCCCTGCCGCATACAAGGAAGACTCCACAAGACTTGGCGCCCAAGACAAGGACTCTCCTAAACCCTAGGCCTCTGGTGTCTTATATAAACCGAGGCCAGGCTAGTCAATAGACAATCTCATATTCATGACTACAATCTCGTGGTAGAGACATGTACTCTGTACTACCTACATATGAATACAATCGAAAGCAGGACGTAGGGTTTTACCTCCATCAAGAGGGTCCGAACATGGGTAAAATCCCGTGTCCATGTTACCATCGTTCCAAGACGCCTATCTTAGGACCCCTACTACGAGATACGCCAGATATTGAACCGACATTGGTGCTTTCATTGAGAGCCTGCTAGGTGATCGTCGCGGTTAGATGGGAGTCAGAATCAACCATCAGGTGATGTTTTTCTGGTCAAATCTGTTTCATGTATATTATCTTGTTTGCAAATTACTGCTCCCGGCTCGCAACTATGTTCGCAGAACTATTAATTAGGTCACAGCTTTTTGGGCGGCTGTTCTTCATGAGGGATCGGATGGTCGGGTTCGCAGACGCCGGCGGAGATCTGTGTACTGTCAAAGCACACGCAGACGCCGGCGGAGATCCATGTACAGTAAGAATCCAGGAACAGCCATGGACCGGGTCAGCACGGTGCCGAAGACCAATCTGGCCAGTTGCTGCAAATCAGTTGTAGGGTTCGAAGGGGTCACGCCACCTGTTGCTTTTCATGTCTTCCCTGCTGGACAAAGCACGCAGAGGGGCGTCAGGGAAGCTCTTTTCATCTTTCTTTTCTTTAATCTATAGTATTTACGCTGCCCCTCGTGGACCTCCACTTATAATTGAACATGCATAAGCCAAGCACTAACATACTAGCATTACTTGGGTTGTGTTTTGCCTCACGAGAAGATCAAAGTACTATCTCACGGCTTTCAAGGAGCTTGTTAAGGGGGAGGTGTTGCGTGTGGAGTTTTTTTGTTCACTGATTCTAAAGGCGATCCGACGTGCTGCAACATAGTGAAATTGACCTCAACTGCGACCACCTCAGCGAGCCACCGTCGTCATCACACTTGCGCCAACCAAGTTTTGGCATCACTTCAGCATGCATTCCTATGCCGGCATCTTCGCGTTGTCACTCCACCGGGCCAACCTCCACGCTCAGGCTAACTTTTTTAAAACTTTACTTAAGTTAATTAAGTAGAAGATTATATACATATATTATTACCTTTATCATTATTATTTTTGGACCGCCCTATTCTATATGTGCAGGTAATCGACTTCGATTGCATCATGCGGTCACTTCGTCAAGCCGAGCTCTTTTCTCGGACACTTCGGAGACGGCTTGGGGGCTGGGACCTCGGCCAGCCCGAGGACTTTCTCTTCGTCCCGCCATAAGTCCGGACCTCATCCTCAACAACGAGCGCACTAGCTAGCTAAGTCGCTTTCATGCTCAATTTGTTTCAAATTTTGTTCGGTTTGACCAAGCATTATACTTTTTTGGCAAAATGTTGTTTGTGAAAAACTTCCTTGTCCAAACTTTGTTTGTGACACACTAATTCAAATACCCCGTTTACTTGGGGGCTTCCTTTATGAAGCCTTTCCTCTTCCATATGATTATGCTTGTACGGCTTCATTCCTTGTTCGTGTATTACGCCATAATATGCACCATATTGACTTAAGTGTTCCGCAAGCTGGGTTGCCTTGCTCCTGTGTTTACCCCTACGTTCCCGATTGTTCGGCTAGGGAGTAAAGGGAGCACCTCTGCGATTGTCACGACCGGGTCCTCCGAGCTCTGACCTCAGACTGGGTGAAGCCGAAAGCTATCGCTATTATTGTATTCAATTATGGTCGGCACACAACGGAACTCATGAGTACAAAAAATCTATTGCACAAGTCTCACAGTAATAACGAGCAACCGAAGAAAGGTATCGGTGGGGGTACTATTTTCTTCGAAGATGCTTCTTACACTTCGTCGGTAATATAGCATAAGTTCCCTGAGCGTGCTTTGTCTATTACAGCCTTATGGCCTGATTGCCTGGTTATCAGAATCACCGTCGATATTCTCGACAGGTGGAGTACATAACACTTTTCGGTCCTTGACCGAATAGAGAGAAGCCGACGGTCAGTTAAGACGCGTATAAAGTTCGGGTGAACACATATATGATATAAGTACTTTGGTACATACAATCATTATACATAAAATTCTTTTACCCAAGTCACTCGGGGGCTCTTAAATTTATGTGAGCTGTTTTATAATAAGTGTTCTTCTTCTTAGTCGTTGCAAAGTCTTTTTTCTATCACTCCTTTTTTCGACGCGAGTGTGTGGTCAATAGGCAGGGAGCCTAGTTTCTCTCTCAAAGCCGCTAAAGTTTGCTAAACTGGCCTAACGAGAAGTACTCCGCCTTCGGGATAGGAGGTTGAAGCCGTAGGCTGACCCGCTTGAAGTATTGAGATAGGGTGTGTCATGTTAAAGCACGACAGAAGCACAATTTTTTCTCAGACCAATTTTCTGATTGGCACCGAACAATTGATCTAGTTCGGACGTCAAGTTTTTCCTGACGTTTTTTGGTTTTCCAATCCTGCGGCACTTTTCAACTATTTGTGTGTTTTCCGCATAAGTCTCGCAGTGCAGCGCCAGACACCTTTAGAGATTCGGCAAGAAATTCTCGGATATTGCTATATATGCATCGATTTCAAATTGTGTCTTGGTCAATAGTTGGGTTGCGGCTCCCTGTGCTTGCCTCCTATGTTCCGCTTTGTTCGCTAGGTGTGCAAGGAGAAGCATCGCGATTGTGCTTACAACTTCGCATGGTTAAGCACCGCAGTGGAGAAAGCCAAAACCGATCGTCACAATAAGCGTAAACTGGTCGCGTCCGATGATCAGATTAAATGATGGGCCATTCATAACATTGGCCGAAGTGTTTACGGCTTGACCTCGGCTGTCGCTGAACACTAAGCAGGGGGCTACTTGCTGGCCTCCCAACTTTAAGCTCCTATGACTAAGTGAAACTTATAAAGCCCGCATATCTCATTGCCTCGTTTTCGCCAACGCAACCGCCTTCGGGCACCGAGACGTCGGCTAAGGGTTGTTTTGTTATTACGGAAACACCCTGCATAGCATCTACAAGGGGTAGAAGCCGACGATGGGCCACTTTCAGATTATAAACGGTCGCAATGGAAGTGAAAATTTGGGTTCATTTAGACCATAGAGTTTGGAAGCTTCCCCCGAACTAAATCCTCAGTATTTTTCTCCCACATTGCTCTGAGTTGAGGTTTCATGATCATGCCTAGCATGACAACCCAAAGAAAGGAACTGATAGCGGGACTATTTTCTTTGGATGATGTTTCTTATGTTTAACAATAATATAACATGTCTCTCTGCGTACCTTTGTTTATGAAACCGTATGGCCGAATTGCCTTGTTTGCCATAAAGCTTTGCCCTCATAAAGGCTTTATAAAGTAGGATAAACACTCCTCGGCTGCTGGCCGAGGAGGTTGAAGCTGATGGTCGGTCAACAAAGTTTTGTACAATGCATATCCGAGCATTAATGACGTAAAGTACTCGGTATATAGAGTCATTACATATAATTTGTGATTTTACTATGGATATCGATCCTTAATCCGGCCTCCCGTGCCCGCATTAAGGCTCGGGGGCTATTGGGCTTCGGGCTTACTATTTACAAAAATTAAAAGGGCACATCGATCCCCTGATCTGGTGTTGCCACCCGACTAGTGTCTCGGGGGCTACTGCATTGATAATCCAATGCAGAAAATTTAAAATGCAATGTTTTCGAGGAGATTATTTTCCTCGGGTTGGTCGGCCGCACCCAACCAGAGTCTTGAGGACTGAGCACGTCGCTTTTTGTGTCCTGAAGTATGCTGCTGAGCTAGGACTTGGTCCTCAGGCTGATTTTGCGAATCAACCTGAGTCTCAAGGGCTACTAGGATCAGGGGTCTTATGTCATCCTTTAGGTACATCTCGGGTTTTAGACCGATACACACACCTTGAGGGCTATTGGCTATATATCTCGGTAGAGAATAAATTGTACCGGTCAAAAAATCAGCCCGCAGTCGGGGTGGTGCACCACCTCGGAAGCAGTCCGTCATAAAGCTCGGACGCTAGTGGCTGGCTCCATAGAGGGCATTTCCTGCATTAAGCTCGGCTGAACTCCTTCAACTTTTTTGAACCAAGGTGATCTATGACACCTCGAATATAGTCCGACATTGGAGCTTGGACATAGTCCGGTGTTGGAGCTTGGACATAGTCCGGCATTGGAGCTCAGACATAGTCTGGCGTTGGAGCTTGGACATAGTCTGGCGGTAGATCTCGGATACATTCTGGCGGTGGAGCTTGGATACATTCCGGCGTTGGAGCTCGGAAGCGGTTCAGCGTTGGTGCTCGGCTGCAAAAGATACCTCGAATGCAGTCCGGCGTTGGAGCTCGGACGCAAGAGGACACTGCCACCCGGGGACAACTTCAAACCCGAGACATGGCATAAAAATAACAAGGCATTGATAAAGGCCAGAAACTTAAATGGGCTCCTCGGATACCTGACGTGTAAACTCTTCGGATTCACTTTGGCGATCCTCAAGATTGAAGATGGAAAGTTTGAACCAGTTTTCAAGACCGACGACCGAAGATGAAGAACAGTTCGCAAGAATCGAGGAGTGTCCCCAACTTGAAGACCGGTTCAGGGGGCTACTGACAGTGTCCCGGCCTAGGGGGAACTCACCACGTCGTCTCCCGATTAGTTGGATTGGGCCAAGGACCCCCATGGCCGTATACTCATGGGCCAGTTTGGACAACCCCTGCCGCATACAAGGAAGACTCCACAAGACTTGGCGCCCAAGACAAGGAATCTCCTAAACCCTAGGCCTCCGGTGTCTTATATAAACCGAGGCCAGGCTAGTCAATAGACAATCTCACATTCATGACTACAATCTCGTGGTAGAGACATGTACTCTGTACTACCTCCATATGAATACAATCAAAAGCAGGACATAGGGTTTTACCTCCATCAAGAGGGCCCGAACCTGGGTAAAATCCCATGTCCATGTTACCATCGTTCCAAGACACCTAGCTTAGGACCCCTACTATGAGATACGTCGGATATTGAACCGACAAACACCCTTTAATGGGAACGGAAATATCTTAAGGATATAATAGTAGCAAGATTTCTCATCATTAGTGAACAGGTTGGCTATATCATTTAACTTAGTAAGATGTGCCACAACAGTTTCTGATTCGTTGCCATAAAAAGGATCAGATTCAACCAAAGTAATTATCTCAGGATCAACAGAGAATTCATAATCCTTATTAGTAACAAAGATAGGCGAAGCAACAAAGCAGGGCCATATTTCATTCTAGCATTTAGAGATTTCTGTTTCAGTTTAACTAGTAACTTCTTAAGATCAGATCTATCATTGCAAGCAAGAATATCTCTAGTAGTTTCTTCATCCATAACATAACCCTCTGGAACAATAGACAATTCATATTTAGGGGGAGAACCTTCATCATCACTATCTTCAATAATATCAGTTTCAAGAATTTCATTCTCTCTAGCCCTAGCAAGTTGTTCATCAAGAAATTCACCTAATGGCAAAGTAGTATCAAGCACAGAAGTAGTTTCATCATAATTATCACGCATAGTAGAAGTGGCAACATCAACAACATGCAACATATCGGAATTAATAGCAGAAGCAGGTTTAGGTGTCGCAAGCTTATTCATATCATAAGGAGAATCTAGTGCAGAGCTAGATGGCAGTTCCTTACCTCCCCTCGTAGTTGAGGGATAAATCTTAGTTCTTTCGTCTTTCAAGTTCCTGATAGTGATCAGCAGATATAAATCCGAAGTGACTCAAAGAATAGAGCTATGCTCCCCGGCAAAGGCGACCAAAAATGGTCTTGATAACCCACAAGTATAGGGGATCGCAACTGTTTTCAAGGGTAGAGTATTCAACCCAGATTTATTGATTCGACACAAGGGGAGCCAAAGAATATTCTCAAGTATTGGCAGTTGAGTTGTCAATTCAACCACACCTGGATAACTTAGTATCTGCAGCAAAGTGTTTAGTAGCAAAGTAGTATGGAAGTAACGGTAACAGTGGCAAAACTAACAGTAGCAGTTTTGTAGTGATTGTAAAAGTGGCAACGGTAAAGTAAATAATCAAAGCACAATATGTGAAAAGCTCGTAGGCATTGGATCAGTGATGGATAATTATGTCGGATGCGATTCCTCATGTAATAGTTATAGCATAGGGTGACACAGAACTAGCTCCAGTTTATCAATGTAATGTAGGCATGTATTCCGAATATAGTCATACGTGCTTATGGAAAAGAACTTGCATGGCATCTTTTGTCCTACCCTCCCGTGGCAGCGGGGTCCTAGTGGAAACTAAGGGATATTAAGGCCTCCTTTTAAGAGAGAACCGGACCAAAGCATTAACACATAGTGAATACATGAACTTCTCAAACTACGGTCATCACCGAGAAGTATCCCGATTATTGTCACTTCGGGGTTGTCGGATCATAACACATAAAAGGTGACTATAGACTTGCAAGATAGGATCAAGAACTCACATATATTCATGAAAATATAATAGGTTCAGATCTGAAATCATAGCACTCGGGCCCTAGTGACAAGCATTAAGCATAGCAAAGTCATAGCAACATCAATCTTAGAACATAGTGGATACTAGGGATCAAACCCTAACAAAACTAACTTGATTACGTGGTAAATCTCATCCAATCCATCACCGTCCAGCAAGCCTACGATGGAATTAGTCACGCACAATGGTGAGTATCATGAAATTGGTGATGGAGGATGGTTGATGATGACAACGACGATGAACCCCCCTCTCCAGAGCCCCGAACAGACTCCAGATTAGCCTCCCAAGAGAGATTAGGGCTTGGCGGCGGCTCCGTATCGTAAAACATGATGAAACTTTCTTCTTTCATTTTTTCTCCACGAAAGCAAATATATAGAGTTGGAGTTGAGGTCGGTGGACGTCCAGGGGGCCCACGAGGCAGGGGCGCGCCCAGGGGGAGGGGGCGCGCCCCCACCCTCGTGGACAGGGTGTGGGCCCCCTGACGCTATTTCTTTCGCCAGTATTTTTTATTAATTCTGAAAAGTTGCTCCGTGGATTTTCAGGTCATTCCGAGAACTTTTATTTCTGCACAAAAATAACACCATGGCAGTTCTGCTAAAAACAGCGTCAGTCCATGTTAGTTCCATTCAAATCATGCAAGTTAGTGTCCAAAACAAGGGCAAAAGTGTTTGGAAAAGTAGATACGACGGAGACATATTAGAGGATGCTTCTTGGGAGACTCCGCGGGCTCGGCAGGAGGGATCCTGAAGAGCACAGTCAGGAAGGGAAGGAGCGATTAGGGAATTACAAGGATGGCGCCACCACTGCAGCTCGAAGACTCCTTCCTTTTATGGAGCGCGGAGAAGTCCACGCGGAACATGCCAAGGCGTTGGACGTGGAGGCCAGCGTGGGGCGCGGCTGGAGAGGTATCCAGGCGGTCGACCTCGAGAGCACCAAGCTGGGAAGAGCAATTAGGTTCCGCCTCATGCTGACTTGCCGAGGTCTCTGGAGCTTCGGCCTCAGGAGCTGCAGACTGCATCTCCCCCTTAACGACCGCCTCAGGGCGAGCCTCACGGGTTCCTAAGGATGGTTCCTCGGGAACCTCGAGCGGCGTCAGCACCTCGACACCCGCGCCTCCGCCCTCTAGCGGTGCTTGCCTCCCTGCGCCCACTCTTGGGGCAATCTCGGTGCTGGCGGCAAGGAGGGGAGCCACGACGACAGGATTCTCACGAGGCCCCACAAGGCCGACCGGACGCAACCCCCATTCATCAAAGGAAGGCATCTGCCCCTGCGAACTCAACCCTGTTCGGGCAGAGATACAAGAGACAACCCCCTTGCAGCATATCGCCTGGCGAGGGGTTGCTAGTCAAGACTTCAAGCACCGTCCTTCACGCTTCGAGCGGGAGCCCCGACTCCTAAAGCCTCATACAATCCTGGTCACCGGCCAGGGCCCACATCGGCTGGGAATGGCGTTGGAGAGGGGCAATACGACGCCGGAGGAACTCCTTCACCATCTGGGGAGCAGTCACGCCAAGGTCTCTCAACCTCTTCAACCGGAGCCAGATGAAGGAAAGGCGAGAGCTCGCGAGCTTCTCGTGGCCCTAGCCGGAGTTGGGGATGGCGGGCGACGACGGAGGTGAGAGCAGGGGGCTGAGCACTCCAGCATCCACATACACCCACCGCATCTGGAACCCGCTCATGGACGGCAGGGGATCAAAATCAATCCCCCAGGCGGCCGTCTCTGCCACAGCCTGGAAGCCCAGGCACCCCGAGCACTGCGAGGGGTCGGTCAGATGCAGCAAGAAGAAATGGCGCAAGAGGGCAACGGAAGGAGCAATGCCCACCATGGCCTCGCAAACAAAGGCGAACACGGCGAGAAGGGCAACGGATTGTGGATCAAGGTGCAGCAGTGAATCTGGTAATGGGAAAGCACTGCGTTGAAGAAGACGGAGAAAGGGGGAACCAGGCCAGCCCACAGGGCATCAACAAAGAACCGAACCTCAATGGTTGTCCTGTCAATGGAGGCTCGGGACGCAGGCCAAGCCACCGTCCCTCCACACTCATTGAAGCTGGGGAAGCGAGCGCTGGGTGGACCTTGCCCATGGCCTCCCAGTTGAGCAACCGTGATCGGCCGACGGCGGGCTCGATTGTCGGGGGCGGGTTGGCTGAGGACAAAGGCTTCTTCCCTTTCTTCGTGCGAGTCGGCGCCATTGCAATGGAGGGTACTGATCTTGAGTCAGATTGGAAGCGGAAGCAGGGGCTCGAGGAGGAAGGAAGGACAGGAAGCACGCTGCCTGCAAGGGGGAAATAACTGTGTAGGGTGCCGTGGCCGCCTTGCCAGGCGGATATTGGGGCAGCGTGGGGAAGCGGAGACGCCCATGTCCAATCAGTCGCCACGCGTCAATCAAGGCCGCAGGCTTTTGGGGCCTGCGGTGCTCCGCACTTTCCCTTTGGCTTTGCCGCTAAGCCAAGTCCGAGCGCGCCTTGGGCCCGGGGGCTACTGTCGGCGTTCTGGGAACGGGGGTCCCCAGACTTGCCTGCCTGCGGCCCGCGGTGTGGCTCCACCAGTGGCCTGGTACGTCCCGTCTTCGTCAGCCAACACTCAAGACCCTTGCGAGGGGCCAAGCCTCGCGAGGCGGGCGACACAAGGCCTCCTCAGGAGCGGCCTCAACAGGCAGGCTCGTGAGGGGGCGGAGAGATCAAGGCAGGGGGTACCTCGTGAGGTTCCCGTGACGCAAGCCATGACGACCAAGGCCAGGCGGGCGCTGATACGTCTCCAATGTATCTATAATTTTTGATTGCTCCATGCTACTTTATCTACTGTTTTAGACTATATTGGGCTTTATTTTCCATTTTTATATTGTTTTTGGGACTAACCTATTAACCGGAGGCCCAGCCCAGAATTGCTGTTTTTTGCCTATTTCAGTGTTTCGAACAAACAGAATATCAAACGGAGTCCAAATGGAATGAAACCTTCGGGAACGTGATTTTCTCACCGAACGTGATCCAGGAGACTTGGATCCTACTCCAAGAAGTGCCAGAGGCGGTCATGAGGGTGGAGGGCGCGCCCCCCTGGGCGCGCCTGTTGGAAATATGCCCTAGAGGCAATAATAAAAGGATTATTATTATATTTCCTTGTTCACGATAATTGTCTTTATTCATGCTATAATTGTATTATCCGGAAATTGTAATACACGTGCGAATACATAGACCATAATATGTCCCTAGTAAGCCTCTAGTTGACTAGCTCGTTGATCGACATATAGTCATGGCTTCCTGACTATGGACATTAGATGTCGTTGATAACGGGATCACATCATTGGGAGAATGATGTGATGGACAAGACCCAATCCTAAGCATAGCACAAGATCGTGTAGTTCGTTTGCTAGAGCTTTTCCAATGTCAAGTATCTTTTCCTTAGAACATGAGATCGTGTAACTCCCGGATACCGTAGGAGTGCTTTGGGTGTACTAAACGTCACAACGTAACTGGGTGACTATAAAGGTGCACTACAGGTATCTCCGAAAGTGTCTGTTGGGTTGACATGGATCGAGACTGGGATTTGTCACTCCGTATGACGGAGAGGTATCTCTGGGCCCACTCGGTAATGCATCATCATAATGAGCTCAAAGTGACCAAGTGTTTGGTCACGGGATCATGCATTACTGATGCAGAGTAAAGTGACTTGCGATAACGAGACCAACGAGGTATTGGGATACCGACGATCGAGTCTCGGGCAAGTAACGCATCGATTGACAAAGGGAATTGTATACGGGGTTGATTGAATCCTCAACATCGTGGTTCATCCGATGAGATCATCGAGGAGCATGTGGGAGCCAACATGGGTATCCAGATCCCGCTGTTGGTTATTGACCGGAGAGCCGTCTCGGTCATGTCTGCATGTCTCCCGAACCCGTAGGGTCTACACACTTAAGGTTCGGTGACGCTAGGGTTGTATGAATATAAGTATGCAGCAAACCGAAAGTTGTTCGGAGTCCCGGATGAGATCCCGGACGTCACGAGGAGTTCCGGAATGGCCCGGAGGTAAAGAATTATATATAGGAAGTGTTGTTTCGGCCATCGGGAAAGTTTCGGGGTCACCCGGTATTGTACCGGGACCACCGGAAGGGTCCCAGGGGTCCACCGGGTGGGGCCACCTATCCCGGAGGGCCCCGTGGGCTGAAGTGGGAGGGAAACCAGCCCCTAGTGGGCTGGTGCGCCCCCCCCCCTTGGGCCCCCCCTGCGCATAGGGTTGGAAACACTAGGATGGGGGGCGCACCACTTGCCTTGGGGGGCACTCCACCCCCCTGGCCGCCGCCCCCTTGGGAGATTCCCATCTACAGGGCCGGCGCCCCCCCTGGGGGCCTATATAAAGGAGGGGGGAGGGCAGCCGCACCCTGAGTCTTGGCGCCTCCCTCCCCCTGCTACACCTCTTCCTCCTCCCTTGCTTGCTTGGCGAAGCCTGCCGAGATCTCTTGCATCCACCGCCACGCCGTTGTCCTGCTGGATCTTCATCAACCTCTCCTTCCCCCTTGCTGGATCAAGAAGGAGGAGACGTCATCCGCTCCGTACGTGTGTTGAATGTGGAGGTGCTGTCCGTTCAGCACTTGGTCATCGGTGATTTGGATCACGACGAGTACGACTCCATCATCCCCGTTCTCTTGAACGCTTCCGCTCGCGATCTACAAGGGTATGTAGATGCACTCCTATCACTCATTGCTTAGATGAACTCATAGATGGATCTTGGTGAAACCGTAGGAAATTTTTTATTTTCTGCAACGTTCCCCAACAGTGGTATCAGAGCTAGGTCTATGTGTAGTTCTCTATTTCATGAGTAGAACACAAATTTTTTATGGGCGTAGATGTTGTCAACTTTCTTGCCGCTACTAGTCTTATCTTGCTTCAGTGGTATTGTGGGATGAAGCGGCCCGGACCGACCTTACACGTACGCTTACGTGAGACAGGTTCCACCGACTGACATGCACTAGTTGCATAAGGTGGCTAGCGGGTGTCTGTCTCTCCCACTTTAGTTGGAGCGGAAACGATGAAAAGCGTCCTTATGAAGGGTAAATAGAAGTTGACAAATCACGTTGTGGCTTTTTCGTAGGTAAGAAAACGTTCTTGCTAGAACCCTATTGCAGCCACGTAAAAGATGCAACAACAATTAGAGGACGTCTAACTTTTTTTGCAGCAATTGCCTTGTGATGTGATATGGCCAAAAGTTGTGATGAATGATGAATGATATATTGTGATGTATGAGATCATGTTCTTGTAATAGGAATCACGACTTGCATGTCGATGAGTATGACAACCGGCAGGAGCCATAGGAGTTGTCTTTATTTTTTGTATGACCTGCGTGTCATTGAAGAATGCCATGTAAATTACTTTACTTTATTGCTAAACACGTTAGCCATAGAAGTAGAAGTAGTCGTTGGCGTGACAACTTCTTGAAGACATGATGATGGAGATCATGGTGTCATGCCGGTGACGAAGATGATCATGGAGCCGCGAAGATGGAGATCATAGGAGCTATATGATATTGGCCATATCATGTCACTAGTATATAATTGCATGTGATGTTTATTATGTTTATGCATCTTGTTTACTTAGAACGACGGTAGTAAATAAGATGATCCCTTATAATAATTTCAAGAAAGTGTTCTCCCCTAACTGTGCGCCGTTGCTAAAGTTCGTTGTTTCGAAGCACCACGTGATGATCGGGTGTGATAGATTCTTATGTTCACATACAACGGGTGTAAGACAGTTTTACACATGCAAAACACTTAGGGTTAACTTGACGAGCCTAGCATGTACAAACATGGCCTCGGAACACAGAGACCGAAAGGTCAAACATGAGTCGTATAAAAGATACGATCAACATGGAGATGTTCACTGATGATGACTAGTCCGTCTCACGTGATGATCGGACACGGCCTAGTCGACTCGGATCGTATAACACTTAGATGACTAGAGGGATGTCTAATCTGAGTGGGAGTTCATTGAAATAATTTGATTTGATGAACTTAATTATCATGAACTTAGTCTAAAACCTTTGCAAATATGTCTTGTATATCAAATGGCCAACACTCATGTCAATATGAACTTCAACACGTTCCTAGAGAAAACCAAGCTGAAAGATGATGGCAGCAACTATACGGACTGGGTCCGGAACCTGAGGATCATCCTCATAGCTGCCAAGAAAGCATATGTCCTAGATGGACCGCTAGGTGAAGCATCCATCCCAGAGAACAAAGACGTTATGAACGCTTGGCAGTCACGTGCTGATGATTACTCCCTCGTTCAGTGCGGCATGCTTTACAGCCTAGAACCGGGGCTCCAAAAGCGTTTTGAGCAACACGGAGCATATCAGATGTTCGAGGAGCTGAAAATGGTTTTCCAAGCTCATGCCCGGGTCGAGAGATATGAAGTCTCCGACAAGTTCTATAGTTGTAAGATGGAGGAAAATAGTTCTGTCAATGAGCACATACTCAAAATGTCTGGGTTGCACAACCGCCTATCCCAGCTGGACATTAACCTCCTGACGAGGCGGTCATTGACAGAATCCTTGATCGCTCCCACCGAGCTACAAGAGCTTTGTGATGAACTACAATATGCGGGGATGGTGAAAACTATTCTGAAGTATTTTCAATGTGAAGTCGGCAGAGGTAGAAATCAAGAAAGAACATCAAGTGTTGATGGTTAATAAAACCACCAAGTTCAAGAAGGGCAAGGGTAAGAAGAACTTCAAGAAGGAAGGCAAGGATGTTGCCGCGCCCGGTAAGCCAGTTGCCGGGAAGAAGTCAAAGAATGGACCCAAGCCGAGATCGAAAGTGCTTTTATTGCAAGGGAAGGGTCATTTGAAGCGAATCGCCCCAAATACTTAGCGGACAAGAAGGCCGGCAACACTAATGGTATATTTGATATACATGTAATTGATGGGTACCTTACCAAGACTCATAGTAACTCCCGGTATTTGATACGGTGCCATTGCTCATATTTGTAACTCACAGCAGAGCTGCGGAATAAGCGGAGACCGGCAAAGGACGAGGTGACGATCGCGGCGTCGGGAATGGTTCCAAGGTCGATGTGATCGCCGTCGACACGCTACCTCTACATTTACCTCACGGGTTAGTTTTAAACCTTCATAATTGTTATTTAGTGCCAAGTTTGAGCATGAACATTGTATCTGGATCTTGTTTGATACGAGATGGCTACTCATTTAAATCCGAGAATAATGGTTGTTCTATTTATATGAGAGATATGTTTTATGGTCATGCCCCGATGGTCAATGGTTTATTCTTAATGAATCTCGGTACACATATTCATAGTGTGAATACCAAAAGATGTAAAGTTGATAACGATAGTCCCACATACTTGTGGCACTGCCGCCTTGGTCACATTGGTGTCAAGCGCATGAAGAAACTCCATGCTGATGGAGTTTTAGAGTCTCTCGATTATGAATCATTTGACACATGCGAACCATGCCTCATGGGCAAAATGACCAAGACTCCGTTCTGCGGAACAATGGAGCGAGCAACCAACTTATTGGAGATCATACATACCGATGTGTGCGGTCAATTGAGCGTTGAGGCTCGCGGAGGATATCGTTATGTTCTCACTCTCACTGATGACTTGAGTAGATATGGGTATGTCTACTTAATGAAACACAAGTCTGAGACCTTTGAAAAGTTCAAGGAATTTCAGAATGAGGTAGAGAATCAACGTGACCGAAAGATAAAGTTCCTACGATCAGATCGTGGAGGAGAATATTTAAGTCACAAATTTGGTACGCACTTAAGGAAATGTGGAATCGTTTCACAACTTATGCCGCCTGGAACACCTCAGCGTAACAGTGTGTCCGAACATCGTAATCGCACTCTATTGGATATGGTGCGGTCTATGATGTCTCTTACCGATTTACCGCTATCATTTTGGGGATACGCTCTAGAGACAGCTACATTCACTTTAAATAGGGCTCCGTCTAAATCCGTTGAGACGACACTGTATGAATTATGGTTTCGGAAGAAATCTAAGCTGTCGTTTCTAAAAGTTTGGGGATGCGATGCTTATGTCAAGAAACTTCAACCTGAAAAGCTCGAACCCAAGTCGGAAAAATGCGTCTTCATAGGATACCCTAAGGAAACAATTAGGTATACCTTCTACTTAAGATCCGAGGGCAAGATCTTTGTTGCCAAGAACGGATCCTTTCTGGAAAAAGAGTTTCTCTCGAAAGAAGTAAGTGGGTGGAAAGTAGAACTCGATGAAGTACTACCTCTTGAACAGGAAAGTAGTGAAACTCAGGAAAATGTTCCTGTGGTGCCTACACCAACTGGAGAGGAAAATAATGATGATGATCAAGGTACTTCGGATCAAGTTGCTACTGAACTTCGTAGGTCCACAAGGACACGTTCCACACTAGAGTGGTACGGCAACCCTGTCTTGGAAATCATATTGTTAGGCAACGGTGAACCTTCGAACTATGAAGAAGCGATGGTGGGCCTAGATTCCAACAAATGGCTTGAAGCCATGCAATCCGAGATAGAATCCATGTATGAAAACAAAGTATGGACTTTGACAGACTTGCCCGATGATCGGCGAGCGATAGAAAACAAATGGATCTTTAAGAAGAAGACGGACGCGGATGGAAATGTTACCATCTATAAAGCTCGACTTGTCGCTAAGGGTTATCGACAAGTTCAAGGGGTTGACTATGATGAGACATTCTCTCCCGTAGCGAAGCTGAAGTCCTTCCGAATCATGTTAGCAATTGCCGCATACTTTATGAGATATGGCAAATGGACGTCAAAACGGCATTCCTTAACAGACATCTTAAGGAAGAACCGTATATGATGCAGCCGGAAGGTTTTGTCGATCCTAAGAATGCTAACAAAGTATGCAAGCTCCAGCGATCCATTTATGGGCTGGTGCAAGCATCTCGGAGTTGGAACATTCGCTTTGATGAGATGATCAAAGCGTTTGGGTTTATGCAGACTTATGGAGAAGCCTGCGTTTACAAGAAAGTGAGTGGGAGCTCTGTAGCATTTCTCATATTATATGTAGATGACATACTCTTGATGGGAAATGATATAGAAATTTTGGACAGCATTAAGGCCTACTTGAATAAGTGTTTTTCAATGAAGGACCTTGGAGAAGCTGCTTACATATTAGGTATCAAGATCTATAGGGATAGATCGAGATGCCTCATAGGTCTTTCATAAAGCACATACCTTGATAAGATTTTGAAGAAGTTCAAAATGGATCAGTCCAAGAAAGGGTTCTTGCCTGTATTGCAAGGTGTGAGATTGAGCCCGGCTCAATGCCCGACCACGGCAAAAGATAAAGAAGAGATGAGTGTCATCACCTATGCTTCAGCCATAGGATCTATTATGTATGCCATGCTGTGTACGGACTGATGTAAACCTTGCCGTAAGTTTGGTAGGAAGGTACCAAAGTAATCCCGCAAGGAACACCGGACAGCGGTCAAGAATATCCCGAAGTACCGAAAAGGACAAAGGACATGTTTCGTTTATGGAGGTGACGAAGAGCTCGTCGTAAGGGTTACGTCGGCGCTAGCCGACACGCACTGGATGACTCTAAGTCACAAACCGGATCGTGTATATGTTGAATGGTGGAGCAGTGATCTGGTGCAGCAGCAAGCAGAGCGTCGTGGCGGGATCTACATGTGCAGCGGAGTACATGATAGCCTCGGAGGCAGCGCATGAAGCAATTTGGGTGAAGGAGTTCATCACCGACCTAGGAGTCATACCCAATGCGTCCGGGCCGATCAAACTCTTCTGTGACAACACTGGAGCTATTGCCCTTGCCAAGGAGCCCAGGTTTCACAAGAAGACCAGGCACATCAAGCATCGTTTCAACTCCATCCGTGAAAATGTTCAAGATGGAGACATAGATATTTGCAAAGTACATACGGATCTGAATGTCGCAGATCCGCTGACTAAACCTCTCTCGCGAGCAAAACATGATCAACACCAAAACTCTATGGGTGTTCGATTCATCACAATGTAACTAGATTATTGACTCTAGTGCAAGTGGAACTGTTGGAAATATGCCCTAGAGGCAAAAATAAAAGGATTATTATTATATTTCCTTGTTCATGATAATTGTCTTTGTTCATGCTATAATTGTATTATCCGGAAATCGTAATACACGTGTGAATACATAGACCATAATATGTCCCTAGTAAGCCTCTAGTTGACTAGCTCGTTGATCAACAGATAGTCATGGTTTCCTGACTATGGACATTAGATGTCGTTGATAACGGGATCACATCATTAGGAGAATGATGTGATGGACAAGACCCAATCCTAAGCATAGCACAAGATCATGTAGTTCATTTGCTAGAGCTTTTCCAATGTCAAGTATCTTTTCCTTAGACCATGACATCACGTAACTCCCGGATACCGTAGGAGTGCTTTGGGTGTACCAAACGTCACAACGTAACTAGGTGACTATAAAGGTGCACTACAGGTATCTCCGAAAGTGTCCGTTGGGTTGACACGGATCGAGACTGGGTTTTGTCACTCCATATGACGGAGAGGTATCTCTGGGCCCACTCGGTAATGCATCATCATAATGAGCTCAAAGTGACCAAGTGTTTGGTCACGGGATCATGCATTACGGTACGAGTAAAGTGACTTGCCGGTAATGAGACTGAACGAGGTATTGGGATACCGATGATCGAGTCTCGGGCAAGTAACGTACCGATTGACAAAGGGAATTGTATATGGGGTTGATTGAATCCTCGACATCGTGGTTCATCCAATGAGATCATCGAGGAGAATGTGGGAGCCAACATGGGTATCCAGATCCCGCTGTTGGTTATTGACCGGAGAGCCGTCTCGGTCATGTCTGCATGTCTCCTGAACCCGTAGGGTCTACAAACTTAAGGTTCGGTGACGCTAGGGTTGTATGAATATAAGTATGCAGCAAACCGAAAGTTGTTTGGAGTCCCGGATGATATCCCGGACGTCACGAGGAGTTCCAGAATGGTCTGGAGGTAAAGAATTATACATAGGAAGTGTTGTTTCGGCCATCGGGAAAGTTTCGGGGTCACCCGGTATTGTACCGGGACCACCGGAAGGGTCCCGGGGGTCCACCGGGTGGGGCCACCTATCCCGGAGGGCCCCGTGGGCTGAAGTGGGAGGGGAACCAGCCCCTAGTGGGCTGGTGCACCCCCCCCCCTTGGGCCCCCCCTGCGCATAGGGTTGGAAACCCTAGGGTGTGGGGGCGCACCACTTGCCTTGGGGGGCACTCCACCCCCCTGGCCGCCGCCCCCTTGGGAGATTCCCACCTCCAGGGCCGGCGCCCCCCTGGGGGCATATATAAAGGAGGGGGGAGGGCAGCCACACCCTGAGTCTTGGCGCCTACCTCCCCCTGCTACACCTCTTCCTCCTCCCGCAGTTACTTGGCGAAGCCCTTCTGGAGTCCTGCTGCATCCACCACCACGCCATCGTGCTGCTGGATCTTCATCAACCTCTCCTTCCCCCTTGCTGGATCAAGAAGGAGGAGACGTCATCCGCTCCGTACGTGTGTTGAACGCGGAGGTGCTGTCCGTTCAACACTTGGTCATCTGTGATTTGGATCATGGCGAGTACGACTGCATCATCCCCATTCTCTTGAACGCTTCCGCTCGCGATCTACAAGGGTATGTAGATGCACTCCTATCACTCGTTGCTTAGATGAACTCATAGATGGATCTTGGTGAAACAGTAGGAAAATTTTTATTTTCTGCAACGTTCCCCAACAGCACCCCCCTACCTTGTGGGCCCCCTGTTGCTCCACCGACGTACTCCTTCCTCCTATATATACCTACGTATCCCCAAACAATCAGAACAGGAGCCAAAAACCTAATTCCACTGCCGCAACCTTCTGTATCCACGAGATCCCATCTTGGGGCCTGTTAGGAGCTCACGGGAGGGGGGCATCCACCACGGAGGGCTTCTACATCAACACCATAGCCCCTCCGATGAAGTGTGAGTAGTTTACTTCAGACCTTCAGGTCCATAGCTAGTAGCTAGATGGCTTCTTCTCTCTTTTTGGATCTCAATACAATGTTCTCCCCCTCTCTCGTGGAGATCTATTCGATGTAATCTTCTTTTTGCGGTGTGTTTGTTGAGACCGATGAATTGTGGGTTTATGATCTAGTATTATCTATGGAAAATATTTGAATCTTCTCTAAATTCTTTTATGTATGATTGAGTTATCTTTGCAAGTCTCTTCGAATTATCCTTTTTGGTTTGGCCAACTAGATTGGTAGTTTTTGCAATGGGAGAAGTGCTTAGCTTTGGGTCCAATCTTGCGGTGTCCTTACCCAGTGACAGAAAGGGTTGCAAGGCACGTATTGTATTGTTGCCATCGAGGATAATAAGATGGGCTTTTTATCATATTGCATGAATTTATCCCTCTACATCATGTCATCTGGCTTATGGCGTTACTCTGTTTTTAACTTAATACTCAAGATGCATGCTGGATAGCGGTCGATGAGTGGAGTAATAGTAGTAGATGCAGAATCGTTTCGATCTACTTGTCTCGGACGTGATGCCTATATACATGATCATTGCCTAGATATACTCATAACTAAGCTCAGTTCTGTCAATTGCTCAACAGTAATTTGTTCACCCACCATAGAATACCTACGCTCTTGAGAGAAGCCACTAGTGAAACCTATGGCCCCCGGGTCTATTCTCATCATATCAATCTCTATCGCTTTATTTACTTGCTTTGTTTTTACTTTTCTTTTTACTTTTTACTTTGTATCTGTCTATCAAAAATACCAAAAATATTATTTATCATCTCTATCAGATCTCACTCTCGTAAGTGACCATGAAGGGATTGACAACCCCTAATCGCGTTGGTCGCGAGTAGCTATCGTTTTTTGTAGGTATGAGGGACTTGTGTGTGGTCTCCTACCGGATTGATACCTTGGTTCTCAAAAACTAAGGGAAATACTTACGCTACTTTGTTGCATCATCCTCTCCTCTTCGGGGAAATCCAACACAGTGCTCAAGAGGTAGCAAAAAGAATTTCTGGCGCCGTTGCCGGGGAGGCTCACGCAAGCAAGTCAACTATACCAAGTACCCATCGCAATCCCTATCTCTCGCATTACATTATTTGCCATTTGCCTCTCGTTTTCCTCTCCCCCACTTCACCCTTGCCGTTTTATTTGCCCTCTCTTTCCCAATCTCCTCCTCTCTTTCCCGTCTGCTTTTTTCCCGTTGCCTTTCTGTTTGCTTCTGTGTTGGATTACTTGTTGCCATGGCGCAAGATAATACCAAATTGTGTGATTTCTCGAATACCAACAATAATGATTTCCTTAGTACTCCGATTGCTCCTCTTAATAATGATGAGTCTTGTGAAATCAATACTGCTTTGCTGAATCTTGTTATGAAAGATCAATTCGCCGGCCTTCCTAGTGAAGATGTCGCTACACATCTAAATAATTTTGTTGATTTGTGTGATATGCAAAAGAAGAAAGATACAGATAACAATATTGTCAAATTGAAGTTATTTCCGTTTTCACTTAGAGATCGTGCTAAAGTTTGGTTTTCATCTTTGCCTAAAAATAGTATTGATTCTTGGAACAAGTGCAAAGATGCTTTTATCTCTAAGTATTTTCCTCCCGCTAAGATCATCACTCTTAGGAACGATATTATGAATTTTACACAACTTGATCATGAGCATGTTGCCCAATCTTGGGAAAGAATGAAATCGATGCTTCGCAATTGCCCTACTCATGGTTTGAATTTATGGATGATCATACAAATTTTTTATGCCGGATTGAATTTTGCTTCTAGAAATCTTTTAGACTCGGCCGCGGGAGGCACGTTTATGGAAATTATGTTAGGGGATGCTACAAAATTGCTTGATAATATTATGGCTAATTATTCTCAATGGCACACCGAAAGATATACTAGTAAAAAGGTGCATGCTATAGAAGAAATCAATGTTTTGAGTGAAAAGATGGATGAACTTATGAAGATGTTTGCTCCTAAAAATACTCCTCTTGATCCCAATGATATGCCTTTGTCTACTTTGCTTGAGAATAATAATGAATCTATGGATGTGAATTTTGTTTGTAGGAATAGTTTTGGAAACAACGCGTATAGAGGGAATTTTAATCCTAGGCCTTATCCTAGTAGTCCTTCTAATAATTGTGGAAATTCCTACAACAACTCTTATGGAAATTTTAATAAGATGCCCTCTGAATTTGAGAGTAGTTTTAAAGAGTTTATGAATTCACAAAAGAATTTTAATGCTTTGCTCGAAGATAAATTGCTTAAAGTTGATGATTTGGCTAGGAACATTGATAGAATTTCTCTTGAAATTGATTCTTTAAAGCTTAGATCTATTCTTCCTAACCATGGTATCAATGAGTCTCTCAAAGCCATGAGAATTTCCATTGATGAGTGCAAGGAGAGAACCGCTAGGATGCGTGCTTCCAAAGATGCCTTTATTAAAGCGTGTTCTTCCAATTCCTATGAAAATCAAGATGAAGATCTAAAAGTTATTGATGTGTCCCCCATTAAATCTTTGTTTTGCAATATGAATCTTGATGAAACTGAATATGATCTTCCTTTACCTAGAAGGCGTTCTAAGAATTCGGAGTTTCTAGATCTTGATGATGAAATTGATGAAAGTGGGATTGAAAGAAATAAAAACCTAGATGTTGCTAAACCCACTATTTTGGATCTCAAGGAATTTAATTATGAAAATTGCTCTTTGATTGGTTGTATTTCCTTGTTGCAATCTGTGCTAGATTCTCCTCATGCTTATAGTCAAAATAAGGCCTTTACCGAACACATTGTTGATGCCTTGATGCAATCTTATGAAGAAAAACTTGAGTTGAAAGTTTCTATCCCTAGAAAACTCTATGATGAGTGGGAACCTACTATTAAAATTAAAATTAAAGATTATGAGTTTCATGCTTTGTGTGATTTGGGTACTAGTGTCTCTACTATTCCCAAAACTTTATGTGATTTCCTAGATTTCCGTGATTTTGATGATTGCTCTCTAAACTTGCATCTTGCGGATTCCACTATTAAAAAGCCTATGGGAAGAATTAATGATGTTCTTATGTTTCAAATAGGAATTATGTGCCCGTAGATTTTATCGTTCTTGATATAGATTGCAATCCTTCATGTCCTATTATTCTTGGTAGACCTTTCCTTAGAACGATTGGTGCAATTATTGATATGAAGGAAGGAAATACTACCTCTCTCTCGGTTTACAGGGCGTGCGCGTACCCCTAGGTCATCAATTTGACCAACCTAATACAAGTCATATATTATAAAAAATATACCAACATAAACTTCGGAGTTTCTACTTTCAAAAGATATAATTTTTGTGTTATATAGTTTATATTAGAGTGATAAAATTGGTAACCTAGGTATACGCGCAGGACTTGTAAACTGAAATGGAGGTAGTATTATATTCCAATTTCCCTTAAAGAAGGGTATGGAACACTTCCCTAGAAAGAAAATAAAATTACCATATGAATCCATCATGAGAGCCACTTATGGATTGCCTACCAAAGATGGCAATACCTAGATCTATCCTTGCTTTTATGCCTAGCTAGGGGCGTTAAACGATAGCACTTGTTGGGAGGCAACCCAATGTTATTTGTGTTTTTTGTTTTTGCTTCTATTAAGAATAAGTAATCCATCTAACTTCTGTTTGGATGTGGTTTTATGTTTTAATTAGTGTTTGTGCCAAGTAGAACCTATAGGATAATCTACGATGATAGTTGATTTGATTCTGCTGAAAAACAGAAACTTTGCATGCACGAATATAATTTTGTTAAATCACAGGAACGTGCTTTTGCGTTGATTCTTTTTGCTGATGTTCAATAAACAAATTTTCCAGGTCTTCCTATTTTGGTAGAATTTTTAGAGTTCCATAAGTTTGCGTTAGTTACAGATTGCTACAGACTGTTCTGTTTTTGACAGATTCTGTTTTACGTGTGTTGTTTGCTTATTTTGATGAATCTATGGCTAGTAAAATAGTTTATAAACCATATAGAAGTTGGAATACAGTAGGTTTAACACCAATATAAATAAATAATGAGTTAATTACAGTACCTTAAGTAGTTCTTTGTTTTCTTTCTCTAACGGAGCTCATGAGATTTCTGTTGAGTTTTGTGTTGTGAAGTTTTCAAGTTTTGGGTGAATTCTTTTGATGGATTATGGAACAAGGAGTGGCAAGAGCCTAAGCTTGGGTATGCCCATGGCACCCCCAAGACAATCCAAGGACACCAAAAAGTCAAATCTTGGGGATGCCCCGGAAGGCATCCCCTCTTTCGTCCACTTTCATCTGTAATTTACTTGGAGCTATATTTTTATTCACCACATGATATGTGTTTTGCTTGGAGCGTCTTGTATTATTTGCGTCTTTGCTTGTTAGTTTACCACAATCATCCTTGCTGTACACACTTTTTGAGAGAGCCATACATGAGTTGGAATTTGTTAGAATACTCTACGTGCTTCACTTATATCTTTTGAGCTTGATAGTTTTGCTCATAGTGCTTCACTTATATCTTTTGAGCGTGATAATTTTTGCTCTAGTGCTTCACTTATATCTTTTAGAGCACGATGGTGGATTTGTTTTAAAGAAACTATTGATATCTCATGCTTCACTTAGATTATTTTGAGAGTTGTTAATAGCATGGTAATTTGCTTAATGTTAATATACTTGGTGTTCAAGATATGTGAAACTTTCTTTTGAGTGCGTTGAATACTAAGATAAGTTTGATGCTTGATAATTGTTTTGAGATATGAAGATGGTGATATTAGAGTCATGCTAGTTAAATTAGTTGTGAATTCAAAGAATACTTGTGTTGAAGTTTGTGATTCCCGTAGCATGCACGTATCGTGAACCGTTATGTGATGAACTCGGAGCATGATTTATTTATTGATTGTCTTCCTTATGAGTGGCGGTCGGGGACGAGCGATGGTCCTTTCCTACCGATCTACCCCCCTAGGAGCATGCGCGTAATACTTTGCTTTGATAACTTCTAGATTTTTGCAACAAGTATATGAGTTCTTTATGACTAATATTGAGTCCATGGATTATACGCACTTTTTCCCATCCTTCCACCTTTGCTAGCCTCTCTAATACCGCGCACTCTTCGCCGGTATCATACACCCACCATATACCTTCCTCAAAACAGCCACCATACCTACCTATCATGGCATTTCCATAGCCATTGCGAGATATATTGCCATGCAACTTTCCACTGTTCCATTTATTATGACACGTTCCATCATTGTCATATTGCTAGCATAATCATGTAGTTGATATCGTATTTGTGGCAAGGCCACCATTCATAATTCTTTCATACATGTCACTCATGATTCATTGCATATCCTGGTACACCGCCGGAGGCATTCATATAGAGTCATACTTTTTTCTAAGTATCGAGTTGTAATTGTTGAGTTGTAAGAAAAATAAAAGTGTGATGATCATCATTATTAGAGCATTGTCCCAAGTGAGGAAAGGATGATGGAGACTATGATTCCGCCACAAGTCGGGATGAGACTCCATACGAAAAAAAGAGGCCATAAAAAAAGAGAGAAAAGGCCCAAATAAAAAAATAGAGAAAAAGAGAGAAGGGACAATGCTACTATCCTTTTACCACACTTGTGCTTTAAAGTAGCACCAAGATCTTCATGATAGAGAGTCTCTCATTTTGTCACTTTCATATACTAGTGGGAATTTTCCATTATAGAACTTGGCTTGTCTATTCAAATGATGGGCTTCCTCAAAGTGCCCTAGGTCTTCGTGAGCAAGCGAGTTGGATGCACACCCACTTAGTTTCTTTTGTAGAGCTTTCACATACTTATAGCTCTAGTGCATCCGTTGCATGGCAATCCCTACTCACTCACATTGATATCTATTGATGGGCATCTCCATAGCCCGTTGATACGCCAAGTTGATGTGAGACTATCTTCCCTCTTTTTGTCTTCTCCACAACCACCCTTCTATTCCACATATAGTGCTATATCCATGGCTCACGCTCATGTATTGCATGAAGATTGAAAAGGTTTTGAGAATGTCATAAGTATGAATCAATTTCTTGGCTTGTCATTGGGGTTGTGCATGATTTAAATATTTTATGTGGGGAAGATAGAGCATAGCCAGACTATATGATTTTGTAGGGATAACTTTCTTTGGCCATGTTATTTTCAGAAGACATGATTGCTTTGATTACTATGCTTGAAGTATTATTATTTTTTATGTCAATATGAACTTTTGTCTTGAATCTTTCGGATCTGAATATTCATATCACAATTAAGAAGATTTACATTGAAATTATGCCAAAGTATCACTCCGCATCAAAAATTCTTTTTTATCATTTACCTACTCGAGGACGAACAGGAATTAAGCTTGGGGATGCCTGATACGTCTCCAACGTATCTATAATTTTTTATTGCTCCATGCTACTTTATCTACTGTTTTGGACTATATTGGGCTTTATTTTCCACTTTTATATTATTTTGGGACTAACCTATTAACCGGAGGCCCAGCCTGAATTGCTGTTTTTGCCTACTTGATGTTTGAAGAAACGGAATATCAAAGGAGTCCAAACGGAATGAAACCTTCGAACGTGATTTTCTCACGAGCGTGATCCGTGAGACTTGGACCCTACTCCAAGAAGTGCCGAGGCGGTCACGAGGTGGAGGTGCGCCCCCTACCTCGTGGACCCCCTGTTGCTCCACCGACGTACTCCTTCCTCCTATATATACCTACGTATCCCCAAACAACCAGAACAAGAGCCAAAAACCTAGTTCCACCGCCGCAACCTTCTGTATCCACGAGAACCCATCTTGGGGCCTGTTCTGGAGCTCCGCCGGAGGGGGCATCCACCACGGAGGGCTTCTACATCAACACCATAGCCCCTCCGATGAAGTGTGAGTAGTTTACTTCAGACCTTCGGGTCCATAGCTAGTAGCTAGATGGCTTCTTCTCTCTTTTTCGATCTCAATACAATGTCCCCCCCCCTCTCTCATGGAGATCTATTCGATGTAATCCTCTTTTTGCGGTGTGTTTGTAGAGACCGATGAATTGTGGGTTTATGATCCAGTATTATCTATGAAAAATATTTGAATCTTCTCTGAATTCTTTTATGTATGATTGAGTTATCTTTGCAAGTCTCTTCGAATTATCCTTTTTGGTTTGGCCAACTAGATTGGTAGTTCTTGCAATGGGAGAAGTGCTTAGCTTTATGTTCAATCTTGCGGTGTCCTTACCCAGTGACAGAAAGGGTTGCAAGGCACGTATTGTATTGTTGCCATCGAGGATAACAAGATGGGTTTTTTATCATATTGGATGAATTTATCCCTCTACATCATGTCATCTTGCTTATGGTGTTACTCTGTTTTTAACTTAATACTCTAGATGCATGCTGGATAGCGGTCGATGAGTGGAGTAATAGTAGTAGATGCAGAATCGTTTCGATCTACTTGTCTCGGACGTGATGCCTATATACATGACCATTGCCTAGATATACTCATAACTATGCTCAATTCTGTCAATTTCTCAACAGTAATTTGTTCACCCACCGTAGAATACCTATGCTCTTGAGAGAAGCCACTAGTGAAACCTATGGCCCTTGGGTCTACTCTCATCATATCAATCTCTATCACTTTATTTACTTGCTTTGTTTTTACTTTGCTTTTTACTTTTTACTTTGCATCTATCTATCAAAAATACCAAAAATATTATTTATCATCTCTATCAGATCTCACTCTTGTAAGTGACCGTGAAGGGATTGACAACCCCTAATCGCGTTGGTTGCGAGTAGCTATCATTTTGTGTAGGTACGAGGGACTTGTGCGTGGTCTCCTACTGGATTGATACCTTGGTTTTCAAAAACTGAGGGAAATACTTACGCTACTTTGCTGCATCATCCTCTCCTCTCCGGGGAAATCCAACAGGCGCCAGCGCGCGCAGTGTCCTTGTTTCCCCTTTGGTGCTAAGGGGGAAAGCGCAGGCGCGGAGTACCGAGGCATCAGGCAAAGGTTTCCATATCGATGCAACAAGACCAAGACTAGCTGGACCACAAGACGGAGGTCATCGTGGAGCCCAAGACAGCATCACCACCAGCGCCTTTGATAGCCGAAGACCACCTTTAGTCAGGATAGCTTGTACTAGCAGTCCATTTTCAAGTTGGCCGTTGTTGGATCCCTTTCTGCTCAATATTTGGGGAGAGGACCAGGGCCTATATAAATAGGACTAGCCACCACAGACGGATAGAGGACCAAAACCAGAACAAGTAGAACACCACCCCAGCTCAAAGACACCTCTCCTCAGGAGGATGTTCTTCCCTTGTACTATTCATCATCGGCCCAAGAGGCAATCCCCCACCACCACCACACTAGAGTAGGGTATTACACCACAACGGTGGCCCAAACCAGTATAAATCATGTGTCTCTTGTGTTCTGAGTTCATCGAGCTAAGTTTAGAGATCGCGGCAAGGCTGAGAGCGAGATTCGGTAGGGGGAAATCTTCATGCGCACCCCAGTGTTCGAACCTCAAGGGTTTTGCCGGAACCCTAAATCCGACAATAGCCTCTCCGCATGTGGGAGTTCAATCCGGAAGGACCATGAACCCTTCAGCACTTCTCCGACACGACGCTCAGAGGAATGTGGAAATTATTCTTCGGGACACAAAAACAGTGGCCGGATACTACAGAGGACATCAACCTTGACTGCAACCATCCGGATACCTCGGTAAGCACTCAACTCCCGAACACAATTTAGTTAAATTTCTGATAACAATATACTGAGAAAACCATACTCGGCCAGGGCTAGAGAAAGAAGGCGAAGAGAATTAGGAGTTCCGCCGCTCTTTCCGAAGACTCAGCTAATCCGGTGTTAACAAGGATGCTGGCTCTGGCACCATATCAAGTGCCAGCGAAGGAAGACAAGGAGGAGAGCAAGAAGGCCCAGGGTGGCCCCCATTCTAGAGGTACGCCAGACACCTTGTCCGGGGAGATTGGAACTCCCTATTCCGAAGATGAAAGGGAAAGAGAAAGTGACATCCCTTCTCCCCATGGGAAGAAGAGGACCGCCTCCGAAGACTTGAAGATAAAGGCTTCTATGCGAGGGAAGATATCCCTGTCAGGGGGTTCTGGTTCGGGAGGCGACGTTGTCACGCAATTCCTCCATAAGGACATGCCCTTAGCTGAATCATAAGTGAACAAGGGTGTTTTAAACTTATCCCGTTCTTTCCTGGTTGCAAGGGTAATATTTAAAATATATGTTTGCAGTCCAGCATGAAGCCTTCCTCAACAGTCCTCCTCCTCGGCGGATCTTCTTCTGGAGATGATGGAGAGCGAGACACCTCCACAGATCTCCCCGCCCAATAGGGCAGACGACCCCAAGGTGTCGTCCTGGAGGATCTCTCCCAATCGACAAGAGGTGCAAGGGACAATGAAGACTAGGCCCGAAGGTGACACTTTGGCCTTCCAGGGTTCGGGGTGTGCGGCCCCTACGGGGACCAACAATAAAGGCCCCGGACTATCCGATTTACAGCCAGAGACGACTCTAAGGTCGAGTAAACATATTCCTTTGAAGGGAGTCCGTACCCCTTCAACTGCTTCCAGGGACCCGGAGGTGCCAGATACATTGATGGACGTATTAGGACATGCGCCCGTTTGAGAGGAACATCGTACCTTGATGGGTACGGTGGTTGAGAGAGTTCTGTCTGCGAAAAGCAGATTGAATGAAGCCTTTACGAGCCTGCTAAGAGGCTTTGAGGTACGTAATGTAATATTTTCAATTGTGCTATAAATGCAAAATGCGCCTGTGTATAGATAGTAGCCCCTGAGACTCTGGTTGGCGTCCAAAGGGAGGCGGTCAGAGGATCAAGAAAGATATGCCCAGGAAATAATCTAACTAATTGGAACACAGGCTGTTACATCCCTGGCGACTGCCCAAGCTATAGAGGATGCAGATCTGAAGCTTGATGTGGCAGATGCTGACATCACGCTTATTAACAGGCGGCTCGACGAGGCGCAAGGTATGTTTTTGGGGCAGTCAGTATATGCAAGTACTATAATATGAGCATGACGCTGAAAATTGTATACTGAGATATGCATAACTGCAGATAGTGCCGCCGCAATTGAGACCCTTCGGGCTGAGCTTGCCCGGGCCAAGGAGCAAGCCAGGATGAGTAATGCGGCTGCCAAAAAGGCAGCTGCTGAACTAAAGGCCGAACAGGCTGCTCGGCGCCAATGCAAGGAGAGAATATCTACTATGGCGCTTGAGCTAAAGGATGCCACTAGCCGATGCGAATTTCTCATGAAAGAAAGCAAAACCAGAGCGGCCAATCTTGACAAGGCCTTACAAGAGGCGAGGGAAGCATGGTCAGAGTCTAGAGCGGCTCGGGAGGAGATCCGACAAGCTGGGGAGATTGCGGCTGGTAAGCCCTTCTTATTACGAACTAAATTTGGCGATCCGTAGTATGCCCCGCTTAATCAAATGTGGAGTTCTCTAGACGCCTTTTTGGACTTGCCGAAGAGTGTCTCCGATGCGACGTAGTTTTTCCATGTGCAAGAAGGACATGTGACGAAAAAGCTTTTCTGGTCGCAATTCAGCATGCAAAAGCATCCGCTGTTGTTGAACGAACAGATGGCCCAGTGGGCCGAGCTCCACGAGATATCTGGATCTGCCATGAAGGACGTTGTGGTCCGGCTGTGGCCGACTGAGCCAATTCCGAATAGTTATTTCGGTTTGGTGCAGCAACTTGTTGATGTGGCGCCGCGTATAGACGCTGTTAAGCGGTCAACGTGCATAGAAGGTGCACGGATGGCCCTTGCCCACATCAAGACATACTAGGCGAAGATGAAGGCCACCGATATTGCAGCGAAAAGTCCACCCGAGGGCAAGGACCATCACACGCCAGAGCATTATTTTGAGGATGTCCTAGAGGGTGCCCGCTTGATAGAGGGTCAGTGCTCGAAAGATATTACGTTCGAGTCAAGTGTACTGAATTTGTAAAAACAATATTATGATATATTAGGGCTATGTTTTTTATACTTTTGCCTAAAAAATTTTGGTGCCTCCTGTGCGGCCATTTTTTTGTATAATCTGAAAGTCTACCAGTCGTCAGCTTCGGCCCCCTCGCATATAATGCGGGGGTGTTCGGAAAAGCACTTGATCACTCTTAACCCAACGTCTTGGTCCACTAAGGAGGTGTCAATGCGGCGAACCAGGCAATTGGACTATAGGGCTTTAACACTTTCACTTAGCCATAGGAGTTTGACGGTGGGTCTATGATATAGCCCCTGGTATGTACGCAGTTATCCGTATACGGTGCATTTACATACGTGACCAGAAGAATGGTCCTTCGTGTAATACGGAAGGAATTGCAAAGATTCTAGTGAGTCATCGAGTGTTTGACCAGCTCTCGCCGCATCATGACAGTCAGTTTTCCGCTTTCTCTACTGAGGTGCTCATCCGGACAAACCGGGACACAATCGCAGTAGTTCTCCCTTTACTACCCTAGCCGATAGAGTGGAACGCAAGGTAGTAAGCACAGGATCCGGACAACCCAACTATTGTCCAAAGACATGATTCGAAGCTGATGCATATAAGGCCAAACTCATGACGCCGAAGTGTTCTACAAAGCTGTTCGGACTTGTCGGCAACCCATATGTTGCCATATCGAGCCCCTGGCAATATATGCCGAGGTGCGAAAGCTGAGAAAAAGGGCCCTGAGGGAATCCTGGATTAGGGGGTCCTCGGACAGCCAGACTATATACTTTGGCCGGACTGTTGGACTATGAAGATACAAGATTGAAGACTTCGTCCCGTGTCCGGGTGGGACTCCTTTGCGTGGAAGGCAAGCTTGGCAATTCGGATATGTAGATCTCCTTCTCTATAAGCGACTCTGTGTAACCCTAGCTCCCTCCAAGTTCTATATAAACCGGAGGGTTTAGTCCGTAGGACAACAACAATCATAATCATAGGCTAGCTTCTAGGGTTTAGCCTCTACGATCTCGTGGTAGATCAACTCTTGTAATACTCATATCATCAAGATCAATCAAGCAGGAAGTAGGGTATTACCTCCATCGAGAGGGCCCGAACCTGGGTAAACATCATGTCCCCCGCCTCGTGTTACCATTAGCCTTAGACGCACAGTTCGGGAGCCCCTACCCGAGATCCGCCGGTTTTGACACCAACATTGATGCTTTCATTGAGAGTTCCACTTTGTCGTCACGATAGGGCTTAATGGCTCCTTCAACCATCTACAATGATGCGATCCAGGGTGAGGTTTTCCTCCCCGGATAGATCTTCGTGTTAGGCGGCTTCGTACTGTGGGCCAACTTGCTTGGCCATCTGGAGCAGATCGAAAGCTACGCCCCCGGCCATCAGGTCAGGTTTCGAAGCCTAAACTACACTACCGACATCCGCGGAGATTTGATCTTCGACGAATTCGAGCCCATGGCAGGTGCGCCGAACAGTCACGATGATCATGCCTTAGATCTACCGTCGGGCGGTGTTCAGGAGATCACACCTGCAGCTGCCCCGGCTTTTAATCCGGAGAAGATCATGCCATCCAAGGACGGGTGGATGGACCCTGCCACGGAGGCCGCACACTCATCGGTGCTAGATCCAAACACAGACTTCACCTCCAAAGATATCTGTGTGATCGGACCCTCGGACTCGTCTCCGACCATGGGTTCCAAACCACGCGTGTCCGTGCCTATCGAATCTGATTGGGCACCGATCATGGAGTTTACCTCCGATATCTTTCAGCACTGACCCTAGGGCGACGTGCTAAATTCACTGAAATCCCTCTCCCTATTAGGAGACTCTTGGCCGAACTATGTCCGGCTTGAGTGGGAAGCGGACGATGAAGAAATTCGTTTCCCACCCACCACCCACTTCGTAGCCACTGTCGATGACTTAACCGACATGCTTGACTTCGACTCCGAAGACATCGACGGTATGGACGACGATGCTGGAGAGGAACAGGAACCACCGCCCGCGGGGCGCTGGACAGCCACCTCATCATATGATATATATATATATATATATATACATGGTGAATACACCCAAAGAAAATAACGGCGAGGAACGGAAGGATGCAATGGAGGATAATCCCCTCGAGAAGCAACCAAAGCGACGACGTAGGCGCCGCTCCAAATCCCGCCTCAGTAAAAATAGCGATAACGGGGCAAGAAGAAATAATACCCTGGTCGACTCCAAAGGAAACGATGACCCCATGGACCCAGCGATGGAGCAGGATGAGCCAGGGGACGGCGAACATAGTCCGGGGCCGCTGTCCGATCATAGCGATGGCGGGGATAAAACTCATAAACCTGTCTCCGGAGAGGAGAACAGTCCGGGCGACGATGCACTCATCATCCCTGTTGGGGATATGGCTATTTGTGTAAGCCGCCCAGGAGGGGCCGGGTTACGCAAAGAGGACTCATCAGAGAAAACCCCAAGACCAAGCATGAAGATGGCGGTTCAATAAAAGGCTTAAGACCCACAGGCGGCTTAAGCCCCGTTGTAGTAAACCGCCATGATGGCATGACTTGTAACATAAGGTAGATTTAACTAGTCATCGAGCCGAACACTGTTTATAAGCCGACCGGGACTCTGTAAGCCGCAGGGTGTCAACCCGTGTATATAAGGGGACAACCTGCGGGCGGCTTAGGGCAAAAAACAACTCATCGAGAGCCGGGCATAGCGTATCTCGCTCCCTGGTCATCGAAACATCAATACCAACCCAACTAGACGTAGGCCTTACCTTCACCGTAAGGGGCCGAACTAGTATAAACTCTCTTGTGTCCCTTGTCCCGATTTAACCCCTTCAAGCTTCCTAGTTGCAATGGCTCCACAACTAAGTCCTTTCACGAGGACATCTGACGTGACTATTCCACGACAGTTGGCGCCAACCGTGGGGCCAACGCACGGTGGATTTGAGTTCTTGAAGGGCAACTTTGAAGGGCTCAAGGGATACGTCGTGGGCCGGATGACCAAGAGTCGTCGCGGCAAGATCTACATCCACGACGAAGGCAGGGGTCCCGACGCCGGCTCAATCGAGTATGGGTACCGGGTCCCCTTCGGCGGAATCCACGTCTTCATCGGCCGGATCGGTGAGCTGGGCCCTGAGCCGGACAACTGCACCGACCTCGTCGAGACGGCTCAGCATGCGAGAAAGACCCGCACTCAACCGGTCATGAGGCGTGCCTTTGTGGGTTGTGTCCACGGAGAGGACTTTTCTGAAGGATCTGAAGATAGGGGTGAGACAGCCGTCCTCTCGGACGATGATTCGTCCGCCGGTTCAACAGATTCGTTGTACCAAGTGCAAGACGGCGGGCTCGGGGGCTGTTCCGATGGCATCAGTATTCCAGACCCCTTTGAGCCACCGAGATGGGCCGAAATCTTCATGGCTGGGACTCAGCCCGGCTCAAACTCTACAGCCGCTACAGCGGTAATGTCCGGTTTAGGAGCAGCCGGGGCAGGCGGTCCCATGCGCCCACCGGCTCAGGTGCTGATAGACCTCATGGACAAGCTTACGGCCCTGTTAACCCCCCGCTTATTCCTCAGATAAAGATGAGCATGACGCAGCGGTAGCACAGTGCGTGAGAGATAGCTCGAGCCAAGGAGGCCTTGGCAGGTGAGGATCTGAGACTAGCTTCTGAGCAGGCGACTCTCGGCGCCCGGCACAGCAGCGCTTGCATCGAGCTTATCAGCTCACAATGAGCCTAAACGCGTCTAATGAGGTAATGAGGAGGAGACATCAGAAAACTCAGTCCCGTTTGCCTCTGAATTATGATCCTCGGGTCCTTTTTGTGACACCCGGGGCCGGCCCAAGTAACCCGCCAGAGACCAATCAGCTTATGACGGCCAGAACAGGAGGGCCGACTCAGCCCCGGGAGACGGTGCCGCCTCACGTGAGCATGCCACCGCCGCGTTATGTGCCAATCCCCCCGGGCCACTTTTCCAACCCTATGGAGAACTTAATTGCAGCTTCAACACGTTTGGCGGCTCTTCCCATGGACGGTGATGACCCAGCGGCGGTGAAGACCCGGAGAGTTAGAGAACTTCTTCAGACAGCCTTGGCTCAGCAGGAGACCTATTGTTATAGCCGGGACAGAATCCATTCAACTCCCCCACCTTGGTTAGCACCGCCCCGGCAGAACCGGAGCCCGAGTTACAGCAGGCACATTGAGTCTGAAGCTTTGTCAAGCAACGCCCAGCGCCATAACCAGCCTGGTGGCTATCAACCGGTACAAGACCGAATACGTCAGGAGAATGAACGAGCGGCTCAGGCAGCGGCTTATCAGGATCACCCGGAGTATCCAACAACGTCTGTTGAGGCGGGGGTGGCCACTAGAACCGGCAGTGTTCCTTGCCTGGTACCGGCTCTGTGCAATGTACGTCTGCCCAAGGACTTCAAGGGACCTCGAAAGGTACCGAATTACACGGCGGACTTACAGCCCGGGGCGTGGATCGAGAGTTATGAGATGGCCATGGAGCTGCTAGAGTTCATTGACGCAGCGATGGCTAAGTATTTCACCATGATGTTAGATGGAACAGCCTGGTCTTGGCTGAAGGGGTTGCCACCCAATTCCATTAGCTCATGGGAAGAGTTGAAGGCCCGGTTCATTCAGAACTTCAAGGACACCTGCAAGCAATCCATGTAAATTGTGGACTTAACCAATTGTAAGCAAGGGGAGGGCGAGTCCACCACCCATTGGGTGCGCCGGGTTAAGGAGATAATTCATTCATTTGACAATATGGATGCCGGCTCTGCAGTCCTTATGTTGGAGAAGAATTGTAGCTTTGAGCTGCTAAGGCAGAAGCTGGGGCGCCTTAAACGTGACTGCAAGGATATGGGTACGCTAATGGCGGCTTTAGTCAAATATGCTGATTCTGATAGTACCAAGGATCCCGCGTCTGACGATGAGAAAACAGGGAAGGGAAGAAGGAACGGCAATGGAAAGGGTCAACAGCATAACCCGGGGAATCAAAACGGCAGTAAGCATAAGATGGACGGTAACCCGGAGTTCGTAGCCAATGCCAACGCACAGGGTAACAATCCAAGACGTAAGGGTAAACCGCCTCGATCCGGCGGGTCAGGCCCATCTCTTGAACAGTTACTTAATGAGCCCTGCCCAAGACACGGCACCAGGGAGCGGCCTGCCACACACATGTGGAAGGATTGTGCAATCATGAAGGCGTTTAAGAATTCCAACACTTATGATGGCCATAATGGGTGCAGTGGTGGTTCAGAGCTGGCGGTTTCCATGGCCCAGGTGGCGGCTCAGGGTCCGGCTTTCAGGGACGTCAAGGAGGGGGCTATAACCAATAGCAGACTGGTCAAGGGGAGAAGCAACAACAGCAGTCGGGTTATCAGAGCAACCCGAAGCAATTGAGTAGTGGGCAGTATCACGTATTTACCACTAGCTTATACAAACGTGACCAGAAGGTGCATAAGAGGGCCGTCAATTCTGTTGAGCTGGCAATCCCTCGTTATTTGAGGTGGTCAGAGCAGCCCATCATATGGAGCAGGGAAAATCACCCTCCGCGGGTCGATAATCCGGGTCAGTTGGCCTTGGTGGTGGCACCTCAAGTTGGTGGGTATAAGTTCACTAAGGTGCTCATGGACGGGGGTAGTAGCATCAACATCCTCTACTATGAGACCTATCGACGCATGGGCTTAACTGATAAAAATCTGAGAACATCCAACACTGTTTTTCATGGAGTTGTCCCTGGTAAGTCGGCTTACCCAGTTGGCAGGATTGAGCTGGAGGTGGCCTTTGGAGACGAACATGACTCCAGAGCTGGGAAGTTGTAGGACCTTGAAGTATGTCTAGAGGGGGGGGGTGATTAGACTACTTGACCAATAAAAACTTAACGTTTTCCCAATTTTAGAGTTTGGCAGATTTTAGCTACTTTAGGACAAGTCAAGCAATCATCATACAATTCAAGCAAGCATGCAAAGAGTATATAGGCAGCGGAAATTAAAGCATGCACTTTGCAAGAAAGTAAAGGGAAGGGTTTGGAGGATTCAAACGCATTTGGAGACACGGATGTTTTTGGCGTGGTTCCGATAGGTGGTGCTATCGTACATCCACGTTGATGGAGACTTCAACCCACGAAGGGTAACAGCTGCGCGAGTCCACGGAGGGCTCCGCCCAAGAAGGGTCCACGAAGAAGCAACCTTGTCTATCCCACCATGGCCGTCGCCCATGAAGGACTTGCCTCACTAGCGGTAGATCTTCACGAAGTAGGCGATCTCCTTGCCCTTACAAACTCCTTGGTTCAACTCCACAATCTTGTCGTAGGCTCCCAAGTGACACCTAGCCAATCTAGGAGACACCACTCTCCAAGAAGTAACAAATGGAGCGTTGATGATGAACTCCTTGCTCTTGTGCTTCAAATGATAGTCTCCCCAACACTGAACTCTCTCTCAATGGGTTTGGATCTGGTGGAAAGAAGATTTGAGTGGAAAGCAACTTGGGGAAGGCTAGAGATCAAGATTCATATGGTAGGAATGGAATATCTTGGTCTCAACACATGAGTAGGTGGCTCCCTCACAGAAATGATAAGTTGGAAGTGTAGGTTCGTTCTGATGGCTCTCTCCACGAATGAAGAGGAGGTGGAGGGGTATATGTAGCCTCCACACAAAATCTAACCGTTACACACAATTTAAAAAACTTGGTGGGACCGAATTGTTAAACTCGGTCGGACCGATTTAGTAAACCTAGTGACCGTTAGTGATTTTCGGTGGGACCGACATGCATCTCGGTGAGACCGATTCGGTTAGGGTTAAGGAATAACGTAATCTCGGTAAGTCCGATTACACAAACTCGGTGAGACCGATTTGGTAATAAGCTTTCCAGAGAGTTGGTCAGGTAAACTCGGTTGGACCGATTTGCTCTTTTCGGTGAGACCGAAATGTTACAAAAAGGAAACAGAGAGTTTACATTGCAATCTCGGTGGGACCGATCGCTCACTTTGGTTAGACCGAAACATTACGAAGGGAAACAGAGAGATTGCAACCCCATCTCGGTGAGACCGAGATCCCTATCGGTAAGACCGATTTGCTTAGGGTTTGTGGCAGTGGTTATGACTTTTGGAATCGGTGGCGCCGGATAGGAAGTTTCGGTGTGACCAATTTTGGCTTTGGGTTTAGGTCATATGTGGATGTGGGAAAGTAGTTGAGGGTTTTGGAGCATATCACTAAGCACATTGAAGCAAGGGGCTCATTAAGCAACACCTCATCCCTCCTTGATAGTATTGGCTTTTCCTATAGACTCAATGTGATTTTGGATCACTAAAATGTAAAATGAAGAGTCTTGAGCTTTTGAGCTTGAGCCAATCCTTTGTCCTTAGTATTTTGAGGGATCCACTTTCATCATCCATGCCATGCCATTCATTGAGCTTTCCTGAAATAATAGTCTTGGAATAGTATTAGCTCAATGAGCTATATGTTGTTATTAATTACCAAAACCACCTAGGGATAGTTGCACTTTCAATCTCCCCCTTTTTGGTAATTGATGACAACATATAGATCAAAGCTTCAACAAATGATAATAAGATTGAATAACATAAATAAGCTTTGAGAAGTATGTGATAAGCAAGAGCTCCCCCTAAATTTGTGCATAGTTTAAGATTTGCTCTGGACTGCAAATGCACAATGAATTAGGCTCATGGGTTACTCTTCCATGTCACATACATCTTCGTGGAGCAGTCAAAATAATAAACAATGAATACATGCACTCATCACCAAGCATAGTGAGTGATCACATAAGATAGATAGGATAATATCAAGCATGCATAAGTGCAGCTTATGATCAAACACATGATCATCAATGTCTCACAGGCATAGTATCTCAACCAAAAGCAAACAAGGTTTGAAAAACCACCAAATAAAGCAAGAGAGAATAAAAGCAACACTCTCTCTCGAAGCCTATGATCTATACATTTTCTCCCCCTTTGGCAACAAGTTACCAAAAAGTTCATAGAAAATGCATAGTGCTAGATCGTCTCTCAGGCTTGATCTCCTGGTGGTGGTGTAGAGATGGCTCCTTGGACGAAGGCTTCAGTTGAAGTAGAGAATGCTGGAGGAGTTGGTGCCGGAGCTGGTTGCACCGAACTGTTGGGGCGAGAGGTGGTGCTGAAGTTGTAGCTCTAGTGTCATTCATCGCACCGCAATCGACCTCTGGGCTCTGGGCACTCTAGCAAACACATTGGTGGTTGTCTTGCCCTTCCTCTCTGCATGTCATCCTGCAAATGCTCTCTACAACCGATCAATCTCGCCATTACCTTGACATCTAGATCATAGAACTTTTGTTCCATGATTCTCTCTAGGCTCTCCTGGTTTTGAGTTAGGGTGGACAACCCCTTCACAATCCTTAGAGTTGATGCTATCAAGTAACCAAGCTGCTCTTGTTTGGTCTTCAAGAAATACTCAGATGCCTCCTCTTGAGTTGACATCTTGGCAGCCTTCTCCTTCTTTGCCTTCTCCTTCTTCTCCTGAGCTTGGACAGATTGTGGATCATCTTCATTCATGACAACCTCATTGTCCTCAAAGTCTGGATAAATCGGAAAATGTTCCTTATCCAACTGATATTTCCCTATGCCCATCTTGGAGTTGATCAATTCTTGAATTTGAGGTGCATATCCACAGCTCCTCTTCTGATCTGCTGCAGTCCTCTTGATTATCTCAATGATCAGGCTCATGACTTTGAACTTCTGGGGCACATCAAACACATGCAGCATGTTGATGGCATGCCCTCCGATCATATTATGGTCACCTGACTTGGGCAACAAAGTGTGCCTCAGAATCCAATTGATGGTTGCCAACCCTGATAGCAGATAGTGAACTGATCCAAACTTGTGAGTTTTAACAGCCTTGTCAGGAATTTCCTGGTACATGTGAGCCATTGAATTGTGACCCAACTTCTTCTTTGCATATATGTCCAAGTCATCTTCTTCTTCCTTAGGGGCATTGATCAAACTTGGCCATTCTACAACAGTGGATTGGTACCTAGTACCTTCAGACATCCACACAATTCTACCATCTGGGTAAAAATGTGTTGTGGAGTAGAACTGCATGATAAGCTCATCATTCCAGTTGGTGAACTTCTGTCCAACAAAATCTGCTACTCCACAAGCAATAAAGCTCTCCTCCACTCCAGGGTAGTGCTGCTCATTCTCCCTAATGAATTTCCAATCAAACCACCTCATATCACAGACAATGGGCTTCTTGTCCAATAGAATGGTCTCATAAAAGTCCTGTTGTTCCTTTGTGTGGAACACATAGTCAACAGCAGTTCTTCTTCTTGAAGCATATGGGTCTTCCATCCTCCACAGCCTCAGCCCTGAATCCTTCCCCGATTCTCATGTCCTCACCACAGGATGGGCATCATTGTGGTCTGTATCTTGGGCTGGAGCTTCTGAGGACTGTCCTTCTTCATCTTCATCTTGTGTAACATTTGGCACTGGGGCCTGGTTCTTTTCAAAGAATTGGAATACTCCTAGTATTCCTCCTTGGAGCTTGCTTGGCCTTGGAGGCAGCTTTGGGTGCATCTTTGGGCTTGGATGTTGCAGCCCTGACTGATTGCATCTCCCATAAGCTTAGCTGCCTTAGGAGCTGGTGCGAGATCCTCTTCCTCTTCATCAGAATCCCTTCTCATTGAGGGCTTTCCAAGGACCTTGGCAGTTGTGGTTCTAGCTCTCTTCTTTTTCTTGTCCTGATCACCATCATCCTCTGATTCAATTGTGAACTTCATGGTTGCACCAGTGGGGATTTTTTGAGGTTTTGATGGTGGCTCTTTCCTTGCAGGTGCCACTTTGGGTTGAGTCTGAGCTGGCACTTGAGTGGACTTCCTGGCCTTTGGCATTGGAGTTCTCTTGGCAGGAACTTTCTTCTGCAGACCTGGCTTTGTGCTTTGTGCAGAGCCATACTCTCTCTTGAGCACCACCTTTTTCGAAGTGGCCTCATCCTCCTCAGCTTTGTAATCCTCATCTTTTGAGTCTGAGGTTCTCTTCTTCCTTTGCCTAGTTGTTGCCTTAGGCAAATTGCTAGGAGTGCTTCTGCTCCCATCATCTGAACTTGAGGGACTAGTGCCCTCACTCAAGTCCATGTGCTCTTTAGACCTGTTCTGACTGTCACTCTGATCAAACATACTGCAAAAGCTGATTGTTGACCCTGTGAAGAGTTATAGATGAGATAGAATAGATGAGCATCACAAAATGCAGAGATTTTTGCAAAAGAAATGATTCAAAAGTTCAGTTTTAGTTTTCCATAGAAAGCATTTCGGATCAACCGATTTTCAAACTCGGTGATACCGAAACAGTTTTGGAATCTAAACTGATGATCTTGGTTGGACCGAGTTTTAGTTCGGTGGCACCGAGACTGCTAGGGTTTCACAGAATCTTCAAATCGGTCGCACCGATTAATAATTCTCGGTCAGACCGAGAGTCACTAGTGCAATGGCATACGCCAAATTGATGACACCGAGTTTTTCAACTCGGTGGGTCTGAGATGGTTTCGGCGGAAACCTAACCCTAAAAATTTGAATCGCATCTAAACTACGAACTGTTTTGGTTGGATAGAAGAATCTCAACCGTGGCAAGAATCAATATGTAAACAATGTGCTAGGAATCAGACGTGGATAGCACAAAGATCAAGTCCATACCCTAACTTGGCGGTGGACTTGCTACGGCGGCAACGGCGGGGACGATTTCCATTGACGGCGGAGAAGACCGGCGACAGGAGGCTGCTGGCGACGAGGAGACGATCCGGAGACCACGATGGCAGAGCGAGCTATTGCGCGGGCGAAGGGTTTCAGAGAAATTTCCAAACTATTGCCCGTGGCTATATATAGCCCGACCCTATCGGTGTGACCGAGTGGAACAACTCGGTGGCACCGAGATGCATAACTGTGTTCAGTTATAGCAAATCGGTGAGACCGAAAAGTTCAAATCGGTTGCACCGAGATTGAAAACTCAGATCAACTTGGTGATCTCGGTAGGACCGAAATGGAAGGATCGGTCAGACCGAGAATCACAAAGAGGTTTTGGAAGTTTAAGTCTATGACGAATCGGGGGACTCCGAGTGCTCCTCACACAGAGTGGTTTGAATCTGACTTGATCAAATTTTGTGATGTAGCATGAATAGAGTTTGAGATGAGAAAAGCATAGATAGCTAAAGAAGGTTCTTAGGCATTCTTGTCCATCCACTTGGCAAAAAGAAAAAAACCAAACAATCAAAACAACAAGTGGATGCCCTTGAATGAGTAAAATATGCACCAACATGCTCACACAATAAGATAGCAAATGAAATATGTGGCAAAGCATGCACAACCAATTCTAGCATCTATCAAGCAATTGGCGATGACTAGGTCATCTATATATGAGTATATTGACTTAGGAGTCAAATGAGAACATTTGATCATAGGTCATACTCATTGTTTAAGCTCAAGTGGGGTTACCACTTTTACATAATGCATTAATGTGTTCACACCATTAGAGTTGCTTTGACTCAATTCTTAGAGTTCAGCTCCCCCTAGATGTGAGATCCCCCCTTAGAGGGATGAACTAACCTTGGGTTTTGTCGATGATGACTTCATGTAGGTGTCGAAGATGTAGATGCTCAATGTTGATGTAGATCATTTGGAGCAATCCATTGGAGTGAGTTGCACTTTCAACTTACCTACATGGGTTAGTCCCACATGGAACAAACAAGAATATCCATAGACATAGAGTGATGCACACACAAGATGATGTCCATGAAATCATTAGGTTACCTTGTCCCTTGTCTTACCAACATGAGGGTTTGTGACTCCTTGAACTAGTGCAAGATATGGAAGTTGATTGCACTTGTTCTTGCCAAAATGATATGAGTGCAGAATGTTGGCGGAGTCACCCTCAAGAACTCTCTAGTTCTTCTTCTTCAGGATCCACATCATCTTGATGGGAATCCTTGGAGTTGTAGTCGTACTAGATGAAGTAGAACTTGACGTAGTCTTGGGGACCCACTTGAACGAGGCTTTGGGTGCTTCTTCAAATGCATCAATCACTTCTTGAAGCTTGTCCTTGCCTTTGTTCTTGTGGTCTTGTGGTCGAAGATCATCTTGAGCGTGTGTTCCCTTGAAGGAAGTACGGTCATACTTCTCTTGTTGAGGAACAAACTTCGTCTTGGGGTATTGATCTTCTTCCCACTCAACTCCATTGGCCTTGAACTTTCGTTCAAAACCAACACCTTGATTCTTTCGGTGCCTTCCTTGCTTGCATACAATTTCCTCGAATTGCTTACTCCCGGCAAGGCTCTTGTAAACACCTTTCTCTATAATTCCCTTCAATAAGCTATTTTCTTACTCAAGTGTAACTTGGCTAAGAGAATCATTAGTGGAATCAAGAGAACTACTAGAAGCAACAATATTGGATTTGACATTATTATTGTTACTACTAGAGGAAGTATCTTTCTTGTGCTTGTTATTAGACTAGACTTGAGGCATGTAAGTAGATAAGAGTAAACGCTTGGCAATGTAAGAAGAACTTTTCTTGCGAAGATCATCATTGATTGCTTTTAAGAACTCATGCTCTTGATCAAGATTGATCTTTTCAAAGCGTAACTTCTCATGAGCCCTTAAAAGTTCTCGATGATCTTCGTAGATAGTTTCATGAGCTAACTTAAGAGAGTTTAATTCTTTAGTTAGAAGGTCAATCTTCTCCTTATCATTGTCATTCGTTTTAGCATGATTAGCATGATTAATTGACGTTTCATCATAGTATTCATCACTAGAGTTGTCAACAAGTAAATCATCATCCACAAGCAAGTCATCTTCATCACTATTGAAATCAACATACTCGGGATGTGTTACCTTTGGACCTTTGGCCATGAAGCATCTTCAAACACCTTCATTTGGTGAATCAAATATGTCGTAGGAGTTGGTTGATACAAGTGCTAGACCGACAACACTTTCATCTTGAGTATATTCGGAGTCGGAGTGATAGCTTCTCTCGGAGTGATTGTCGGAGTCGGAGCCGGATACCCATTCACCAACATGAGCTTGATGTCTTCGTTTTGTGTAGCTCCTTGATGACTTGTCCTTCCTTTCCGAATCCTTGCTTCTCCGTGAGGGTCTTCGTTCATAACGATCATCTCTACTCCTCCTCTCTCTTGGTGGTGATTCTTCTCTTTTTCTCCTCCTTCTTGGAGAATCTTCTCTTCTTTTGTAGGGTGCCGTACACTCATTGGAGTAGTTTTCGGGTCTCCCACAATTGTAGCAATTGCGCTCTCGACTAGAAGATCTCTTGTCATTGTAAGACCTTGATTTGAAGCTTCTTTCTTTGCTTCTACTCTTGTAGAATTTGTTGAAGTTCTTCACCATTAAGCTCAATTCTTCATTGAAGGTTGGTTTCTCACTTGATGATGTGGGGGCTTTACTTGAGGCTTTGTAAGCACCACTTGACTTGTTGTGAAGTTCCTCCTTATCCTTGAGCGACATCTCATGAGCAACAATCCTTCCAATGACTTCTGTTGGCTTGAGATCTTTTTAGTTTGGCATCATTTGAATCAATGTGCACACGGTATCATACTTTCCATCCAATGCTCTTACGATCTTCTTGATGATGAATTTGTCGGTCATCTCTTCACTCCCTAAGCTGTCAATCTCATTTGTGATAAGAGCAAGCCTAGAGTACATTTCAGCGACACCTTCACCATCCTTCATTTTGAACTTGTCAAGCTGACTTTGGAGCACATCCAACTTGGATTCCTTGACGGACTCGGTACCTTCATGCATATCAATCAAAGTATCCCAAATTTCCTTTGCATTCTCAAGACGGCTGATTTTGTTGAATTCTTCGGGGCACAATCCGTTGAAGATGATATCACATGCTTGAGCGTTGTATTGCAGCATCTTCAATTCTTCCGCATTAGCTTCACGGTTCGGTTCTCTCCCATCGAAAAATTCACCTTGCAAGCCAATACAAATAATTGCCCAAACGGCGGGGTTATGTCCAAGAATATGCATTTTCATCTTATGCTTCCAACATGCAAAATTAGTACCATCAAAGTAAGGACCTCTACGGTGATAATTTCCCTCGCTAGATGCCATACTCTCCTAGGTTGTGAAACCAAGGCTATGACCACTAAAAGCTATGGAAATCAAAGCAAATGGAGACCAAAGCTCTGATACCACTTGTAGGACCTTGAAGTATGTCTAGAGGGGGGGTGATTAGACTACTTGACCAATAAAAACTTAACCTTTTCCCAATTTTAGAGTTTGGCAGATTTTAGCTACTTTAGGACAAGTCAAGCAATCATCATACAATTCAAGCAAGCATGCAAAGAGTATATAGGCAACGGAAATTAAAGCATGCACTGTGCAAGAAAGTAAAGGGAAGGGTTTGGATGATTCAAACGCAATTGGAGACACGGATGTTTTTGGCGTGGTTCCGATAGGTGGTGCTATCATACATTCACGTTGATGGAGACTTCAACCCACGAAGGGTAACGGCTGCGCGAGTCCATAGAGGGCTCCACCCAAGAAGCGTCCACAAAGAAGCAACCTTGTCTATCCCACCATGGCCATCGCCCACGAAGGACTTGCCTCACTAGCGGTAGATCTTCACGAAGTAGGTGATCTCCTTGCCCTTACAAACTCCTTGGTTCAACTCCACAATCTTGTCGGAGGCTCCCAAGTGACACCTAGCCAATCTAGGAGACACCACTCTCCAAGAAGTAACAAATGGTGCGTTGATGATGAAATCCTTGCTCTTGTGCTTCAAATGATAGTCTCCCCAACACTCAACTCTCTCTCAATGGGTTTGGATCTGGTGGAAAGAAGATTTGAGTGGAAAGCAACTTGGGGAAGGCTAGAGATCAAGATTCATATGGCAGGAATGGAATATCTTGGTCTCAACACATGAGTAGGTGGCTCTCTCTCAGAAATGATAAGTTGGAAGTGTAGGTTCGTTCTGATGGCTCTCTCCACGAATGAAGAGGAGGTGGAGGGGTATATGTAGCCTCCACACAAAATCTAACTGTTACACACAATTTACCAAACTCGGTGGGACCGGATTGTTAAACTCGGTCGGACCGATTTAGTAAAACTAGTGACCGTTAGTGATTTTCGGTGGGACCGACATGCATTTTGGTGAGACCGATTCGGTTAGGGTTAGGGAATAACGTAATCTCGGTAAGACCGATTACACAAACTCAGTGAGACCGATTTGGTAATAAGCTTTCCAGAGAGTTGGCCAGGTAAACTCGGTGGGACCGATTTGCTCTTTTCGGTGAGACCGAAATGTTACAAAAAGGAAATAGAGAGTTTACATTGCAATCTCGGTGGGACCGATCGCTCACTTCGGTTAGACTGAAACGTTACGAAGGGAAATAGAGAGATTGCAACCCCATCTCGGTGAGACCGAGATCCCTATCGGTAAGACCGATTTGCTTAGGGTTTGTAGCAGTGGCTTTGACTTTTGGAATTGGTGGCGCCGGATAGGAAGTTTTGGTGTGACCGATTTTGGCTTTGGGTTTAGGTCATATGTGGATGTGGGAAAGTAGTTGAGGGTTTTGGAGCATATCACTAAGCACATTGAAGCAAGGGGCTCATTAAGCAACACCTCATCCCTCCTTGATAGTATTGGCTTTTCCTATAGACTCAATGTGATCTTCGATCACTAAAATGTAAAATGAAGAGTCTTGAGCTTTTGAGCTTGAGCCAATCCTTTGTCCTTAGTATTTTGAGGGATCCACTTTCATCATCCACGCCATGCCATTCATTGAGCTTTCCTGAAATAATAGTCTTGGAATAGTATTAGCTCAATGAGCTATATGTTGTTATTAATTACCAAAACCACCAAGGGATAGTTGCACTTTCAGAGGTTGACATTTGAGGTGGTCAAAATCAGGAGCCCATACCACGCTCTGTTTGGGCGGCCGGCTTATGCTAAGTTTATGGCCCGGCCATGTTATGTTTATTTGCAGCTCAAGATGCCGGGTCACAAGGGCACCATCACTGTACATGGCAGTCGTAAGATAGCACTGGACTGTGAAGAAGGTGACGCGGCTTATGCTTTGAGTCGGCTCATGCAGCGAAGAGCTCAAATTTTATCAAGATAATGTTGACCCGGCGGATATGACATCCTTGAAGAAGCCAACTACACAGCACGACCCGGCGTTGAAGTTTAAGTCGGCAGCTGAGACAAAGCTTGTTGATTTTTACCCGGTGATTCTTCTAAACAGATTCAAAGATCATCAGTGAACTTGGATCCCAAATAGGAAAGCGCGCTCATCGAGTTCATCCATGAGAACCGGGACATCTTTGCATGGAAACCTTCTCACATGCCGGGTGTACCGAGGGAACTCGCTGAGCACACTCTCAACATTGATCCAAAGTATAAGCCGGTCAGGTAGTTTCTTCGGCGTTTTAACGAAGAGCGACGGAAAGCTATTGGGGAAGAAGGCACCCGGCTCTTAGCGGCCGAGTTTATCATTGAAGTTTTTCACCCGGATTGGTTGGCTAACCCGGTGCTTGTCCTCAAAAAGAACGGCACCTGGCGGATGTGTGTGGATTACACGGACTTAAAAAAGGCTTGTCCGGCTGATCCCTTTGCTCTTCCCCGTATTGATAAAATCATTGATGCCACGGCGGGTTGTGAGCGATTGAGTTTTTTGGATGCTTACTCCGGTTATCATCAGATTAAGATGGCAGTTAAGGACCAGGAGAAGACGGCTTTCATCATGCCGTTTGGAGCCTTCTGCTATGTATCTATGCCGTTTGGGCTCAAGAGTGCCCAAGTGACTTATCAGCGGTGTGTGCAGAACTGTTTGCACGATCAAATTGGGCGTAATGTTCATGCTTATGTGGATGACATTGTGGTGAAGTCCAGAGAAAAAGGAGACCTTGATATCTGACTTAAAGAAGACCTTTGATAATCTTCGGGTTTACAAGATGATGCTTAACCCGGCCAAGTGTGTGTTTGGCGTTCCTCGGGCAAGCTCTTGGGCTTTCTGGTGTCCAACAGAGGCATCGAAGCTAACCCGGAGAAGATTAAGGCGATTACCTCCCTGGCTAAACCGGCGTGCATCAATGATGTTCAGCGACTGGTGGGTCGTATCGTCGCCTTAAGTCGGTTCATAAGTCGGCTCAGTGAGAAGGCCCTCCCATTGTATCAGATGATGAAGAAAACTGACACTTTTGTCTGGAGTGAGGCCGCTGATGCTGCTTTTGAAGACTTAAAGAGACAATTGTCTGAGCCGCCGGTTCTCGCGGCTCGGGTTGACAAAGAGCCTTTGCTGTTATATGTGGCTGCCAATTCATGAGCCGTCAGTGTTGCCATCATGGTGGAGCGTAAGGAAGCCGATAAGGAGCATCCGGTTCAACGGCCGGTTTACTACATCAGTGCGGTGCTCATTGAATCCAAGCAAAGGTACCCGCATTGGCAGAAGCTTGTTTACGGGGTGTTCATGGCTAACCGAAAATTGAAGCAGTACTTTCAAAGCCACCCTATAACTGTGGTAAGTTCTGCCCCTTTGGGAGACATCATTCAGAACAGGGAGGCCACAGGACGAGTCACCAAGTGGGCCATTGAGCTTGGACCTCACGATTTGAAGTACATGCCATGTACCGCTATTAAGTCTCAGGCCTTGGTGGACTTTATCAATGATTGGACAGAGTTACAGGCCCCTGAGGAGAAGCCGGATAACACATATTGGACGATTCACTTTGATGGGTCTAGGCAGCTAGAAGGCTCGGGGGCTGGAGTGGTGTTAACTTCCCCTCGAGGTGACAAATTTTGTTATGTACTCCGGCTTATGTTTCCATGTACTAACAATGCAGCTGAATATGGGGCCTTACTCCATGGTCTCCGGATGGCTAAGGAGATGAACTTAAGCCGGGTACGATGCTTGGGCGACTCAGATCTTGTGGCTCAACAAGTGTCAGGAAAGTGGGATTCCAAGGACCCCCTTATGGCGGCTTACCATCGTGAGGTAGATGTTGTGGCTGGTCACTTCACGGGTTATCAAGTGGAACACATCGATCGAAGGAAGAATGAGGCGGCTGATGCTTTAAGCCGGTTGGGATCCCAACGTAAACCGGTGCCGCCCAATACCTTTCTCGATGTGTTACATAACCCTTCTGTCAAGGTGCCTACCAAGGAAGAACTAGCAGTGCCAGACTCGGAGGCACAGCTGGTGGCGGCTCTTCACGTTATCCCGGATCGGACGGTGCCTTATTTGGCTTACATGACCTGGGGTGAATTGCCGGAGGATGAGACATTGGCTAGACAAATTATCAGGCGCTCCAAATCCATGACGATTGTTAACGGCGAATTACATCACCTAAGCGTCACGGGGGCATTTCAACGCTGTGTGTCACCTACAGAAGGCCAAGATATACTTCGCGAGATCCATAAAGGGGATTGTGGCCATCATGCTGGGTCAAAATCTCTCGTAGCCAAGGCTTTTCGTCATGGTTTCTATTGGCTGACAGCTCATGCTGATGCGGAGGATCTGGTCAGTAAATGTGATGGTTGTCAAAAGTTCTCACGACGAGCTCATGTGCCGCTCAAGAATTGAGGATGATCCCAATCACTTGGCCGCTTGCGATCTGGGGCTTGACATGGTTGGACCTTTCAAAAGGTCTAAAGACAAAAGACACATCTGGCGGTGGCGGTGGACAAGTTTACTAAGTGGGTTGAGGCGAGCCGGTCAAGAAGTGTGATGCAGCCACGACGGTTCAGTTCATGAAAAAGGTGATCTTTCGCTTTGGTTTTCCACATAGCATCATAACCGATAATGGCACTAATCTCTCTAAGGGTGCCATGGAAGAGTTCTCACAAAGAGAACACATCCGCTTGATGTTTCGCCGCTGCTCATCCTCAATCCAATGGTCAAGCAGAGAGAGCTAATCAAGAAATCCTGAAAGGCATCAAACCCCGGCTCTTAGTCCCCTTACAACGGACTCCGGGTTGTTGGGTGGAGGAGTTACCCTCCGTGTTATGGAGCATCAACACTACACCTAACAGATCTACGGGATACACGCGTTTTTTCATGGTTTATGGAGCAGAGGCGGTCCTGCCAAGTGACATCCGACACGACTCACCCCGAGTGGCGGCTTACGTTGAGGCGGATAACGAAAAGGCTCGTCAGGATGCACTTGACTTGTTGGATGAGGAGCGAGACTTGGCAATAGCCCGCCGGCGATTTACCGGAAGACTGCTGCGCCGCTATCACAGCCGCCGGGTTAAGAGCAGAACCTTTCAGGAAGGCGACTTGGTGCTCCGGCTCATCCAGGATCAGTCTAACATGCACAAGCAATCCCCGCCTTGGGAAGGGCCCTTTGTGGTCAGCAAGAATCTACACAATGGGTCATATTATCTCATCGATATTCGAGAGCACAAGGACTCACTTAAATCGGAGGAGGAAACCCGCCGGCCGTGGAATATAGCTCATCTCCGGCCTTACTATACTTAAGTTACCAGTTCTTAGGATACCTTTTTCCGATGTACATATTATATAAAGCAATAAAGCAGGACCTCTGTCCTTTTTTCCCATAAAGAATGTTTTATGTCTTCTTTATCAGGGGATGGACGCTGCCAACAGGGGATGGATCATATCTGAATCTGGCTTTCCCTTTGGTCCGGCTTATGATCATATCTGAATCTAGCCATGGTCACTTGGGGGCTTCCTGTTCAAACATAGGTCATATTCGAACCAAAGAGAACATAGCTGTCGATACCCACTTGATCGGCATACTGCCAAACCCACTTGGGGGCTTCTTGATCATATTTGAATCATAGCTTAACCCCTTTGGGTCTGACGTGGATCGTATTCGAATCAGCGTCATTAAACAACTCTTATATTCACTTGGGGGCTTCCTGTTCAAACATAGGTCGTATTCGAACCAAAGAGAACATAGCTGTCGATACCCACTTGATCGGCATCGCCAAAGCCACTGGGGGCTATATGATCATATCCGAATCTTAGCTTAACCCCTTTGGAACGGTTCTCTGATCGTATTCAAATCAGGAGCCTGTAAGCATTGCTTATAAGTATGATTACTTTAACTATCATTGAAACATTCTTGAGGAGTTGGTTCTTGATCCTTCCGGTTTTATAGAAGTGATTACCTCAGGTTCTAAAAAAGTGTCAGGTAAAAACTTATATGAGCCGGAGAGGCTATTAAAAGGGTTGCAGGTATGCTGTTATGATTTTAACTAATCATGAACCGTCTTATACAGGTGGTCTTCTGATCATGTTCCGGGTTATCAATATTCTATAACCCCCTGGTGCAGTAAACCGCCCAGGAAGTCTTTACTTGTTTATGTGCAGGGTAAGGTAAAGAAAGTTAAAACATCAAGGAAATACATGGTTCACATAAGCCAGCAAAATATAGTGATGGCGGCTTACAAAAGTAATAAGCACCATAAACATGTGCAAGGGCATGACCAGCATTAAGGAGTTTTTCTATCCTATTACAAGACTCCCCAAGTCTAAACAAAGTGAAGCATTGTTTTCTGGCAAAGGTGGTAACACGCCTGGCGGTTCATTCCTCCGGCTGGCTCGACAACTCCGGGTTATCCTTCCCCGCTCCTCCTTCGGTTGTTTTGTCCTGGAAGGTGGACGAGGCCCAGTCAATGCCGCTCAAAGCTTCAAATTCAGCTTCATCATCTATTAAAGTGGCCGGGTCCACTTCAGGGGCAAAGGTATGCTTACGCATTGGAGGGATCAGGCTGACTTGGTCAATGGGGCGTTTGGGATTCTCCGGTTCTCATTATCGTAACCCGGTGAATACTTAGTAAGATCAGTGTCATTCCCAATGAGAGTTGCCAGGGGACGTACGGCTTTAACACATGCAGTGAAGTCTTGGTCGTCAAAAGCAGTGCCGTCCTCTTTAAGGCTTGGATATCCGAGAGAGAGATCATCAAGGTCAAGTTCCGGCATCCATGCCCTTGCCCGACTTAATGCAGCCATGGCTCCGGCTCTCGCAGATGCCCGCCTTAAGTCCTGAATTCGTTGAGGTAGCACCGAAAGATGCCTCAACACATCTTGTAGGAGCCGAGGAGCGGTATTGGATAAGGCCACAACGGCCAACGTGCGCTGTGACCCGGAGTACAGCTGCTCTACTAAGGTATACACCGCCTTAAGCTTGATCAGCATATTTTCCTTCAGATTGGTACTCACAGGGCCTCAGATGTTCACAGTATAACAAGAAGTAAGAGGTAATTATTACGATAACCCTTGAAAGATTACAATATTTATGAGCGACTTACCGAAGATGGCTGAGACCATTTGGGATATCTGCCATTTTAAGTCGGACAGCTCGTTTGTTGCTTCGGCAAGAGATGCTTCTGCTGTTTCAGCCCGAGTCACCAGTGAAGCCCTCTCATCAACCCAAGTTTTCTTCTCCGATTCAAAAATTTTCTTCAGCTTCTCTTGTTCGGAGACACTGAATTCAAACTTCGAGTTGGCTTTCTGAGTTTCGAGATCTTGGGTTTTCAACTGACTCTTCAGATCGGCAATCTCTGCCTCAAATTGACTTATGGTGGCCTGCATCGACATCAGGCTATGGTAAGGATCATGGTAAGATAACATTAAAGTCCCAAACACTTTACAAGTAAAGATACTTGGCACTTGGGGGCTAATGTATGCTTAAAGATTTTTTTAATATATTTTACCGTGTTATACATATTAAGTCTCAAGCACTTTACAAGTAAAGGTACTTGACACTTGGGGACTAATGTGTAACCCAAATTCAAAGTTTCATGCTATCACCGGGTTAAACATATTCAATTTAAACCGGACAAAACTAACAGTAAGTCAATTACCAAGTCTACAGCATATTCATTCATAAGCAATAGACTTGGGGGCTAGTATAGTAAGTAAGGTTCAGAATAAAAGCATGAGTTATACCTCAGATTTATGTTGTATTTGCTTCACCATGTCAATTTCCAGGTCACGACTATTGTGCACTTGGTTCAGACAGCCCGAGACTATATCACCAATACTTAGGTGAGAATAATCAGTGATGTCCTGTTTGGCTTTCCGACGTTGGGCAAACTCCTCCTTGGTAGTGCATTGGGCAAGAACAGTAGGCCGGCCCGGTTCAACATATTGGCTCTTCACAATTTCAACCTCCGGGTCAGTCGTCTTGACCGGGCTAGGAGTTTCCGGGTCATCCGAGTTGTGGATAACGTCTTCTGCAGGCGGGTCAGAAGTTGGCACCGGAATGTCAGAAGCCGGTTCAGGTGGTGGCTGATGAGTGGAGCTGTCAGGAATGGATGAGTCAAGCACCGGCTCAGTAACCACCGGGTCTTGGGACGGCTTATTCTTCTTCGCCCTCTTGCTGGGTTTTACTTGCAAACTATCAATCAAAGTGGAAGGGTAAGCATCAAAGTATAAGTATGGAAAAACTTAAAGTAAGAAAGGTTGTGTTAAGCCGGCATGTTTGATTGCATCAACTCATCAGAAGAAGGGGAGGTATCCTGATAGTTGGAGTCAGATGAATTGAGAGGTTGGCGAATCACACCCTTCAAAGGTAAAACAAAACGTAAACCGGAGATAACCTCGGTCCGACCCTTCCTGGTTACGTCGGGTAAGCCGGAGGAGAGCTCTGCGTCCTGGTTGGCCCGAGTTTGCCGCCGATTTTCAAGCTGTTGTTTCTTCAAAAGAAATTGAGGATCTTGGTAAGCAAGAGGGTGTGAAAACCTTACTTTCCGGGTCACCCTTCGGATTTTTCGTGTTGGCAAAGGCTCTGAGTCGGAGGAAATTATAGTTACCGCTTCCCCAACTGCTTGACTGTTCCCAGTATCCTCCTGAAAGGATCGAATGTCAGTAAAGTAATGACAAAGGAGTTAAAGAAATATCAAAAAAAAGATTACCTCTTCCTCATCCGAAGAAGAGTCATCCAGTTTAAGCATATCGGAGGTGCTGGGTTTCTTCTTCTTAGAGGTGCCCGTCCTGGCGGCTTTCCTTTCAGTCTTCTTGGCCACCCTGGCCTGTTTGGCAGCCTCATGGTCATACTTGACCATCCAGAAATTATCACCGGCCCATGGAAACAGATAAAGAATGATGAGTACAGCAAGGTAACATCTAAAATAGTATTTGTGAAGATTAGTAACTTACCGCAGGAGCCGGGTTCTTCTTACAGAAGGGAAGTAAACCGAAGGTGTTGCTGGTTACAGTGCCCTCCTTCAATAGCGACTGGACTGTAGCATCTACCATATCATCTGGTAAGTCCTCAGGGCTATGATGCATTGGGTCTTCTTTCTCGCCTGTGTAAGTACACATTAAGCTGGAGCGGCGGCTTAATGGTAGTATCCGCCAGGTGACCCAGACCCGGACTAAATCGATGCCGCTTAACCCATTGCCTAAAAGGGCTTTGATCTTCTTGATGGTGGGATTAAGAGGCAGGCGCTCAATAGCAGTCAACTTATCCGCCAGATGATGGTTGGACTCAAGACGCAGGGCACGAAAGCCGGGCAGAGGCTTCTCGTTAGCCGGAGAGGTGTCTTGACAGTAGAACCATGTTTGGTTCCAGTCCTTTGGGTGACTCGGCAACTCAGTGTAAGGAAAAAGGCAATCTCTCCGCCGCTGGATTGAGATGCCGCTAAGCTCAAAACTAGGCCCGTTGGCACGTTCATTCTGCCGGTTCAAGTAAAAAAGTTCTCTGAACAGCAGCAGACTTGGTTCTTCTCCTAGGTATACCTCGCAGAAGACTTGGAAATTACACAGATTTGACACGGAATTGGGTCCAATGTCTTGAGGCTTCAGGTCAAAGAAATCCAAAACTTCCCTGAAGAATTTTGAGCCGGGAGGGGCAAACCCCCGGTTCATGTGATCTGTGAAAACTACTACCTCCCCAACTTTGGGTTGAGGTATCTCCTCAGATGGGTGAGGGGCACGATAAGACATGGCCTCCTTCTTTGGCAGATGGCCATACTTCACGAATTCTGCGAGCTTGCTTTTGATCACTGTGGATGGAACCCAACTGCAAGTCACAGGGGCCTTGGCCGCCTTAGGAGCCATGATAATAATTGGCCTACGACAAAATAAGAAAGCTCCGGCTCAACTTTAATCCGGAGAGATATCTAAATTATTCACAGTGGCGGCTTAAGAAAGGGGCCTAATGATATAAGGGTGATGGTGCAATAATGTTTAAGCCGCTATCAGTATCAAGAGCAATTCAAACCGGACACTTAGACAGCAGTGATAGAAGCAAGTTTTACAGAAGAAAGTTTCCGGGTGACAGAAACAAGTTTCACAGACGACAGTTATTATCATGGATCAAATTATTGCTCTAAAAGCAAAATTTTCGAGACCTAGAAACAGAGCAGAGAAGTTCATACAGCTGAAGAGGATTTCTAAGCAAGGAAACTGAGATTTATTTCTATGCAAGATCAGTACAAACAACTACCGCGGTAGTTCTGTATAGTTTACGACCTAAATGGAGAGTTGAAGATGAGAACTAGCGAGGGTTTGTGTCGTGCAGTGATGAACGCCGACGAACTCAGCGGAGTTCCAATGTAGATCTGAGAAAGAGGAGGAGAGGAACTCACGGATGAAGACGAGCTGAAGAGATTCGCCGACATTTTCTGGTCAGAATCAGGTCGATGCAGCGGCCTGAGTTGGTGCAGACGAGGGGGTCGACGGCGGCGGCGGTGGAGCTCGAGTGGCAGAGAGGAGAGGAAGAAGACGACTGGAAGGAGATGAATGAAAGACCTAAGGTCACGCCTATTTATAGGGAGAGGATAACTGAGATGGCGCGGGAAACGAGGAGATAAGAATTACTATCTAGCGGCCCCGACGCCTCAATTTTCGGAACACTTAATAAGGCAGAGATCCGTTGAAGGATACGACGGAATAGAAAATGAATTAAAGAAAGGATGACATCCGGCCGGGTTAAGATGGATCCAGAAGATGATGTCACGGTGGGTTAAAAGAAAGCCCTCTGTACAGTCAGAAGACTGAAGATCTATTCTTTAGAAGTATATTTTAAGATTAACATGAACAGGTTCAAATCAATCTGGGGCCTAATGTTGGGGATATGGCTATTTGTGTAAGCCGCCCAGGAGGGGCCGGGTTACGCAAAGAGGACTCATCAGAGAAAAGCCCAAGACCAAGCATGAAGATGGCGGTTCAATAAAAGGCTTAAGGCCCACAAGCGGCTTAAGGCCCATTGTAGTAAACCGCCATGATGGCATGACTTGTAACATAAGGTAGATTTATCTAGTCACCGAGCCGGACACTGTTTATAAGCCGGTCGGGACTCTGTAAGCCGCAGGGTGTCAACCCGTGTATATAAGGGGACGACCTGCAGGCGGCTTAGGGCAAAAAACAACTCATCGAGAGCCGGGCATAGCGTATCTCGCTCTCTGGTCATCGAAACATCAATACCAACCCAACTAGACGTAGTCCTTACCTTCACCGTAAGGGGCCGAACTAGTATAAACTCTCTCATGTCCCTTTTCCCGATTTAACCCCTTCAAGCTTCCTAGTTGCAATGGCTCCACAACTAAGTCCTTTCACGAGGACATCTGACGTGACTATTCCACGACAATCCCGGAAAAACACTTGGAACAAGAGAACCTCCATAGAAGGCTTATGGCCACTGCGAGGAGCTTGAAGAAGCAGAAGCAAAGGCTTAAGGCCGCACAGGATACGCTCAACCGCAGATGGAACAAAGTGCTCGACACTGAAGAAAAATACGATGGCGATCGCCACACAAAGAGCTACCCAAAGCGCAAGCTGCTGCCCGAATTCGAAGACGAGGCTATAGAGCCCATTCAGCCGAAAAATAAAACGGCCGATCAGCCGGACCGACCACTCCGTGGCCGCGACAGGGTGGCTAATGACGCCGCACATAAGCCAGCACATGATTTACGTGAGCACCAGGACAAAAAACCCGGTATGGCCAGGTCCATCTATGGATCTAGGAAGCGTGCTCCGGCATAGGATGACGGCCGCCCAAACGACTATACTGACCGAATAACAGCTCGGAATCAAAACCAAACACTACAACCGTCAGAAGAATGCCATGACACATCCAAATAGAGGGGTGCCGCACACCCCCTGTGCTTCACCGATGAGGTGCTGGATCATGAATTTCCAAAGGGATTCAAACCCGTGAACATAGAGGCATACAACGGAACAACAGACCCTGGGGTCTGCATTGAGGACTTTATCCTTCACATCCACATGGCTCGCGGAGATGATCTCCACGCCATCAAATACTTGCCCCTCAAGTTGAAAGGACCAACTCGGCACTGGTTGAAAAGCCTCCCTGAAAACTCAATTGGAAGTTGGGAAAAACTTGAGGATGCTTTTAGAGCTACTTTTCGAGGGACCTTTGTCCGACCTCCAGATGCAGACGATTTAAGACACATAATTCAACAACCCGGAGAGTCAGCCTGAAAGCTTTGGAATAGATTTCTCAATAAGAAGAATCAAATCGTCGACTGCCCGGATGTCGAAGCCTTAGCAGCTTTCAAGCATAGTGTCCGGGACAAATGGCTTGCCAGACCCCTCGGCCAGGAAAAGCCAAGGACAATGGCAGCCCTAACAAGCCTTATGACCCACTTTTGCGCGGGCGAGGACAACTGGTTGGCCCGTAAAGGCACCAGCGACCTAGGCACATCCGAAATCAGGGATAGCAATGGGAAGCCACGACGTAATAAAAACAAGCATCGAAACAAAGAAGACAGCCAACACTGGACCTTCGGTGTTACAAATTTTTCCCGTATTAAAGTTGCTCGTCAGCCGACACCGGTCCCGAAGAGTCAGCAAGGAATGCGTATATTTGGAAATTCAGCTAAACCAAATGGAGATATCAGCTGACTGAAGTGAAATTGGGAATATCTCAGAAATCCTGGATGGACCGTCAGTATCAAGTTTGCCTCTGTATGCACTCTTCATAGCAAAAATGATCAAATCAGCAAGAAAATAAATTGTGTGCAATATTGACAAAATATTATCAGTCAAGGGTATGGCTCAGATACACGTTTAATTTTTCGTTGAGGATGATTTTGGAACCCGATGTACTTGGAAGCAAGCAAAAAGGTGGCATATACTCAGAAAGGAGGATAGCCCTGCAAAACCCGGTTTCATACAAGAAATCAATAACGAAAATATTAAGGTGGTGATATATGTGGAAATCGGTCCGCATATCACAATAAGAATCTTCTAGTGTAAGCAACCCAATCTTCCCTTGCAAGATACCAAAGAAGCTTCCAAGGCAAGATTCATCTATCTTCCTCAGTATGATACATTCATGAATTCCCGTGTGACGTACCCTATCTTCTTCAGTAAGCAGCCACAAAAGTTTTTGGCATAAGGTACCGAGTCTTTCCCCAGCAAAGTCTTTAAGGGGGTGAGCTTCTGGAGCACGATATTCAGTCTTCTTCAGCAAGCCGTCCGATGAAAGTTTCAAGCACAAGCCAACCAATCTTCCTCAGTAAGACATTGGTACAAGGCAGTACGCTGTGAATAGATAGCATATGGCAGTCAATCCCAAGAATCAGATATGCAACATTTTGGTCAGAAGCAAGAATCAGTCAGAATACACATTTGTCTCGGAATCAGATCCTCATATATATGTAGTGAGCATACCACCGAGATCTTACAAGTCACTCGGATAAGGACCTGACAACCACGTGAGGATGGTTAAGATAAGAAAGCAAGTATACACCGCAGTGTGACAAAGGATTATGAGGATTGATGACATCAATGAGCTCGTTACAAGTACCTGCGAACCTAGAAATGATCCTGATGAGCCCTTGTCCCAATTTCTCCAATGACGACACCACGCCTGTGATCTAAGCTGTTTTTAGCTATCCGGGGTGGATGCCAATTTTTATTTCTCTCTTCAATGACTGTCACGAGTCCGAGCTGCTTTTCGGCCGTCTCGTACAGCTGTTGAGTTTCTTTTTGTGACAGTAGCCCTATAGCTGTTTTTTGGCTATTTTAGGGAGTTTTCACCTTCTTCTTATCGACCCGATCTCATGCTCTGAGATGCTTTTCGGCCGTCCTGAGTCGTGGTTGAGTTATTTCAGTAATGTTCCAGATCTGAGTTGTAAAGACCGTTCTGGTGGCTACTGATTTATTTGCCGATTTCTTGCAAGGGTTTGGATGATCATTTCCCAACGATCAGAACTTGAGGGGTGTTGAACCTGCCATTTAATGGGTTACTATGTCAGAAGATGCAGATAAGAGTACGCCTGTCAGAGTCTTGTACCCAACATAAACTATGGTCATATGAAGAAGCAATATGACCCAGCTCTTTCAGCCAAGGATCCAGACCAAGAAAACAATAATGAAGGAGCAAGACTAGTGATGCAGAACCATCGTCAGTCAAGTCTGCAGATATTATCATCTAAGGTCATATCCCTTATGCTGGCCACGACAGGCAATAATCAAATATTTGGAATGGATTTGAGACTCAAGACAGTGAAGCCAGTCAGAATAATTCAGAAGTTCCTGCGATAAGTCAGAATCTGTTAGGACAACAGTTATGCCTCAATTCACTGTTTGGAACCCGAAGGACTTGCATTTAGTGGAGAAACCCAATGCGAGGAGTCAGAGCTTGGGTGTCCACTAGAACAATCCGATCACCACTTCATGAAAGATTGTCAGTGCCGGGTGGCACACCCAGTGGAAATCACTCTTGGATTGATAAGACAGGCATATATTTCAGTCATGATAATCAATCACAGTCAGCTAAGTCAGCAGATCTAAAAAGAAATTGGAGCCAGTATAAACATGAACCAGCAAGGTAAGATCTGTCAGAATGTGGATACAGTAAAGCAAACCACCCCAGGTCTAGTCGGATAAAAATCTAGTGGGAACAACAATAAAGGAAAAAAAGGATACCTGAGTTGGAAACGGTTTCCTTAAGTCAGTATATTCATACTTGTTCCCTGAGAAACCAAATCTCGAGGACGAGATTTCTTTAAGGGGGTAAGGTTTGTGACAGCCTGATTTTTTGCCCTTTCTTTTTCTTTTGTTTCTCCGAGGTTTTTGCTTAAGTTTTCTTTTTCCGTGGTTTTGTGGTCTGGAAACTGAAGAAGATGCCCTCTTCTTTCTTTCTAGAGTGGCTTGTCATTCCCAAATTGTTCCCTAGACCTTTCCATTTCCACCTTGGACCAAATCCCAATATTCTTTTTATTGGTAATATTCCTTTTCTATTAAAGTAATAACTCAAATTGCCCTAGGTTGTGAAGCAACCTATATTTCCATCACTCCTAAAATTCCAAAATAATTCTTATAAATTGTTTGGGTCATATCTTGATCAACTATGGCAAAACTTTTCATTGCCATGTTCAAAAATAATCCTCCAATAATTCATTTCCTATTCTGCCCTAAATGGCACATTGTGAATTAAGTGCTATTTTCCTTTGCCCAATTGACGTCAAACTCCTTGGACATATTTTCATGTCCATATCATTGCCACATGCCAAAATTAAACCTCATTTTCCTAGTAATTATTTATATGATTTTCCAAAGTTTCTGTCCAGAAAGAAGCTTTGTGAAGGACGTACAAACTAGGCATATCCAAATGAGTTGACATTGCATGATCCTTCATATCATCATATCATAGCCCTACACCAAAGTTGAGCTCATGTAATGCCTCCTTGTGATCACAGCTTCAAATCTTTGTTTCTACCCAAAATTTCAGTTTGTGAAGCAAGTATATTGTATCTTGCTCCATTATGGCTGTAAACTTTTTTCTAGGCCTTCTAGTATCCATATAAGCTATCTCCATCAATTTTGGGCATATTTCATCAAGCCATTATTCCTCTAGAATTTTTGCAAGTTTCTGGTCAGTGGAAATGTTTGTGAAGGAAGTACCATTTTGGTTTATCCAAATGGTATGAAACCTTTTGCAACATCTTCATATGATCAAATAACTATGACTTGCCCAAATTGAGCTTAAGTTGATACTCCATGTGAGTGCATCATCCAAATCACCATTTCTAGCCATTATGGCACTTTCTACAGCAACCCTCATCTAAGTTCCTTTTCTTAGTCCAATTTTTGGTGATTCGCATTACCTAGTGTGTGATCATCACCCGACAAAGTTTTTACTGCTTTACCAAGCTTGTGTCCCCACTGCACAGCACAAGCACTTGGTTGCTGGTTTGCTTTGGGATCTTCTGCAAATCACTTCTTCGCCCCTGGAAAGATTTATTTCCTCAATTATACTAAGGGCACTAGGGTCAATCCAGTAGACATGGTCGTCCCGGACAAAACCCGCAGTTTGCTCCTGTGCACGTGGTGATCACGCTGATGTCATGCAAATTGCGTCCTCTGGCTTCTTCCCGCCCCTGTTCTCGTCGGCTCCCTCCTCGTCTCGACCTCCATTCCTGTCCTGGAGCTCCCCCATGTTGCCCTGCGCCTCCCTGCATAGATGGCTCGTCGTTGTTCGCCAAAAATGAGCCGCTAGCTCCATGCCCGTGCCGTGCCCCGCCACTGTCCACCATTAGAGCCATGTAGGAGCTCGCTTGTGATGCTCGAGAGGCTTCCCCTCGGCCATTAGAGCCATGTAAGCGTTACCGAGGTCCTTCCGCAGCTCCCAAGCCCCTCATTTGCCTTCCTAGCCCAGCGGAGTCCTCGGCCCCCTTCTCTTTTCGCTGGAGTCCGCCTCGGCCATCATGGTCTCCGCTTGTTTCCGGCAAACCTAGCCCCTCTCCTCTCCTCCAGAGCTTTCCATCGCATTCCCCTCGTCTCTGCGGTTCGCCCCAACCCCTTTTCCCTCACTGGAGAGCCCCGTGGCCGCTCTCCCAAGTTCGGCCGTCGCCTCCGTTGTTCGGCCACCCCGACGTCCGGCCGCCCTAGCCACTCCCTCTCCATCCTGACACCACCAGAGCACTCCCCGTGCTCCGTAGAGCCGCCCCACTCTCTCAGACCTCGCCGGAGTTGGCCGCAGCACCGAGAACCGTCGCCGCCCGAAGCTCCTACCGCCTCCCGTCGCCGCGACCTCCCCTCCTCTCCGCTCCTCCCCGCGCCTTCCTTCGCCCCTGAATGGAGGAGACACAACCCTGCGGTCCCGCCGGTGCCCTTGGCTCGGCCGGGGAGCGCCTGAGCCGGCCGGCCCCTTGGCCGTTTCCCTCCCCTGCCTCTGCTCTGTCTCACGGGAGAACAGGCGAGCGGGAGGAAGGAGACGACCGAGCCTGGCCCCTCCCCCTGCGCGTGGGACCCACCTGTAAGTGGCCCAAGGCCCAGGTCCACGTGGATAAGTGGAAGCGTATTTCTCACTTTACGCCTCTGCCTTATCCACTCAGGGACCTGTTTGCTGAAGAAATTTTTACAGAAAAGTCCCCGATTTTCTACACCTCATAACTCCGCAACCGTAACTCCGTTTGAGGTGAATTCAATGCTCACTTCTTCGTCTCGTCGAGCCCTTTCTATTGGTGACACTTTCATTATGTCTTAACATTCTGAAAATGAACATTTTGCCCTTGCACATAAACAGCCCCTCTGAGAGAGAACTGTTTCCGGCAAATCTTTCCGCGGCTTCACCGCACTTCTCCCCTGTGCCTTCTTCATCCCCAGGCAAGCCACAATACCCACTTGCATGATAGTTATGCAGTAGCCATGGTTTTCAACTTGAATTTTTAATAAATGTTTGTCTGTTTAAAACTTGGTTATCATTGTTCCGGTGCTGCTTAGAGTTTCATGTTCACTCTCGTGTTATGTTCTCTTGCACCTGGTTACCTTGTAGTAGTTGCTAGTATTCCTTTCATATGCTTATGCTTGTTAATAGTACATGTTGATGTTGGTGATGGTTTTCAGTGCATGACTTCCGTCTGTTCCGAGTGTCGTCGTATGCGTGTTCCATTGCATCCAATAGGTTAAATGCTTGCATGGTAGCATTGTTGATATGTCTTGCATGATATTTATTGTTGATGCTAGTGATCATGCTAGGTTTCTATGAGTAGTGTTGTACTTGTGATATTCATGCACGTCATTATGCCATATTCAGTTGGATATAATTCATTGTTGATATGGTCGATAGTTATGTTGTACCCTCATGCTTATGTTGATATCATGCTCATGCATTGTAATGGCATCATGTTATTTTATCATGGCTCAGCATATTTGCATTCAAGTTTAACCGGATTAAACTGAACTTGAACAACCGTTGGCTGAGTCATGGTGCCACCATATCGAGATGACCAGTGCAGCCACAGTTGCCTTTGAAGGAAATATGCCCTAGAGGCAATAATAAAGTTATTATTTATTTCCTCATATCATGATAAATGTTTATTATTCATGCTAGAATTGTATTACCCGGAAACATGATACATGTGTGAATACATAGACAAACATAATGTCACTAGTGTGCCTCTACTTGACTAGCTCATTAATCAAAGATGGTTATGTTTCCTAACCATAGACATGTGTTGTCATTTGATTAACGGGATCACATCATTAGGAGAATGATGTGATTGACTTGACCCATTCCGTTAGCCTAGCACTTGATCGTTTAGTATGTTGCTATTGCTTTCTTCATGACTTATACAAAGTTCCTACAACTATGAGATTATGCAACTCCGCTAACGGAGGAACACTTTGTGTGCTACCAAACGTCACAACATAACTGGGTGATTATAAAGGAGCTCTACAGGTGTCTCCGAAGGTACATGTTGAGTTGGCGTATTTCAAGATTAGGTTTTGTCACTCCGATTGTCGGAGAGGTATCTCTGGGCCCTCTCGGTAATGCACATCACTATAAGCCTTGCAAGCAATGTAGCTAACGAGTTAGTTACGGAATGATGCATTATGTAATGAGTAAAGAGACTTGCCAGTAACGAGATTGAACTAGGTATTGAGATACCGACGATCGAATCTCAGGCAAGTAACATACCGATGACAAAGGAACAACGTATTTTGTTATGCGGTTTGACCAATAAAGATCTTCGTAGAATATGTAGGAGCCAATATGGGCATCCAAGTTCCGCTATTGGTTATTGACCGGAAACAGTTCTAGGTCATGTCTACATAGTTCTCGAACCCGTAGGGTCCGCACGCTTAACGTTACGATGACAATTTTATTATGAGTTTATAAGTTTTGATGTACCGGTTGTTCGAGTCCCGATATGATCACGGACATGACGAGGAGTCTCAAATGGTCGAGACATAAAGATTGATATATTGGAAGCCTATATTTGGATATTGGAATCGCTCCGGTGAAATCGATTTTATCGAGTACCGGGGTTACTGAACCCCCCGGGTGTTAATGGGCCTACATGGGCCATGAGGGAGAAGAGGAGGGCCGACCAGGGCGGCAGCCTCCCCCCCCTAGTCCTAATAGGACAAGGAAGGGGCGCCCTTTCCTCTTTCCCTTCCCCTTTCCTTCTCCAACAAGGAAGAGGGGAGTCCTACTCCGGTGGGAGTAGGACTCCTCCAGCGCACCCCTAGGGGCCGGACGCCCTCCCTCCTCCTTTATATACGAGGCGGGGGCACCCCATAACACACAACTTGATCTTCGTGATCGCTCCTTAGCCGTGTCGGTGCCCCCTCCACCATATTCCACCTCGGTCATATCGTTGCGGTGCTTAGGCGAAGCCTGCATCGGTAGAACATCATTATCGCCTCCACGCCGTCGTCTTGTGGAACTCATCCCCGACACCTGCTGGATCGGAGTCCGGGGATCGTCAACGAGATGAACGTGTGCTGAACTCGGAGGTGCCGTACGTTCGGTACTCGGATCGGTCGGATCGTGAAGACGTACGACTACATCAACCGCGTTGTCATAACTCTTCCGCTTACGGTCTACGAGGGTACGTGGACAACACTCTCCCCTTTCGTTGCTTTGCATCACCATGATCTTGCGTGTGCGTAGGAATTTTTTGAAATTACTACGTTCCCCAACGGCCTTATGGGGGGGTCCTAACTGGGTCTATTGTTGTGCCTCTCACCGGTGCCTCCAACGAGGGACGTTTATGCGCGGGCGCTACCTTGGCCAGGTAGGACGGCATAAGCCTTGTGAGCCCAAGTTTGGTTATGTGCACATGTCCCCATTTGGGATCGTTTTGCCATGATGTGGCCGTTTTGCCATGACGGTGGTTGTTGGTGTCTGGGGTAGACACGGGGCCACCCATGACTTAGAGTGAGTCGGAGTGGCCGGGAGAGTATAATGGCAGTAGGACGGTTTTGTTGGAACGCCGTTGGTCCACCTGAATGGGAGCGAGAGGCCATGAGTTCCGTGGTGTGGGTACAATGTGCTACCTCTGCAGAGTGTGTGTTAAATCTATCGATAGCCGTGCCCGTGGATAAGGGCCCAGTTCATGTCGGTCACACTATGGGTCAACAGTAATAATAACAATGTGCTTAATAACAAACCCGGTTCGATGATGAGATAAGTTGGTTATGTGATCCGTGACTGATCACCTTTTGGTTACGAGGTAACCCGTTGAACCAAGTGTGGTTCCGTTTGTGATCCGTGAGTGATCACCGTGGTATCGAGGATACCGAGATGTTGGATATTTGTGATGTTGTGCGAGAATCATGGGTAAAGATCAAGCTCCTTGTGGTCATTTAATGATTACTGCGGTATTGTTTAAACCAAGATTGATTTGATCCTAAGATGATCGTGTGATGTCCGAGCTTGGTAAGTGATGCATGTGTTGGTTCCGAGGTAACCCGAGCAAAATAAGTGGTGCATATGGTGTCATCATGTTGCATGCTAGTATCGCCAGATTCATATGTTCATGCCATGTTCATGTTGCTCTAGCTGTATCATGTTCATGTTGTTCATGCTATGTTCTTCTGATGATATCATGTTAATCCCTTCTTAACCTGTAATTGCCATGCTGTTGTTTGTCTTGAATGCCTCTGGATTATTGTGAGCTTGCAAGTACATTCAATGTACTGACTTGGCGTGTCATGCCAGTTTGCAGGTCATGCCGAATTTGAATGCTTGTTTGCCGTGGATTCTTTGTTTGCGAGCTAGGATAAGCGTTCCAGCCAGAGTCCCTGCGGAGTGGAGTTCACCACCGTCATCGTTGTTCCACTGCTAGAGTTATTCCGCTGCTTCGAGTTGTTCTGCTGCTTGCATAGAGCAATAGTGGCAGGCGTAGTGTCGCCGTGCCGATGTAACCCTTGTACCCAAATAGATTGTAATAAAGAGCTGGTTTGTTCTATGCTAAGCAGTGTCGTATTCCAGAAGATTTCATCTCGATCTTTGTGCTGGAATACGGGGCATTCTGGTTTTCTCTGAGCTGGGGTGCCACATGTGGTGAAACATAAAAAATGGTTAGAAAAGGAAAAAGAATATGAGAGTGCGAATAGTGCTATCGGTCTGTCTGCATAGTGCCTCCGACGGTGACCAGGGTATTTTAATTGTATAATTATGTGCGCGGGACAGACTTCACGGCTATATCGGGCAGACGGCGGAGGCCGAACTGCTAATCCAGCTCTGAGATTGATTGGTCCTATCTAATGAAGAATGGCGGCTTGATGGCTGACGAAATGTGCGGCTTGATAAGGCCGCTTTGTACTTCGGGCGTAGTATGCTCCTCTGTACGGAGGGAGCATTCTGTATTTCCGTCTATCGTAATGGTGCCGCGTGGACCGGGCATCTTAAGTTGGAGATAGGTGTCATGTGGGACCACATTAAAAGCGAGCAAAAGCGGTACACCCGAGTAGTGCATGGCAGCTACTGCGGAGCGGGATAATATCGAAGGTCAAGCCTTCGCTTCGAAAGTTGTTCGGCGAGCTGAAAACGACTTCCAATGTAATTGAGTCCGTGAAGTGAGCTTCTACGCCGGATACTGTTCCCTTGAAGGTAGTTGTGGCAGGCCTGATTCTTGAAGGATCAATGCCCATTTTGCGGACAGTGTCTTGGTAGAGTAGATTAAGGCTACTGCCGCTGTCCATAAGGACTTTTGTAAGATGGAACCCATCGATAATTGGACCAAGGATGAGAGCTGCCAGACCTTCGTGAAGGATACTGGCTGGGTGGTCCTTGCGATCAAAAGTGATCGGGCGGGCCGCCCACTGGCTTAATTTTGGGGCGGCTGGCTCTATGACGCCGGCATCCCGTAGCGTGCGCTTGCAGTCCCCTGTAGGGGTGTGCGTCACGTATACCATGTTCATTGTCTTTACTTCAGGGGGGAATTGCTTCTGACCCTCGGTGTTTGGCTGGCGAGTCTCTTCGTCATCGCTGTCACTGGGCGGCCCCTTCACCTTGTGTTCGGCATTAAGCTTGCCGACTTGTTTAAAAACCCAACAGCTCCTCTTGGTGTGATTGGCTGGTTTAACGGGGGTGCCATGAATCTGGCAGGGCCGATCCAGTATCTTGTCTAAATTGGATGGTCCATCTCTGTTTGTCTTGAATGGATTTTTCTGTTGATCGGGTTTGGAACCACTGAATCCGGGGTTGACCGCCGTGTCTTGCGTTCCTTCATTGTTATTGCGATGCTTGTGTTTATTGTGTCGTGGCTTGCCGTTGCAGTCTCGAACTTTGGAAGTACCCGGATCATCGGTGCTGTTGTTTTTACGAGCAAGCTAGTTGTCTTCTCCCGTGCAAAAATGGGTCATCAGAGTGGTAAGCGCAGCCATGGATCTTGGATTTTCTTGACCGAGGTGGCGGGCGAGCCACTCATCTCGAACGCTATGTTAAAGGTCGTGAGGGCTTCGGCGTCCGGACAATCGACAATTTGGTTCTTTTTGACTAAGAACCTAGTCCAGAGCTACCTGGCAGACTCTCCGGGCTGCTGGATGATGTGACTTAGATCATCGACGTCCGGAGGCCGAATATATGTACCTTGGAAGTTATTGCGGAAGGCGTCTTCCAAGTCTTCCCAGTTGCCGATGGAGTTCTCAGGGAGGCTGTTCAGATAGTGCTATGCTGGCCCCTTTAGTTTTAGTGGGAGGTATTTGATGGCGTGGATGTCATCACTGCAGGACAAGTGGATATGGAGGAGGAAATCTTCAATCCATACTGCGGGGTCTGTTGTTCCATCGTATGATTCTATATTCATGGGTTTAAACCCTTCCGGGAATTCGTGTTCCATTACTTCATCAGTGAAGCAAAGGGGGTGTGTGGCGCCACTCTGTCAAGCCACGCCGCGACATAGCTCGGATGGAGTCCGTCTGCGGTGCTCGGCCCGGGCGTTATTGTGTTTGTCACGTCCGGCTAGATGGCTGTCGTTGCGCGTCTGGGCACATCCCCGTGATCTGTAGATCGATCTGGTCTGACCTGCTCTGCTGTCTAGGTCCTGCCGTAGGTCATATGTATGATCCCGAGCTGTTGTGTCTCTATTTTTATGGCAAGGTAGTGCGGGCTGGTGTTCAGCTTGACTTGCTGCTTTGTCCCGGCCATGTGGTGGTTGGTCAGCCGCATTACGCGATGGTAGGACGGGCTCCAGCGCCTCATCATCGAATTGGGGTAACAATTTGCGTTTCGGGTAACTTTTGGTTAGGCGCGCGAGGCCGTATTCTTCGGCTGCTAGGACATTAGTCCATTTATCGTTGAGCAGATCTTGATCAGCTTGAAGCTGTTGCTGCATCTTTTTCAGGCTCCTTGCAGTGGCTATTAGCCGGCGCTTAAGGCGCTCCTATTTGAGAGGTTCCTCAGGCACGATAAAATCCTTGTTGTCGAGGCTCACCTCGTCCTCAGAGAGCGAAAGGTAGTCACTGTCCTCCGAGTCTTCGTTCATGGCCTGTTCATCAGGGCTAACTCGCCCATCTTCCCATTCGTCCTGTTCGGAGGTTGGCTCAACAGGGTCTTCGTTGTCTTCAGCATTGTCCGGAGTATTATTTTCTCCTGTGCCGGTATTGCTGTTTTTTCAATGGCATGGTTTAGAGTGGCGCCGCTGGCGTCAGCGCTTTAGATGTATCTCAGCAGTATTATCCTCGACTGGATCTCCATTGTCGCCGTTGTTCTCTTTGGGTGTATCCACCATGTATATGTCATACGGGAAGGTGGCTGTCCAGCGCCCTGTAAGCGGTGGTTTTTGTGCCTGCTCCTCTCCGGCATCGTCATCCATACCGTCAATGTCTTTGGAGCCGTAATCGAGCATGTCGGTTAAGTCTTCAACAGTGGCTATGAAGTGGGTGGTGGGTGGGAAGCGGAATTCTCCGTCATCAGCTTCCAATCCAAAACGGATATAGTTCGGCTGAGAGCTCCCTGATAAGGAGAGGGCTTTTAATGAGTTTAGCACATCGCCTAAAGGTGAGTGCCGAAAGATGTCCGCGGAACTAAATTCAACGATCGGCGGCTGCTCAGATTCAATGGGCACGGATGCACGCGGTTCGGAACCTATGGCCGGAGACGAATCTGAGGTTCCGGTGCCACAGGCCCCGCTCTAGGTAGGATATGTGTGCAGCTCTAACGCCGCTGAGTCTGCGGCTTCCGTGGCGGGTTGAGCTTCCCGTCCTCGAACGATGCAGTCTGCTCCGGATATAGGTCCAGAGCGGTTAGATGCTCTATCTCCTGGGCACGGTCCGGTTATAGATTTAGGTCATGTTCATCGTGGTGGCAAAGAGCGGCTGTCATGGGCTCGAATCTGTCAAAGATCAAGTCTCTGCGGATATCAGCAACATAATTCATGCTTCCAAACCTGACCTGATGGCCAGGGGCGTAGCTGTCGATCTGCTCTAGATGACCAAGCGAGTTGGCCTGCAGTGCGAAGCCGCCAAATATGAAGATCTGTCCGGGGAGGAAAACCTCCCCCTGGACTGTGTTGTTGTAGATGATTGACGGAGCCATCAAACCTTTTGGTGACGATGCAGTGGAACTCTCAATGAAAGCACCAATGTCGAGGTCCCGATCTGTGCGTCTAAGGTTGATGTAACAGGAGACGGGGGACACGATGTTTACCTAGGTTCGGGCCCTCTCTATGGAGGTAATACCCTACTTCCTGCTTGATTGATCTTGATGAATATGAGTATTACAAGAGTTGATCTACCACGAGATCGTAATGGCTAAAACCCTAGAAGTCTAACCTATATGATTATGATTACCTCTACGGACTAAGCCCTCCGGTTTATATAGACACCAGAGGGGATAAGGGTTGTACAAAGTCAGTTACAGAGAAAGAATCTTCATATTCGGGCGCCAAGCTTGCCTTCCATGCCAAGGAGACTCCCATCCGGACACGCGAGAGAGTCCTCTGTCTTGTATCTTCATAGCCCAACAGTATGGCCCATGCTTGATGACCCACAAGTGTAGGGGATCTATCGTAGTCCTTTCGATACGTAAGAGTGTTGAACCCAATGAGGAGCAGAAGGAAATGACAAGCGGTTTTCAGTAAGGTACTCTCTGCAAGCACTGAAATTATTGGTAACAGATAGTTTTGTGATAAGGTAATTCGTAACGGGTAACAAGTAACAAAGTAAATAAGGTGCAGCAGGGTGGCCCAATCCTTTTTGTAGCAAAGGACAATCCCGGACAAATTCTTATATGAAGGAAAACGCTCCCGAGGACACATGGGAATTATCGTCAAGCTAGTTTTCATCACGCTCATATGATTCGCGTTCGGTACTTTGATAATTTGATATGTGGGTGGACCGGTGCTTGGGTACTGCCCTTCCTTGGACAAGCATCCCGCTTATGATTAACCCCTATTGCAAGCATCCGCAGCTACAAAAGAAGTATTAAGGTAAACCTAACCATAGCATGAAACATATGGATCCAAATCAGCCCCTTACGAAGCAACGCATAAACTAGGGTCTAAGCTTCTGTCACTCTAGCAACCCATCATCTACTTATTACTTCCCAATGCCTTCCTCTAGGCCCAAACAATGGTGAAGTGGCATGTAGTCGACGTTCACATAACACCACTAGAGGAAAGACAACAGACATCTCATCAAAATATCGAACGAATACCAAATTCACATGACTACTTATAGCAAGACTTCTCCCATGTCCTCAGGAACATTAGTAACTACTCACAAATCATATTCATATGGGTATTAATATGCATATAGGATCTGAACATATGATCTTCCACCGATTAAACCAACTAGCATCAACTACAAGGAGTAATCAACACTACTAGCAACCCACAGGTACCAATCTGAGGTTTTGGGACAAAGATTGGATACAAGATATGAACTAGGGTTTGAGAGGAGATGGTGCTGGTGAAGATGTTGATGGAGATTGACCCTCTCCCGATGAGAGGATCGATGGTGATGATTTCCCCCTTCTGGGAAGGATGTTTCCCCGGTAGAACAGCTCCACCGGAGCCCTAGATTGGTTCCGCCAAGGTCCCACCTCGTGGTGGCAGTGTCTCGTCCCGAAAGCTTGCTTATGATTTTTTCCAGGGTAAAAGACTTCATATAGCAGAAGATGGGCACCGGAGGCCTGCCAGGCGGCCCACCAGGCAGGGGTCGCGCCCAGGGGGGTAGGGAGCACCCCCACCCTCATGGACGGTGGGTGGCCCCCCTATGGTATTTTCTTCGCTCAATATTTTTTATTAATTCCAAAAATAACTTCCGTGGAGTTTCATGACTTTTGGAGTTGTGCAGAATAGGTCTCTAATATTTGCTCCTTTTCCAGCCCAGAATTCCAGCTGCCGGAATTCTCCCTCTCCATGTAAACCTTGTAAAATAAGAGACAATAGGCATAAGTATTGTGACATAACGTGTAATAACAGCCCATAATACAATAAATATTGATATAAAAGCATGATGCAAAATGGACGTATCAATGCTACATAGTCCGGCCGTCCGAGGACCCCTTAATCCAGGACTCCCTCAGCAGGGCCTGGCCCCGCACATACCTCAGCCACCATTGGGTCATCCGGATCACCAGGACGAGACCAAGGGGTGAGGGGCTACGTGACCAGTGAGGCTCCTAAGTCGCGATGCTCAGGAGTCCCCCTTGACATACGAATAGCCCTCGGGAAGGAGATGCGGGTGTAGGTTTTAGCATTCTACGTCGGCAGGTCCCGGCCCCACGCATACCTCAGCCACCGTTGGGGTGTCCGGATCACCAGGACGAGACTAAGGGGTGAGGGGCTACGTGACCAGTTAGGCCCCTGGGCACGATGCCTAGGGGTCCGCATTAACATATGAACAACCCTCCATACCTTTCCTCGTCGGGCTCTCGCTCGGGAGGGGCGCGCGAAGACCAGGTTCGAGGGACTTGGCGAGGCGGCGTATGCCAGGCGTGACCTAAGTGTAGCCCCCGTGCCCATCCCCTTGTGTGACTCTCCTGAGGGGAAAGCGGCGCGGTGAGGCTGAGCAGCGAGCCTAGTGGCTCTTGTGAGGTTACTGGAGTCGTTAGGCCGCCCTCAGTTGTTTATTCACTAGCACGGAGCATGGTGCTTCCGCTCTTGCACAGGCATAGCCGCTCCTCGACCGTGTGGTCCGCCAGCATGGAGCATGGGGCTTCCACTGGTACGTGGGTGGGATCTCCCTCTACGGGGAGACTCCGGGGCATGTAGAGCATGTCCTGACACGTGGCTTGCATGGCAGTACTAGAGGAGGTGTATATGGGCACTCCCGAGCTACCGCGGGACTTGCGAGGCCCTACCTCAAGGCGGGTTGCGCCTGAATTTGGTTTTCAATGCTTGTAGGGGTCCTGCAAAATGGTTAGACAGCCTACGCCGGGTGAATCTCCTGAGGTTATCGTATGAGAAGGCCAAGCACCAACGACACCAGGAGGTGACGTGAACGGGGCCGGCCCGGCAGACAGAGCTCAGCCATTGGGTTTGTCGATGCTGCAGGGACGGACCCGAGCACAGACATCGTGTCTAGTCTTCTCATGCGAAGATCCTGAATAAAGACAACCGGCGCATGGCTCCCGCGATGGCGACGCATCGGATCGCGCGCCCTAACTTATCCTCTCCCGATTAGCTCATGCGAGAACAAGGCACCAAGGACCATGGGAGGTGATGTGCATGGGAGTTGGCCCGCGAGCCAGAGCTCAGCCTCTTGGGTTTAGCGACGCTGCAGGGACGGTCCCGAGCATAGACGCTGTGCTAGTCCTTAATCATGAGGCGGTTGTGGGAAGGTTCGCGAGGGCGTATAGCGTTCATGGCAATGAAGCGTCGGACAGACAGGCAATAATTATAAAGCAACTCATGAAAGGGTAAAGCCAATTCTGATAGATGCAAAGGATGATATATGGCGCAGGGACGGACCCACATGGCTTGGGGATAATGCAGCCCGAGGGGCGCCCCCAACTGAACAAACCAAAAACTGTCACCTCGCATCATTGTTGAAGAGGTGTCGGAGTAGCTGAGGATGCGTGCCACAGACACGAGTCGCCTAGGTACTGAACCTCGCGAGGCTCTGGAGGCTTGAGGGGCTTGCGAGGATCCAGTGCCACCTCCGATACCTGGTGCCTGGCCTCATCAGCCGCCAGGACGTGTCACATGTGGCGCTGCTGCGTGGAAGCCCTGTTCAGCAGACCGAAAGGCATGCGGACGTAGCTGTGAGGGGGGCCTTTGCACCGGCCAACACAGGATGGCTAGAAGAGCTCCTGAGACGCGGCTCTGTTGATCCCCAGGATGTTAACGCAGGCACACAGCTTGCTGCCCTCTTCGGGGGAGAGAGCTATGCCGGGGGGTGCAGGGCGACGCTCGCCTCGCATGGCTCTTGCTTCCTAAAGCTCCCGGGTTGCCTTGATGATGAACTCTTGAGTGCCTGGCGCCCTGCGCCCTCCTCGCGAAAGCACGCGTTGAAGAACGCCTCCACATGGTGCCCGAACGCCTCCCTTGTGATGCTGGCTAGGTCAGAGGCCCTCCAGAGGAGAGCCCCCGAGCCCAGCCTGAGAGGGGCACCGGGCGCGCCTTCCTATGGGAGAGGGGAAGGCGCCCCGTCGGTGGGCGCTGGTCGTGAAGCACGGCCACCGGACACCCCATCCTCGTGAGGTCCTAGGCAGACCAGCTGCTTCTTCTTCTTGGCAGCAGTCTCAGGAGGGTAGACAGTGCCCTCGTCATCTGGGTTCTCGACCGCCACAACCTGGTAGGCGCGCTCGAGGGAGCACACTACGTATTTTTCATTGCAGGCGACCGTGATGATGCCGCAGCTTCCTAGCATCTTGAGGACATTGTAGCCATGGTGAGTCACGGCCATAAACTTGGCCAGGGCCGGATACCCAAGGATGGCGTTGTACGGGAGACGAATGTGGGCGATGTCGAAGTCGATGAGCTCAGTGCGGTCGTTGTCTCGCTTGCCGAAGGTGACAGGGAGGTGGATCTGCCCTATCAGGGTGGTGGAGTCGTCGGTCACTCCTAAGAAAGGCTTGGTAGGCTGAAGCTGGTTGTGCAACACCTGGAGCCTGTCGAACGTCTCGATGGAGAGAACATTGAGCCCCGCGCCGCAATCGATGAGTGTCTTCGTGATGAGGACATTGCTGATGGTAGGCGAGCAGAGCATCGGGAGGGTGCCGGCAGTGGCCGCACACTTGAGCTGGTCTGTAGAATCGAAGGTGATGGCGTACTTGGATCACCTGAGCGGACGTGTCGCCTCGAGCTTGGGGAGGGCCGCGTTTACCTCGCAAGCAAATTGCTTGAAGATGCGATGGGAGTCAGGGACCTGAGCGCCGCCTAGGATGCAAGCAATGGCATGAGGCTCTTGGAAGCCCCCAACACCATCATCTTGGTGGTGGTCATCATTCCTTCTTGGTGACGGCGACAGCGAAGGAAGGCCGGCATTGCCCTGAGGATGGTCCTCATGAGGCTAGTCCCTCCAGGGACCCTCGCGAGGCTGGCCCTGCCAGCGTTCCTCACGAGGCTGGTCACGCCACTCCTTGCGGGGGTCGCGGTTGTCCCAGCGTCCTCCGCCTCGGCCTCCTTCATGGGCATAGCCGCGGTCATTGCGCTCGGGGTGGCGACCGAGGCGCCCATTGAGGATAGCCCTGAGCTCTTGGCAGTCATTGGTGTTGTGGTTGTGCATGTTGTGGAAGACACAGAACGATCGACTGCCCTAGGGGGACTCGGGGTGGTCACAACCGCGCTTCATCTCGGGTTCGGCCGCAAGCACAACTGGGCCCTTGCACTTCACGTCATTGGCCTTGGCCTTCTTGTCTTCCGAATCAGCCTCCGGAAGCTCCAGAAGGGAGATGCGGACCTCCTCGGCCCTTGCACACTTGGTTGCCATGTTGAACATCTCCAGAGCCGAGCACAGGTCCGCGTGTATGTTGAGCTCTTCCTTCATCTTGACATCCCGGACGCCATCAGTGAAAGCCTAAATGATAGCCTCATCCGACACCTTGGGAATCTTGAGGCGAACATTGGTGAAGCGTTGGATGTATTTGTGCAAGTTCTCCCCTAGATGCTGCTTGATGCGCCGTAGGTCACCCATGGCGGGTGCGCGGTCGCGAGTACCCTGGAAGTTGGAGATGAAGCGCTCTCGCATTTCATCCCAGGAGGAGATTGATCTCACGGGGAGGTTCAGGAGCAACGAGTGCGCGTCGTCCTTGAGGGCCATGGGGAACCAGTTCTCCATGACCTTCTCATCTCCGTTGGCCGCCTCGATGCTCAGCTCATAGAGCCACAGGAACTCGGCAGGGTCGGGAGTGCCGTCATAGTGCAGAGGTAGGTCTGGCTTGAATTTTCCCGGCCAGACGACGCGGCGCAGCTCCGGGGAGAACGCGCGGCAGCCTGCCGCACTCACCGGGGCCCGCCCTGGAGGCGGAGCCTGATCTTGGCACTCGCGCACCACCGCCTCGGGCGGCACGTGGTCTTGACACGGCGGTGCTGGAGCGCACGTGCCTCTCCTTGCGGTCACTGCACCACCTGGCAGCTTTCCTCGTCGCGCGTTGGCGCCCTGCGTGGCGGGTCGTGCCAAGGAGCCTCACGCCTTGGCTCGGGGACGACGTCTTGCCTGGGAGGCGGAGGAGGCGCACCGTGGGCCACGTCGTCCGCAAGAGGCGGCGGGGGAGGCAGCGAGTGGGGCCACGCAGGGGCCTCTCCCGCGGCGCTGACGAGCTCGGCGATGCGGTCCAGCCAGTCCTCGTAGAGGTCATCGGCCGGGCGATAGCACAGGAGCTCGCGTGCCATGAGCAACACAGCCTGCATGTTTGCGGGCTCACGACGGGCATGAGAAGACGAAGCAGCCGCCAAAGTCAGCGACAGAGTGGCGGTGCGGCCATCATGCCGCATAGAAGGCTGCAGCAACGAGGCCTGCTGCCCATGGGCCGCTGGGCCGGTGGCAGTGTTGGCCACAGGTGATGGGGAATGGCGGGGAGCGTCGTCGCCTACTAGCGCCGTCTGGGTGACGCGGGCGGCGAGGGCAGACCAGTGCTCAGTGCGGACTCGGCAAGCGTCAGCCATGGGAACGGCGAAACGGTGGCGAATCGACTAGAGGAAGAGAGGCTCCTACGCACCCCTAACTGGCACGCCAAATGTCGGATTCGGGGCTCCGCAGACCCAAGATAGATTCGAAGTCTGGGGTGCGTGCGAAGAACTCAACCTCCCCAGTCTGCCAACTCGTCAATCTCATGGCCTAGCTTGATGAACTGGAAGGAAATGGGACAAGGCAGTTTACCCAGGTTTGGGCCAGCTTGCGGTGTAATACCCTAGTCCTGCTTTGTGGTGGATTTGCCTCGAGGTGGGCTGAGGATGAACTAGTACAAGAGGAGAACAACCTCATGAGGTGTGTTCTTGTGCTCGTGCGAGCTGGTGAGGGTGAGGATGGTCTAAATGATCCGCCCCCACCCTATGGTGGTGGCTAGGCTATACTTGTAGTGGCCTTGGTCCTCTTCCCAAAATTGAAGGCGGGAAGGGATCCCACAACAGCAAAATTCGAAGGGAGACAACTAGTACATCTTATCCTGACGAAAGTTGGTCTTTGCCTGCAAAGCTTCTGGTCGTGACGCTGTGGTGAGCTCGGTGATGACCTCCGTCCTGCCGTCCTGGCGGTGTTGGTCTTGTAGCATGGAAATGGAAACTTTTGGTCGATGCCTCGGGACTCCGCGCGTGCGCTTGCCTCTTTAGCACCAAAGAAGAAACCTACCGTACTGCTCCTGCTGGCGCCGCCTGGCCTTGGTCGTCATGGCTTGCGTCATTCGAACATCACGAGGTGAGGGCTCACACAGAAATCTCCGCTCCTCGGGAGCCATCCTAAGGAGGCCGCTCCTTCTAGAGGTCTTGGCATCATCCGCCTCATGAGGCTTGGCTCCTCGCAAGGGTCTTGTGTTGTTGGTGCTGAAGGTGGGCTGTACCAGGCCGTCGTTGGAGCCATGCCGTGGGCCGCAGGTAGGCAAGTCTGGGTACCCCAGTTCCCAGAACGCCGACAGTAGCCCCCTGGCCCAAGGCGCGCTCAGACTTGGCTTCGAGGTGAAGCCAAAGTGCAAGGGCGAAGCGATGTGCGCCCCAATCACCTGCAAGCTCGATCGACGCGTGGCGCTTGATGGGACGTTGGCGTCTCCGCTTCCCCATACAGCCTTGGCAACCATCCTGGACTGACAAAAAGGTCGGTGCCTGCTGCTGAGCCTTCATTGCCTCCCCGTCGTCCGCCTCGTGAGTTTTGGCTCGTTGCGAGGTTCTTGTGTTGTTGTTGCTGAAGGTGGGACGTACCAGGCCGTCGTTGGAGCCACACCATGGGCTGCAGGGAGGCAAGTCTGGGTACCCCGGTTCCCAGAACGCTGGCAATATTGGTTTTCTCCAAGAGCGAGGAAGAGCACAAGGAGCACTTGCGTTTAGTTCTGGAGAAACTCCGAGAGCATCAATTATATGCCAAGTTCAGCATATGTGAATTTTTGTTGAAGGAAGTTGGATTCCTCGGACATGTTATTTCAAGAGAAGAAATAGCAGTCGACCCCACTAAGGTAGAGGCAATCACCAAATGGAAGTCGCCCACATTAGTCAAGGAGATCCGTAGTTTTCTTGGACTCGCAGGTTATTGGTTTATTGAGACTTTCTTCAAGATTTCTAAACCTATGATGGAGCTATTGAAGAAGGAAACCAAGTACATTTGGACCGAGGATTGTGAAGCCAGTTTTCAGGAGCTGAAGAAACGTTTTGTTACAGCCCCGGTACTCATATTGCCAGATGTACGGAAGGATTATCGGGTATATTGTAATGCTTCTCGTCGAGGACTTGGAGGAGTGCTCATGTAGGAAGGAAAGGTTGTAGCTTATACCTCCAAATAGCTACGACCTCACGAGATGAACTATGCCACACATGATTTGGAGTTAGCATCCGTAGTGCACGCACTCAAGACCTGGAGACATTTCATTATCGGAAACAATTGTGATGTTTACGCGGATCATAAGAGCTTGAAGTACATTTTCACGCAGAAGGAGTTGAACCTCAGACAGAGGAGATGGCTAGAGTTGATCAAAGACAATGACTTGAGATTGCATTATCACCCTAGGGAAGGCAAATGTTGTAGCAGATACTTTGAGCCGTAATAGCTATGTGAACACCCTCACAGCTAGAGGATTACCTCAGGAGTTAGCTGACGATCTCAGAGATCTTCGACTAGAGATAGTACATAGAGGATTTTTCACCACCCGGGATATTCAGTCCACTTTGATCGAAAAAATCCGAGAAGCCCAGAAGATGAACAAGGAGATTGCAGAGATAAAGGAAAAGACGAGCAACAAAAAGGCTAAAGGTTTTCGTGAGGATGAGCACGAAACATTATGGTTTGAGGATTGTATCTATGTGCCCAATGAGCCAGAGGTCAGGAAGTTAATTCTTAAGGAGGCCATGACTCACCGTACTCGATTCACCCAAGCAACACCAAGATGTATCTAGACTTGAAGGAAAGTTTCTGGTGGACAGGTATGAAGAAGGATATACGTAGTAGTATGAGATGTTTGTCAGCGAGTAAAGGTGGAACATCAGAAGCCACCAGGGTTACTTCAACCTCTGCCGATACCCGAGTGGAAATGGGAAAAACTTGGAATGGATTTTATCACGTGATTACCCAGAACTCGTTTAGGTTATGATTCTATCTGGGTAGTGGTTGATCGCCTGACCAAGGTAGCACATTTCATTCCCATGAAGACCACACATACCAGCTCTAAATTAGCCAAGATATACATGACCAAGATTGTATGTCTGCATGGAGTTCTGAGGAGTATCGTATCAGATAGATGAACACAATTTACCTCAAAGTTTTGGAATTAGTTACATGGAACTTTGGGTACAAGGCCGGAGTTCAGTACAGATTTTCATCCGGAAACAGATGAACAGACTGAGAGAGTCAACCTGATTCTGGAGGACATGTTGAGAGCCTGTGTGCTCGACTATGGAGCTAGCTGGGATGATAATTTGCCATACGCAGAGTTCTCGTACAACAACAGCTATCAGACTAGTCTGAAGATGGCCCCTTTCGAAGCTCTATACGGAAGGAGGTGTAGAACACCATTGTTGTGGGATGGTGCTGGAGACCGAAAACATTTTGGTCCCGATCTTATCAGAGACTCCGAGTAGAAGGTCAAGCTGACTCATGACAGACTCAAGATAGCTCAGTCGAGACAAAAGAGTTATGCCGACAGTAAACGCAAGGAGGTAACGTACGAAGTGGGGGACCGACCATATCTCCGTGTGTCTTCACTTCGAGGAATAAAGAGGTTCGGTGTTAAAGGAATGTTAGCACCCAGGTTCATGGGCTCATACAAAATTCTTGAGCACAGAGGAGAAGTTGCATACGAGCTGGAATTGCTAGAAGGATTGTCAAGAGTTCACGATGTCTTTCACGTTTCCGAGCTGAAGAAATGCCATGCTGAGATGATCAATATTCCTTTGAGAGACACAGTGCCCCTAGAGGCCATACAGCTCGACAGTGATCTGACTTATGAGGAGAAGCCCGTCAGGATTCTCGAGACTGCAAACAGAGTTGCTCGTAGCATGATCATCAAGTTCTGCCAGGTACCGTGGAGTCACCACTCTATGGAGGAAGCCATCTGGGAATGAGAAGAAGACCTCCGTCGAGACCACCCACACCTATTTGCTAGCCAACCCGAATCTCGAGGGCGAGATTCATCTTAAGGTGGGTGGGTTTGTAACATCCCAAATTTTCAATTTGGAGTGTTTTACAATTATAGCTAAGCATCTATGCATTTTGTTTGATTTGAGTGGCATTAGGAAAATTCAGAGGCATTTGAGTTTTATTTGAATTTGGATTCAAATGGCATTTGCCATTTATTTCAAAAAAATCCCTGACAAATACTTGTTCGAAAGTATGGGAGCTAACATGACACTCCAAAAAGTCAGAAGAATTTAATGCCAAAAGATTTTGGATTCAAATTTGGTTTTATTTGAAATTAAAAAAAGTTTTTTATAAAGTTTTTATTTTGCCTCTAAAAAATAGTTCATATTATAGGGTTTATTTTTCAGAATATATATATATATATCCTATATAAAACTATATTTTATTTTTCTCTATTTTATTTTCTCCTCTAACAAAAATTCAAAAAAAAAAGAAACCTCAGCGGGCGGCCAGCCAACCGGCCCAGCCAGCCACCCGACGCGGCCCACTAGCAGCCAGGCGACATGTCCCAGCAGCGCTCGCACCCGAACCTCCTCCCTCTCGGTCGCCTGCTCTCTCCTCCTCCCCTTTCCCTCACTGACCTGCGGGCCCCACCCTTGTCTTCAACCACTTGCCCATGGTGCACCGCACAAGGAGCACGCCCGACGCGCCGGCCGCTCCGATCTTCCCGCAACCAAGGTTCGCGCCTTCCCCTCGCCCAAGCAACCTGTCCTATAAAACCCCCTACTCCTCCTCCCTCGACCCCCTGAAACCCCGACGACAAAACCCTCCATGCCGCCCACACCCACCGTTTCGATCTCGCTCCTACCACCGCCGTTTATCGTCACTGCCATCAATGTGGGCGACCCCCTGCCCCCAAGTATCACCAGCACAACCGCCTCAACCACGTGCACCCTTCTAACATCCTTAGCACGCCTAGGAACCACCGACGACGCTTCCCCAAGCATCACCGACGACCACTAGAGCACTGGAGCTCCGCCACCTCCTGTCGCTTCGTCCCAATGCCCTCAATGCCTGCCGCCACCACCACTGAGTCGCCCTCGTTGAGGTGCATCTCCCCAATGTCTCCACCCTCACCGCCGTCGACCAGAGCCGCCGCTGCACCGTCGCCCGAGCCGTCTGCCACCGTCGAACACCTCTGTAAGCCCACGCCCACTCCTGACCGTTGGATCTTCGTAGACGGTGTAGATTAAATCAGCGTAACCGTTAGGTTTTTTATTAGATCGGTTTATTCTTCGGTTTATTGATGGTTTAGTCCAGATCGGTTTAGCCGATAGGTTTATTTTTATTTTAGCCATGCTGTTTTGTTAAGTTTTGCCTGAGCGGTTTATAGTTATGGATCGCACCCCCTAGGCCCAATAGCGCCCGATTTTTTTTTGAATTTTCGTTTTTGTTTTTAAAACAGAAAAGTTCCAATCTTGTAAAATCAATATCCTCCAGGATATTTAATATTTTATTTTGATTCTTTTTGCTCTAGATTGGAATTTTCTTAAAGTTTCTGTAGATATCCATTTTCACTACCGGAATCAGGAACTTTGCCGTCCGCCACGGCTGACGGCAAAGGCACACATAGCGGACGCCAAATACCTTCACCGTCCGCCAACAGATGGCAACACGTCCGGTTGAACAAGCTACGGCAAAGTCTTCTTTGTCGTCTGCTGGCAGATAGCAAAGATGCAAAGGCCTTTGCCATCCGCTGACAAACGGCAAAGAGGCTGGACATATGAAAATACTTTCGACAAGCATACTGTCAGGACCGGATTTTTGGGATATTAATTTCCCAGAAAATGGCCCTTGTGCTCACCAGCCCCAGGATTACTGTTAGCTGATGAGGCACAAACTTAATACAGAAATTCCAAGCAAATTACAGAATATGTAGTACAAGACCATTCTGGCATATGAGTACAACACAAGGTTTCTAGTGGTTGAGGGCGGAAGCGGGTTGTGGTCTTTCAGCGTCTATGGGACTCCAATTCCCACAGGAACACCTAACCTGGATAACTCCTATCTTCGCGAGGCTGCTATCGCCATTGATTGGGTTCCGGGCTATCATCGCAACGCTCCTCTCCAAACAAGAAATCTGGCCAAGACAATAGCCAGGGACAAGCCAGTGAGTACTTTGAGTGTACTCGCAAACATTATGAACACGGGTATAATATAACGAACGATAATCATGCTCCGAAATATTCTATGATTGCAACGTCAGTCATAAAATAAAATCCATGATGTACGTAAGCAAGTTATTTACATAAAATACGGACAATGAAATTAGAGAGTAGAGATAGAATGTCTCAGTCGGGCGTCTGAGCGACACCACATAAAGGGCTTATAAAGTAAACAAATAACAAGCATGCCGCAGTCGGGTGTCTCAGCGACACCACATAAAGGGCTTATAAAGTAAATATATAACAAACATGCCACAGTCAGGCGTCTCAGCGACACCGCATAAAGGGCTTATAAGAAAATCAATAACAAGCATGCCACAGTCGGGCGTCTCAGCAACACCACATAAAGGGCTTATAAAGTAAATATCACGGTGAATATCCAGGAGGTAGAACCGTCCCAGGGAGACTTAAAAAAAAGAAATTCAAATAATATAAAGGGTTAGTCCATAATCATCATGAGTCACAAGTCATAATCCATGTTCTGGTTTAGCAGTTTCTCCTCCGAAGACCGACACTAAGACCGACACTTGACCCAATCCAGACTGTAGTCCTTAACCATGGACACGGCTATTCGAATAGATATAATCTATGCAGAGGGTGTACTCTTTACCCACGAGTAACGGATTCCGTTAGTCCATCCGGACTAATTCTGCCTACGGTCTTTTAATTGAAAACACACCTGACCGCACACACCAGCTTGACTTATCAGTGTCTGGAATCACCCACGACACTCGTTAAGCAAAGCTCTAAGTGGGGAGGCTACAACCTCGAGTAGCATGGGATCACAAAATTTATAATGTGCGCAAACTAGCGTAGCTACCCGCTCGGCTACAACCGGAAACACCCATGCCCCCGGACCAGGTGGCATGCCTACCGGATGCAGCTGGTATCTTCCACCATGGCCTCTCTGTACTGTGTGTGCTAGGAAGGGGTTGACAACTTACTGAACCGTACCCTACCTACGGCAGGGACAAGTGGTAGTACGAAACAAGTATGGGGGTTACTAGAACAAGACTCGATCTACGGTTAACTCGGGAGGTTTAAGTGTTTCCTACACGATTAGCATAACAAATATGTTTCAACCAACAAACAGAATCACCACTCATCATACCTTACTATGCCATACCGGACACAACCGTCTCGACGAAGACCGGAGACAAGCTCGTGTCTACCCAAGACAGAGGCTTTCCCGGCTTCCTTTTGATAGGCATGATAGGCATACGAGGGTGATTACTATCACAACGTATCAAATTCCAATAGCACGGAATCATCAATATGCACCTATGAGTAGGTTCATACCATCACAAAAAAAATAACGGAAACTCCGAGACGAGAGGTGTTGTAACCGTATCAAACAACACACGAAAATATTATGCCAGGGTTCATAATGCTTGCCTTCAAGTTGTGGAGAGGCAGGGTGCATTCCCAAAAGTTTTGAAAGTTTTCTTCTCTCTCCAAAAATCCTATTTAAATTTTTTGAATTAATACATAGTTTCAAAACAGTAAAAAAAAGTTGTCTAATTTTTTTTCAAATAAATCTGAAAATAAACTAGACAAAATTTGAGAGAGGTAGGAAAAAGAATCAACTCATTTGGAGTTATATTTTAAAATATATGTCGAGTCAATGTTTAGTCAATTTCTGTTTTTAAAAAATAATACAGAAAAAAGAAAAATGTTTCGAATTAAAACACGTTGAAGACGTACTCTGGTGTTTACGCCTTCACTTAACCAGCGTGGACTCGCGCGTGGGTCACTGACAGTGGGTCCAGGGGGCCCACTGGTCAGGTTTGACCGGTCGCCTCTCCCTCCTTTTCCTCTGCCCGAGCGGAGGCGGGACTCCGGCGATCGCCATTGAAGAACGACGCTTCCCCGCGGGGTTCTGAGGGCAGAGATGGATCCGCTAGTCTAGGGCGGTCCTCCCGATGGTCGAACGGCTGGCGGGGGTGAAGAGAGTCGCCGGCGGCGAGCTCCGCGGCGGAGATGGCTTCGGGATGATTTGGGGCTTTGGGGTACGGTGGCTCTCCGTCGTAGCTGGGGGTTTGGGCGGCTCCGCAAGACCAAGAGGAATCGGGTGGTGGTGCTGGATGGACGGGGGAGGGCCTGGTTGTGATGAACGGGACTGGAACATGGCGGCGGCCAAACTGACCGGAGATGGGGAAGACGGCCTCTCCCCATCGATTGCCGGCTAGGGGCGCTCCAGAGGGATGGCCTGAGGCTGCCTGAGGACTCGGTTCAGCTCGGGGTACTTTATTTATAGTGTGGCTAGGTCGGTTCCACGGCCGTGGATAAGAACGCCGGCCAACTGCCGTTCTGTTGCTGCAGGAGGACGTGGTGGAGACGAGCGCTTGCAGACAAGCTTGTGGATGAGTTCGGACGGCTCCAGAGGGCAGCTGGCGCACCGTGTGGCTCGGGCGGCGCCGTCCAAGGCAGGAGCCCACTGTGGCTGGCCGCTAGTCACCGTGGCCGACGATAGTGACGCTGTGGGGCTCCAGGGGCGGCCTGGAGCGTTCTGGGGAGTGGATGAGGACGGCCATGGCTCTACAGGCGAGCAAAGGCCAGGGGCTAGACGCGGCGACCCGCGCGCACGCACGTGCAAAATGCGCGCTCTGGGCGCGCCCAGCGCACGCACGCTACATGCTCGATGCAATGCAAGAGCGTGCAAAAGAGCTAGGGTGAGGCTGGGGATTAGTAGGCCTAGGTTAGGGTTAGCAAGGAGCTTAGTGGACAAGTTAGTTAGGTTAGAGGAACAAGTTTACAATGCTGACTAAAAACCATGCCAAAACTGGCCATGCACACAAGGTGTTCGACAGAATACTAGAGGCATCTAGGCAGTTCTTGGGGTGGCCAAAATCTCCAGATCAGTGTCTCATTAGGTGTTAAAGAGGGTGGCAAGGTTAGTTTGTCAAATATAGAAACTTGTTAGTGCAAATGTTTGAGAAAACCAATTTTGGGCAGAAACTAAAGACTATTGTTTCATGTACCAAATATACTCCAATTGGTCCACTCTCCTGGACTTAAGGGTTTGGTAGGAAGGACCATAAGCAGGAAAAAGAATCATGGGCAATAGAGCAACACAAAATGGAGTTGCAGTAGAAAAGACCAATCTGGTCTAGAGAGCAAAAGAGGATGTTTTGCTCAATTTTTGCAAAGAACATTCATGGTTTTTTGCATAAAAATGAATTATATGCATCTACTGTCATCTCCAAATATTTGGTAAAATTTTTAAATAATTATTTAATGGGGTTGTAGTGCAAAGGTACCAACTGGAGTAGTTTTGAAAACTTAGGGTAGAGCTCAAAAATTTCAATGAATAAAAGATATTTTTGCACCAGAGTGATTTAAAAACACCACATGACATCCCCAAATTTTGGTGAAATTTTTAGATGCATTTCTCAAATGGTTGCAGTGCAAAAGAGGCTCTAAAACTTATAAAAATCACTTTAAAAGAATAAAGCTATAAAAAATAAAAAAATGCAAATAAATCCACTGATAAATGAATTGTTTTTCTTGAGAGGGTATACAAGTCCAATGATAATCTTGGAAAGTTTTTACTTGGGGTAAAAACTCCACAATATTAAAGAAAAAGGGGTTCTGAAATCAAAAGAAAATCCAGAAAACAAAAAATTTAAACTCCTGGCAAAATTTTAATAATCAAATCATGGTTAAATTTTTGGGGTGTTACAACACTATCCCCCTTAAGAAAAAATCTCGTCGTCGAGATTTGCTAAGGGTTGTTTTGAAAAATTTGTTACTCCTACCACCGAAGTAATATCACAAAAATAACCATCCTATTCATGCAATTAAATGTGGCTACAGTGAACGGGCAATAAGTGGTGTAAAACTACAGTGTGGCATACTAGCATTGCGTGGAAAATCTTTACGGTCAATTTCTACTATTGGTTGCAGTAAATTTAGAATAAACTTCTAAATTACTGAAAATACGCTGGTCGCATCTTTGAGAGCACAAGCTCTTATGGTCGACAGTGGACCCGGAGTCCACTGTCAGCCTCTTCCTCTACCTCTAGCTCTCTCTTCTTCCTCTCTCCCGCGCGCTTTCTCGCGCTTTCTCCACCGGCGACATCTAGCTCGTAGGGATCTAGGCCGTCTTCTTGGTAGTGCTGGCGTGCTAGCTGCCGGCAAGGCGCACTCACTCATGGCAGCTGCATCGGCCTTTGCCATGATTCGCCTTCGAACACCAGCGATCGAGCGACGAGCGGTGCTGGTGGACTTCGCCCACCGTACGCCGAGCTCGAGCTATAAAATGACCGAGGTGCTCCTTTCTTCTTCCTCCCACCTAACCTCGCTTCTCCTTCTCCTCCCTTCTCCTCCATTTCTGTCTGGAGGAGCTCGAGGTGAGGCTCTAATGGCGGAGGTGATGCTAGACTGGTACGTGATCCTGATGTGCAGAGGGTTGGCGGCACTGCTGGGGTTCTTCGTGCTCCTGTGCATGATGATCCTTGATGATCGTCGTGATGCTGCCGCTCGAGTGTTAGCTCTCCACGGTGGCGGTGATCACGAGGATTAGGTGCGGTGTCAGGTGCTAACTGCTTGACAGGGTGCCGGAGGTAGCTTGTACCCGAGTAATTACTCACAAATCTCTCCCTCTAAGACTGTGGGGTGTTAGGGAGGTGATTAGTTTGGTGCAAAAATGTGCACGTGGATTTGCACTTGGTCGAGTGGTTGGGGTCCTGAGTATGCTGTTATGATGTTGCGTGAATAAAAAAATCTATGTCGTGAAGAAATATATGCTGCAACAATTCAGGGAAAAAAAATCTCACTTCAGGATTTACCGAAAGTGAAAACAGTTAATAAAATTTTACCATAGTAAAAACCACTCACATTGATTGAAACTAAAGATTCAATTCATCGCACAAATTTAGGATACCACACATAAGTTGCAACACATAAATAAATGCAAGGACAATAAACACAGTAATGACATCTACAACAACAATGGTAATTGGATAGGGTCCTGAGAAAAAGTCTCTGGAACCGGGGCACACTCTTCTTCTATCAGGGGAAGTGGATTGACCAGCCGATGAATGTGCCTCTCCTGGTCGGGCCTTAGTGGTCTGCCGCTGGCGATCTGAGGATTCAAATCAGCGAGGCTCTGGAGATAACCCATTACTCGCTGGGTCAAACGCTCTTGAGCGATGACATACTGGGCAAGGTTGGCAAGATCTTGGGTCTCTCGATTCGGCCCACCGGAAAGATGCTACTTCTCGGGTCTTTGCTGACTCGAAGTAATAATACCCTCGTTCGTTGGCATAGGGTACCACGAATCGAAGGCGAGTAAGCGCTTCGTACGCAGCGGCTTCTATAGCCATATGCGGAGTCGGCATAGATTTCCCCATGAAGGAGGCTTCAGTGGGGTCTTGGTTTGGGTTTGCGGGAGGGACGTGCACCACTGCCCAATATTTCGAGGTGGATGGGGTGATCCTCGATTTGAGCAACTCGTACTGGGGTGGGTGGATAGCACTCATGGTACTGCAGGTAAAGTCCCACAAAATTTTAACAAAGCTACCAGGAGTTGCATCTGGGGTTCTTAGATAAATACTAGGGCTCGGCATGGCAATGGAAATGGTTGTGCGAGTGGTGCTCAAGGTGAGGGGTACCTAGTAAGGTCACGAGGTGGCGTTTTATATAGCATTGGAGCTGGGTTATTTACTGTGGTGAAGGGTAACTAGTCTATCGAGTCTGCTCCATGGGGTCGGGGTCAATGCTACAGATACACATATCTCATAAAAGTGATGCATTATTGTCGGTGGGGTCTTGGTAGTTGTGCCCAGAATTAAAAATGCAACCGCATGTTAACATATTTATTCAAGGCTACTATTTAAAACAGAGGCACACAAGCTGGCTGCGATTATTCAAGGCGATGCAAGATTACATAATTACAGGGCGTTGGCATACTGAGACTCAGTACTACTCGAATGACTTAGTCTGCCTCGTTAATATCCAAGCGGGCGTGCCCTGTGGATGCCGAGGCTTCTCCTCGGGCTTCACCGTCGGGGTTAGCTCGAGGGGTTTGAGGGGCTGCAGGATCGGGGTAGCAATGATGACCATCCCGGGGATTGTTGGCCACAATCCCACTGGAGCGTGTTCCAAAAAGGCGACGAAGCACTTCTGGGAAACCAAAGTATTTTGGTCGATGGCTGGGGCAGACCTCAAGGACTCGATCGGGTGTCCGAACAACATGACAGGGTTGTCGGTGTCGGGCTCATCTTCTCCTCTCGCCGGGGCTCGGTGAACTAGTTCTCCACGAGCTGCGATCAGATCAAGAGTGATTTGATCGAACAGTCCCTCTAGTGCACTTACATAGCGCACCAGATGCAACAATGCAAGATCCGTCTTGTGATCTCCGTTGGCAACCTGGGGTGGCCTACCATACCCGTCACGGCTGGGTTAGTAGTGGAACGAGCGACAGTTAACTCTGGGTGACAAGTGCCGGAGTTGAACTATAGCCTCTTGAGCAGCTACTTGGATGGCTTGTGGCTCAAAGGAAGTTGTCCTTCCGGTGAACCTGTAGGGGCGTTCTGGCGATAGACCCCTACCATAGATGTGTACAGTGGCCCAGAATTGACGGCTCTCACCGCTCATGGGCTTACACAACATATTCTGGAGGCTCCTCTAATGCAAAGGCACGGTGGGTGAGGTTTGCTAGCACGGTCACAAAACCTCCAAGGTTGTTTGCCGTGGTTTCATTGTGCACGACGGGGCCAGGCATTATGGCTCAGTTTGGGGAAGAGGCTGTGTTGTGTTGTGTTGAGGTTAGCGTGCCCTGTTTATAGAAAAAGAGGATGGAGTCTTCCTTCGCACGCTTGCGAATGAGACAATATAGGTGTCGGTCACTGGCGCGTGATTGACAGGCTAGGCTGATAGGTTGGGCACCGACTGCCAAAAAGGTGTCGGGTCACTGTGGGGCTAACTTACGCGAGAAGCTTGGCCGGGGTTAGGTTATGGTCTGGTGGTTTGGTTAACCTAGGTTTATTGACCTGGCTAAGATAGGATTAGCCAATGGTCAGCCTGGCTGTGATACCAAGTTTGTCAGGACCGGATTTTCGGGATATTAATTTCCCAGAAAATGGCCCTTGTGCTCACCAGCCCCAGGATTACTGTTAGCTGATGAGGCACAAACTTAATACAGAAATTCCAAGCAAATTACAGAATATGTAGTACAAGACCATTCTGGCCTATGAGTACAACACAAGGTTTCTAGTGGTTGAGGGCGGAAGCGGGTTGTGGTCTTTCAGCATCTTGGGACTCCAATTCCCACAAGAACAGCTGACCTGGATAACTCCTATCTTCGTGAGGCTGCTATCGCCATTGATTGGGTTCCAGGCTGTCATCGCAACGCTCCTCTCCAAGCAAGAAATCTGGCCAAGACAATAGCCAGGGACAAGCCAGTGAGTACTTTGAATGTACTCGCAAACATTATGAACACGGGTATAATATAACGAAATATAATCATGCTCTGAAATATTCTATGATCGCAACATCAGTCATAAAATAAAATCCATGATGTACGTAAGCAAGTTATTTACATAAAATACGGATAATGCAATTAGAGAGTAGAGATAGAATGCCTCAGTCGGGCGTCTGAGCGACACCACATAAAGGGCTTATAAAGTAAACAAATAACAAGCATGCCGCAGTTAGGCGTCTCAGCGACACCACATAAAGGGCTTATAAAGTAAATATATAACAAACATGCCACAGTCGGGCGTCTCAGCGACACCGCATAAAGGGCTTATAAGAAAATCAATAACAAGCATGCCACAGTCGGGCGTCTCAGTGACACCACATAAAGGGCTTATGAAGTAAATATCACAGTGAATATCCAGGAGGTAGAACCGTCCCAAGGATACTTAAAAAGGAAATTCAAATAATATAAAGGGTTAGTCCATAATCATCATGAGTCACAAGTCATAATCCATGTTCTGGTTTAGCAGTTTCTCCTCCGAAGACCGACACTAAGACCGGCACTTGACACAACCCAGACTGTAGTCCTTAACCATGGACACGGCTATTCGAATAGATATAATCTCTGCAGAGGGTGTACTCTTTACCCACGAGTAACGGATTCCGTTAGTCCATCCGGACTAATTCTGCCTACGGTCTTTTAATTGAAAACACACCTAACCGCACACACCAGCTTGACTTATCGGTGTCTGGAATCACCCACGACACTCGTTAAGCAAAGCTCTAAGTGGGGAGGCTACAACCTCGAGTAGCATGGGATCACAAAATTTATAACGCGCGCAAACTAGGGTAGCTACCCCCTCGGCTACAACCGGAAACACCCATGCCCCCGAACCAGGTGGCATGCCTACCGGATGCAGCCGGTATTTTCCACCATGGCCTCTCTGTACGGTGTGTGCTAGGAAGGGGTTGACAACTTACTGAACCGTACCCTACCTACGGCAGGGACAAGTGGTAGTACGAAACAAGTATGGGGAGTTATCGAACAAGACTCGATCTACTACGACTCAGGAGGTTTAAGTGTTTCCGCACGATTAGCATAACAAATATGTTTCAACCAGCAGATGTAATCACCACTCATCATACCTTACTATGCCATACCGGACACAACCGTCTCGACGAAGACCGGAGACAAGCTCGTGTCTACCCAAGACAGAGGCTTTCCCGGCTTCCTTCCGATAGGCATGATAGGCATACGAGGGTGATTACTATCACAACGTATCAAATTCCAATAGCACGGAATCATCAATATGCACTTATGAGTAGGTTCATACCATCACAAAAAAATAACGGAAACTCCATGACGAGAGGTGTTGTAACCGTATCAAACAACACACGACAGTATTATGCCAGGGTTCAGAATGCTTGCCTTCAAGTAGTGGAGAGGCAGGGTGCATTCCCAAAACTTTTGAAAGTTTTCTTCTCTCTCCAAAAATCCTATTTAATTTTTTTGAATTAATACATAGTTTCAAAACAGTATAAAAAAGTTGTCTGAATTTTTTCAAATAAATCTAAAAATAAACTAGACCAAATTTGAGAGAGGTAGGAAAAAGAATCAACTCATTTGGAGTTATATTTTAAAAGATATGTCTAGTCAAAGTTTAGTCAATTTCTGTTTTTAAAAAATGATACAGAAAAAAGAAAAACGTTTCTAATTAAAACACGTCAAAGACGTACTCTGGTGTTTACGCCTTCACTTATCCAGCGTGGACTGGCGCGTGGGTCACTGACAGTGGGTCCAGGGGGCCCACTGGTCAGGTTTGACCGGTCGCCTCTCCCTCCTTTTCCTCTGCCCGAGCGGAAGCGGGACTCAGGCGATCACCATCGATGAATGGCGCTTCCCCGCAGGGTTCTGAGGGCGGGGATGGATCCTTCAGTCCAGGGCGGTCCTCCCGGTGGTCGAACGGCTGGCGGGGGTGAAGGGAGTCGCCAGCGGCAAGCTCTGCGGCGGAGATGGCTTCGAGATGATTTGGGGATTTGGGCTACGGTGGCTCTCTGTCGCAGCTGGGGGTTTGGGCGGCTCCGCAAGACCAAGAGGAGTCGGGTGGTGGTGCTGGATGGACGGGGGAGGGCCTGGTTGCGACGAACGGGTCTGGAACGAGGCGGCAGCCGAACTGACCGGAGAAGGGGAAGACGACGTCTCCCCATCGATTGCCGGCTAGGGGCGCTCTAGAGGGATGGCCCGAGGTTGCATGAGGACTCGGTTGAGCTTGGGGTCCTCTAATTATAGTGCGGCTAGGTCGGTTCCGCGGCCGTGGATAAGAACACCGGCGAACCGCCGTTCTGTTGCTGCAGGAGGACTTGGCAGCGACGAGCGCTTGCAGACGAGCTTGTGGATGAGTTCGGACGGCTCCAGGGGGCAGCTGGCGCACGCGTGTGGCTCGGGCGGCGCCGTCCAACGCAGGAGCCTACTGTGGCTGGCCGCTAGTCGCTGTGGCCGACCTAACGGTGGCGCTGTGGGGCTCCAGGGGCGGCCTGGAGCGTTCTGGGGAGTGGATGAGGACGGCCGTGGCTTTGCAAGCGAGCAAAGGCCAGGGGCCAGATGCGGCGACCCGCGTGCACGCACATGCAAAACGCGCGCTCTGGGAGCGCCCAGCGCATGCACGCTACGTGCTCGACGTAATGCCAGAGCATGCAAAAGAGCTAGGGTGAGGCTGGGGATTAGCAGGCCTAGGTTAGGGTTAGCTAGGAGCTTAGTGGACAAGTTAGTTAGGTTAGAGGATCAAGTTTACAATGCTGACTAAAAACCATGCCAAAACTGGCCATGCACACAAGGTGTTCAACAGAGTGCTAAAGGCATCTAGGCAATTCTTGGGGTGGCCAAAATCTTCAGATCGGTGTCTCATTAGGTGCTAAAGAGTGTGGCATGGTTAGTTTGTCAAATATAGAAACTTGTTAGTGCAAATGTTTGAGAAAACCAATTTTGGGCAGAAACTAAAGGCTATTGTTTCATGTACCAAATATACTCCAATGGGTCCACTCTCCTGGACTTAAGGGTTTGGTAGGGAGGACTATAAGCAGGAAAAAGAATCATGGGCAACAGAGCAACACAAAATGGAGTTGCAGTAGAAAAGACCAATCTGGTCCAGAGAGCAAAAGAGGATGTTTTGCTCAATTTTTGCAAAGAACATTCATGGGTTTTTGCATAAAAATGAATTATATGCATCTACTGTCATCTCCAAATACTTGGTAATGTTTTTAAAGAATTATTTAAAGGGGTTGTAGTGCAAAGGTACCAACTGGAGTAGTTTTGAAAACTTGGGGTAGAGCTCAAAAATTTCAATGAATAAAAGATATTTTTGCACCAGAGTGATTTAAAAACACCACATGACATCCCCAAATTTTGGTGAAATGTTTAGATGCATTTATCAAATGGATGCAGTGCAAAACAGGCTCTAAAACTTATAAAAATCACTTTAAAAGAATAAAGCTAAAAAAATAATTATGCAAATAAATCCATTGATAAATGAATTGTTTTTCTTGAGAGGGTATACAAGTCCAATGATAATCTTCGAAAAAATTTACTTGGGGTAAAAACTCCACAATATTAAAGAAAAAGGGGTTCTGAAATCAAAAGAAAATCCAGAAAACAAAAATTTTAAACTCCTGGCAAAATTTTAATAACCAAATCATGGTTAAATTTTTGGGGTGTTACACATACGAACACTTATACATAGGAAATCATATCCCTGCCATATGGATATGATCATCCAACACATATACATAGCAAATGGTTTCATCCAGCACATATACATAGCCACCATATCCAACAACAAGCATACAATGGTTTCGTCCATCCATACATATATAGGTAGCAAGCTTCCTCATATAAAGCAAATCAAAACAAGATGGAAGCATAAAGATAAGAGTAGACTCCATCAACACAAGCTTCTTCCTCATCTAAAGCAAATCTGCAAATTGGAAAGAAGCAAGTTAGAAGAAGAAGAAGAAGAAGAAGAATAAGAAGAAGAAGAAGAAGAAGAAGAAGAAGAAGAAGAAGACTAGCTAGGAAAAGAAGAAGAAGTATAAGAAGAAGAAGAAGAAGAAGAGGAAGAAAAGGAAGAAAAATAATAATAATAATAATAAGAAGAAGAAGAAGAAGAAGAAGAATAATAATAATAATAATAATAATAATAATAATAATAATAATAATAATAATAAGAAGAAGAAGAAGAAGATTTTTTTTTCTTCTCTTTCTTTTTCTCCTCTCCTCTTTTTTATCTTCTTCTTCTTCTTCTAACTAAGGTAGGTAAAAATGCCATTTTTTCCTAAGCTAGGTAAAAATGATAAGTAGGTCATTTTAGAGCTAAGCTAGGTAAATAGGTCATTTTGGAGCTTACTAAGGTTATTGTGTCATTTTCGAGGAAAGTAAGGTAAGTCTATATCATTTTGGAAGTATCAAAGATTATCATAACATTTTTGTGGAAAGAAAGCTAAGTATAGCTCATTTTTTGTCTAACTTAGGTAGTTATGCCATTTAGGAGGAAAGTAGTGAAGTATGCATTTGTTCAGCAAAACACTAGAGAAAACTTACCCTCATCACAACAAATGCGATGAAGATCGCAACTAAGGTAACAATTGATCCAACGGCATAATGATACCAAGCCTCATTATCAATGGCATATTTTCTAATCTTCTTAATCTTCAAGCGCGTTGCATCCATCTTCAAGCGCATTGCATTCATCTTCATCTTGTGATCATCGACCACATCGGCAACATACAACTCCAATGTCATCTTCTCTTCTTCAATTCTTTTAATTTTTTCTTTCAAATACTCATTTTATTTTTCAACTAAATTTATCTTCTCGACAAGAGGGTCGGTTGCAAATTCATGTTCACATACCTCCTAGATTAAAATATCTCCATGTCAACTTGATGGCCGTAATTGTCATAAATGCGAAATGCAACAAATAGTTATAAAAGATGATTTACCGCATCAGAATCATAAAGCGGGCGAGGACCGACGGGGACGGATATCAAGACCATGGCACTATGTATAACAAACAATCATAGAAAGTAAGAAAATTATACAAGTAACTATATAAATCATACAAGTAACTATATAAATCAAGTACAACATAAAAAAATTAATACCTAATAATAATCTGGTTCAATAAATGCTTCGGGATCAATAAATGCATCATCATCATCACTATCAGTAATGACGTGCTCATCATCATCATTAATAAATGCATCATCATGTGGAAGGCCACCTCTACGTAATGTGTCAAGCATTGACAGGTCATCCACAGCAGTAACCTCTTCTCAGGCTCTTCTTGTTTCGACTGAGGGGTGAAGTCGGGTTCACTATCGCTGTCTACTTCAATGTTCTGGGGTGAAGTAGAGCGGTTCTTGAAACATTTTTTGGAAAGACGTGTTTCTTGGAAGAATTCTCCTTCATATGTGTCTGTGTTAATGTGAGGTTCATAATCATCTTCATTGGGGGAGGTGGTCTAACACGTGGCAGCATTTCATAAACGACATCCCAACCTTTGAGATTAGGATCACTTTGACAGGCCCACGGTAGATAGAAAACTTGGGTTCCCTGTTGAGCCATAATATAGACATTGGGAACATTCAAATGGGTGCTTTGATTGATTTTCACTAGCCCTATATGTTCATGAGTCCTTCTAGTCTCCTTCGGCTGGAACCAATAACATTGAAGACTACGACGTTTGGTGGGTTTGCACCATAGAATTGAAGTTCATAAATTGCTTCAACTCTTCCATAATACTCGGTATCTCCTTCGCCGATAGCAAAGACACAACAATTTGTAGACTTTCGGTCGGCCATAGATAGCTCTTTGCCATAGGTACGAAAGCGATACCCGTCGATGTCGTATTTGTCAAATGGACGAACCTTATAGTCAAAATCGTTAGTGACTTGTCTCAATTCAGCGTCCATAAGCTCTGAATTAGCCTACAAATTTAATACGAAAGGGATTGTTGCATTAGCCACAAATTAGACAAAGAAATGAAATGGTCTAATGGAAATTACCGTTTGTTTGAACCAAGAGATGAAACTGGGATAGCCGCCTCCATGCTTTGCCAGAAGCTCATACTCTTCGACGGAATCCTTTTGGATCACCGCTCCATACAAGAATTTGGCGACGTATCGACTGTATCAAATTTATCCAGGAATAAGAGCAGTTCAAAGGAATTAGAAGTTGCGAAACAATGTACAAAGAACTTACTCGATGTACAACCGCACTTCTGTTAGGTTGTGGAAGATATACAACAAAATGGTCTGACATTCTTCGAAATCCAACATTAAGGAATTAGAAGCGCCGACTGGTGCCAGATCCCCTTTGAATAGGCTAAGGTTGGATCGACCCTTTTTAGGGTCAACAACATTGTAGCGAGGCTTTGGATTATGCAAATGACGATTTTTGGCTTAGTAGTGTGCTATCACGAAGTTTGCCACCTCCTCAGTAATGAATGCCTTGGCCATCGATGCTTCAATTCTATGTTTATTTTTACATTTTCTCGAAGCGTCTTCTACATCCTCTCAGTTGCGTAGCACCAACGATTCTGCACAGGCCCCCCAATCTTGCCTCGGTTGGGAGATGCAAAATCAAGTGCTGCATTGGATTAAAGAAGCCCGGTGGAAATATCTTCTCTAACTTGCAGATTAACTCGGACGCCAACTCTTCCATTTCTTCTACCAGGTCAGGCAATAGTTCTTTAGCACAAATAACACGGAAGAAATAGCTCAGCTCTGCCAGTACTAGCCATTCATCCTCGGGGATGAATCCATGCAACATCACCGGCATTACCCGCTCAATCCATATGTGCCAATCATGACTCTTGAGACCAAATATCTTCAGTTTATCAAGACTCGCTCCCCTGTTTAGATTCGCTGCATACCCATCGGGGAACATCAACTGTATTTTCACCCACAAGATAATTTCCCTCATAGCTGGCCTTCCAAGATTGAACCATGCCTTTGGCTTTGTCCAGTTCTTCTTTCCTTTCAGTGGTTGCATGTTTTGTAACGGTCTATGACATAGCACCTCCTGATTGACTCTTGCCTTAGGATTATCCTTGGACTTCCCATCTATGCCAAACAATGTACCAAAAAGTGCCTCGGTGATATTCTTCTGAGTGTGCATCACGTTGATGTTGTGTGAGAAAAGGGGGTCTTTGAAGTAAGGCAGATCCCACAAGCATGCCATGTGAGTCCAGGCGTGTTGCGAATTATACCCCTTGAAATACCCTGGGCGCTCTAGATCTGGCTCGAGAGCGTTTAACTAATCCAGTATCTATTGGCCTATCACCGGAGGTGGTGTAAAGTCTTTCACAACTCTACCTTTGATGAAGTTCTGCTTGTCTTTCCTGAACTTATGGCGAGGATACAGGAACGGTCTATGCATGTTGAAGCAAGAAAACTTGCGACCAACCTCAAGCCAATGAAACTGAAGAGCTCCCTTGCATGTGGGGCACGGGAACCTTCCATGCACACACCAGCCAACGAATAGCGCACATGCTGGCAAGTCATGCGTCGAGTACATGTACCACACACGCATTATGAAGTTATTTTTGCTAAAGGCGTCGTATGTGTTGAACCCATTATCCCAGGCTTCTTGCAATTCATCCTTCAGCGACTGCATATATACATTCATATTCTTCCCCGGATAGTTCGGCCCTGTAATTATCAACGCCAGGAAAATGTTCTTTCTTTGCATAATCTGTCCGGTGGGAGGTTGAGTGGAATGACAAATATGGGCCAACAACTTTATTGGGTTGCCGTCAGACCAAACACATTGAACCCATCCGTGTTGATGGCAACTCAAGGATGCCTCGGATCTGCCGCTTTGTTGTCATGTAATGCATCGAAGCGCTTCCACGCTTCACCGTCTGATGTGTGCACCATCATCAGCTTCCCATCTGCATCTAGTTGGGTTCTTTTGCCCGTTTTGTGCCATGTCATCTATCTTGCCATCTCTTCGACCATGAAAAGACGATGAAGTCTTGGTACGATTGGCATATACCAAAGAACATTAACAGGGATTTTCTTCTGCGTCTTCTCACCCATACCATTGTCTACCACAACATACCCGGATGACTTGCAAATGGGACAATAGTTCAAGTCCGCATACTGAAGCCTAAATAAGGCACATCCATTCTCACAGACATGTACCTTCTCATAGGGCATCTTAAGAGCACGGAGGATTTTGTCTGACTAGTACAGGTTTGCAGGTAGTACGTGGCCTTTGGGTAGAAAACGTCCAAATACTGTCATCATCTCGTCGTAGCATTCTCTGCCCAAGTTGAATTGATCCTTCACAGCCATTATTTGTGAGATGGCATCCAGCTGACAAAGCTCATTGTGCTCGTGGAGAGGACGTTTTGAAGACTCCAACATTTCATTGAAGGTCTTTGCAGATACCTCCATCTCATCGTCCGAGTCCCGAGCATCATCAGAGTCTTGCACCATGTCTTGCATCCCGATACCATGCTTGTCGGTGCAACGATGAAGCACCTCAGCTCTGGCGCATTGGTCAGACGCACCATGAAATGTCCACACCGTATAATCTGGCGTAAAACCCCTCTTTTGCAAGTGTTTGCCCATTTCATCCTCTGTCCTCTTGTGCCAATTGTTGCACCCTGCACATGGGCACCAGTTTGTCCTCTAGCTATTTGCGAATGCGGTTCTCAGAAACCCCTTGGTTTTTGTTAACCATTCAGTTGTCATGTTTTTCTGACTAGTGTGACCGGTGTACATCCATGCATGATCACTCATCTTGCCTAGCTATTGGACACATAAGAAATATATATATAAATAATCAGCATGTATATATTCATCAGTTAATGGAGTTTGTCACTTTTATTACGTCCATGCAAGCTAGTCGCTAATAGGTAAAGATAGGTCCTAAGCCCACCCGAGTATGTGTAGATTGGGTTCATTTTCCCATGCTCTGCTCCGGATCCGTTGCAAAATTTTGGCAGCACCTCCCCGCTGTTCTCTGGATACACGTCTCGGCAATAATCAGAGAGGATGTGTACCCAGAGAACAACAGGGAGGCACTGACAAAATTCTGCATCGGATCCAGAGTAGAGCATATGGGAAAACGAACCCAATCTACACATACTCGGGCTATCCATGGATAAAGTTGGACAATTCGAAAGAATCATGGTTATAAATATGCAAATTCATGCATATTTATAGATGTAACCCTTTCGAACAAGAGACGCATAGTGATCACGCATACTGATGATTGAAGACACCTATAGCTAGCAAGTTTCATCGGCACGAAGACCGAAATAGAGCAAATCAAGGGGGGAGATGTCATTTGTGCTAACCGACGAACGCATGGCGGAGCTCGTCGAACACTAGACCCTTGCAGCGACGAAAAAACTGCACATTTAAATCAAAAGAGGAGTTTCATAGCAATATTGTTTTTTCCGTCAACCTAACTAAATATTTACAATAGGACGAGCGGGTTAGGGGTTCCTCGGTGTCGATAGAACCCTAAATAGAAAGTATCATCGGTGCAAGATACATGAGGTGCTCGGCGTTGAACACTAGATCCACCTCCCACAAGTGACCCCGACGCCCGGTGTCCCGCAACAATAGTTCTGGTGGCCGATGACGGTCGAACACCTTAGCAAATTTGTCTAGCAGCCTTTGCAATGAGGATTAAAGCCAAGTTTTGAAAGTTCACACAACCAAACTGAGTTGAGTCAGTTTGGGTGTTTCAAGTTTCAACACTTAGCTTTCAATCGTCATATCAGTGGCTGCCAGACAAATTTGTGATGGTGTTCGACCGCCATCGATGCCGAGGACTGTTGTTGCGGACGTAGGACCACTGTGTCACTTGTGGGAGGTGGATGTAGTATTCGACACCTACGACCACATGTATCTCGCACTGACGATACTTGTTATTTAGGGTACCATCAACACCGAGGAAGCCCCTAACCCGCTCATCCCCAGGCAAACTAAATTAGCATGTATTCAATAAGCAAAACTACATCATCTGTTGCATACGTACATCATCGAATATTATCACTAATACATCTCGAATAGTATCATACGTATAGCATCGCTAATACAGCTAGAACCGTAGCGAACAACAGGTATCGGTGCGTGCGGTGGACACCCAAAGAAAAGGAACCATCACAGGATCATAGCTCTAGTGAGGTCCCTGAAGAACCTGGCAGGTATTGTCGAACCTGCCCTCCAACAGAACCATGTCGCGACGGCAGGGCCGGTCCTGAGATTTTGGGGGCCCGGGGCCCTTGATTTAAGCATCGAAATAATGTGTTATGGAGAAAATAGACAACGATGCACGATGCAAAGTCTTGTTTAATGTCATGCTTGAACTTCAACTATGGGAGTACATTATTTTAGATACTGAACCAAAACAATAGAAGCCTCCATGAATAGTCCAAAAAGAATTTGCGTCCAAATTGCATAGTTGGATTCACATTTTTGAGTTCTTGGAATGACTATGGTATGACTATTAATACAAATAGGAGTGTCTGAGAAATTAGATAGATGATCGAAATTCATATGAGTGGTGTGGAAAATATTTCTTCGTATCTTCAAAATTTAAATACCTTCATATATTTAAAAAGTAAATATATGGTGCCATGCATGCAAAGTTACTCACATTTAGCGACTTGTGCAAATGATTAAATTAAGAGTTAATTACCCAATTATGACGTCATCTTATCGCTCAATTCAACCAACTGCCATGAGAGAATCCAGATCCTTGTTCTGCGCTTGATCTCTTTGAGATCTACTACGTGAACATCAATATTAAACTGCAGAACCAAAACGGTTAATTGTACAAACAGTGAAAGATGTTGACCTGCCAGTAATACTCACCTCTGTAGACGACACTCCGGCGCCAGAGATCGGCGCCATAGATCATGTGCGCGCCTGAGATCATGTGCACCGCGCCCCTTGGGATCTGGGTCTCATCCTATACTGCTCTTCTGGTTCACTACATACGTTTTTATGGCGGAAAGGCGGCGGCTGTTACGTGTGTGATGATGAATTGGTGATGCATGCGTGGTTTGGAAGTTGATGCGTGAGTTATGGCGATATATCTGACTCTCCATATACGTACGTTTTTTTAAGAACTTCCATCTACGATACGTAGCTGCTTCTAGTTGCGATGGGCGAGGCACACTGAACTTTTTTTTACTGCAGCCAAATGGGCCGAATACAAGGAAATACATACTTGGGGGCACCTCCACCTTGGGGGCCCGGGGCGGCCGCCCCCTGCCCCCCCCCCCCCTCAGGGCTGGCCCTGAGCGACGGATGTGCTCGTCCTCCTCGCTGACACGGTGATGTACCACCTCCGTAGTGTCCGAAAGCCTCAGCACCGTCACTGTCCCATGCGACCGCCACCAAACAAGGTTCAGGTCAATGACGGGTTGTCTCCTCACCAACCTGTGCCCCCCGGAACGTAGAACCTCCCAGTACCAGCCCGGCGGAGCCCAGTCTCGGACATGGCCCTTCTGATCGAGCAGGCCTCCTCCACCGAGTCGACGACAAGGATGCGGGATAGGCATCATCGACGTCGATGCGGGAATAAATGCTTTAACTAAAAAAATAACAACAAAAATTTCACATGTTCAAAATCAACCAGAAACTTAACCTAAACTAAACTAATCTAAACCTAAATTAAACTTACTGAACTAAACCTAAACCGAACTAACTAAACTAAACCTAAATTAAAACAAAACAAAACTAACTAAACTAAACAAAACCTAAACTAAATTATAGTAAACCTAATTAAACTAAATCTAAGAAAACCGAAGAAAAAAATTCTCACCTTTGAGCGGCCGGGGTGGCGAGGCGGGCGGCGAGGCGGGTTGGCGGGCGGGTCAGGCGTCGAGGCGGGCAGCCCGACGCGAGGGGCGAGGTTGCCGGGAGGGCAGGGCGGCTGGCGGTCTGGCCGGGCAGCGAGGCGGCCGGCAGGTCTGAGACGGGCGGCGAGGCGGGTGGGGTGGAGGGTGGGGCGGGTGGCGGGCGGCGAGGCCGGCCGGAGCTGCGTGGGCGGGTGGAGGCGGGAAGGGTGGCCGGGCGGCGAGGCCGGCCAGAGCAGCGAGGCGGCCCGAGGCGGCGGCACGGGGTTGGGTTGAGGGAAGGGAGAAAGATGTGGGGAGAGAGGGGCATGGCTGGGCGTTTTGTTTGATAGGGCACGGCTCTTTGCTATCCGCTAGCAGACGGCAAAGAGCCTAGCTAGCGGACGTTAGTTAGGCCACTTTCTTTGCCATCTGCTAGCGGACGACAAAGATTCTTTGCCATCAGCTAGCGGATGGCAAACAAAGTGGCCGTTAGGTGGCTATCGCCAGCGGTCCACCCTGCCTCTTTGTCGTCTGCTAGCGGACGACAGAGGTTCTCTGCCATCAGCTAGTTGACGGCAAAGATATTGCGAACGACACAAAATTCTTTGCCGTTAGCTGCGTCTTTGCCGTCCGTTTTCCTCAAGCTGATGGCAAAGACCGTCTTTGCCAACAGTTAGCTGACAGCAAATAACTGGCTGACGGCAAAGTTCCTGACTCCAGTAGTGTTTGGCCATGTTTGAAGTTTTTAAAATTGATTTACATGAATTTTGTTCAAACCACTAATTTTGCAATATCTTGAGATAGGATTAATAACTTTTAGTGATTCTTTTTGCCATTGTTTTCTTATGACCTTGTCTATCAGTAGGAGTAGATTGGGGAATTTTAGAATTAAATAAATTAGTTTATCATGAAAATAGTATTATTTTGCTTGTTTTACCTTTTTGTTGCTATTTATTTTATTTTACATTGCTTGAAATTATTTTCCTTTTGTTCTTTTTGACATGTTCAGAATAGTTCTCTAGATTAAAAGTAGCAATTTTATTTATAGCAAAAACATATTTCCATAGCTTGTTTTCTTTTGTTTTACTAGGAAAAAGTGGGTTAGGCATATTAGGAGTTTCATAAAAGGTTTTAAAGTAATTCTTTTTGCATAAAATGTATTTGTTGCTTTCCTTTCTGTTGTTTAGCAAAAACCTTATTTCTGTTGTGTTAAAGAAAATTTTAGTAGTAGAAAACTACTTTATTGCTTGTTCTACTTGTAGTAAAACTTTGCTTTTAGTTTATTGTTTTCCATGGTTTTCTTTTGTGTGATTTTATGGGTGTGTGATAATTACTTTTACTGGATGTTATGTTATTATATTGTATGATGGTATGATTGCTATGCTTTGTTTGTTTCGACAGAGTACCAAAGTGTGAGGCCTGTTACTACGAGTCTTTAGCGTTCAAGGATTGTCAGCAAGGCAAGTCTTCGATCATGCATTATATTACCTATGGTTTATTGCATTAGTAGTATCCCTCTCCACCATGCATGCAAGTAATATTAATTGAATCAAGTTCTTGAGTAGTATCATGTGGTAGGTTGACCCAAATCCCTATGTTACCATTGCCCAGGACGTAGTAGTTATTATGCTATGCTTCATAGACGAGGTTGGTTGAGTGATTCATATGGGAGATGTGAGAGTTAAGATGATGACATCCTCAAGATTTCAAGATGCTCAAGGTGGACTTCAAATTCACTACTGGGTGGTGGACGGATGGACGGGTACCCAGGAGCACCCAGTGGTTGACCCAGGGATGCATGGAGAAGCGCCATGACATCCTGCGGAAAGCTTGACCCAGCCACCAAGAAACAGATGGATACACCTTGATCGGAAGCTTACCTGTGCAGCCGCAAGCCATTATGGGCTCTGATTGGTTGACCCTAGGAGTGATTCTGGACGGACAATGCCAGCAGACGTAGAAGAACAGTAGGAAATGGATGGGCACCAGTAGTGGCCTAGATGATCTCTACAGGGAGACCATGTTTCATTTGTCCCGTCTTCAAACACCAGACTCTGCATAACTAAGCCAACGGTTCTTGCGGGTAAAGTGCACAAGACTCTGCAGAGTGGAAATCTAATCGATTACCCGAGTCCCCGGATATGGACAATTGAGCCTCTAGAATTGGAGTTATTCAGAAATCCCAAGACCAAACTTAATTAATTAATTAATTGATGGGTTAATAAAGATTTTGGGTATGAGACACTGGTTGGCGGAACCATCTCAATAACAACCAATACTTTGTAGTAATTGCAAGCAAGTCCTTTCGTTGTAGGGAAAAATGGCTTTTTCGCAAAAACTTAAACTTAGAGCCCCACGGCCAAATTGCATATAGTGTTAGTATTTTATTATTGTTCCCTCTCTATGACTTGCCAGCATATTCCATAATGTTGACCTACACGGTTGTAACGTCTTATGTTGCAGAGGATTTTTCCGACCAGGAGTGAGGCTACGATCCGCGCTCAATGATTGCCCTATGGAGTCGTATGGACTCACTTATCGTCTACGCTTCTGTATTTAGTTATTTCTCATGAGTTGGCCTTTGGCCAAATTTATTATGATGTAATAAAGACTCTATACGGGAACTATGTAATAAATCAGGTGTGATTGAACTTTGAAATTTTCATGAATGTATTGTGTGTGCCAGCATGATCTTGGGATGGTACAGATACATGGAGACTTGACCATTTTTGGGTCGGGTCATTGCAAGGCATGTATTCCATATATAGTCATACGTTCTTGCAATAAGAACTTGCATGACATCTTTTGTCCTACCCTCTCATGGCAGGGGGTCCATAAGGAAACTAAGGGTTATTAAGGCCTCCTTTTAATAGAGAACCGGAACAAAGCATTAACAAATAGTGCATACATGAACTCGTCAAACTACGGTAATCACTGAAAAGAATTCTAGTTATTGTTACCTTGGGGTATGTGGATCATAACACGTAATAGGTGCATATAACTTGCAAGATCAGATCAAGAACACAAATATATTCGTGAAAATATAAACGGTTCAGATCTGAAATCTTGGCACTCGCGCCCTATTGACAAGGATTAAGCATAGCAAAGTCATAGGAACAATAATCTCAAAACATAGTGGGTACAAGGGATCCAGCCCTAACAAAACTAACTCGATTACATGATAAATCTCATTCAACCCATCACCGTCCAGCAAGCCTACGAAGGAATTACTCACTCCTGGCGGTGAGCAGCATGAAATTGGTGATGGAGGAAGGTTGATCATGATGATGATACGTCTCCATCGTATCTACTTTTCCTAACGCTTTTCCTCTTGTTTTGGACTCTAATTTCCATGATTTCAATGAAACTAACCCAGACTAACGATGTTTTCAGCAGAACTACCATGGTGTTGTTTTTGTGCAGAAATAAAAGTTCTCGAATTGGAACGAAACTTTTTGGAGATTTATTTCAGAATAAAGAAAAATACTGGAGCCAAGAACCGCCGGAGGGGGGGCCCTGGGTGAGCACAACCCACCAGGGTGCGCCCACCCTCCACGCGCGTCCGGGTGGGTTGTGCCCACCTAGTGGCCCTGCAGACCCTGATCCCCACTCCATAAATACCTATTTTTGGAGGGAAAATCAGGGAGAAAGAATTATCGCGTTTCATGAGACGGAGCCACTGCCACCTCCTGTTCTTCATCGGGAGGCTAGGTCTGGAGTCCGTTTGGGGCTCCGTAGAGGGGGATCTTCGGTCTTCATCACCACCAACCCTTCTCCATTGCTAATTCCATGATGCTCCCCACCGGGAGTGAGTAGTTCCTTCATAGGCTCGCTGGTCGGTGAGAAGTTGGATGAGATTCATCCTGTAATCGAGTTAGTTTTCTTAGGGCTTGATCCCCAGTATCCATTATGTTCTGACATTGATGTTGTTATGACTTTGCCATTCTTAATGCTTGTCACTTTGGGCCCAGGTGCCACGATTCCAGATCTGAACCGTTTATGTTATCACAATTATATCTAGGTTCTAGATCCGATCTTGCAAGTCATATTCACCTACTACGTGTTATGATTCGTAAACCCCGAAGTGACAATAGTCGGGATACTTTTCGGTGATGACCGTATTTGAGGAGTTCATGTGTTCACTATGTCTTAATGCTTTGTTCCGGTTCTCTATTAAAAGGAGGCCTTAATATCCCTTAGTTTCCATATGGACCCCGCTGCCATGGGAGGGTAGGACAAAAGATGTCATGCAAGTTCTTTCCGTAAGCACGTATGACTATTTACGGAATACATGCCTACATTATATTTATGAACTGGAGCTAGTTTTGTATCGCCCTAGGTTATGACTTTTATATGATGAATATCATCCAACGAATCAACCGATCCAATGCCTACAAATTTCCTACATATTGATCTTGCTAAGTTACTACTGCTGCTGTTACTGTTTCACTTGCTACAAAATCATTGCTATCACTGTTACCATTACTATTGTTGCTACTACTATTATCAGAACTATCATATTACTGTGATGCTGATCACTTTACTGCAGATATTTAATCTCCATGTGTGGTTGAATTGACAACTCAACTGCTGATAGTTGCAAATATCCTTTGGCTCCCCTTGTGTCAAATCTATAAATTTGGGTTCAATACTCTACCCTCGAAAACTGTTGCGATCCCATATACTTGTGGGTTATGAAGACCCTTTTGTGGTGTCGTTGCAGGGGAGCCTATCTATATTTGTTGAGTCACTTGGGATTATTATCTATTTATCACTATGAAGAATCTGAAGGATTCAAAAACCAAGATCGTTCCCTCTAGGATGAGGGGGGGTAAGGAACTGTCATCACACTCTGCGCTTGATTCACCTTCTGTTTTGAGTAGACTTGCAACACCATCACATGCTATTAATCCTGATATGTCGCAAGTTATTGATGGTGCTACTTCTATGAATGTTATTCATGATGATGATAGTACCTTGCTTGATGATAATATGCCACTAGGTGAATTTCTTGATGAAAAAATTGCTAGAGCTAAAGATATGGAACATGATGAGACTGATGAAATTATTAAAACTGATGAACTACTTGAAACTGAAAATCTTGAAACACCTTAGACCTAGGCCTCCTAGATATGAAATGCCTAAGATACCTAAAGGTTATGTTATGGATGAGGACACAGCTAGAGATTTTCTTGCTTGCAATGATAGAGATGATCTTAAGAAATTATTATGCAAACTGAAAGAGAAATCTTTGAATGCTAGAATGAAATGTGATCCTAAGTTTGCTACTTCACTTATCTTTGTTGATGATAAGGATTATGAATTCTCTGTCAACCCAGAGTTAATTACTTTGGTTGAATGTGATCCTTTCCATGGCTATGAAACTGAAACTGTTGTGGCACACCTTACCAAATTAAATGATATAGACAACCTTTTTGCTCATGAGGATAAAATTCGCTACTATTATATTCTCAAATTATTTCCGTTCTCATTAAAGGGTGATGCTAAGATATGGTACAATACTCTTTCTCCTGGTTGTGTGTATAGTCCCCAGGATACAATTTATTACTTATCTAAAAAAATATTTCCTTGCTCATAAGAAACAAGCTGCCTTACAGGAAATATTTAACTTTGTGCAAATTAAAGAAGGGAGTCTCCCACAAGCTTGGGGAAGGCTTCCCCAATTGCTTGATGCTTTGCCTGGTCACCCTCTTAAGAAAAATGAAATACTTAATATCTTCTATAATGGACTAACCAATCCTTCTAGGGATTTCCTAGATAGTTTTGTTAGTTGTGTTTTCAGGGAACGAACTATTGAACAAGCTGAGGAATAATTAAATAACATATTGAAAAATTATGATGATTGGACTGTTCCCGAACCACCGCCTGAACCCACTCCGAATGAAGAGGTGTATCTTATATCTCGGTCTTGAGGATATGCAAGAGGCAAAGAAATTTATGAAGAAAAAGGTATTGAAGCTGAAGATGTCAAAATTTTACCTCCTATTGAAGAAATACATGGACCTGATACACCACCACCCAAGGTGGTACAGGTAAACTCTTTAATGAAATTTGATGAAAATGATAAACCTTATAATGTGCATCCTAGTCAATGCCTTTATGAGTTTGATAATTACATAAGAAAACAAGATCACTTCAACGAAAATGTTATGAAACAATTGAAATGCAACTCTGATATTATTGCTCGCTTGAGTGACTTGTTATTTGAAATCTCTAATGATGTTAGAGGCGTAGGAAAACATGCTTTATGGTTCATACTCAGTTAGAACAAGTTGCTAAATCTCAAAGAGAGTTTCTTAATGAAATGAACAATAATATCAATGATCATGTTATTAGAGTAGTAACTAGAGGAGGTAGAATGACTCGGGAGCCACTTTATCCTGAGGGACACCCTAAAAGAATTGAATAAGACTCTCAAAGAATTAACACTGATGCATCTAGTCCTTCTAAAGAGAAAAAGAAAAAGAAAAATGATAGGACTTTGCATACCTCTAGTGAACCTAAAATAGAAAAACCTCCTGAAGATAATAATGATGTTTCTATCTCTGATGCTGAAACTCAATCTGGTAATGAACATTCTTCTAGTGATAATGAAAAAGATAATGATGATGTTCATGAAGACACTCAACCAAACAACAATAAAGAACCAGATAATGATGTTGACATACAACCTGTTGTTGATCTTGATAACCCACAACCTAAACATAAAAGATATGATAAAAGAGACTTTGTTGCTAGAAAGCATGGAAGAGAAAGAGAACCATGGGTTCAAAACTCCTTGCCCTTTCCACCAAAACCAACTAAAAAGAGAGATGATGAAGTATTTGAACGCTTTGTTGGAATGCTTAGGCCAGTCTTTTTGCTCACCTTCCTGACTAGTATTTTAAAGATGGCCCCTTATGCGAAATACATGAAAGACATCAAAACTAATAGAGAAAAATACCGGAAGCTGAAATCTCCACCATGCTTGCTAATTATTCTTTTAAGGATGGAGTACCTAAAAAACTTGGAGATTCAGGGATACCAACTATACCTTGCTCCATCAAAAGGAACTATGTTAAAATAGCTTTATGTGATTTAGGAGCTGGTGTTAGTGTTCTGCCTTTCTCTTTATATAAAAGACTTGATTTGAATAAACTCACACCTAGTGAAATATCTTTGCAAATGGCTGATAAATCAACTGCCATACCTATCGGTATTTGTGAGGATGTGCCCGTTGTTGTTGCAAATGTTGCCATCTTAATTGACTTTGTTATGCCTGAGATGCCCGAGGACGACAACATGTCGATTATCCTTGGTAGACCCTTTTTGAATACTGCAGGGGCTGTTATCGATTGCAATAAAAGCAAGGTCACTTTTCATATCAATGGTAATGAGCATATGAAAGCACAAGTGCTCCCTAGGTGGTTTTGGTAATTAATGTCAACATATCTCTTGTTGGACTAACACTTTTATCTAGTATGTTTCAGATAAGTTCAACAATGGAGTGGCATGGACTAAAGGATGTGGGAACTCCTTCTAGATGCTCAGGACAAAGGATTGGCTCAAGCTTCAAGCTCAAGACTCTTCATTTTACATTTTAGTGATCCAAGATCACATTGAGTCTATAGGAAAAGCCAATACTATCAAGAAGGGATGAGGTGTTGCTTAATGAGTTTCTTGCTCCATAGTGCTTAGTGATATGCTCCAAAACCCTCAGCTACTTTCTCACATCCACAAATGACCTAAACCTAAAGCCAAAATTGGTCACACCAATTCTTCCCATCCGGCGCCACCGATTTCAGAAGTCATAGCCACTGCCACAAACCCTAAGCAAATCGGTCTTACCGATAGGGATCTCGGTCTCACCGAGATGGGATTGTAATCTCTCTGTGTATGTCCATTGCCAAGATCGGTCTCACTGAGTTTGAGCAATCGGTACTACCGAGATTACAATGAAACTCTCTGGATAACTTATTACCAAAATCGGTCCCATCGAGTTTGAGTAATCGGTCCCACCGAGTTTGCCTGACCAACTCTCTGGAAAGCTTATTACCAAAATCGGTCTCACCGAGTTTGTGTAATCGGTCTTACCGAGATTACGTTATGCCCTAACCCTAACCGAATCGGTCTCACCGAGTTGCATTTCGGTCCCATCGAAATCCCTAATGGTCACATTATTTGCTAAATCGGTCTGACCGAGTTTAACAATTCAGTCCCACCGAGTTTGGTAGATTGTGTGTAACGGTTAGATTTTGTGTGGAGGCTATATATACCCCTCCACCTCCTCTTCATTCCTGGAGAGAGCCATCAGCCTGAACCTACACTTCCAGCATACATTTTCTGAGAGAGAACTACCTACTCATGTGTTGAGGCCAAGATATTTCATTCCTACTATATGAATCTTGATCTCCAGCCTTCCCCAAGTTGCTTTCCAATCAAATCTTCTTTCCACCAGATCCAAAACCTATGAGAGAGAGTTGAGTGTTGGGGAGACTATCATTTGAAGCACAAGAGCAAGGAGTTCATCATCAACGCACCATTTGTTACTTCTTGGAGAGTGGTGTCTCCTAGATTGGCTAGGTGTCACTTGGGAGCCTCCGACAAGATTGTGGAGTTGAACCAAGGAGTTTGTAAGGGCAAGGAGATCGCCTACTTCGTGAAGATCTACCGCTAGTGAGGCAAGTCCTTCATGGGCGACGGCCATGGTGGGATAGACAAGGTTGCTTCTTCGTGGACCCTTCGTGGGTGGAGCCCTCCGTGGACTCGCGCAACCGTTACCCTTCGTGGGTTGAAGTCTCCATCAACGTGGATGTACGATAGCACCACCTATCGGAACCACGCCAAAAACATCCGTGTCTCCAATTGCGTTTGAATCCTCCAAACCCTTCCCTTTACATTCTTGCAAGTTGCATGCTTTACTTTCTGCTGCTCATATACTCTTTGCATGCTTGCTTGATATGTATTGTGAATGTTAAACTTGTGCCTAAACTCCACTTAAACTTAAAGAAACTTAAAAACTGCAACTTTGGTACTTAGTGTCTAATCACCCCCCCTCTAGACACCTCTTCTCAAGGTCCTACAGCATACAATGCACTTTCCGAAGAAACAATTCCAAGTGAATGGTATTAATGTTTTTGAAAAATCCCCGACAATCACTATTGGAAGTTTTCAACTACCTCTACTTACTGCCAAAAATAAATATGATATACTTGTTGTTGGGGACATGCATATCCCCGTTGAGGTAACTTATTGTTTTTGGAAAGTTCTTCGGTTCCATGCTAATCGAAGGTGGTCGCTAATAAGACTTGATTAGCCTTATTAATGGATCACTTTTTAGAAGTATGAAGTTGATGAATTTAGTAGGCAGTGCCTTCTGCCCTTACCTTTTGTTTTCTGTTTTTATTAGTTAAATAAAATAAAATGCCCTGTTTATCCTGTTTTTTGGATTTTCCGTGCCATAAAAGAAATGACCCAAAAATAAAAGTGCTCAGAATGCCCTGAAATTTTAATATGATTTTTCCTACATTACTAGTGCAAATAACATCAGAGGGGGTGCACCAGGTTGGCACAGCCCACCTGGGCGCGCCAGCAGCCCCAGACGTGCCCTGGTGGGTTGTGGTCCCCACGTGGGCCCCCTCACTTATCTCTTTAGCCCATGTCATCACCTACCTCCAAAAAATATCACCATTGCTCTCTCTCTCTCTCTCTCTCTCGTGTTCTTACTCTCAAACCCGCGGATTTCGATCTCTTTGCTCGAAGCTCCTTTTCCAAAACTGTTTTGGGGGATAGCTACTTGGTATGTGACTCCTCCATTGCTCCAATAAGTTATTGCTTTAGTGGTTTATATTTTGAATAATTAGCTACTCTTGGTGCTGTTGTAGATGAGCTTGCTTGTTAAATTCTTAGAGTTCTAAGTAGTTTGAATGCTTGATATGGCCTCTATGCATCTCTATGAGTAGTTGCTATCAATCTTGTGAAGTTTTGTTGACAAAATTTTGTGGACTAAATTTTTTGGAATTTTATTTATAGGAATAAGATGAGCTTCTTTAGGAAGTTTGCCTCCAAAAAGAACTCTAAGGGAGTCATTGGGGAATCATCGGACAATGACCTCCATACCCGAAGAATGGCGGAGGTGCGGCCGTGCGAATGGCCGCACAACCCCTTCATGGATGGAGTCGGGATCCATCAAGAGTTCGTACAATTTGTTGCTGATGCTGGCATCACCGACTTCATCACAACTGAGTGTGAACAATACCATCTCCTTGCAAATTCCTTTGTGCAAAATTTCCATTTTCTCAGTAGGAATAACCCTCCCGAGGTGCAGTTTAATTTATATGCTGAAACCCGCCAGATACCACTTACTGAATTTTGTGATATATGCTTGATCCCTTCTGACGGGGAAATAAGAGAGCCTAGGCCTGCAGAGTTTGAGGACTTTTATCGTACTCTGTCAGTGGGGGGTGAGAGAGGGGTGTCGTGTGTTACCGCCACTAGCTTGCAGTTTCCTTCAATGCATTAGTTTGCTCTATTTATTGCGAAGTGTTTACATGCTAGAGAGAAGGTTGGTGCACTTAGTGCCCCTGATTTCACTGTCCTGCGCCGAGAACTATACGGAAATAACACCTTTAGCCTAGAGGCTATTATTGCATGTCGTCTACACCTTAACAGGACCAAGGGTAAAATTCATGACGGTATTTATGCTACTCGCTTAGCGAGCCACTTTAACATTCAGATACGCCAACATGATCATCGTTTGCCCAAGGTTTACTTAGATCATTAGGCGATGGCAGCTCATTAGTTTATTGATGGCAAGGACACTATTAATAATATTCCTTACAACCTAGTTTTCAGTGTGGTTACCCGTGATATTATTCTGTTGCCAGCACCTGCTTTGTTCGATTCTATTGCCAGGGGCGGATACAGGATTATGCCGGATGACATCATTGCATACCGAAACGCCCAGGTAGTGGCGGAGGAGGAGCCCCAGGAGTGGGATGCTCAGGTGCTACCGCCGCAACACTTCAACATGGGACCCGATGGCTACTAGGGGTGGTGATTTACCAAGCTAGGCCAAAAGCCTAAGCTTGGGAGAGTATGTAGTTCCACTGAGACTACATTCATGTTCACACATTATATTCCAGTTGTCGGTGTCCACACTTTTTCATTGTATTATCCATGATAGATTTATTTTCTCACTTTCTTCTTGTGTGTTTGAAAAACCTTTAGAAAATCCAAAAAATGTTTCTTGCTTCTTTTCGGTTTATCTTTCTAGTTTAGTTAGTTGTAGTATTAGAAAGAAAACCCAAATTTCTTGATTCTTCTTTTGCTTGTTGGGAGCTTTCCCATGTAAATAGCTTTTCTCGTTTTTGTTTTTCTTTCTTTACTTTGCTTTCTTCAAGAAAAACTAAAAATTCCAAAAATATTTCAGTGTGTTTCTATGAATTTCTTTTCTTTTTATCGAGTCATACCCAAGAGATGACCATGATGAAAATGTTGAGTGGCTCTCATATGCATTATTATTGATCTAATAGAGAGCCCAATTTAACTTGTCTTCTCCTTTTGAATAAAATATTTGCATATTCCAGCTTAGTCCATGGCACTCTTGCACTATTATTATTCTCATATCATTCGGTCGTGCAAGTGAAAGGCAGTAATGATGATATTTGATGAACTGGTTGTGACAGAGAGAAACTGGTATGAACTCAACCTATTCTGTTTTTGTAAATATGTTTAACCTAGTATCCATGATTCAGCATATTATGACCAAACATGTTTGCGATGACAATTAGCGATTATAGTTTCTCATGCCATGCTTATGTAGCTAGGAGTGGATAATGATTTATCTTGGATGTCAACATTGCTTTAAAATGATTGTGATGTGGTATGATGATATGGTATCCTCCTCTAAATGTTTCAAGTGGCTTGACTTGGCACATGTTTACATGGTGTCCATATCCTACCCATGCTAGTATCCAATGTTCACTATTTATAATGCATGTTCATGACCATTTTCGCTCTCTAGCTGGCCGCTTCTCAACCTATTTGCTAGCCTTCGCCTGTACTAAGCGGGAATACTGCTTGTGCATCAAAATCCTAAAACCCAAGTTATTCTAGATGAGTCATCCATATCTACCTATATGCGGTATTACTCTGTTGTTCTAAGTAAATTTGCATGTACCACCTCTAAAAACTTCAAATAAACACATGTTTTTGTGTGCCTGGATTGTTCATAGAGCGATAGGGGGTAATCGGTATCTTCCATGCTAAGCGGGTTATTCTCATGGTGAGTGTTTATTCACTTGTCCTTGCACGAGAGGGGCGGTAATAGGGATGCCCAGTCCCGAATTCAAAAATTGCAAGTAATTAAACAAAACTCCACCAAGACTGATGTTGGTATGGACGGTACCCGTGGATTTGGCTAGTCGTGGAGTGCGTGTGTTGGTGGAGGGGGGGTAAACCTTTACTTTTATCGCTTGGGAACTACCGCTAATGTGTTTAGCATGGAAGATATTGATAGCTTTCGGTCGTGAAGTGACCAAGAAGGGTGCATTTCCCAAAATATCATTTATCTCTGTTTTAAAATTTTGAGCTCTGGCACCGCTGCAAATCTCTGCTTCCCTCTATGAAGGGACTATCTATTTACTTTTATGTTGAGTCATCACCTTCTCAAATAAGCGCCAGATCTGAGAGCACTATTGTCATCCTCATGCATTGTGTATAGTTAATGTTGGGTGCATCACGACGGGATCTTTTCTACCATGAATTACAATGTTTAGTCGCTGCTTGAACTTTGGAGGTGCTCTACATTTATGTTTTGCGGTCTTAGAAAGGACTAGCGAGATGCCACTGTTGTCATATTATATCATAATTGTTTTTACAAAGTGTTGGCATTTGAGATATCTTATTATTGCTCACTAGTTGATTTTGCCATTGATATGAGTTAATATAATTTTTAAGAGTTATTGTTGACATGGACTCATGATCTTTGCTGAAAACTTGGGTGCTACTTAAGATTATTTATGTAAACAAGAGCAAAAGGTTTAAGCTTGCGGGAGTTGATACGTCTCCGTCGTATCTACTTTTTGCTAACGCTTTTCCTCTTGTTTTGGACCCTAATTTGCATGATTTGAATGAAACTAACCCAGACTGACGTTGTTTTCAGCAGAACTACCATGGTGTTGTTTTTGTGCAGAAATGAAAGCTCTCAGATTGGAACGAAACTTTTTGGAGATTTATATCAGAATAAAAGAAAAATACTGGAGCCAAGTGTTGGGGAACGTTGCAGAAAATAAAAAATTTCTACGCTTCACCAAGATCAATCTATGGAGTCATCTAGCAACGAGAGAGAGGGGTGGATCTACATACCCTTGTAGATCGCACGCGGAAGCGTTCAAGAGAACGGGGTTGAGGGAGTCGTACTCGTCGTGATCCAAATCACCAAAGATCCTAGCGCCGAACGGATGACACCTCCGCGTTCAACACACGTACGGTTGGGAAGACGTCTCCTCCTTCTTGATCCAGCAAGGGGGGAGGAGAGGTCGATGTAGATCCAGCAGCACAACGGCGTGGTGGTGGATGCAGCGGCGATCTCGGCAGGCCTTCGCCAAGCACTACGAGAGGGAGAGGTGTCACGGGAGGGAGAGGGAGGCGCCAGGGACTAGGGTGCGGCTGCCCTCCCTCCCTCCATTATATATAGGGCCCCTAGGGGGGGCGCCGGCCCTAGGAGATCCAATCTCCAAGGGGTGCGGCGGCCAAGGGGGTGGCTTGCCCCCCAAGGCAAGTGAGGCGCCCCCCACCCCTAGGGTTTCCAACCTAGGCGCAGGAGGGGCCAAGTGAGGGTGCACCAGACCACAAGGGGCTGGTTCCCCTCCCACTTCAGCCCATGGGGCCCTCCGGGATTGGTGGCCCCACCCGGTGGACCCCCGGGACCCTTCCGGTGGTCCCGGTACAATACCGGTGACCCCCGAAACTTTCCCGATGGCCAAAACTGAACTTCCTATATATAAATCTTCACCTCCGGACCATTTCGTAACTCCTCGTGATGTCCGGGATCTCATCCGGGACTCCGAACAACTTTCGGGTTACTGCATACTAATATCTCAACAACCCTAGCATCACCGAACCTTAAGTGTGTAGACCCTACGGGTTCGGGAGACATGCAGACATGACCGAGACGTCTCTCCGGTCAATAACCAGCAGTGGGATCTGGATACCCATGTTGGTTCCCACATGCTCCTCGATGATCTCATCGGATGAACCACGATGTCGAGGATTCAATCAATCCCGTATACAATTCCCTTTGTCAATCGGTATGTTACTTGCCCGAGATTCGATCATCGGTATCCCAATACCTCGTTTAATCTCGTTACCGGCAAGTCACTTTACTCGTACCATAATGCATGATCCCATGACCAGACACTTGATCACATTGAGCTCATTATGATGATGCATTACCGAGTGGGTCCAGAGATACCTCTCCGTCATACGGAGTGACAAATCGATCTCGATTCATGCCAACCCAATGACACTTTCGGAGATACCGTAGTGCACCTTTATAGTCACCCGATTCGTTGTGACGTTTGGCACACCCAAAGCACTCCTACGGTATCCGGGAGTTGCACAATCTCATGGTCTAAGGAAATGATACTTGACATTTGGAAAAGCTCTAGCAAAACGAACTACACGATCTTGTGCTATGCTTAGGATTGGGTCTTGTCCATCACATCATTCTCCTAATGATGTGATCCCGTTATCAATGACATCCAATGTCGATAGTCAGGAAACCATGACTATCTGTTGATCAACGAGCTAGTCAACTAGAGGCTCACTATGGACATGTTGTGGTCTATATATTCACACATGTATTACGATTTCGGGATAACACAATTATAGCATGAATAATAGACAATTATCATGAACAAAGAAATATAATAATAGCCTTTTTTATTGCCTCTAGGGCATATTTCTAACAGTCTCCCACTTGCACTAGAGTCAATAATCTAGTTACATTGTGATGATCGAACGCCCATAGCGTTCTGGTGTTGATCATGTTTTGCTCTAGGGAGAGGTTTAGTCAACGGATCTGCTATATTCAGGCCTGTATGTACTTTACAAATATCTATGTCTCCATCTTGAACATTTTCATGAATGGAGTTGAGCGGCGCTTGATGTGCCTTGTCTTCTTGTGAAACACAGGCTCCTTGGCAAGTGCAATAGCTCTAGTGTTGTCACGAAGAGTGTGATCGGCCCCGACGCATTGGGTATGACTCCTAGGTCGATGATGAACTCCTTCACCCAGATTGCTTCATCGCTGCCTCCGAGGCTGCCATGTACTCCGCTTCACATGTAGATCCCGCCACGGCGCTCGCTTGCAACGCACCACCTTGCCCCACCATTCAAAATATACACGTATCCGGTTTGTGACTTAGAGTCATCCAGATCTACGTCGAAGCTAGCGTCGATGTAACCCTTTACGACGAGCTCTTCGTCACCTCCATATATGAGAAACATATCCTTAGTCCTTTTCAGGTACTTTAGGATGTTCTTGACCGCTGTCCAGTGTTCCATGTCGAGGTTACTTTGGTACCTTCCTACCAAACTTACGGCAAGGTTTATATCAGGTCTGGTACAGGTCATGGCATACATGATAGACCCTATGGCTGAGGCATAGGGGACGACACTCATCTTTTCTCTATCTTCTGCCGTGGTCGGGCATTGAGCCGAGATCAATTTCACACCTTGCAACACAAGCAAGAACCCTTTCTTGGACTGATCCATATTGAACTTCTTCAATATCTTATCAAGGTATGTGCTTTGTGAAAGACCTATGAGGCGTCTCTATCTATCTCTATAGATCTTAATGCCTAATATGTAAGCAGCTTCTCCAAGGTCCTTCATTGAAAAACACTTAATCAAGTAGGCCTTAATGTTGTCCAAAAGTTCTATATCATTTCCATCAAAAGTATGTCATCCACATATAATATGAGAAATGCTACAGAGCTCCCACTCACTTTCTTGTAAACGCAGGCTTCTCCATAAGTCTGCATAAACCCAAACGCTTTGATCATTTCATTAAAGCGAATGTTCCAACTCCGAGATGCTTGCACCAGCCCATAGATGGAGCACTGGAGCTTGCATACCTTGTTAGCATTCTCAGGATCGACAAAACCCTCTGGCTGCATCATATACAGTTCTTCCTTAAGATGGCCGTTAAGGAATGTCGTTTTGACGTCCATTTTCCATATCTCATAATCATAGTATGCGGCAATTGCTAACATGATTCGGACGGACTTCAGCTTCGCTACGGGAGAGAAAGTCTCATCGTAGTCAGCCCCTTGAACTTGTCGATAACCCTTAGCGACAAGTCGAGCTTTATAGATGGTAACATTACCATCCGCGTCCGTCTTCTTCTTAAAGATCCATTTGTTTTCTATTGCTCGCCGATCATCGGGCAAGTCTGTCAAAGTCCATACTTTCTTTTCATACATGGATCCAATCTCGGATTGCATGGCTTCAAGCCATTTGTTGGAATCTGGGCCCGCCATTCCTTCTTCATAGTTCGAAGGTTCACCGTTGTCTAACAACATGATTTCCAGGACAGGGTTGCCATACCACTCTAGTGTGGAACGTGTCCTCGTGGACCTATGAAGTTCAGTAGTGACTTGATCCGAAGTACCTTGATCATCATCATTAATTTCCTCTCTAGTCGGTGCAGGCACCACAGGAACATCTTCCTGAGCTGCGCTACTTACCGGTTCAAGAGGTAGTACTTCATCAAGTTCCACTTTCCTCCCACTTACTTCTTTCGAGAGAAACTCTTTATCCAAAAAGGACCCATTCTTGGCAACAAAGATCTTGCCCTCGGATCATAAGTAAAAGGTATACCCAATGGTTTCCTTAGGGTATCCTATGAAGACGCATTTTTTCGACTTGGGTTCGAGCTTTTTAGGTTGAAATTTCTGGACATAAGCATCGCATCCCCAAACTTTTAGAAACGACAGCTTAGGTTTCTTCCCAAACCATAATTCATACGGTGTCGTCTCAACGGATTTAGACGGTGCCCTATTTAAAGTGAATGTAGCTGTCTCTAGAGCGTATCCCCAAAATGATAGCGGTAAATCGGTAAGTGACATCATAGATCGCACCGTATCCAATAGAGTGCGATTACGACGTTCGGACACGCCGTTACGCTGAGGTGTTTGATGACCCACAAGTATAGGGTATCTATCGTAGTCCTTTCGATATGTAAGAATGTCCAACCCAACGAGGAGCAGAAGGAAATGATAAGCGGTTTTCAGCAAGGTATTCTCTGCAAGTACTGAAATAAGTGGTAACAGATAGTTTTGTGATAAGGTAAATTGTAACAAGCAACAAGTAACAAAAGTAAATAAGGTGCAGCAAGGTGGCCCAATCCTCTTTGTAGCAAAGGACAAGCCGGAACAAACTCTTATAATAGGAAAAGCGCTCCCGAGGACACATGGGAATATTGTCAAGCTAGTTTTCATCACGCTCATATGATTCGCGTTCGGTACTTTGATAATTTGATATGTGGGTGGACCGGTACTTGGGTACTGCCCTTACTTGGACAAGCATCCCACTTATGATTAACCTCTATTGCAAGCATCCGCAACTACAACAAAAGTATTAAGGTAAACCTAACCATAGCATGAAACATATGGATCCAAATCAGCCCCTTACGAAGCAACGCATAAACTAGGGTTTAAGCTTCTGTCACTCTAGCAACCCATCATCTAATTATTACTTCCCAATGCCTTCCTCTAGGATCTAATAATGGTGAAGTGTTAGGTAGTCAACGTTCACATAACATCACTAGAGGTTAGACAACATACATCTTATCAAAATATCGAACGAATACCAAATTCACATGACTACTAATAGCAAGACTTCTCCCTTGTCCTCAGGAACAAATGTAACTACTCACAAAGCATATTCATGTTCATAATCAGAGGGGTAATAATATGCATAAAGGATCTGAACATATGATCTTCCACCAAATAAACCAACTAGTATCAACTACAAGGAGTAATCAACACTACTAGCAACCTACTAGCACCAATCCCGGACTTAGAGACAAGAATTGGATACAAGAGATGAACTAGGGTTTGGAGATGAGATGGTGCTGGTGAAGATGTTGATGGAGATTGCCCTCTCCCGATGAGAGGAGCGTTGGTGATGATGATGATGATGATTTCCCCCTCCGGGGAAGTGTCCCCGCAAGACAGCTCTCTACGGAGCCCTAGATTGGTTCCGCCAAGGTTCCGCCTCGTGGCGTGAGTCTCGTCGAAAGGTTGCTTATTATTTTTCTCATCGAAAGGCTTCATATAGGAGAAGATGGGCGTCGGAGAGCCAACAGGGGGCCCACGAGGTAGGGGGGCGCGCCCAAGGGGGAGGGGCGCGCCCCCCACCCTCGTGAACAGGGTGTGGGCCCCCTGGCCTTCATCTTTGGCGATGATCTTTCTTTATTTAATTTAAGATATTCCGTGGAGTTTCAGGACTTTTGGAGTTGCACAGGATAAGTCTCCAATATTCACTCCTTTTCCAGCCAGAATTCCAGCTGCCGGCATCCCCCCTCTTCATGTTAAACCTTGTAAAATAAGAGAGAATAGCCATAAGTGTTGTGACATAACGTGAAATAACAGCCCATAATGCGATTAATATCGATATAGAAGCATGATGCAAGATGGACGTATCAACTCCCCCAAGCTTAGACCTCGCTTGTCCTCAAGCGAAAAGCCGATAACAATAAATATGTCCTCATGTTTAGAGGTAGAGGCCTCGATAAAAATAAAATACGGACATGAAGGCATCATGATTATTTCATAATAGCAACATATATAGATTTGTCATATGATTACTTATGTTCAAGTGACGATCTTTTCACAATGCAAAAGTATGAATCAGAAACCTTATTAGGCACTAACAAATTATAACCTCAGTCACTGAAACAATTGCAATTTATCATAACATCGGAAAGAGTCTATGTCAGAGCTTAAAAGCAAGTCCACATACTCAACTATCACTTAGTCCTTCATAATTGCTAACACTCACGCAATACTTGTGGTTATGAAGTTTTAATCAGACAGAGAGAAAGATTGGGGCTTATAATGTTGCTTCCAAACTTATTCACCTTTGGGTGATGTCAACAATAATAGTTCGTGCCAACGTACATCCAATTGGATATATATATCAGGATCACCCCACCATGAAGTGCTTGCCAGAGGATAAAATGAAAAAGGGAAAGGTGAAGATCACCTTGACTCTTGCATAAGATAGAACATAATAATAAAGATAGGCCCTTCGCAGAGGGAAGCAGAGGTTGCCATGCGCTTTTATGTTTGGATGCACAAAATCTTAATGCAAAAGAATGTCACTTCATATTGCCCCTTGTATGTGAACCTTTATTATGCAGTCCGTCGCTTTTATTGCATCCACAACAAGTTCGTACAAAGCTTATTTCTCTGCACTAATAAGTCATGCATATTTAAAGAGCAATTTTTATTTCTTGCACCGATGACAACTTACTTGAAGGATCTTACTCAATCCATAGGTAGATATGGTGGACTCTCATGGCTAAACTGGTTTAAGGGTATTTGGAAGCACAAGTAGTATCTCTACTTGGTGCTGAGAATTTGGCTAGCATGAGGGAGAAAGGCAAGCTCAACATGTTTGAATGATCCATGACAATATACTTTAACTGAGATGCGAGAAAACATAACCCATTACGTTGTCTTCCTTGTCCAACATCAACTCTTTAGCATGTCATACTTAATGAGTGCTCCCAATTATGAAAGATGTCAATGATAGTATATCTATATGTGAAACCTCTCTCCTTATTACTTCCTATTAATTGCCACGATGACCAAAGCTATAATTGCCAACTCCTAACAACTTTTTAATCATCATACTCTTTCTATGTGAAGTCATTACTCTCAATAAGATCAATATGAGCTCTTTGTTTCTTTTTATTCTTTTCTTTTATTCACCCAGGATCATGGCAAAGTAATCAAGCCCTTGACTCAACACTAATCATTATTATATATAGCTCACGGACTCGATTGCATAGAGGGATCATAAAGCAAAACTCAAAACTAGATCGTGCCATGACTTTATTCTACTAAATTAAGATACTACTAATAGGATCGAACTAAGAAAAACGGTAAAGATAGGAGTTGTGATGGTGATACGATACCGGGGCACCTCCCCCAAGCTTAGCAGTTGCCAAGGGGAGTGCGCATACCCATGTGATTATATATCCTTCTTTGTTGTTGGCGGTGGAGGTGTTGTTGATGATAGAAGCTTGTCGTCCACCCTCCATGGCATAGGCTCACCCTCATAGAAGGATGATCGAGTCTCCGGAATCCTCAAATCTGCAACGGAAACAGCTCAAAACAAAAACAGAGGATATTTGCATGATACGGTGGTCAAAACCTTTGGAAGAATATATAATGAATTTTTATCGACCAAAATACGTATCGTGCAAGAAAACAGAGTCCGGAGGGCACATGAGGTGCTCACGAGGTAGGGGGGCGCGCCCAGGGGGGTAGGGCGCGCCCTCCACCCTCGTGGAGGCCTCGTGTCCTCCCCGGACTACTACTTATTTTTCTATTTTTCTAAATATTCCAAAACGGAGAAATATTGCTTTAAAAATTGTTTTGGGGTCGGTTTACTTACCATAACACATACCTATTCCTTTTCGGAGTCTGGAACATTCCGAAAAGTGTCCCTTATGTATTCCTCCGGGGTTACGGTTTCAATAACATTAGTTTCAATATAGGATTACCTGAGATATAGTGTTTGATTCTTTGACCGTTTACTACCTTCGGATTTGTGCCTGCGAAGTTGTTGATTTTTATGGCACTGGAACGATAGACCTCCTCGATAACGTAAGGACCTTCCCATTTGGAAAGAAGTTTTCCTGCAAAAAATCTTAAACGAGAGTTGTATAGTAATACATCATCACCTACATTAAACTCACGCTTTTGTATCCTTTTATCATGCCACCTTTTAACTTTTTCTTTAAACAGCTTGGCATTTTCATAAGCTTGGGTTCTCCATTCATCAAGTGAGCTAATATCAAACAACCTCTTCTCACCGGCAAGTTTGAAGTCATAATTGAGCTGTTTGATAGCCCAATATGCCTTATGTTCTAGTTCAAGAGGTAAATGACATGCTTTTCCATAAACCATTTTATACGGAGACATACCCATAGGATTTTTGTACGCAGTTCTATAGGCCCATAATGCATCATTCAGTTTTTTGGACCAATTCTTTCTAGACCTATTGACAGTCTTTTGCAAAATTAATTTGAGCTCTCTATTGCTCAACTCTACCTGACCACTAGACTGCGGGTGATAAGGAGATGCAATTCTATGATTAACATCGTATTTGGCAAGCATCTTACGAAAAGCACCATGAATAAAGTGTGAACCACCATCAGTCATTAACTATCTAGGGACTCCAAACCTCGGAAAAATAACTTCCTTAAGCATTTAATAGAAGTGTTATGATCAGCACTACTAGTTGGAATAGCTTCTACCCACTTAGTAACGTAATCAACAGCAACTAGAATATGAGTGTAACCATTAGAGGCAGGAAAAGGTCCCATATAATCAAAGCCCCAAATGTCAAATGGCTCAATAACAAGTGCATAATTCATAGGCATTTCTTGACGTCTACTGATATTACCAATTCTTTGACATTCATCGCAAGATAAAACAAACTTACGGGCATCCTTGAAGAGAGTAGGCCAATAAAAACTAGATTGCATTACCTTATGTGCAGTTCTATCTCCAGCGTGGTGTCCTCCATAAGCTTCGGAGTGACACTTGCGTAGGATCTGTTCCTGTTCATGCTCCGGTACACAACGTCTAATAACACCATCTACTCCTTCTTTATAAAGATGTGGATCATCCCAAAAGTAATGTCTCAAATCATAAAAGAACTTTTTCTTTTGTTGGTATGTGAAGCTAGGTGGTATAAATTTAGCAATATAATTAGCATAGTCAGCATACCACGGAGTGCTACGAGAGGTACTTATGACATTTAATTGCTCATCAGGAAAGCTATCATCAATAGGTAGTGGGTCATCAAGAACATTCTCTAGCCTAGACAAGTTGTCTGCAACAGGGTTCTCAGCTCCTTTTCTATCAACAATATGTAAATCAAATTCTTGAAGCAAGAGAACCCATCTAATGAGTCTAGGTTTTGCATCTTTCTTTTCAATAAGATATTTAATAGTAGCATGATCTGTATGAATAGTTACTCTAGAATCAACAATATAGGGTCTGAATTTATCACAAGCAAATACAACCGCTAAAAGTTCCTTTTCGGTAGTAGCATAATTTCTTTGAGCATTGTCTAGAGTCTTAGCATAATGGATAACATTTAATTTCTTATCAACTCTTTGCCCTAGAACATCACCTACAGCATAATCACTAGCATCACACATAATTTCAAATGGTAAATTCCAATCAAGTGGCTGAACAATAGGTGCAGAGACTAATGATTTCTTAAGTATTTCAAATGCTTCTACACAATCATCATCAAAGACAAATGGTACATCTTTTTGTAATAAATTAGTCAGAGGCCGAGAGATTTTTGAGAATTTTTTAATGAACCTCCTATAAAATCCGGCATGACCAAGGAAACTTCTTATACCTTTGATGTCCTTGGGACATGGCATCTTTTCAATAGCATCAACTTTGGCTTTATCAACTTCAATACCTCTTTCAGAAACTTTGTGCCCCAAGACAATACCTTCATTAACCATAAAGTGGCACTTTTCCCAATTCAAGACAAGATTAGTTTCTTCACATCTCTGCAAAACTCGATCAAGATTGCTCAAGCAATCATCAAAAGAGGATCCATAGACGGAAAAGTCGTCCATGAAAACCTCACAAATCTTTTCACAAAAATCAGAGAATATAGCCATCATGCATCTTTGAAAGGTAGCAGGAGCATTACATCAACCAAAAGGCATACGTCTGTAAGCAAAAGTACCAAAAGGGCATGTAAAAGTAGTCTTTGATTGATCGTTAGCCGACACAGGTATTTGAGAGAAACCAGAATAACCATCTAGAAAGCAATAGTGTGTATGTTTGCATAATCTTTCTAGCATTTGATCAATAAAATGTAAGGGGTAATGATCTTTCTTAGTAGCTTTATTTAACTTGTGGAAATCTATTACCATCCTATAACCTGTAATAATTCTTTGCAGGATTAATTCATCTTTATCATTAGGAACAACAGTAATACCTCCCTTCTTAGGGACATAGTGGACAGGACTTACCCACTGACTATCAGCAACGGGATAAATTATACCTGCCTCCAGAAGTTTGAGTATTTCCTTCCTTACCACTTCTTTCATTTTAGGATTCAAGCGTCGTTAAGGGTCACGAACTGGTTTGGCATCCGCTTCCAAATTTATTTTATGTTGACATAGAGTGGGACTAATGCCCTTAAGATCATCAAGAGTATATCCAATAGCGGCACGGTGCTTTTTCAGAGTTTTCAATAATCTTTCTTCTTCATGCTCTGAAAGGTTAGCACTAATAATAATAGGATATTTTCTTTTCATCAAGATAAGCATACTTAAGATTATCAGGCAACGGTTTAAGCTCAAACACGGGATCACCCTTGGGTGGAGGAGGATCCCCTAGGATTTCAACAGGCAAATTGTGTTTCAGAATAGGTTCTTGTTTAAAGAATACTTCATCTATTTCCCTTCTTTCATTCATGAACATCTCATTTTCATGGTCTAGCAAATAATGTTCTAAAGGATCACTAGGAGGTACAGCAATAGAAGCAAGACCAATAATTTCATCCTTACTAGGCAATTCTTCCTCACGATGTTGTTTACTAAATTTAGAGAAATTAAACTCATGAACCATATCATCCATGCCAACAGTAACAACATTCTTTTCGCAATCTATCGTAGCATTAACAGTACGCAAGAAGGGTCTACCAAATATAATGGGACAAAAGCTATCTTGTGGAGAGCTAAGAACAAGAAAATCAGCGGGATATTTAGTTTTCCCACACAAGACTTCAACATCTCTAACAATTCCCACTGGTTGAATAGTATCTCTATTGGCAAGTTTAATTGTGACATCAATACCTTCTAATTCAGCAGGTGCAATTTCATTCTTAATTTCTTCATATAAAGTATGTGGTATAACACTAGCACTCACACCCATATCACATAAGCCATGGTAACAATGATCTCCTATTTTAACAGAAATAACAGGCACGCCTACCACAGGTCTATGTTTATCTCTATCATAGGGTTTAGCAATTCTAGCAATTTCACCAGAGAATTCAATGACTTGCCCATCAATATTATCAGACAAGAGATCTTTAACAATAGCAATATTGGGTTCTACTTTGACTTACTCAGGAGGTGTATAAGTCCTAATATTGCTTTTACGAACAACAGTTGAAGCTTTGGCATGATCCTTCATTCTAACTGGGAAAGGTGGTTTCTCAACATAAGAGGTAGGAACAATAGGATCATTATAAGTGATGGTTTCTTCTTCAACTTTAATAGGTGCGGCTACTTTTACTTCTATGGGAGGATGCTATTTAAACCACTTCTCCTTGGGGAGATCAACATAAGTAGCAAAGGATTCACAGAAAGAAGCTACTATCAGAGTCAAGTCCATATTTAGTCCTAAACTTACAGAAAATATCGGTATCCATAAAAGATTTAACACAATCAAACTTAGGTGTCATACCTGACTCCTTACCTTCGTCGAGGTCCCAATCTTCAGAGTTGCGTTTAATTCTATCCAATAAATTCCATCTGAATTCAATAGTCTTCATCATAAAAGAGCCAGCACAAGAAGTATCGAGCATGGTGCGATTGTTATCAGAAAGTCGAGCATAAAAATTCTGAAGAATTGTTTCTCTTGAGAGGTCATGATTGGGGCATGAATATAACATTGATTTAAGCCTCCCCCAAGCTTGAGCGATGCTTTATCCTTCGCGAGGCCAAAAATTATATATATAATTGCGATCACGATGAACAAGATGCATAGGGTAATACTTTTGATGAAATTCCAATTTCATTCTTTTATAGTTCCATGATCTCGTATCATCGCATAGCCTATACCATGTCTATGTGTCTCCTTTCAAAGATAAAGGGAAAGCCTTCTTCTTAACAACATCATCGGGTATACCTACAAGCTTAAATAATCCACAAATATCATCCAAATAGCGTAGATGCTCGTCGGGATGCTTTGTCCCATCTCCTGTAAAAGTGTTAGCCAGCAGTTTTTCCATAATACCCGTAGGAAATTCAAAAGGAATTTCATTTTCAATAGGTTCAGTAGGTTGAGGAGCAACACTTTGCTCTACTAGACGGAGTGAAGATACCCCGAACAAGCCCCTCAAACAATTACTTTCCATAGTAACAAGTGATAGAAAATTTCAGCACACTAAATAAATTTTTCCTTACCAAATTCCACCTACCAAAGGCGCTACACTCCCCGTCAACGGCGCCAGAAAAGAGTCTTGATGACCCACAAGTATAGGGGATCTATCGTAGTCCTTTCGATAAGTAAGAGTGTCGAACCCAACGAGGAGCAGAAGGAAATGATAAGCGGTTTTCAGCAAGGTATTCTCTGCAAGTACTGAAATAAGTGGTAACAGATAGATTTGTGATAAGGTAAATTGTAACGAGCAACAAGTAACAAAAGTAAATAAGGTGCAGCAAGGTGGCCCAATCCTTTTTGTAGCAAAGGACAAGCCGGAACAAACTCTTATAATAGGAAAAGCGCTCCCGAGGACACATGGGAATATTGTCAAGCTAGTTTTCATCACGCTCATATGATTCGCGTTCGGTACTTTGATAATTTGATATGTGGGTGGACCGGTGCTTGGGTACTGCCCTTACTTGGACAAGCATCCCACTTATGATTAACCTCTATTGCAAGCATCCGCAACTACAACAAAAGTATTAAGGTAAACCTAACCATAGCATGAAACATATGGATCCAAATCAGCCCCTTACGAAGCAACGCATAAACTAGGGTTTAAGCTTCTGCCACTCTAGCAACCCATCATCTAATTATTACTTCCCAATGCCTTCCTCTAGGCCCAAATAATGGTGAAGTGTTATGTAGTTGACGTTCACATAACACCACTAGAGGTTAGACAACATACATCTTATCAAAATATCGAACGAATACCAAATTCACATGACTACTAATAGCAAGACTTCTCCCTTGTCCTCAGGAACAAACGTAACTACTCACAAAGCATATTCATGTTCATAATCAGAGGGGTAATAATATGCATAGAGGATCTGAACATATGATCTTCCACCAAATAAACCAACTAGTATCAACTACAAGGAGTAATCAACACTACTAGCAACCTACTAGCACCAATCCCGGACTTAGAGACAAGAATTGGATACAAGAGATGAAGCAGGGTTTGGAGATGAGATGGTGCTGGTGAAGATGTTGATGGAGATTGCGATGAGAGGAGCGTTGGTGATGATGATGACGATGATTTCCCCCTCCCGGAGGGAAGTGTCCTCGGCAGCACAGCTCTGCCGGAGCCCTAGATTGGTTCCGCCAAGGTTCCGCCTCGTGGCGGCGGAGTCTCGTCCCGAAAGGTTGCTTATTATTTTTTTCTCATCGAAAGGCTTCATATAGGAGAAGATGGGCGTCGGAGAGCCAACAGGGGGCCCACGAGGTAGTGGGGCACGCCCAGGGGGGAGGGGCGCGCCCCCACCCTCGTGAACAGGGTGTGGGCCCCCTGGCCTTCATCTTTGGCGACGATTTTTCTTTATTTAATTTAAGATATTCCGTGGAGTTTCAGGACTTTCGGAGTTGCACAGGATAAGTCTCCAATATTCACTCCTTTTCTAGCCAGAATTCCAGCTGCCGGCATCCCCGCTCTTCATGTTAAACCTTGTAAAATAAGAGAGAATAGCCATAAGTTTTGTGACATAACATGAAATAACAGCCCATAATGTGATAAATATCGATACAAAAGCATGATGCAAGATGGACGTATCAGTGTTCCAGGCGGCGTGAGTTGTGAAACGATTCCACATTTCCTTAAGTGCGTACCAAATTCGTGACTTAAATATTCTCCCCCACGATCCGATCGTAAGAACTTTATCTTTCGGTCACGTTGATTCTCTACCTCATTCTGAAATTCCTTGAACTTTTCAAAGGTCTCAGACTTGTGTTTCATCAAGTAGACATACCCATATCTACTCAAGTCATCAGTGAGAGTGAGAACATAACGATAGCCTCCGCGAGCCTCAATGCTCATTGGACCGCACACATCAGTATGTATGATTTCCAATAAGTTGGTTGCTCGCTCCATTGTTCCGGAGAATGGAGTCTTGGTTATTTTGCCCATTAGGCATGGTTCGCATGTGTCAAACGATTCATAATCTATAGACTCTAAAAGTCCATCGGCATGGAGCTTCTTCATGCGCTTGACACCAATGTGACCAAGGCGGCGGTGCCACAAGTATGTGGGACTATCATTATCAACCTTACATCTTTTGGTATTCACACTATGAATATGTGTAACATCACGTTCGAGATTCATTAAGAATAAACCATTGACCAGCGGGGCATGACCATAAAACATATCTCTCATATAAATAGAACAACCATTATTCTCGGATTTAAATGAGTAGCCATCTCGCATTAAACGAGATCCAGATACAATGTTCATGCTCAAAGCTGGCACTAAATAATAATTATTGAGGTTTAAAACTAATCCCGTAGGTAAATGTAGAGGTAGCGTGCCGACGGCGATCACATCGACCTTGGAACCATTCCCGACGCGCATCGTCACCTCGTCCTTCGCCAGTCTCCGCTTATTCCGCAGCTCCTGCTTTGAGTTACAAATATGAGCAATCGCACCGGTATCAAATACCTAGGAGCTACAACGAGTGCTGGTAAGGTACACATCAATAACATGTATATCACATATACCTTTGGTGTTGCCGGCCTTCTTGTCCGCTAAGTATTTGGGGCAGTTCCGCTTCCAGTGACCATTTCCCTTGCAATAAAAGCACTCAGTCTCGTGCTTGGGTCCATTCTTTGACTTCTTCCCAAGAATCGACTTACGGTAGCGGCAACTCCCTTGCCGTCCTTCTTGAAGTTCTTCTTACCCTTGCCTTTCTTGAACTTAGTGGTTTTATTCACCATCAACACTTGATGTTCCTTTTTGATCTCTACGTCTGCCGATTTCGGCATTGAATATACCTCGGGAATGGTCTTTTCCATCCCTCGCATATTGAAGTTCATCACAAAGCTCTTGTAGCTCGGTGGAAGCGGCGAAGGATTCTCATCAATAATCGCGTCATCCGGAGATTAACTCCCACCTGAGTCAGCGGTTGTGCAACCTGCATATTTTGAGTATGTGCTCACCGACGAAACTATTTTCCTCCATCTTACAATCAAGAACTTGTCGGAGACTTCATATCTCTCGACCCGGGCATGAGCTTGGAAAACCATTTTCAGCTCTTCGAACATCTCATATGCTCCGTGTTGCTCAAAACGCTTTTGGAGCCCGGTTCTAAGCTGTAAAGCATGCCGCCTTGAATGAGGGAGTAATCATCGAGACGAGACCGCCAAGCGTTCATAACGTCTTGGTTCTGCAGGATGGGTGCTTCACCTAGCGGTGCTTCTAGGACATAATCTTTCTTTGCAGCTATGAGGATGATCCTCAGGTTCCGGACCCAGTCCGTATAGTTGCTGCCATCATCTTTCAGCTTGGTTCTCTCTAGGAACGCGTTGAAGTTGAGGGCAACATTAGCGTGGGCCATTTGATCTACAAGACATATTGTAAAGATTTTAGACTAAGTTCATGATAATTAAGTTCATCTAATCAAATTATTCAATGAACTCCCACTCGAACATGACATCCTCTAGTCATCTAAGTGAAACATGATCCGAGTCAACTAGGCCGTGTCCGATCATCACGTGAGACGGACTAGTCATCATCGGTGAACATCTTCATGTTGATCGTATCTTCTATACGACTCATGCTCGACCTTTCGGTCTTCCGCGTTCTGAGGCCATGTCTGTACATGCTAGGCTTGTCAAGTCAACCTAAGTGTATTGCGTGTGTAAATCTGGCTTACACCCGTTGTATTCGAACGTTAGGATCTATCACACCCGATCATCTTGGTGCTTCGAAACAACGAACCTTCGCAACGGTGCACAGTTAGGGGGAACACTTTCTTGAAATTATTGCGAGGGATCATCTTATTTAAGATACCATCGTTCTAAGCAAATAAGATGTAAAACATGATAAACATCAGATGCAATCAAATAGTGACATGATATGGCCAATATCATATTGCTCCTTTGATCTCCGTCTTCAGGGCGCCATGATCATCTTTGTCACCGGCATGACACCATGATCTCCATCATCGTGTCTTCATGAAGTTGTCACGCCAACAATTACCTCTACTTCTATGGCTAACGCGTTTAGCAATAAAGTAAAGTAATTTACATGGCTTTATTCAATGACACGCAGGTCATACAAAAACAATAAAGACAACTCCTATGGCTCCTGCCGGTTGGCATACTCATTGACATGCAAGTCGTGATTCCTATTACAAGAACATGATCAATCTCATACATCGCATATATCATTCATCACATTCTTTTGGCCATATCACATCACACGGCACATGCTGCAAAAACAAGTTAGACGTCCTCTAATTGTTGTTGCATGTTTTTTACGTGGCTTCTATAGGTTTCTAGCAAGAACGTTTCTTACCTACGTAAAACCACAATGTGATATGCCAATTTCTATTTACCCTTCATAAGGACCCTTTTCATCGAATCCGCTCCAACTAAAGTGGGAGAGACAAACACCCGCTAGCCACCTTATGCAACTAGTGCATGTTAGTCGGTGGAACCTGTCTCACGTAAGCGTATGTGTAAGGTGGGTCCGGGCCGCTTCATCCCACGATGCCGCCGAAGCAAGATAAGACTAGTAGTGGCAAGAAAATTGGCAACATCTATGCCCACAACAAGTTTGTGTTCTACTCGTGCATAGTAACTACGCATAGACCTAGCGCTGATACCACTGTTGGGGAACGTTACAGAAAATAAAAAAATTCTATGCTTCCCAAGATCAATCTATGGAGTCATCTAGCAACGAGAGAGAGGAGTGCATCTACATACCCTTGTAGATCGCGCGCGGAAGCGTTCAAGAGAACGGGGTTGAGGGAGTCGTACTCGTCGTGATCCAAATCACCGGAGATCCTAGCGCCGAACGGACGGCACCTCTACGTTCAACACACATACGGTTGGGAAGACTCCTTCTTGATCCAGCAAGGGGGGAGGAGAGGTTGATGGAGATCCAGCAGCACGACGCCGTGGTGGTGGATGCAGCGGTGATCTCGGCAGGGCTTCGCCAAGCACTACGAGAGGGAGAGGTGTCACGGGAGGAAGAGGGAGGCGCCAGGGACTAGGGTGGGGCTGCCCTCCCTCCCTCCCACTATATATAGGTCCCTAGGAGGGCGCCGGCCCTAGGAGATCCAGTCTCCAAGGGGTGGGCGGCCAAGGGGGTGGCTTGCCCCCCAAGGCAAGTGAGGCGCCCCCCACCCCTAGGGTTTCCAACCCTAGGCGCAGGGGGGCCCAAGGGGGGCGCACCAGCCCACCAGGGGCTGGTTCCCCTCCCACTTCAGCCCATGGGACCCTCCGGGATAGGTGGCCCCACCCGGTGGACCCTCGGGACCCTTCCGGTGGTCCTGGTACAATACTAGTGACCCCCGAAACTTTCCCGATGGCCGAAACTGAACTTCCTATATATAAATCTCCACCTCCGGACCATTCCGGAACTCCTCATGACGTCCGGGATCTCATCCGGGACTCCGAACAACTTTCGGGTTACTGCATACTAATATCTCAACAACCCTAGCGTCACCGAACCTTAAGTGTGTAGACGCTACGGGTTCGGGAGACATGCAGACATGACCGAGACGTCTCTCCGGTCAATAACCAACAGCGGGATCTGGATACCCATGTTGGTTCCCACATGCTCCTCGATGATCTCATCGGATGAACCATGATGTCGAGGATTCAATCAATCCCGTATACAATTCCCTTTGTCAATCGGTACGTTACTTGCCCGAGATTCGATCGTCGGTATCCCAATACCTCGTTTAATCTCGTTACCGGCAAGTCACTTTACTCATACCGTAATGCATGATCCGTGACCGACACTTGATCACATTGAGCTCATTATGATGATGCATTCTTGAGTGGGCCCAGAGATACCTCTCCGTCATACGGAGTGACAAATCCGATCTCGATTCGTGCCAACCCAATGAGACACTTTCAGAGATACCCGTAGTGCACCTTTATAGTCACCCAGTTACGTTGTGACGTTTGGCACACCCAAAGCACTCCTACGGTATCCGGGAGTTGCATAATCTCATGGTCTAAGGAAATGATACTTGACATTTGGAAAAGCTCTAGCGAAACAAACTACATGATCTTGTGCTATGCTTAGGATTGGGTCTTGTCCATCACATCATTCTCCTAATGATGTGATCCCGTTATCAATGACATTCAATGTCCATAGTCAGGAAACCATGACTATCTGTTGATCAACGAGCTAGTCAACTAGAGGCTCACTAGGGACGTGTTGTGGTCTATATATTCACACATGTATTACGATTTCCGGATAACACAATTATAGCATGAATAATAGACAATTATCATGAACAAAGAAATATAATAATAACCATTTTATTATTGCCTCTAGGGCATATTTCCAACACCAAGAACCACCGGAGGGGCCCCCTAGGTGAGCACAACCCACTAGGGCGCGCCCCTCTCCAGGCGTGCCCAAGTGGGTTGTGCCCACCTGGTGGCCCCACAGACATTGATCCTGAATCCATAAATACCTATTTTTGGAGGGGGGAAAAACAAGGAGAAAACATTATCGCGTTTCAAGAGACGTAGCTGCCGCCACCTCCCGTTCTTCATCGGGAGGCCAGATTTGGAGTTTGTTTGGGGCTTCGGAGAGGGGGATCTTCGATCTTCCTCATCACCAACCCTTCTCTATCACCAATTCCATGATGCTCCCCACTGGGAGTGAGTAATTCCTTCGTAGGCTCGCTGGTCGGTGAGGAGTTGGATGAGATTCATCATATAATCGAGTTAGTTTTGTTAGGCCTTGATCCCTAGGATCCATTATGTTCTTAGATTGATGTTGTTATGACTTTGCGTTGCTTAATGCTTGTCACTTTGGGCCCGGGTGCCATGATTTCAGATCTGAACCGTTTATGTTATCACCATTATATCTATGTTCTAGATCCAATCTTGCAAGTCATATTCACCTACTACGTGTTATGATCCGTAAACCCCGGAGTGACAATAGTCGGGATACTTTCTGGTGATGACTGTAGTTTGAGGAGTTCATGTATTCACTATGTGTTAATGCTTTGTTCGAGTTCTCTATTAAAGGAGGCCTTAATATCCCGTAGTTTTCATATGGACCCCACTGCCACGGGAGGGTATGACAAAAGATGTCATGCAAGTTCTTTCCATAAGCACATATGACTATTTACGAAATACATGCCTACATTATATTTATGAACTGGAGCTAGTTTTGTATCGCCCAAGGTTATGACTGTTATATGATGAATATCATCCAACGAATCTACTGATCCAATGCCTATGAATATCCTATATATTGATCTTGCTAAGTTACTACTACTGCTGTTACTGTTTCACTTGCTACAAAATCATTGCTATCACTGTTATCGTTACTATTGCTGCTACCATTATTATCAAACTATCATATTACTGTGCTACTGATCACTTTGCTGCAGATATTTAATCTCCAAGTGTGGTTGAATTGACAACTCAACTGCTAATACTTGGAAATATTCTTTGGCTCCCCTTGTGTCGAATCTATAAATTTGGGTTGAATGCTCCGCCCTCGAAAATTGTTGCGATCCCATATACTTGTGGGTTATCAGACAATGACATTGAATCCCCCTCTCTGGAGCCCAGAACGGAATCCAGATCAGCCCTCCCGATGAAGAATAGGAGGTGGCGGTGGCTCTGTATCGTAAAATGCGATAATTCCTTTTCTCTGATTTTTTTTCTTGACAAATAGGTACTTATGTAGTTGGAGTTAGGGTTGTGGGGGCTACCAGGGGCCCACAAACCTACAGGGCATGCCTCGAGGGTCGGTGGCTGGGTTTGTGGCGTCCTGGTGGCCCTCCTATGGTAATTTCTTCTGCCAATATTCTTATATATTTTGAAATAATTCTCCAGCAATATTTAGCTTGACACGAGAAATTTTATTTCTGCACAAGAAAGCAACACCACGACAATTCGGCTAAAAACAGCGTTGGTCCGGGTTAGTTCCATTTGAATCATGTAAATTAGAGTCCAAAGCAAGAGCAAAAGTGTTGGGAAAAGTAGTTACGTTTGGAACGTATCAGGCGATGACGGCTCGGGAGCGAGCGAAACTGAGAGGGAGAGGACGAGCGAGGGGATAAATGAGGGTTAGGACCTACGGGGCCGGGGTATTCTTATCCATCCGTGGCGAGCATCGAGCCATGGTGGCCGCGGATGCGCGCCACGGTGAGCTCCTGCCGCCTCCTCTATACAGAGGATTGGGCCTGTGGTAGGCTTGGCCTTGTACCGTTCTAACAGGCCGAAGTGCGCAGTATTTCTTTAGTATTTTTCCTTTTTCTTTTTCTGTCTGCAATTTCCTCTTTGTTTTGTATTTTATTTCTTTATCAAATGAATTTTGTTGCTTACAAAACTTGACACATAAATACTAGGCTACATATTGACGAAGCCCACAAAGTTTCAAGTGTCTTGGAAATACATAAACGTTTGTTTATTTTGAAATGGCTATTTTGGTTGTTGTTGGGCCACTTTATATTTTCCTAGGAATTAATTGGTGAGTAAAATGATGTTGGTTCCAACATGACAAGTGATCAGGGGATTTATAGAATAATCCGGAGATTTTAGTTTTACTGCTTGAAGAAATATTAATCCGACTTGCTATTTGATTTTGAGTTTGACTTTTGTTTTCATCGGGTGACAACTTGGCTTAGCAAACATGGTGACATGGGATCATTAGGCTGGAATTACTGTAGCATGATTATTGAAGTGTTACACTCCTCTGACGACATTGTATTGTGTTTGCGCTCAACGTCGAGGGTAAACGGTGACATGTTTGTGTGCGAACATCGCGAAAATATTATGGGCAGCCAAAGAAATAAAAAATATATGTTGTGACATCTTTAAACAACATGAAGTTCTGAGTTAGACGAAACATAACAGAATTTTTAGGTTTGAGCAACCAAATAGTTTTTATTAACAAGTTAAAAGTATTTATTGAAAATAAAGTTTTGAAAAATAAAAACATACTCATGTATGTACATGGAAAAATCTTCATCGCATATTTTAGAGAAATGTTCATGGAGTAATTTTCAAATGTTTGTTGTGAATTTAAAATGGTCATCGCATATTTGAAAATATTAATAACATAATAAAACATCATCACATATTTGAAAATATTCATCCCATATTTTAAAAATAAATCAGGTTATTAATAATGCTCATCGCATATTTGAAAATATTTATCACATATTTATAAACATAATCACATATATATAAATGTCCGTCGCATATTTGAAAAAATCACTATATAATTCAAAAGGCATTTCCTATATGGAAAACCATTAATAATGTATTTTTAAAAGTTCATTGCCTATAGGAAAAATGGTCATCGCATATTCCACAAATATCCATAGCATATTTGAGAAAATATCAAGCCGACTTAATTGTCCATAGCATATTGAAAAATGTTCATCTTGCATTTGAAAAATGTTTATTTTATATTTCAGAAAATAATAATAATGTATTAGAAAATTTTGGTCATATATTTGAAACATATTCAACGAGCATTTTAAAACTATTCATCGCATATTTGAGAAAAGTATTAATCGCCTATTTAAAAACTTCATGACTTTAAAAAATATTAACCGCTTATTTGATAGGAAATCCGTTTTAAAAAACTGCATACGCTCTACAAATTGTCACATATTTTATTCCGTGCATATTCTGCCAATTTGTTTTTGAAAATGTCCAGCAATTGCTGGCTATTTCATTGATTCATAGCAGGGAGAACATGATGAAGAAAAACATGGTGCGCGACGGTCATTGACCAAGGAGAAAATTGTAGAGAAAATAAAAAGAGAGATGCCACTCATAATCAAAAATCTCACGGAGGATCCCCGAAGGGGCTCTCAATGCAGCTTGCTCCCGCAAGTCTTCAAAGTTCCAAAACACTTTGCAAATTTCTCACAATGTCCGGTGAAGATGCCACCTTGTTTTGGAACGTGCACATGTTTCTCTCCTGCCAGATCTCCCAGCATACTGCAAGAAGCATGGTTTTGACTCCTTTTCGATCCCTTGGTGCCGCCCCGGTGATGATATATCTGGTTATTGCCACTGGTTGTTTCTGGCTCCACTCATTCTTTGGCGTGAAAATGGAGCAGCCACGCCATGTCGCCACTTGTTGCCATACACTCCAGGCCTTGGGGCACTCCCAGATGATGTGCTTGCTTGTTTCAAGATTTCTGTGACATAGTTGGCAGAAATAGCCATTTGGCCAGCCCCGTTTCTGAAGTCTGTCATTTGACCAGACACGATTTTGCAGCAGCAGCCATCAGAACATCTTTACCTTCCCTGGAGCCCACGCTTTCCAGATGATGCCTTCAAAAACTGAATTTTGCCGACCCTGAAAATGCATCTTGTAAGCTGAACTTGTTGTGTATTCTCCTTTTGCCTCCATGTTACACCGAATTTGGTCCCTCACTGCTCCATTTAACTGGATGTTTGCCTCTCGGATCCTTCGGTGCAGCTGCAGGAATTCAGGGAGTATCTAGCTGATATCACCGTGCTCAAGGTCGTTGATCCATGCTTCATTTTGTATAGCTTCTGAAACTGTCCTGTTTTTTCGCTTGGAGTGCTTGAACAGGGCTGGGTAGCTTTGGGCAAGCGTCTCCGGGCCAAGCCATGTTGATTGCCAAAAAGACGTTGTTGTACCATCTCCAATGGTGAACGTTGTTGCTGCAGCAAACAGGGCTCTGTCGACGTCGTCACATGGCGGTGGTGTGCCAACCCATGGCCTGTCCGGGTCTTTCCAGGCAATCCATAGCCATCGTAGCCGTAGTGCTCGACTAAAACTTTGCAGGTCAAGGATCCCCAGCCCTCCTTTCTCAGTTGGCGCACAAACTGTTGGCCAATTTACCTTGCAGCTGGCCCCTGTTGCTTCCTCCTCCTGCTTCCATAGGAAACGCCTCCTACACTTGTCTATTTCTTTGAGCAGTTTTGTTGGAACCCGCAGCACTAAGAGGGCAAAGGTGGGCATGGCGCTGAGCACATTGCGTACCAGCACTCTTCTACTGCTTAGCGGGAGAAGGCGGCCTTTCAAACCTGCTAACCTAGCTCTAATTCGATCAATGAGGAATTGCAGATGCACTAGTCTAATCCGTGCCGTTACTACCGGGAGCCCTAAGTATCTGATTGGGAAAGGGGCAATAGAACCTCCAAAACTCCCAAGGATCTCAGAGAGATCAATGTGTTCACATCGGATCGGTGTTGCTGTTGATTTTGCCAGGTTGATATGCAACCCAGTTGCATTTCCGAAATCAGTTAGGATCTCCATGATAGTTTGCACTTCGTGCTGGTTCGGGTTTGCGAAGATTACTGCATCATCCGCATACAGGCTAACTTTAAGCTTGACTTCACGACCTGGAAGAGGAGAGATCAGATCGTGCTCCACCACTGCTTTGAGAACTCTGTGTAGTGGGTCAATGGCTAGGATGAAAAGGAGCGGTGACAGAGGCTCGCCCTGCCGCAGCCCTTTTTGGTGCACAATCTTCGGTCCCGGGACGCCATTGAGCAGAAAATTTGACGATGATGTGTATAGCAGTAGGGCAATCCAGTCACGCCATCGTGCACTAAAGCCTAACTGTTGTAGGAGCTCAAGCAGGTAATCCCAAGAGACGTTGTCGAAAGCCTTGGAGATGTCTAATTTTAGTAGCAGGGCCGGAGTTTTCTTTGCATGAAGTGCCTTAACACAGTTTTGCACATATAGGTAGCTATCATGTATGCACTTTGTCCTGAGGAATGTTGTCTGCGCCGGTGAGATCAAGCTCGGGATCACCGTTGCAAGGCGAAGCGACAGCACTTTGGAGATCAGTTTCGCAATCGAATGCACTAAGCTAATCGGTCTGTCGTCGTTTATCGCTGCAGCACCGTCTTTTTTAGGAAGAAGAACTACAACAGCTGAGTTTAGCATGTGGAAATTATCCCCGGCTAGATGGTAGAACTGATGAAACGCAGCCATGACATCTCTTTTTATGGTAGGCCAGCAGTGTCTGAAGAAGACACCTGAGAACACATCCGGGCCTGGTGATTTCTCTGCCGGCGATTGCTTGATCGCCTGCCACACCTCCTGCTTAGTGAACGGATTGTCTAGGCCACCACTTTGTACCCTAGGCATGTTGATGTAGCTCCAGTCGATCGTGTGTGGTCGATTCTACCTAGTTCCTAGCGATGCAGAGAAATGGCTATGGACGATCTCCTCTTTCTCATCGTGGGTGGTGGCAATACCCCTCGCCCCCTGTAGCAAGTGGATGAAGTTTTTCCTGCGCCTGGCATTGATCTTGGCTTGAAAGAAAGCGGTTTGAGCGTCTCCTGCCCGCAGCCATGTTATCCTGGATACTTGGTGTTTCCGGGCTCTTTCCACTGCCGCCAACCCAAGAATGCGTAGTTTTAGAAGTTTGCAAAGGTGGAACTCACTCTGTGTGAGCGGCCGGCTTTCTTGTGCTATGTCTAGTCGAAGTACTACCAGTGTGGCGAGCTGCAGCTGCATCTTTGCATCACTAAACAGTGATCTACTCCAAATCCTTAGGTCCCTACCTACCCGATGCATCTTGATGTTCAGACGAGCGAATGCGCATGCCGCCGAGGCTGGCCGTTGCCATGCCCGCTGCACCGTCTCGTGAAAATGCGGGAACCGCGGCCAAAAAGATTCAAAACGAAAGCGTGGCGGCATCTTCGGGGCAGCAACAGCAGCTAGAAGGAGCGGGCAGTGATCCGAGCATGAGGTGGACGCCGCGTGCAGCAGGAAATCTGGGAACATGGCCTCCCACTCGAGGGTGTAGAAAATTTTGTCTATGCTCGCTACGGTTGGATCTTGACGCTCGCTACTCCAAGTGAAGCGCCTATTTTTGCATTTTATCTCGCGCAGGCCACCGGTGTCAATTGCCGCCCTAAACTTGCCCATGATCCTCCTATTTATATTGCTGTTGTTTTTGTCGCGAGCCATGGTTCTCCTCGAGGGGGGCGCCTCTTACTAGCTCTGCCAGGAAACTATCCTTTCTAGCGCCCTCCGATGGCCCGTAGACTGTCGTCAACCAAAAACTAGCTCCTGAGGAGAGCACGGTGACCTTGGCCGTGATGGAGAACTCCCCGATCGCGTGAGACTGGATTCTGACTAATGTTGAATCCCAAAAGATGGCGGCACCTCCTCTTGTGCCATTTGCAGGCAGGACAATACAGTCATCTAGCCTTTGGCCTCCTACTTCCCTGGCGATTTCTGTTGTCCACTCTTCAAGCTTGGTTTCTTGGATGCATAAAATCGCGAGGCGGTGCGTGTTTGCCATGTCCTGCATTACAGATCGCCAGGCTGGGTTGTTTAAACCCCTAACATTCCAACTCATGATCGGGCCGGCTGTGTTACTCATCAGGAAAAAGTGGCATACGCAGAGGGCTTGCCCTTGGTGCAAACCAGGATAAATCGACGACGATAACTTTTGCTGAAAGAAACAACAAGTACACTTCCCTACCATCCGGGGGTTGCCGGCGGCCACCAATAGGCCCAAAACCCCGCCGGCAAACAACTAGCAACCATGCCCAGCTACTGTTACAACTCGCGTGCCGTACGGCTGACAAACTACTACCTAGCTCTACCCAGCCCATGGCTGGTCGTCGTCGACTACGGTGAGGCTCTAACATGGGGAAACCGGGTGGCCAGAGGCCTCTCCATCATCAGCAAGCATGCCATCTGCAGCCTTGAGGGCCTGGGCGTCCAGGCGGGTCAGCCTTGCGATCACCGCAATGTCTTCGTCTGTCAGGGGCTCGTCAAAACGACGGATGAGCGCCTCGGCCGCTGCCGCTGTCATCTTCTCCTTCGGTCCTAGGATCCCAAGGCCGTGCACCAGACGGAAGGTTGCGCGCTGCGCATGGGGCACTGAGGATGGGTTTTTTGCCTGGCACGCGCTGGCTCAGACCGGGACGCTTGTCGCTCTTGTCTTGGGGGGCCTTGTCTCTTGCTGGTGGCTTGCCGATCACCGGAGCGGGCGCAGTTGTGAAGAACGGGAGCGTCGGTGGCCGCGGCTCCTCACCTCCACCACCCCCGCCCAGCTGCAGCTCGGTCACCTTCCTGGTCACGGCCCCCAGCTGGAGCGCGTGCGAGGTCGTGGTGGTGGGGGTGTGACGCACCAGGGACAGCGTTGGCCCCAGGTCCAGCGATTCTCCACTGCCCCCGTCTTCGTCGGCGAAGCTAAGGGGCTTGTTGAGCTTGGCCACGATCACCTTGTCCAACGCCGGGGCCAGAGCATCAGGGCGCTCTGGCGGAGTGAGCTGTCGCTTGGCCCCCTCGAAGAACTTGGCGACCGGGTCGTCCGCCAGGGCCAATGAGTAGGAGGCGGCGTCTCGATGCAACTTGCGTGGTGGGGCGAGCAGGGACCTGGCCATGGACTCCCCCTTCCTTTCCCGGCCACTTTTCCTTGCCGACTCAGCTTCCTTGAGAGTCAACGAGCGGGCGCCTTCCTTGCTCTTGCTTCTGGAGCCACCGACAGCATGCTCCCGGGGGGCCTGCGTGTGCGCACCGGTGTCGCGCGGGCATCCTTCTGGCGTGCAGTGGCGGTGCCTCGACGTCGGGGTGCGGCTGCGCTGCCTGCTGTTGGCCTTGGGCGCCTTGCTGCTGCCATGGTCACCTGCACGCCCTCTTCCTAGCAGCGTCTCCTTCCACAAGCGGCGGTGGTGGCCTTGATCATCTCCGTCATGCTCCCTGCGCGCGCCCCCCATCGGCATCCCCTTGTAGCCATAGGAGGAGACGCGCGGAGGCGGGAGCTGTGCGGGCGCCGCGACCTGCGCTGGCCGCCCATCCTCGACGCGCACGGTCCAGACCCCGGAGTCGATGCGAGGGTATGGGCGGTCGTCGTCATCATCGTCGTCGGAGGGGAGCCCGCTCTACGGCGAGTGGGAGGAGCGCGGCGAGAGCGGCATTCAGTCCTCTACCCGATCGACGTGCAGTAGCAGGTCATACTGCAGCAGCTCCGGCGGAGGGGCGACCGCGCGGCTCGGTGGCGAGTAGCCATGCATCTCCTTGTAATAGCCTGGCTTATTAGGGATGATAGACTACTCATATCAATAAGGAATTCCTTCTTTTCCGGAGCCCATTCGACGTAACTCCAAAGTTAAGCGTGCTCACTTGGAGTAGTTTCAGATGGGTGACCGATCGAAGTTGCTCCGGTGCGCACGAGTGAGGACAAAGTGCTCGAAAAAGACTAATATTGATATGTGGGGCCGTCTAGATCCGCCAGAGTAACGCTGACCACCGGCGGGTGTGTCCGGGCGTTACAAGTTGGTATCGAGCCGACCCTCGCGGTTACGGATGGTTGCGACAGGTGCGCGGTCATGTTGTTCATGACGTTTGTGACCCGTCGTGGCACACGGCATGGCACATGTACGGGATGGATGCCTGAGCGGTTGTGCCAAGAGGAACGTTCTCGTGGCCCGACGAGGACGTCGGTTCCTCCGAGTGGGGGTGTATGTAATAGCACGGCTTATTAGGGATGAAAGACTACTCATATCAATAAGGAATTCCTTCTTTTAGGGAGCCCATTCGGACGTAACTCCAAAGTTAAGCGTGCTCGGCTTGGAGTAGTTTCAGATGGGTGACCGACCGAAGTTGCTCCGGCGCGCGCGCAGTGAGGACAAAGTGCTCAGAAAAGACTAGTATTGATATGTGGGGCCAGTCTAGATCCCGCCAGGAGTAACGACCACCGGCGGGTGTGTCCGGGGCGTTACACTCCTCCACGCGGCCCGCCCTCTCGCATGCTTCCATATCGTCCTCTTGGTCGGGATGAAGGAGAGATTCCAGACCCAGACCCAGCACGCGAACAACTTGGTGTCGGCGAGCTCGTAGGTCCGGCTGTCCAGACGGTCGACAATCACCTTGTCTCTGAGGGCTTCAACTGCGCCTTCTAGCGTCCAGAGCTGCATGGGCAACTTCTCAATGACTACCCGGACGTCCATCATCCACTTCTGGTGCACAGCATGGGCGTCCTCCCTCCATGCCTCCAGCAGGAACGGCACTCCGTCGATGGTGAGCGAGCCATGCCGCACCGCCAGATCGTTGTGCGTCAGCAAGTTGAAGAAGATGAAGAAGTCTTCAGGGTCGTGGGCGGTCACGCGCAGCAGGTGAGGCGGGATCTTCAGCTCCTTCTCCAGTGCTCGCCCAATGGACAGGGGGCTGGCAGCATGAGCCTTGGTGCCCACCGCAGTGATGACGATGGCGCGCTGGTTCAGCAGGAACACCTGGTGCTCCATCACGGGGGCGGAGGCGATGACCTTGTGGCTGTTGCGCGGGCGGCGGGAGTGGTCGACGGCCGGTGCCAGCGCCATGGCAGCTGGGGGGGCGAGGGGGCCGGCAGCTGGGATGCAGGGGAGACGTGGACAGGGGAGGCCGAGCGCGTAGGATCGCCAAGCTGCTCTCTAGCAGAGCCCCCTCCTCTCCTTCTACGCGGATTTTGTGGGCATTCCCAGCCGTAGTGCCCCTGCTGCTTGCAGATGATGCAGCGCAGGGGATCTCTACAATATATTCTATGATGCTAAGAGCTCAGACAGCAAAAACAGAGACCTTTGAACCTGCTTAAGAAGGCCTCACGGCCAGGGGTGTGGCGGTGACGACCAGTGGAGGACAGCTGCTTCCGGATCAGGCCGAGGGCCGCTGGATCCGAGCACGCGTGCCGGCTCTTGCGGGATTGCTGGAGCGTCCATCCTTCTTCAATGGCGCTGTCAATGCCTCCATCTGCCGGTCCAGCCTGGGGGAAGGCACCACCACGATGGATTTCAGGCGGTTGCCCCCAAGATGGAGCGGCGCAGGATTATCTGTCGGGGCAGACGCCGCAGCAGAGCCGGATCCGCACGGGAAGGGCCCAGCCGGGGCGCGGATCCGCGGCGACGGGGCTGCAGGCGTCTCCGGCACCTGGGACGGACCGCAGGATGCAGCCCAGATCTCCCCCTTCTCCGGGGTGCTCCAGGCAGTGGTGGCAGCGGCGAGGCCCCGCTTGGGAGCAGTGCGGCATGGTCAGGGGCGGGTCCTCCGGCCGCTGGCGGCGAGGCATATGGTGGCCGCCCATGGCGGAGCGCCCAGGCGCGGAGGGTGGGGAGGTGGGGGAGGAGCTCCTACTTTTCTTATCGCGACTGCTTCAATTTCTTAACATTCTGCCAAAATGGTACATGTGATTAGCAAACTCAAAATTCACATATATAGGAAAATACATATTCATATTTCAATGTGAAAAAAGTAAATAAAGATAAAATTTGTAAGTGGAAGGCTACCCACGAGGTGGCTGTTCATCACAGGGAGACGATCGAACGCGACAGCTGGAAGAAGCCAGAGGAGGGTGGGTCAAAGCAAACGCGGACGGCGCTTTATCAAAGGTGAACGACACATGGTGAGGAGGAGCTGTCCTCAGGGACAACCATGGCGAATTCTTGGTGGGATGTTGCCATTTTTTCCCTTCTACCCACGATGCAGAGGTGGCGGAACTGATGGCATGCCGGAGGGCCCTGCCGCTGGTGAATGAACTAAATGTTCAGAGGATCATTCTCGAGACAGACTCACAAGTGGTGGCGAGAAAGCTCATGAATGAAGAGAAGGACTTCTCGGCCAACGGGCAACTGGTGGAGGAGATAAAAGTGTTACTTGGGTCATTTCCAGACTTTAGGGTTGCTTTGGTGTGACGCTCTGCAAATAATGTCGCACACGTCCTAGCTAGGTAGGGCTGCTTGAAATCTTTATGTCAAACTTGGCTCCATGTGTCTCCCGAGTGTGTTAGCTCGGAGATCATCTCTGAAGAGGCGTTAAACATTGAATAAAATGGCAACCCCCCCCCCCCTCCCAAAAAAAAGATAAAATTGAACATAGCACCGCTGGCCTCGCTACTAGGTGTATGTCTAGTTTCGTGAATTTGGCCACTGGGACATGCCCATAACACACGTGACACAATCGATAGTGTGTCGGACAGAAAACCGCGCGCGTCTTTCCACGGAAATAGTCGTGTATTGTGTTTCATCGAGACGTGGGTCCAGTTGAAGAACACGTCAAAGAACGTGAGCTCGCATGGTCGCATGATGGTGTACACGGAGACAAACGAATAGCAGGAACGTGGATGCGCTGAGAGCTCGACACGGTATGGGCGTATGGCCATCGGCGGTCAGTCCGCGAACACTCACACAACATAATGCAGTGGTAGCGCATTTAGGGTTGGTCCCTAGGCGCGCGCTTGTTCTTACGCCTCTCCACTTCGCATGTGTAAGTAGGAGATCGCAACCGATGATTCATGGATCTGTAGGGGAGAGCTGATTTATAGCACACATGTCCTCGGGGCATCGAGTCTCTCGTGTGTATTCGGGGCATCGAGTCTCTCGTGTGTATTTTCATTTTAGCTTCCGACTTTAATATTTCATATCTTTTGGACGAAAAATTTAAATTAAGTTTTGTTTCCATATTTGTGTTTCTAGTGACTAGGCCTTTTAAATAAGAACAGTTTTGAATACGTTTTGACGAGTTTTAATGTTTTTGTTAAGTTTTTAACTTTTCAAACTTAGTACGAGCGGCCGATAAAATCATAACTTTAGTACCCCGCAGCCGACGAAAGAATCACTTAAAGTTCCAACTACTTGATATGACGAACGCAAAAACCGTAAGTTTCAGATGAAAAAGTTTCAAAGATTAAAACTTAAAATTTATTATACTCTCATGCGAGATCCAACTACTCTGTGTATCGTGAGGCAATCGGGCGGTCGAGTATGGCTGGACAGGTGCGTGCTCCAACACCTGTGTGCCCCTCCAAATTTCTGACTGGTAGGGCAGCATTTAAACAAACGACAATTCTTGCAAAAGTATTTTATCCGTAGCTTTAAAAAAATACAACTCCGTAGCTTTTCAAATTGTTTTAGAACACACCATAATTTTTGGAGGCTATGCGCAACTTCGTTTTTCCATACACGTCCTCCATAACTTAGTACCTTTTTTTCTGCATGAGCTCGATATTTGTAGTATTACTTCATTTCTATCCCATTCAAAGGCCACTTGGGTAGTGGTCCGATCCGGCTATTAATGTTGTATGTTATGTTATGGTCCCTAGTTCGTACATGACAGATGCCAACTTGGGGAAATCGTGTGAAGGCCCAGCGAGAAAATCTCAGTATAATGTGTATTATGCTCTATTATTGATACGCTGTTTTGTTTTTCTCGAAAGAGAGAGCCAAAAGGATGCCACAAAGACGCAGTTGAGATATCTATTTTGTTATAAAGATTTCAATTTGTTTGGGCAGGATAAAAATTCTAGTTTTTTAGACAACTATTGTTAGTTTTTATAGGGAAGAGTTATTGTTATGTTGCTTTTCCCGACAACATGTATGTAATATATTAATATCAAAATGATACTGATATCAAGGATGCACACAATAACAAAAAAAAAGAAAGGAAACACAACCAAAGACTTGCAACAGACATCAACAACTCCACCTTCCTTACATCACAAGAGTTGCGAGGAAGGCTCTCCGAAATCAACGCCTTCAAAAGGCAACAACGCCCAAGCCCCATCGTCGCGAGATCGGACCACTGCAGGCCAAGGTTTCACCAAAGAGAGCACGCCTTAGCAGATCCAAAGCAATTTTGCTTTGACAAAGACATGATGCGTGAAACACGGCCATAGCCGGGTGTAGCCATCGAATGGCGGACATAGGGTTTTCACCCAGGAGATCGAGACCTGATTCTCGAAGAGCACCACCAAATCGAAAACATCCTGTGTTGCTGCCACCTTTGGCAGAGAAGATGAAAGTACATGGAAAGGTATCCACACACCATGATCACGGAAAATTGAAATTTAATCATTATGTCGCATTAATTTTTAGAGGTAGGATCTGGCGTGCACATCCTTGGCGTGGAGATCACAACACAGTCAAATTTCTGCATGGCCGCACAGAATGTCACAGAATGTGGAGAGTTGAAATCGCTAAGAGCCATCTCAAGTGCACGTCCTCCAAAATTCCTATAGCAGAGGCCGACAACGACACCGAGACATGGCGACAACCTCATGTTTGATGCAAGCCGTAGTCGCACTACCCCAACCCATCGATGCACATTTCTGTGTTACCCCTGTCATTGTCATTTTCGTCGCCGCTGCGAACCAGTCCCCGATCCGCCACTGTTAGATCATGTACTCCATGTGAGATGTTATCGATCATGCATTCAGGCTTATGGTTGGAGCTGGCCCGTGATCTAAGACGATATTTGTCTTTCCTCATTGAAGGTGGTTGTTCATCAATTATCCTTCATAGGATAGAATAGTCCAGCGACATATGTGTACTAAATAAGAAAATATACATTATTGCAATTTATTTTCTACCCACGCGAATATAATGTGATCGCAAACAACATAAGTTTTGTAAAAATAATAGAATACATAATAACTGTTAAGAAATATATTAATATCATTTTTTAATGAACATGTGTGGATTATTACATTGACTCTAGAGAAGTGGCAAAGGTAGTTGAAGCTAGATGAGCATGTGTGGAAGCATATGGACACATAATATTGTACTTATAAAAAAATACAAGTACAATACATCTATTTATAAGGTTGGTTGGAGGAACAGAACCACACGGTTTTGCTACATTCCTTCAATTTTTCGATTTAGTTTTTGACAAAACATTTATTGAAAATATATTGGTAGAAAGATAAAAAAGAACGACGAAGACTGGAAGAGAGACATTCATAAATCTGTGTGCAAATCTATCAATTAGAGTGGCGGACCACGTATCTCACATCAATGTTAAGCTATCACCCATCTGCCCTTAACCACCAAAAACATAATGATTTAATCATTTTTTCTGAGACCATATTGTTACAATATTTTTTATCTTAAATTATGAATGAATGCATAAAGTTATAAAGTAAATACAAATGTAGTCATCAGCCGTGTGTTTCGAAATAGTTATCTACCTTGCAAATAACCATCGAGGAAATTATACCTAGTATAATAAAGTGCAGTAAATCTAGCCTTCCATATGCGCGATTCATCTAGCTAGTCATGGAATGAACGACGAGGAAAGCAGAATACAGGTGTGCAAGAAACCTCTCACATAGGCACTTCAGGGTCAACCTACAGAAATCCATGAAGCCCAGGTTACTATGTCTTATAAAATTACAAGGTGCATAATTATATGTGCGGTGCAGGGTCTAGAACTTTGACGAGTAACGCTATATGTGTGAATTGGTATGGATTGATCATGTAATTTGCAAATAAATCTATGTTATTCATCTTTATGGCATTTCTTAAGTACTCACACTAAGTATATTCCTAGTTAAGAGAATGGGAAATCTAAAAATTCCTTAAATTTAAGATTTTTCTTATGACAGCGTGTAAGGGCATCTCCAACACCGACGGCAAACCTCTTGCATGTGTCCGGATTGCGCTGGACAGCGAAGGTCATCCAACGCGGGTCTGTATCGATCCACGGGACGATCCGGATGCGATTTCTTCCGTAAACCGGAGACAAACGTGGGAGGCTTTGCGGGAGTCCGGACCGATTTTCACACAAGCGGCAATCATTCAAGCAGAGAATGGAGAAGGGAAATACGCCCTCTTCTGACCGCCCTGACCCATCAGAACCCCTCCTCCCTCCCTCGCATGTGTCTCCGTCCGGCGCCAGCTGCTCGCATTCATGCTATTGTAGTTCGCGCCGCTCAACATTGAAGACGGCTTAGTGCGGACGCGGCCTCTAACTGCCTCTGCCATTGAAGGAGCATCGGCCCAGGTGCCCGCCCGCGATGCGTCTCCGGTATCTGCGCATGTTCAATGCGAGAGATGCGTGACTGGACAGGACGGGAAGGCTATCTAGCTACCACGTCCGTTCAGTGCCGCTGTCCGTCCGTATGCCGCCACTAAGCAGGCTCACCGGCCGAGAAACCCACTCCGGCAACGCGCATTGATGCACCCGGACGCCTCGCCTGGCCGGAATCCGCTATATAAAGGCGGCCCCACTCAGCTAACTCCACACCACAACACAAGCCCCTCCCCATCCTCCTTCCTTGCACTGCATCTGCCTTGACTACAGGCGACAAAGCTCTGTGGGAGCGCCTTTCCACGGAGATGAAGCACGCCGTGGCCGCCCGGCTGCCGCCTGGCAGAGCCGCCATTCCAGGCTGATCGAGGCCCGCTTGCCGGCCAGTTCGCCTGAGGTCTCGGACGACGAGGACGAGACCACGATGGAGACTGGCTTCGACGACACCGCCCCGGCTCACGCGCCTTATGTGTACGCCGACTTCACCATGGAGCAGGCGCGGGCGCATTATAAAGCCGCCATGGCCGAGGTGCAGCCTGCACCGACGCCTTTGTTGGCATTCCAGCAGGCGCAGGAGAAACAACGGTGCAACATGTTACTCCTAGAGCAGCACCGGCTGGCGGAGGGCCAGATCTACGACGAGCGGGCCAGCGAGGAGGCCGTGACTTCGTCGCGGAGCAGCGTGCCATCTACGATGTCGCCCGCACTCAAGCCGCAGCTTGCCAGGAAGCGGCCGCTGGAGGCGCAGCTGCAGGCGATCACGGAGGAGAACAACGCCAAGTGCACCTCCTATGCGCCGCTGACGAATCACCAGCCGGCCGATGGGATGAAGACAGCGTCGGCGCCACCATTTCCATCATGGACCTCACGTCCACCGAGCGATGGACAGGTCGTGGACTCCTCCGAGGATGAGTAGGTCACGGGAGGTGGCGGTGCCTTATGTCTCATGTGGGCCGGTCTGTCTTCCGTGTTCTACTCTTCCTCGTCATAGACCGTACCTTCACTTCATCGGTCTTATCGTCGGTGGTTATGAAGACGGTGGATGGATGACGACACGGGCTTGGACGCTGGGCGCCGCCACCGTAGGTAGGTTTAGGGTTGGGTCTTTTTTTCCTAGATGTTCGAAATGTAATGAAATCCGCCGTGTTTGTATTAAATCCGTCATGTATATGAAATCCGGCCGTGTTTGAACGAATTTCGTCCGGTTAATTTGAAATATTGTCAAAATGTATGCGGCTAGCGATGGATGACGGCCTCTCACATCCATGTCCGTGGACTGGTTTGTCCTGCCTGCAGACGGACTCGGGAGAAAATTTGATGCACGTATCCGTTTTTGTCAAAGTACGTCATCCTACTCTACGTGTGATAGTTATTCGTCTCGACCATGCTCATCCCGTTATGCAAAGTCTAATTCGTACACTTTACAAAGTTCTGTTTATCTTTATCTGGTGTATTGGAGTGTAAAAAACCTAGAAACGTGCCATGTATTTCAAGGCATAGAGTACTGCCTAAGTGCTCGCTAGCCGCCAAGGTGTCACGGTGTCGCCGGAGCCATCATGCCATAAATGAGTACCCGATCAATCAGTGAAGGCATGATGCCGCCCCCAAACGGCAGGGCGCGCTTTACGACGACACCGACACAGGGCCAGTCGTCGTTCTCCAGGGCCGATCACGCGACGCAGCGCCGTTGCGTTTCACTCATTTTGCTCTCTTGGTCATGGTGTGCCCAAGAACCATGGGGCGCTCCATGGAGACACATCACGAGGAAAAGGCCGAATTCGTCCACACCCACAAGTTACTTGTGCAACCACTGTAGAAACACGTAGGAGTACGTAGCGATGGGGAAATGAGTTAAAGCGCATATATGTGGTGTGACACAACGAGCAGTGCGACCGAGCACACGACCAATTAAAAGTGCTTTGCTACTTCGTCATTTATTAGTTGATTAATTAACAGTTCTAAGCATGGCTTGGAAAATTAAGTGTGCTACAACCGTGAGAACTTAATGGAAAACAGTAACTACATGACCTGGTCACTGGTGAATGGCGAGGCATGGTTCAGGCTGCTCATAGTGATAGTAACATAAGTACTCCCTCCGTCTCAAAATTCTTGTCTTAAATTTGTCTAGATACGGATGTATCAAGACAAAAAAATTGAAACGGAGTAGTAACATAGATACCGAATAAGCAAAAATGATGATTTGACAAGTAGTTAATGAGGAGATAGGCAAATAGAGTAACATAATATGTTACATTACGTAGTGCTTCTCGTTGTAAAATGAGTCTACAAAATAATAAATAAACACATCTATATTATCACACATATGACACTAATTACTACTCCCTTCGTTCTAAAATAGATGACTCAACTTTATACTAAAGTTAGTACAAAGTTAAGTCATCTATTTTAGAATGGGAGAGTATAAAAGTAGTAATATAGACTAGTAACATATGTTACTCTTCACTGTGAGCAGCATCATGGTTGCACTGGCTCTCCGCGGCGCGTGTGTGCGTGCACGTGTTGTTATTTCTCGTCAGCTCCTCTATCGGATCTTGCGTGGGTCTTGCTTCCCCGGTCGTGACCAGCGGACAGCAGTACTATGTCCATGTTAAATATCCATGCCGCCGTGTTCCTCGTTCGTCGTCGTGACAGATCCACGCGTGCACAGTGGACTCTCGTCAAGTTCCACCAATTAAGCTCCTGCTAGTAGGCCCTCTCATTGCGTGCTACTGCTAGTATCCACGTCTCCAACAGTTAATATATAATCTTGTTGCTAAAATTTTGTACGTCGTCAACCAACACTATTTTGATTGGATGTACTTAAATTGTGTAATACTAGATCGTAAGGCTAGACATAGTGGCGAGTAAGTGTCATGCAAAGTACTAACATACTAATACTATCATAGATGACTGCATTTATTACATTATACTCATTTTGCTTTGGGTTGCATTATGTTACAGTAACATATTATGTTACTCCAAACACCTCTCTCCTCATTAACTATATGCCAGATAAACAAACTTGTCTTGAAATGCACTATGTTACTTGCACTATGACTAGCCTAAGAGTAACACTAGCAGAGTCATCACATACGGCAGCCCTCGTAACACATATGGACGCACGTTGAGGTCTTGGTTTGAAAGCTGACTTAACGGCCAGGCGTTGTTCCTGCTTCCGCTTGAGATTTTCGGCCTCTCCCGGCGCAAGTGGTGATCTATTAAGAATGCTCTGGACGACAGCAGATGCTTCACCGACTTGCAGGGCCGCATCACTAGCGAATCCTTCCCTAAGTTCGTCGCCCTTTGGCCCAAAGTGGCATCTATGGGTGCCTTGGCCGGTGACGATGACCAATTCGCGTTATCGGTAAATGGATGCTACTCTGCTGCGTCGGTGTACCGACTTCAGTTCCTCGGGTCTTTGCTTTCCCCGATCACTGCATCCGTTTGGAGAGTTTGGTCTTCTGCGAAGTGCAAGTTTATTGCCTGGCTCCTTTCTAGTATTAATAGGCTACCCACAGCTGATAGATTGATGCACCAAAAGTGGCCCAACTGCTACTTCTGCCTGCTTTGCAGGCGCAATTTGGAAACGGCGGTGCACCTTTTCATCGAGTGGCGATGGTTGCGTTAGCTCTGCCTTGTGTTTTGGATATCCCTCCTTTTCACCCTGGTGTTTGGCCACATGTGCATGTATTTATTTGTGAAATAATTTGACTCGTTGGAGTTTGTGTGTGTGTGTGTGTGTGTGTGTGTGTGTGTGTGTGTGTGTGTGTGTGTGTGTTTTTGTTGTTGTTGTAGTTCTTTTGTAGAGTGGGGTTGTGATACTTGTCGTTCCACACATATAAAGTTATGTTGCGTATATGGATATAGCATGCACGCTGTGTTTGGTGGGCCTCCTAGGACGATACTATGCATTTTAGTAGCAGAAATGCTAGATCTGTATAGTGTCCGTTCTGGGGCGTTACATCGCGGACGGCACAAACGGAGCAGATGCATCGTGTCATGAGGAGCTCAGTGACGATGATCTCGTGATACTTTTGGTGCTTTCCATGGGTTCCAAGGGCCCAGGGAAAGGATGAAAGTAGTTGGCCGTTGCAGGCGAGTTCGTCGGCGGCCATTTCTGAAGGAAGAAAGGAGTTGGTATAACAAAAGTACTCGTCTAATCAGTAAAATCTAATGAACAGTAAAATCTACAAATGGTAAAAAATAAAAAATAAAGATTCATTTTGTTGGCAACAAAAATTGATGATTGGATGGAGCCTTTGGAAAAAACAAAATCGATGCTCCAAAGAACACTCATCAATGTTTATAAAAAAAATCAGATTGTTAAAACTCTTTGGGATTTTACTATTCACCCAAGTAGTGTGAGCTCGGAATTAGAAACTCCTTGTGCATGGTATACACATGTGTATGCTCATAACATGTGTATGCGGCAGATCTTGGTGATTTCATGGAACAACTCCATCTGGAAGATGCAGACTTCGATGATCTGGTCATTGAAGAGGACGATCCGGCGGTGAACGAAGCGTCTGTTAGCTAGCCACAGCTAGGGTTCACACGGCAAAAACCTTTAGCCCGACGGCGTTCTACAAGGAGATGCGTGCTGCTTGGAACACGGCGAAGCCCGTGAGGTTCAGACCTGTCGGACCAAACGTCTTCGTAGTTCAGGCCGAGTGTCTCGGCGATTGGGAACGGATGGTTGATCAAGGGCCATGGCTCTTCAGGAATATGGTGGTGCTTATGGTACCATATGATGGGTTCACAAAGGTGGAGGAGGTGCCGATGATGTTTATGCCGATTTGGCTCCAAATTCACAAGCTTCCCGAGGGCTTTTGCAAGAAGAATATAGTGGAATCTTTGTTGAGGAACTCCGGTGATATCCTGGAGATGAGGCTGAACGAAAATACCCGTGGTGATTATGTGAGGGTTAGGGTTCGGCACGATATCCATAAACCCCTAACAAAGTTCGTTAGCATTGTCAGAGGAAAGGAGAGACAAGTGTTCTTAGTACGCTATGAAAAGTTAGCTCGTTTCTGCAGTGTTTGTGGCCTCATTGGGCACGATTTTAAGGAATGTGGATCTGGAGTTCACGAGGAAAAGGAGAAGAAATTTGGTCCTTGGCTGTATGCTGATGGGCCGAACAAAATATGGCAAGATGATGCTGGTCATGGCACCGAGCAGAAGAAGGCTCGGCGTTCGGTAGCAAAGGAAAAGGAAGTGGCCAAGGTTGTTGACCCAGATTTAGCTGACACGGCGTCTAGTCCGTCGAAGCAGGGTATGAGCAGCATGCAGGTGGATCCAGCGGTTCGGAAGAGATTGGCCATGGAATTTGAAGGTAGGGAGGAACAAAACAAGGCCACCCTGGGTACGTTGGCGCTGACTCAGGGTCTGGGGGAAGATGGAGGAGACCAGGCGTCTCCGACGAACAGCTCAAACAGCAAGAGAGCAAAGGTTACACCAGAAGTGTCTGAAGAGAAATCGGCGGCCTCCTTCGAGGAGGACCGCCGGGTCCAATGAGTACCCTAATTTGGAACTGCGCGGGGGGGGGGGGACCGCCGGACAGTTCGTGAGGTTTTGGCCCTCGCAAAAGCCAATTCCCCGGGGCTGATTTTCCTGTCAAAAACTCATCAAGCCTCAAGTAAGATGGAGAAACTGAAGTGGAGACTGCAAATGAAAGGTTTTGCTGGTGTGTCCAGTGAGGGTTTGAGTGGGGGCCTAGCGCTGTATTGGGATGAAAATCTACAAGTAACGGTGCTGGACTCTTGTGCACGTTATATGGATGTGAGAATTGTGGATGTAGCTAATGACAAGACTTGGAGAACTACCTTTGTGTATGGAGAACCAAGGGTGGAACACCGGCATCGTATGTGGAGTGCTCTAACAAACCTCCGTGCGGTCTCGTCAGAGCCATGGCTAGTTTGTGGGGATTTCAATGAGGCAATGTGGCAGCATGAACACTTTTCACGGTCGCTACGGTCTGAAAATCAAATGCTGCTCTTCCGTGATTGCTTAGAGATGTGTGAGCTCATGGACTTGGGCTTTTCAGGAACCCCGTTTACCTATGACAACGGGCAAATGGGAGATCGGAATGTGCGGGTAAGACTGGACAGGGCATGCGCTGATGAGGCATTGCGGGACTTGTTCCTGTTTGCGCAGATCACACACATTGCTACGTCATGTTCTGACCATGTCCCGCTGCTGATTAGGCTAGCACATGAGGAGCCTAGGCGTCCAAAGATAAGCCCGCGATATGAGATTATGTGGGAGAGGCACCCTGGTCTTGGAGAGGTGATTGCGGACTCGTGGCGCAAGAGTAAACCACAAGGTCACCTTGGTGCAGTGCGGGACGCTATGAAAGAAATGATGAACAAGCTACGGGCGTGGAGAAAGGAAAAGTTTGGGCATGTGACTACGGAGATTGAAAAACTTTGATCTGAGTTGGCGGATATGCAACTCCACGGCGCAGCTAGAGATGCCATACGTCAAAGAATGTACAAACTGGATGAGCTTTTGTATCGGGAGGAGATGCTATGGCTGCAGAGGTCACGAATCACATGGCTTAAAGAGGGGGAGAGAAATACTTCTTACCTTCATCAGCGAGCAATTTGGCGGGCACGTCGGAACCATATCCAGTGCCTACGGAGAGCCGACGGGACGTGGTGCTCAGTCCCTACCGATATGGAGCTAATGGCAACGTCGTACTTTAAGGAAGTGTTTACTAAGGATCTGACCCTGGCTCCGGAGGCAGTTCTTGAGCATATAGTGCCCAAAGTTACCCAACATATGAATGACATGTTATGTGCACCTTTTTCGAGGAGGAGGTGGCCAATGCTCTGTTCCAGATAGGTCCACTAAAGGCACCAGGCACAGACGGCTTCCCGGCCAGATTCTACCAACGTAACTGGGGGATCTTAAAGCATGAAATAACAGCGGCGGTGTTGGAGTTTTTTAAGTCGGGGGTCATGCCAGAGGGTGTGAATGATACTGCCATTGTGCTGATCCCAAAGGTGCCTTTCCCTAAGGAGCTTAAGGACTTTCGGCCTATAAGTCTTTGCAATGTGATCTACAAAATTGTGTCTAAGTGTTTGGTGAATCGTCTTCGTCCTCTCCTGGCTGATCTAATATCCGAGAACCAAAGTGCCTTCATTCCAGGGAGGTTGATTTCTGATAATTCTATCATTGCGTTTGAGTGCATCCATCATATCCAATCCATTAAGCACAATAGTCCGGCTGCGTGTGCTCTCAAGCTAGATCTGTCCAAAGCGTACGACCGTGTGGATTGGGAGTTTCTAGAGAAGGCCCTAGTGAAGTGGGGTTTTTCTGCCATGTGGATAGGATGGATTATGGCATGCGTTAAGTCAGTTAAATATTCGGTGAAGCTCAACGGGAAATTACTTGAGGTGTTCTCCCCTACGCGGGGCCTGCGACAAGGTGATCCATTATCTCCTTTTCTGTTCCTTTTTGTCGCTGATGCTCTGTCTGCTCTTATCTCCAAGTCTGTTGCGGATGGTGACTTGCGGGGTGTGAGTATTTCTCGGGGTGCTCCAATCATATCCCACTTGCTTTTCGCGGACGTTACAATGTTGCTCTTTGAAGCGTATGGCCAGCAAGCTAGCATTGTCAAGGGTTTGTTGAACACTTATACTGCAGCAACGGGTCAACTTATCAACCCAGAGAAGTGTTCCATCCTAGTTTCAGACAATTGTGATGGGGCGGTGGCGGATGAGGTGAAGAGTCTTTTGGATATAACTCAACAGGTGTTTGACCCAAAATATTTGGGATTGCCGGTTCCTGAGGGAAGAATGCATAAGGGGAGGTTTGAAGCGCTACAGGATTGCTTGCGAAAACGACTAATCGACTGGAGCGAACAGTATATGTGGGTGGGTAATAAGGAAATTCTCATCAAGGCGGTCGCGCAGGCCATCCCTATGTATGTTATGAGCGTCTTCAAATTGCCGGCTTCGGTGTGTGATGAGTTAACACGGATGATGCGACAGTACTGGTGGGGGTGGAGAAAGGAAAGAGAAAGATGGCATGACTAAGTTGGGAAAAAATGATGCTCCCCAAGGCTATGGGTGGCATGGGTTTCCGTGACATGAGAGTTTTTAACCAAGCACTGCTAGCAAAGCAGGCTTGGCGCTTGCTGGACTGCCCTCAGAGCTTATGCGCGAGATTACTCAGAGCTAAATATTTTCCCCATGGAAATCTTCTAGACACGGTGTTCCCTGCTACCTCTTCTGCAGTATCGAAAGGAATTGTCCATGGTCTTGAGCTTGTGAAGAAAGGAATCATTTGGCGAGTGGGGGATGGCTCGCTGATCAAAACATGAAGAGATGCTTGGATCCCACGAGGTCATAATCTACGTCCGGTTACACCAAAAGGAAATTGCCGTTTACACTGGGTAGCGGATTTCATCGAAGAACATGGTGCTTGGAAGGAGCAGCTCCTGCGGGAACACTTTTGGGAACTGGATGTACGTGAGATTTTGAAGATACGTACCTCACCGAGGAACGGGCAAGACTTTCTAGCTTGGTTCCCGGAAAGGAATGGACAGTTCACGGTCCGGAGTGCCTATCGGTTGGCCATGCTAGGTAAGGCCCAGGACATGGTGGGAGCGTCTAGTACTCACCCAACCGGACAAAGGCCTATTTGGCAATGCGTTTGGAATGCTAGAGTGCCACTAAAAATGTAACGCCCTCGATGCGGCTATATCTCCTACGTGTCGAAGCACGACTTAGAGGCATAACCGCATTGAAAGCAATGTCGCAAGTGAGGTAATCTTCACACAACCCATGTAATACATAAGGGAAAGAGATACATAGTTGGCTTACAATCGCCACTTCACACAATTACATGAATAAAGCATTACATCATCCAGATACAATCAAGGTCCGACTACGGAACCAAAATAAAAGAAGAACCCCAAATGCGACAAAGGTCCCCGATCGACCCCAACCGGGCTCCACTCTTGATCAACTAGAACGAAACAACACAAAGGGCAAGATCTTCATCGAGCTCCTCCTTGAGCTTGGTTGCGTCACACTTTCATAACATAGGCACCGCAAACTGGTTTTGGAAGTATCCGGTGAGCCACGGGACTCAAAGAATCTCGCACCAGCGAGATCAAGAGTATGTAAGCTTATAGGAAGGATATAGTAATGAGGTGGAGCTGCAGCAAGCGACTAGCATATATGGTGGCCAACATACGCAAATGAGAGCGAGAAGAGAAGGCAAAGCACGGTCGATAAAAGTATGATCAAGAAGTGATCCTATAGCAACTCGCATCAAGCATAACTCCAACATCAGTGTTCACTTCCGGACTCACGGAAAGAGACCATCACGGTTACACACACGGTTGATGTATTTTAATTAAGGTCAACTTCGGGTTTTCTACAACCGACATTAACAAATTCCCATCTGCCACATAACCGCGGGCACGGCTCTCGAAAGTTTATACCTGCAGGGTGTCCCAACTTAGCCCATGACAAGCTCTCGCGATCAACAAAGGAATAGACCTTCACCCAAGACACTTGATCGACTCGGTATCCCAGACATCAAGACATTTCGACAATGGTAAAACAAGACCAGCAAAGCCGCCCGATGTGCCGACAAATCCCGATAGGAGTCGACGTACCTCGTTCTCGTGGCACACCGGATGAGACAAAGCACGAGTAAAACCAGACTTGAGTTTCCCGAGGTGGCCTTGAAGCGGCTCGGTTCGGACCAACACTCGAAGGAGCACCGCCCGGGGCTAAAATAAAGATGACCCTCGGGCTCCGGAAACCCAAGGGAAAAAGGGGCTAGGTGAGGCAAATGGTAAAACCAAGGTTGGGCCTTGTTGGACAAGTTTTATTCAAAGCGAACTGTCAGGGGGGTCCCATAAATCACCCGACCGCGTAAGGAACGCAAAATCCGGGAACATAACACCGGTATGACGGAAACTAGGGCGGCAAGAGTGGAACAAAACACCAGGCATAAGGCCGAGCCTTCCACCCTTTACCAAATATATAGATGCATTAATAATATAAGAGATATCGTGATATCCCAACAAGTAAACATGTTCCAACAAGGAACAACATCTCCATGTTCCAACAAGGAACAAACTTCAATCTTCACCTGCAACTAACAACGCTATAAGAGGGGCTGAGCAAAGCGGTAACATAGCCAAACAACGGTTTGCTAGGGATGGTGTCAAAGGTTAGAGGTTTGATATGGCAATTTGGGAGGCTGACAAGCAAATGGTAGGCATCATAGCATTGGCATAGCAAAAGAGCGAGCAAACTAGCATAGCAAAGATAGTAGTGATTTCGAGGGTATGATCATCTTGCCTGAAATCCCGCAAGGAAGAAGAACGAGTCCATGAAGAAGATAAACGGACGTAGTCGAACGGATCCTCACAACTCCGGAACGAAACCGAAGCTAACGAGAGAAGCAAACCGGAAAGAAGCAAACACCATAGTAAACAACCATCACATAATCATGGCATGATGCACAACCAAGTATGATGCATGTCCGGTTTAATGAGGCATGGCATGGCAAAGTGCAACAAACAATACTACAAGTTAAGTGGAGCTCAATATGCAACGAGTTGCATATTGACGGAACACCACATCAATTATTTAGTTATCTCTCGTTAAGGCTAACCAACAATATTAAATGTTGTTGTACATGGCAAGAGGTGAAGCATAAGTAAACTAACTATTTAGGCAAGTTTAAATGAGGCCGGAAACAAAAACAACACTTCCGGAAAATCCCCATGTTATTTAGCAATTTAATGCAACAACAATTTAAACATTTTAATTGTTGTTATTATGATGCGGATGACATATGCAAGTTTTATGCAATTATTATGAAAAAGTTGACATGAGCATGTTATGAAACATTTGTCGCCAAGGCGGAACGAAAGGGGTGCCACGGCAACGATAACGAAAATGGTGCCACGGTAGCGATAACGAAAATGGTGCCACGGCAACAATCCGATTATCCGATAACTCATTGAGATACCGGTGCAAAAGATCAAGTGTGCGGATGTGCGGAACATGCAAAAGATGGTGGGGTGCTCCCGACTACCGGGTTCCCACGGTTCAACGGCATGGCAAACGAGAAGGAATGCGCAAGCAACAATTCGGACACGGTGCAAACGGTGCATCTCATACATGCAAGGGCATCTCATCGCGGTCGTCTCGGGTTATACCTTCGAAGCGTTCAAATGGGACGGTTCGCGTTTCGTAGAGGGAAGTAGTCGTTCTCGTGATGTAGTGGAAGTAGTTGTTCACGGCGTCGGTAGAGGAAGTAGTCGTACACGTCTGCGGCGGTAGTGGAAGTAGTCGTTCTCGCGACGGTAGTGGTACACGTTCCGTAGATGAAGTAGTTGTTCATGATCCGTAGATGTTCGGGGTCACCACAAGGAACTTGAGTCCACGGGGTCTTCGCGGGTCGACGGTAGTGGTACACGACTCGGAAGCGGTTTGCGACGATGGTAGTCGAACTTGGTGATCCGAAGGGGTACTTGGCGGATGACGACCGTAGTGGTACTTGGTGCTAGTAGTTGTACACGGTTGTAGACGTCGAGTGCGGTACTTGGTGAATCGAAGGGTGCACCGGCCTTGGCGTGCAGAAGGCACTTGGAATAGAGAAGCCATCGGGCTGCTGTTCGTTCGAAAAGAGCTGAACCAGGGGAGATCAAAGCAGCAGTGGTGGCAGCAGACGGCGAGAGGGGGACGGCTCAGCAGAGCTCAGCGAGGGCTAAGGCGGCGGCAGGAGGACCCCGTGGTCGACGGGATGCAACGACGATGGGCGCAGCGCCGAACTTGTCAAACCGGTCGCGTGAGATGGAGGCACATGGGACTGCGGCTGCGGACGGGCGCCCTGGACAAAGAGGCGACGGGGACGGCTGGATCCGAGCGAGGTGCATCGAGGCGCGCTCGAGGAGGAGGCCAAGGGGACGGGACGAGGGTGCGGCGCTGGCGACAGAGGGAGTTGCGGGGACGCGAGCGTACCGCAGCTGCGACAGGAAGCAGGGGCGGCTAGCTTGGCGAGCCGGAGGTGGCGACGGGCTCCTGTCGGCGGGATCCGGCCGGGAACGGGTGAACGGCAGCGTGGGCGGAGGCGACAGAGGCGAAGGCCGGCGGCCATGGCCTCGGCGAGGGGGTCAGGCGCTGCGCGGCAAGGGACAAGAGGAGGCGATGGGGATCGGGCACTGGGAGCTCGATGCGGTGTGTGAGTGCGGCGGCGGGCAGAGGGACGAGAGGGAGATGAGATCGAGCGAGGGGGGTCGAGGCTGCGCGTGGGGATCCTGGCGAAGGGAAAAGAGAGCGAAGGAGATGGGATCGGGCTCCTCGTCCCTGAGTGGCGGCGCGAGGAGAGACGAGGAGAGATCGGGAGGAGAGATGGGGAGCGGCAGGCCGGCTGGGCGGCTAGGGTTAGGAGCTGATGGGCCTTTGGGCAGGGGTGGCTGGGAGCAGCTGGGCTGGGAGGCCCAGCTAGGCTGCAATCTCTCTTCTTCTCTCTCTCATTTTCTCATTTAAAACAAAACAGAAAAAGAGAAAGAAAAGAAAGAGAACGATAGGCAAAGAATTAGCGCCTGCAAAAAAATATTCTTGGACTCACAAAAATGCGCTAGTCCCAAGAAAATAGAAGTGAGCAAGATTGCAAGATTAAATTCAAAATCATTTGAATTTAATTCAATAGGTTTGAACTAGGACTAGGAAAAAGGAAGGTCCAAAAATGTTGTGATTTTTGGGGAAGCTCCGGAAAAACAAGAAAGAATATATGGCAAAGTTAGAGGCCAAGAATTGAAATAATAAAGGGCATTGGGATTTTTGCAAGTGTGTTAATGGGTGAACTCCAGAGAATGGAATTATTTTATAATAGCTCCTCTAATATCGGGAGGATATATTATAAAGAGAAATCACCATCGTGAATTCCCTCGATTTAAATAGATCAAAAGATCTATGCAATTTATTTAGTTGAGGTGCAAAAGATTTATGAGATGATGGCATGATGACATGATGCAATGCAAATGACGCAAAGAACAAAACAAATCACATGACGAAACTCGGAGTAGCTGGAAGTCTTCTGGAGCGTCGGTCTCGGGGCGTTACAAAAAATGAAAATATTTGCTTGGAAAGTAGTCTCTGGGGCACTGGCAACCAATGCATGCAAGAAATATCGTCACGTTTCAAAGAGAGATTCATGCCCCTTATGTGCAAAGGAAGAAGATACTAGTTTTCATGCGCTTGTTGCATGTGATTATGCTCAAGAGGTTTGGGCACAAATGAGGGCGGTATGGAAACTACCCCGGCGGGAAGAATTGCTTGATACGGGGAAAGACTGGTTGCTAAACGTCCTTGCAAATTGTGATGACTTCATGAAGGGCTGTGTGATCATGTTGCTGCGGCGTCTATGGTCGCTTCGAAATGACTTAACGCACGGGACGGAAGTGCCGCCGATTCCGTCTACGGTGCTATATCTACAGAGCTACATGCAATCGCTGGATCTGGCCAGAACGTTTTCAACGGACGAAATCATCAAGGGCAAAATGTCTATGGTGCAGGAGCAAAGCCTGGTCCCGAAGGTGGTGGCGCAGGTCCCTCCATGGCCGCCACCACCGCCGGGCCAAGCCTCGTTATCAGTAGACGGATCCTTCTCTCAAGCGGATGGGTCAGCGGCAACGGGTATGGTATTACGGAGGCATGATGGAAGCGTTATATTTGCTGCTTATCGCTACATCTTCAATTGCAATGACGCACTAGAGGCGGAACTACATGCGCTAATGCAGGGCATGGCGATTGCGTTCCAGCACTGCGAGCTTGCCATCATCGTCCAGTCTGACTCATCGATGGCTCTCTCCGCGTTATCTGGCACTAGCTTAAATAGATCGGCCTATGGGCATCTTGTTAATGAGATTCGTCACCTCATGGTAGATAGAATGTTTATTCCTATGAAAATCAGCCGCATGCAAAATAGGGTAGCAGATCGTCTGGCTACGTATAGCCGTACAAAGCGTACCACTGCTGTATGGCTTGGTCGAGGACCACCGTGTGTGGAGGAACTTTTGCCTCTCGATTGTAACCCTATGTCTATGGAATAAAATTCTATTTCCATCGAAAAAAAAAAAGATATGTTTAGTGGAGTGGCAAGCGTGCCCGAGCTCGCTGAGGTCCTGGGTCCCTCGAGTTTATTTCTTCGTTGCGCTGACAAGTGGGATCCACATGTAATAGACAGACCATTGGAAATTTTTATCATAAGTTGAAAAGTGGGACCCACCTGGTGCCAAGGAAAAATGTAATAGGTTGACAAACGGGACCCATCAGGATGCCATCTAGGAATAATAAAATGGTTGCAGAGGTAATACAATGTCACGTCAACTCAGATAATGTCTACGCACGATAAGTGCACCGTATTGCATACATTATCCAATCTTTGGCATCAGTTTTTGATATTTCCGTTCAAGATAGCGCATTTACCTTTTTAAATTAAATAAAATTCCGGTACCATTATACTTAGGCATGCAGGTCTGACCGACACTTTGCACTTCTTCGCACTTTCATTCGTTAATGGCGAACTATGCGCCATTCCCATCGAAAGAACAGTGGATGACAAGCCGGGCGTCTCTTTCGAGGCAAAATTCCGTGTTTTGACTTTTCTTCTGAATCTAGATCTAACTTCAATTTGTAAAAAAATCGGCATCTAACCCTTTTGCTATTGCCAGGGTTCATGGCCGTAGGGTGTAACAGCCTACCGACAGGGACTTTGGCGGTAGGAAACACCCCTACTGCTAAACAGGCTGGCGGTAGTCTGTACAATCTTACTGCCAAGGTGCTCGACGATAAGTGTGAGCATGCACTGTGTTTCATACTTAGGAAAAAAATTCGGTAGGGTGTGCAACCCTACCGCTAGGGACCTTGGCGGTAAGCTGTTATATCCTACTGCCAGGCGTAAGAAAAAGGTCAGATCCTAAAAAATTTGTAAGGCAAAGTCAGATCTCTGTCAAGTGTCGAAAAAGGGTTAAAACACGAAATTTCCCTCTGCGCTGGCGTACACGTCCGGGCTTGACTGTTGTATCGTGATACTACATTGCAAATTTTCAACGCTCTTTTCCCCTCTCTGCTATGTTCGTCAATGCCGTGACGTTCATCTGACTGTTTCCATGACAATTGCGTTACTCTGGCCATCCTGGCGTGGCGTTCGCCAGCGGTCCAGCGTGGACCAGTGCCTTTTAGCACCTTTCACCACTTCAGCTTTCAGTCGATGTGCTCCTATCTACGACTGCATGAGATGATTATCAAGTGTGCGTCGGGTTTGCAGGGCGTTTTGTGTACGTCATTTTTTTCGAAACACGGCCGCCTAAAGATCTCGATTTCTTAAAAAAGCATAAGAAAGCATAACAGAGTTGCCCTGTTAATTTACGTAAACCCGGACTACAACCGTTACAACACGCCCAGAAGAAGGGTACCCCGCCTTAGCTGGCACCCACAAGACCCACACACACCGTCAAGGCGAGAACATTGTCGGGGTTGTGTGATGTCATCGTCGTCACCTCTGCGCGAGCAAGCGACTCCGACTTCAACATGGATGACCCGTCAAGGCTACTCCGAAAGAATGATACACGGGAACCAAGTTGGCCACAACCAAACAATCGACCGTCGATGACGAGGATGAGGCAGCTCCAACCTTGATGACAAGCATTGCAAGAGAAAAGGAGCATGTCTGGCGCCGACGAAGTTCAAGTTGCCCATCGCCTGGCATCGTTCCGCCATGTCGCCCCGCAACACCGCAGCTCCGACTTCACGCTCAGGAGCAAGCCAACTGTCGAGGACAAAGACTAGTCACAACCCTGCATACCTTGCCACCATCACCGTTGCCGCACACATCGCGACGCCACAACCTTCACAATGCTGGACGGTCACCTGCCGACCGCAGCGCCGTGAGCGTCTAGTACATGGAGAGCGCGAACTGGATCCCATGGTATTCAAGACGACGCACCAAAGGGGGAAGCGACGATGCCGGCGCCATCGCCCAACCCGACTGGGCCTTAGGCTTTCACCCGAAGAGCTGTATCCAAGGGTGTGCAGGGGGTGGACTCCATAGCGATGCCTCCAAGGAGGTAACACGAAGTCAATGGGCGTTGACGCCGTCGGCCGGGCAAAGCTCGGCAAGCTTTCGCCCGGAGCACCGCCCAACACCACACCCCCATGCACCGCACCTTCGATAGAACGCTCACTTCCTACGAAGTTACCGCTTCATGACCAAACAAAAGCCATCACCATCCTTGCCACCGGTCTGGATGCCAACAAGCCGAAGCCATCCAGATTCGGCAACAACACCACAGAACCGTCCAGACCAGCTGAGATGCCACCGACGAAGAGTAGCAGCTAGCACAAAGCACACCACCAGAGCAGCTGAACGAGTCGCAGGAATGAGACCTGGAGCCGCCGGGAGCCGCGCCCACTGCCATATCCGGCACCCAAGAATGCATCGATTGATAGTAGATAACAGGACGGGGGAGGTGTGTGTGTGTGTTTGTGGGGGGGGGGGGAGTCTACCACCCCACCCCGACTCACCAGGCTGGAGCCACCGGGCCAAGGCCCCGGTGAAGGAAATATGCCCTAGAGGCAATAATAAAGTTATTATCTATTTCCTTATTTCATGATAAATGTTTATTATTCATGCTAGAATTGTATTAACCGGAAACATAATACATGTGTGAATACATAGACAAACATAGTGTCACTAGTATGCCTCTACTTGACTAGCTCGCTTATCGAGAGATGGTTATGTTTCCTAGCCATGGGCAAAAGAGTTGACATTTGATTAACGGATCACATCATTAGGAGAATGATGTGATTGACTTGACCCATTCCGTTAGCCTAGCACTAGATCGCTTAGTATGTTGCTATTGCTTTCTTCATGACTTATACATGTTCCTGTAACTATGAGATTATGCAACTCCGCTTTACGGAGGAACACTTTGGTACTACCAAACGTCACAACGAATCGGGTGATTATAAAGGAGTACTACAGGTGTCTCCGAAGGTACATGTTGAGTTGGCGATTTCGAGATTAGGTTTTGTCACTCCGATTGTCGGAGAGGTATCTCTGGCCCTCTCGGTAATGCACATCACTATAAGCCTTGCAAGCAATGTGACCAATGAGTTGGTTACGGGATGATGCATTATGTAACGAGTAAAGAGACTTGCGATGCGAGATTGAACTAGGTATTGGATACCGACGATCGAATCTCGGGCAAGTAACATACCGATGACAAAGGAACAACGATGTTGTTATGCGGTTTGACCGATAAAGATCTTCGTAGAATATGTAGGAGCCAATATGGGCATCCAGGTCCCGCTATTGGTTATTGACCGAGAATAGTTCTAAGTCATGTCTACATAGTTCTCGAACCCGTAGGGTCCGCACGCTTAAGGTTTCGATGATGCTTATATTATGAGTTTATGAGTTTTGATGTACCAAGGAGTTCGAGTCCCGGATGAGATCGGGGACATGACGAGGAGTCTCGAAATGGTCGAGACGTAAAGATCGATATATTGGACTACTATATTCGAGTTCGGAAAGGTTCCGAGTGATTCGGTATTTTTCGAGTACTGGAGAGTTACGGAATTCGCCGGGAGAAGTATTGGGCCTTATTGGGCCTCAAGGAAAGAGAGAGGGCTGCCTAGGGCAGGCCGCGCCCCCATGGCCTAGTCCGAATTGACTAGGGGAGGGCCGCACCCTCCTTCCTTCCCTTCTCTCTTCACCTTCCTTGTCTCCTACTCCTAATACATGGAAGGACTCCTAGTTGGACTAGGAAAGGGAATCCTACTCCCGTGGGAGTAGGACTCCCCTGGCGCCTCCTTCTAGGCCGGCCGCCTCCTCCCCTTGCTCCTTTATATACGGGGTAGGGGCACCCCATGGACACACAAGTTGATCTACAGATCGTTCCTTAGCCGTGTCGCGTGCCCCTTCCACCATATTCCACCTCGGTCATATCGTCGCGAGTTTAGGCGAAGCCTGCGCCGTAGAACATCATCATCGCCACCACGCCGTCGTCTTGACGGAACTCATCTCCGAGCTCGGCTGGATCGGAGGCGGAGATCGCCATCCAAATTGAACGTGTCTGAACTCGGAGGTGTCGTGACGTTCGCATCTTGGATCGGTCGGATCATGAAGACGTCGACTACATCAACAGCGTTGTCATAACGCTTCGCTTCGGTCTCACGAGGGTACATGGACGACACTCTTCCTCGTTGCTATGCCATCACCATGATCTTGCGTGTGCGTAGGAATTTTTTGAAATTACTACGCTCCCCAATAGTGGTATCGAGCCTAGGTTTTATGGTTTGATGTTATATGCACGAGTAGAACACAAGTGAGTTGTGGACGATATAAGTCATAACGCCTACCAAAGATGTCATACTTTGGTTCGGCGGTATTGTTGGATGAAGCGGCCGGACCGACATTACGCCAGACGCTTACGCGAGATCGGTTCTACCGACGTGCTTTGCACATAGGTAGTCTGGCGGTGTCGCTTCTCCAACTTTAGTTGAACCGAGTGTGGCTACGCCCGGTCCTTGCGAAGGTTAAAACGGAGTCTATTTGACAAACTATCATTGTGGTTTTGATGCGTAGGTGAGTTTGGTTCTTTCTTAAGCCCGTAGCAGCCACGTAAAACTTGCAACAACAAAGTAGAGGACGTCTAACTTGTTTTTGCAGGGCATGTTGTGATGTGATATGGTCAAGACGTGATGAGATATAAGTTGTTGTATGAGATGATCATGTTTTGTTGAAGTTATCGGTATCGGCGTAAGCTCTATGGTTGTCTCTTTGTTGCATAAGATGCAAGTGCCAAATAATTGCTTTACTTTATCGCTATGCGATAGCAATAGTTGCAAGAGCAATAGTTGGTGAGACGACCATGTGATGACACATTGATATAGATCAAGATGATGAAGATCATGGTGTCGTGCAGGTGACGATAGAGATCATGACAATACTTTGGAGATGGAGATCAAAGGCGCAAGATGATCATGGCCATATCATGTCACATATTTTGATTGCATATGATGTTTATCTCATTATACATCTTATTATGTTTTGTTTGACGGTAGCATTTTAAGATGATCTCTCACTAATTATCAAGAAGTGTTCTCCCGAGTATGCACCGCTTCGAAAGTTCTTCGTCTTTGAGACACCACGTGATGATCGAGTGTGATAGGCTCTACGTTCAAATACAACGGTGCAAAACAGTTGCACACGCGAATACTCAAGTTAAACTTGATGAGCCTAGCATATACTGATATGGCCTCGGAATACGGAGACCGAAGGTCGAGCGTGAATCATATAGTAGATATGATCAACATAGTGATGTTCACCATTGAAACTACTCCATCTCACGTGATGATCGGACATGGTTTAGTTGATTTGGATCACGTGATCACTTAGAGGATTAGAGGATGTCTATCTAAGTGGGAGTTCTTAAGTAATATGATTAATTGAACTTTAATTTATCATGAACTTAGTCCTAGTAGTATTTTGCAAATTATGTTGTAGATCAATAGCTCGCGTTGTTGCTTTCATATGTTTATTTTGATATGTTCCTAGAGAAAACTGTGTTGAAAGATGTTAGTAGCAATGATGCGGATTAGATCCGTGACATGAGGTTTATCCTCATTGCTGCACAGAAGAATTATGTCCCTGATGCACCGCTAGGTGACAGACCTATTGCAGGAGCAGATGCAGACGTTATGAATGTTTGGCTAGCTCAATATGATGACTACTTGATAGTTTAGTGCACCATGCTTAACGGCTTAGAATCGGGACATCAAAGACGTTTTTGAACGTCATGGACCATATAAGATGTTCCAGGAGTTGAAGTTAATATTTCAAGCAAATACCCGAGTTGAGAGATATGAAGTCTCCAACAAGTTCAATAGCTAAAAGATGGAGGAGAATCGCTCAACTAGTGAGCATGTGCTCAGATTGTCTGGGTACTTCAATCGCTTGAATCAAGTGGGAGTTAATCTTCCAGATAAGATAGTGATTGATGAATTCTCTAGTCACCATCACTAAGTTACTAGAACTTTGTGATGAACTATAATATGCAAGGGATGACGAAAGTTATTCCTGAGTTCTTCGTGATGTTGAGATCGGCGAAGGTAGAAATCAAGAAAAGAGCATCAAGTGTTGATGGTTAACAAGATCACTAGTTTCAAGAAAAGGGCAAAGGGAAAGAAAGGGAACTTCAAGTGGAAAAGACAAGCAAGTTATCACTCCTGCGAAGAAGCCCAAAGCTGGACCATAGCCTGAAACCGAGTGCTTACTCGCAAAGGAAATGGTCACCGAAGCGGAAATGCCACAATATTTGGTGGATAAGAAGGATGGCAAAGTGAACAAGGGTATATTTGATATACAGAGTTATTAATGTGTGCATTACTAGTGTTTATAGTAGCCCTGAGTATTTGATACTTGTTCGGTTGCTAAGATTAGTAACTCAAATAGGAGTTACGAGATAAACAGAGACTAGTTGAAGGGAAGTGACGATGAGTGTTGGAAGTAGTTCCAAGATTGATATGATCATCATCGCACACTCCCTATACTTTCGGGATTAGTGTTAAACCTAAATAAATGTTATTTGGCGTTATGCTTGAGCATGAATATGATTTGATCATGTTTATTGCAATCTGTTATTCATTTAAAATCAAAGAATAATTGTTGTTCTGCTTACATGAATAAAACCTTCAATGGTCATACACCCAATGAAAATAGTTTGTTGGATCCCGATCATAGTGATACACATATTCATAATATTGAGGCCAAAAGATGCAAAGTTAATAATGATAGTGCAACTTATTTGTGGCACTTTGCCGTTTGGGTCATATCGATGTAAAAGCGCATGAAGAAACTCCATAAAGATGGATTTTCGGAATCACTTGGTTATGAATCATTTGATGCTTGCGAACCGTGCCTTTTGGGCAAGATGACTAAAACTCGTTCTTCGAACAATGGAACGAACTCTTGACTTATTGGAAATAATACATCTTGATGTATGCGCACCAATGAGTATGAAGGCTCGTGGCAAGTATCGTTATTTTCTGACCTTCACAAGATGATTTGAGCAGATATGGGTATATCTACTTGATGAAACATAAGTCTGAAATAATTAAAAGGTTCAAAGAATTTCAGAGTGAAGTGGAAAAATCATCGTAGCAAGAAAATAAAGTTTCTGCGATCTGATCGCGGAGACAAATATTTGAGTTCCGAGTTTGGTCTTCAATTAAAACAATGTGGAATAGTTTCACAGTTCACACCACCTGGAACACCACAATGGAATGGTGTGTCCGAACAGCAGAATCGCATTACTTTACTAGATATGGTGCGATCTATGATGTCTCTTATCGGTTTACCACTATCGTTTTGGGCTTATGCATTAGAGACAGCTACATTCACGTTTAATAGGGCACCATCTAAATCCGTTGAGACGACATCGTATGAACTATGGTTTAGCAATAAACCTAAGCTGTCGTTTCTTAAAGTTTGGGGTTGCGATGCTTGTGTGAAAAAGTTTCATCCTGATAAGCTCAAACCCAAATTGGAGAAGTGCGTCTTCATAGAATACCCAAAGGAAACTGTTGGGTACACCTTCTATCACAGATCTGAGGGCAAGATTTTCGTTGCTAAATTCGGATCCTTTCTAGAGAAGGAGTTTCTCTCGAAAGAAGTGAGTGGGAGGATAGTAGAGCTTGATAAGGTAATTTGTACCTTCTCCCAAATTGGAAAGTAGTTCATCACGGAAATCAGTTCCAGTGATTCCTACACCAATTAGTGAGGAAGCTAATGATGATGGTCATGAAACTTCAGATCAAGTTACTACAAAACCTCGTAGGTCTTCCAAAGTACAGTCCGCACCAGAGTAGTACGGTAATACTGTTCTGGAAGTCATGTTACTAGACCATGATGAACCTATGAACTATGAGGAAGCGACGATGAGCCAAGATTCCGCAAAATGGCTTAAGGCCATAAAATCTGAGATATGATCCATGTATAAGAACAAAGTATGGACTTTGATTGACTTGCTCGATGATCAGCAAGCCATGTTAAATGAATGGATCTTCAAGAGGAAGACGGACACTGATAGTAGTGTTACTATCTACTAAGCTCGACTTGTTGCGAAAGGTTTTCAACAAGTTCAAGGTGTTGAATACGATGAGATTTTCTCACTCAGATCGATGCTTAAGTCTGTCTCGAATCATGTTAGCAATTGCCACATTTTATGAAATCGGCAAATGGATGTCAAAACTGCATTCCTTAATGGATTTATTAAAAAGAGTTGTATATGATGCAACTAGAAGGTTTTGTCAATCCTAAAGGTGCTAACAAAATGTGCAAGCTCCAATGATCCATCTATGGACTGGTGCAAGCATCTCGGAGTTGGAATATACCCTTTGATAAGTTGATCAAAGCATATAGTTTTATATGGACTTACGATGAAGCTGTATTTACAATAAAGTGAGTGGGAGCACTACAGCCTTTCCGATTAGTATATGTGAGTGACATATTGTCGATCGAAATGATGTAGAATTTTTCGCAAAAAGCATAAATGAGTGTTTTAAAGGAGTTCTTTAAAAGAAAAGACCTCGATAAAGCTACTTACATATTGAGCATCAAGATCTATTGAGATAGATCAAGACGCTTGATAAGATTTTCAATGAGTACATACCTTGGCAAGATTTTGAAATAGTTCAAAATGGAGCAGTCAAAGAAAGAGTTCTTGCCTGTGTTGCAAAGGTGTGAAATTGAGTAAGACTCAAATCCCACCACGGCAGAAAATAGAAAAGAGAATGAAAGTCATTCCCTATGCCTCACCATAGGTTCTATAAAGTATGCTATGTTATGTACCGACCTATTGTATACCTTGCTCGAATTTGGCAAGGAGTACAATAGTGATCTAGGAGTAGATCATCGGACATCGGTCAAGAATATCCTTAGTGAGGACTAAGGAGATATTTCTCGATTATGGAGGTGATAAAGAGCCCGTCGTAAAGGTTACAACGATGCAAGCTTTTACACCAATCCAGATGACTCTAAGTCTCAACCTGGGTACATATTGAAAGTGGGAGCAATTAGCTAGAGTAGCTCCGCGAGCATTGTGGACATAAAATATTTGCAAAATACATACGGCTCAATGTGACAGACACATTGACTAAGCTTCTCTCATGAGCAAAACATGATCACACCTTAGTACTCTTTGGGTGTTAATCACATAGCGATGTGAACTAGATTATTGACTCTAGTAAACCCTTTGGATGTTGGTCACATGATGATGTGAACTATGAGTGTTAATCATATACAAATATGAATATTGGTGTTAAATCACATGGCGATGTGAACTAGATTATTGACTCTAGTGCAAGTGGGAGACTGAAGGAAATATGCCCTAGAGGCAATAATAAAGTTATTATCTATTTCCTTATTTCATGATAAATGTTTATTATTCATGCTAGAATTGTATTAACCGGAAACATAATACATGTGTGAATACATAGACAAACATAGTGTCACTAGTATGCCTCTACTTGACTAGCTCGTTTATCAGAGATGGTTATGTTTCCTAGCCATGGGCAAAAGAGTTGTCATTTGATTAACGGGATCACATCATTAGGAGAATGATGTGATTGACTTGACCCATTCCGTTAGCCTAGCACTAGATCGTTTAGTATGTTGCTATTGCTTTTTTCATGACTTATACATGTTCCTGTAACTATGAGATTATGCAACTCCGTTTACGGAGGAACACTTTGGTACTACCAAACGTCACAACGTAATCGGGTGATTATAAAGGAGTACTACAGGTGTCTCCGAAGGTACATGTTGAGTTGGCGATTTCGAGATTAGGTTTTGTCACTCCGATTGTCGGAGAGGTATCTCTGGGCCCTCTCGGTAATGCACATCACTATAAGCCTTGCAAGCAATGTGACCAATGAGTTGGTTACGGGATGATGCATTACGTAACGAGTAAAGAGACTTGCCGTAACGAGATTGAACTAGGTATTGGATACCGACGATCGAATCTCGGGCAAGTAACATACCGATGACAAAGGAACAACGATGTTGTTATGCGGTTTGACCGATAAAGATCTTCGTAGAATATGTAGGAGCCAATATGGGCATCTAGGTCCCGCTATTGGTTATTGACCGAGAATAGTTCTAAGTCATGTCTACATAGTTCTCGAACCCGTAGGGTCCGCACGCTTAAGGTTTTGATGATGCTTATATTATGAGTTTATGAGTTTTGATGTACCGAAGGAGTTCGAGTCCCGGATGAGATCGGGGACATGACGAGGAGTCTTGAAATGGTCGAGACGTAAAGATCGATATATTGTACGACTATATTCGAGTTCGGAAAGGTTCCGAGTGATTCGGTATTTTTCGAGTACCGAGAGTTACGGAATTCGCCGGGAGAAGTATTGGGCCTTATTGGGCCCTCAGGAAAGAGAGAGGGCTGCCTAGGGCAGGCCGCGCCCCATGGTCTAGTCCGAATTGGACTAGGGGAGGCCGCACCCTCCTTTCTTCCCTTCTCTCTTCCCCTTCCTTATCTCCTACTCCTAATACATGGAAGGACTCCTAGTTGGACTAGGAAAAGGGGAATCCTACTCCCGGTGGGAGTAGGACTCCCCTTGGCGCGCCCCTTCTAGGCCGGCCGCCTCCTCCCCCCTTGCTCCTTTATATACGGGGGTAGGGGGCACCCCATGGACACACAAGTTGATCTACAGATTGTTCCTTAGCCGTGTGCGGTGCCCCCTTCCACCATATTCCACCTCGGTCGTATCATCGCGGAGTCTAGGCGAAGCCCTGCGCCGGTAGAACATCATCATCGTCACCACGCCGTCGTGCTGACGGAACTCATCTCCGGAGCTCGGCTGGATCAGAGGCCGGAGATCGTCATCGAGCTGAACGTGTGCAGAACTCGGAGGTGCCGTACATTCGGTACTTGGATCGGTCGGATCGTGAAGACGTACGACTACATCAACCGCGTTGTCATAACGCTTCCGCTTACGGTCTACGAGGGTACGTGGACGACACTGTCCCCTCTCGTTGCTATGCCATCACCATGATCTTGCGTGTGTGTAGAAATTTTTTTGAAATTACTACGTTCCCCAACACCCGGACCCTGCCGGCAAGGCCACCGTGGCTGCCACCCGCCGGAGGCCTTCCCGAGGAGCCGAGGCGCCGCGCACGCCCGCAGGACGAGGCGAGCCTCCCCTACCCAGATCCGGACGCAGGAGAGGATCCCTGCCACCGCCGTCCGCCGCTCGGGCTTAGCTCGACGGCCTCCTCTGGCAACGGCGAGGGGGTGGGGGCGGGGGCGAAGGAGGGGGTGGCGACTCCGCTCGATGTGGTCTCCACCCGTGCCGCCCGTGGAGGCGAAGCGGGGGACAGGACGAGTGTAACCATCTGTGTACGCCATTTGAGTAACACACGGTGCTAAGCGGGAGAATCTTCTGCAGATCACCAATAAGAAAAAAAAACTACTTGTATAGATGATTTGGGTAAAAAAAAGTGCTTCAGTAGATCTTGTTCTTCTATAAAAAGGGTGATCATTAAAAAATGGGTGTGTCTTGCTGTGATCTAGATTCGTGGATATCTTTTGGTTTGGGTAGTCAAATAGTGTACGTGGTAGATGAAACTTTGCTAATTCTCATCTCAACATATTTAAAAAATATACCAATTCGTCCTATATCGAGGGGAAGCCCACATGGTATTCCCATTCACGTTGGTGGGAGCCAACCTGATTTTCACCACCCTCCATCCTTCCTCCCGCGATCTCGAGCTCCGGCCAATGCGTCGCCTCACCACCGCCCCGCTCTGGCTACGACGCGCACCGCGCTGACATGTCTCCAACATATTTATATGTTTTAATAGTTTTATATTATTATACTATCTTTTTAATATGCTTCATATGTTATTTTATACTATTTTTTATGCTAACCTATTAATTTTGAAAATACTAACGCCCACACGCATGGATCCTCGTCCAACCAATTCTGCACGAATCTTGACGCTTTCTAGCAGTTTTTGTGTGTCACGTAGGACTGGGCTGGTGTGTGGGCATTCATCCGGTCGCCCACACGTCCTTTTTCACCACATGAGGGCTGGTGTGTGGGCGTTTAGCAATTCGTCCACACACCAGTTTTCACACACGTAGAGGGGCTGGTGTGTGGGCGTTCACACGCCCACGCCGACTCGCCGCCCACACCCAAAGCCGTCAGTTGCCATGTGTTTCTGCAGGGTACATGGCAACTGCCCTAACTTTGCTTGTAAGCAGATGGCAACTCTCTTTTACCCGAGTTGACATGTGTTTTGCATGGTACATGGCAACTGCCCTAGCGTGCACGTAAGCAGATGCCAACTCTTTTTTTACATGGCAACTGCCCTAGCGTGCTTGTGAGCACATGACAACTCTCTCTTTTACCCGAACATGTTTTTTTGCCATGCCTTTTTTGTAGTGCTACATGGTAACTGCCTAGTGTTAGTAGGTGGCAACTCCTAAAATTTTGAAATCATGGCAACTGCAGTAGACCAGATCATACATGGCAACTGCAGTAGACCAACCATGACAACTGTAGTTGTCCGACATGGCAACTATAGTTCAGCGACATGGCAACTGCAGTTAAATGAACATGGAAGAGGGTTCAGACCATGGCAACTGTAGGGACGAGTGATGACTGTCACGCGGCGTGCGGGACCATAAAGTAGGAGGCCCGACGTACGGACGTGTGGGCGTTATCTATTTTGCCCACACGTAGGCATGTGAGAGGGACCGCGAGGAAAAAAAAGAGACGTGTGGGTATTACTTGTTTTGCCCACACGTAGGCGTGTGGGCTGATCCTTTAAAACACCACACCAAATATGTGGGTAGACCCCTTAACGCCCACACGTGTGGGCGTTATCGGCGTCCTTAATTTAGTGTTCAGTGTTAGTTCCTATTTTTTGCATTTTATTTTGCTTCGCAGAAAAACTATACCTACAGAACTCCAAACACGATGAAACTTTATGATGATTTTTTCTGGACAACAAGAGATCCTAGAAGTTTTGGGGGAGGAGAAGAAGACTCACATGGGCCCCTGTAATTTTTTATTGTTTCATGCTATTATGTTATCAATCTTGTATGCTTTATACATCATTTTATATCATTTTTGGTAACTAACCTATTAACTCAGTGCCAAGTGCCAATTGTTGTTTTCTGCATGGTTTTGGTTTTACAGAAAAATCCATACCAAACGCAGTCCTTATACGACGTAACTTTTTGATGATTTTTTCTAGACTAAAAGAGACCCAGGGAGCTTCGGGGGAGGTCCAGAAGCCAGATGAGGAGACGACGAGGAAGCACGACGTGCGCTAGGGGGTAGGCACACCGTGCCACCTTGTGGGCCCCTCATGTCTCCGTCTGACCTAATTCCAGTGCTATAAATTTCAAAAGATTGCAAAACCCCCAAAGCGAGATCGGAAACAATTATTCTGCCACCGCAAGTCTCTGCTATTCCACGATCACATCTGGAGGCCTCCGCCAGTACTCTGCCAGAGGGGGAATCGATCACGGAGGGCCTCTACATCAACCTTGCTACACCTCCGATGATGTGTGAATCATTTCTCACAGGACCTATGTGTCCATAACATTAGCTAAATGGCTCTCTCTCTTTATGATCTTCAATACAATGTTCTCTTTGGAGATCTGTCGGGGCATGTGTGCAGAACACACGCTTGACACCGTGGACTGGAGATGTCCTTCTGCTAGTTCAGGATTGGGGCACGAAGGCATGGACCTACGCTACGAGAATATGCAAAATGCACACAAGCATTTACCGAGGTTCGGGCCGCATTGTGCGTAATACCCTGCTCCTGCTTTTTTGTGTTGGTGGTTTAGAGCTACCTAGCCTTCCCGGGAAAAGGCTATGTTACCCTGTTGTTGTTATAACAAGTGTCCAACCTTCCTCTAGTTTTGCCCAGTCCTCCTTTTATACTCAAGGGGTACCACAGTGGCGTATTTACTAAGGATCTACCCCGAGCCGACAGGGTAGGTGAGCGCATTAAATGTGCAGTGACGTGTTGCCGCCTAGTTTTCCTAGGGAACGCATAGCAGTCCCATCAACACCACTTGTGATGATGCTCTCGCCGTTGGGAAACGTAGCACGCAATTTCAAAAAAAATATCCTACGCTCACACAAGATCTATCTAGGAGATGCATAGCAACGAGATGGGGAGAGTGTGTCCATGTACCCTCATAGACCGAAAGCGGAAGCGTTTGTTAACGCGGTTGATGTAGTCGAACTTCTTCTCGTTCCGACCGATCAGGCACCGAATGTACGGCACCTCCGAGTTCTGCACACGTTCAACTCGATGACGTCCCTCGAACTCTTTATCCAGCAAAGTGTCGAGGGAGAGTTTCGTCAGCACGACGGCATGGTGAAGTGATCCGCGCAGGGCTTTGCCTAAGCACTACGAAGATATGGCCGGAGGCTAAACTGTGGAGGGGGGCTTCGCACACGGCTAACAATTGTTGGTGTCTCTTCTAGCAGTGCCCCCCTCATATATATATAGGTTGGAGGGGAGGAGAGGCAGCCAAGGGGGGGAGTAGGAGGAATCCTACTTGGGCACCTCCCAATCGGCCTCCCCCTTTCCTATTCCTATTCAGAGTAGGAAGGGAACAGGGGGAAGGGGGGATCCTATTCCCTTTTTCCTTTCCTCCTTCCCCTTTCCTTCTCCAATTTGGCCAGCCCATATGAGGGGTGCACCAGACCTTTTTGTGGCTGGTGTGTTTCCCCTCTTGGCCATAAGGCTCATATCTTTTGCGAGGGGTGCCCTCCGGTGACCCGATAAGTACCTGGTGCTTCCCGGAACACTTCCGGTGTCCGAATACCATCATCCTATATATAAATCTTTACCTCTCGACCATTTAGAGACTCCTTGTCATGTCCGTGATCTCATCCGGGACTCCGGAAAACATTCGGTCACCAAATCACATAGCTCATATAATAACAAATCGTCATCGAATGTTAAGCACGCGGACCCTACGGGTTCGAGAACTATGTAGACATGACCGAGACACCTCTCTGGTCAATAGCCAATAGCGGAACCTGGATGCTCATATTGGATCCTACATATTCTACGAAGATCTTTATCGGTCGTACTATAATGACAACATACGTTATTCCCTTTGTCATCGGTATGTTACTTGCCCGAGATTCGATCGTCAGTATCTTCATACCTAGTTCAATCTCATTACCGGCAAGTCTTCTTACTCGTTCCATAATACATCATCCTGCAACTAACTCATTAGTCACTTTGCTTGCAAGGCTTCTTATGATGTGCATTACCGAGAGGGCCCAGAGATACCTCCCCGAAACTCGGAGTGACAAATCCTAATTCGATCTATGCCAACCCAACAAACACCTTCAGAGATACCTGTAGAGCATCTTTATAATCAACCAGTTACTTGTGATGTTTTATAGCACACAAGGCATTCCTCCGGTATCCGGGACTTGCATAATCTCATAGTCAAAGGAGTATGTATATGACATGAAGAAAGCAATAGCAATAAAACTGAACGATCATTATGCTAAGCTAACGGATGGGTCTTTTCCATCACATCATTCTCCTAATGATGTGATCCCGTTATCAAATGACCACTAAAGTCCATGGTCAGGAAACCTTAACCATCTTTGATCAACGAGCTAGTCAAGTAGAGGCTCACTTAGGGACACTATGTTTGTCTATGTATTCACACATGTATTTAGGTTTCCGATCAATACAATTCTAGTATGAATAATAAACATTACCATGAATAAGGAAATATAAAATAATAACTTTTTTATTGCCTCTAGGGCATATTTCCTTCAGTCTCCCACTTGCACTAGAGTTAATAATCTAGTTCACATCGCCATGTGATTTAACACCAATAGTTCACATCTTTATGTGATTAAACCCCATAGTTCACATCGCCATGTGACCAACACCCAAAGGGTTTACTAGAGTCAATAATCTAGTTCACATTGCTATGTGATTAACACCCAAAGAGTACTAATGTGTGATCATGTTTTGCTTGTGAGAGAGGATTAGTCAATGGGTCTGGCACATTCAGATCCGTATGTATTTTGCAAATTTCTATGTCTACAATTCTCTGCATGGAGCTACTCTAGCTAATTGCTCCCACTTTCAATACGTATCCAGATTGAGACTCAGAGTCATCTGGATCGGTGTGCAAACTTGCATCGATGTAACTCTTTATGACGAACTCTTTATCCCCTCCATAACCGAGAAATATTTCCTTAGTCCTTTAAGGATAATTTGGACCGCTGTCTAGTGATCTACTACTAGATCACTATTGTACCCCCTTGCCAAATTCATGGCAACATACACAACAGGTTTGTTACACAGCATGGCATACTTTATAGAACCTATGGCTGAGGCATCGGGAATGACTTCCATTCTCTCTCTATCTTCTGTCGTGGTCGGGCTTTGAGTCTTACTCAACTTCACACCTTACAATACAGGCTAGAACTCCTTCTTTGACTGATCCATTTTGAACTCCTTCAAAATCATGTCAAGGTATGTACTCATTGAAGATCTTATCAAGCGTCTTGATCTATCTCTGTAGATCTTGATGCCCAATATGTAAGCAGCTTCACCGAGGTCTTTCATTGAAAACATTCTTATTCAAATATCCTTTTATGCTATCCAGAAATTCTACATCATATCCAATCAACAATATGTCATGCACATATAATATCAGAAATGCTATAGAGCTCCAACTCACTTTCTTGTAAATATAGGCTTCACCATAAGTCTGTATAAAACCATATGCTTTGATCACCTTATCAAAAGGTATATTCCAACTCGAAGATGCTTGCACCAGTCCATAGATGGATCGCTGGAGTTTGCACACTTTGTTAGCACCTTTAGGATCGACAAAACCTTTTTGTTGCATCATATTGAACTCTTCTTTAAGAAAACCATTAAGGAATGCAGTTTTGACATCCATTTGCCAGATTTCATAAAATGCGGCAATTGCTAACATGATTCGGACAGACTTAAGCATCGCTATGAGTGAGAAAATCTCATCGTAGTCAACACCTTGAACTTGTCGAAAACTTTTTGCGACAAGTTGAACTTTGTAGATAGTAACACTATCATCAACATCCGTCTTCCTCTTGAAGATCCATTTATTCTCAATGGCTTTGTCGATCATCGGGCAACTCCACCAAAGTCCACACTTTGTTCTCATACATGGATCCTATCTCAGATTTCATGGCCTCAAGCCATTTTGCGGAATCTAGGCTCATCATCGCTTTCTCATAGTTCATAGGTTCGTCATGGTCTAGTAACATGACCTCCAGAATAGGATTACCATACCACTCTGGTGCGAAACGTGCTTTAGTTGACCTACGAGGTTCGGTAGTAACTTGATCTAAAGTTTCAGGATCATCATCATTAGCTTCCTCTCTAGTTGGTTTGGGCATCACGGGAACAGTTTTGTTGTGATGAGCTACTTTCCAATTTGAGAGAAGGTACAATTACCTCATCAAGTTCTACTTTCCTCGCACTCACTTCTTTCGAGAGAAACTCCTTCTCTAGAAAGGATCCATTCTTAGCAACAAAGATCTGGCCTTCAGATCTGTGATAGAAGGTGCACCCAACAATTTCTTTTGGGTATCCTATTAAGACGCACTTCTCCGATTTGGGTTTGAGCTTATCAGACTGAAGCTTTTTCACATAAGCATCACAACTCCAAACTTTAAGAAACAACAACTTAGGTTTCTTCCCAAACCACAGTTCATTCGGTGTCGTCCCAACGGATTTAGATGGTGCCCTATTTAAAGTGAATGCAGCTGTCTCTAATGCATAACCCCAAAACAATAGTGGTAAATCGGTAAGAGACATCATAGATTGCACCATATCTAATAAAGTACGGTTACGACATTCGGACACACCATTACGCTGTGGTGTTTCAGGTGGCGTGAGTTGTGAAACTATTCCACATTGTTTTAAATGAAGGCCAAACTCGTAACTCAAATATTAGCCTCCGCAATCAAATCATAGAAACTTTATTTTCTTGTTACGATGATTCTCCACTTCACTCTGAAATTCTTTGAACTTTTCAAATGTTTCAGATTTGTGTTTCATCAAGTAGATATACCCATATCTGCTCAAAACATCTGTGAAGGTCAGAAAATAATGATACCCGCCACGAGCCTCAACACTCATCGGACTGCACACATCGGTATGTATTATTTCCAATAAGTCATTAGCTCGCTCCATTGTTCCGGAGAACGGAGTTTTAGTCATCTGTCCCATGAGGCATGGTTCGCAAGTATCAAATGAACCATAATCAAGTGATTCCAAAAATCCCATTTGCATAGAGTTTCTTCATGCGCTTTACACCAATATGACCTAAATGGCAGTGCCACAAGTATGTTGCACCATCGTTATTAACTTTGCATCTTTTGGCATCAATATTATGAATATATGTATCACTATGATCGAGATTCAATAAATCATTCACCTTGGGTGTATGACCACAGAAGGTTTTATTCAGGTAAACAGAACAACAATTATTCTCTGACTTAAATGAATAACCGTATTGCAATAAACATGATCTAATCATATTCATGCTTAACGCAAACACCAAATAACATTTATTTTAGGTTCAACACTAATCCCGAAGATATAGGAGTGTGCGATGGTGATCGTATCAACCTTGGAATCACTTCCAACACACATCGTCACTTCACTCTTAACTAGTCTCTGTTCAGTCTGCAACTCCTGTTTCGAGTTACTAATCTTAGCAACTGAACCGGTATCAAATACCCAGGGGCTGCTATGAACACTAGTAAATTACAAATCAATAACATGTATATCATATATACCTTTGTTCACTTTGCCATCCTTCTTTTCCGCCAAGTATTTGGGGCAGTTCCGCTTCCAGTGACCATTTCCTTTGCAGTAGAAGCACTTAGTTTCAGGCTTAGGTCCAGATTTGGGCTTTTCCCCAGGAGTAGCAACTTGCTTGCCATTTTTCTTGAAGTTACCTTTATTTCCCTTGCCCTTTTACTTGAAACTAGTGGTCTTGTAAACCATCAACACTTGATGCTCTTTCTTGATTTCTACCTTCGCTGATTTCAGCACTGCGAAGAGCTCGGGAATCGTTTTCGTCATCCCTTGCATATTATAGTTCATCGCGAAGTTCTAGTAGATTGGTGATAGTGACTAGAGAACTCTGTCAATCACTATCTTATCTGGAAGATTAACTCCCATTTGATTCAATCGATTGTAGTACCCAGACATTCTGAGTACATGCTCACTGGCTAAGCTATTCCCCTCCATCTTGCGGGCAAAGTAATTGTCAGAGGTCTCATACCTCTCGACATGGGCATGAGTCTGAAATACCAATTTCAACTCTTGGAACATCTCATATGTTCCGTGGCATTCAAAATGTTTTTGAAGTCCCGGTTCTAAGTCGAAAAGCATGGCGCACTAAACTATCAAGTAGTCATCTTACCGAGCTTGTCAAACGTTCATAATGTCTGCATCTGCTCCTGCAATAGGTCTGTCACCTAACTATGCATGAAGGACATAATTCTTCTGTGCAACAATGAGGATAATCCTCATATCACGAACCCAGTCTGCATCATTGCTACTATCAACTTTCAACTAGTTTTCTCTAGTAACATATCAAAAACATAGGGGAGCTACAACGCGAGCTATTGATCTACACCATAATTTGCAAATACTATTAGGACTAAGTTCATGATAAATGTAAGTTCAATTGGTCATATTACTTAAGAACTCCCACTTAGATAGACATACCTCAAGTTATCTAAATGATACGTGATCCAAATCAACTAAACCATGTCAGATCATCACGTGAGATGGAGTAGTCATCAATGGTGAACATCTCTATGTTGATCATATCTACTATATGATTCACGTTTGACCTTTCGGTCTCCAGTGTTCCGAGGCCATGTCTATACATGCTAGGCTCGTCAAGTTTAACCCGAGCATTCCGCATGTGCAAAACTATCTTGCACCCGTTGTATGTGAACGTAGAGCCTATCACACCCAATCATCATGTGGTGTCTCAGTATGAAGAACTTTCACAACGGTGCATACTTAGGGAGAACACTTATACCTTGAAATTTTAGTTAAAGGATCATCTTATAATGCTACCATCGTACTAAGCAAAATAAGATGCATAAAAGATAAACATCACATGCAATCAAAATATGTGACATAATATGGCCATCATCATCTTGTGCCTTTGATCTCCATCTCCAAAGCACCATCATGATCTCCATCGTCAACGTCTTGACACTTTGATCTCCATCGTAGCGTCGTGGTCATCTCGCCAACTATTGCTTCTACAACTATCGACACATAGTGATAAAGTAAAGCAATTACATGGCGTTTGCATTTCATACGATGAAACGACAACCATAAGGCTCCTGCTAGTTGCCGATAACTTCTACAAAACATGATCATCTCATACAATAACGTATATCACATCATGTCTTGACCATCTCACATTACAACATGCCCTGCAAAAACAAGTTAGACGTCCTCTACTTTCTTGTTGCAAGTTTTGCGTGGCTGCTACGGGCTTCTAGTAAGAGCCGTTCTTACCTACGACACAAAACCACAACAGTGTTTCATCAAGTTTTTTGTTTTAACCTTCAACAAGGACCGGCCGCAGTCAAATTCAATTCAACTAAAGTTGGAGAAACAGACACCCGCTAGCCACCTTTATGCAAAACTAGTTGCATGTCTCTCGGTGGAACCAGTCTCATGAACGTGGTCATGTAAGGTTGGTTCGGGCCGCTTCATCCAACAATACCGTCGAATCAAAATCTGGTGGTAAGCAGTATGACTATCACCGTCCACAACTCTTTGTGTTCTACTTGTGCATATCATCTACGCATAGACCAGGCTCTGATACCACTGTTGGGAAACGTAGCACGCAATTTCAAAAAAATTCCTACGCTCATGCAAGATCTATCTAGGAGATGCATAGCAACGAGAGAGGGAGAGTGTGTCCACGTACCCTCGTAGACCGAAAGCGGAACCGTTTGTTAAGGCGGTTGATGTAATCAAACTTCTTCTCGTTTCGACCGATCAAGCACCGAACGTACGACACCTCTGAGTTCTACACACGTTCAACTCGATGACGTCCCTCGAACTCTTGATTCAGCAAAGTGTCGAGGGAGAGTTCCATCAGCATGACGGCATGGTGACGGTGAGGGTGAAGTGATCCGCGCAGGGCTTCGCCTAAGCACTACGAAGATATGACCAGAGGCGTAAACTGTGGAGGGGGGCGCCACACACGGCTAACAATTGTTGGTGTCTCTTCTAGCGCTCCCCCCTCATATATATAGTTTGGAGGGGAGGAGAGGCAGCCAAGGGGGCTCCCCAAGTAGGAGGATTCCTACTTGGGCACCTCCCAATTCGGCCTCCCCCTTTCCTATTCCTATTCAGAGTAGGGAGGGAAGAGGGGGAAGGGGGGATTCTATTCTGTTTTTCCTTTCCTCCTTCCCCTTTCCTTCTCCAATTTGGCCAGCCCATATCAGGGGGCGCACCAGCCCCTTTGTGGCTGGTGTGTTTCCCTTCTTGGCCTATAAGGCCCATATCTTTTGCCGGGGGTGCCCGGAACCCCTTCCGGTGACCCGATAAGTACCCGGTGCTTCCCGGAACACTTCCGGTGTTCGAATACCATCGTCCTGTATATAAATCTTTACCTCTCAACCATTTTGAGACTCCTCGTCATGTCCGTGATCTCATCTGGGACTCCAAACAACATTCGGTCACCAAATCACATAACTTATATAATAACAAATTGTCATCGAACGTTAAGCGTGCGGATCCTACGGGTTCGAGAACTATGTAGACATGACCGAGATACCTCTCCGGTCAATAACCAATAGCGGAACCTGGATGCTCATATTGGCTCCTACATATTCTATAAAGATTTTTATCGATCGTACCATAATGACAACATACGTTATTCCCTTTGTCATCGGTATGTTACTTGCCCGAGATTCGATCGTCGGTATCTTCATACCTAGTTCAATATCGTTATCGACAAGTCTCTTTACTCGTTGCATAATACATCAACCTGCAACTAACTCATTCGACACTTTGCTTGCAAGGCTTCTTATGGTGTGAATTTCTGAGAGGGCCCAAAGATACCTCTCTGAAACTCGGAGTGACAAATCCTAATCTCGATCTATGCCAACCCAACAAACATCTTCGGAGATACCTGTAGAGCATCTTTATAATCACCCAGTTACATTGTGAAATTTGATAGCACACAAGGCATTCCTATGGTATCCGGGAGATGCATAATCTCATAGTCAAAGGAATATGTATATGACATGAAGAAAGCAATAGCAATAAAACTGAATGATCATTACGCTAAGCTAATGGATGGGTCTTGTCCATCACATCATTCTCCTAATGATGTGATCCCGTTATCAAATGAGAACTCATTTCCATGGTCAGGAAACCTTAACCATCTTTGATCAACGAGCTAGTCAAGTAGAGGCACACTAGGGACACTATGTTTGTATATGTATTCACACATGTATTTAAGTTTCTGATCAATACAATTCTAGCATGAATAATAAAAATTTATCATGAATAAGGAAACATAAAATAACAACTTTATTATTGCCTCTAGGGCATATTTCCTTCACTCGCTCGGGAGCGCCACGTGCTGATGCAAGTGTCACTCATAGAAAAAGTGTAGTGGCTGACCTCCAACGGCTGTCGTACCCCCACCGCCCATCCTGCATGCTCATAACATGGCAAGCCATCTCTGATGAAGCAAGTCCAGCCTGCCATGCAAGGGGTGGTGGAGTTGCGATGTCTTTGAGAATAAGGAAGCGAGTCTGTTGCCGGAGGTTTCCGTTCTCGGGTCTTGTGTCTTCGGTGGCGCTGGCCAAGGAGGGACCTGCCAGTGGCCCGCACGTGGTTGATTTAGTGAACCAACGATTCACGGCACCGACAGTAGCCCCTGGGCCTAGGCTTGATGAGTGTTTCTCACATTTGTCAGGGTGAGGCCCTATGCAAATGCATGGGCCCCAAGTGCGAGTCATCTTTCCCGTCAGGTCTAATCAGTGAGCAGAGGTGTGCTTTAGTACAAGTGAGGAGCTAGCCCCCATGTCCTATGCGTTAGATGCCTGGCGAAGGGCTAGGTTCAACCCACTTGTAGCACCCACTGGCTGATCAGTCATTGCGGTACTTGATGACCCTGACACGTGGCATGAGAATGTTGCTATATGCAGGAATCAAATCTTTTGACCCATGCCAGCATCGATTTGAGTACACGATGTCTATGTTGTCAATCCATCTTAAATTCACCTCGTGCCCTAGGGTTCATACTGGCACAAAAGCAAGTACACCATATAGGGATATAACTAGCTACGCCATTACACAACAAAGTTTCACATGCAACATCGAAAAACTTTGGAAATTAGCATCATACACGGTAAATAGACAAATGAATCTCATATGGGAGACTGCAGAAGCGGAAGGCAAATATTGAGCCTTCAGTGATGTTGAATGTCCTTGCAACTTTAGGCCAGTGGCTATGGATGATTGCCCGCCCAACCTTCGTCCTCTTGAGGAAGACTTCAATATTGTACCATGGGTGTTGAATGAATACCTTCCTCGCCTCTTGACCATGCAGGTGGTTTGAGAGGTAATCATCGTTGAGCTACTTTGGAAAGTGCTGAAAAACAAAGATATGCATAAATCGCCGTTATAAATTTTGAAATGGCACAAGAGGAAAAAACAAGGTAAAAGAGTTAGTACCATCCTATAGTTGACTAATGTCTTCTTTATGTGCAAACAAATATCTTGTTGTTATTCGTCGCAAGTTTCTTTATCCTAACAATCTTTCTGAGTTTCTTAACTTGATTGATATTCACGGATATCTCATTTCCCCATATGCAAAATGGGTCGAACAGTGGGTCTAAGCCTCTGATAGCAGGACCTACATGTGCAAGACCAAATTGTAAGAAACCTAAATATTAGAATGATTCCTGCAACTGCATAATAATGTGCTATTAGTGAAAGGTCTATGCATGAGCAAACCTTGATGGTAAACCGCAGTGCCTCCCATTGTTTCCCTACAACACATATAAGGAAGATATTGATCAAGTTAACTGAGAGTTGCCATACTATCAGTAGAATATGTATTGAGTACAGCTAAATTCAATTTATTTCTCACATGCATAATAATACAAAATTGTACCCACAACAAATGAAAACCAAATTACAGAATTGAATCAAACAGTTAACTGGACAACAGAACAAATGAACCAAAACAGTTAACTGAGGACGAAATTGCAGAATAGAACGTATACTAGAAGATAAGATAGTTAACGAAACCAAGAATGCTTGAGAACTACTACAAAATGTAGCAATTGTTGAACCAAATTGTTAACTGAACATTACATTTCAGAATATCAGATTGCGTATTAACATTACAGAGGACAAATCACTAGAAGGCACTAGCGATGGCCTCGAGAAACTATCACAAACTGTATTTTAAAGTAGACAACCACATGGTGGTGTCAACTTTGGCCTCGAAGACGTGGTGCTCCTCTAAGATCTGGCGTTTGGCATGCATGGCAACCATCGCAAGATTTGCTTCTCCGGTACCAGATGCTAATGAGCTCCACGCTATACTGCGTCCAAAATGGTTGTGGGCGGCACTGAATTGGAGGACGGGGCAGTGATTTAAGCAGAAGGTGTCGTGCCGTCGATAGGGGCATGTGGGATGGGGAAGGAGGAGGATGGTGTGGGTGGGGTATGGATTACCTGACCATATCGATGAGACCACACAACAAGAAGAAGGGTCGCCGACGAGAAGGCGGCGCTGCAAGAAGAAGGGTCGACAAGGAGGAGGCGGCGCTGCCAGTAAGCAGCACTGAAGGTTTGAACTTGGAAAGCAAGGAGGAACTGTGGAAATGTGAATTTTGGTCGGGGGAGGGGGGATAGATAATTCCGCGGTGGCGGAAAATTTTCGCTCCATGCCGCAAGAAACTGGCGCGCAAGTGTGCTTCAAGCGTGGGCGGTGGACTGTAGACGACGAAGCTTCCTGCGTAATCCAGACAAGATGGTGCACCAAGATATTTTATATCGCATCCCACAAGATTCTTGCTAGTAAACTGTTTGTGGTATACCTGATTTTTTCATCCTGTTTGGAAAGTAAAAATGGTGTTACGAAGGGAAATGATGGTGTTTTAATTGGTAGAACATTTATCTGCATTGAACAAGCAACTATATAAGTGTTGTGTTAAAATTTGGAATTATTCCGGTTTCGTTTGGCCTTTTTATGCATTAATTGAGTTTCTAGGCACTTGATGTGCATAATTCAAATTTGAACTACAAGCACATGCTCCAGTGCACCAAAGTTTGTTGAAAAATCACATGTGTGTCTTTGGGTGAATTTATAGGCCCCATGCAAGAAATGGGAATGAAATTCAAACATCTGGGCATCATGGCTCGGCCAGAAACATTGAGAAACTTGGTTTTTAAATTCCTGTAAATCCAAAACTCGCCAGAAAATCATGAAATTTGGCATGGTGTCATGTCATGGAACCAACATGCAATGGTAAAAAATCTGGCCGAATTTGGTATAAGCTTCTTGCAAACCGGCGCTTCTCTCAAGAAGGCTCGTGGTTCCGAGAGGGAACGTGTCACCTTTGTGTGCGAAACGACATATGCTACCCTCCCCCTCTTGATTTTTATAGAGCCAACATAGAACTATATGAGTGTCATGTGAAAATTTGGAATTATTCCGGGTTTGTATGGCCTCTTTTATGCATAAATTGAGTTTCTAGGCATTTAATGTGCATAGTTCAAATTTAAACTACAAGCAGATGCTCTAGTGCACCAAAATTAGTTGAAAACTCACATGTGTGTCCTTGGGTGAATTTCTAGATCCCATGAAAGAAATTGGAATGAAATCCAAACATCTGGATGTTTTGGCTCGGCCGGGAACATTGAGAAACTTGGTTTTAAATTCCTGTATATCCAAAACTCGCCTTAAAATCATGAAACTTGGCGTGGTGTCATGTCATGGCACCAACATGCTGTGGTAATATATTTTGCCGAATTGGGACAAGTTTCGATATAAGCTTCTTATGAACTGGAGCTTCTCTCAAGAAGGCTCGTGGTTCTGGGAGGGAACGTGTCACCTTTGTGTGCGAAACAATATACGCCGCCTCCCCCCTGATTTTTTACAGAGGCAACATAGAACCAACAAAAAACCATGAAACTTGGCATGGTGTCATGACATGACACCAACATGTTGTGGTAATTTGTTTGTCTGATTTGCAAAGGGGCACACATTATCAACCAACAAAGTCATTTCGGAACAAGTGATGTCACGTTACATTCAGAAACACAAGTATTATTGAAACCGTGGGTGTTCTACTACCATTTACGTGCCGCCACGCGTCCCCTTTTTTATTGGCTAGGAGGCGCCATGCTGGGTAGCTATTTGAGTACGGGAGGCATGCGATTAGATCCCTGCATGTGCTTATTGATAACCCACAAGTGTAGGAGATCGCAACAGCTTTCGAGGGTAAAGTATTCAACCCAAATTTATTGATTCGACACAAGTGGAGCCAAAGAATATTCTTGAGTATTAGCAGTTGAGTTGTCAATTCAACCACACCTGGATAACTTAGTATCTGTAGCAAAGTATTTAGTAGCAAAGTAGTATGATAATAAAGGTAGCGGTGGCAAAAGTAAAGATAATTGTTTTTGGGTTTTTGTAGTAGTTGTAAAAGCAGCAACAGAAAAGTAAATAAGCGAAGAACAATATGTGAAAAGCTCGTAGGCAATGGATCAGTGATGGATAATTATGCCAGATGCGATTCCTCATGTAATAGCTATATGTAACGCCCCGGATACGATGCGCCAGGTGTCCGCCAGTTATTCGCCTTCGTTGCCATGTCATTTGCTTGCGTGTTGCATTTTATCATGTCATCTTGTGCATCTCATTTTGCATACGTGTTCGTCTCATGCATCCGAGCTTTTTCCCCGTTGTCCGTTTTGCAATTCGGCACTCCTATGTCCTCCGGCGTTCCCCTTTTGCCTCTTGTTGTGAGTGGGTGTTAAACTTTCTCGGAATGGCCTGAGGTTTGCCAAGCGGCCATGGTATAGCACCGGGAGACCGCCTGTCAAGTTTCGTGCCATTTGGTGGTCGTTTGGTACTCCAACGGTTAACCGGGTAACCGCAAAAGGCCTCTTTTGTTTGCAGCCCAACACCCCTTCCAAAGTGGCCCAAAACCCATCTAACTCCCTTCCGTGCTCTCGGTCGTTTGATCACGATCGTGTGGCCGAAAACCGCTCCTCATTTGGACTCTCCTAGCTCCCTCTACCTATATAAAGGCCCTCCCTTCCATTTTCGCGGATGAAACCCTAGCCTTCTTCCTTCTCCCGCCGACGGACACGTCCGAACCGGGCCGGACATGTCCGCCCGTCCCCGCCCGCCGCCCGCCCCACTCCAGCGCTGCCATGTGGCCCAGCCACGCGCCCGCCGCTGGCCCATGGAGCCCACGGCCGCCCGCCCGAGCCGCCCGAACTGGCGTCCGCGGCCCACGCCACGCCACAAGCGCCTCCCGTCGCGCCGCCGGAGCCTCCGCGCCGAGCCCGGTCGGCGCGCCGCCGCCGCCGCCGCCGCCCGCGGCGCTTCGCCGCCGCCAACCGCCGCCGCCGCCCGCCGCCTTCGCCGCCGCCAACCGCCCTGCCGCCTCGCGTCGGCCCGTCGTCGCTTGGGCGCCTCCGCCGCTGGCGCGCCACCGCCAGCCTTGCCATGATTCGCCGCGCCGCCCGCCCCTTCAGCGCCACCGCCCGCTTCTCCTCCGGCTGGCCTCCCCCTCAACCCCGCCGGCCCCTTCTCCTCCGGCCATCCTCCAGCGAGCCCAGCCCACCTCGGGACCCGCGCCGCTCAGATCCAGATCTGGATCCCGAAGGTTGCTCCGAAATGCCTAAGTCCCGAAGTTATTTTTGCATAATCATGCCATGTTCATCGCATCGCATCTCTACATCCGTAGGTCCGTTTTGTGCGTGTAATATGTCAAATTGTTCGCCTCAACGAGTACTTCATTTCATTCCATTGCATCATTTTCATTTGAGCTCATCTTGATGCCCGAAATGCTGTTGGAAGAGTGCATGTTGATGTTAACTCGCCAAACTGGCTGTTATAACTTGCTCATTTGTCATTTTTTCCATGATTGATGTGTGCATCCTATGAGGTTGATGTCTACATGTGTTTTGATCTATGCCGTGCCCTTCTTTCTAGAGGTGCAATCCATGTATTTTTGTGAGTTGTGTGCTGAGTGCATCGAGCTTGTTAAGTAGGGCACTTGCTGTTGCTGTTTTGCTAGGCAGATTCTGTTATATTTTGTTGCTATGTAAACATGTTGCTACTAATCATTCTATGCATAATCTGGAGATGTTCTATAAACATGTTTTGATCTACATGTCTTTCTCTATCCATATATGCCACTGGTTGAAATTATAGCCTGCTGGAACATGTTGTTATCTTGCTCTAAGTTGCTTGATAATGTTGCTATCAGCCTGTTAACATTAAGTTCACTAGTTCCCATGTGTTTTGCTAGTGATCCATGCACCCTATGACCTTGCTCTTGCCATTCTTAGCTTCATAAACATGCCTTCTTACTGTTGGTTGCCTTGCCATGCCATGTATTGCTCTATGGTGAGTGGTTCAAGCTCACCAACATGCCTACTTATTGTTGTTCCTGCCATGTATGAATCTGTCATATTATTTGCCATGTTTACATGGGTGCCATCATATTTTCTATGCCTTTTTGGCTCATGGTCAGTAAGGGACTTTTGATCTATGCAATTAGTAGATTCATGCCATGCCTTTTTTTGCCATGATAAGTTCCTGTAACATGTTGTTTGATAGCTCTAAACATTGCAACCTGATGTTATTTCTGCTAAAGTCTGAAACTGTTATAATTTGCAATCTTCCCATGTCCTTTTTAGCATGTTCTAGTCTTTTCTGGAGATAGCTCAGTGTTCATGTTTTGTTATGCTTTGCCTGTACTTCATTCCCATGCCTTTTGTTATTATGTTGGGATGCTGTAGCATATTGTTTTGATGCTTGCAATATGCCTAGTTGCTGTTTTGGACAAATTGTTGTTATGACTTGTATAGTGTATGTGTTGCACCGTTGCTCCGTTTTGAGTGTGCTCTATATGAAACTTGCTTGATTTTGCATGTAGCTTCATATTATCATGTTGCATCCTTGTTTTCGTGTGTTTGCTTGATGTTTGTATGCATTTTGCATCAATGCCATGTTTAACTTGTTTTGCTCATATCTTCTAGGCCGTAGCTCCGAACTAAATGAACTTTATATGTAACTTGACTAAAATCTCGTGTAGATCATCTTGGTGATCTTTAACTTGCTGTTTAACAACTTGAACATAAGGTTTGTTCAGATCTGGAACAATTTCGAAATTTGCATATGAGGACTTACCGGAATTTTTATATGTTGTTTCCGGCCTCATTTAAACTTGCCTTGATGTGTTGTTCTGGTTTGCATCATCTCTTGCCATGAGTAGCCTCATCTAGTTTTGTCATGCATCATGTTGGTTGAGCATCATGTCTTGTTCATGTGTGGTGTGTTTACTATGTTGTGTGCTTCTTCTCGATAGTTCCCGTTTCGTTGCGATCGTGAGGATGCGTTCGTCTACGTGTGGTTCGTCTTCGTGGCTTCATCCATTCGTCTTCTTCATGGAATCATTCTTCTTCCTTGCGGGATTTCAGGCAAGATGACCGCTACCCTGGATCTCACTACTATCATTGCTATGCTAGTTGCTTCGTTCTATCGCTTTGCTGCGTTACCTATCATTTGCTCTTCAAGCCTCCCAAATTGCCATGAACCTCTAACCTTTGACACCATTCCTAGCAAAGCATTGTTTGGCTATGTTACCGCTTTGCTCAGCCCCTCTTATAGCATTGCTAGCTGCAGGTGAAGTTGAAGATTTCTCCATGGTGGACAGGATTTATGTTGGGATATCACAATATCTCTTATATTATTAATGCATCTATATACTTGGTAAAGGGTGGAAGGCTCGGCCTTATGCCTGGTGTTTTGTTCCACTCTTGCCGCCCTAGTTTCCGTCATGCCGGTGTTATGTTCCCGGATTTTATGCTCCTAACGCTGTCGGGTGATTTATGGGACCCCCGACAGTTCGCTTTGAATAAAACTCCTCCAGCAAGGCCCAACCTTGGTTTTACCATTTGCCTCACCACCACCTACCTTTTCCCTTGGGAGTAATTAACCCAAGGGTCATCTTTATTTTAGCCCCCGGGCCAATGCTTGTCTAAGTGTTGGTCCGAATCGAGAGACTTCTTGGGCCACCTCGGGAAACTCAAGTCTGGTTTTACTCGTAGCTTGACTTATCCGGTGTTGCCACGAGAACGAGATATCTGCAGCTCCTATCGGGATTGTCGGCGATCGGGCGGCTTTGCTGGTCTTGTTTTACCATTGTCGAAATGTCTTGTAAACCGGGATTCCGAGATCGATCAGTCTTCCCGGAGAAGGTCTATTCCTTTGTTGATCGCGAGAGCTTGTCATGGGCTAAGTTGGGACACCCCTGCAGGGTATAAACTTTCGAGAGCCGTGCCCGCGGTTATGTGGCAGATGGGAATTTGTTAATGTCCAGTTGTAGATAACTTGACACCAGATCCGAATTAAAACGCATCAACCGCGTGTGTAGCCATGATGGTCTCTTCTCGGCGGAGTCTGGGAAGTGAACATGGTTTCTGTGTTATGATTGACGTAAGTAGGAGTTCCGGATCACCTCTTGATCATTGCTAGCTTCATGACCATTCCTTTGTTTCTCTTCTCGCTCTCATTTGCGTATGTTAGCCACCATATCATGCTTAGTCGCTGCTGCAACCTCACCACTTTACCCCTTCCTTTCCCATTAAGCTTTGCTAGTCTTGATACCCATGGTAATGGGATTGCTGAGTCCTCGTGGCTCACAGATTACTACAACAACAGTTGCAGGTACAGGTTTTCCGATGATCATGACGCGAGAGTGATGCTTGCTTGCGTTGAGTTCGTCTTCTGCTTCTACTTCGATCAGGGGATAGGTTCCAGGTCGGCAGCCTGGGCTAGCAGGGTGGATGTCGTTTGAGCTTCTGTTTGTTTTTCATCCGTAGTCGGATGTTGTTCTTGTATGTTGTATTGTTGTATTCATGTGGCATTGTATGCCTTATGTATGTATCCCCATCTATTATGTAATGTTGATGTAATGATATCCACCTTGCAAAAGCGTCTTCAAGATGCGCTTCTATCCTTGGTGGGATCTTCGAGTTCCTTTAGGATAGGGTCGCATCTTGGGCGTGACACTATAACAGAGGGTGACACAGAACTAGCTCCAGTTCATCAATGTAATGTAGGCATGTATTCCGTAAATAGTTATACGTGCTTATGGAAAAGAACTTGCATGAGATCTTTTGTCCTACCCTCCCGTGGCAGTGGGGTCCTAGCGGAAACAAAGGGATATTAAGGCCTCCTTTTAATAGAGAACCGGAACGAAGCATTAGCACATAGTGAATACATGAACTCCTCAAACTACGGTCATCACCGAGAAGTATCCCGATTATTGTTGAGGGAGTCCTGGATTAGGGGGTATCCGGACAGCCGGACTGTGTACAACGTCTGGACCATTGAAGCGTGAAGATACAAGACTCAAGACTTCGGCCCGTGTCCGGATGGGACTCTCCTTTGCGTGGAAGGCAAGCTTGGCGATCCGGATATTATATTTCCTTTATTGTAACCGACTCCATGTAAACCCTAGCCCTCTCCGGTGTCCATATAAACCGGAGAGGTTGGTCCTTAGAAGGCCGATCACAATTACAATCATACCATCATAGGCTATCTCTTAGGGTTTAGCCTCTACGATCTCGTGGTAGACCTACTCTTGTACTACCCATATCATCAATATTAATAAAGCAGGAAGTAGGGTTTTACCTCCATCGAGAGGGCCCAACACAGGTAAACATCTCATGTCCCTTTCTTTCTGTTACCATCAGCCTTGACTCACAGATCGGGACCCCCTACCCGAGATCCGCCGGTTTTGACACCGACATTGGTGCTTTCATTGAGAGTTCCTCTGTGACGTCGCTGTCAGGCTCGATGGCTCCTTCAGTCATCATCAACAATGCTGTCCAGGGCGAGACTTTCCTCCCCGGACAGATCTTCGTGTTTGCCGGCTTCGCACTGCCAGCCAATTCACTTGGCCACCTGGAGCAGATGGATAGCTATGCCCCCGGCCACCAGGTCAGGTTCGGAAACTTGAACTACACAGCGGATATTCACGGGGACTTGATCTTTGACGGATTCGGGCCAGCATCAGGAGCGCCGAACAGTCACGGTGAGCACGGCTTAGACCTGCTGTCAGACGATGCTCGGGATATCGCCCTGACAGAAGCCTCAGATCCAAATCCGGGGCAGGTTGCGTTGCCTAAGGACGGAGGGCTGGACCCCGCCCCGCAGGCCGTACCCTCGTCAGTGATGGAGCTGAACACATGCCTCACTTCTGGGGAAGCCTATGACTCCGGACCCCCGGACTCTCGTCCGGTTGTTGGTTCCGGTCCGCAGACCCTTGAGCCAGCTGAGCCAGACTGGGCTCCGGTAATGGAGTTTACCACTGCGGACATCTTTCAGCACTCGCCCTTTGGCGACATGCTGAACTCATTGAAGTCTCTCTCTTTGCCAGGAGGCTCCCGGCCGAACTATGTCCGACTCGAGTGGGAGGCAGGCGACGAAGGAATTCGCTGCCCACCCACCACCCACTTCATAGCCACGATCGATGATTTAACCGACGTGCTTGACTTCGACTCCGAAGACATCGACGGTATGGACGACGATGCAGGATAAGTACAGGAGCCACAACTCACAGGGCGGTGGACGGCCACCTCTTCATACGATATATATGTGGTGGACACTCCGAAGGAAACTAATGGCGACGAGGCAATGGAGGATAACCCCTCGGGAAGAAAAGCAAAGCTTGGGCGTCGTCGGCGCCGCCCCAAGCCCCGCCACAGCAAGACCGGCCCCGGAGACGAAAGTAATCTGGAGGGCGCCGAAGAAGAATATGACCCTGACCAGCCCGCCTTCGAGCAGGCCGAACAGGAAGATGAGCAGGTCAACCCAGAAGAACAGGCGGATGGATACTCATAGGAGGACAACTACATGCCCCCCTCCGAAGACGAGAATAGCCTCGGTGTCGACGGATTCGGCGTGCCTAAGGATCCCGTGGAGCAGGAGCGCTTCAAGCGTCGGCTTATAGCCACTGCAAGGAGCCTGAAAAAGAAGCAGCAACAACTCCAAGCTGATCAAGACCTGCTCACAGACAGATGGACTGAAGTCCTGGCAGCCGAGGAATATGGACTCGAGCGCCAAACGCATGACCGACCACCCCGTGGCCGGGATAAAACGACATATCAGCCCGAATACCAGCCCGCACCCCCATGCCAATACACTACGGCCCAGGGCAACAGGCAAGACCTGCAAGATATTCTGGAAAACAAAGCAGGACAGCCAAGATCGATCTACGGATCGCGGGGGCGCGCCCCAGCGCGCGACGATGATCGTCGCGCCGGACACATCATCAACAGGTCCGACTGGGCCGAACACATCAACCCAGACCAATTCGATCTGCGTAGCCATATAGCCTGGCACAGAGGCGCCGCACACCCCCTCTGCTTCACCGATGAAGTGATGGATCATGAATTCCCAGAAGGGTTCAAACCCGTAAACATCGAATCATACGATGGCACAACAAACCCCGCAGTATGGATTGAAGATTTCCTTCTCCACATTCACATGGCCCGCCCAGATGATCTACACGCCATCAAATATCTTCCCCTTAAGCTCAAAGGACCAGCCCGTCACTGGTTAAACAGCCTGCCAGCAAATTCCATTGGCAGTTGGGAAAACCTGGAAGACGCATTCCTTGATAACTTCCAGGGCACATATGTGCGACCACCAGATGCTGATGACCTGAGCCACATTACTCAACAGCCTGGAGAGTCAGCCCGAAAATTCTGGACTCGGTTCCTAACTAAATAGAACCAAATAGTCGACTGTTCGGACGCCGAAGCCTTGGCGGCTTTCAAGCATAATATCCGTGACAAGTGGCTCGCTTGACACCTCGGCCAGGAAAAACCCAAGTCCATGGCAGCTCTCACAACACTAATGACCCGCTTTTGTGCGGGTGAGGATAGCTGGTTGGCTCGCAGCAGCACCATGTCACATTCTGGCTCTTCGGACGACCGCGATGCTAACGGCAAGCCACGGCGTAACAGACATAAGAGACGGAACAACAGCGATAGCACTGAAGACACGACGGTCAACGCCGGATTCAGCAGATCTAAGTCCGGTCAGCGGAAAAGGCCATTCAAAAGAAATAATCATGGACCGTCCAGCCTGGACCGCATACTGGAGCGCTCGTGCCAAATTCATGGCACCCCGGACAAGCCAGCCAACAACAGCAATAGAGACTGCTGGGTGTTCAAACAGGCCGGTAAGATAAACGCCGAAAACAAGGACAAGGGGCTGCACAACGACGATGACGGAGAGCCCTGGCGTCCGAACACAGGGGACAAAAGAAATTCCCCCCAGGTGAAAACGGTCAATATGATCTATGCCACTCACATCCCCAAGCGGGAACGGAAGCGGGCACTGCGGGACGTCTATGCGATGGAGCCAGTCGCCCCAAAATTTAACCCATGGTCAACCTGTCTGTTCACCTTTGATCGCAGGGATCATCCTACTAGCATCCGTCATGGCGGCTCAGCCGCATTGGTCTTAGACCCAATCATCCACGGATTCCACCTCATGCGAGTCCTTATGGATGGCGGCAGCAGCCTGAACCTGCTTTATCAGGACACAATGCGCAAAATGGGCATTGACCCTTCAAGGATCAAGCCCACCAAAACCACCTTTAAAGGTGTAATCCCCGGAGTAGAGGCCCGCTGTACGGGCTCTATAACACTGGAAGTAGTCTTCAGATCCCCGGACTACTTCCGGAGCGAAGAGTTAATCTTTGACATCGTCCCTTTCCGTAGTGGTTACCACGCACTGCTCGGACGAACCGCATTCGCTAGGTTCAATGCGGTACCACATTATGCATACCTCAAGCTCAAGATGCCAGGACCGCGCGGGGTCATCACTGTCAATGGAAATATGGACCGCCCCCTTCGAACAGAAGAGCATACGGCAGCCCTCGCGGCAGAAGTACAATGCGGCCTACTCCGACAAACCAATCCGGCGACACCTCCGAGCACCGTCAAGCGAGTCCGGAGAACCCTGCAATAGGATCATCAGGAATGCTAAGAGCGCGATTAGCAATCCAGCCTCCGCTCAAGCCCCTTCAAAGCAGCATTCGTGCCACGTGTACACAATTACGCACTCAAGATACCATGGGCATAGGCGGAGGCGCATCAATGACTCAGTCAATAGTGCGGGTAACCGCCAAATACATTCATACTCTTTCCCTTTTACCTTTCAGGACACCGCGTTAGTGCAGCATCCCGAAGAGCCGATTTGCCGGACTTATATGGGAGAGACATACAAGGAGGCAACAGACGTTGTGCACAGAAGAAAATACCCAGGTGGAATCTATTTACGATCATTATACCTGCTTTATCTATCTGTACACAGCCTGCCCCTGGATAGGACATGTCAAATAGTCCTATTTTATCTCCGCTTAATGCATCCATTGTAAACATACGCTTAAACGTATTTTTCGTCAATGGGAGATCATATATAGCGTCAGCTTATTATTCTTATTTGAGCATTTTTTCTCTTATAAATGTTTATTTGATATTGCATCCGTACACATTGGTACGGTCAGTTTGCCAGGGGCTTCTCATGGCGCCCCGAAATATGGCATATAAAGTCCGAACACTTTCAACAGTGCGGCACCCCGAACTTATAGCACTATATGCATCATCTCCGAATCATGTCTTGGGTCTACAGTTGGGATAGCCCGGCTCCCTTGTTTTGGTGCCTTACGTTCCGTTATATCGGCTAAGGTAGCGCAGGGAGAACTACTGCGATTGTGTCCCGGTTCTTCCGGACGAGCACCTCAGTAGAGAAAGCCGAAAACTGACCGGCATGATATGGCGAGAGCTGGTCGCTGTTCGAGAGGTCTTAAAATCCTTAAAGATTTTCCGCTTTAGGCGATAAATCGGCCTCGTCCGATCTAGGCGTGTATAGCGCCCCAATTCGGCCTTCCGAATTCTAGGGGCTTCACCGAAATTGAAAATTGTAGACTTCTATGGCTAACTGAAAGTTATAAAGCCGCATAGTCCGATTGCCTTGTTCGCTGCGCTGGACACCTCCTTAAGGGACCAAACATTTGGATAAAGAGTGTCCGGGTTTTCCACGAACACCCCAGTACTAGTTACGTGGGGGAGGAAGCCAACGATTGGCCTACTTTCAGAATTTATAAATAGCCGCACAGAAGGTAATATTTTAAATAAAAAAGTGCTACATAGCGCAAGTAACTTCGTCTTTAAATTACAAACATGACAGAAGTGAATTCATTCAAAAATGGCGTCCTTGGTACAGTCATCGGCGACAAGACGAGCACCCTTCATCACGCCATCATAGTACATCTCGGGATGGCGATGCGCCTTGCCCTCCGGCGGCCCGTCCTTGACCAGCTTCTCCGCATCCAGCTTGCCCCAATGCACCTTGACGCGGGCAAAGGCCCGGTGGACACCCTCGACGCAAACGGATCACTTGATCACTTGAAGCCGCGGGCAGGCATCCACCATCCGCTTGATCAGGCCAAAGTAGCTACTGGGCAGGAGCTCACTAGGCCACATCCGGACTATGAAGCCTTTCATAGCCCGTTCGGCCGCCCTGTGGAGTTCGACCAACTGCTTCAGTTGGTCGCTCAGAGGCATCGGGTGTTCGACCCTAGCATACTGGGAACAGAACAACTTCTCCGTTGAGCTCCCCTCCAGGGCACGGTAGAACTCCGCAGCGTCTGATACGCTGCGTGGCAGATCTGCAAATGCCCCTGGAGAGCTCCGAATTCGAGTAAGCAAAAGAAACGCCTCCTCCACATGTTTGCTTTGCATAAAGAACTTCTTACCCGCTGCTATCTTTTTGGCCTCCTGGATCTCCTACTGTGCTTTCTCGGCTTTGGCCTTGGCGTCTTTCAAATTCACAAGGGCCTTCGCAAGCTCGGCCTCTTTCATCTTCAGATCATGCTCCACGGACTCGCATTTCTTGCCGAGGTCCTGGAGCTCTTGTTGTACCTCACCCACTCTAGCACTTTGCTTTTCGCGCTCCTTGCAATCCAAGGCCGCTTTGCTTCGGCCTCAGAGAGCGCTTTCTTCAGGGACGCCACTTCGGCGGTGGCCCCTGTTACACAGTCACGACGCTTTGGCGTTAGACTAGCCAATTTTGCCTATCTTTAAATAAATGCGAACGAGGAATCGCTTACCTTTATTCTCCTCGAGCTGCCTCTTTGTGAGGCCGAGCTCTCCCTGCGCCTGCTCCAGGTCCCGCTTCAGTTCGGCAACCTCGGTAGTATGGGCAACAGCAGCAAGCGGCACAGCCTGCTTATGCACACAAATATTTATCATTAGACTCCTGCGGATTATTATTGACCCTCCGTTTGGTTTTTCTTTCCGAACACCACACAGAGTATCAGGGGCTACTACCTATCGGGTGGTAATTTCTCATACTTTTATTACTTACCTCAAAGCCTGTCAGGAGGCTGGTGCAAGCTTTGGTTAGTCCGCTCTTGGCGGACGAAACCTTCCGAATCACCGCACTCATAAGAGTACGGTGCTCTTCATCCATGGAAGCGCCGCGAAGCGCTTCTAGCAGACAATCTGGCGCCTTGGGCGCGACGGAAGTCCTCAATGCATACGGCTCGCCCTCCCTAACGAGGGGCTGTCCGCCTGAGTTCAGAACCATTGAAGGTTCCGGGACAGTGTGCGGCTGAGAGCCTGGCCTACTGTGGCTCTCATCGACACGATGTGCGGGGATCTTGAACCCCGCCAGATCCGACATCGGGACCCGCCTCGGCGTCTCCAGTCACCTCCCCGCTTTGAGCCTTCGACAACACCTCCGTGTCATCTGCGGGCTGAGGAGTAGTGGCTGTCGAAAGCGAATTAATCTCCAAATCACTCAGGGATCCGGAGGAAGATACCTCGGGATGAGCCCTAGCCGGACTGCATATATGTTCGGCATTATAAATACAAAAACTATGAAAGTGAAATCATGATAGAATGCAGACACTTACGATCGCACTGGGGGCTTCCCCCTGGGCAGCCACCCCTCCTCGCTATGCGCGGCGTGGCGGAATAGTCCGGATGGGATACCTTTCCCTTCTTGGACGCCTCAGCCTCCCCCTCCGGGGCAGCTTTTCTCTTTCTCTCCTCCCCACTGCGGGGAGGTAGAGTTTCTTCTTGGTTCCTCCCGCCTCCGCGGGAGGAATCTGTCTCGTCGTCAGCAGACAATAGGGGTATGACGGCCTTGCGCCGAGGGCCTTTTTCGGCCCCCTGGTCCGCCTCCCCGGACCCCTCATCCTTTTCGGACGAGGTGTCTTCTTCTTCTTCTTCCTCCCCTTCATGGGAGGAGTACGCCTCATCGTCTTCGGACGAGGCTTCTGGCACAACCTTACGCCGGAGACCCTTTCGGGTCCCCGGGGCCTTCTTCGCAGCCTTCTTCTCCGGCACCTTGTACGGTGCCGGGACCAGCATCTCCATCAGGAGAGCATCGGCTGGGCCTTCTAGCAGTGGAGCCGGGCAGAAAACCTGCTCCGCTGTCTCCACATAATCCTGAAGCAAACATGCATAACTACTTAAGGCTCTCCCATGAATATATTGGGAAGAACCGGGTCCGGTGGTAGTCTGAGAACTCACCTGACTAGGAGCCCGCGCTGCGTGAAGCCCGCGGTCCTCGGATGTGGGAGGAGGTACTTCAGAGGCCTTGAACAGCACCTTCCATGCGCCTTTGTGCGTCATGTCGTAGAGCTTCCGGAGCGTCTGGTGTTCGGCCGGGACGAACTCCCACAGATTGACTGCCCGCCTTTGGCAGGGCAGGATCCGGCGAACAAGCATGACCTAGATCACGTTGACGAGCTTGATGTTCTTGTCCTTCATGGTTTTGATGCATGTTTGGAGTCCGGTCTGCTCCGTAGAATCGCCCCAGGATAGGCTCCCTTTCCCAGGAGGTGAGCCGCATGGGGGCTCCGTATCGGAACTCGGGGGCCGCTGCGCAGTTGGCGCCAGATGGCTCGGTGATGTAGAACCACCCCGATTGCCACCCTTTCACGGTCTCCGCAAAGGAGCCATCGAGCCATGTGACGTTAGGCATTCTGCCCACCATGGCCCCTCCGCACTCCGCTTGTTGGCCGCTTACAACCTTCGGCTTCATGCAGAAGGTTTGCGGCCATAGGCCAAAGTGAGGCCGGATGCGGAGGAAGGCCTCGCATACGATGACGAACGCCGAGATGTTGAGGACGAAATTCGGGGCTAGATCATGGAAATCTAGCCCGTAGTAGAACATGACCCCGCGGACGAAGGGATGGAGTGGAAATCCCAGTCCACGGACAAAGTGGGCGACGAATACGACCCTCTCGTCGGGTCCTGGGGTCGGAATGACCTGCCCGGCGTCTGGTAGCCGATGCACTATGTCTGCAGCCAAGTATCCGGCCGCCCGAAGATTTGTAATGTGCTTCTCCTTGACGGTGGAAGCCACCCACTTGCCTCCTGCTCCGGACATGTTTAGCTGTGCGGAGAAGACTTGGGGCTTGGGCGCTGGAGCTCGAGGGGGCAAGAGTGGGCAAAGAAGGAAGAAGTTATGGGTGAAAATGGGGAAATCTTATCCCTTTATAGAGGCGCTGAAAGCGGTACGCCTCCCCACTTGCCCATTGGGAATCGCTTGCTTCCCAAGCGCCACGATTGATGGCGTGGTGGGATTACCCGTACCCGTATTGATGAGAATCCCGTGATAAGGGGACATGATCTCTGCTTTGACAAGACGTGTCACAGAAACCACCTCGCAATATGCACTATAGCTGGTTGTGGGAAAACGGTTCGAATAATGACCCGACTGTAGTAACATGTCATGTCATCAGAAAAAGTTGTCAGCAGATTGCATTTGTGAAATATCATTCTCTCTACAGCGGTGTGTAAAATTCATTTTGTGGATTCGGACAAGGTCTGCGTGTTCGCTAACCACTTTGGAGTATTCGGAGAAGGAACCCGCCTTGCAATGCCGAAGACAATACTGCGCGCCGGACTCATTGAAAGTGCGTTATATCGACTAGAGGGGGGGTGAATAGGCGATTTTTATGAATTCTTCAATCGAGGAATTTGCGGTGAGGAAATTCCTTAGCTAAGAACTACTTGCAGCGAATAAGTACTCGAGTAAGCATGACGAGAATACACGCATGGTCATCATGATGAAATGAAGACAAACACAGAGTACGTAAAGCGTAAACACAGGATAACACAAGATGAAGACAAATAGATCAAGAAATTGAACTGAGGAAATTGAGAAAGTCTTGACCAAAGTCTTCAAACACAGATATGAACAATCACTCAACACAAGAATGAAGAAATGAAAGAGTTGAGGAAATAGAAGCGATAAGGTTGGTGAAGACAATGATTTGGTAGACTAGTTCCAACTGCTGTCTCGGTTATACGTCTGTTGGAGCGGCCGAGTATTTAAACTCGAGCACACACGATCCGGACACCCGCCGGCTGAACGCAGCTCAGACACCAAGTCCTTACCGTATTCTCCTTGAACTAAGGTCACACAGACCTGTCCAATCACTCGTGGTAAGTCTTCAGGCGACTTCCAAACCTTCACAGACTTCGGTCACTCGGCGATCCACAATTCCTCTTGGATGCTCTAGACCATGACGCCTAACCGTCTAGAAGAAGCATAGTCTTCAAAGGTAACAAGCGTCGGATCCACGCATGATCAATCTCTTCAGTGATGCTCAATCACTTTGGGTTTGTGGGTGTTTGGGTTTGGGTTTTCCTCACTCGATGATTTTCGCTCAAAGTTCTCGGAGGATGGGTTGCTCTCAAATGACAAGTGTTAGTTTCTCTCGGAGCAGCCAACCAGCTAGTGGTTGTAGGGGGCGTCTATTTATAGCCTAGGGAGCAGCCCGACATGATAAGACATAAATGCCCTTCAATGATATGACCGTTATGTGGATAAGATATTTTGGGACAGCTGGCACGTAGCACAGCAACGGTCGGAAATTTGACTCTCAAATTCCTCAGGGCTATCATGTTCCTCACTGTGTAGGCAATCCGCAATAGCGAATTCCTAACTCCTCAGTCAGAACAAATTCCTCAGCGACCAGAAGAACTTTGTCTCTATCACTGAAGAAACTGACTGAACTGTACGAGATTTCCAATGGCTTCACTCGAAGGGATTGGTAGGTGTAGGATTTTGAGTTGAGCATCACATGGAAATTTTTCCTTAGTATTTCCTCGACCCCCTTTAACAGTATGGTGTTTCCTATGACTCAAGAAGAAGAAAAACAAAACTATGAAAACGAAAGTCTTCAAGCTTCATATTCCTTGCATGAATATCAAGTCTTCACGGACACACCAATTTCTTCACTTTCAAAGTCTTCATGAAAGTCTTCAGGAATACCAAAATCTTCAGTTGAAGATATTCATTTTTATGGGTCGACTTTCTCTGTAAATATCAAACTCCTCATAGACTTATAGACCTGTGTACACTCATAAACACATTAGTCCCTTAACCTATAAGTCTTCAATACACCAAAATCACTAATAGGCACTAGATGCACTTACAATCTCCCCCTTTTTGGTGATTGATGACAATATAGGTTAAGTTTTCAATGGGGATAAACATATGAAGTGTAAGTACTGATATTGAGGAATTTGATTGCAAGATATATAAGAACTCCCCCTGAAGATGTGCATAGTGAGGAATTTGCTTTTGAAGCAATGCACACTTGAAGAGTTGAATCATGGAGATCTCCCCTATATCTTGTAATTCATGCATGCATTTGACATATAATATGAAGAATTTGAAATGCATGATGAAATATGGTGCCTGAAGAAATTCAGCATGCGTGCAATAATATTAACGAGGAACAAGCATGCAGAATCAGAGCACAGTGCATATAAAAGTATCAAAGCACCATCAGTTTTAAGATTACAACTCGATCCAATAAAAGTTTCAGAAGAGCGAGAGTTGTAACTTAGCAAAAAAACGCCCATATAATAGACCCGCTTGAAGACTAACTCAGATTTCTCCCCCTTTGTCATGAATGACCAAAAGGATCGAAACTGAGGACTAACGCCCCTGAAGAATATCAAGTTGATGGAGGAGCGTCAGCGGTGTTGGGGTCGGTTGTCGTAGTAGGGCCTGCCGCAGTGTCGTCCGAGTCTTCATTTTCATCACTGTCGCGTGATGAAGAATAGGAGCTGGCCACCAAGGAAGGAACCTTGACCTTCTTGAATTTCTTCGGTGGAGGTGCAGACCACTCAAATTCTTCCTTGAGACCCATTCTCTTGATCTTCTGCAACAGAGACATGAGATAGAACAACCTAGGTACGGTTGAAGGTTTCATGGAGGTAGTATTGGTTTTTCTTTACTGCATTGTGTGTGGAGGTCATGTTGTAAAGAATTGAACCAAACTGACGCTTGACCCATTTATGATTACGATCAACTTTCTGATGAAGACTGAGGAGTAACTCACGATCAGTCATCACCCTGGGTGCTGTGGCTTGAGGAATTTGCTTGGCAGAGGTGTTGGCGGTAGAGTCATGTGTGGTAGAGTCATCATTGGTGGAGTAGGATGCAGCTTTGCGAAATTGACCATCCAATGGACGAATGCCTTCATTTATAACAGCAGATGCCTTGCCTTTGCCATCAGCTGAGGAAAATGTCCATTTGAGGACTTCAATTGGAGGCAAGTAGCTGCCGTGGTTCAGAGTATCAGCCTTGTAATTGAGTGAAGACCTTGTCCTGATGAACCTCATAATCCATGGTGCATAAGGCTTCAGCTCAAATGGTGACATAGCAATATTTGCCAGAGTCCTCATGAAGAAATCATGGAAGTTGACAGGAACGCCATGAATGATATTGAAAAGCATATTCTTCATGATGCCAACGACTTCTTCATCATATGAGTCATGGCCTTTGATAGGACTCATGGTCTTCGTCAGAATGTGATAGACAGTTCGAGGCACATACAGTAATTCCTTGACGAGGAATTTGGTTCGTGGGGCCTGCCCTGGCTTCAAAGGCTTCATCAGCACTTGCATGTAATGATTTGTAAGCTCAGGTTCGTTGTAGATGCAACGAGCACTGAGGGAGTCCTGGACTAGGGGGTGTCCGGACAGCCGGACTATCATCGTCAGCCGGACTCCAATGAAGATACAAGATTGAAGACTTCGTCCCGTGTCCAGATGGGACTTTCCTTGGCGTGGAAGGCAAGCTTGGCGATACGGATCTGTAGATCTCCTACCATTGTAACCGACTCTGTGTAACCCTAACCCTCTCCGGTGTCTATATAAACCGGAGGGTTTTAGTCCGTCGGACAGACAATCATTACAACAATCATACCATAGGCTAGCTTCTAGGGTTTAGCCTCCTTGATCTCGTGGTAGATCCACTCTTGTACTACCCATATCATCAATATCAATCGAGCAGAGTAGGGTTTTACCTCCATCGAGAGGGCCCGACACAGGTAAAAACATCGTGTCCCTTGTCTCCTGTTACCATCCGCCTAGACGCACAGTTCGGACCCCCTACCGAGATCCGCCGGTTTTGACACCGACATTGGTGCTTTCATTGAGAGTTCCTCGTCGTGTCGCCACCGATAGGCTTGATGGCTTCTTCAATCAACAACAACGCCGTCCAGGGTGAGACTTTTCTCCCCGGACAGATCTTCGTGTTCGGCGGCTTTGCACTGCGGGCCAATTCACTTGGCCATCTGGAGCAGATCGAAAGCTACGCCCCTGGCCATCAGGTCAGATTTGGAAGCATAAACTTCACGACTGACATCCGCGGAGATTTGATCTTTGATGGATTTGAGCCACAGCCGAGCGTGCCGCACTGTCGCGATGGGAACGATTTAGCTCTACAGCCGGACAGAACCTTGGGGGCCGCACACGAATCCGCTCCGACCTATAGTTCGGAGCAGACTGCGCAGATCGAGGACAGGTGGCTGGACACCGCCTCGGGAGCTGCAACCTCTACGGCGATGGAGCCGAATACTGACCTTGTCCCCTATAAAGCCGATGAGTCCGAGGTGCCGGACTCCTTGCCGAAATCCAAACCTCCTGCGCCCCTACCAATCGAAGCCGATTGGGCGCCGATCATGGAGTTCACCGCCGCGGACATCTTTCAGCACTCACCCTTTGGCGACATCCTGAATTCGCTAAATCATCTCTCGTTATTAAGAGAGCCCTGGCCGGAATGCGGTCAGGATGGTTGGGATACGGACAACGAAGAAATTCAAAGCCCACCCACCACCCACTTTGTAGCCACTCTCGACGATCTAACCGACATGCTAGACTACGACTCCAAAGACATCGACGGTATGGACGACGATGCCGGAGACGATCAAGAACCAGCGCCTATGGGGCACTGGAAGACCACCTCGTCATACGACATATACATGGTGGACACCCCAAAGGGTAGGGACGGCGAAGAAGCAGCGGAGGCAGATTCCTCTAAGAAACAGCCCAAGCGCCAACGTCAGCGGCGCCGCTCTAAATCCCGCCACAGCAAGAATGGAGATTCCGGCACCGGAGATAATAACACCCCAGAGAGTGCCGAAGACAACCCCCTCCAGCAAGATTCAGCACAGGAGGACGGAGTAGCCAGCCCTCGAGAGAGAGCGGCAGACGAGGAGATAGAGGATGACAATTACATGCCTCCCTCCGGAGACGAGGCAAGCCTCAATGACGATGAATTTGTCGTGCCCGAGGATCCTGTCGAACAAGAGCATTTTAAACGCAGGCTAATGGCCACGGCGAACATCCTAAAAAAGAAGCAGCAACAGCTTCGAGCTGATCAAGACCTGCTGGCCGACAGATGGACCGAGGTCCTCGCGGCTGAAGAGTATGAACTCGAACGCCCCTCCAAAAGCTACCCAAAACGCAAGTTGCTCCCCCGACTAGAGGAGGAAGCATACAAACCTTCATCACCAGCGCACAATATGGCAGACCTACCACCTCGTGGCCGTGACAGAGAGGCATCTAGGCCCTCCGCCAGAACCGTACCCCGACACTGCTCGAAAAGCGCGAGGCCACGGGAGAATGCGCCGGACTTGCGGGATATATTGGAGGACAAGGCAAGACAATCCAGATCCATCTACGGATCACGTGGGCGCCCCACGACCCACGACGACTACCGTCGCGCGGATACAAAGAACTCCGCCGGGCGAACACAGCAGCATAACGCTCCCTTGAGCTACGCCGTGATATCGCTCAATATAGAGGCGCCAGACACCCACTATGCTTCACAGACGAAGTAATGGATCATCAAATCCCTGAAGGGTTTAAACCCGTGAACATTGAATCCTACGATGCCACAACAGATCCCGCGGTTTGGTTCGAAGATTACCTCCTTCATATCCATATGGCCCGCGGCGACGATCTTCACGCCATTAAGTATCTCCCACTCAAGCTTAAAGGACCAGCTCGGCATTGGCTTAACAGCTTGCCCGCAGAGTCAATTGGGTGTTGGGAGGACCTGGAAGCCACATTCCTTGACAACTTCTAGGGCACATATGTGCGACTACCAGACGCCGATGACCTAAGCCACATAATTCAGCAGCCAGACGAATCGGCCAGACAATTCTGGACACGGTTCCTCACAAAGAAAAATCAAATCATCGACTGTCCGGATGCAGAGGCACTCGCAGCCTTCAAACATAACATCCGCGACGAGTGGCTGGCCCAGCACCTAGGACAGGAAAAGCCGAAATATATGGCAGCCCTCACATCACTCATGACCCGCTTCTGTGCGGGAGAGGACAGCTGGCTAGCTCGCAGTAACAACCTCAGCAAAAATTCTGGTAGTCCGGACAACAAGGACCACAATGGTAGGTCGCGTCGCAACAAACACAAACGCCGCGTTAACGGCGACAACACTGAGGATACGGCAGTCAACGCCGGATTCAGAGGCTCTAAACCCGTCGATGGAAAAAGCCATTCAAAAGAACTACTCCGGTCCGTCCAATTTGGACCGAATACTCGACCGCTCTTGCGGATACATGGCACTTCAAAAGCCAGCTAATCACACCAACAGAGATTGTTGGGTATTCAAGCAGGCGGGCAAGTTAATTGCCAAAAACAATGACAAGGGGCTGCATAGCGATGACGAGGAAGAGACCCGGCCACCGAACAGTAGAGGACAGAAGGGTTTTCCCCCACAATTGCGGACGGTAAACATGATATACGCAACCCACATACCCAAGAGGGAGCGGAAGTGCACTTAGGGACGTGTATGCGATGGAGCCATCGCCCAAGTTCAACCCATGGTCCTCTTGCCCGATCACTTTCGATTGAAGGACCACCCTACCAAGATCCGCCATGGTGGATTCGCGCGTTGGTTTTAGACCCAATCGTTGATGGATTTCACCTCACTAGAGTCCCGATGGACGGCGGCAAGAACTGAACCTGCTTTATCGGGATACAGCAGCAAGATGGGCATAGACCCTCAAGGATTAAACCTACAAAGACGACCTTCAAAGGCGCCATACCAGTGTTGAGGCCAATTATGCAGTGCTCACCACACCGAAGTGGTCTTCGGACCCCCGGATAACTTCCAAAGCGAGGAGTTAATCTTCGACATAGTCCCATTCTGCAGTGGCTATCACGCCCTGCTCGGACGAGCTGCGTTTGCAAAGTTCAACGCGGTGCCGCATTACGCATACCTCAAGCTCAAGATGCCAGGCCCTCGCGGAGTGATCACGGTCAACGGAAACACTGAACGCTCCCTCCGAACGGAGGAACACACAGCGGCTCTCACGGCAGAAGTACAGAGCAGCCTCTTAAGGCAATTCTCGAGTCCGGCCGTTAAACGACCGGACATGGCCAAACGTGCCCGAAGTAACATACATCAAGACCACCTGGCACGTTCCGAGCACGCATAGCAATGCGGCCCTAACCCCAGACCTTGCATGATTGCAAGACCAGCTCTCCGCATACATCATTATGCTCTGGAGATACCATGGGCATAGGGGGAGGGGCACGACCACGACAGGCCCAGAGTGCGGCTTAACCACACCAGGGGCTCCCAAGTGTGTCACTCTTTTTTCTTTCTTTTTATTTTTTCCACACGACTCCGTCCACTAGAGGCCCTGTCCGGCAGTAGATCTGCCGAACTCACGATGCAACAGCCAGGGAGGGACAATGGCTACGACGAACACCCAGGTGGTCTTCATTATGAGCATGACATCTGTTTAATACACCATTCCACAGCCAACCCCTGGAGGGAGACACTTTTAATAGTCCAACCCTTGCTTACCGCACTATTTGTATCGTTCTGCACCTATGGCAGAATTCCTCGAATAAACAATGCATCACTTTTCGTTTATAATTGCATTTCTTTTTTTACATATATGTTCATTTATGACATCTTGCACCCGTACATTTTGGTACGGCCGAATACACCAGGGGCTTATGTTCCCCGCATTATGGTGTGATAAGTCCGAACACTTTCACAAGTGTGGCACCCCGAACTTATAGCATTATATGCATTGGCTCCGAATCATGTCTTGGGTCAATAGTTGGGTTTGTCCGGCTCCCATGTTTTGGTACCTTACGTTCCGTTCTATCGGTTAAGGTAGCACTGGGAGAACCACTGCGATTGCGCCCCGGTTGAGCTGGGCGAGCGCCTCAGTGGAGAAAGCTAAAACTGACTGTCATGATAAGGCGAGAGCTGGTCGCTGTTCGAGAGGTCTTTTCGAGTCCCTAAAGACTTATGCCGCTTAGAGCGAGGAACCGGCTGTGTCCTGCCCAGGCGTGGATAGCGCCCCAAATTCGGTCTTCCGAGCACTAGGGGCTTTGCCGAAATTTAAAATTATAGAATTCTATGGCTAAGTGAGAGTGTTCAAGCATTGTAAGTCCGGTTGCCTTGTTCGTTGGGTCGAGCGCCTCCCTAGATGGACCCAAAAATGGGAACAAGAGCGCTCAAGTTTATCCCGAACACCCCAGCACTCGTGGCATGGGGGCTGAAGCCGACGACTTGCCATCTCTCAGATTTGATAAACGGCCGCACAGAAGGTAATATTTTAAATTAATAAGCATTGCTTAGCGCATATGAACAAAGTTTTCAGCGCACAGGATAACACATTGCGAGCTTACTCATCTTTGGGGCATTCATCCGCAATCTTGCGGGCACCCTTCAGGACACTCTTATAATACATCTCGGGCGTACGATACTCCTTGCCCGCTGGCGGCGCGTCCGTTATAAGCTTCTCGACATCCAGCCTGCCCAAAGGCACCTTTGCGGGCAAGGCCCGACGGGCACCTTCAATGCAAAGGAGCGCTTGATGACTTCCACCCAAGGACACGATCCACCAGCCGCCGCACCATGCGAAGTAGCTCCTGTGCATGGCCTCTTGAGCCACAACCGGACTATGAGGCCCTTCATGGCCTGCTCGGCTACCTTGTGGAGCTCGATCACCTGCTTCACTGGTCGCTAAGGGGCACCGGATGTCGGCCTCGAGATCTTGAGACCGTAAAACCTTCTCCGTTGAGCTCCCTCCTCAGCCCGGTAGAATCTGGCGGCATCGGACACGCTGCGAGGCAGATCTGCAAACGCCTGAGAGCTCCGACCGGGTAAGTAATGGTAATTTACATTCACATGCTTGCTTTGCATGAAAAATGCCTTACCCGCCGCTATTTTCTTCACCGCCTCAATCTCCTGGTGGGCCTTATGGGCCTCGGCCTTAGCGGCTTTGGCACTTTCAAGAGCCGAGGCAAGCTCGGACTCTCGAGTCTTTGAGTCGCGCTCCAAACTCTCATGCTTTTCCATGAGAGCCTAGAGCTCTTGCCGCACCTCCGCCACCCGCGCCTCCTGCTTCTCTCGCTCCGCTGCGTTCAAGATTACGCGTGCGTTCGACGCGGACACGGCCTCCTTTAGGGTCGCCACCTCGTCCGTGGCCCCTGCAGTACCCACGTTATCCTTGTTATTTCTATTGCAACCAAAATCCTTTTCTGTAAGGTACAAATTTAATGCGGTGTTACTCACCTTTTTTGTCCTCGAGCTGCTTCTTGGCAAGGCCGAGCTCGTTCTCGCCCGCTCGAGGTCTTGCTTCAAAGCACCGACCTCCGCAGTCAATGCGGCAGAGGTCAGCAGCGCAGACTGCAAACCCATATTGACATAATTTTTAGAACTCCTGCGTATATCTTTTTTAGATCCTCAGTCCGGCTTTTCTTTCCGAACACCGAGCTGAGAATTAGGGGCTACTGTCTATGCGGTATTACATTGCATATTTTAAAAAACTCCTTACCTCAAAGCCTGTTAGAAGTCTGCTGCAGGCTTCGGGCAGCCCGCTCTTGGCGAGCTGAACCTTCTAAATCACCGGAATCATGATAGTGCGGTGTTCTTCCTCGATGGAAGCGCCGTTAAGCGCCTCCAACAAGTTGTCCGGCGCCTCCGGTTGGACGGAGGCTGCCGTGTCACGGTCTTGCCCTTCTTCTGAAGGGCGCGCTGCGGACTCGAACGATCAAGGGTTCGGCATGGAGTCCGGCGCAAAATCCGGGAGGCTGCCTTGTGGCACCTCCGGAGCCTCCTCCTAATGGGTCCCCTCCTAGGATCCCACCTCGGCGTCCTCAGCGTCGCGAGGGGTGGAGGCAGTCGGAATGGAATCTACATCCGACGGAGCCAAGGACCCGCTTGATGAAGCGAGAAGATCGTCCTCGGCCGGACTACAGGTAGTGTGCGACATTAGAAGGACACTATGTGACATAAAAGAGAAATTATAAACCATTCAGGAATCCGGATACTTACGATCTTGCAGGAGGCTTGGCCCTTGAGGGCCACCCTTCGTCGCCAATGTTGGCGTTGGCGGAGCTGTCCGTAGGAAGGGTCCTTCCCCTCTTGGACCCTTCGGCCTCCCCCGTTGGGGAAGCCTTCCTCTTCCTCTCTCCCCCCTCCTGGGGAGAGTCCTCTTTCTCCTCCTCGTCTTCGGGGGAGGAGTCCGCCTTGGAGCCATCGGACGATGAGTCCGATATCACCTGGCGCCGGGAACTCCTTCGGGTTCCTGTGGCCTTCTTCTCCGGCACCACGTAAAGGGCCGGAACCAGCAGCCCCGTCAAACGGGTGTCCGCTGGTCTTGGAGGGAGCCGACAGTCTACTGTCCGGACATCCTCTGCCAGTCCTGTCAAAGGCATTGGGAGTTTTGAATCCCACATAGAGTCAAACTATGAAAGAAAATAAATGTCCCATAGAGGATAACAAAGCTTACCTCGCCAGCTGGGCGCTTGGTGCAGAATCCACGGTCCTCCGTCGCGGACGCGGGGGCTTCTTCGCCCTTGAACAACACCCTCCAGGCAGCTTCGTACGTCATGTCGAAGAGCCCGCTCAGGGTCCGGTGCTGTGCCGGATCGAACTCCCACAGATTGAAGGCCCGTTGTTGGCAGGGGAGAATCCGGCGGACGAGCATGACCTGGATCACATTGACAAGCCTAAGCTTCTTGTTCACGAAGGTCTGGAGACAGGACTGGAGCCTTGTCAGCTCCTCCGAACTGCCCCATAGCAAGCCCTTCTCTTTCCAGGAGGTGAGCTGCATAGGGATACCAGATCTGAACTCGGTGGCTGCTGCCCATTTAGGGTCACGCGGCTCGGTGATGTAGAACCACCCCGATTGCCACCCCTTGACGGACTCCATAAAGGCCCCCTCGAGCCAGGTGACATTGGGCATTTTGCCCACCATGGCACCTCCGCACTCCGCTTGGACGCCCTTCACTACCTTCGGCTTGACACTGAAGGTCTTTAGCCACAAGCCGAAGTGGGGCCGGATGCAGAGAAAGGCCTCGCACACGACGATAAACGCCGAGATGTTGAGGATGAAGTTTGGCGCCAGATCGTGGAAGTCCAGGCCGTAGTAGTACATGAGCCCCCGGACGAAGGGATGAAGTGGGAAGCCCAGTCCGCGGAGGAAGTGGGGAAGGAATACGACCCTCTCATGGGGCCTGGGGGTGGGGATGAGCTGCCCCTCGTTGGGCAGCCGGTGCGCGATGTCGCTGGACAGGTATCCGGCGCTGCGCAGTTTTTTGATGTGCCCCTCCGTGACGGAGGAGACCAACCACTTGCCTCCCACTCCGGACATGGCTGGAGAAGGTTGAGGCGAGATGCGCGAGCTTGGGCGCTGGAGCTCAAGTGCGCGGAGATGGATAAGCAAAGGAGGAAGAAGGCGAGGTAAAAAGGTGGATCCTTATCCCTTATATATGGGCGACGAAGATTATGCGTCCCCACCGGCCTGGTAAAACTCACTTATCTCCCAAGCGCCACCATCAATGGCGCGGTTGGGTTACCCACGTCCGTATTGATGGGAATCCCGGAATAAGGGGAACACGATCTCTGCCACGACAAGACGTGCCAAGGAAACCGCTTCGCTAAACGCGCTGAGGTGGTATAATAAAAAACGATTCAAGTAAAGGCTTGGTAGTGGCGTGACGTCATGCCACAAAATACGTCAGCAGATTGAACTTGTGTACATATTATTCTCTCTACGGTGGAATGTGGAATTTATTTTGCAGAGCCGGACACTATCCTGGCGTTCACAATCTTCTGTGAATTATTCGGAGGAGGAACCCGCCTTGCAATGCCAAACAATATGCGCCCGGACTCATCGTTATTGAAGCCTTGGTTAGAGGGGCTACCGAGGGAGTCCTGGACTAGGGGGTGTCCGGACATCCGGACTATCATCATCACCGGACTCCAAGACTATGAAGATACAAGATTTAAGACTTCGTCCCGTGTCCGGATGGGACTTTCCTTGGCGTGGAAGGCAAGCTTGGCGTCTGAGATATGTAGATCTCCTACCATTGTAACCGACTACTGTGTAACCCTAACCCTCTCCGGTGTCTATATAAACCGAAGGGTTTTAGTCCATAGGACGGAACAACCATTACAACAATCATACCATAGGCTAGCTTCTAGGTTTAGCCTCCTTGATCTCGTGGTAGATCCACTCTTGTACTACCCATATCATCAATATCAATCAAGCGAGAGTAGGGTTTTACCTCCATTGAGAGGGCCCAACACAGGTAAAAACATCGTGTCCCTTCTCTCATGTTACCATCCGCCTAGACGCACAGTTCGGGACCCCCTACCCGAGATCCGCCGGTTTTGACACCGACAAGCACCATCAAGGCGAGGACTGAGTGGGAGGGTACGAAGCAATTCAGTTGCTGGTACCTTGTAGTGAGTATTTTCTGACATCCAGTCCAGCACCCATGAGTTCACATCTTCAGAATTTCCTGTGATGTGCAGCGTTGCATAGAATTGAAGAGTGAGTTCTTCATTCCAATCATAGATGTCAGTGCAGAAATTCAGCAATCCAGCATCGTGAAGAACACTGAGGACTGGCTCGAAGCCTGGCAGAGATTCCATGTCCATGTGAGGAATGTGTGCATGATCGAAGACTTTGTCTTTGTCGAATAGCACTGAGGAATAGAAATTGGCTTGACTAGCAGTCCAAAAACGCCTCTTCCTTATGCGAGCAGAATCATAGGGATGGTAGTCTGTGAAGAACACATGCTCGTTAAAGAAATCTGCAGCCTTGAACTTTTGCTTCTTTGAGAATGGATCCTTTGGCTTGGGCACAGGAGTGTCAGTGAGTTGCATCACAACCTCAGGAATCGCAATCTCCGGTTCTTCAGGCTGAGGAATTTCTGGTTCCTCTTCAGTGGCAGTCTGCGTGTTTAAAGGATCAAGAGCAGTTAGCTTTCTTCAGCACCGATGGCTGGAATTTCTTCATGCATGCACAAGGTAGGATGAGTTTCTTGAGCCCATTTGAGCGGTTGGTGCAGGGATCGAGGTATTTGTTATATTGGGGTGAAGAGTGGAGAATTGGGATGCTGACTTTCCCAAAAGTCACCATTCATCATAGATGTAGTGCATCCAATATCCACGTCTTCATCTTCAATTTCTTCAATGCCAGCCTCTTCAGCTGTGAACTGAGGCATTGGCGAGGAAGCAACAGGTGTTGAAGGGATCACATCCTCTTCAATTTCTTCATCAATCTGCGCTGACGAAGCAGCAGAATGATTTCCTTCATCAGATCCGCTAGGGATCACATATTCTTTGCCAAAAGGAACAAGGTCCTTTGATGGCAGGGTGGAAATCGGAACAACATCAATTGGATTTGCAAGTGAGCTAGTCATAGGCTTCATTTTCTTCGAAGCTAAAGAATCTGAAGCAGCTGATGCTTTCCTTTTCTTCACTGGAGCTCTTTCTGCAGCCTTGGTCTTCCTCACATCTGATGTAGATGGAAGGGTAGGAGTTGGTGTAGGCGCAGGAGGAGCTGAGGTATTTGTTTGAATTTATTTAGGCGCAATTGATGCAGTTGCCCTGACTTCTTCATTTTCTTTAGGCGCACCACTAGTGGATGCCCTGGCAATGTCTTCAGCGGCTGGAATGGAGTCATCAGCCCTGGAACTAGCATTTTCGTCAGCAGCCTGAAAGTCATCAGCGGTGCTAGCATGTTCTTCAGTTTGCCGAGTAGAGACTTCACCTTGAGGAATTTCTTGTTGCGATGGGGCTGCAACATTGGTGAACATCTCAGTCAGTTTAACGAACCTGACTTTGGCTCCTTGCCAATCAGCATAATAAGCATAGAAATCATCGCTGAGGGCTTTGATTTCAGACTGGATCTTGAGGAGTTCATCAGTTGTCATTTTGACAACGTTTTTCCTCAGGAAGTTCTCTTTCCTGAACTGAGCCTTCTTGATTTGTCTAGCCTTCTCAAATTTCCATTTCTCTTCAGTCATGAAATGGTTCAGCATGTGACTTTGGCCAGGAGTCAAATAAAAATCAGGCATAGGAGTGTTTGGGTCCTTGTGCCAGAGATCAATGTAGTCGAGGATCGCCTTTGGATCCAAAAGCAGTGGCACATTTGTGCCTTTGGCTCTAGCGGCCCTTTCTTGCCTGTCTCTGATGATTTCTGCAAGTTCATCATCATCAGATTCATCGTCAGATGGCACTTGGAAGGTGAAAGTGCTAGTATCGACTAGGGGGGGGGGGGTGAATAGGCAATTTTTATGAAAGTCTTCAAAACATGATAGTTTCAAAGACAAACAGTAGAAATGACCTAATTGATATGCAGCGGAAGATAAACTACAATAGGCAAACCATAGTCAAGTATGCAATGATGTGAAGGAACAGGACTAATAGCGGCTAAGTAGTAAGGATCAGGATGGAAGATAGTATGAAGCCAATCAACAGTAGTAGTAAAGCAATGAAGTCAAACAGGTACGACAGATAGACAATGACTTCACGGAGACAAACTTAAGTAAAGGAAGGGAGAGGATAGAACCGGTCACTTGTTGAAGACACATGATTTGTTGGACCAGATCCAGTGTCACGCCCAATATGCGACCCTATCCAAAAGGAACTCGAAGGTCCCACCAAGGTTAGACCCGCATATTGAAACGCTTTTGCAAGGTGGATATCATTACATCAACATTACATAATAGATGGGGATACATACCAAAGGCATACAATGCCACACGAATACATCAATACAACATACATAAGATCAACATCCGACTACGGATGAAACACAAACAGAAGCTCAAACGACATCCACCCTGCTAGCCCAGGCTGCCGACACGGAACCTATCCCTGATCGAAGAGGAAGCGAAGAAGAACTCCAAAACAAGCAAACATCGCTTTTCGCGTCGGGATCATCACATAACCTATACCGCAATCGTTGTTGTAGTAATCAGGAGCCACGAGGACTCAAAGAATCCCATTACCATGGGTATCAAGACTAGCAAAGCTTAATGGGAAAGGAAGGGGTAAAGTGGTGAGGTTGCAGCAGCGACTAAGCATATATGGTGGCTAACATACGCAAATAAGAGCGAGAAGAGAGCAAGCGGAACGGTCGTGAAGCTAGCAATGATCAAGAGGTGATCCTTAACACCTACTTACGTCAAACATAACCCAGAAACCGTGTTCACTTCCCGGACTCCGCCGAGAAGAGACCATCACGGCTACACACGCGGTTGATGCGTTTTAGTTCGGATCAGGTGTCAAGTTATCTACAACGGACATTAACAAATTCCCATCTGCCACATAACCGCGGGCACGGCTCTCGAAAGTTTATACCCTGCAGGGGTGTCCCAACTTAGCCCATGATAAGCTCTCGCGATCAACGAAGGATATACCTTCTCCCAGGAAGACCCGATCAGTCTCGGAATCCTGATTTACAAGATATTTCGACAATGGTAAAACAAGACCAGCAAAGCCGCCCGATGCTTCGACATCCCGATAGGAGCTGCACATATCTCGTTCTCAGGGCAACACCGGATAAGTCAAGCTACGAGTAAAACCAGACTTCGAGTTTCCCCGAGGTGGCCCTGCAGGTTGCTCGGTTCGGACCAACACTTAGACAAGCACCGGCCCGGGGGGGCTAAATACAGATGACCCTTGGGTTAATTACTCCCAAGGGAAAAGTAGGTGGTGGTAAGGTAAATGGTAAAACCAAGGTTGGGCCTTGCTGGAGGAGTTTTATAAATCACCCGACCGCGTTAGGAACGCAAAATCCGGGAACATAACACCGGTATGACAGAAACTAGGGTGGCAAGAGTGGAACAAAACACCAGGCATAAGGCCGAGCCTTCCACCCTTTACCTGCAACTAGCAACGCTATAAGAGGGGCTGAGCAAAAGCGGTAACATAGCCAAGCAACGCTTTGCTAGGAAGGGTGTCAAAGGTTAGAGGTTCATGGCAATTTGGGGAGGCTTGAAGAGCAAAAGATAGGTAGCGCAGCAAAGCGATAGAACGAAGCAACTAGCATAGCAATGATAGTAGTGAGATCCAGGGTAGCGGTCATCTTGCCTGAAATCCCGCAAGGAATAAGAACGAGTCCATGAAGAAGATGAAGCCACGAAGACGAACCACACGTAGACGAACGCATCCTCACGATCACAACGAAACTGGACCTATCGAGAAGAAGCACACAACATAGTAAACACACCACACATAGACAAGACATGATGCACAACAAGCATGATGCATGACAAGGCTACATGAAGCTACTCATGGCAAGAGATGATGCAAATAAGAACAACACATCAAGGCAAGTTTAAATAAGGCCGGGAACAACATATAACAATTCCGGTAAGTCCTCATATGCAAATTTAGAAATTGGTCCAGATCTGAATAAACCTTATGTTCAAGTTGTTAAACAGCAAGTTAAGATGCACCAAGAGAATCTACACGAAATTCTAGTCAAGTTACATATAAAGTTCATTAGATTCGGAGCTACGGCCTAGAAGATATGAGCAAAACAAGTTAAGCATGGCATTGATGCAAAATGCATACAAACATCAAGCAAACACCTAAAAACAAGGATGCAACATGATAATATGAAACTACATGCAAAAACAAGCAAGTTTCATATAGAGCACACTCAAAACGGAGCAACGGTTCAACACATGCACTCTATACAAGTCATAACAACAATCTGCCCCAAACAGCAACTAGGCATATTGCAAGCATCAAAACAACATGCTACAGTACCACAATATGAAAACAAAAGGCATGCTCATGATGTACAGGTAAAGCATGACAAAACATGAACACTGAGCTATCTCCAGAAACAACTAGAACATGCTCAAAAAGACATGGAAAGATTGCAATTAATAACAGTTTCAGGCTTAGCAGAAAATAACATCAGGTTGCAATGTTTAGAGCTATCAAACAACATGTTACAGGAACTTATCGTGGCAAACAAAGGCACGGCATGAATCTACTAATTGCATAGAACAAAAGTCCCTTACTGACCAAGAGCCAAAAGGGTACAGAAAATATGATGGCACACATGTAAACATGGCAAGTTATATTACAGATTCATACATGGCAGGAACAACAATAAGTAGGCATGTTGGTGAGCTTGAAACACTCACCACAGAGCAATACATTGCATGGCAAGGTAACCAATAGTAAGAAGACATGTTTATGAAGCTAATCATGGCAAGAACAAGTTCATAGGGTACACGGATCACTAGAAAAGCAACTGAACTTCATGTTAACAGGTTGACAACAACATTATTTAGCATCTTTGGAGCAAGATTACAACAGGCTACAGTAGTCTATAAATGCAAGCAGGGGCATGAATGGATAGAGCAAGACATGTATAACAAAACATCGTTAGTGAACATCTCCAAAATAATGCACGAAATGACTTGTAGCAGCAGGTTTACATAGCAACAAAATATAACAGAATCTGTCAGGAAAACAGCAACAATAAGTACCCTCCTTAACAAGCTTGATTCACTCAGCACACAAGTCACAAAAATACATGGATTGCACCTCTGGAAAGATGGCATAGCATAGATCAAAACACATGTAGACATCAACCTCATAGGATGCACACATCAAACATGGCAAAAATGACAAATCAGCATGTTATAACAGTTTCAGCAGAATAACATCACATAGCACTCTTCCAACAGCATTTCGGGCATCAAGATGAGCTCAAATGAAAATGATGCAATGGAATGAAATGAAGTACTCGTTGATACGAACAATTTGACATATTACACGCACGAAATGGAGCAGTATGAAGCAAGTTGTGATGCAATGAACATGGCATGATAATGTAAAAATCTGGGGACTTGGCAATTTTTAGCTGGACCGAAAGTGAGCGTTGCATAACTATATTGTGCACAGGGCGTGGAACAGGGGCTGCTCACCCATTGGGCTTCGGCCCAGGATGGAGGGGAAGGCAGGCCGGGGTGTGGGCTTGCTGGGCCGGTGGCGAGGTCGGGCCCACGCGGGTGCGGTGCGCGCGGGACGAGCAGCTCCTCTGCTCGTCCCGAGCAGAGACATGGCGGTGGCGGTGGAGGTTCGCCGAGGCCTTGGCGCTTGGCGGGAGGACGCCGAGGCACGGACTCGCCGGGGACGGGTGCCGAGGCCGAGCTCAGCCGGATCTGGCTGGAAGGAGGGCCGACAGAGAGGGACGGCAACTCCGGCGGAGTTCCATGGCAGCACAGGGGGGTTGGCGACGGTGGGCAGTGGAGAGACACCGAGGGGCGACAGTGAGGCTGCGCGATGGCGGGGTGCTCGGGCGGCGACGGATCTGGGTTCCGGCGCAGCCACAACCTTCCGGCGAGGCGACGCGGACGATGGCTGGTGGCGGGTCGACGGGGAGCTCGGGATCGAGGGTCTCCTCCCCTCGATCCAGAACGGGAAGGAGGAGGCGGTCGGTCAGGCGGGCTCGCGCGCGCGACGGCGGGCTGCGGTGGCGCGGCTTCGGGCCCAGGCGGGCCCTGGATGGGCTCCACGGGCCGTGTGGGTGGAGGAGAGACAGGGGGACGCGTGGCAGCGGCTGGTTGGGTGAGATGGCGGCTTGCGGTGGCGCTGGCGAGTGGGACGGTGCCAAGTGGCGGGGAGAAGGTGGTCGACGGCGGATCCGAGGAGAAGAGGCGTCACTAGATCCGAGGGAGGGGGTATCGGGGTAGGGGAAGAGCTAGGTTAGCCCATTTTTGGTAGGGGGTGTATATATATGGAAGGGGCTAGGGTTTGAGGAGTTAGGAGGGGGGTTTCGGAGCCGTTCGATCATAATCGGACGGTCCGGAGCGGAGGGGAAGTGTAGGAGGGCTAGACGGGCTGTGACGAGAGGCCTCGGCTGAGAGGAGAGAAGAGAAGAGAGGCCCGGCAACAGTTTCCGGATACTGAAAACGTCTGACGCTAGACCGATTATATCGCGGTTATATATTTAACGGTTGGGCAGTCAAACGAACTCCGAATGCGACGAAATTTGGCAGGCGGCCTATCTACACTATAATAAGACCGCTCGACCAGTTTCATCCCATTCCGAGAACATTTTATAGCACTAATAAAATAATATTTCGGACATGCCGCAGGCGCGTGTGGGTGTGTCCGGGCTCGGAACGAACAACGGAGAGAACCGGCTGGACCCGAACGGATGCAAGTTTTGAAAAGCATGCAGATGAAATGCAGATGATGACATGGCAAAGTGCAACACCCAAGAAAATGACAAGGCAAGTACGGCGAATAACTGGGAGACACCTGGCGCATCGAATCCGGGGCGTTACAACACTCCTCCACTAACAAGAGATCTCGTCCCGAGATCTTAGGACCGAGACGGAAGGAAAAAAAAGGGATGAGGTGAAACAAGAACTCAAGAGAATCGAGAGCACTCGAGAAGAAGAGAGGAACAATGAGAAAGACGAGAATCGAAAGCTCACGGAATAAGATAGACTATGACACCACTCTGGTTAGAACGAGATAAGAAACGAATAAGACTGAAAGGATTTAGGCAGCACTCCGGCTGAAACATGGAGGAATAGAACACGACCTTCACAAGATGGGATGGAACTTGATGAAGACATGGCACAAAACCTCCAGAAAGAATTGAAATAGTTGAATGAAAAGAACGGAGAAGAAAATGACAACTTGTGCCGCGAATGAGATTGAAAGCATCTTTAGACGGAAGGTTTAAATGAAGTTGTTGAGAAAATCAACAACGAAAAGAATAAGCTTCTTGTGGACTTATGGATAACATCTCAAAATTATGCAGTGATAACCGACCACAAGCGGAAAAGATTAAATAGCTGAGAAGAATGAAGAAATGCAAACTCCAGTTCAAAAGAATACGGAGAACTAATTGCACCTCGAGAAGCAAGAAGAAGGATACTTGAGCTCCACCAACAAGAATCTTGATGAACTCTTAAAGAATGAATTAAATCATGACGATCCACCGTGAAGAACTCCGGTAACAAAAGGACGATGAGATCGAATGAAGGAAGAAAGAATAAGATGAGCCTTGCGGTGATTTAGATGAAGGTTCCGACGAGATGGCCGAGGAAATTTGAACTCCGGAAAAGGAAAGATGAAAACACTTGGAACTAGAATTTATTCATCAAGAACAAACTCCGAAGGAAGGGATTACTCACTTGGATGAAATAAGAATAAGATTTATTGTATGCTTATCCTTCATCAAATTAAATTGATGGCAAGCAATGGATTTTGCATAGTACTTATTCTTCTTGAAAAGGATTGAGAAGTGACATATAGCAAACTTGAGAAGGTCTTCATGAACCACCGGTAGGATTCAAAAGAACGAAGAATCTTGAACGAACCACCGTAAGAATTTGGAAATGACTGATGAAAGAGAAATGAATCACCGGGAAGAATTAGAAGACAAATATGCTTGAGTGGATTTAGATCCAAAAGAACGAAGAGATCGCGAACTTATTGAAGAATACTTGAACGAAGCACCGGAAGAATATTGAGACGAATGAAAGGGCACGTATATAGAATAATTGGAGAACGAATCTGAAAACTTAGAATGAAGAAATCTTCCGAAAAGATGGCCTCCAGATTATCGAGAGAGAAAGCGAATCCTGAAATGCTCCGGATGGATGAAAAGAATTTGCATGACTAGAATCAATTTAATAGGATAACATCGAGCTAGCACCCTGAATCTCCGGGAGAACGGACAAGGTTTAAGAGAAATCTTCTTCGGTCTTCAAAGTTGAGAATGACGACGAGAAACACCACGGAAATTACTAAGATACTCCGGAAGAATGAAAAGCGAAGAGGTTGAGCCAACAATGAAAGAATTTGAAAGCGATCTTGGAGAAGGCATGTGACTGATGAAATCCATTCTTACGTCGCACTTGAAAAGAATTTAGAATAACTCTGGGGGAATTAGAAGAGTCAGCTAAGATCCTGGGAAAAGACCTGTGGGTTAGGGCCCACTGAAGAGAGAAAACACCGTTGAAAAGGATTGTTGAACAGATAGATGATGCACCGGAACAATTGAAATATTTGAATGAGGTGACAACCTCGAATTAATTCAAACACAGACAAATCTCCTGAGATGTCTTGGACACTCCGGAAGGATAAACTGGCAAGGGCGAACGAGCAGGGAAACACTTGATCCAAGGAAAATAATACGATCAACATCGAAAACCTGAATTGAGTGCACCGGAAAAAGAAAGGGATGAAGAATGACGAACGAGATGAGAATTCACCAGTTGAAATAATTAAGGGAAGACTGAAGAGGCTCCGAGCGAATGAATTAAATGGTCGAGAGAGAGTCAAACTCCGGGAAGAAAAAGGGTGGGAGGGCGGGAAAACAAAGACAACTTGGAAGGGAGAACCAACAAGTATCTTGAAGAGAAAACACCGGTCAAAAACATTGAGGAAAGAAGGCAAAGACTTCACACGAGTAAGATGGATACTTGATTACGGACTCCAGTTCCGAGGAGAAAAAGGGAGGGCGGGTGGGAAAAGAAAAAAATTGAGGATTGAACTTGGCAAAGATGAAGAGGCTCGAGTCAACTTGACGAGAAATGCACCGGATGAAAAGAGCTGAGGAACAACGATCAAAAAACCAACTGCGTGATCCTAAAGAAAAATTTGAAAGGGAAGAGAACTAATTCAAAACACCTACGTCAAGATTCCTAACCAGAGCGACGAAGGGGGCTGAGGAGTAAAAAGAAATCCTACTCTCCGATATAACTAGACTCAGAAAACAGTTTTCTTTTAGACTCAACAACGGCCAAACTACACGATCAATCAAGGGGGGCTCCTAGGGTCGGTCGGGGATCTGATACCAACTTGTCACACCCAATATGCGACCCTATCCAAAAGGAACTCGAAGGTCCCACCAAGGATAGACCCGCATATTGAAACGCTTTTGCAAGGTGGATATCATTACATCAACATTACATAATAGATGGGGATACATACCAAAGGCATACAATGCCACACGAATACATCAACACAACATACATAAGATCAACATCCGACTACGGATGAAACACAAACAGAAGATCAAACGACATCCACCCTGCTAGCCCAGGCTGCCGACCTGGAAGCTATCCCCTGATCGAAGAGGAAGCAGAAGAAGAACTCCAAAACAAGCAAACATCGCTCTCGCGTCGGGATCATCGCATAACCTGTACCTGCAACTGTTGTTGTATTAATCTGTGAGCCACGAGGACTCAGCAATCCCATTACCATGGGTATCAAGACTAGCAAAGCTTAATGGGAAAGGAAGGGGTAAAGTGGTGAGGTTGCAGCAGCGACTAAGCATATATGGTGGCTAACATACGCAAATAAGAGTGAGAAGAGAGCAAGCGGAACGGTCGTGAAGCTAGCAATGATCAAGAGGTGATCCTGAACACCTACTTACGTCAAACATAACCCAGAAACCGTGTTCACTTCCGGACTCCGCCGAAGAGACCATCACGACTACACATGCGGTTGATGCGTTTTAGTTCGGATCGGTGTCAAGTTATCTACAACCGGACATTAACAAATTCCCATCTGCCACATAACCGCTGAACGGCTCTCGAAAGTTTATACCTGCGGGGTGTCCCAACTTAGCCCATGATAAGCTCTCGCGATCAACGAAGGATATACCTTCTCCGGAAGACCCGATCGTCTCGGAATCCCGGTTTACAAGACATTTCGACAATGGTAAAACAAGACCAGCAAAGCCGCCCGATGCGCCGACATCCCGATAGGAGCTGCACATATCTCGTTCTCAGGGAAACACCGGATAAGTCAAGCTACGAGTAAAACCAGACTTCGAGTTTCCCCGAGGTGGCCCCGCAGGTTGCTCGGTTCGGACCAACACTTAGACAAGCACTGGCCCAGGGGGGCTAAAATACAGATGACCCTTGGGTTAATTACTCCCAAGGGAAAAGTAGGTGGTGGTAAGGCAAATGGTAAAACCAAGGTTGTTCCTTGCTGGAGGAGTTTTATTCAAAGCGAACTGTCAGGGGGGTCCCATAAATCACCCGACCGCGTTAGGAACGCAAAATCCAGGAACATAACACCGGTATGACGGAAACTAGGGCGGCAAGAGTGGAACAAAAAACCAGGCATAAGGCCGAACCTTCCACCCTTTACCAAATATATAGGTGCATTAATAATATAAGAGATATTGAGATATCCCAACATAATCCTGTCCACCATGGAGAAATCTTCAACTTCACCTGCAACTAGCAACGCTATAAGAAGGGCTGAGCAAAAGCGGTAACATAGCCAAGCAACGGTTTGCTAGGAAGGGTGTCAAAGGTTAGAGGTTCATGGTAATTTGGGGAGGCTTGAAGAGCAAAACATAGGTAGCGCAGCAAAGCGATAGAACGAAGCAACTAGCATAGCAATGATAGTAGTGAGATCCAGGGTAGCGGTCATCTTGCCTGAAATCCCGCAAGGAAGAAGAACGAGTCCATGAAGAAGATGAAGCCACGAAGACGAACCACACGCAGACGAACGCATCCTCACAATCGCAACGAAACGGGAACTATCGAGAAGAAGCACACAACATAGTAAACACACCACACATAGACAAGACATGATGCACAACAAGCATGATGCATGACAAGGCTACATGAAGCTACTCATGGCAAGAGATGATGCAAACAAGAACAACACATCAAGGCAAGTTTAAATGAGGCCGGGAACAACATATAACAATTCCGGTAAGTCCTCATATGCAAATTTAGAAATTGGTCCAGATCTGAATAAACCTTATGTTCAAGTTGTTAAACAGCAAGTTAAGATGCACCAAGAGAATCTACACGAAATTCTAGTCAAGTTACATATAAAGTTCATTAGATTCGGAGCTACGGCCTAGAAGATATGAGCAAAACAAGTTAAGCATGGCATTGATGCAAAATGCATACAAACATCAAGAAAACACCTCAAAACAAGGATGCAACATGATAATATGAAACTACATGCAAAAACAAGCAAGTTTCATATAGAGCACACTCAAAACGGAGCAACGGTTCAACACATGCACTCTATACAAGTCATAACAACAATTTGCCCAAAACAGCAACTAGGCATATTGCAAGCATCAAAACAACAGGCTACAATACCACAATATGAAAACAAAAGGCATGGTCATGATGTAAAGGTAAAGCATGACAAAACATGAACACTGAGCTATCTCCAGAAACAACTAGAACATGCTCAAAAAGACATGGAAAGATTGCAATTAATAACAGTTTCAGGCTTAGCAGAAAATAACATCAGGTTGCAATATTTAGAGCTATCAAACAACATGTTACAGGAACTTATCATGGCAAACAAAGGAACGGCATGAATCTACTAATTGCATAGAACAAAAGTCCCTTACTGACCAAGAGCCAAAAGGGCGCGGAAAATATTATGGCACACATGTAAACATGGCAAGTTATATTACAGATTCATACATGGCAGGAACAACAATAAGTAGGCATGTTGGTGAGCTTGAAACACTCACCACAGAGCAATAAATGGCATGGCAAGGCAACCAACAGTAAGAAGACATGTTTATGAAGCTAAGCATGGCAAGAACAAGTTCATAGGGTACATGGATCACTAGAAAAGCACATGGCCAAAACTAAACTTCATGGTAACAGGTTGACAGCAACATTATTTAGCAACTTTGGAGCAATATTACAACAAGCTACAGTAGTCTATAAATGCAAGCAGGGGCATGAATGGATAGAGCAAGACATGTATAACAAAACATCTTTAGTGAACATCTCCAAAATAATGCACGAAATGACTTGTAGCAGCAGGTTTACATAGCAACAAAATATAACAGAATCTGTCAGGAAAACATCAACAGCAAGTACCCTCCTTAACAAGCTTGATTCACTCAGCACACAAGTCACAAAAATACATGGATTGCACCTCTGGAAAGATGGCATGGCATAGATCAAAACACATGTAGACATCAACCTCATAGGATGCACACATCAAACATGGCAAAAATGACAAATCAGCATGTTATAACAGTTTCAGCAGAATCACATCACATAGCACTCTTCCAACAGCATTTCGAGCATCAAGATGAGCTCAAATGAAAATGATGCAACGGAATGAAATGAAGTACTCGTTGATACGAACAATTTGACATATTACACGCACGAAACGGAGCAGTATGAAGCAAGTTGTGATGCGATGAACATGGCAAGATAATGTAAAAATCTCGGGACTTAGCAATTTTTAGCTGGACCGAAAGTGAGCGTTGCATAACTATATTGTGCACAGGGCGTGGAACAGGGGCTGCTCACCCATTGGGCTTCGGCCCAGGATGGAGGGGAAGACAGGCCGGGGTGTGGGCTAGCTGGGCGGTGGCGAGTCGGGCCACGCTGCAGTCTTGTGGAGACGATTTAGCTCCTCTGCTCGTCCCGAACAGAGACATGGCGGCGGCGGTGGAGGTTCGCCGAGCCTTGACTCTGGAAGGCGGGAGGCCGGGAGGCACGGGACTCGCCGGGGGCGGTGCTGGAGGCCGAGCCTCGGCGGATCTGGCCGGAAGGAGGGCCGACAGAGAGGGCCAGCAACTCCGTGAGTTCCATGACAACCTGAGGGTTGGCGGCGGTGGGCGGAGAGAGACACCGAGGGCGACGGTGAGGGTGCGCGACAATGGGTGCTCGGGGCGACAGATCTGGTTCCGGCAGCCACGCCTTTTCAGCCGGCGACGCGACGATGGCCGCCAAGGGTCGACGGGGAGCTTCGGGATCGAGGTCTCCTCCCTCGATCTAGAGCGGGAAGGAGGAGGCGGTCGGTCAGCGGGCTCGCACCAAGAACGGCGGGCTCTTGGAAGCGCAGCAGGCCCAGCGGGCCTGAGTGGCTCCATGGCCGTTTGGGTGGAGGAGAGACAGGGGGACGCGTGGCAGCGGCTGGTTGGGTGAGAAGGCGGCTTGCGGTGGCGCTGGCGAGTGGGACTGTGCCAAGTGGTGGGGAGAAGGTGGTCGACGGCGGATCCGAGGAGAAGGGGCGGCGCTGGATCCGAGGGAGGGGGTCTCGGGGTAGGGGAAGAGCTAGGTTAGCCCATTTTTGGTAGGGGGTGTATATATATGGAAGGGGCTAGGGTTTGAGGAGTTAGGAGGGGGGTTTCGGAGCCGTTCGATCATAATCGGACGGTCCGGAGCGGAGGGGAAGTGTAGGAGGGCTAGATGGGCTGTGATGAGAGGCCTCGGCTGAGAGGAGAGAAGAGAAGAGAGGCCCGGCAACAGTTTCCGGATACTGAAAACGTCTGACGCTAGACCGATTATATCGCGGTTATATATTTAACGGTTGGGTAGTCAAACGAACTCCGAATGCGACGAAATTTGGCAGGCGGCCTGTCTACACTATAATAAGACCGCTCGACCAGTTTCATCCCATTCCAAGAACATTTTTATGCCACTAATAAAATAATATTTCGGACATGCCGCGGGCGCGTGCGGGTGTGTCCGGGCTCGGAACGAACAAGGGAGAGAACCGGCTGGACCCGAACGGATGCAAGTTTTGAAAAGCATGCAGATGAAATGCAGATGATGACATGGCAAAGTGCAACACCCAAGCAAATGACAAGGCAAGTACGGCGAATAACTGGGAGACACTGGCGCGCGAATCCAGGCGTTACATCCGATTCTTTGTGACAAGCTATATGCGTCTGTTAGGGAGGCTGAGATTCAACTCAGAAGACTGTGTCTTCACCTTATTCCCCTTGTGCTAAGGACACACAGTGCTCGCCCAATCACTCTGGTAAGTCTTCAAGGTATACTTCCAAACCTTCACAGACTTCGTTCACCGGCGATCCACAATGACTCTTGGATGCTCAGAACGCGACGCCTAACCGGCTGGAGGATTCACAATCCTCAAGTGTAATAAGTCTTCAGGTCACACAGACAAAAAGACTTCAGTGATGCCTAACACTCTTTGGCTCTGGGTGTTTGGGCTTAGTCCTCGCAAGGATATCTCTCTCTCAAAGGCTTCGAGGTGAGTTGCTCTCAAACGACAAAAGCCGTGCACTAACTCTGAGCAGCCACCAATTTATGGTGTAGGGGGTGGGCTATTTATAGCCACTGGGCAACCCAACCTGATATGTCCGAAATGACCCTGGGTCACTAAGGAACTGACACGTGTTCCAACGGTCAGATTTGAAACACACATGGCAACTTTACTTGGGCTACAAGCAAAGCTGACTCATCCAGCTCTGGATAAGATTTGCTCTCATTGTCTTCGCTCGAGACATAGGATTTGGGTTGAGCATCACTTCAGTCATTCTGACTTAGTTCACTTGGACCCCACTTAACAGTACGGTGGTTCCTATGACTCAACAAAGAAGAAAAGGAAACAACAAAACCACACAGTCTTCGCGCTCCGTAGTCTTCACCGAATGTCTTCTTATTCATAGTCTTCAATATGAATATCTTCACATACCACCATTGTCTTCAATGTCTTCACACATTTTTAGGGGTCATCTCCGGTAGGTAAACCGAATCAATGAGGGACACTACCTGCGTTATCCTGCAATTCTCACAAATGCATTAGTCCCTCAACCAACTTTGTCATCAATACTCCAAAACCAACTAGGGGTGGCACTAGATGCACTTACAATCTCCCCCTTTTTGGTGATTGATGACAAACTGGTTGAAGTTTTCAACGGGAATAAAGTGTATGAAATTGTAAAGGATAGGGTATTGTCCTCATAAGAGGCAAGGGCTCCCCTTGAAGATGTGCATATAAGTAATTTGCTTTTGGAATGCAAATGCACATGGCAGGTTGTACTTGTGGAGATCCTCTTAAACTTATGATGATAATTCATTATGCATGAAATGATATAGCAAGTAGAATAACATGCATAATGAAAAATGGACATCTGCAGAATGATCTAAGTGCAGAAGTTATCATCGCACATGCGGAATTTATCATCGCATCACAGTAAAGCAAATAACTAGCAGACGACCATCGAGTTTAAGTGTTACAACTCAAAGAACCAAATGTTTCAAAAGCAGGAGTTGTAAGCACGGGGCAAAATATAAAGCAACCGCCCATATGAATCCGCTTGAAGACTATCAACTCATATGCTTCTCCCCCTTTTGTCAGTAACGACCAAAAAGGTTTGAAGACATAGAGCATCTACTCGTTCTCGTGAGTAGGTGAAGCAGCAGGGTTGTCGTTGTTGCTTGGCGGTGCAGACATACTTGGTGCGGTGTCGATGCGTGCAGAAGTGGGAGGCGGTGAAGTAGCATCATCTTCATCATCGATCACTCTGGCATTCACAGTTGCCGCGGAGGAAGAATAGTCAGAGTCTTCAAGGGATGGAGTTCGACGTAGGACAGCAGTCCGTGGAGGAGTGGAGTCAAACTGGAATCTTTCAACGAAGCCATCGTCTTGAAGATCTGCTTCAGCACTAAGCAGCGTCAAACTCTTCCATGATCGCCGACAAGTCTCGTGAGCAACAAATGCATTCTTGGTGGAAAGATTTCGAATGCGATTGACATCCACCAAAAGGCTTTGCATCTGTCTCTTGAGCCAATAGTGATGCTTATCTTGTTTCTGATGAAGTGCCACAAGAAGTTCTCGGTCATTGAGAACACGAGAGTGCTTCTTAGGCCTTTGGGCAATGGTGCTTTCTGTGGCTTCAGTATGCGCACGATGAGGCAGACGAGTATTTCCGTCCATTGGATAGATACGTGTTGCTGCTTGGACGCCTTTGATGGGTTGACTGAAGCTTTGGTGCTCGACATTCTGAAGACAAAGAGGCTTCTTGGCAGGGTTAGAGTATATGGCTTCAACTGACATATCAACCTCTGGTAAAAAGATCAGATGATTGCGGGCAGAGGGCTGATAGTTGACAGATGAGTGTCGCTTGATGAGGCGCATGACCCATGGAGCATAGAACTTCAGACCAAAAAGGTCAGATCCAGACGCAGCAAGTTGCCTGATGAAGAATTCTTGGGAATTGAAGCTGGCGCCATTGAGGATGTAAAAGACCAATGTCTTCATGGCTCCTTCAAGCTTTGCAGCTGATGAATGTCCTTTGATAGGCCATAGAGTTTGCCTGATGATATGATATATGGTGCGAGGCAGATACTCAAGGTCATTGTCGGTGTCAAAATCGGCGGATCTCGGGTAGGGGGTCCCGAACTGTGCGTCTAGGCGGATGGTAACAAGAGACAAGGGACACAATGTTTTTACCCAGGTTCGGGCCCTCTCGATGGAGGTAAAACCCTACGTCCTGCTTGATTAATATTGATGATATGGGTAGTACAAGAGTAGATCTACCACGAGATCAAGGAGGCTAAACCCTAGAAGCTAGCCTATGGTATGATTGTTGAGATGTATGTTTGTCCTACGGACTAAGGCCCTCCAGTTTATATAGACACCGGAGAGGGCTAGGGTTACACAGAGTCGGTTAAACTGGTAGGAGATCTACATATCCGTATTGCCAAGCTTGCCTTCCACGCCAAGGAATAGTACCATCCGGACATGAGCCGGAGTCTTCAATCTTATATCTTCGTAGTCCGGGAGTCCGCGGATATTGATAGTCGGCTGTCCGGACACCCCTAGTCGAGACTCCTCAAGTAGCCCCGAACCAGGCTTCAATGACGATAAGTCCAGCGTGTTTATAGTCTTCGCGTTGCAAGGCGGGTTCTCCTTCAAATTCCATGTACCTGCCGAATAGTGCCCGGCTTCATCTTGAATACTGTGTTCCTCGGCTTCTACGCCAAATAATGGCCCTCTTCCACGCGTCGCATGAATGCGAAAAGCCAGGGTGTCTTTTACATTTCACCCCTTAATTGTGCGAGTCGTCCGCCAATAAAAGAGGCAAGGATCCAGATCCAAACCGCACCGTGTTCCTCCCACGTATACTCCATCGAAGCGCCTCTGACCTAGAAATCCATTCCACCATGGATCGTCAACGCGGCTCTTCCTCACGCGCTCCCAGCCCATCGCCAGGGAATTGGAGGAGGTGCTCTATTTCGCACAATGAGCTAGTGAAGCTCCAAACGGAGGGGTTTCTTTCTGCGGCCTTCATGGTTCCAGTCCGAGCCGGACTGGTTACTTATCAAGGTGGGAGGCAGGCGGAGGACACTCCAAGCCCCAACAAGGGGGAGCGAGTGTGCCGTCCCCTATCGATAAGGCGGCTCGGATTTCAGCCATCCGTTCCTCCGCGGCTCCTGAAGTTCTCTGGACTCCAGCTCCACCACCTCACGCCCGCCTCAGGCTGCATATCGCGAGCTACGTAGCTCTTCTGCGAGCTATTCCCGAGCATCGAGCCCCATTTCGCATTAATGGAAGAGGTTGTTTTGCCTCGTACCCGTTCTCACCAGGGGTCCATATATCAAGTGGGCGGCGCCAAATATGGCGCATCGCCGGGACCGATACCTATCCGGCACTCCCAAGAAGGCGTCCAAGACTCGCCCTCGAGTGGTTTTATATAGTAGGCGCTCGTTGCCCGACCAGTCCGGATCGGCCTCCGGAGTTGATCTTGCTCTCTTGAAGAAATGCCTCATTGGCGCCTCATGAGCCCCGTTTGGAGGAAGATAAGAGCGTCCATTACTTGATGGGCGGATAAGATTAATGGCTCATTCCGCTTGACCATGATTGGAGTCATGGCGGCGTGCATCAGCGGGGGTGCAGCCATGCAATCTGAAGGCCACCCCATGTGGGATTTCAACAGGAAGACGATGCTACCAAGACGGCCAAGAAGGGCGGATTCGACCGAGGATCTGGTGAAGATCTGTCCGGCCTGTACAAGGGGGAGAAGGAGGACTTCTTCGCCGAACCCCTTGGATGGGTTTTCCATGATCAACCCTAGAGGATGGGTAGCGAACACCTCGAAGGGTTCTACCTGTGCTTTCAAGTTTAAGCTTCTTACATTATATCTTCGGTAGCAGGGGTCTCTGTTGGACCGTGGAGGACATGGTGAGTCCTGCTCCACAACCCGAGGATCCGAAGGATCCACGGTCCGACCTCCAAGAGGATCCGGACATCGAGGTGGAGCTGATCGGCGGGGTGTATCACCAGCTCAGCATAGACAATGCTTTGGTCGCCATTACGGCGGACTACCCCGGCTAAGTCCGGCTTCGGTGACCACGACCGAAGTCCGGACACCGTCATCTTATCCTTGTCTATTTCTGACCTTCGCGAATGATGGTATTTGGCAGAAGCGCCTTTCGGCGGAGAGCCGAGCTGCGACGGCCGACCTCGAAGGTCGATCCAACTAGCAGAGGAAAAAGAGCGCCGTCTGAGACGGAAACGTCGCCGCAGAGGTATAACTTCGTGTTTGAATTTTTTCGAGCAGCGTTAGAGGAAACGTCTAAGTGCTCATGATCTTTATAGGAGAAAGCGCTCGCGGACTGCGGCGCGCAGGAATTGCCGACCCGACCAACACCAGCCGGGCTCAGGCGCCGGACCGAGGGGGGAGGCAAGCGCAAGACGCGAACCGGATCCTGCTCCAACGGAGGATACCGACAAACTGTCCGCCACCAAGTCGAGGTGGAGAGCGCTATGAATCATAGGCGCCCGGACGAGATTTCAAGCGTGCTTTTCCTGAGGCATTGGATACCTTTAACCCGGGGACGCGATCTCCGTGCTGCTCAAAATGGTTTTACCTCATGAGGGCTTGCTTCGCATCCTCCCGCGCCGAGTCTTGCTGGAGGGGATTGTCTTCGCGCTCTCGAGTGTTATTATCTCTGTGTGCTGAATCTCCATTCTTCTTTGTGGCGGGATTTAGAGCGGCGCCACGACACCGGCGTTTGGGCTGCTTTTTAAGAGTCTGCCTCCGCTGCTTCTTCGCCATCCCCGTCTTTTGGGGTGTCCACCATATATATGTCGTATGACGAGGTGGTCTTCCAGTGCCCCGTAGGCGCTGGTTCTGTTAAATCTCCGCATCGCCGCCCATAGCGTCGATGTCTTGAGTCGTAGTCTAGCATGTCGGTTAGATCGTCGACGGTGGCTAAAAAGTGGGTGGTGGGTGGGCTCAATTTCTTCATCGCTCAGATCTCAACCATCCCGCCATAATCCGCCAGACTCTCCCGATAACGAGAGATGCTTTAGTGAATTCAAGATATCGCCAAAGGCAAGCATTGGAAGATGTCCGCGCGGTGAATTCCATAACCGCGCCTAATCCGGATCGATTGGTAGGGGCGCGGGAGGTTCGGAGTCCGCAAGGAGTCCGGCGCCGGAATCACGAGTTTCATGGGGACAAGATTGGTGTTCGCCCATCGCCATGGATGTTGAAGCCCCGGTATGCGTCTATCCACCGCCGTCGATCCGGGCGATTGGCTCCGGATAATGGCGAAGCAGATCCGCAGGCGCCACCAAGGCACCGCTCGCGGCAGAGCTAGATCATGCCCATCGCATGCAGTCTTGGCGCGCTGGTTGTGGCTCGAGTCCGTCAAGATCAAGTCTCCGCGACATCGGCCGTGAAGTTTAAGCTTCCAATCTGACTGACGGCCAAGGCGTAGCTTCGATCTGCTCCAGATGGCCAAGTGAATTGACCCGCAGGCGAAGCCGCCCGAATCTGAAGATCTGTCCGGGAGAAAAGTCTCACCTTGGACAGCGTTGTTGGTTGAAGATGCCATCAAGCCTATCGGTGGCGACAGAGGAACTCTCAATGAAAGCACCAATGTCGGTGCCAAAACCGGCGGATCTCGGGTAGGGGTCCCGAACTGTGCGTCTAGGCGGATGGTAACAAGAGACGAGGACACGTTGTTTTTACCAAGGTTCGGCCCTCTCGATGGAGGTAAAACCCTACGTCCCGCTTGATTAATATTGATGATATGGGTAGTACAAGAGTGGATCTACCACGAGATCAAGGAGGCTAAACCCTAGAAGCTACCCTATGGTATGATTGTTGTAATGTATGTTGTCCCTACGGACTAAAGCCCTCCGGTTTATATAGACACCGAGGAGGCTAGGGTTACACGTAGTCGGTTACAATGGTAGGAGATCTACATATCCGTATTGCCAAGCTTGCCTTCCACGCCAAGGAAAGTCCCATCCGGACACGGGACGGAGTCTTCAATCTTGCATCTTCGTAGTCTTGGAGTCCGGCGGATATTGATAGTCCGGCTGTCCGGACACCCCCTAGTCCAGGACTCCCTCAGTGGGTGTTTGGGTTTGGGTTTTCCTCACTCGATGATTTTCGCTCAAAGTTCTCGAAGGATGGGTTGCTCTCAAATGACAAGTGTCAGTTTCTCTCGGAGCAGCCAACCAGGTAGTGGTTGTAGGGGCGGCTATTTATAGCCTAGGGAGCAGCCCGAAATGATAAGACATAAATGCCCTTCAGTGATATGACTGTTATGTGGATAAGATATTTTCGGACAACTGGCACGTAGCACAGCAACGGTCGGAAATTTGACTCTCAAATTCCTCAGGGCTATCATGTTCCTCACTGTGTAGGCAATCCGCACTGGCGAATTCCTAACTCCTCAGTCAGAACAAATTCTCAACACGTAAGAACTTCTCATCACATCAAGGAATTGACTGAACTATGTGAGATTTCCAATGGCTTCACTCGAAGGGATTGGTAGGTGCAGGATTTTGAGTTGAGCATCACATGGAAATTTTTCCTTAGTATTTCCTCGACCCCCTTTAACAGTACGGTGTTTCCTATGACTCAAGAAGAAGAAAAACAAAACTATGAAAACGAAAGTCTTCAAGCTTCATATTCCTTGCATGAATATCAAGTCTTCACAGACACACCAATTTCTTCACTTTCAAAGTCTTCATGAAAGTCTTCAGGAATACCAAAATCTTCAGTCGAAGATATTCATTTTTAGGGGTCGACTTTCTCTGTAAATATCAAACTCCTCATAGTCTTATAGACCTGTGTACACTCACAAACACATTAGTCCCTTAATCTATAAGTCTTCAATACACCAAAATCACTAAGGGGCACTAGATGCACTTACACTCATCGTCATTGAAGCCTGGTTCAGGGGCTACTGAGGGTGTCCTGGATTAGGGGGTATCCGGACAGCCGGACTGTGTACAACGTCCGGACCATTGAAGCGTGAAGATACAAGACTCAAGACTTTGGCCCATGTCTGGATGGGACTCTCCTTTGCCTGGAAGGCAAGCTTGGCGAGCCGGATATTATATTTCCTTCCTTGTAACCGACTCCATGTAAACCCTAGCCCTATTCGGTGTCTATATAAACCGGAGAGGTTGGTCCTTAGAAGGCCGATCACAATTACAATCATACCATCATAGGCTAGCTCTTAGGGTTTAGCCTCTACGATCTCGTGGTAGATCTACTCTTGTACTACCCATATCATCAATATTAATCAAGCAGGAAGTAGGGTTTTACCTCCATCGAGAGGGCCCGAACCTAGGTAAACATCTCTGTCCCTTGCTTCCTTTTACCATCAGCCTTGACGCACAGATCGGGACCCCCTACCCGAGATCCGCCAGTTTTGACACCGACAATTGTCACTTCGGGGTTGTCGGATCATAACACATAATAGGTGACTATAGACTTGCAAGATAGGATCAAGAACACACATATATTCATCAAAACATAATAGGTTCAGATCTGAAATCATGGCACTCGGGCCCTAGTGACAAGCATTAAGCATAGCAAAGTCATAGCAACATCAATCTCAGAACATAGTTGATACTAGGGATCAAACCCTAACAAAACTAACTTGATTACATGGTAAATCTCGTCCAACCCATCACCGTCCAGCAAGCCTACGATGGAATTACTCACGCACGGCGGTGAGCATCATGAAATTGGTGATGGAGGATGGTTGATGATGACGATGGCGACAAATCCCCTCTCCGAGCCCCGAACGGACTCGGATCAGCCTCCCGAGAGAGATTAGGGCTTGGCGGCGGCTCCATGTCGTAAACGCGATGAAACTTTCTCTCGATTTTTTTCTCCCGAACATGAATATATGGAGTTGGAGTTGAGGTCGGTGGAGGTCCAGGGGCCCACGAGATAGGGCGCGCCCATAGAGGCGCCCCTGTCTCGTGGACAGGGTGTGGGCCCCCTGGTGTATTTCTTCCGCCCAGAAATTCTTATTAATTCCAAAAACTGCCTCTGTGGATTTGTAGGACATTCTGAGAACTTTTCTTTTCTACACTTAAAACAACATCATGGCAGTTCTGCTGAAAACAGCATCAGTCCGGGTTAGTTTCATTCAAATCATTCAAGTTAGAGTCCAAAACGAGGGCAAAGGTGTTTGCGAAAGTAGATACGTTGGAGACGTATCAACTCCCCCAAGCTTAAACCTTTGCATGTCCTCAAGCAATTCAGTTGATAAACTGAAAGTGATAAAGAAAAACTTTTACAAACTCTATTTGCTCTTGTTGTTGTAACATGAAAAGCTAGCATTCAAGTTTCAGCAAATACTTTGAACTAACCATACTAACAATAACACCTAGGTCTCACAATTACTCATATCAATAGCATAATCAGCTAGCGAGCCATAATAATAAAACTCAGATGACAACACTTTCTCAAAATAATCATAACATGATATAACAAAATGGTATCTCGCTAGCCCTTTCGAGACCATAAAACATAAATGCAGAGCACCTTTAAAGATCAAGGACCGACTAAACATTGTAATTCATGGTAAAAGAGATCCAGTCAAGTCATACCCAATATAAACCAATAATAATGAATGCAAATGACAGTGTGCTCTCCAGCGGGTGCTTTTTAATAAGAAGGGCGATGACTCAACATAAAGGTAAATAGATAGGCCCTTCGCAGAGGGAAGCAGGGATTTGTAGAGGTGCCAGAGCTCGATTTTAAAATAGAGATTGAATAACATTTTGAGCGGCATACTTTCACTGTCAATGCAACAACTATGAGATGGCTGTATCTTCCATACTACATGCATTATAGGCAGCTCTCAAACAGAATGGTAAAGGTTTATACTCCCCCAACCACCAACAAGCATCAATCCATGGCTTTCTCGAAACAACGAGTGCCTCCAACTAACAACAGCCCTGGGGGAGTTTTGTTTAATTATTTTGATTTTCTTTGATCTTTTTGGATCATGGGACTGGGCATCCTGGTTACCGTCCCTTTCTCGTGAATGAGGAGCGGAGTCCACTCTTGAGAATAACCCACCTAGCATGGAAGATATAGGCAGCCCTAGTTGTAACATGAGATGCTCGAGCAAACAAAACAGAATTTCATTTGAAGGTTTGGAGTTTGGCACATACAAATTTACTTGGAACGGCAGGTAAATACCGCATATAGGAAGGTATAGTGGACTCATTGGAATAACTTTGAGGTTTAAGGAGTTTGGATGCACAAGCAGTATTCCCGCTTAGTAGAGGTGAAGGCTAGCAATAGACTGGGAAGCGACCAACTGAGAGAGCGACAACAGTCATAAACATGCATTAAAATTAATTCACACCGAATACAAGCATGAGTAGGATATAATCCACCATGAACATAAATATCATGAAGGCTATGTTGATTTGATTCAACTACATGTGTGAACATGTGCCAAGTCGAGTCACTCAATTCATTCAAAGGAGGATACCATCCCATCATACCACATCATAATCATTCTAATAGCATGTTGGCACGCAAGGTAAACCATTATAACTCATAACTAATCAAGCATGGCACAAGCAGCTATAATCTCTAAATGTCATTGCGAATATGTTTACTTCATAATAAGCTGACTCAGAAACGATGAACTCATCATATTTACAAAAACAAGAGAGGTCGAGTTCATACCAGCTTTTCTCATCCCAATAAGTCCATCATATATCGTCATTATTGCCTTTCACTCGCACAACCGAACAATGTGTATAATAATAATAGTGCACGTGCATTGGACTAAGCTGGAATCTGCAAGCATTCAACTCAAGAGAGAAGACAAGTAATATGGGCTCTAAGTTAAATAAACAATCATGCATATGAGAGCCACTAAACATTTTCAATATGGTCTTCTCGACCCCCAAAGGAAAGAAAAGAAAATAAAACTATTTACACGGGAAAGCTCCCAACAAGTAAGAAGAAGAACTAGAAATCTTTTTGGGTTTTCATTTTAATTTCTACTACAAGCATGGGAATTAAACTAACAAATTTTTTTGGTTTTTCTTAAGGTTTATCAAACACACAAGAAGAAACCTAGAAAAAGAAAATTAAACTAGCATGGATAATACAATGAAAGAGTATGAGCACCGACGACTAGTGTGTGAACATGAATGTAAAGTCGGTGAGAAATACGTACTCCCCCAAGCTTAGGCTTTTGGCCTAAGTTGGTCTAGTACCAAGGACCGCCTGGCTGATATCCCTAAGTGAAACCGGGGTCGTACTGAGATGCAGCGGCAATCGCCTCCTGAGCTGCAGCGTGTTGGCGAGCTGCCTCCGCTCTCCTCTTGTGTTCAACTGCGTCGTCCCTGGTGACAACATATCTTCCTTTTGCCTGATAATCAAAAAGGTAGGGAGCAGGAAGAGTAACAGGGACGACGTTGTATCTGTCATAGGTTAGTCGATATTGGAGGAATTGTTCATTCCTCCCAAGAAATTTATGATTGACCATAGCTTCAGAATCTAAATAAACAGGAGGTATTATCATATCTCCCTCTCGTGGGGCTATACCAAGATAATTAGCCACACGGGTTGCACAAATTCCTACAAATAAATTTCCCTTTCTACTATTATTCTGCAACCTACGTGCAACTATTGCCCCCAAGTTATAACCTTTATAACCTAACACAACACTCTTGAGGACACTTAGATCAGGGACACACATGTGACATGCTTCATCCTTACCGTTAATACATCTACCAATGAAGAGAGCAAAATAATGTATAGCAGGAAAATGAATGCTCCCTATGGTAGCTTGTGCTATGTTCCTAGATTCCCCCACAGTAATACTAGAAAGAAAATCTCTAAATTCAGATTTGTGAGGATTATTCATATTACCCCACTGCGGGAGTTTGCAAGCAGTTGTGAAATCCTCTAAATCCATGGTATAAGATGTATCATAAATATCAAATATGACACTAGGAGAATTACGCGCATAGTTATATCTGAACCTCCGCACAAAAGAATCAGTCAATTGATAGTACTGCGGACACTTATCTTGTAAGAAGTCCTCCAGCTCGGCATCCTTGAAGCCTGCTTCAACCATAAAATCATCGGATGGCCACTCACAAGCTCGTACATCCGCGTCCCTCAGCAATTTAACATCTTGCTCATGTATAGCAATCCTGGGCCCTTTCTTCACCAAGGAACCACCTTGGTACATTCTCCTAGACGTAATTCTTTTTCTGAAAAATTTCTGAAATGTAAGTAACTTCAAAATAAAAGTAAATAAAACTAAACAAGATTGATAGCAACTACTCCTACAAGTGCCTAGAGCCTATATCATGCATTAGAATTGCTTGGGACCTCATAAATTTAACATGCAAGCTCAAGAACATGGTCACCTATGCAGCAAAAATTTTCAATGAATAAAGCACTAGAACAAAAACTAATTGGACCAATGGAGGAGTCAATACCAAGCAACAATCTCCCAAAGCAGTTTTGTGAATGGAGCTTTGAGCAAGGAGATCGAAAATCGCAGCAAAAAGAGCTAGAACTCGTGTTTGAGCTGGATGGGGATTTTTTTGGGTAGAAGATGAAGTGTGTGGGTGATGGCAGGGGGCCACCAGGGGCCCACGAGACAAGGTGTGCGCCCAGGTGGGGTGGGCGCGCCCTCCACTCTCGTGGCCTGGTGCTTGCCCCTCCTGTGGTGTTTTCAGTGCCTAAAATCCTCAAATATTCCATAAAAATCATACTAAATTTGCAGGGCATTTGGAGCACTTTTATTTTCGGGATATTTTTTTAATGCACGGATAATTCGAAAATGTACGGATAATACTATTTTTGCTTTATTTATTCTAAATAACAGAAAGTAAAAAGAGGGTACAGAAGGTTATGCCTTCTAGTTTCATCCATCTCATGATCATCAAAATGAATCCACTAACAAGGTTAATCAAGTCTTGTTAACAAACTCATTCCGAATAACACGAAACCAGAGAAATTTCGAATAACATTAAGTTACCTCAACGGGGATATGAAAATCCCCAACAATAAGAGTATCATACTTTTTCTTGTCAGTAGGGAGAGGAAATTCAAAACCTCCAATAATAATAGTTGGAACTTTTCCAATAGAATTGATGCTATGAACTTGAGATTGTTTCTCGAAAGTGTACCGTATGCTCATTACCATTAACATGAAAAGTGACATTGCCTTTGTTGCAATCAATAACAGCCCTTGCAGATTCAAAAGGGTCTACCAAGGATAATAGACATACTATCGTCCTCGGGAATATCAAGAATGACAAAGTCCGTTAAGATAGTGACATTTTGCAACCACAACAGCACATCCTCACAAATACCGGCAATATAGCAGTTGATTTATCACCATTTGCAAAGATATTTTAGTAGGTGTCAACTTATTCAATTCAAGTCTATGATATAAAGAGAGGCATAACACCCACACGGCTCCAAGATCACATAAAGCAGTTCTAACATAATTTCTTTTAATGGAGCATGGTATAGTTGGTACACCCGGATCTCCAAGTTTCTTTGGTATTCCACCCTTAAAAGTGTAATTAGCAAGCATGGTGGAGATTTCAGCTTCTGATATCTTTCTTTTATTTGTAATGATATCCTTCATATATTTAGCATAAGGATTTACTTTCAGCATATCAGTTAAGCGCATACGTAAGAAGATAGGTCTAATCATTTCAGCAAAGCGCTCAAAATCCTCATCATCCTTTGTCTTGGATGGTTTAGGAGGAAAGGGCATGGGTTTCTGAACCCATGGTTCTCTTTCTTTACCATGCTTCCTAGCAACAAAATCTCTCTTATCATAACGTTGATTCTTTGATTGTGGGTTATCAAGATCAATAGCAGGTTCAATATCTACATCATTGTTTTTGCTAGGTTAAGCATCAACATGAACATTATTATTAACATTATCACTAGGTTCATGTTCATCACCTGATTGTGTTTCAGCATTGGAGATAGAAATATCATTGGGATTCTCAGGTGGATCTACAGTAGGTTCACTAGAAGCATGCAAAGTTCTATCGTTTTTCTTTTTCTTCTTTTTAGAAGAACTAGGTGTCTCTAAATTATTTCTTTGAGAATCTTGCTCGATTCTCTTAGGGTGGCCTTCAGGATACAAAGGTTCCTGAGTCATTCTACCAGTTCTAGTTGCCACTCTAACAGCAAAGTCATTTTTATTATTTAATTCATCAAGCAAATCATTTTGAGATTTGAGTAGTTGCTCAGCTTGAGTAGCAACCATAGAAGTATATTTGCTAATGAGTTTGAGTTCACCTTTAACTCTAGCCATATTATCGCTGACACGTCCTATCTCGAAAGCATTATTCTTTAACTCTCTACCAACATAAGCATTAAAACTTTCTTGTCTAGCCATAAAGTCATCAGATTCATCTAAGCACGGGCTATGAAGTTTAGCAGAGGGGATTTCAACTTTATCATATCTATAGAGAGAATTTACCTTTACTACCTGTGTCGGGTTATCAAGACAATGTGGTTCTTCAACAGGCGGTATATTAAGACCATGTATTTCTTCAATAGGTGGTAAATTCTTAACATCTTTAGCTTTAATGCCTATTTCTTTCATTGATTTCTTTGCCTCTTGCATATCTTCAGGACTGAGAAATAAAACACCTCCCTTCTTCAGAGTGGGTTTAGGAATAGGCTCAGGAGTTGGCTTAATCGGTTCAGGAATTGCCTCGGGAATTGGCTCAAGAAGAGTCCAATTATTTTCATTAGTCAACATATTATTCAATAGTAATTCAGCTTTGTCGACGGTTCTTTCCCTGAAAACACAACCAGCACAACTATCCAAGTAGTCCTTGGAAGCATCAGTTAGTCCATTATAAAAGATATCAAGTATTTCATTTTTCTTAAGAGGATGATCAGGCAAAGCATTAAGTAACCGCAGAAGCCTCCCCCAAGCTTGTGGGAGACTCTCTTCTTTGATTTGCACAAAATTATATATTTCCCGTAAGGCAGCTTGTTTCTTATGAGTATGGAAATATTTAGTAGAGAAGTAATAAATCATATCCTGGGGACTACGCACACAACCAGGAGCAAGAGAATTATACCAAGTCTTAGCATCACCCTTTAATGACAACGGAAATATCTTAAGGATATAAAAATAGCGAGACTTCTCATCATGAGTAAACAGGGTAGCTATATCATTCAACTTGGTAAGATGTGCCACAACAGTTTCAGATTCAAGGCCATAAAAAGGATCAGATTCAACTAAAGTAATAATCTCAGGATCAACAGAGAATTCATAATCCCTATCAGTAACACATATAGGTGAAGTAGCAAAAGCAGGGTCAGGTTTCATTCTAGCATTAAGAGACTGCTGCTTCCATTTAGCAAATAATTTCTTAAGATCATATCTATCATTGCAAGCAAAGATAGCTCTAGCAGCTTCTTCATTCATAACATAACCCTTAGAAACAACAGGCAATTCATAATCATTGGGAGAATTTTCATCATCACTATCATCAATAATAGCATCTTCAATAATTCCATTCACCCTAACTCTAGCAAGTTGTTCATCAAGAAATTCATCTAATGGCAAAGTAGTATCACGCACAAAAGTAGTTTCATCATGCATAGCAGAAGTGGTATCATCAATAACATGCGACATATCAGAATTCATAGCAGTAGCAGGTTTAGGTGTCGCGAGCTTACTAATAACGGAAGGAGAATCTAGTGCAGAGCTAGATGGCAGTTCCTTACCTCCCCTCATAGTTGAGGGGAAAATCGTAGTTTTGTCGTCTTTCAAGTTCTTCATAGTGATCAACAGATATAAATCCCAAGTGACTTAGAGAATAGAGCTATGCTCCCCGGCAACGGAGCCAGAAATTAGTCTTGATAACCCACAAGTGTAGGGGATCGCAACAGCTTTTGAGGGTAAAGTATTCAACCCAAATTTATTGATTCGACACAAGGGGAGCCAAAGAATATTCTTGAGTATTAGCAGTTGAGTTGTCAATTCAACCACACCTGGATAACTTAGTATCTGCAGCAAAGTATTTAGTAGCAAAGTAGTATGATAATAAAGGTAACGGTGGCAAAAGTAAAGATAATTGTTTTTGGGTTTTGTAGTAGTTGTAAAAGCAGCAATGGAAAAGTAAATAAGCGAAGAACAATATGTGAAAAGCTCGTAGGCAATGGACGAGTGATGGATAATTATGCCGGATGCGATTCCTCATGTAATAGCTATAACATGGGGTGACACAGAACTAGCTCCAGTTCATCAATGTAATGTAGGCATGTATTCTGTAAATAGTCATATGTGCTTATGGAAAAGAACTTGCATGACATCTTTTGTCGTACCCTCCCGTGGCAGCGGGGTCCTAGCGGAAACTAAGGGATATTAAGGCCTCCTTTTAATAGAGAACCGGAACAAAGCATTACCACATAGTGAATACATGAACTCCTAAAACTACGTTCATCACCGAGAAGTATCCCGATTATTGTCCCGGGGTTGTCGGATCATAACACATAATAGGTGACCATAGACTTGCAAGATAGGATCAAGAACACACATATATTCATGAAAACATAACAGGTTCAGATCTGAAATCATGGCACTCGGGCCCTAGTGACAAGCATTAAGCATAGCAAAGTCATAGCAACATTAATCTCAGAACATAGTGGAGACTAGGGATCAAACCCTAACAAAACTAACTTGATTACATGGTAAATCTCATCCAACCCATCACCGTCTAGCAAGCCTACAATGGATCTACTCACGCACGGCGGTGAGCATCATGAAATTGGTGATGGAGGATGGTTGATGATGACAACGGCGAAGAATCCCCCTCTCTGGAGCCCCGAACGGACTCCAGATCAACCCTCCCGAGAGAGATTAGGGCTTGGCGGTGGCTCCGTGTCGTAAAACGCGATGAAACATTCTCTCTTATTTTTTTCTCCCCGAACGTGAATATATGGAGTTGGAGTTGAGGTCGGTGGAGGTCCAGGGGGCCCACGAGGTATAGGGCGCGCCCTATAGGGGGGCGCCCCCTGTCTCGTGGACTGGGTGTGGGCCCCCTGGTGTATTTCTTCCGCCCAAAAATTCTTATTAATTCCAAAAAGTGCCTCCGTGGATTTTCAGGACATTCCGAGAACTTCTCTTTTCTACACATAAAACAACATCATGGCAGTTCTGCTAAAAAAACTGCATCAGTCTGGGTTAGTTCCATTCAAATCATGCAAGTTATAGTCCAAAACAAGGGCAAAAGTGTTTGTAAAAGTAGATACGTTGGAGACGTATCACTTATCGGGAGGAGAGCCCATGGACCTCCATCCGCCGCCCACCTCTCTCCCAACTTCTCCATTAATGGCGCCCGAGCCCCTGTTTTATGGCATGACTATGTCTCACTCAACTGAGATTTAAGAGAGAAAAAGAAAATTTGAAAAGAAAATTCTGCATGGATCTTGATGTAAGATCTGACGGGTATATATAGCATTGACTACGACTTATAGCAAGACTGATATGAATATATAAGGACAATGACACTCGATAATAATTGTCTTACATATTTAGGAAGATAATTAAAAATGCCACATGTGGCAACGCCCCAAATACACAAGGGAAAAAGAAGAAGGAAGATGGAGACAACGATTTGGCTCACTGAACTCTACTTTCTTCATGTGCTGCAGGCCGCGGAGACTAGTTCTCGCGGCGAGCGGCGATGATCTCTTTCATGTCCATAATACGCTGCTTGGCAGCATCCACAGATTCCTCCACCAGCCTTTCGCGCTTGATGCGGAGCATGGAATTCTCGTCGATAAGTTTCTTGACGATGACGCTCGTCCTCTTCAACAAGGTAGTGGTCTCCTCGTGCTCCTTTGCCCTTGCGGCGATCTTCGCCCTCAGCAGATCACGTTCGGTGCAGAGCTTTGCCTTAGCCTCCCCTAGTCCCCAGATGACGACAATAGCATTTTCAAATGAGGCATTCAGCTCATCCTGCAGCTTCATCCAGTCGGAGATCCGATCCATCAGGTCATCGAGCATAGTGTGCATGCGCCTACGAGAGTCCTCGCCTGCCCACGAGACATTTTCCTAGGCCGCCGTGGCACAAGCGGACCTCTCTTCTGCATCCGCGGTGTGGCGGGACATCTTTGATTCTTCTGCGGTGCGGCTGGACCAGTCTGCTACATCAACGGCACGGCGGGACCTCTGTGCTGCTTTGCTGGCACCTCTGTGGTGCTACGGCGGCATGGCGTGACTTGTCGGCTGCTTTCGCGGTGAGGTGGGACATCTCTCATGCTTCCGCTTCCATGCTCGCCTCTCCCTGGTAGTAATCTCTCGACCAGAACTCATGCGGGCCATGGCAGACGCAAGGGAACGACGATGAAAGACTTGTTTGTTTTTGTGGATCAAGAGTTGAGGTGAAATGTGCAGTCATCTTGGAGTAGGTAGTATTTATAACTAAGTACTAATATGCTCCTAAGTGGGAAACTGTTTAGGTTTTGATCGGTGTGAACAGGTTTGCAATTAAATATGCGTGGTAGTAATTTGGAATGTGACGGGATGCAAGATCAAAATTTATTGACGGTTCTAGTTTCGAAGTGCGGCACTATTCCCGGATGGCGTAACGTGGGCACGCGTTCTCAGCTGCGTACATGGCGTTTGCACCATAGGGTGCACCCACAATAGGAGATGTCAGCACACGGCTTGTTCCATCAACCATGCGCGCTTGTTATTACCATCGCGCACACTTATTTTAATTAGAATGTGTGCCCGTCTAGCACACACACGTTGATCTGTCTAACTATTTATGTTTGTTGTGGCTATTCGCAGACAGTTCGTCCACGTGAAGTGTATGCCGTCAATCAAAAACACATTGATCTGGCTGACCGTTTCTGTTGTGTTGCCTAATCGCAAAAAGTTCATTTGAGTGAATTGTATGCCGTCAATCACACACACACACACATACACACACACACACACACCTTAATCTACCCGACCATTTCTATTGTGTTACCTAATCACAAACAGTTCATCCGGGTGAACTGTATGCCGTTTATCACACACCTTCATCTGCCTACCCGTTTCTGTTGTTAAGCTCATCGCAAACAGTTCATTCGAGTGAACTATATGCCACGCATCGCACACGCAACTACAATCTGAAACATGTTTGTTGTCTCTGCCATCGCAAACATTTTGTATCTTTTTTGACAGTTTTATTACATCACTGTTTGTGATTAATGCATCGCACACAGTTTGCCGAAGGGTCTCTGATTGTAGTGTCACGTTTGGACCATCCTGCAGTAGTGCAAGCCATTTGAGGTCATACGTGAAACATATGATAATGCGGTAAGCGCGATTTTGGGTCAACGGGTAGGTGAGAAGTTTAATGTTATTTACTTTGCAAGCCACACCCTTAATGATGCTCAAAGAAATTATGCTAAGAATGGTAGAGAACTCTATGCAGTGATCTTTGCTTCTGAAAAGTTTAGACCTTATATAACTGATACAAAAGTTATATTTTATACAAACCATCTGGCAATTAAAGAGGCGCTAGATGTTAAAGAAACCAAGCCTCACTGGATGAGGTGGTCTCTTCTCTTGCAGGAATTTTATAATGAAATTCTGGACCGTGAAAAGATAGGAAGAGTGTTGACTAACATTTCCTTGATATAGGAGGAGCATCAATACAATCCAGCAAGCATATGTATCCCCTACCGAACGGTTGTAGGTTTGGACAGAGCTATGTACTTATGGAGATACGGAATTCATCGGTCAGGAGGAGCCTTTTGCGAAACTAAGGGTAAGGGAGAAGAATAATTTATTTTACTATAACAACTCCTTGCACCCCGTAAACTGCAGAAAATAGCACCTCCTCGTCAACCCCTAAGGACAAAGAAGCCTGTGACAAAGATCTTCATGAAACACAAGGAGTCAAAGGTATTAGGGAACACAGGAAAGACCTCCCCTTTTCCTTAAGTTTTCGTCAAATATGTCTTCTTGATATTTTCTGTATAAAGTTTTATGTTTTGGGTCGTCAAACGGGCGCAGAAATGACAGCATGCGGTCACTTGAAGCGCCGTCTTTGACACTGTTTGTTTGAGTGCGCAGGCTAGATGGAGAGACGAACGCCCAAATGATCGGGTGTGATCGTTTGGAGGGTCGTCATTCACTCCGTTCTCCGGAGCAGAACTGAGCCTCTTTGATAAACAAGATGAGTTGGTCTCATAGGAGAAGGGGATCAAACGGACGCCTGAACAACCTTCGGCGCCCATTTTTAAAGCTGTCATATGTCTATCCACAAAGAGCTTGGGGCGGGTGGAAGGTCAGACGACCGCCCAAACGATCAGATGCGGTCGTTTGGAAGGCCGCCGATCGTTATTTCTTTCCGAGTTTCAACAGAATTTTGCCTGGTCTTATTTGGTTTGTTTCCTATCCTTTTTAACTTCCTTATCTCATCAAAACCTGCATTATTAGCATCTTATATGCAGAACTATTGCTCCCTCCTCCATCAAAGCTCACAAAGCAATCTAGGCAACTACTTCTTGAGTTCTGAAGTGCAGGTCGCCATTCCTTGTTCGTGGGATGAGAGGCAACCTCTTCACAAGAAAAAGATGACTTGGAGCATGAAGGCTACTCTCCAATAAGCATAAGGGAGAGGCTTCGTCGTTGCCGCGATTGGACCTCTTCCGAGGAAGATCCAGAGCAACCTTCTTTCGAGGACGATGATGAGGAAGATGAAGAGAAGGGAAAGAAACCAATGGCCATCTCCATCAACGCCATTAAGGTCATCATCAGTGAGGACAAGCTTTCTTCTGTCAAGGAGACTCCCGCTATCATGGGGAAGTGTGGTTTCAGTAACTGCACTATCCATGATCCTTTGGATGAGTGCGATAAGATTGATCCAAGGGCGCGTGGGATGCACACCATTGGCGCTCACACACAAGTTGGGCCTCCTAGGAAAAGGTGTTATATCACCCCGGTGAAACGGATTCCACCTCAAGTACAAGACAATAGCTTAGTAGTTGATACTAAAGCTATGACTGTTAAGATCAGGGAGATGGAGGTTGCCTTGTCTGTCAAGACGCGTGAGGCTTCTTGACACAAGCTTAAGTGTCATCGCCGATCATGATGAAACACTTCACATGTACAGCTCTCACATCACGGATTTGGAGGTTGCCAACAAGCTCCCGATTGATGCCCTAACTGGTGTCACCGCTTTGCCTCTAGAAGAGAAGACCGGTACCAATAAAAAGGAGACTAAATGAATCCAACCGGCTTAGCGTGTTAAGCTTGGGGGGATTTCGAAGCCCTTTCTCATTTCCTTTCCACTATTACTTTTCAGTTAAACCTTTCTTGAAGGAGTTTATTTAGTTCGAGTAATAAAAGTACTATCATACCTTTTTGGTGAAGAGGGAAGAGTCTCATCCATTGAGTCGTGGATGGTTTGATGAATAGTTCATAATGATCTAGATGAATTTGCTAGTATGATTATACATCTTTGTGTGCTACACATCTTTTTTTAGATGATGATTATAAGTCTTCCACATCTCTAGTATCAATCGAGAATAATAAGGTAACAACTTGATGTGATGCATTGGAAGTGACTTCAGTTTATTTGGTGATTATTTGGAGATGTTTATCTTTTGTAGCGGTGAACCAAGTATGAAATATGGATAAGCCCTTGTGCATAAGAGCAAAACGTCAATGATTCAAAAAAACTTACGAAATTCCCAATGAATGAACTTGGACGATTAAGCATACCCTTCATGTCACATCTCAAAAAGAGAGAAACCTCAAGTGATATGGGGTAGGCTTAGCAATTCATGAAATAAAAAGTGGGAATGAAAAATAAGAAAATGTAAAATGCATTGTACTAAAGCTTGTCCAGTTGAAAGAGGAGAATAAAGTATCACCTACAGATAGAAGAAGTCTCATTAACGATTGATAATAAGGTGTGGAATCCTTCATACTCATTTGATCAAAATTAGGATGTGATGGTGCATGGTGTAATTAATCATATGACGTAAATTCTAAATTTTATTTTGGACCAATTCATTTGATTCATTAGCAACTCATAACCAAGATGACCTCTTCATTACAAGTTGTAGTATTTTCTTGGGGACGAGCAAAACTCTAAGATTGGGGGAGTTGACGAGTCCAAATTTTGTGCATACTAGTTATGCTTTGTGGAATTTTACCGCGTTCACGCAATTCTTTTTGTTGATAATCCCTCTGGTTACGGTTTATGGAGCAATATTCATTTATTGGAGAAATCCTTCAAAATGGTAGTGGAATCACATATTAAAGGTGATGAACACTTTCCATAAAAGAATCAAGCAAGAAGGCTGAAGAAACCATCGTCGCCGCGCTTCCAGAGCAAACGACTGCGATCCATGCGACCGCAAGCGCTCGCATAGGTAGTTGTTTGGTGCGCCCCCGCCTCTGGGGGTTCAACTATTTTCACCCCGTCGATGTGGATTGTGAATCAGAAGTTCAGAGCCTCCAGAAACTCATCCTGAAGGTAGAACCCTAGCCACCGGAGCCCATCTAGTAAGGGCATCAACAAGGAGGAGGAGGGGATTCTTCTCATCATGAGGGGAACACAGCCATCATCATCACCGTCTTCATCAACATCATCATCATCCACATCCTTATCATCTGCAACAACCCTAGCAGATCCTTCAGTGTATCGGTTGATCTATTCATCCATGTATCCACCATTACCATGATGACTGTTGTTCCCATGTGTGAGTAGACCCTTTGTTCCCAGGGCATGGATGAACCCTAGTGTGTAATGTGATGATTGATACTTCCTCAGTTCCAGAATATAAGGTGTATTGGTGTCTGTGCAAGTCAACCATTTGAAAGTTTGACCAAGATTATGTAATAATATATCAGCATGTTCAATGCCTAATAGATAAAATATGAAACTACTTTGCAGGATGGATCAAATGATATAAATTTGGTACTATGGATATTGATATATTTGGCTAAAAACTTGGTCAAACATGCACACGTTTGACTTTTAAAAAACAAATACACCTTATACAAAAAAACTGAGGGAGTATTAGGATTTAATATCATATTTGCATGTTTATGTTGATAATCTTCTTGACGTTGGGTGAAGTCGACCATCCAAGGTATGTCGAATCTGGATGGAAGGTTATTACTATTGGCTAACTGTGTGGTCGTGGAGTTGAGTGATGTGACATGCCCCTTCTCCCTTCATAGCCGATAGTTGCAACAGGGGGTATAACGGAGACCACCTTGGCTGCGTCCACAGGGAACTTTCTCCCCCTAATCACTGTTTGGTAACTGGAGTGGGGGAAAACGATGGTGGCTTATGTATAAACGTATCTGTACAGGCTCCGCCCACAGATAGAGACATGTAAAGTGGCTTCAGAATCTGAAATAGCCTTGTGCTTAGGCACCACCGTAGATGCACACTAGTGGGGATTCCGGAACCTGGTGTCACGCCTAATATGCGATCCTATCCGAGAGGAACTCGAAGGTCTCACCAAGGATAGAGCCGCATATTGAAGACGCTTTTGCAAGGTGGATATCATTACATTGTACCATTACATAATAGATGGGGATACATACAAAGGCATACAAATGCCACATGAATACATCAATACATAGCAAGCATCATAAAGAAGAGTGGCATCCAACTACGGATGAAAATAAACGAAAAACAAGAATGACATCCACCTTGCTAGCTCGGGCTGCCGACCAGGAACCTATCCTCTGATCGAAGAAGAGGCAGAAGAAGAACTCCAAAACAACTAAAAATCGCTCTCACGTCATGATCATCGCATTACCTGTACCTGCAACTGTTGTTGTAGTAATCTGTGAGCCATGAGGACTTAGCAATCCCATTACCATGGGTATCAAGACTAGCAAAGCTTAATGGGTATGGAATGGATAAGTGGTGAGGTTGTAGCAACATTAAGCATTGTATGGTGGCTAACTTACGAGTACAAGAGTAAGAAGAGCAACTACGCATATCGGTCGCAAACTAGTAATGATCAAGAAGTGATCCTGAACTACTTATGAGTCAAACATAACCCAACCGTGTTCTCTTACCGAACTTTGCCGAAAAGAGGCGATCATGGTTACACACGCGGTTGGTGTATTTTAATTCGGATCTCGTGTCAAGTTCTCTACAACCGGATATTAAAAACTCCCATCTGCCACATAACCACGGGTACGGCTTTTCAAAAAATTAAACCCTGCAGGGTGTCCCAACTTAGCCCACGACAAGCTCTCATGATCAACGAAGCAAAATCCTCCTCCTGAAACAACCCGATCAAGCTCGGAATCCCAGTTCACAAGACATTTCGATAATGGTAAAACAAAACCAGCAAGACCTCCTGACGTGCTGACACCCTGATAGTAGCCACGCATATCTCATCTCAGGCCATGATCGGATGGGTCAAGCTACGAGTAAAACCTGTGCTCGAGTTTCCTCGTGGTGGCCCCACAGGTTGCCCGGTTTGGACCAACACTCAAGAGGAGCACTAGCCCGGGTTGTTGATTAAGAGTCCTCAGGTGCTAGCCGGTCCCTATGCACCCCTATGAAAGTTTTAGTTGTTATTAGGCAAATGGTAAAACCAAAGTTGGGCCTTGCTGGAAGAGTTTTATTCAAAGAGAACTATCAAGGGGGGGCCCATAAACCTCGACCATGTTAGGAACGCAAAATCAAGGAACATAACCGTGGTATGACGGAAACTAAGGCGGCAAGAGTGGAACAAAACACCAGGAAAAAGGCCGAGCCTTCCACCATTTAGCAAGTATATAGATGCACTAATTAAATAAGAGATATTGTGATCTCCCAAGATATCCATGTTCCAACATGGAACAACCTGCAACTGCACCTCCAACTAGCAACGCTATAAGAGGGGCTAAGCAAGTGGTAACATAGCCAAACAACGATTTGCTAGGATGGTGGAAAAGGTTAGAGGCTTTTTCATGGCATATTGGGAGGCTTGATAAACAAGTGGTAGGAAGCGCGACATAGCTATAGCATCGAGACAACTAGCAAAGCAAAGATAGTAGTGGTATCCAGGGTAAGCGTCAACTTGCCTAAAATCCTACTAGGAAGAAGACCGGGTCCATGAAGAAGACGAACGGGCATAAACGAACCAAGCATAGTCGAACGAATCCTCATGATCACAACAAAACAGGAACTATCGAGAAGAAACACAACCGGAAAGGAGCAAACAACACGGTAAACACACAAGCATAAACATGACATGATGCTCAACCAAGTATGATGCATGACAAGGCTACATGATGCTACGCATGGCAAGAGATGATGCATACAAGAACCCCACATCAAAGCAAGTTTAAATGAGGCCGGAAACAACACATAACAATTCCGGAAAGTCCCCATATGTAAATTTCAAAATTGGTACTGTTCTGATTAAAACCCAATGTTAAAGTTGTTTAACAGAAAGTTAAAGTGCACCAAGATGATCTACACGCCTTTTCTAATCAAGTTACATATAAAGTCCATTTAATTCGGAGCTACGGCTTAGAAGATATGAGCAAAACAAGTTAAACTTGACATTGATGCAAAATGCATACAAACATCAACCACAAGCACTCAAATCATGGATGCCACAACACATTATGAAACTACATGCAATTCTAAGAAAGTTTCATATAGAGCATGCTCAAAATGGAGCAACGGTTCAACACATACACACGAAACAAGTTTACGACACAACCTGCCCAAAACAGCAACTAAGCATATTGGGAGCATCAAAGCAACATGCTACAGGAAACATATGGGCTTAAAAATGATATGCACTTAAAGTAGAGATGACATGTTTAGAAATATCTTTACTAATCAGGTTCATAAGCATCATGGTTTATTTACTATGATCAATGCAAAATGCAAAGTTCTGTTACAGATTAGGACGGTGAAAAACTGAGCATATACATGAGCAGAGTTAATATGATGGCATGTTGGGGGCATGAAACAATGATGCTACAGCACAATAACATGGTATCAAAAGGTATAGAATTGAATTACATATCAACCACTACAAAACATGATTACTGAGCTACTCCTAAATACCACTAAAACATGTTTAAAACAGCATGGCAAGATTGCAAATGATAATAGTTTTTCAGACATAAGTAGGCATGTTTGCAAGCTTGCTTAACTCATCAAAATTCATATAATGGCATGCAAGTACAACTAACAGCAAGATGGCATGTTTGTGCACATACTCATGTCAAGAATATGTTCATAGGATGCACGAAACACAAACTATGCATCATGCAAAATTGAACTTACTATTAAAAGGCTGACAGTTATATTTTTAAGCAAATTGGGAGCATGAAAAGAACAAGCTAAAGTAGGCTATAATTTCAAACAAGAGCATGGATGGATATAGCATAACATGGGAATCAAAACATTTTTTATGAACATATCCAGATTACGCATAGATTTGATGGTAGCATCAAGTAAACATGGCATGATAATATAACAGTTTTAGAGAATTTACTCTGTGAAAACAGAAAACAGCGAGTAGCACACTTTGCAAGCTTGTTCTAGTCGCCACATGGCATATCATGAAAATTGTATTATTCCAATGCAAATATGACATGATTGTACTTGTAAACATGTAGCCATGTTGCTCAAAAGAAAATCCCACAAAGTAGTATAAAAAACACAAAATGGCAAGTTATATCAGTTTTCAGCAGTTAACAGCAACATGCATTTTTGCAACAGGGGTAATAGCATCAAGATGCAACCTAATATAAATGCAAAGCACACGATGTTGAAGAGCACACTGAAAAGATTGTTTATAAAGATCATCATCATCGGACCAATATGCACAAAGTTACAACGACTCAAACATGCTATACGATGTTCACAAATAGGGACTTGGAGAAAAAAAATCTCAACCTCCGGAAACTGGACGGAGACGTGCAGGATGAGGTGGTCCGGGACGGCTCGAGATGGCATTTGGATGGATGGATGTGGACGTCCAGGGTAGGGGTCATGCAAATCTGGACGACACCGGCAGCCGGCGAGACTCCGGCTAACACCGACAAGACGGCGGCAGGCGGATCCGGCCGGGGCTGCGCTGGATCTGGCGGAAGGCGACGGCGTGGACCGGGTGCGGGGTGCGGTGAGCGGTGGCGGCGGGCCGGCAAGGTAGAGGCGATGCAGTGGCGCGAAGTGGCGACAACGGGATCCGGTGGCACGGCGGAGCGGGCGCGAGGCGCGCTTCGGCCTGGCGTGGTGCAGGCGGGCTGCCTGGCTGGCGGGCTGCGGCGGTTGGGCGGCATGGGGGACAGGTGGCGCCCCACGGTTGGCTACGGGCGGTGGGGACGGCGGTGCTGGCCCGTGTGGTGGCCCCAAGTGTCGGTGGCGGGGTGGCCTGGCGCGGAATTCGAGGCGAGGCGGGTGGAGGTTATGGAGAGGTAGGTTTAGACTAGGGTTTGCTAGACTTTAGGACGGAAGCTGGTTTATATAGCTAGAGGGAGCTAGGAGAGGGCTATTGGGGAGCCGTTTTCACCCACACGGTCGTGATCCGACAATGAAGAGCATGGAAGAGAGTTAGATGGGCTAGTGGGCTGGTGTGTAGAGGTGTTGGGGTGCAAAGAGAAGGAGGGAAACGGTCCGGTTCGTCTCGGAGTACCGAAACGTCCGGTGGTTAACGCGGTTAAAAGTTGGGGCATCAAACGACCCCGAAATGGAACAAAATTTGGCAGGCAGTCTACCGGTGATATAAAAAGACTGCTCGCCAACTCTCGGCCCATTCCAAGAACGTTTTCTCCCGCTCATAAAACAAGAACTCGGAGGTGCGGCGGGTGTGTGCGAGTGTGGTTGGACTCAGAACGGACAACCAAGAGAACTGGGAGACCCGGATGGATGCATGTTTTGAAAAACATGCAGATGAAATGCACATGATGACATGGCAAGGTGCAACACACAAGCGAATGACATGGCAATGACGGCAAACAACTGAAAGACATCTGGCGCATCAGTCTCGGGGCGTCACACCCGGGAACTCTTTTAGTCATTTATCTCAAGGCTAAATATTTTACTTGTTGTTTATTTCATCTGATTTATTCACCTTTACACTTGCAACTTTATTATTATTGCTGTTCTGGATCATATACAATTTATGGGCACATCATTTGTACTTTGCAAAGGGCCAAAGACTAATTCCTATGCTCCCTGTGGGATTGATACTCTTACTTCGAAAAGGCTACAACTAAACCCTATGCACTTGCAGGCAATCACGCAGCGGGTGACATGCCACAGTGACATCCTGCCGGTGGGCCCCTCAGCCGGCGGGCCCCATGCATGAGAATACGAAGAAAATGACACCAGGGCCCCACCCCCACTTAGATTTACCATTGTACCCTAGGAGGCTAGCCTATAAGACCCCCGGGAGCCCCCTAGGGGGGGTCGGCTCGTTCATCCCACACACACACACAAATGCAAGGAGAAGAGGAGAGCTAGCTCCTTCTTCCTCTCCCCCCAAACAGCTCCATGAGCACCATTGTAGCCCTCTTGTGATCCTCATACTAGATCTGGTAGGACTAGGAGTGTTGCCTCCCCTGGAGGGCCGCAGACCTGGGTACATAGTGTGTCTCCCACCGCTTGTCCCCAATCCCGCCTCCGAAACCCACCAGCGTCCTCTGGCCCAAACCATGTTCGATAAGCCTACCCAAGGTATCTGTTGTGACCACACCACGACAGAGTGATTGACTGTTGAGGAGACTATCTATTGAAGCACAAGAGTAAGGAGTTCATCATCAACAACAATAACATCTACAACCTTTTGTAGAGTGGTGTCTCCTAGATTGGTTAGGTGTCACTTGGGAGCCTTCAAGATCATGTGGAGTTGAACCAAGGAGTTTTTAAGGGCCAGGAGATCGCCTACTTCATGAAGATCTACCCTGAGTGAGGCTACTCCTTCCTGGGCATAAGCCATGATGTAATAGACAAGTTTGCTTCTTCATGGACCCTTCGTGGATGGACCCCTCCGTGGACTTGCAGAGCCTTTACCCTCTGTGGGTTGAAGTCTCCATCAACGTGGATGTACGATAGCACCACACCTATCGGAACCACGCCAAAAACACCATGTCTTTGTTGCGTTTGATTTCTCTGATCCCCTCCTTTATGTTCATATGCAAAGTCTTTACTTTCGCTGCCTAACTCTTAGGCTTGCATGCGTAGGGTGTTGCTTGACTTGGTAGAATTACTAAAGCTTACCTATAACTAAAACTGGGAAAAGGATAAGTTTTTATTTTGTGAAGTAGTATAATCACCCTCCCTCTGGACATACTTTGAACCCTACACATACTCAAGGTGGAATGTTGTAGAACCATATAAAAAGGGCCAAGTGGTCTGCAGGCTGCTCTGATTGCCACCAAAGGGATTCATTCCGTCCGCACTCACACCAATCCTGATGTTCTTTGCTTCTGATCCAAAAGCTAGGTCATCCCCCTGTCAACTGATTTTCGTTGTGTACCATCTGTAGTGTGTCTAATCACTCCATCATCTTTACTCGCCTTCTCCCTCCATGAGTGCCAAGACATGAGATTTATGTCCCTCTTGTTTGCGTATAGATACTACGCACGGGGAATGATCAGAAAGTACCAAACAACCTTTGTGGAGCTTTCTTTCACCGCTTGTGTCTTGGTTTGTGGCACTCCAAACACTTTGTGTAGTCCACGTACTCTTTCTCCTTGATTTCAAGCAGTTTGAGCATGACACTCAATTTTGTGTGCTTGTCTTTGCACCCAGTATACAAGGGAGTTCTCGAGGCTTCCTCCAATTTTGCTAAATTTTTAGTGTTAGTCGATGTCTTGTTTCAAAGCAGCTCTAGAACATGCGGGTCCTTCAGCATTGAGGTATACATATCCTGGGTGGCCGCTGTGTCAGACTCTTCATCATGACTGGCTGCATCTTCATCATGTCTGTCCTCTTCATCATGTTTGTCCTTGTCATCATAGAGCCTGTTGGTGCTCCATCTCTCCTTCATATTTTGTCTCTTCATTTTCCGCTTCTTCATGTATGTCATGAACATTCCGAAGATCCTCCTATCCGTGATGTGTCCGAAGATCCTCCTCTTCATGAAACTGTACATGAGCCAATGAGCCTACGCTTCGCCAATATTAGCATACGGATGCATGTTTTTGCATGTACAACATGGACAAGGTAAGTCCTTGCGACCCATTCACCTCATGTGTTCCAAGGCAAATGCCATGAACTCTTTTATACCTCAACACATTATGTTGACCTACCAAACATGCATCATACAAGGAATGAAATTAGAACCAACATTACACGTCAAACAGAAATTTGGCATGAACTTTTGCTAATATTTGACAAAAATGTGTTTGCCAGAAATTTGATAAAATGCCGACGAGTCAACATTTTTCAAAACATTGGCCACTCTACATACCTGAAAATTAAACACGCCCACAAACTCCAACAATTAATTACCATACACGATCAATTTCATATATTCAAGGGGGGACTCAAAAATAATTACTTAAGAGACCTGCGGCCGGCCAAGATATTAAAAAGATCAACATCGTATCCCGTCGAGAGTGAGGCGCCCTACCTATGATCAAAGAGAGATATTAATAAAGAGGGAGAAGACCTCATAAAATGAAAGAGAGACTAGTTTATTCCATAGAAAGGGGTGTGTGCACGAGAGAGTGATTAGTTAGTAGGTCATGCATTAATGAAAGACAGAGGTTAATTACCTAGAGCAATAGAATGACAAGACCATGACACCCACATGATAGAGAGAGCGAATCTAGAAGAAGTGAGAGAGAGAGGAAGAAGTCAGTGAGAGGAGCAAGAAGAAGTGAGTGTGAGAGGGAAAAGTGATGAACACGTGCACTGGGTGGCTGTGCATACTCGAGCAATGTAGCAGCATTCTCATTAATATACACGCGGCTAAGGTGCTTGGAGTTAGCAGCGTTCAAGGAAAGAGAACACCACAGACAAAGTGGCACTACAAAAAACCACTTCCGTGATGATACGTCTTTGTCACAATAGGTCATGTTTTCTATCATGCATGTACAACCATGAAGATTTTATGACAGAATCAAGATAGTCATACTTGTGCTATCGTAGAAGTGTTCCATGACAATACTCAAATTATAATCACGGAAGTGTTCATTTTGATGATGATAAATGTCGCATCATGGAAGTGTTTTCGTCAAGGTTAACCGACACATGGCATCCACCATAACTGGTCGCCATTAAGCTATTAGGTCCGGTTTTGGATCTGACGACCCGTTGACATCCCCGATCAATGGCGATTTTCCACGTGTAAAATTCTCATTCACCAATGGTACCACATGTCAGCTCTTCATGGCGACAGATGTCAACCTCCCAAGGGACGGGAGTCGCCAATGAAAAATTGACATGTGGAACGGCCCTGCAGTGGCCCATTTAGTGTAAAAGGGCTGACCCAACAAAAGGCCCACAAGATTTCAAAACCTACTAATGGGTGGGCCTGTTAACAGCCTCCATGTTCTCGGCCAAATTATGGCTCATATCAGATCCGTCCCATTAACAACTACCATGTTTTGGGCCAAATTACGACCCATATCAGATCCAGCCTGTTAACTACCTGCCATGTTTTGGGCCAAATTATGGCCCATATCAGATTTGGCCCGTTAGTCTGTCATGTTTTGGGCCAAATTATGGCCCATATCAGATACAACCCATTAACAGTCTGCCATGTTTTGGGCCAAATTATGACCCATGTCTGATCCGGCCCGTTAATAGATAATGTGCTTTTGGGCCCATTGAGGGACCGATTTGCACCTGGGCCTCTTAAAGGCCCGTTTAATAGTTCGGCCCAGTATTAGTTTTGGCCTATTAGAGGCCCTTGGTACATATGGGCCTTTGTTGGCCTGGTTTCACTTTTGGCCGTTTAACAACCTGTGCTGCATCTGGGCATATTTCTTGTGCGAAGTGACTTTTGGCCTCTTAAAGGCACGTAGTCTTTATGGATACATTTTAGCCCAACCTGCCTATCGGCCGGTTAAAGGCTCGTGATATAGTTGGGTCTAATTATGGCCTGCTTTGCATCCATCCTGCTTGCAGCCCATACTTTGATTGGGCCAATCAAGGGTCGGCATATATTTTGGCCTGTTAACGGACCGTCATATCATTGGGCCAATCATGGGCCATTGTATATTCTGGCCTATTGTTGGCCCGTGAATTTTTATACACAATTTAGGCCCAATCCACTTTTAGGCGTGTTAAAAGACCATTTATTTACTGTCCCGAGTAAGGCAAGCGGTTCACTCAGCCTGTTAAAGGCCCAAAACGAACAGTGGGCCAGTTTGCTTCTAGGCCTGCTACTGACCCAAAATTATTGTGGGCCCTCATTTCAGCCCGTCGAAGCTTACGACCTTTCAACATCATGATGAAGAATAAACCTAGACTACAAAGTAAAGAAATTATGGCATATTACATCCACTGGGAATTGTCGAGGCAATGAACCTGACAATTAGTACTAGGGGTACAAACTAAGGGCGGAGCCTAGCTACGGCGCAAGTGCATCACTCGGATTTTACGAGTTTGGGCCCCTCTCGAAGTGGTAACTATCGGTGTTCTGGGAATGGGGGTACCCAGACTTGCCTGCCTGCGGCCTGCGGCGTGGCTCAGGGAGTGGCCCAGTACGGCCCATCTTCATCAACACATGATCAAGACCCTCGCGAGGGGCCAAGCCTCGCGGGGCGGACGACAGGAGGCTTCCTCGGGCACAGCCTCATCAGGCTGGCTCGCGAGGAGGTGGAGAGATCAAGGCGGGGTACCTCACAAGGTTCCCATGACGCAAGCCATGATGACCGAGGCCAGGCGGGCGCCAGGCGGGCGTCGGCCTGCGCAGAGTCCTTGTTTCCTCTTTGGTGCAAAGGGGGCAAGCACAGGCAAGAGTATCAAGCAAAGGCAACCATTTCGGTGCGATAAGACCAAGACCAGCAGGATGGCAGGATGGAAGTCATCGTGGAGCCCAAGCCGGCGTCACCGTCAGGGCCTTTGGCAGCCGAAGACCAACTTTAGTCAGGATAAGTGTACTAGATGTTCCCCTTTAAAACGGCCAATTGTTGGCGCCCTTCCCGCTCATTATTTGGGAACAGGCCCAGGGCCTCCCTCTATAAATAGTGTCGGATTTCGGGTTCCGACAAACCCTTGAGGTTCGAACACTGGGGTGCGCGTGGAGATTCCGCCCTCTATCTACCTGCTCCTCGCCGAATCGCTAGGATCTAAACTACGAAAAGAACAACACAAGAGACACAGGGTTTATACTGGTTCAGGCCACCATTGTGGTGTAATACCCTACTCCAGTGTGTGGTGTGGTGGATTGCCTCTCGGGCTTATGATGATCAATACAAGGAAGAACAACCTCGCGAGGGTCTGTTCTTAACTGATGCGACGAACTGCTAGGAGGAGTTCAGTCGCTCTATCTACTGGTTTCTTGGTGAAGATCCAGATGCCTCTACCCTGGGGGTGGCTAGTCCTATTTATAGGCAAAGGCCTTGGGCCTCTCCCCAAATATTGAGCGGGAAGGGCGCCAACAATTGGACATTTTGAAGGGGAACAACGGGTACACCTATCCTGACTAAAGTTGGTCCTCGCCTGTCAAAGGCTCTGGTGGTGACGCCTGCTTGGGCTCCACAATGACTTCCTCCCTGCCGTTGGGCTGGTCTTGGTCTTGTTGCACCGAAATGGATGCCTTTGCTTGATGCTCTCGCCTGCACTTGCTCCCTTTGCACCAAAGAGGAAAGGAGGACACTGCGCGGGCTGGCGCCCGACTGGCGCCCTTGGTCGTCATGGCATGCGTCATGGGCACCTCACGAGGTACCCCGCCTTGAACTCTCCGCCTCCTCATGAGCCCGCCTGATGAGGCCGTGCCTGAGGAAGCTCCTTGTCATCCGCCCCGCAAGGCTTGGCCCCTCGCGAGGGTCTTGAGCTTGTGTTGATGAAGATGGGCCGCTGGGCCCCTTTGAGCCACGCCGCAGCAGCAAGTCTGGGACCCCGCTCCCGAACGCCGACAAGAGCCCCCAGCCCACGGCGCGCCGGACTTGGCCGAGCGAGAGGCGAAGGGCAAGTCGGCGTCGCGGGCCCCTAACAGCTCTGCGGCCTTTGGGCGCCGCGTGGCGGTTGATTGGACGTGGGCGCCTCCGCTTCCCCACGACGCCTAGGCAACTGCACGGATTCGACAAGTCCCTGCATGCAAAGCGGGTCATGATTACCTGTGATCGTGGAGGTCGACGGTTGGCCTTTGCCAGCTATAAGTACGGAATGGCGCGTGCCCTTCCAGTCTATCCTCGCTTCTCCTTCTTCCTGGTCCTTGCTCCATCTTGCTACAATGGCTCTGATCCGTCGGTTCTCCGCGGAAGAGAAGGGAAAAGCTCCCCAAGAGGATCCTGACCCGCTTCCACCGAAGAAACGGCTTGCCCTCTGCCATTGGGGTGAGGGTGCCCACCAGGAAGCGCCGAGACCCTGGTGTGAGCGGCCACCACCAGGGTTCCCACTTCCCTTGTACGCCCATATCGAGGGCTCCGGCGAGCCGACGCCAACGCCATGGGGGCGCCGCCGCCGGCGCCGGCGGTCACGGCGTGTCGTCTTCCCCACAGAGTCCACGCCGAAGGCTCCTCCCGAGAGTTCGTGCTTCGCGCCGCCACGCCTCCCCCTTTTTTCGCCTCCGTCATCCCGCGGGGGGAACCCCTGGGGCTCTGGCTGCAGCACGTCGGCTGCAGCACCCTCGCGACCAGGGCAGAGGTCGCGGTCGTTGCCCTGGGCGAGGTCTTCATGACTCGAGGCTGGGGCGAGGTCGCCCGGGTTTGCAGGACAAGGGGCGCCCTCGCGATCCACCTGGAGTACGACGGCGCTTCGGTGATGTCCTTCAAGGTCTTCGACGCGGAGGGTCACCGGCTGGAGTGCTGCCCCGGAAGAGGCGGTCGGGACCCTGCCGCGGCGAGCCAGAGACCGGCCAATCGCTCCCTTGGCAGCTCCTCAGGCGGTGGAGGCACCGGTGGATCAAGCGACTCCGCCGAGCTCTTCGCAACTCCGGAGACGAGCGACGACAGCTACAAGCCCCCGAGCCTGCGCCGCTCCCGGAGTAGGACGGGCTCGTCAGGCCATCGCCGCCCCTGATCTGGATGGGGTTGGCGCCGGTGCTGGCCGGCCCACTGTTGATGATGGCGGCTGCCGCAATGGCCCCTGTAGTTAGGACTCCTTAGGATTCGCGTCTTTTGTTCCTGCAAGGGGCCAAGAATATACCCCGCGGGGGCTTGTAAGATGTTTGTAGCTCTGTTTGTCAATATGATCCTCATTGTGAAGCAGTGCAAGATGCTTATTCCGTCTCAGCTTAGTTTCTTCCTTTCGACCTCATGAGGGCTGGATGCTCACGCCGACAGTCCTGATCCCAAAGGCGGCTTCAGCCGTCGCTGGTATGCCAGTCGTGATGCCGTGGTTAAGGCGAGGTGAGCGCCCGAGGTCCGTAAGAGCCCCTGAGTCGCGATGCTCAGGAGGTCCCCCTTAGCGCTCAAGCAGCCATCATTCGGTGAGAAAGGAGAGCAACGTTGCTAACACGGGATTGCATTAGGTGCGGGGATGGTGCTGCGATAGCTAATGTTCTCGTAGGATGACTTATCTCGAGGGTCAGGAAACGCTTCCTGGTGCGGCGCTAGGTCCGTGCCTTGGTCGGCGAGGGGTTGCTTGGCGAGGTCCTCGTGTGCTCCTCCCCTCTCGCCTTCGCTCCCCTTTCTGCTCTATGTCCTCGGGTCCCGGCCCTCGAGTTGGTCTCAGCCGTCGCTGGTATGCCAGGTCGCGATGCCGTGGACAAGACCAGAGGGTGAGGGCTGGAGAGCCAGTAGGAGCCCTGAGTCGCGATGCTCAGGTACCCCCCTTTAACGTGCAGGCGGTTTGCGCGGACGAGAGTGAAGAAGACACCGTGAGGGCCTCGCCTGACGATGCTCCTTGGAGGGACCCTGCAGGCTCATCACAAAAGGAACGAGAGTTCGCCGTGACAATCGACAGTTAGCCGTTAGTTGCTTTGGAGAGGCGACGAGGCATGAAAGGCCTGGCGAGGTGTGTTGGGGCACCCGTGAGCCAGCGCGGGACTCACGGTGCCCTACCCCAAGGCGTGTTGCGCCTTGCGCTGGGCCCTATCTTGGAGTGTGTTCCTGCAAATTTGGCTAGATGCCGGTGCTCTACGTCCTCGGGTCCCGGCTCTCGAGCTTGTCTCAGCCGTCGCAGGCATGCCAGGTCGTGATGCCATGGACAAGACCAAAGGGTGAGGGCTGGAGAGCGGTAGAGCCCCTGAGTCGCGATGCTCGTGCACCCCCTTTAACGCATAAGCTGGGTTAGATGTCGGCTCTCGTTCTCGGGTCCCGGCCCTCGAGCTGGTCTCAGCCGTCGCTGGCATGCCAGGTCGCGATGCCATGGACAAGACCAGAGGGTGAGGGCTGGAGAGCCGGTAGGAGCCCTGAGTCGCGATGCTCAGGCACCCCCCCTTTAACGCGCAAGCTGGGTTAGATGTCGAAACTCTACATCCTCGGGTCCCGGCCCTCGAGCTGGTCTCAGCCGTCGCTGGCATGCCAGGTCGTGATGCCATGGACAGGACCAGAGGGTGAGGGCTGGAGAGCCGGTAGGAGCCCTGAGTCGCGATGCTCAGGCACCCCCCCTTTAATGCACAAGCTTGCGACATCCAGGAAGAAAAGGTGCCACGGACAGGCGCCAAATAACAAGCATGATGGGTCGAAAGCATGGCCCTAAGATAAACGTAAGAAGGGTACACGCCACTGGGTCAGACCCGAGTGACTTGGGGATGATGCAGCCCAAGGGGCGCCCCCAATAAGGTAAGCTAAGAACATGAAGTAAAAGGGATACAAGCCGCAGGGACGGACCCACGCGGCCTGAGAACAATGCGGCCCTGAGGCGCTCCCAGCTGCAAATTAAACTTGAAAGATGTCACCTGATGATGTTGGGGATGAAGGGGTGTTGGTGTAGCAGACTCGGTGGGCTGCGGGAGCCGATTCTCACGAGCCCCCAGGCCCAGGGGCCTCGGGAGGCTCCGGAGGCACTGGTGGCTCCTCGCGGACCATCTCCATCTCCGCCAGGGATGTGGCACGCCTGACCTCTTGAGCGTCCAGGATGGCCCTCATGGGGCGCTGGTACGCAGCAGCCGCATTCGGCAAGCCATAAGGCATGCGAACGTAGCTGTGGGGTGGACCCTCACAGCGTCCCACTTGTGAGGGCCAGAGGCGCTCCTGAGACGCGGCTCGGTTGAGCCCTGGTATGTCGATGCAGACGCGCAGCCCACCATCCTCGCCTGGATGGGGGCCATAGCGGGTAGGCGGCGGCTGCCTCTCATGACTCTTGACTCCTGTAGCTCCTGAATGGCCTTGCGGACGAACTCCTGAGGGTTTGACCCTCCTTGCCTTGCTCCTTCTTGAGGGAAACGTGCTTTGAAACACGCCTCCACGTGGTACCCAAGCACCTCCCTCGTGACCTCGGCGACGTCGGCGGCCCTCTAGGGGAGAGCCCCCGAGCCCTGTATGAGGAGGGCGCCGGGCGCGCTTCCCTATGCGATGGAAGGAGGCTCCCCCTGAGCAGGCTTGGGCCCTGAGGGGCCTGCCTCCTGAGGGGTCGGGCCGGACGATGTCTTCTTCTTCTTGGGGGCGGCCTCGAGAAGCCTCCTGCTTCGCGATACGGGTCTTCCAAAGGATGCGGCTCGAAAGGCTCGCTCCAGGGAGCATACTGCGTCTCTCTCTTCGCAGGGCACCTTGATGACTCCACCACTTCCTGGCATCTTGAGGACGTTGTAGCCATGGTGGGTTACGGCCATGAACTTGGCCAGCGCTGGGTACCCGAGGATGGTGTTGTACGGCAGGCGAATGTGGGCGACGTCGAAGTCGATGAGCTCGGTGCGGTAGTTGTCGCGTGCCCCGAAGGTGACAGGGAGGCGAACCTGCTCAATCGGGACCGTGGAGCCATCGGTGACTCCGGAAAAAGGCTTGGTTGGCTGAAGCTGATTGTAGGGCACTTGGAGATTGTTGAACGTTTCCACGGACAGGACGTTGAGCCCTGCCCCGCCATCAATGAGGGTCCTGGTGACCAGCACGTTGCTGATGATTGGGGAGCAAAGCATCGGGAGGACTCCGGCCGTGGCCACGCACTTGAGCTGATCCGCTGAGCTGAACGTGATGGCGCACGCCGACCACCTGAGAGGGCGCGTGGCCTCGAGCTTGGGGAGGACTGCATTCACTTCGCGAGCGAGCTGCTTGAAGATGCGCTGAGAGGCTGGGGCTTGGGCTCCGCCCAGGATGCAAGCGATCGCACATGGTTCCTGGAAGCCCCCAGCCCCCTCGTCCTGATGACGGTCTTCATTTCTTCTTGGCTGCGGCGGCAGCAGAGGGAGGCCTGCGTTACCTTGCGGGCGATCCTCGCGAGGCTGATCCCTCTAGCCTCCCTCGCGAGGTGGGTCCTACTAGCGATCCTCGCGAGGTTGGTCGCGCCACCCTTGGCGTGGGCTGCGGTCTTCCTTGCATCCTGCGTTCCTTCCTCCTCCCCGGCCATAGCCCCGGTCGTTGCGGTCAGGACATCGGCCGACCCTTCCTTCACGCACGGCCCGGAGCTCTTGAAATTCATTGGTGCTTTGGGTGTGGAGGTCGTGGTACACACAGTATTGACTGCCCTTGGAGGGTTCGGGCTGATCTCTGCCCCGCTTGGTGTCTGGCTCTGCCGTGAGCACGGCAGCCCCCTTGCGCTTCACATCCTTGACCTTGGGCTTCTTCTCTTCTGGGTCTAAGGCAGGCAGCTCGAGGAGGGAGAGGCACCCCTCCTCAGCCCTGGCGCACTTGGTTGCCAAGCTGAACAGCTCCAAGGAGGTGCACAGGTCTTCATGCATCGCCAGCTCCTCCTTCATCTTGACGTCGCACACGCCATCGGAGAAGGCTGAGACGATGGCCTCCTCGGTCTCCTTGGGGATCTTGAGGCGCGCGTTGTTGACGCGCTGGATGTACTTCTCTGTGGTTTCCCAGTTGCTGCTTGATACGGGCGCATGTCGCCACGGCGGTGGCCGGTCACGAGTACCTGGAAGTTGGCGATGAAGTGGGTGCGCATCTCGCCCCAGAGGAGATCGTGCTCGAGCCGATTCAGAGCAGTGCGGGCCCGTGCTTGAGCGCCATGGGAAACCACCGCCATGACCTTCTCGTCTCCGTTAGCAGCCTCGATGCCCAGCTCAGTGAGCCGAGGAACTCGCAGGTCAACCATGCCGTCATAGCGAGGAGGCAGGTCTGGCTTGAACTTGCCGGGCCACGCGACGCTGCGTAGCTCGATGGTGAAGGCGCGGTAGCCCGCTGTGGCCACGGGAGGCCTTGGGCGACGAAGAGCTTGGTCCTGTGGGTCCCCATGCACTGCAGCTGGGAGCAGCGCGGGGTCTTGACGTGCTGGAGCAGGGAGCGCTCGGGAAGCTTCTCGAGGGCGAGGGACTTCTTGGCAGCTCTGCTCCTACCTCGCTGGCGCCTGACGGAGCGGGTTCCGCCTAGGGGCCGCGCGCCTTGGGGCCAGGGCGCCTTCTTGAGGGGGAGGCGGCTGAGGCGCCCTAGGAGCTTCATTGCCCGCGCAGGGCGGGGCGCGGTGCAGCGAGAAGGACGATGCGGGGGAGCCCCCAGCGGCGCGGACGAGCTCGGTGACTCGGTCGAGCCACTCTTCGTAGATGTCATCGATTGGGCGGTAGCGCAGGAGCTCGTTTGCCGCGATGAGCGCAGCTCGAGCCTCCATGGCCGCGCGGGGCGCGCGGGATGGAGAACCAGCAGGGGTGAGCGAGGGTGTAGCAGTGCGGCCGTCTCGCCTCATGGATGGGTGCTGGGACGATGCTTGCTGCTTGTTCCCCGCCGGGCCGGTGGCAGCTTTGATGGCAGGTGACAGGGAACGACGAGGGCGCCCGCCGACGGGGGCCGTCTGGGCGACACGGGAAGCGAGGGCGGCTCGGCGCTCGACGCGGGCCCGACGAGCATCTAACATGGATGCGATGGTCGGAGAAGAACAGGGCGACGGGAGACGATTCCGCGCAAGACTTCTACCGCACGCCAAATGTCGATTGGGCCCGGCACTTTTGAGGTTCGAACACTGGGGGGGGCGCGGAGATTTCGCCCTCTATCTACCTGCTCCTCGCCGAATCGCTAGGATCTAAACTATGAAAAGAACAACACAAAAGACACAGGGTTTATACTGGTTCAGGCCACCATTGTGGTGTAATACCCCACTCCAGTGTGTGGTGTCGTGGATTGCCTCTCGGGCTGATGATGAACAATACAAGGAAGAACATCCTCGCGAGGGTCTGTTCTTGATTGATGCGACGAACTGCTAGGAGGAGTTCAGTCGCTCTATCTACTGGTTTCTTGGTGAAGATCCATATGCCTCTACCCTGGGGGTGGCTAGTCCTATTTATAGGCAAAGGCCCTGGGCCTCTCCCCAAATGTTGAGCGGGAAGGGCGCCAACAATTGGCCATTTTCAAGGGGAACAGCGGGGTACACCTATCCTGACTAAAGTTGGTCCTCGCCTGTCAAAGGCTCTGGTGGTGACGCCTGCTTGGGCACCACAATGACTTCCTCCCGTTGGGCTGGTCTTGGTCTTGTTGCACCGAAATGGATGCCTTTGCTTGATGCTCTCGCCTGCGCTTGCTCCCTTTGCACCAAAGAGGAAAGGAGGACACTGCGCGGGCTGGCGCCCGACTAGCGCCCTTGGTCGTCATGGCTTGCGTCATGGGCACCTCACGAGGTACCCCGCCTTGAACTCTCTGCCTCCTCGTGAGCCCGCCTGATGAGGCCGTGCCTGAGGAAGCTCCTTGTCGTCCACCCCGCGAGGCTTGGCCCCTCGCGAGGGTCTTGAGCTTGTGTTGATGAAGATGGGCCGCGCTGGGCCCCCTTTGAGCCACGCCGCAGGTCGCAGGCAGGCAAGTCTAGGGACTCCAGTTCCCAGAACGCCGACAAATAGGACTAGCCACCCACGGGGTAGAGGCATCGATCAAGGGAGAGAGACCTTTGGGTAGAAAAGAGAGAGAGAGAGGAGCGACCGAACTCACCCTAGCAGTTCATCGCACCAGCCAAGAACAGCCCCTCGCGAGGCTGTTCTTCCTTGTACTATTCATCATCAGCCCCTGAGGCAATCCACCACACCACAAACTGGAGTAGGGTATTACACCACAATGGTGGCGCGAACCAGTATAAACCTCGTGTCCCTTGTGTTGTTCTTCGTGTAGTTTAGATCCTTGCCAGGCGACGAAATGCGTGTAGGCGGGAGGTGTGATCTCCGCGTGCACCCCAGATTTCGAACCTTGAGGGTCTGCCGGAACCTGAAGTCCGACATTTGGCGTGCCAGGTAGGGGTGCACCAGAATCCGCCTTCCGTCGCCCCATGTTTCGCCGCCCGTCGCATCCACGTCAGATGCTCGTCGAGCCCGCGCCAAGCGCCGGCCGCTCGCCACTCAGACGCCCAGACGCCCGTCGGCGGCGCCCGCCGTTCCCGTCGCCTGCCGTCAACGCCGCCACCGGCCCGGCGGGGAACGAGCAGCAGGCGTCGTCCCTGCATCCTTCGGTGCGGCGAGAAGGCCGCACCGCCACCCTGTCGCTGACTCCAGCCGGTTCCTCGTCCCACGCCCGTCGCGCTCCTACGGACGCGCTGACGCCCGCTTCTCTGGCGCTGGAGCTCTGACTACCACCCGCCGACGACCTCTCGACGAGTGGCTCGCCCGCATCGATCTCGTCGTGGCTGCTGAGGCTCCCTCGCCATCCCACTCGCTGCATCACGCCCGCCCTCTGTGAGCTGGCGACGGTTCGGGGGCACCTCAGCCGCCCCCAAGAAGGCGCCTTTGTTCCCAGGCGTGTGGCCCTGGCGGAACCCACTCCGTCCGTGCCAGCCGCGGCAAGAGAAGAGCTGCCAAGAGATCCTCGCCCCAAGAAGCTGCCCGTGTGCTCCCCACCGCCCAGCACGAACGCAACGCTCCTCTGCAGCCAGCACAAGAAGACCCAGCGCTGCTCTGGCGGCAGCGCGACGGAGACTTCAAGATCAAGCTCTCGTCACCAAAGGCCTCCCTTGCCACTGCAGCTGCCGTGTTTTCACCGCCGAAGCTGCAGCAGCGGGCTCGCCGGGCAAGTTCAAGCCAGATCTGCCCCCGCGCTACGATGGCACGGCTGACCCTGCTGAGTTCCTCCAGCTCTATGAGCTGGGCATTGAAGCCGCCAATGGGGATGAGAAGGTCATGGCGAACTGGTTTCCCATGGCGCTCAAGGACGGCGCCCACTGCTCTGAACTCGCTCTGGCACAATCTCCTCCTGGGACGAGATGCGCACCCGATTCATCGCCAACTTCCAAGGCACCCGTGACCGGCCCCCGGCCATGAGCGACCTACGCCGCATCAAGTAGCAGCCGGGAGAGACCCTGCAGAAGTTCATCCAGCGTTTCAACAACGCTCGCCTTAAGATCCCCAGGGTGTCCAAGGAGGCCATCATCTCAGCCTTATCCGACGGCGTGCGCGACGTCAAGATGAAGGAGGAGCTTGCGATCCATGAGGACTTGTGCACCTCCCTGGAGCTGTTCAATTTGGCGACCAAGTGCGCTAGGGCTGAGGAAGGGCTCCTTTCCCTCCTTGAGCTGCCAGCTGCTGACCCAAAAGAGAAGAAGCCCAAGGTCAAGGACGTGAAGCGCAAGGGGGCTGCCGTGCTTGCAGCAGAGCCGGACACCAAGCGAGGCAGGGATCAGCCTGAGTCATCCAAGGGCAGACGGTACTGCATGTACCACGACCTCCACACCCACAACACCAATGAATGCCAAGAGCTCAGGGCCGTGTGGGACGTGCGTGCCGGCCGATGCCCCGAGCGCAGCGACCGGGGCTATGGCCGAGGAGGAAGAGGTGGAGGACGATGGGAAGACCGTGGCCCTCGCCAAGGGTGGCGTGACCGACCTCGCGAGGACCGCTCGCAGGACCAGCCTCGTGAGGGAGGTTGGAGGGACCCGCCTCGCGAGGGAGGTTGGAGGGATCAGCCTCGCGAGGATCGCCCACAAGGCAACGCGGGCCTTCCTCCTCTGCCACCATAGCCGGGGAGGAATGAAGACCATCATCAGGACGAGGGGGCTGGAGGCTTCCAGGAGCCGCGTGCAATCGCTTGCATCTTGGGCGGCGCTCAGGCCCCGGCTTCTCAGCGCATCTTCAAGCAGTTTGCTCGTGAAGTGAATGCAGTCCTCCCCAAGCTTGAGGCCACACACCCTGTCAGGTGGTCAGCGTGCGCTATCACGTTCAGTTCAGCGGATCAGCTCAAGTGCGCGGCCACAGCCGGAGTCCTCCCGATGCTTTATTCCCCAATCATCAGCAATGTGCAAGTCACTAGGACCCTCATCGATGGCGGAGCAGGCTCAATGTCCTATCCGCCGAGACGCTCAACAATCTCCAAGTGCCCTACAATCAGCCGCAGCCAACCAAGCCTTTCTCAGAGTCACCGATGGTTCCACGGTTCCGATAGGGCAGGTCTGCCTTCCGTTACCTTCGGGAAGCGTGATAACCACCGCACCGAGCTCATTGACTTCGATGTCGCGACATTCGCCACCGTACAATGCCATCCTCGGTACCCAGCCCGCCAAGTTCATGGCCGTGACTCATCACGGCTACAATGTCCTCAAGATGCCAGGAAGCGGTGGAGTCATCACGGTGCCTTGTGAAGAGAGAGACGTTGTGTGTTCTCTGGAACGTGCTTTCCAAGCCGCGTCAATTGAAGACCCAGATCACAGGTGCGGGAGGCTTCCCAAGGCTGCCCCTAAGAAGAAGAAGACATCGCCTGGTCCGACCCCTCGGGAGGCAGGACCTCAGGGTCCGCGCCTGTTCACGGGGCGCCTCTTCTATCACATAGGAAGGCGCGCCCGGCGCCCTCCTCGAGCAAGGCTCGGGGGCTCTCTCCTGGAGGGCCATCGACTTTGCTAAGATCACGAGGGAGGCGCTCGGGCACCACTTGGAGGCGTGTTTCAAAGCACGTTTCCCTTGGGAAGGAGCAAGGCAAGGAGGGCCAAACCCTCAGGAGTTCGTCAGTGAGATCATTCAGGAGCTGCAGGAGTCAAGAGTCATGAGTGGCAGCCGCCGCTTACCCGTCGTAGCTCCCCATCCAGCGAGGATTGTGTGCTGCAGCGTCAGCATCGACATACCAGACTCAACCGGCCACCTCTCGAGCGCCATCGCCCTAACGCTGGACGCCATGAGGGTCCACCCCACAGCTATGTTCGCATGCCTCACGGCCTGCCGAACGCGGCTGTTGTACGTCAGCGCCTCATCCTGGAGGCTCAAGCGGCTAGGCATTCCACAGTACTGGCGGAGATGTAGATGGTCCGGTAGGAGCCGCCAGCGCCTCCGGAGCCTCCCGAGGCTCCCGGGCCTGGGGGCTCGTGAAGATCGGCTGTCGCAGCGCACGCCGTCCGCTACTTCAGCATCCCTTCATCTTCAACATCATCAGGTGACATCCTTCGAAGTTTCATTTTCAGCCGAGCGCCTGTGGCTGCATCATTCCTGTGCCACGGGTCCGCCCTCGCGGCATGTATCCCTTTGGTTCATGTTTTTAGCTTACCTTATTGGGGGCGCCCCTCGGGCTGCATCATCCCCAAGTCGCTCGGGTCCGACCCAGCGGCGTTCGCCTTTTTCTACGCCTATCTAAATGGATCTGCTCCTTCATGATTAACGTGCTTGACTTAATCACCCGCTCGATTGACACCAACTGATGGAGCTGCTCCCTAACGGCACGACGCTTGCGCATGGGTCCGTCCCTGCAACATCGACAAACCTAAATGGCTGAGCTCTAGCCGCAGCGACCCCGCAAGGCACCACCTCACCAAGCCTTCAGTGCCTCATCACCCTTCCAAAGCAACCAGCAGCTGGCTGACAAATGTAACGGCAAACTCTCGTTTTCTTGTGATGAGCTCGCAGGATCACTTTAAGGAGCAGCGTCGGGCGAGGCCTTCGCAGCGTCTCCTTCGCTCTCGCCCGCGCTAATTGCTTGCACGTTAAAGGGGGGGTACCTGAGCATCGCGACTCATGGACTCTTATTGGCTCTTCAGCCCTCACCTCCTGGCCTTGTCCACGGCATCGCGACCTGGCATACCAGCGACGGCTGAGCTCGGTCGAGGGCTGGGACCTGAGGACGTAGAGCACGAAGGGGAGCAAAGGCGAGAGGGAAGAGGCGCGTGGGGACCTCGCCAGGAAACTCCTCAACTGCCGATGCGCGGGCCTGGCGCCGCGCCAAGGAGTGGCTTTTGACCCTCGAGATAAGTAATCCTCCGAACATACTAGCTATCGCAGCACCAACCTCGCACCTAATGCAGTCCCGTTTTGGCAACGTCACGCTCCTTTCTCACCGAACGATGGCTGCTTGAGCGCTAAAGGGGACCTCCTGAGCATCGCGACTCAGGGGCCCTTACTGGACCCCGGGCCGCTCACCTCCTGGCCTTGACCACGGCATCGTGACCTGGCATACCAGCGACGGTTGAAGCTTGCCTTAGGACCGGGACCTGTCAGCACAGAGCGTCAAGCCCTCACGAGGTTCGAAAGGAGGAACTAAGCTAATACGGGATGAGCATCTCACACCGCTTCACGATAAGGATCATATTAACAAATGGGACTACAAACACCTTACGAACCCCCACGGGGTGTGTTCTTCGATTCCTCGCAGGGAACAAAAGGAGCAAATCCTAAAGAGCGCTGACTACACGCGCCTCCGCAAGAGACGCCATCATCAACAGTGGGCCGTCAGGCACCAGCGCCAACCCCATACAGATCAGTGGCGACGGCGGCCTGACAAGTCCGCCCTGCTCCGAGTGTGATGCGAGCTCGAGGGCTCGTAGCTGTCGTCGCTCGTCTCCGGGGTCGCGAAGAGATCAGCGGTGTCGCAGGATCCTCCGACACCTCCGCTGCCTGAGGAGCTGCTGGGGGAGCGATTGGCGAGCCTAGTCCTCGCCACGGCAGGGCCCCGACCGCCTTTCTCATGGCAGTACTCCAGCCGACGTCCCTCCGCGTAGAAGACCTTGAAGAACATCAGGGAGGCGCCGTCGTACTCGAGGTGGATTACGAGGGCGCCACCCGTCCTGCAGACACGGGCGATCTCGCCCCAGCAACGGGTACTACAGTCAGCATGCTGCAGCCAAAGCTCGATAGGCCCCCTCGGCGGGATCTCGAAGGTGAAGGAGGGAGGAAGACGAATCCAAGACCGAGGAGGCATGGCGGCGTGAAGCACAAGCTCGCGAGAGGAGCCCTCAGCGTGAACTCCAGGAGGAACGACGCGCACCGCCGTGATCCGCCGGCGGCGACGACGCCTTTGGCGGTGCCGCTCGGTGCCTGCGCCTTCAGGACCCTCGATCCGAGCGTACAAGGGCAATGGGAACCCGGGCGGCGGCCGCTCGAACCATGGCCTCGACACCTCCTGCCAAGCACCCCCTTCTCCGCGGCAGGAGACGAGCCGTTTCTTCGATGGAAGCGGGACAGGACCCTCTCGGGGGCCTTCCCCTTCTCTTCGGCAGAAAACCGACGGATTGGTGCCATTGGCGTATGACGAGTGACCAAGAAGAAGATGGGGAGTAGCAGGAAGAGATGGACTGGAAAGGCTCACGCTGGTCCGTACATATAGCCGAGGGAGGCCAACCGCCGGCCTCCACGATCACAGGTAATCATGACCCGTTTTGCATGCAGGGACTTGTCAATTCGTGCAGTTGCCGAGGCGTCGTGGGGGAGCCAGGACGCCCACGTCCAATCAACCACCACACGGCGCCCAAGGCCGCATGCTGATGGGGCCCGTGGCGCTTCGCACTTGCCCCTTCGCTTCTTTGCTAAGCCAAGTCCAGGCGCGCCTTGGGCCCGGGGGCTACTGTCGGCGTTCTGGGAATGGGGGTACCTGACATGCTGCTCGGCTGCTTGGCGTGGTTTCGTGGAGGCCCAAGACGCCCATCTTCATCAACACATGCTCAAGACCCTCGCGAGGGGCCAAGCCTCGCGGGGCGGACGACAGGAGGCTTCCTCGGGCACAGCCTCGTCAGGCTGGCTCGCGAGGAGGCGGAGAGATCAAGGAGGAGTACCTCACGAGGTGCCCATGACGCAAGCCATGACGACCGAGGCCAGGCGAGCGCCAGGCGGGCACCGGCCTGCGCAGAGTCCTTGTTTCATCTTTGGTGCAAAGGGGGCAAGCGCAGGCAAGAGTATCAAGCAAAGGCAACCATTTCGGTGTAACAAGACCAAGACCATCAGGATGGCAGGATGGAGGTCATCGTGGATCCCAAGCCGGCGCCACCGTCAGGGCCTTTGGCAGCCGAAGACCAACTTTAGTCAGGATAAGTGTACTAGATGTTCCCCTTCAAAATGGCCAATTGTTGGCGCCCTTCCCGCTCATTATTTGGGAAGAGGCCCATGGCCTCCCTCCATAAATAGGACTAGCCACCCACGGGGTAGAGGCATCGATCGAGGGAGAGAGACCTTTGGGTAGAAAAGAGAGAGAGAGAGAGAGAGGAGTGACCGAACTCACCCTAGCAGCTCATCGCACCAGCCAAGAACAGCCCCTCGCGAGGTTGTTCTTCCTTGTACTATTCATCATCAGCCCCTGAGGCAATCCACCACACCACAAACTGGAGTAGGGTATTACACCACAATGGTGGCCTGAACCAGTATAAACCTCGTGTCCCTTGTGTTGTTCTTCGTGTAGTTTAGATCCTTGCCAGGCGAAGAAACGCGGGTAGGCGGGAGGTGTGATCTCCGCGTGCACCCCAGAGTTTGAACCTTGAGGGTCTACCGGAACCCAAAATCCAACAGTAACAACCCTATGTCTCGTGCTCGGAGGCTTGTGTTTTCTCTTGGGCTATAAGATTATAGTGGATGTTGAACCCTTCCCATGGAGCCTAAGGGAGGGGAGGCTTATATAGAGTGCGCCTTGGCCTCATAACTGCCATGTTACAATGGGGTTAAAGGAGTATAACTATAGCAGTTACTGGTAACGTCAGCTATAACTACACTTGAAGTCCAACATTAAGCTACTCAACTATTGCAACTCCCACATCACCCCTACGCGTCCTTCGTCTGAGTGGTGATGGCTGGGCCAACTAGAGGGAAGACGTTCGAGTGTCGTTGGTGTATCCGAGTGGATTTCCAGTGGTGTGCATCCGAATGCGCATGTGGTCCACGGACCTCCCAATGACAGCGGGGGGGCCCTAGGTGGGCCTTAGATGTCAGGTTCTTGTCTCTACCAGTAGTAGGTTACCCCATCTTTAGCCCCTGAATCGACTGAGGTTTCGCGGGACGAGTGAGTTAAGCCTTTGGTTTGATCTGTGTGTTTCGGGTTCACTCGGTGTCCGTCGCCAATTGGTTACACACTGTGCCTTAACTGAGACCACAGCAGATTCTAGACTAAAGGTTTTCTGAGCGATCGGATAGTCTTGATCACTGGGCAAAACTTAGTGGCATTCGTATGCCTCTCCGGGGAGATAGACTTGAGGCCCAAGTGAGGACATGCCATAAAACCCGAGTAACGACGCCGGCACGTGGTCTGACTCTCCAAAAGATGCCACTCTTTATCCCAGGGGAATGCCATCGCGGGCCATCTACGAGTCCAAATTTATGAGGCTCGCGCCTTGGAGCCTAGTCAAAGGCCAAGTTAACCTGCGGAGGGGCATCAAGCTTATCCCATTGCAATCCTAAAGGCGACTTCATTCGAGCATTTTATGTGTCTGAGTGCACGGCAACCCTCAAAGGGTGGTCAGTCGGGCTGACTGTGTCCTTTTAGGAAAGGAACAGCGGGTAATCAATCAGATTGATCTGTTGCTGAAATCCTAGGATTTGAAATCATGCGTGTGCACATGGAAGAGGTTACATCACGGCTAGTGAGGAAAGTGGGACACAACGCCTCGATCTCCGCCCTGAAAATCTGCCACGTGCCACATTTTACTTGCGCGACCGACCGCTGCAGACACCGAGCAATTGGGGAAACTATGGCTGAGAATCCACGACGCACTTTTACCCGTCTTTTAAAGAGTTTGCGGGTTAGGTCAAATCCTAGATCCCATATTTGCTCTCCCTCCACTCTGCATGTCCTGCTACTCCCTCCACCACTCCGGGCACTGGTTCCTTCCGAGAGGATGGGCAAGGATATGATGGTGAAGCTGGAGCGAGCAAAGAAAACTGGGAAAGGCTCATCATCGAGCACCGGCTCGTCGGCGGCGGTGGGTCGAGCTTCGGGTGGCTAGATTCCCTCCTGCGTCATGCAGAAGCGCTTGCTGGAGCTGGAGGCGGAGGGGCTGACTCTGGCAGGCCACTGGTGACTGCCGAAGGTGGGCGAGCTGGAACCCGCTCCGCAACTAGATGAGTGGGTCCTCATCATCACTCACATCGAGAGAAGTTTTCCCATGCCACCTCGCCCCATCTTCCATGCTTTTCTTGACTTCTTCAGCGGGCAGCTCCACCCCATTCCCCGAATACGGTTGTCTATTTATCTGCTTTCATTTCACTTTGTGAGAATTTCATCGGGTGGTATCCCCAATATTGGTCCATCTCTCCCATCCTATTGTTCTTATGACTTATGTCTCCTCACTTTTATCTCAATCATGCGCGCATGTGTAGGACCTTGAAGTATGTCTAGAGGGGGGGTGATTAGACTACTTGACCAATTAAAAACTTAACCTTTTCCCAATTTTAGAGTTTGGCAGATTTTAGCTATCTTAGGACAAGTCAAGCAATCATCACACAATTCAAGCAAGCATGCAAAGAGTATATAGGCAGCGGAAATTAAAGCATGCAACTTGCAAGAAAGTAAAGGGAAGGGTTTGGAGGATTCAAACGCAATTGGAGACACAGATGTTTTTGGCGTGGTTCCGATAGGTGGTGCTATCGTACATCCACGTTGATGGAGACTTCAACCCACGAAGGATAAACGGTTGCGCGAGTCCACGGAGGGCTCCAACCACGAAGGGTCCACGAAGAAGCAACCTTGTCTATCCCACCATGGTCGTCGCCCACGAAGGACTTGCCTCACTAGCGGTAGATCTTCACGAAGTAGGCGATCTCCTTGCCCTTACAAACTCCTTGGTTCAACTCCACAATCTTGTCGGAGGCTCCCAAGTGACACCTAGCCAATCTAGGAGACACCACTCTCCAAGAAGTAACAAATGGTGCGTTGATGATGAACTCCTTGCTCTTGTGCTTCAAATGATAGTCTCCCCAACACTCAACTCTCTCTCATAGGATTTGGATCTGGTGGAAAGAAGATTTGAGTGGAAAGCAACTTGGGGAAGGCTAGAGATCAAGATTCATATGTTAGGAATGGAATATCTTGGCCTCAACACATGAGTAGGTGGTTCTACTCTCAGAAATGGTAAGTTGGAAGTGTAGGTTTGTTCTGATGGCTCTCTCCACGAATGAAGAGGAGGTGGAGGGGCATTTATAGCCTCCACACAAAATCTAACCGTTAAACACAATCTACCAAACTCGGTGGGACCGATTCAACAGACTCGGTCAGACCGATTTAGTAAACCTAGTGACCGTTAGGATTTTCGGTGGGACTGACATGCAACTCGGTAGGACCGATTCGGTTAGGGTTAGGGCATAACGTAATCTCGGTAAGACCGATTACACAAACTCGGTGAGACTGATTTTGGTAATAAGCTTTCCAGAGAGTTGGTTAGGTAAACTCGGTGGGACCAATATGCTCTTTTCGGTGAGACCGAAATGTTACAAAAGGGAAACAGAGAGTTTACATTGCAATCTCGGTGGGACCGATCGCTCACTTCGGTTAGACCGAAACGTTATGAAGGGAAACAGAGAGATTACAATCCCATCTCGGTGAGACCGAGATCCCTATCGGTAAGACCGATTTGCCTAGGGTTTGTGGCAGTGGCTATGACATTTGAACTCAGTGGCGCCGGATAAAAAGAATCGGTGTGGCCGATTTTGGCTTTAGGTTTAGGTCATTTGTGGATGTGAGAAAGTAGCTGAGGGTTTTTGGAGCATATCACCAAGCACACGAAGCAAGAGGCTCGTTAAGCAACACCTCATCCCTCCTTGATAGTATTGGCTTTTCCTATAGACTCAATGTGATCTTCGATCACTAAAACATAAAATGAAGAGTCTTGAGCTTTTGAGCTTGAGCCAATCCTTTGTCATTAGTATTTTGAGGGATCCACTTTCATCATCCATGCCATGCCATTCATTGAGCTTTCCTGAAATAATAGTCTTGGAATAGCATTAGCTCAATGAGCTATATGTTGTTATGAATTACCAAAACCACCTAGGGATAGTTGCACTTTCAATCTCCCCCTTTTTGGTAACTGATGACAACATATAGATCAAAGCTTGGATAGATCAAAGCTTGGATAGAGATGACAACACATAAGATTTAACAACATCGTTGCTTTGAGAAGTATGTGATAAGCAAGAGCTCCCCCTAAATTTGTGCATAGTTTAAGATTTGCTTTGGACTGCAAATGCACAAGGAATTAGGCTCATGGGTTACTCTTCCATGTCACATACATCTTGGTGGAGCGCTCAAAATGATAAAGATTGAATACATGCACTCATCACCAAGCAAAGTGAATGATCACATACGAATAGGATAAGATAATATCATCAAACATGCATAAGTGTAGCTTATGATCAAACACATGATCATCAATGTCTCACAGAAACAGCATAGTATCTCAAGCAATCAAAAGCAAACAAGTTTAACCACCAAAGCAAGAGAGAACAAAAGCAACACTCTCTCTCTCGAAGCCTATGATCTATACATTTTTCTCCCCCTTTGGCAACAAGTTACCAAAAAGTTCATAGAAAATGCATAGTGCTAGATCGACTCTCAGGCTTGATCTTCAGGTGGTGGTGTCGGGATAACTCCAAGAACAAAGGCTTCAGTTGAAGTGGATGGAGCTGGAGGAGTTGATGCTGGAGCTGGGTGCACTTGAGCTGTAGGAGTTGTAGCTGGTGCAGATGATGTGGCTCTAGTGTCTGTCACAGGCACAGCAGTTGACCTCTGAGCTCTAGGCACTCTGGCAAATACATTAGTGGTAGTCTTGCCCTGCCTCTCCTGCATGTCATCCTGTAGCTGCTCCACAACCGATCAATCTCGCCATTTTGACATCTAGATCATGGAATTTTAGTTCCATGATTCTTTCCAAGCTCTCCTGATTTCGAGTGAGGGTGGCCAATCCCTTCTCAATCCTCAGAGTTGATGCTATTAAGTAACCAAGATGCTCCTGCTTGTTCTTCAAAAAGTACTCAGATGCCTCCTCTTGAGTTGGCATCTTGGCAGCCTTCTCTTTCCTTGCCTTCTCCTTCTTCTCTTGAGCTTGTACTGATGATGGATCATTCTCATTCATGACAACCTTATTGTCCTCAAAGTTTGGATAGAGAGGAAAATGTTCCTTATCCAATAGATATTTGCCTGTGCCCATCTTTGAGTTAATCAACTCCTGAATCTGAGGGGCATATCCACAACTCCTCTTTTGGTCTGCTGCAGTCCTCTTAATGGTCTCTACCATAAGGCTCATAACCTTGAATTTCTGTGGCACATCAAACAAATGCAACATGTTGATTGCATGCCCTCTGATCGTGTTGTGGTCACCAGACTTAGGCAACAGAGTGTGCCTTAGGATCCAGTTGATAGTTGGCAGCCCTAATAGAAGAAAGTGGACTGACCCAAACTTACGTGTCTCAACAGCTTTGTCTGGGATCTCCTTGTACATGTGTGCCATGGAATTGTGGTCCATCTTCTTCTTGGCATAGATATCCAAGTCATCTTCATCTTCCTTTGGGGCATTGATCAGTTTTGCCCACTCCTCAACTGTTGACTGGTACCTTGTACCTTCAGACATCCAAACTATCCTCCCATCTGGATAGAAGTGTGCTGTGGAGTAGAATTGCATGATGAGTTCATCATTCCAGTTGCTGAGCTTTTCCCTAACAAAATCTGCAACTCCACAGGCAACAAAACTGTCTTGCACTCCAGGATAGTGTTCTTCATTATCTTTCATGTAGGTCCAGTCGACCCACCTCATATCACACACTATGGGCTTCTTGTCCAACAAGATTGTCTCATAGAAGTCCTGCTGTTCCTTTGTATAGAACCTGTAATCAACAGCAGTTCTTCTCCTTGTGGCATATGGATCTGTCATCCTCCATAGCCTCAACCCTGAGTCTTTTCTGATCCTCATGTCCTCAGCCACAGGATGGGCATCATTGTGGTCTGGTTATCTTGGGTTTGAGCTTCCTTAGAACTTGTCCTTCTTCTTCTTCCTCATCAGCAACATCAGGCACTGGGGCCTTGTTCTTTTCAGCAGCTGGAATACTCCTGGTATTCCTCTTTGGTGCAAGCTTGGGCTTGGGGCAGCTTTGGGTGCTTCCTTGGGCTTTGAAGTTGCAACCCCTGATCTAATAGCATCACCCATAAGCTTTTGTGCCTTGGGTGCTGGTGCAGCAACCTCTTCTTCCTCTTGAGAGTCTCTTCTCATTGAGGAATTTCCAAGAGCCTGCGCAGTAGTGGTTCTGGCTCTCTTCTTCTTCTTATCCTGAGAAGCTTCATCTTTTGATTCCATGGTAAAATTCATAGTTTCTCCAGTAGGAACCTTCTTGGGTTTGGAAGTTGTGACTCTCTTTGCAGGTGCCTCTTTGGGTTCAGGCACTTGAGTAGATCCTCTGACCTTCAGCATAGGTGTCCTCTTGGCAAGAACCTTCCTGTTGAGTCCAGGCTTTGTGTTCTTTGCTGAGCCATACTCCTTTTTGAGCACTACCTTCTTGGAGGTAGCATCATCCTCTTCTGCTCTATAATCCTCATCCTTTGAATCTGAGGTTCTCTTCTTCCTTGTCCTGGTGGCAGCTTTAGGCAGATTGCTAGGAGTGCTTCTGCTGCCATCATCTGAAGAACTAGAGGGACTAGTGCCCTCACTCATGTGAACCTGCTCTTCTTCCCTGTTCTGGCTGTGACTCTGGTCTGACATGCTGCAAACACTGACTGCTGACCCTGTGAACAGTTATAAATGAGATAGAGTGGATGAGCATCACAAAATGCAGAGATTTTTTGCAAAAGAATGATTCAAAAATTCAGTTTTAGTTTTCCAAAGAAAGCATTTCGGATCAACCGATTTTCAAACTCGGTGATACCGAAGCAGTTTTGGAACCTAAACTGATGAACTCGGTTGGACCGAGTCACATTTCGGTGGCACCGAGACTGCTAGGGTTTCACAAAGTCCTAAAATCAGTCTCGCCGATTAGCAATTCTCGGTCAGACCGAGAGTTACTAGTGCAATGGCGTTAGCCAAATTGGTGGGACCGAGTTTTTCAACTCGGTGGCTCCGAGATGGTTTCAGCGGAAACCTAACCCTAATTTTTCAAATCTCATCTAATCTATGGATTGCATTGACTGGATAGGAGTGTTTCAATCGTGGCAAGAATCAATAAGAACACAATGTGCTAGGAATTGGACGAGGATAGCACAGTGATCGAGTCCATACCCTAGCTTGGCGATGAACTCGCTACGGCGGCAACGGCGGGGGTGAAATCCGTTGACGGCGGCGGAGACCAGCGACAGGAGGCGGCCGGCGACGAGGACACGATCCGGAGACCCTGATGGCAGAGCGAGCTATTGCGCGGGCGAAGAGGTTCGGAGAAATTTCCAAATTTTTGCCCGTGACTATATATAGCCTGACCTGTCGGTGTGACCGAGTGGAACAACTCGGTGGCACCGAGATGCATAATCGCGTGTGCGATTCTGAAACTCGGTGTGACCGAAAAGTTCAAATTGGTTGCACCGAGATTGAAAACCTAGATCGACTTAATGATCTCGGTAGAACCGAAATGGAGGAATCGGTCAGACTAAGAATCACAAAGAAGTTTTGGAAGTTTAAGTCTATGACGAATCGGGGACTCCGAGTGCTCCTCACACACAGTGGTTCGAATCTGACTTGATCAAATTTTGTGATGTAGCATGAATAGAGTTTGAGACGAGAAAAGCATAGATAGCTGGAGAAGGTTCTTAGGCATTCTTGTCCATCCACTTGGCTAAAAGAAAAAGAAGCCAATCAATCAAAACAACAAGTGGATGTCCTTGAATGAGTAAAATATGCACCAACATGCTCACACAATAAGATGGCAATGAAATATGTGGCAAAACATGCACAACCAATTCTAGCATCTATAAAACAATTGGCGATGACTAGGTCATCTATATATGAGTATATTGACTTAGGAGTCAAATGAAAACATTTGATCATAGGTCATACTCATCGTTTAAGCTCAAGTGGGGTTAGCACTTTTACATAATGCATTGATGTGTTCACACCATTAGAGTTGCTTTGACTCATTTCTTAGAGTTAAGCTTCCCCTAGATGTGAGATCCCCTTTTAGAGGGATGAACTAACCTTGGGTTTTGTCGATGATGACTTCATGTAGGTGTTGAAGATGTGAATGCTCAATGTTGATGTAGATCATTTGGAGAAATCCTTTGGAGTGAGTTGCACTTTCAACTTACCTACATGGGTTAGTCCCTCAAGGAACAAACAGGAATATCCATAGACATAAAGTGATGCACACACAAGATGATGTCCATGAAATCATTAGGTTACCTTGTCCCTTACCATACCAACATGAGGGTTTGTGACACCTTGAACTAGTGCAAGATGTGGAAGTTGATTGCACTTGTTCTTGCCATAATGATATGAGTAAAGAATGTTGGCGGAGTCACCCTCAAGAACTCTCTAGTTCTTCTTCTTCGGGATCCACATCATCTTGATGGGAATCCTTGGAGTTGTAGTTGTACTTGATGAAGTAGAACTTGACGTAGTCTTGGGAACCCACTTGACTGAGACTTTAGGTGTTTCTTCAAATGCATCAATCTCTTCTTGAGGCTCTTCCTTGCCTTTGTTCTTGTGGTCTTGTGGTGGAAGATCATCTTGTGCTTGTGTTCCTTTGAAGGAAGTAGGATCATACTTCTCTTGTTGAGGAACAAACTTCGTCTTGGGGTATTGATCTTCTTCCCACTCAACTCCATTGGCGTTGAACTTTCGTTCAAAACCAACACCTTGATTCTTCTGGTGCCTTCCTTGATTGCGTACAATTTCCTCGAATTGCTTACTCCCGGCAAGGCTCTTGTAAACACCTTTCTCTATAATTCCCTTCAATAAGCTATTTTCTTGCTCAAGTGTAACTTGGCTAAGAGAATCATTAGTGGAATCAAGAGAACTACTAGAGGTAACAATATTAGATTTGACATTATTATTGTTACTACTAGAGGAAGGATCTTTCTTGTACTTGTTACTAGACTTGACTTGAGGCATGTAAGTAGATAAGAGTAAATGCTTTGCAATGTAAGAAGAACTTTTCTTACGGAGATCATCATTGATTGCTTTTAAGAACTCATGCTCTTGCTCAAGATTGAGCTTTTTAAAGCGTAACTTCTCATGAGCCCTTAAAAGTTCTCGATGATCTTCGAAGATAGTTTCATGAGCTAACTTAAGAGTGTTTAGTTCTTTAGTTAGAACCTCAATCTTCTCCTTATCATTGTCATTCGTTTTATTTTGATTAGCATGATTAATTGACGTTTCATCATAGTATTCATCACTAGAGTTGTCAACAAGTAAATCATCATCCACAAGCAAGTCATCTTCATCACTATCGAAATCAACATACTCAGCATGTGTTACCTTTGGACCTTTGTCCATGAAGCATCTTCCAATTCCTTCATTTTGTGAATCGAATATGTCGTAGGAGTTGGTTGACACAAGTGCTAGACCGGCAACACCTTCATCTTGAGTATATTCTGAGTCGGAGTGATAGCTTCTCTCAGAGTGTTGTCGGAGTCGGAGCCGGATACCCATTCACCAACATGAGCTTGATGTCTTCGTTTTGTGTAGCTCCTTATTGACTTGTCCTTCCTTTCCGAATCCTTGCTTCTCCGTGAGGGTCTTCGTTCATAACGATCATCTCTACTCCTCTCTCTCGATGGTGATTCTTCTCTTTTGCTTCTTCTGTTTGGAGAATCTTCTGTTCTTTTGTAGGGTGTCGTACACTCATTGGAATAGTGTTCGGGTCTCCCACAATTCTAGCAATTTCGCTCTCGACTAGAAGATCTTTTGTCATTGTAAGACCTTGACTTGGAGCTTCTTTCTTTGCTTCTACTCTTGTAGAATTTGTTGAAGTTCTTCACCATTAAGCTCAATTCTTCATTGAAGGTTTGTTTCTCACTTGATGATGTGGGGGCTTCACTTGAGGCTTTGTAAGCACCACTTGACTTGTTGTGAAGTTCCTTCTTATCCTTAAGTGACATCTCATAAGCAACAATTCTTCTAATGACTTCCGTTGGCTTGAGATCTTTGTAGTTTGGCATCATTTGGATCAATGTGCACACGGTATCATACTTTCCATCCAATGCTCTTAGGATCTTCTTGATGATGAACTTGTCGGTCATCTCTTCACTCCCTAAGTCGGCAATCTCATTTGTGATAAGTGCAAGCCTAGAGTACATTTCAGTGACACCTTCACCATCCTTCATTTTGAACTTGTCAAGCTGACTTTGGAGCACATCCAACTTGGATAAGTTGATGGAGTCGGTACCTTCATGCATATCAATCAAAGTATCCCAAATTTCCTTTGCATTCTCAAGACGGCTGATTTTGTTGAATTCTTCGGGGCACAATCCGTTGAAGATGATATCACAAGCTTGAGCGTTGTATTGCAACATCTTCAATTCTTTTGCATTAGCTTCACGGTTCGGCTCTCTCCCATCAAAGAATTCACCTTGCAAGCCAATACAAATAATTACCCAAACGGTGGGGTTATGTCCGAGAATATGCATTTTCATCTTATGCTTCCAACTAGCAAAATTAGTACCATCAAAGTAAGGACCTCTGAGGGAGTCCTGGACTAGGGGGTATCCGGACAGCCGGACTATCATTATCCGCCGGACTCCAAGACTACGAAGATAAAAGATTGAAGACTCCGTCCCGTGTCCGGATGGGACTTTCCTTGGCGTGGAAGGCAAGCTTGGCGATCTGGATATGTAGATCTCCTACCATTGTAACCGACTACTGTAAACCCTAGCCTCCTCCAAGTATCTATATAAACCGGAGGGCTTTAGTCCGTAGGGACAACATACATTACAACAATCATACCATAGGCTAGCTTCTAGGGTTTAGCCTCCTTGATCTCGTGGTAGATCCACTCTTGTACTACCCATATCATCAATATTAATCAAGCGGGGCGTAGGGTTTTACCTCCATCGAGAGGGCCCGAACCTGGTAAAACATTGTGTCCCTCGTCTCCTGTTACCATCCGCCTAGACGCACAGCCGGGACCCCTACCGAGATCCGCCGGTTTTGACACCGACATTGGTGCTTTCATTGAGAGTTCCTTTGTGTCGTCACCGATAGGCTTGATGGCATCTTCAACCAACAACGCCGTCCAGGGTGAGACTTTTCTCCCCGGACAGATCTTCGTATTCGGCGGCTTCGCACTGCGGGCTAATTCACTTGGCCATCTGGAGCAGATCGAAAGCTACGCCCCTGGCCGTCAGGTCAGATTCGGAAGCCTAAACTTCAAGGCCGATGTCCGCGGAGACTTGATCTTCGACAGACTCGAGCCCAGCCAAGCGCGCCGCACTGTGACGACGGGCATGATCTAGCTCTGCCATCGAACAGTGCCTTGGTGGCCGCACATGAATCCGCTTCGGCCATTAGTCCGGAGCCGATCGCCCAGATCGAGGGCCGGTGGATAGACGCCGCCCCGGGGGCCTCAACATCCACGGCGATGGAGCCGAACACTAATCCTGTCCCCTGCGAAACTCGTGATTCCGAGGCGCCGGACTCCCTGCCGGACTCCAAACCTCCCGCGCCCCTACCAATCGATTCGGACTGGGCGCCGGTTATGGAATTCACCACCGCGGACATCTTCCAATACTCGCCTTTTGGCGATATCCTGAATTCACTGAAGCATCTCTCGTTATCGAGAGTCTTGGCGGACTATGGCGAGGATGGTTGAAATACGGATGACGAATAAATTCAGAGCCCACCCACCACCCACTTTGTAGCCATCGGACGATCTAACCGACATGCTAGACTACGACTCGGCGACATCGGCGCTATGGGCGGCGATGCCGGAGATTTAACGAGAACCAGCGCCTACGAGGCACTGAAGACCACCTCGTCATCGACATATATATGGTGGACACCCCAAAAGACGGGACGGCGAAGAAGCAGCGGAGGCGACTCTTTAAAGAAGCAGCCCAAACGCCCGGCGTCGTGGCGCCGCTCTAAATCCCGCCACACGGAAGAATGGAGATTCCGCATAGGAGATAATAATACCCCGAGAGTGCCGAAGACAATCCCTCCAAAGAAGACTCAGCGCAGGAGGATGCGAAAGCAAGCCCTCACGAGAGGGTGGCGGGGCGAAGAGGTTGAGGATCATAACTATATGCCTCCCTCCAAAGACGAAGCAAGCCTCAACGATGATGAATTAAATGTACACGAGGATCCCGTCGAACAAGAGCGCTTCAAGCGTAGGCTTATCGCCACAAAGAAACAGCCTAAAGAAAAAGCAGCAACAGCTTCAAGCTGATCAGACTCTTGGCGATCGATGGACCGAGGTCCTCGCGTCGAAGAGTATAAACTCGAACGCCCCTCTAAAAGTTACCCAAGACGCAAGCTGCTCCCCCGATTAGAGGAGGAAGCATACATACCTCCATCATCAGCGATGATATGGTGACCGACCACCCGTGGTCGTGACGGAGAGGCATCCAGGCCCCAGCCAAGACCGTACCCGGCATCGCTCCAAAAGTACGGCCAAGAGGGAACGCGCGGACTTGCGAGACATATTGGAGGACAAAGCAAGGCAATCAAGATCCATCTACGGATCACGTGGGCGCCCACGACCCATGACGAATACCGTCGCGCGGATACAATAACCCGGCCGGGCGAACACAGCGAACAGCGCTCTCTCGAGCTGCGTCGCGATATTGCTCAATCTGAGGCGCCGCACACCCGCTATGCTTCATCGACGGTAATGGATCATCAAATCCCCAAAGGGTTTAAACCCAGAACATCGAATCTTACGATGGCACAACAGACCCCGCGGTTTGGATCGAAGATTATCTTCTCCACATCCACATGGCCCGCGGCGACGATCTCCATGCCATCAAGTACCTCCCACTCAAGCTTAAAGGACCAGCTCGGCATTGGCTTAACAGCCTACCCGCAGAGTCAATTGGGTGTTGGGAAGACCTGGAGGCCGCATTCCTTGATAACTTCCAAGGCACGTATGTCCGACCACCAGACGCCGATGACCTAAGCCACATCATTCAGCAGCCAGACAAATCGGCGAGACAATTCTGGACACGGTTCTTGACGAAGAAAATCAAATCATCGATTGTCCGGATGCAGAGGCCCTTGCAGCCTTCAAACATAACATCCGGACGAATGGCTAGCCCGCACCGGCGGGAAAAGCGAAATCCATGGCAGCCCTCACATCACTAATGACCCGCTTTGCGCGGAGAGGACAGCTGGCTAGCTCGCAGCAACAATCTCCGTAAAAATTCTGGCAGTCCGGATACTAAGGACAACAACGGCAGTCACGTCGAAACAAAAACAAACACCGCGTGCTTGCCGACGATAAGTAGGATACGGCGATCAATGCCGGATTCGAGGCTCTAAACCCGTCGTGGAAGAAGCCATTCAAAAGAACCACTCCGGTCCGTCAATCTGGACCGAATACTCGACCACTTATGCGGATACATGGCACCTCTGAAAAGCCAGCTAACCACACTAATAGAGATTGCTGTGTGTTCAAGCAAGCCGGCAAGTTAATTGCCGAAAACAATGACAAGGGGCTAAACAAGGGACGACGAGGAAGAGACCCGACCGCCGAACAATAGAGGACAGAAGGGTTTTCCCCCACAAGTGCGGACGGTGAATATGATATACGCGACCCACATACCCAAGAGGAGAGGAAACGCGCACTAAGGGACGTCTATGCGATGGAGCCACGCCCGAAGTCCATCCATGGTCCTCCCGTCCGATCACTTTCGATCGAAGAGACCATCCGAGCAGCATACGCCATGGCGGATTCGCCGCATTGGTTTTAGACCCAATCGTCGATGGATTTCACCTCACGAGAGTCCCGATGGACGGCGGCGAGCTGAACCTGCTTTATCGGGATACGGTCGCAAAAGGGCATAGACCCATCAAGGATTAAACCTACAAAGACAACCTTTAAAGGTGTCATACCAGGAGTGGAAGCCAAGCTATGCAGGCTCGGTCACACCGAAGTGGTCTTCGGATCCCGGATAATTTCGAGCGAAGAGTTAATCTTCGACATAGTCCCGTTTACGCGGCTATCACGCTCTGCTCGGACGAACGCGTTTGCAAAATTCAACGCGTGCCGCATTATGCATACCTAAAGCTCAAGATGCCAGGACCTCGTGGAGTCATCACGGTCAATGGGAATACGGAACGCCCTCCGAACGGAGGAACATACAATGCTCTCGCGGAAGTCTGAGTAGCCTCTTAAGGCAATTCCCCAGTCCGGCCGTTAAACAGCCGGATACAACAAAACGCGCCCGAAGCAATACCAACCAAGACCACCTGGCGCGATCAGAGCATGCGTAGCAATGCGGCCCTAACCCTCGCCCGCGCATGATCGCAATAATAACACTCCGCGTACATCATTACGCTTTGGAGATACCATGGGCACAGGGGAAGGGGCACGATCGCAACGGACCCAGAGTGCGGTTCGACCACACCGGGGGCTCGCAAGTGTGCCCCCCCTTTTTTATATATATATTTTTTATTTTTTTTCCTCTTTTATGTACACAGGACTCTGTTAACCAGAAGCCCTGTCTGGCGGCGAACCTGCCGAACTCACGATGCAACAGTCAGGGACTAAAGAAGGCTGCGACGAACACTCAGGTGGTCTCAATTATGAGCATTAAATTCGATTATATACACCAAGTCTGCAGCTCATCCCTGGAGGGGGACATGTTTACTTAGTCCAAATCCCTTGCTTACCAAGACTACTTGTATCATCCGCTCTACTACGGACTTTCTTTCATAAATAATGCAGCACCTTTTTGATCGCAATTGCATTACCTTTTATATATATATGCTCATTATATGACATCTTGCGCCCGTATATTTTGGTACGGCCTAATACACCGGGGGCTTATGTTCCCCACTCTATGGTGTGATATGTCCGAACACTTTCACAAGTGCGGCACCCCGAACTTATAGCATTATATGAATCGGCTCAATCATGTCTTGGGTCAATAGTTGGGTTTGCCTGGCTCCCACATTTTGGTGCCTTACGTTCCGCTCGTCGGCTAAGGTGGCACTGGGAGAACCACTGCGATTGCGCCCGGTTGAGCAGGCGGCGCCTCGATGGAAAGCTAAACTGACGGCATGATAAGGCGAGAGACTGTCGCTGTTCGAGAGGTTTTTTCGGGTCCTTAAAGACTCACGCCGCTTCGAGCGAAGTCCCGGACAATGTTCGACGAAGGCGTGGATAGCGCCCCGGATACGGTCTTCAGAATACCAGGGGCTTCGCCGAAATTTAAAATTATAGAATTCTATGGCTAAGTGAGAGTGTTCAAGCATTATAAGTCCGGTTGCCTTATTCGTTGTGTTGTGCGCCTCCCTCGATGGACCCAACAATGGGAACAAGAGTGCTCAAGTTTATCCCGAACACCCCAGCACTCGTGGCTTGGGGGCTGAAGCCAACGACTTGCCATCTCTCAGATTTTATAAACGGCCGCACAGAAGGTAATATTTTAAATTAAACAAGCATTGCTTAACGCGCACATGAACAAAGTTTCAGCACGTAGGATAATACATAGCAAATTCACTCAAAGATTACATTTCTGGGGCACTCGTCCGCAATATTGCGGGCTCCCTTCAGGAAAGTTTTATAATACATTTCGGGCGTGCGATACTCCTTGCCCGGCGGCGGTGGGTCCGTGAGAAGCTTCTCCGCATCCAACCTGCCCCATTGCACCTTTGTGCGGGCGAGGGCCCGGCGAGCGCCTTCAATACAAAGGGAGCGCTTGATGACATCCACCCGGGGCATGCATCCACCAGCCGCCTCACGAGGCCAAAGTAGCTCCTGTGCATGGCCTGTCCAGCCACACCGGACTATAAGGCCCTTCATGGCCTCTTCACTACCTTGTGGAGTTCGACCAGCCGCTTGACTGGTCGCTTGGGGCACTGGTGTTCGCCTCGACATCTTGAGACCAGAAGACTTTTTCCGTCGAGCTCCCCTCCTCGCCACGATAGAATGCGGCGGCATCGGGCGCACTACGCGGCAGATCTGCAAACGCCCCTGGAGAGCTCCGAATGCGGCTAAGTGTTAGGTATTTTACATTAACATGCTTGCTTTGCATGAAAAATGCCTTACCCGCCGCTATTTTCTTTATATCTTCAACCTCCTGAAGGGCCTTATGGGCCTCGGCCTTGGCGGACTTGGCACTTTCGAGAGCCGAGGCAAGCTCGGATTCTCGAGTCTTGGAGTCACGCTCCAAACTCTCATGCTTTTCCATGAGAGCCTGGAGCTCTTGCCAAACTTTCGCCACCCGTGCCTCCTGCTTTTCTCGCTCTGCCCGTTCCGCGGCTGCCTGTGTTCGACGCGGACACAAGATCCTTCGTGGCTGCCACCTCGTTAGTGGCCCCTGCAATACACATATTATCCTTGTTAATTTTATTGCAACCAAAATCCTTTTACAGAAGGTACCTATTCAAAGTGGTGTTACTCACCTTCTTTGTCCTCGAGCTGCTTCTTTGCATGGCGGCGCTTCGCTTCGGACGCTCGAGATCTGCTTTAGCACATCGACCTCCGCAGCTAATGCGGCATGTGCCAGCAGCGAGCTGCAAACCCATATTGACATATTTTTAGCAACCCTGCGCATATCTTGGTAGATCCTCAGTCCGGCTTTTCCTTCCGAACACTGAACTGAGCATCAGGGGCTACTGTCTATGCGGTATTACATTACATAATTTTAACTTCTTACCTCAAAGCCTGTTAGAAGGCTGCTGCAGGCTTCGGTCAGCCCGCTTTTGGCGAGCTAAACCTTTTGAATCACCGCACTCATGATAGTGCGGTGTTCTTCCTCGATGGAAGCGCCTTTAAGCGCCTCCAACAAGTTATCCGGCGCCTCCGGTTGGGCAGAGGTCGCCGGCGTCACAGTCTTGCCCTTCTTTCGAAGGGGCCGCTTGCCGGACTCTGGAACCACCGCGGGTTCAATGTAGAGTCGGCGCAAAGTCCGGAGGCTGCTGACGGCGCCTCCGAGCCTCCTCTGATGGGTCCTCTCGATCCCACCTCGGCGTCCTCGTCGCCGCGTGGGGTAGAGGCGGTCGGAAGTGAATTCACATCCGGCGAGGCTAACGACCCGCCGATGAGTCGGGAGATCGTCATCGGCGGACTACGGGCGAATGCGGCGTTAGAAGGACACTACGTGACATAAAATATATTACGATAAAGGATCCGGATACTTACGATCTTGCGGGACGCTTTGGCCCTTGAGGCCACTCATCCTCGCCAACGCTGGTGTTGGCGAAACTATCCGAGGATAGTTCTCCCCTCTTGGACCCTTGGCCTCCCCTATTGGGGAAGCCTTCCTCTTCTCTCTCCCCTCGGGAGAGAGTACTCCTCCTCCTCCTCGTCTTGAGGGAGGAGTCCGCGTCGTCGTCGGGCCGCCTGATTCTGGAACTCTTTGAGTCCCGTGGCCACCTTCTTGGCCTTCTTCTCCGGCACCACGTGCGGTGCGGAACCAGCAGCCCTCGCTAGCGGGCGTCCACTGGGTCTTCTGGCATGGGAGCCGGGATGATAAGCAGCTTGGCCTTCTCCATCCATTCCTGTCAAAGGAAGAGACAGAATGAAACCCCTCTAGAATCAATTTGATTATCATGAGTGTCCCGTAATGGGGTTGAATCACTTACCTCATCAGTTGGATGCTGCGAGCTGAATCCGCGATCTTCCGTCGCGGATGCGGGGGCTTTGGCGCCCTTGAACAGCACCCTCCAGGCGCCTTCGTATGTCGTATCGAAGAGCCCTCTTAGCGCCTGGTGCTGTTCCGGATTAAACTCCCACAGATTGAATGCCCGTTCTTGGCATGGGAGAATCCGGCGGATGAGCATGACTTGGATCACGTCGACGAGCCTGAGCTTATTGCTCACCAGCTTCTGGATGGAGGCTCGGAGTCCCGTCACCTCCATCGGATTGCCCCACTACAAGCCCTTCTCTTTCCAGGAGGTGATCTGCGTGGGGATGCCAGATCTAAACTTGGGGGCCGCCGCCCATGTGGGCTTGCGCGGCTCGGTGATGTAGAACCACCCCGATTTCCACCCCTTGACGGAGTCCACAAAGGCCCCTTCGAGCCAAAGGACGTTGGGAAATTTACCCAACATGGCGCCTCCGCATTCCGCTTGCGTGCCCTTCACAACCTTCGGCTTGACGTTGAATGTCTTGAGCCACAGGCCGAAGTGGGGCCGGATGCAGAGGAAGGCCTCACACACGACGATGAACGCTGAGATGTTGAGGATGAAGTTCGGCGCCAGATCGTGGAAATCTAGGCCGTAATAGAACATGAGCCCCCGAACGAATGGATGGAGCGGAAAGCCCAGTCCGCGGAGGAAGTGGGGGAGGAAGACGACCCTCTCATGAGGCCCAGGGGTAGGGATGAGCTGCCCCTCGTCGGGCAGCCGATGCGCGATATCGCCGGAAAGGTATCCGGCGCCGCGCAGCTTGGTGATGTGCTCCTCCTTAACGGTGGAGGCCCACCACTTGCCTCCCGCTCCGGACATATTCGGAGAAGGTCGAGCGAGATCTTGCGAACAGGCGTTGGAGCTTGAGTGCGCGGAGATGGATAAGCAAAGGAGGAAGAAGGCGTAGGTGAGAAGGTGAATCCTTATCCCTTATATATAGACGGACGAAAACCATGCGTCCCCCACCGGCCTGGTAAAACTCGCTTATCTCCCAAGCGCCACCATCAATGGCGCGGTTGGGTTACCCACGCACGTATTGATGAGAATCCCAGAATAAGGGGGACACGATCTCTGCTTCGACAAGACGTGCCAAGGAAACTGCTTCGCTAAACGTGCTGAGGTGGTGTAGTAAAAAACGATTCAAACAGTGGCTTGGTAGCAGTGTGATGTCACGCCGCGTAATACAGCAGCAGATTGAGCTAGTGTACATTTTATTCTCTCTACGGTGGAACGTGGAATTTATTTTGCAGAGCCGGACACTATCCTGGTGTTCATGATCTTCTCTGGATTATTCATGGGAGGAACCCGCCTTGCAATGCCGAACATTACGCGCGCTGGACTTATCGTCATTGAAGCCTGGTTCGGGGCTCTTGAGGAGTCTGGACTAGGGGTGTCCGGACAACTGGACTATCATTATCCGCGGACTCCAAGACTACGAAGATACAAGATTGAAGACTCCGTCCCATGTCCGGATGGGACTTTCCTTGGCGTGGAAGGCAAGCTTGGCGTCTGGATATATAATCTCCTACCATTGTAACCGACTGTGTAACCCTAGCCTCCTCCGTGTCTATATAAACCGGAGGGCTTTAGTCCATAGGACAACATACATTACAACAATCATACCATAGGCTAGCTTCTAGGGTTTAGCCTCCTTGATCTCGTGGTAGATCCACTCTTGTACTACCCATATCATCAATATTAATCAAGCAGGACGTAGGGTTTTACCTCCATCGAGAGGGCCCGAACCTGGGTAAAAACATTGTGTCCCTCGTCTCCTGTTACCATCCTCCTAGACGCACAGTTCGGGACCCCCTACCCGAGATCCGCCGGTTTTGACACCGACAACCTCTATGGTGACAATTTCCCTCGCTAGACGCCATACTCTCCTAGGTTGTGAAACCAAGGCTATGACCACCAAAAGCTATGGAAATCAAAGCAAATGGAGATCAAAGCTTTGATACCACTTGTAGGACCTTGAAGTATGTCTAGAGGGGGGGTGATTAGACTACTTGACAAATTAAAAACTTAACCTTTTCCCAATTTTAGAGTTTGGCAGATTTTAGCTATCTTAGGACAAGTCAAGCAATCATCACACAATTCAAGCAAGCATGCAAAGAGTATATAGGCAGCGGAAATTAAAGCATGCAACTTGCAAGAAAGTAAAGGGAAGGGTTTGGAGGATTCAAACGCAATTGGAGACACGGATGTTTTTGGCGTGGTTCCGATAGGTGGTGCTATCATACATCCACGTTGATGGAGACTTCAACCCACGAAGGGTAACGGTTGCGCGAGTCCACGGAGGGCTCCACCCACGAAGGGTCCACGAAGAAGCAAGCTTGTCCATCCCACCATGGCCGTCGCCCACGAAGGACTTGCCTCACTAGCGGTAGATCTTCATGAAGTAGGCGATCTCTTTGCCCTTACAAACTCCTTGGTTCAACTCCACAATCTTGTCGGAGGCTCCCAAGTGACACCTAGCCAATCTAGGAGACACCACTCTCAAAGAAGTAACAAATGGTGCGTTGATGATGAACTCCTTGCTCTTGTGCTTCAAATGATAGTCTCCCCAACACTCAACTCTCTCTCATAGGATTTGGATCTAGTGGAAAGAAGATTTGAGTGGAAAGCAACTTGGGGAAGGCCAGAGATCAAGATTCATATGGTAGGAATGGAATATCTTGGCCTCAACACATGAGTAGGTGGTTCTCTCTCAGAAATGGTAAGTTGGAAGTGTAGGTTTGTTCTGATGGCTCTCTCCACGAATGAAGAGGAGGTGGAGGGGTGTCTATAGCCTCCACACAAAATCTAACCGTTACACACAATCTACCAAACTCGGTGGGACCGATTCAACAGACTCAGTCAGACCGATTTAGTAAACCTAGTGACCATTAGGATTTTCGGTGGGACTGACATGCAACTCGGTAGGACCAATTCAGTTAGGGTTAGGGCATAACGTAATATCAGTAAGACCGATTACACAAACTCGGTGAGACCGATTTTGGTAATAAGCTTTCCAGAGAGTTGGTCGGGTAAACTCGGTGGGACCGATTTGCTCTTTTCGGTGAGACCGAAATGTTACAAAAGGGAACCAGAGAGTTTACTTTGCAATCTAGGTGGGACCAATTGCTCACTTTGGTTAGACCGAAACGTTACGAAGGGAAACAGAGAGATTACAATCCCATCTCGGTGAGACCGAGATCCCTATCGGTAAGCCCGATTTGCCTAGGGTTTGTGGTAGTGGCTATGACATTTGAACTCAGTGGCGCCGGATAGAAATAATCGGTGTGACCGATTTTGGCTTTAAGTTTAGGTCATTTGTGGATGTGAGAAAGTAGCTGAGGGTTTTTGGAGCATATCACCAAGCACATGAAGCAAGAGGCTCATTAAGCAACACCTCATCCCTCCTTGATAGTATTGGCTTTTCCTATAGACTCAATGTGATCTTGGATCACTAAAATATAAAATGAAGAGTCTTGAGCTTTTGAGCTTGAGCCAATCCATTGTCATTAGTATTTTGAGGGATCCACTTTCATCATCCATGCCATGCCATTCATTGAGCTTTCCTGAAATAATAGTCTTGGAATAGCATTAGCTCAATGAGCTATATGTTGTTATGAATTACCAAAACCACCTAGGGATAGTTGCACTTTCAGCATGCACACAACCCCCCCCCCACCACCACCACCACCACACACACAGATATATATACATCTGGGCTATTCTGTTATGCGTAACAGAATATTATTCTGTTACCATTTTTGAACTGACGGTTTCAGGTGGTTGTACTGATGTTTTCGAAGCGGTTGAACTGATGCTTTCAGTTGTGTTTAACAGATCGTCTTCTTTAGTTCAAAAACTTTTTGTAATTTTTGTCGGAACGGGGCGTGTAATATATCGTTGGAAAGCTCTTGAAAACCATATTTCAAGTATATTGAACGTTTTTGCAAAGTCATTATGGTTTAAGAGCAGTTTTGAAAAAAATCGTTTTTTTTCAAAACCGAAAATGTGAATTGTATTTTGGACTCAACTTTCAAACGGTTTGTCGGAATTGAGCAAATAAGATGGCGTTGCAAAGCTAGTGAAAATCCGCATCTTCCATGTATGTATTGTTTTTTCTAATTCAGTATGGTTTAAAAGTAATTTGAAAAACGGTGAAATTATGGGCGAAAAGTATTTTCACGATTTTTTACAAACAGTTTGTCGGATTGACGCAAATGATACGGCGTTGGAAAGCTACGGAAAATGCGCAACTTTTTCGTATTGAAATGTTTTTCTAATTCCTTACGGTTTAAAAACGAATTCGAATACTGTCAAATCTGATTTTGAACACAATTTTTTTAAAAGTTTGTCGAAATGGGGCAAATAATATACCGTTGGATAGCTATCGAAAATACAAAACCTAGTCATGATGAACGTTTTCTCAAATTCGCAACCGTTGAAGAGTAATTTGGATTACAGTGAGACCCATCATGTTGTTTTTCCGTCAGAAAAAACAGAGTACTTGTACTGATCTACGTGTGCGTTTGTACTGATGCATTCTCGGAGAGTAATTTTGAAAGTTTCCAAAAAAGGAGTACTTGTACTGATGTTTGCATGGGTTTGTACTAAGTATGTTTTCACTAACTAGACTTTGCTCTGTTTTGGGTAATATTTTTGCTCGTAAGTTTTCAACGGTTTATTGTATCGTCGCCTCTGTACTTGCATGGTTTGTATCATCGAACTAAATGATATTCTTTGTAAAAAGAAAATGTTTTTTTAGTTTTTTGAACTAAACATTTTTACAACGATGTTCTGGACTTCTCTTATTTTATGACTTGTATTTTTTCTCATTTGAATTGCATGGGGTTTCTTTTGGCTTGAACTTTTACAAGTTGAATTTCTGTCATTTCTTTTATTCCGAACGGACCACCATTTTTAACTTGTACTGATAAATATTTTTAATTCAACCATTTTTCCTTTCTAGACCGGACGAATATATGTTCGGGAAAACGAGTACTTGAACGGAGGTATGTATGGTTTTGTATTGAGCGTGTTTTCACATACCAGACTTTACTCTATATTTTCGGTATAAATTTCATGTTTTCTTTTGAACTCAACATTGTTTTGCGACGATATTTCGGACTTCTCTCATTTTACCACTTGAACTTTTATCATTTTGAATTTGGATGGTTCTTTTGTTTGAGCTTATTTTCAAACTTATCTGGGACATTGTGTTGAACTTTTTTCTGTACTTATATGCTAGTAATAATAATAGAACATTTCCCATACATTTTTTGTCCATTCGTGGACGTCAACGAAAATAGGCAGGAGAGAGCACTCGGTACAAGACCATACAGAAATCAAAGAAGCAACATAGTATATCCTGATGTAAAGTTGGACGGATGCTCTGGGATTTTTAGAACTAGTGAGGAAAACACATTTAGAATCAACTCGGATTTTTAAAGAAGTATAAACTGTAATAAGAAAGTTCAACATAGCTCTTAGATAGCCACTCTGTAGATCAACAAAACATAAAGCATCTTAAGCTACCAAATGGTAACATTGGAAGGTTACAATTTGACATAAGTGGCTAATTGATTAGCAAAACTTCTGAAGAGAAATGGAAGCAAAGTTGCTAGTGCCTTCACGCACCCCACAGTGAGATCCCTGGCGCTGCACCTGGAAATGGGGTCGGAAAGGCTCATGTCGCGCTTGGCAGCCGTCTTGCGCCCTACCTGGTGGCATTGCCTTGTGGTTGGCCCAGCGCCCCGCTTGCCGACAAGCACCGGGGATAAGCCAATTAACCATTGCTAACCCAAAGATCCTGCAAAATCCTGACCAAGAAATCACTTTTTTCACGAAACTAAACTCTTGAACTTGCTACATGGAAGTCATTGAACCTCCTACAGGAACCGAATATATATCATACAACATATATATTTTGCAAACTTTGAGCTTGTACTCAATAAGAATCTCTTGTTTCTTGGGCACATATCAACAGAAAACACTCAATAGAATTGCTTGATGTACTATATTTTTATTGACCAAATTGTACTGAACTTAACTAAAACAAGAAATTGTACTGAACCAAAATAAGAAACTTAAACTGAGTGTGTCAGTAAAACTAGAAGTAGAACATGTAGGTCTGAAAGGCATGGATGTGAACTTTATTTGTGCAATGAAACCAACACTCAGAGCTATTGTTGTTTGTGTGGCCCAAAAAGAAATGACTAATCACATGTAATTTCCAGAAAGGGAAGAACATTTTGAACTCTTTCGCAAGTATATGTTATAAATAGATACAACGAATCCATTGAACTGATTTTTTTTTCTCAATGAACTTTTCTGATATGGGAACTATAATTTGTACCAATAGTTTAAATTTACCATGTCAAAAGCAAACAACATGCATATATATTGATCGGCTAGTCAACACATAAACAAGCACGATACCAACATATAACAACAAGTAATCATGGTGCCTTGACCCGACCTCCTTCAACCTATGATCCGACATTGTTGGTTCATTGTCCTTTCCATCAGTGGCAATGCCCCTTAACTTGGCGTAGAGTGGTAGTAGAACTTACCGGCCCTCCACACTTGCACTGAAGACATTTAAACGAACACGAAATGAACCTCCTAGCATTTATTTTGTAAACTTTTCTCAAGGCACACATGTTTCCCTAAATTTGCAATCGGATTTTCTTCTTTATTTTGCAGATAACTTGCACATATAGATCTTCTTTACAAAATTATATAAATCATGGCAGCATTATCATGCTGAGATGAGTTATCTATTAGATCATGGCATCATTATAATGTATTTATGAGACTACAATATCTAACCATCAAGCCTGAGCATTATCATGCGCATTGTCTTGTACTACAATATCATGCAATACTACATTTTTCATCAACTCGATATTCATCAGTACTAGTATGACTGGACAATAAGTTGAGATTAGTAGAAGCACGCTGATACGTCCATTTTGCATCATGCTTTTATGACAATATTTATTGCATTATGGGCGGTTATTTCACATTATGTCACAATACTTATGGCTATTCTCTCTTAATCTACAAGGTTTACATGAAGAGGGAGAATGCCGGCAGCTGGAATTCTGGGCTGGAAAAGGAGCAAATATTGAAGGTCTATTCTGCGCAACTCCAAAAGTCCTGAAACTCCACGGAATACCTTAAAATAAATAAAGAAAAATCATCGCCAAAGATGAAGGCCAGTGGGCCCACACCCTGCTCACGAGGGTGGGGCGCGCCCTCCCCCCTAGGAGTGCCCCCCTACCTCGTGGGCCCCCTGGTGGCTCTCCGATGCCCATCTTCTCCTATATGAAGTCTTTCGATGAGAAAAAAATAGAAGGAAACCTTTCGGGATGAGACTCCGCCGCCTCGAGGCGGAACCTTGGCGGAACCAATCTAGGGCTCCGGCAGAACTGTTCTACCGAGGACACTTCCCTCCGGGAGGGGGATATCATCACCATCGTCATCACCAACACTCCTCTCATCGGGAGAGGGCAATCTCCATCAACATCTTCACCAGCACCATCTCATCTCCAAACCCTAGTTCATCTCTTGTATCCAATTCTTGTCTCCAAGTCCGGGATTGGTGCTAGTAGGTTGCTAGTAGTGTTGATTACTCCTTGTAGTTGATGCTAGTTGGTTTATTTGGTGGAAGATCATATTTTCAGATCCTTTATGCACATTATTACCCCTCTGATTATGAACATGAATATGCTTTGTGAGTAGTTATGTTTGTTCCCGAGGACAAGGGAGAAGTCTTGCTATTAGTAGTCATGTGAATTTGGTATTCGTTCGATATTTTGATAAGATGTATGTTGTCTAACCTCTAGTGGTGTTATGTGAACGTCGACTACATAACACTTCACCATTATTTGGGCCTAGAGGAAGGCATTGGGAAGTAATAAGTAGATGATGGGTTGCTAGAGTGACAGAAGCTTAAACCCTAGTTTATGCGTTGCTTTGTAAGGGGCTGATTTGGATCCATATGTTTCATGCTATGGTTAGGTTTACCTTAATACTTTTGTTGTAGTTGCGGATGCTTGCAATAGAGATTAATCATAAGTGGGATGCTTGTTCAAGTAAGAACAGCACCCAAGTACCGGTCCACCCACATATCAAATTATCAAAGTACCGAACGCGAATCATATGAGCGTGATGAAAACTAGCTTCACGATATTCCCATGTGTCCTCGGGAGCGCTTTTCCTATTATAAGAGTTTGTCCAGGCTTGTCATTTGCTACAAAAAGGATTGGGACACCTTGCTGCACTTTATTTACTTTTGTTACTTGTTTCTCGTTACAATTTATCTTATCACAAAACTATCTGTTACCACTTATTTCAGTACTTGCAGAGAATACCTTGCTGAAAACCGCTTATCATTTCCTTCTGGTCCTCGTTGGGTTCGACACTCTTACTTATCGAACGGACTACGATAGATCCCCTATACTTGTGGGTCATCAAGACTCTTTTCTGGCGCCGTTGCCGGGGAGTGAAGCGCCTTTGGTAGGTGAAATTTGGTAAGGAAATTTTTTTTAGTGTGCTGAAATTTTCTGTCACTTGTTACTATGGAAAGTAATTCTCTGAGGGGCTTGTTCAGGGTATCTTCACCTCGTCCTGTAGAGCAAAGAGTTGCTCCTCAACCTACTGAACCCACTGAACCTATTGAAAATGAAACTCCTTTTGAAATTCCTTTGGGTATGATGGAAAAACTGCTAGCTAACACTTTTATAGGAAATGGAACAAAGCATCCTGATGAACATTTACGCTATGTGGATGATGTTTGTGGACTATTTAAGCTTGCAGGTATACCCGATGATGTTGTTAAGAAGAAGGCTTTCCCTTTATCTTTGAAGGGAGACGCATTGACATGGTATAGGTTATGTGATGATATGAGATCATGGAACTATAAAAGATTGAAATTGGAATTTCATCAAAAGTATTACCCTATGCATCTTGTTCATCATGATCGCAATTATATATATAATTTTTGGCCTCGCGAAGGAGAAAGCATCACTCAAGCTTGGGGGAGGCTTAAATCAATGTTATATTCATGCCCCAATCATGAGCTCGCAAGAGAAGTGATTATGCAAAGTTTTTATGCTCGGCTTTCTGATAACAATCGCACCATGCTCGATACTTCTTGTGCTGGCTCTTTTATGATGAATACTATTGAATTTAGATGGAATTTATTGGATAGAATTAAACGCAACTCTGAAGATTGGGACCTCGACGAAGGTAAGGAGTCAGGTATGAAACCTAAGTTTGATTGTGTTAAATCTTTTATGGATACCGATATTTTCCGTAAGTTTAGCACTAATATGGACTTGACTCTGGGATAGTAGCTTCTTTTTGTGAATCTTTTGCTACTTTTGTTGATCCCCCCAAGAAGAAGTGGTTTAAATATCATCCTCCCATAGAAGTAAGAGTAGCTGCACCTATTAAAGTTGAAGAAAAGATTTTCACTTATAATGATCCTATTGTTCCCACTTCTTATGTTGAGAAACCACCTTTCCCTGTTAGAATGAAGGATCATGCTAAAGCTTCAACTGTTGTTCGTAAAAGCAATACTAGAACTTATACACCTCCTGAGCAAGTCAAAGTAGAACCTAATATTGCTATTGTTAAAGATCTCTTGTCTGAGAATATTGATGGGCATGTTATTCAATTCTGTGGTGAAACGCGAATTGCTAAACCTTGTGATAGAGATAAACATAGACCTGTGGTAGGCGTGCCTGTTATTTCTATTAAAATAGGAGATCATTGTTATCATGACTTGTGTGATATGGGTGCTAGTGCTAGTGTTATACCCATTGACTTATACAAAGAAATTATGCATGATATTGCACCTGCTGAGTTAGAAGATATTGATGTTACAATTAAACTTGCCAATAGAGATACTATATCTGCAATGGGAATTGTTAGAGATGTTGAAGTCTTGTGTGGAAAAACCAAATATCCCACTAATTTTCTTGTTCTTGGTTCTCCACAAGATAGCTTTTGTCCCATTATATTTGGTAGACCCTTCTTGAATACTGTTAATGCTAAGATAGACTGCAAAAAGAATGTTGTTACTGTTGGCTTGGATGATATGGTTCATGAGTTTAATATCTCTAAATTTAGTAAACAGCATCGTGAGGAAGAATTGCCTAGTAAGGATGAAATTATTAGTCTTGCTTCTATTGTCGTACCTCCTAGTGATCCTTTAGAACACTATTTGCTAGACCATGAAAATGATATGTTCATGAATGAAAGAAGGGAAATAGATGCAGTATTCTTTAAACAGGAACCTATTCTGCAACACAATTTGCCTGTTGAAATCCTAGGGGATCCTCCTCCACCCAAGGGTGATCCCGTGTTTGAGCTTAAACCGTCGCCTAATAATCTTAAATATGCTTATCTTGATGAAAAGAAAATATATCCTTTCATTATTAGCGCTAACCTTTCAGAGCATGAAGAAGAAAGATTATTGAAAACTCTGAAGAAGCACCGTGCCGCTATTGGATATACTCTGGATGATCTTAAGGGCATCAGTCCCACTCTATGTCAACATAAAATAAATTTGGAAGCTGATGCCAAACCAGTTTGTGATCCCTAACGACGTTTGAATCCTAAAATCAAAGAAGTGGTAAGAAAGGAAATACTCAAGCTTCTGTAGGTAGGTATAATTTATCCTGTTGCTGATAGTCAGTGGGTAAGTCCTGTCCATTGTGTCCCTAAGAAGGGAGGTATTACTGTTGTCCCTAATGACAAAGATGAATTGATTCCGCAAAGAATTATCACAGGTTATAGGATGGTAATTGATTTTCGTAAATTAAATAAGGCTACTAAGAAAGATCATTACCCCTTACCTTTTATTTATCAAATGCTAGAAAGATTATGCAAACATACACATTATTGCTTTCTAGATGGTTATTCCCGTTTTTCTCAAATACCTGTGACGGCTAAAGATCAATCAAAGACTACTTTTACATGCCCTTTTGGTACTTTTTCTTATAGACGTATGCCTTTCGGTTTTTTAATGCACCTGCTACCTTTCAAAGATGCATGATGGCTATATTCTCTGACTTTTGCGAGAAAATTTGTGAGGTTTTCATGGACGACTTTTCCGTCTATGGTTCCTCTTTTGATGATTGCTTGAGCAATCTTGCTCGAGTTTTGCAGAGATGTGAAGAAACTAATCTTGTCTTGAATTGAGAAAAGTGCCACTTTATGGTTAATGAAGGTATTGTCTTGGGGTACAAAGTTTCTGAAAGAGGTATTGAAGTTGATAAAGCCAAGGTTGGTGCTATTGAAAAGATGCCATGTCCCAAGGACATCAAAGGTATAAGAAGTTTCCTTGGTCATGCCGGATTTTATAGGAGGTTCATTAAGGACTTCTCAAAAATCTCTCGGCCGCTGACTAATTTATTACAAAAGGATGTACCATTTGTATTTGATGATGATTGTGTAGAAGCATTTGAAATACTTAAGAAAGCATTAGTCTCTGCACCTGTTGTTCGGCCACCTGATTGGAATTTACCCTTTGAAATTATGTGTGATGCTAGTGATTATGCTGTAGGTGCTTTTCTAGGGCAAAGAGTTGAAGAAATTAAATGTTATCCATTATGCTAGTAAGACTCTAGACAATGCTCAAAGAAATTATGCTACTACCGAAAAGGAACTTTTAGCAATTGTATTTGCTTTGTGATAAATTCAGACCCTATAATGTTGATTCTAAAGTAACTATTCACACAGATCATGCTGCTATTAAATATCTTATGGAAAATAAAGATGCAAAACCTAGACTTATTAGATGGGTTCTCCTGCTGCAAGAATTTGATTTAGATATTGTTGATAGAAAAGGAGCTGAGAACCCCGTTGCAGACAACTTATCTAGGTTAGAGAATGTTCTTCATGACCCACTACCTATTGATGATAGCTTTCCTGATGAACAATTAAATGTCATAAGCACTTCTCGTAGCACTCCTTGGTATGCTGATTATGCTAATTATATTGTTGCTAAATTTATACCACCTAGCTTCACTTACCAACAAAAGAAAAAGTTTCTCTATGACTTGCGACATTACTTTTGGGATGACCCACATCTTTATAAAGAAGGAGTAGATGGTGTTATTAGATGTTGTGTACCTGAGCATGAACAGGAACAGATCCTATGCAAGTGTCACTCCAAAGCTTATGGGGGACACCATGCTGGTGGTAGAACTGCACATAAGGTATTGGAATCCAGTTTTTATTGGCCTACTCTCTTCCAGGATGCCCGTAAGTTTGTTTTGTCTTGCGATGAATGCCAAGGAATTGGTAATATTAGTAGACGTCAAGAAAAGCCTATGAATTATTCACTTGTTATTGAACAATTTGATGTTTGGGGCTTTGATTATATGGGACCTTTTCCTGCCTCTAATGGATATACTCATATTTTAGTTGTTGTTGATTACGTTACTAAGTGGGTAGAAGCTATTCCAACTAGTAGTGCTGATCATAACACTTCTATCAAAATGCTTAAAGAAGTTATTTTTCCGAGGTTTGGAGTCCCTAGATATTTAATGACTGATGGTGGTTCACACTTTATTCATGGTACTTTCCGTAAGATTCTTGCTAAATATGACGTTAATCATAGAATTGCATCTCCATATCACCCGCAGTCTAGTGGTCAGGTAGAATTGAGCAATAGAGAGCTCAAATTAATTTTGCAGAAGACTCTCAATAGGTCTAGGAAGAATTGGTCCAAGAAACTTGATGATGCATTATGGGCCTATAGAACTGCATATAAAAATCCTATGGGTATGTCTTCGTATAAAATGGTTTGTGGAAAAGCATGTCACTTACTTCTCGAACTAGAACATAAGGCATATTGGGCTATTAAAGAGCTCAACTATGATTTCAAACTTGCTGGTGAGAAGAGGTTATTTGATATCAGCTCACTTGATGAATGGAGAACCCAAGCTTATGAAAATGCCAAGTTTTTTAAAGAACGGGTTAAAAGATGGCATGACAAAAGGATACAAAAGCGTGAGTTTAATGTAGGTGATCATGTATTACTATACAACTTTCTTTAAGATTTTTTGCAGGAAAACTTCTCTCCAAATGGGAAGGTCCTTATGTTATTGAGGAGGTCTATCATTCCGGTGCCATAAAAATCAACAACTTCGAAGGCACAAATCCGAAGGTGGTAAACAGTCAAAGGATCAAACACTATATCTCAGGTAATCCTATAAATGTTGAAACTAATATTATTGAAACTGTAACCCCGGAGGAATACATAAAGGACACTTTACAGGACGTTCCAGACTCCGAAAAGGAATAGGTATGTGGTACGGTAAGTAAACCGACTCCAAAACAAATTTTAAGGCAATATTTCTCCGTTTTGGAATATTTAGAAAAATAGAAAAATAAGTAGCAGTCCGGGGAGGACACGAGGCCTCCACGAGGGTGGAGGGCGCGCCCTACCCCCTGGGCACGCCCCCCTACCTCGTGAGCACCTCGTGTGCCCTCCAGACTCTGTTTCCTTGCACGATACGTATTTTGGTCGGTAAAAATTCATTAAATATGTTCCCGAAGGTTTTGACTCCTGTATCACGCAAATATCCTCTGTTTTTGTTTCGAGCTATTTCCGTTGCAGATTTAGAACACCATGACTTCTCCCTCCTCCAACAATGAAGACAAGGATGCTTGGCTATTGAAGATAGAGTTGAAAAGAGAGGAACCAGAAGAGATCAACAAGGATGAAAGGATCAAGAAGGCCATGGAGGTTCAAGCTCCGGTGGTGAAAGAAGAAGACATCCCTCAACCTTTACCTAACCTTTTCACTCCATCAGAGATTGAAGCTTTCAAGATGATTGAGTTAGCCCGCATACAGAACAAGTATCTCACACAGGAGAATATTTTGTTGAAGGATCATATTGCTGGGCTCAAGGGCATTATCCGCAAGTTGGAGGAACTTTTATGCTCGATGTGCGATTATCCACCATCATCATCACCACCTCCATCACCTCCGAGGATATAATCACATGGGTATGGGCACTCCCCTTGGCAACTGCCAAGCTTGGGGGAGGTGCCCTGGTATCGTATCACCATCACAACTCCTATCTTTACTGTTTTTTTAGTTCGATCCTATTAGTAGTATCTTGATTTAGTAGAATAAAGTCATGGCATGATCTAGTTTTGAGTTTTGCTTTATGATTCTTCTTTGTAATCGAGTCCGTGAGCTATATAATAAAGATTAGTGTTGAGTCAAGGGATTGAGTATTTTTCCATGATCTTGGGTGATTAGAAGAAAAAGAATAAAAAGAATCAAAGAGTTCATAATGATCTTAGTGAAAGTAATGACTCCACATAGAAAGAGTATGATGATTAAAAGTTGTTGGGAGTTGGCAAATATAGCTTTGGTGATTGTTGCAATTAATAGGAAGTAATAAGGAAAGAGAGGTTTAACATATAGATATATTATCATTGACATCTTTTATGATTGGGACCACTCATTAAAATATGACATGCTAAAGAGTTGAGGTTGGACAAGGAAGACAACATAATGACTTATGTTTTCTTACATCTGAGATAAAGTATGTTGTCATGGATCCTCTACCGTGTTGAGCTTGCCTTTCCCCCTCATGCTAGCCAAATTCTTAGCACCAAGTAGAAATACTACTTGTGCTTCCAAATACCCTTCAACCAGTTTTGCCATGAGAGTCCACCATACCTACCTATGGATTGAGTAAGATCCTTCAAGTAAGTTGTCATCGGTGCAAGCAATAAATATTGTTCTCTAAATATGCATGACTTATTAGTGCGGAGAAAATAAACTTTGTATGAACTTGTTGTGGACACAATAAAAGCGACGGACTGCATAATAAAGGTCCACATACAAGGGGCAATATAAAGTGACGTTCTTTTGCATTAAGATTTTGTGCATCAACCCTAAACGCACATGACAACCTCTGCTACCCTCTGCGAAGGGCCTATCTTTTATTATTATCCTCTACCTTATGCAAGAGTCACGGTGACCTTCACCTTTCCCTCTTTATTTTATCCTTTGGCAAGCTCAGCATGTTGGAAAGAACATGATATATATATATATCTAATTGAATGTGGGGGAGCATGAATTATTAATGTTGACATTACCCTTGAGGTAAAAAGTTGTGGGGCAAAACTATAAGCCCCTATCTTTCTCTGTGTCCGATTAAAACTCCGTAACCACAAGTATTGCGTGAGTGTTAGCAATTATGAAGAACTAAGTGATAGTTGAGTATGTGGACTTGCTTTTAAGCTCTGACATAGACTCTTTCCGATGTTATGATAAATTGCAATTGCGTCAATGACTGAGATTATAATTTGTTGGTGCTAATAAGGTTTCTGATTCAGACTTTGGCTTTGTGAAAAGATCATCATTTGAACATTAGTAATCACATAACAAAATCCATTTATGTTGCTGTTATGGAAATAATCATGATGCCTTCATGTCCGTATTTTATTTTTATCGACGCCTCTACCTCTAAATATGAGGACATATTTATTGTTATTGGCTTTTCGCTTGAGGACAAGCGAGGTCTAAGCTTGGGGGAGTTGATACGTCCATTTTGCATCATGCTTTTATGACAATATTTATTGCATTATGGGCTGTTATTTCACGTTATGTCACAATACTTATGGCTATTCTCTCTTAATCTACAAGGTTTACATGAAGAGGGAGAATGTCAGCAGCTGGAATTCTGGGCTGGAAAAGGAGCAAATATTGAAGGCCTATTCTGTGCAACTCCAAAAGTCCTGAAACTCCACGGAATACCTTAAGATAAATAAAGAAAAATCGTCGCCAAAGATGAAGGCCAGGGGGCCCACACCCTGCTCACGAGGGTGGGGGGCACTCCCTCCCCCTGGGCGCGGCCCCCTACCTCGTGGGCCCCCTGGTGGCTCTCCGACGCCCATCTTATCCTATATGAAGTCTTTCGATGAGAAAATAATAGAAGGAAACCTTTCGGTACGAGACTCCGCCGCCACGAGCCAGAACCTTGGCGGAACCAATCTAGGGCTCCGACACGGTGCATTGCATCGGGACACTTCCCTCGGGGGGAAATCATCACCATCGTCATCACCAACGCCCTCTCATCGGGAGAGGGCAATCTCCATCAACATCTTCACCAGCACCATCTCATCTCCAAACCCTAGTTCATCTCTTGTATCCAATTCTTGTCTCCAAGTCCGGGATTGGTGCTAGTAGGTTGCTAGTAGTGTTGATTACTCCTTGTAGTTGATGCTAGTTGGTTTATTTGGTGGAAGATCATATGTTCAGATCCTTTATGCACATTATTACCCTCGATTATGAACATGAATATGCTTTGTGAGTAGTTACGTTTGTTCCTGAGGACAAGGGAGAAGTATTGCTATTAGTAGTCATGTGAATTTGGTATTCATTTGATATTTTGATAAGATGAATGTTGTCTAACCTCTAGTGGTGTTATGTGAACGTCGACTACATAACACTTCACCATTATTTGGGCCTAGAGGAAGGCATTGGGAAGTAATAAGTAGATGATGGGTTGCTAGAGTGACAGAAGCTCAAACCCTACTTTATGCGTTGCTTCGTAAGGGGCTGATTTGGATCCATATGTTTCATGCTATGGTTAGGTTTACCTCAATACTTTTGTTGTAGTTGCGGATGCTTGCAATAGTGGTTAATCATAAGTGGGATGCTTGTTCAAGTATGAACAGCACCCAAGCACCGGTCCACCCACATATCAAATTATCAAAGTATCGAACGCGAATCATATGAGCGTGATGAAAACTAGCTTGACGATATTCCCATGTGTCCTCGGGAGCGCTTTTCCTATTATAAGAGTTTGTCCAGGCTTGTCCTTTGCGACAAAAAGGATTGGGCCACCTTGCTGCACTTTATTTACTTTTGTTACATGTTGCTCGTTACAATTTATATTATCACAAAACTATCTGTTACCACTTTCAGTACTTGCAGAGAATACCTTGCTGAAAACCGCTTATCATTTCCTTCTGCTCCTTGTTGGGTTCGACACTCTTACTTATCGAAAGGACTACAATAGATCCCCTATACTTGTGGGTCATCACACGCGCAAGATGTGCACTCCTGAAAAAAAAGTGTATGAACTTTCTTAGTGACTCTAATTGAACTTTCAAGCACATTTTTTCTGTAAAATTTACTTTTTTTAACCGAAGTGAACTCTATTTTGTAGGCGAACCTTCCCTGTAGATGCACACGAACTTAATTTTGTGTTTGCACCTAGACTACCAAAATGAATAAGCTATGATGACAGAAGAGTTGTATAAACTCCACAAATAACAAGAATATTTTCTGTCAAATGGATCATACAAAATATTAACCAAAAATAATTTGTATACACATTATCCTGATATCCCATAAGCCATTTTGTGTACAACATCATTATCGGGCATAACCACAAGCACCTGTTTGTGCTATAGGAAGATGGAAGCACAGAATAAATTTGACTTACCAACGGGAAGTAGATGTACTGAAAAGCATCCAGAAGACGAACTTGTCAATCTTGCTTTTTTGCTGCATCCTGCAAAAAATAGTAAGTTGAATTATTAGTAGTGATCCATCAATAATAGTTCAATACCACCTTATGCTTGAGCGCACTAGAATTGACAACAAACCAATGTTCAATCAAAAGTTCAACCAGGCCGAAACTCAAAACAGGCCAAACCAGTAGTTGATAGGCAACACTACATTGTTCTCTAACACTCACAGGGAGAAGAAATTAGACGGCATCAACAGCAAAACAGGACACTAGTGAGCCGTGAAAGAAAAAAATCATCCAAAAAATGACTGTTCTCCTAGGTCGAAATCAGGTGTACGTGTTTTCAAAAAATAGGAGAGGCTAAACTGACTTTTTAAGTACGATGGAACTGAAGCAACTAATTTTCACAAATAGGAGGTGGATTGAACTGGAAGTGTGGGTGAGGGCGTTCGAGGACGGGTGGACGCGGTGGTGGGGCGCATGTCACTTTTTGTACTGAGGTAATAGCAGTTACCCTGATCCAGGGTGCTTTTTGAGTTCTATTCTTCGTCATAGGTTCACTCCTATTACCTCAGTACAAAAAGTGCCAAAAAGTTCAGTTCATGGCAGAAAAATAATGCAAAGTTAACTTATTGTGTTCCTTTTTCATATTGAACTGATGCATGTTCACAAAATGAAAAGGTTTAAAGGTGTGAACATTCGATACATTTGTACCTTCGTTGCGCTGCACTAGAACTGACATAATAAGTTAAATCCATTGATAATAGGTCAATCCCTCCCTATGCTTGAGCACACTAGAACTCACAACAAATAGATGCTCTATCAAAGTTCAACTCTCACCCATGCTTGAGCGCACTAGGACTGACAAGCCGATGCTCTATCAAAAGTTCAGCTAGGCCAAAACTCAAAACTGACCAAACCAGTAGTTTACATGCAACACTACATTATTCTCTAACACTCGCATGGAGAAGAAATTAGACAACATAGCTATGAACAAAGAGGAGATGTGCTTGGTCCTTGTCCAATGTTTCTGAAATGTACAAAAATTCATGTTGTTTGACAGTTTAATTTTTGTCTGAACCTACTTGTTTCCCGATTCTGAACTTGCAGAGATGTACTCGACCACCACCACGCCACGGGGCTGGACTGGGGACAATCGAGTCCATTGTTGAATGTGGGTAGGGGAATGCCGAGTTATCTTTCATAGGGGCTCCTGTAGCGGCGAGTTGCGTGGGGGCAGTGGCGAGCTATGGACGGAGGAGGGCGTGGTCGTTGAACTTGGGGGTTGTGAGGGAGGAGATGGCTGATCAGGGAGCTCGGGGTCGCCAACGCGCGGGTGCTGGGCCTCGAGTGCGGCGCCCCTCCGGGGGTAGGAGGAGGCTGGAGGTGCCAACGGCGGGGGAAGGGGAAGGCTGGAGGTGCAGTGGCGGGGGAAGGAGGTTGCTGGAGGCGCGGTGGCGGGGGAAGGAGGTTGCTGGTGGCGCGGCGGCTGGGAAGAAGGTGGGAGGCAAGGCGGCGCTGGGAAGAAGGTGGGGGCCAGGGCGGCGCCGTGAAGAAGGTGGGGGCGGGACGGCGCTGGGAAGCAGGTGGGGTGCGGGGCGGCGCCAGGAAGAAGGTGGGGGCGGGGCGGCGCCGGGATCCAGCGGGGGCGAAGGTGGGAGTGGGGCATCACCGGGGTCCAGACAGGGGAGAAGGCGGGGGGCTGGCCATCGCCGGGATCCAGCCACAGACGGGGATGCGGGAGTGGGTGGGCTGGGCTTTCTTTTTTTCCTTCACGCCCCTTATAGGCCGAGGGGTAACAGAATAATATTCTGTTACTAGTAACAGAATAGCCCTATCATATGTATATATATATATATATATATATATATATATATATATATATATATATATGCGTCCCGCACATGCACGTTCAAGGTCTCATGTCTCTCCACACATAGTTAGGGGGTTATTGTTTCCAGGGACTTTTTGGTGTAGGGACTAGAAAAAGTCCCTAGCAAACCGAACAGGGTGGGACTTTTTTGGGACTTTTTGCTAAAAGTTCTTAGAAGCACCTTCTTGAGAGTCTTTTTCAAAAAGTCCCAGGGACTAGAAAAAGTCCTGGGACTAGAGAAACAAACACCACCTTAGTTACCCCCACCCCCACCTTGAATCTCTCTCTTCTTGCGTGCACATGACATCGGCAGCCCAATTTATCTTTTCTTTCAAAGAAAACACGGATCTCTGTTTTATTTTTCTATACAAGAATAAGAATGCTAGGTCCAATTTATGTTTTCCCTTCTAACTAAATATATTACTTTTATATTATTATAAATTATTATTATCATATATTTAATATATATATATATATATATTTAAAAATCCCACGTCTTATTAACTTATAAAAATAAATATTTAACAGAAGTCGGCAAGCCTGGTTGTTTTTTACTCTAAGGCAAAGAAAATGCTGGTGATTGCATGCAAAAGCTTGCTATGATTTAAGGACCAATGTAACAATAACACGCTCATTTTTCTTTTGAGCAATAACACGCTAATTATCTAATTTTAGTATATAATCAAATGCCCACCTCCGGTTTATCTTTTGAAAATATTGCTCCGTCCAACTCAACATTATATTTACAACAAGCCCAACAAATTCGTGTATTTCGATAAAGTGCAAATGGTATGTGATTCCTTTGAAAAAAATAAATGGGCCAGATAGACACTACATTATTTTTTTCCCAGCCGAGCAAATCGAATGTAAATTATTAAAAACATGGTTGAATATATGCCACTTTTTAGCAGGCTCACATGTGGGTCAATGGGTCGAAGCCTACGCAAGGCGTTGTCAACTTAGTCGACAAATGATTTTAACATCCATAGCCATTGGATTTACATCCAACGGCCAGCATGCATATTCAATCTCATGTCTTTTTCCTCCAACGCCATCAGGACCGCCTGCTCCCGCCTCTGGTGGCTAACGGCTCTACTTAGAATGCCTAGCTACAAAGCGCTACCCCACCACCGGCCAGGCCATCCCTCCACCCCTCCACACCTCCTATTATTTTTCGTGGACTGCAACCTCACACCGCACCAGAACCAGTTAGCCATCTTATTCCTCTCTATCTGTGACTCCACTATCGCGTCTTCCCATCTCCAGCTCATTCCTGCCTAGGGCCTTGCCTTTGTCCACCACCTTGGTGCGCTCAGGGCGGCATCGTCAACGTGGTCAACAAACTAGAGTCATCGGAAGAGTACAACACGTGGAGAAGTTGCCGCGCGGACGTGATATGTCTCCAATGTATCTATATTTTTTGATTGTTCCATGCTGTTATATTATCATTTTAGATGTTTTACAATCATTTCATAGTCATTTTATATCATTTTTTGGTACTAACCTATTGTCATAGTGCCTAGTGCCAGTTGCTGTTTTCTACATGTTTTTTACATCACAGGAAATCAAAACCAAACAGAGTCCAAACATAGCGAAACTTTTTGAGAATTTTTTTGGGCTAGAAGACATCCAGTGGGCTAGGAACGCACCTGAGGGGAGCTCCGAGGGGAGCACAACCCACTAGGGCGCGCTTGGGGGCCCAGGTGTGCCCCGGTGGGTTGTGCCCTCCTCGTTGGCCCCCCGCACTGCCTCTTTGCTCTATAAATACCCCAATATCCAGAAACCCTAGGGGAGTCGATGAAAATCAATTCCAGCCGCCGCAAGTTCCATAAACACCAGATCCAATCTAGACACCATCTCGGAGGGGTTCATCATGTCCATTGGTGCCTCTCCGATGATGCGTCAGTAGTTCTTTGTATACCTATGGGTCTGTAGTTAGTAGCTAGATGGCTTCCTCTCTCTCTATCTTGATTATCAATACAATGGTCTCTTGGAGATCCATATGATGTAAGTCTTTTTGTGGTGTGTTTGTTGGGATTCGATGAACTTTGAGTTTATGATCAGATCTGAGTTTTTATCCATGAAAGTTATTTGAGTCTTCTTTGATCTCTTATATGCATGATTGATTATAACCTCGTATTTCTTCTTTGATATTTGGGTTTTATTTGGCCAGCTTGATCTATTTATCTTGCAATGGGAAGAGGTGCTTTGTGATGGGCTCGATCTTATGGTGCTTGATCCCAGTGACAGAAGGGGAAACAGCATGTATGTATTGTTGCTATTAAGGATAACAAGATGGGGTCTATTTCTACATAAATAGATCTTGTCTACATCATGTCATCGTTCTTATTGAATTACTCCGTTTTCCATGAACTTAATACACTAGATGCATGCTGGATAGCGGTTGATGTGTGGAGTACTAGTAGTAGATGCAGGAAGGAGTTGGTCTACTAATATTGGACGTGATGCCTATATAATGATCATTGCATGTATATCGTCATGATTATTTGAAGTTCTATCAATTGCCCAACAGTAATTGTTTTCCCACCGTTTGCTATTTTCCTCTTGAGAAGCCACTAGTGAAACCTACGGCCCTCGGGTCTCTTCTCATCGTATTTTCAGATCTATTAAACCAAAAATACAAAAATACCTTGCTGCAATTTATTTGTTCCGTGATCTACATATCCTATCTATCACTTTTATCTCACATTATTTGCCTATCTTGAGGCGTCGTACCCAAAAGGGGTTGACAACCCCTTTAACACGTCGGGTTGCGAGTATTTGTACTTGTGTGTAGGTGATGTTTGCATGGTGTGAGGAGATTCTCCTACTAGTTCGATAACCTTGGTCTCATCACTGAGGGAAATACCTACCGTCGCTATACTGCATTATCCCTTCCTCTTTGGGGAAATACCAACGTAGTTCTAGCTGACATCAAAAGGAATTTCTGGCGCCGTTGCCGGGGAGGATCTTCAATATCAACCAGGTTCCTAATCACAAATCTCATCTCCTCGCAATTTACATTATTTTCCATTTGCCTCTCATTTTTCTCTCCCCCACTTCACAAAAATTTGTCGTTTTATTCACCCTCTTTTTCGTTTGCCCTTTTCTCTTCAGATCTCATGTTTGCTTATGTTACCATGTGTCTTCTATTTGCTTGTATCTTCGCTTGCTGAAAATCTATTAATATGTATCCTCATCCACTTGCTAATCTTTTCAAAAGATCCAATTATGATGAACCAATTGCTAGTGATTTGAGTGTACTAGATTATCTTTATGAAGTTTTGCTTGAGATTCGTAAATCTGAAAATTATGATGAAGAAATTGATGAAGTGATTCATGGTAGCTCCTTGAATGAAAATCATGATTGCAATGATTTTACTATAAATTCTATTAATGTTAATTGTGCTAATAATATTCAAAACACAAAGCTTGGGGATGCTAATTTTGCCATGTCCACTATTTGTTGCAATGACCATGATTGGGGTCATTCTTCTTATGATATTGAAAAATTTATTTAAGCCTCATGATGAATATGTTTGCGATAATATTGAAAGTGGGTTTGGAAGAGTGTCAACTTTAGATAAAAATAATCCCACATATTTGGAGAGCGTTCAATCTTATGAAATTTTTGATAAAAGTGGACTTGGAGAGGTCATGACTTTATTTGATGATAATCCCACTATATTGGAAGAGTGTCAACTTTGCATGCATGTGGATCATGTAGAAAATATGTTATATGATAGCTATATTTTTGAATTTGAATTTGATCCCACATATAATTATTATGAGAGAGGAAAATATTGTGGTATAAATTTTCATGTTACTAATTTACTTCTCGTTATGTTGACATTGCTTTTGTTTCTTTCTTCCTCTTTGCACATGCCAAGTTCTTATTGTCTTGATAATTTGTTGTCTTATAAAATGCCTATGCATAGGAAGTATGTTAGACTTAAATGTGTTTTTCACATGTTTTATGATGCTCTCTTCGTGTTTCAATTACTATTTTCATGTGAGCATCATTGAAATCTTATGCCTAGCTAGGGGAGTAAAACGATAGCGCTCGTTGGGAAGCAACCCAACTTGTATCTTTTTGCTTTTTAGTTTTCTTACCGTTTTCAATAAAATACACAATTATTCCTCTGATTAGATGTGTTTTCGTGGTCTAAGTTAGTGTTTGCCAAGCAAGGCCTTTGGGATGATTTGGGTGTGAGTTGACTTGATCTTCTTGAAAAACAGAAACTTTTGTGCTCATGAAATTATTTTTCATTTTTATCAGAAGAGTGGTTTTGAGTTGATTCTTTTTGAAGAAGATTAATAAACAAATTGCTCACGTCAAAGTAATTTTTCAGAATTTTTGGAGTTACAGAAATATTCGAAATAGTCAGATTGCTACACACCGTTCTGTTTTTGACACATTCTGTTTTCTTTGCATTGTGTGCTTGTTTTAATGGTTCTATGATTTTCTTTGATGAGTTTTTGCCATAGAAAAGTTGGAATACAGTAGATATAATGCAAAAACAAAATATGAATAGGTTTGCAACAGTACTTATAGTGGTGGTTTGCTTTCTTATACTAACGGATCTCACGAAGGTTTTGTTGAGTTTTGTGTGATTGAAGTTTTCAAGTTTTGGGTGATCTTACGATGGATGAAGGAATAAGGATTAGCAATAGGCTAAGCTTGGGGATGCCCGAGGCACCCCAAGATAATATTCAAAGAAGTAGCAAGCAACTAAGCTTGGGGATGCCCCGAGTGGCATCCCCGCTTTCTTCTAACAACCATCGGTATTTTACTTGAAGCTATATTTTTATTCGTCACTTATTATGAGTTTTGCCTGGAGCGTCTTGTATGATATGAGTCTTTGCTTGTTTTGCTTTCTGTTTTAAGTCTTGAATCCTTGCTGAACACACCTTTTTGAGAGAGCCAAAAATTATGCTATGCTTGCTCCTATGCTTCACTTAAATTTTTAGAGCCGTGGATTTGCTCTAGTGCTTCACTTATATCTTTTTGAGCACGGCGTGCTTTGTTATTTTTGAAGAAATGCTCTCATGCTTCACTGAGGTTTATTTGGGAGTTATTAAAATATTGAAGAAGTTCTCTCTTGCTTCACTTAGATTATTTTGAGAGAAAGAAAAATTATGCTCATGTTCTTCACTTATATTTGTTTGAGCTTATCAAAAGCAACATATGAAAATAGTCCCAGAGTGATAGATATCCAAGGAGCATATAACAAAAACATTCATGAAGATCATTGGACAAAATAAACTTGATTCTTAGTAATGGTTTTGAGATATGACAATATGATATGTGAGCCATGCTAATGAGTAATTGTGCTTTAGTAAGAATATTGATGGTAAGATTTGTGATTCCCTATGCAAGCACGAAAGTCAATAGTTATGCAATGAAATTTATATCCTACTTGTGGTGCATTATTCGGTATTACTTATGCTTAATTCTTGGGTACGAGATATTTCGCTTTTTGGTTGGTCGCTTCTCAATATTTTTGCTAGCCTTCATTTTGAACTAAGTATCATCACTACTTGTGCATCCAAAACCCTCTAAACCAGTTTTGCCATATGAGTCCACTATACCTACCTATATGCGGTATTTCCACGCCGTTCTAAGCAAATTTGTATGTGCCATCTCTAATTTTCAGAATAAATTTCTCTTTTGTGTGCTCTACCGCTTGCGAGGCGGTGAGGGGTGGCCAATATTTTCCATGCTAGATGTGTTATTCTCACGATGAGTGTTTATTCACTTGTCATTGCCTGAGAGTACGACAAAGGTATTAGGGATGCCCAGTCCCGAAATGAAAATGAATTTACTTTATGCTGTAATAATTAATTCCTTGGAAAGTGTTGGTATGGAGGGCACCCGTGGATACGGACAAGCCATGGAAAGTGAAAGTAATGGTGGAAAAAGGAATAAACTTTATTTTTTGTTTGGGAACCGCCTATGATGTATCTAGCATGGAAAGTGTTGGGAGCTTTAAGTTGTTTTCGTTCGTGGGAAAAGTATGCCTCTCAAAAATGTTTTTATCTCTCAATTTAGGCTATGAGCTCTAGCACCTCTACAAATCCCTACTTCCCTCAGCGAAGGGCCTTTATTTTACTTATGCAATTTTTATTTTTGAATTTGAGTCACCATCTTCTCTTATTAAGCAGCAACTAAGCGGCACTATGATCGTATTTGAGCATGGGTGTAGCTAATATTCGAACGTGTTTCATGAATGGATCAATGATTGAGCATAATGGGCTAGGGATAACCGGCTTTAGTGTTGATATTTTGAAAGACATGGGTGCTTGTTGGTATGCTTGAGTATTAAAGTCTTCATGTCAAAACTAGACTATTGCTTTGAACCATATAAAAGTCCAAATGTCCATGCAATAAAAAAAGAAATGTGATGAACATGTTAGGCAGCATTCCACATCAAAAATTCTGTTTTTATCATTTACCTACTCGAGTACGAGCAGGAATTAAGCTTGGGGATGCTGATACGTCTCCAACATATCTATAATTTTTTATTGTTCCATGTTGTTATATTATTATTATTGGATGTTTTACAATCATTTTATAGTCATTTTATATCATGTTTTGGTACTAACCTATTGACATAGTGCCCGGTGCCAGTTGTTGTTTGCTACATGTTTTTTACATTGCAGGAAATCAATACCAAACGGAGTCCAAACGCGGCGAAACTTTTTGAGGATTTTTTTGGGCCAGAAGACATCCAGTGGGCCAGGAACGCACCTGAGGGGAGATCTGAGGGAATTACAACCCACCTGGGCGCGCCTGGGGGCCCAGGCGCCCCCCGGTGGGTTGTGCCCTCGTTGTTGGACTCCCGCACCGCCTCTTTGCACTATAAATACCCCAATGTTCCAGAAACCCTAGGGTAGTCGATGAAAATAAATTCCAACCGCCGCAAGTTCCAGAAACACCAGATCCAATCTAGACACCATCTCGGAGGGGTTCATCATGTCCATTGGTGCCTCTCCGATGATGCGTGAGTAGTTCTTTGTAGACCTACGGGTCCGTAGTTAGTAGCTAGATGGCTTCCTCTCTCTCTCTTGATTATCAATACAATGGTCTCTTGGAGATCCATATGATGTAAGTCTTTTTGCGGTGTGTTTGTTGGGCTCCGATGAACTTTGAGTTTATGATCAGATCTGAGTTTTTATCCATGAAAGTTATTTGAGTCTTCTTCGATCTCTTATATACATGATTGATTATAGCATCGTATTTCTTCTCCAATATTTGGGTTTTGTTTGGCCAACTTGATCTATTTATCTTTCAATGGGAAGAGGTGCTTTGTGATGGGTTCGATCTTACGGTGCTTGATCCCAGTGACAGAAGGGGAAACGACTTGTATGTATCATTGCTATTAAGGATAACAAGATGAGGTCTATTTCTAAATAAATAGATCTTGTCTACATCATGTCATCGTTCTTATTGCATTACTCCTTTTTTCCATGAACTTAATACACTAGATGCATGCTGGATAGTGGTCGATGTGTGGAGTAATAGTAGTAGATGCAGGCAAGAGTCGGTCTACTAATCTTGGACGTGATGCCTATATAATGATGATTGCCTCAATATCGTCATGACTTTTTGAAGTTCTATCAATTGCCCAACAGTAATTGTTTTCCCACTATTTGCTATTTTCCTCGAGAGAAGCCACTAGTGAAGCCTACGGCCCTCGAGTCTCTTCTCATCATATTTTCCTTTGCGATCTATTTTCCTTTGATTTTATTTTCAGATCTATTAAACCAAAAATACAAAAATATCTTGCTGCATTTTATTTGTTCCGCGATCTATTTATCCTATCTATCACTTTTATCTCACGTTATTTGCCTATCTTGAGTCGTCATACCCGAAAGGGATTGACAACCCCTTTAACACGTCGGGTTGTGAGTATTTGTTATTTGTGTGCAGGTGCTGTTTACGTGGTGTGAGGAGGTTCTCCTACCGGTTTGATAACCTTGGTCTCATCACCAAGGGAAATACCTACCGTCGCTATACTGCACCATCCCATCCTATTTGGGGAAATACCGACGTAGTTCTAGCAGACATCAGGACGCACGAGGTACATAGACGCACGCATGCAACTACCTCCTTGTTACGCGAAAAAATAACTATTCCTCCGCTGACAGCTGGGACCCACCAGCTATATCTTTGCATGCAAGGAAGTGCCTCCTTGTTATGCAGAAAAAATGCCCCCCTGACAGCTGGGACCTAGCAGCTACATCTTCGCACGCAAGGAAGTGCCTCCCTATTACGGACACCCCGATAGTTAGGACCCACCAGCTATATCTATGCACACAAGGAGGCTGACATGTGGGCCAATAGGTCAAAGCCTACAGAAGACGTTGTCAACTTAGTCTACAAATGATTCTGACATTTGTAGTTGTTGGATGTACATCCAACGGCCGGCATGCGTCTTCAATCTCTCGTCGCTTCCTTCAGCGCCGACGGGACCTCCTACTCCCGCCAGCAGTGCTGCTTTGCACACCTACTGCGAAGTGCTTACCCACCCTCCGATCAGGCCATCCATCCACCACTCCACCCCTCCTGTTATTCTCTGTCAACTGCAGCCCCAGGACGCACTGGTAACCCACACGTATAGGTGATCGTAACAGTTTTCGAGGGTAGAGTATTCAACCCAAATTTATTGATTCGACACAAGGGGAGCCAAAGAATATTTGCATGTATTAGCAGCTGAGTTGTCAATTTAACCACACTTGGAGATTATTTATCTGCAGCAATGTGATCAGTAGCAAAGTAGTATGATAGTTTTGATAATAGTAGCAGCAGCAACAGTAACGGTAACAATAATAGCAGTAGTTTTGTGACAAGTGCAACAATAATGATAGCTTTGGTAACTTAGCAATAACAATATAAGAGAAATTCGTAGGCATTGGATCAATGATTCGCTGGATGATATTCATCATGTGACAGTCATAACCTTGGGCGATATGACACTAGCTCTAGTTCATAAATATAATGTAGGCATGTATTTCGTAAATAGTCATACGTGCTTATGGAAAGAACTTGCATGACATCTTTTGTCCAACCCTCCCGTGGCAGCGGGGTCCTAATGGAAACTAAGGGATATTAAGGCCTCCTTTTAATAGAGAACAGGAACAAAGCATTAACACACGGTGAATACATGAACTCCTCAAACTACGGTCATCACCGGGAGTGGTCCCGACTATTGTCACTCTGGGGTTGCCGGATCATAACACGTAGTAGGTCACTATAACTTGCAAGATCGTATCTAGAACATAGATATAATGGTGATAACATAAACGGTTCAGATCTGGAATCATGGCACTGGGAGAAGGGTTGGTCATGACAAAGAACGAAGATCCCCCTCCCCGGAGCCCCAAACAGACTCCAGATCTGGCCTCCCGATGAAGAACAGGAGGTGACGGCGGCTCCGTCTCGTGGAACGCGATAATTCTTTCTCCCTGATTTTTTCTGGAAATATGTGATTTTATAGCGTCGCTTTCAGGGTCTGCAGGGCCACCAGGTGGGGAAAACCCACTTGGGCGCGCCTGGAGGGGGGCGCGCCCTGGTGGGTTGTGCCCACCCAGGTGCCCCCCCTCCGGTGGATCTTGGCTCCAGAAATTATCTTTGTTAATATAAAAATTCCTCGTAAAGTTTCGTTCCATTCCGAGAACTTTTATTTCTGCACAAAAACAACACCATGGTAGTTCTACTGAAAACAACGTCAGTCCAGGATTAGTTTCATTCAAATCATGCAAATTAGACTCCAAAACAAGAGGAAAAGCTTTAGGAAAAGTAGATACATTGGAGACGTATCATGCACCAAACTAATCAACCCTCGTACGTCGTACTCCTCTCTGCCATTGTCGCATCTTCCCCATCTCCGGGTCATTCCCGTCTGAGGCCTCATTGTCGTCCACTGCCTTGGTGTGCTCGGCGCGGCGTGGTCAACAAACAAGAGTCATCGAAAGATGGTACGTGGAGAGGCTGGCAGTTGGGACCCACGAGGTCCATGGTCGCACGCAAGGAAAGTTCTTCCTTATTATGCAGAAAAAAGGTTCCCTTTCTTGATAGCTAGGACCCACTAGCTACATCTACGCACGCAAGGAAGTGCCTCCATATTATGGAAAAAATATGATCCCTTCCCATGACAGCTGGGACCCACCAGCTATATCTTCGCATGCATGGAAGTACGTCTTTATCCCCCTAATAGTTGGGACCCACCAGGTCGAAGCGTACGTAAGGTAATCTGTTTGGAGGCAAACGTGTAGTCTCTGCGTAACGATGAACCGTCACCGAGTAAGTAGCGACACGTGTCATAGTACAACCCCGATGTAGCATGCCAGGCACTGTTGCAGATATAACTGGTGGATATAAACTGCCCAGGAGGGGCCGGTTTATCCTCAGAGAGGTTACTAATATTGAAGCCCATGAAGTTATAGAAGACGGTAATTTATGAAGGAAACTTAACAAGGAAGCCCAAAGCCCAGAGGCGGGTTAGGGCCCATAGACATAAACCGCCATGGGTATGTAACTTGTAATGTAAGGTAGGAAAGAATAGATACCGAGCCGGACACGTTTATGAACCGGCCTTGGGATTCTGTAGACCAACGGGCGTCAACCTGTGTATATAAAGGGATGACCCAGCGGCAGTTTAGGGACAAGAAACAACAACTCGAGAGCCAGGTTACGTGTATTCACTCCCTGGTTATCGAAACCTAGCAATCCCACCACAACTGGATTGTAGGCTTTTACCTTCACCGCAAGGGGCCGAACCAGTATAAACTCCCCGCGTCCTTTGTCTGGTTTAACCCCTTTAAGCTAATCTTGTTGCGATGGCTCCATGAATAAGTCCTCACGCTAGGACATCTGACGTGACAATTCCACGACAGTTGGCGTCCACCGTGGGGCTATCGCACGATGGTTTCAAGTTCTTAGAGGGCAATTTTGAAGGACTCAAGGGATATGCAGTGGGCCGGATGACCAAGAGTCGTCGCGGCAAGCTCTACATCGACAACGCAGGCTGGAGCCCCAATGCCGGCTCAATCGAGTATGGGTACCGGGTCCCCTTCAGAGGAATTCATGTCTTCATTGGCAAGATCGGCGAACCGGGCCTTGAGCCGGACATCTGCGCCGACCTCATCCAGAAGGCTCAGCGTGCAAGCCCCGCCCGAGTTCAACCCGCCGTGAAGCGTGCTTTCATAGGATTCATCAATGGTGCAGAATCCAAACTGGTATCCAACGGTGAGACGGTTGTCTATTCCGATGGCGAGTCATCCACCGATGAGACCGAGTCATTGTACCAACTGCCAAATGGCCGATTCGGGGGCTGTTCTGATGCCAACAGTATCCGGGACCCCCTTGAACCGCCAAACCGGGTTGCGATCTTCATGGCCGGTACGCAGCCCATGCAGCACTCCTCAGCTGCGGCGGCGATGATTTCCGGATCGGCAGCCGGGGCAGGAGGCCCCGTGCGCCCGCCGGCTCAAGTCCTGTCTGGTTTATTGGACGCCTTGACGACATTATGACCACTGAGGTTAACCCGAATAACCGAGATCAGCATAATGCGGAGGTCACGAAACTGCGAGATCAGATAGCGGGCCGCTTTGGATGCTCAGGCATAGCGGATTCAGTCAGAAAATTATCGGCTCATGCTGGATCATAACGCTTCAAACGACGTGATGAGGAGGAGGCATCGGTCTCGTCTACCACCGGTTTATCAAGCAACGAATCTCTTTAACACGCCAGGAGCGGGAACCAGTAACCCGGCAGCGGTAAACCGGGTCGAAGCACCTGGGACAGGAGCACCAGATCAGCCACGGGCAACAGACCCGCCTTGACAGAACCATGACTCGCCTCAGTATGTGTCAACGCCACCGGGTCACTTTTCTACCTGTTTGGATAACATGATCGTTGTGGCTTCGCGATTGGCAGCTATTCCAATGGAAGGCGAGTCTCCAGCAGCGGGCCAGAGATCTCCTTCAAACGGCTTTGGTTCAGCAGCAGGCTTATTCGTATAGTCGAGACAGGATTCATTCAACCCCTCGCCCAAGCCGGAGTTACAGCAGACATATCAAGGAACCGGCCGTGTCCAGCAGTGGACAAAACCATAATCCGCCCCGTAGGCCTAACCTGGCAGGAGGGGGAGCTGATTTTCAGGACATGGTGGACCAGGGCAGAGCGCGTCGAGAAGCCAAATTAGTTGCGCAGTATGCGGCTCGTCAGCCCACTCCGGTTCGTGCAACAACTTCAGTGGAGCCAGGTGTGACCTTTAGAAATTTTGGTGCACCGTGTTTAGTGCCGGCCTTGCGCAATGAACGTTTGCCCAAGGATTTCAAGGGTCCTTGCAAGGTGCCTAACTATACAGCCGATTTATCTCCTGAGGCGTGGATTGAGAGCGATGAGATGGCCATGGAATTGCTGGATGTTAGTGAAGATGCATGTGCTAAGTATTTCCCCTTGATGATGGAAGGAACAACCTGGACTTGGTTAAAGGGGCTCCCAGCTAACTCCATCGGATCATGGGCCGAGTTAAAGGCCCAGTTTATCCAGAACTTTAAAGACACATGCAAGCAGCCCATGTCAGTCGTGGACTTAGCCGCCTGTGTCCAAGAAGAAGGTGAATCAACGACTCATTGGGTGCGCCGGGTTTCAGCGATTCTGTATTCGTCGGATCGTATCAATGCCAATTCAGCGGTCTTGACGTTAGAAGGCAATTGTCGTTTCAAGCCCCTGAAGCTGAAACTAGGGCGGCTTAAACGTCATTGTAATGGCATGGGGACACTCATGGTGGCCTTGGTTAAGTACGCTAACTCTGATAGTACCAAGGAGCCCGAGTCTGATGATGACAAGCCGGGGAAGGGAAAGAGGAGCAGCAACGCCAAGGGGCAGCAGCCTAATCCGGCGAATCAAGGAGGCAATGGTAAGCGCAAGGCTGAGAATAATTCTGATCTTGTGGCTAACACCAATGCGCGGAATAATAATCAGCATCGTAAGGGTAAACCGCCCCCACAGACCAGACAGTCAGGCATCAATCTGGGCCATCTATTAAACCAGCCCTGCCCAAGACACGGGATGAAGGAAAGGCCGTCCGGACACCTCTAGAAAGATTGCTTCATCATGAAGGAGTTAAAAAAATTGAATTTTTGCCAAGATGGTAAGGGACTGGGAGGCGGTTCAGGATCTGGTTTCCATGGACCGGGTTATGGAGGAGGCGGTTCAAGCTCGGGATTCCAAGGTAATCCGGGCAAACAAAACAACCAGGGCGGTTACAAGCAGCAGAATAATCACGGAAATCAGCAACAGTCGAGTTATTAGAGCCACCCGAAGTAGTTAAACAGTGGCCAATATCATGTCTTCACCACTAGTTTATGCAAGCGTGACCAGAAACTTCACAAGAGGGCAGTAAAGTCGGTTGAACTGGTAGTCCCATGTTATTTGCGTTGGTCTGAACAGCCCATCGTATGGAGCCGGGAGGATCACCCGCCACGGGTTGATAATCCGGGTCACCTGGCGTTGGTGGTTGCACCTCACGTTGGAGGGTATAAGTTTACAAAGGTACTCATCGACGGAGGGAGCAGCATCAATATGCTCTATTATGAGACCTTCCGTCGCATGGGGCTGACAGATAAAAACCTAAACCGTCAAACACTATTTTCCATGGTGTGGTACCTGGTAAATCGGCATACCCGGTTGGTAAGATACCTCTGGAGGTTACGTTTGGAGATGATCATGATTCCAGATTAGAAACCTTAACCTTTGAAGTGGTGAAAATTAAGAGCCCTTATCATGCTCTGTTTGGACGGCCGGCTTATGCTAAGTTCATGGCCCGGCCTTGTTATGTTTATCTGCAGCTCAAGATGCCAGGTCACCATGGGACCATCACAGTACATGGGAGTCAGAAGATAGCTTTGGAGTGTGAAGAGGGCGATGCAGCTTACGCCGAGTCGGTTTGCGCAACTGAGGAGTTAAAATTTTATAAGGACAATGTTGATCCGGCGGATATGAAATCTTTGAAGAAGCCAACTACAGAGCATGATCCGGCCTTGAAGTTTAAATTGGCTAATGAAACTAAATTGGTTGATTTTGTTCCTGGCGATTCATCCAAGCAATTCAGCGTTAGTACTAACTTGGATTCGAAATAGGAAAGCGCACTCATCGAGTTCATCCGTGAGAATCGGGACATCTTTGCATGGAAACTGTTGGGGATATTACCACTAGGCGTGAACCGGCCTACTTGGGCTGGGTTAACTTCATTAGTGGTATAAGCAGATGAAGGCCCAAGGCCTATAGTCGGTTTAGAACCTGTAGCCGTAAATCGGCCTGATGTATAACTTGTATTGTAAGTTAGGAATAGAGAGATACCAACCGGGATACGAGTATGTACCGGTTGGGACTCTACAGACCGACGGGCGTCACCCGTGTATATAAGGGGCGACCGGCGGCGGTTCAAGACGAACAACCACAACTCGAGCCTAAGCGAAGCTTGTTTGCTCCTAGCCATTGAGACCACATCAATTCCATCACAACTAGACGTAGGCTTTTACCTTCATCGAAGGGGCCGAACTAGTATAAACCCTCGTGTCTTTGTGTCCGCTTTAACCCCTTCAAGTAAAGTCGTAGCGATGGCTCCACGACTAAGTCCTTTCACTAGGACATCTGCCATGACAAATCCACGACAGTTGGCGCCCACCGTGGGGCTATCGCACGATGGTTTGACGATCTTGGAGGGCAAGCTCAAAGGACTCGAAGGCTATGCTGTGGGCCGGATGACCAAGAGTCGTCGTGGCAAGATCTACATCGATGACGCAGGATGGGGTCCCGAGGCCGATTCGATCGAGTACGGGTACCGGGTCCCCTTTGGTGGCATACACGTTTTCATCGGCAAGATCGGTGAGCTCGGCTGAGCCGACATCCGCACCGACCTCGTCGAGACGGCTCGGCGTCGAGATCTACCCAGCTAAACCGGCCGTGAAGCGTGCCTTCGTTGGAGTCATCCACGGAGGAGAGCGTGAGGACGAGTCGAACACGGTAGCGAGATCGTCGTCTATTCGGCGACGAGTCCTCGGCCGAGAGACCGAATCACTATACCGGTTGCAAGACGACCAGGTTAGGGGTTGTTCGATGGCGACAATATTCCGCACCCCGGGCAGTCAACCGGTTGGAATATTCATGGCGGCACCCGGCGGCGAATCACTCTTCGACCGCCGCAGCGATGCTCTCCGAATCAGCAGCGGCAACGGCAGCGAGGGGCAGGAGGCCTTGTCGCCCGCCGTTCAAGTTCTATCTGATCTGTTTGATGCACTAGCCGTGCTTATGGCAGAGGCCAATCCGGCGGATCAGGAGGCCCATGATGCAGAGATTGCAAAGTTGAGAGAGCGGATCGTGCAAGCCAAAGCGGATCTGGCAGCAGAAAAAGACAGATGGCTGCAGAGCGGGCGCTTTGGGCGCCTGAGCTTATAAGCTCATGCTTGACCGTAACGCATCACAGAGGTCTTGAAGCGGAAGCACGATCACGCTTTGCCGTTAGGGTTTGACCCTCGAAATCTCTTTCACACTCCGAGAGCTGGACCCGGTAATCCGCCGCATGCACAGGAGACAAACCGGATTGAGGCACTAGGACCAGGGGCGACGGTCCAACCTCGCCTGATGGAACCTCCTCAACAGAACATGGTGGTTCCTCCGCCGGTCCAGACGCCCCCGGGTCATTATTCTAATCCTATGGACAACCTTGTTGCAGCCGCCGCGCGATTAGAGGCTATCCCAGTTGAAGGGGACTCTCCGCAAGCGATAGAGACGCGCCGGGTTAAGGAGCTTCTCCGGACCGCGCTGATTCAGCAGGAAGCATATTCGTACAGCCGTGATCGGATTCACTCCACACCCCGTCCAAGCCGGAGCTATAGCAGGTGCATGGATGAACCGGCCATATCGAGCAATGCGCGAGGCCGTGAAGCGGCCCATGGCAATAACCCGACAGGTGGTGTTCGCGATGCTCAGGATGTGATGGACCGGGCCCGGGCACGAAGGGAGGCCGAGTTGGCAGCACAGAATGATGCGGGTCAACTTACACTGGTTCGTCCTACCACCTCCGCCGGACCAGGGGTCGCATCTGCTTTGGGAGTACCTTGTTTAATCCCCGCTTTACGCAATGTGCGCCTGCCCAAAGACTTCAAGGGTCCGCGCAAGGTGCCGAATTACACCGCTGATTTATCTCCCGAAGCGTGGGTAGAGAGTTATGAGATGGCCATGGAGATGCTAGATGTGGATGAGACCGCGTGTGCAAAATACTTCACAATGATGCTTGAAGGCACGGCTCGTACTTGGTTGAAGAGCCTACCGCCCAATTCTATCAGCTCATGGGCCCGATTGCGGGCCGGTTTATCCGAATTTCAAGGATACATGTAAGCAGCCCAAGTCCATAGTAGACCTGGCGGCTTGTGTCCGTGGAGGACGGAGAATCAATGACCCATTGGGTACGCGCGTTTGGGAAGTTTTGCACTCGTCGTCGCGGGATCAATCTTGACTCTGCGATCTTAACACTGGAAGGCAACTGCGGGTCAAGCCTTTAAAATTGAAATTGGGGCGCATGAAGCGGTTACGTAATGACATGGGAACTCTCATGGCGCTTTAGTGAAGTATGCTGATTCGACGATACCAAGGATCCGAGGCCGATGATGATGAAGCGAGGAAGGGAAAGAAGAATAGCAACTCAAGGGCAACAATACAAACCGACGAGTTATGGAAACGGAGGCAAGCGAAAGGCGGATGGCAGCATAGATTTTGTGGCTAACACTAATGCACAGATGACGAGGCGCGGAGGTAAAGCGCAAATCGTAATGGGGCTCCCAATCCTAACGCAGATCGTTTGAATTATTTGTTGAATCAGCCTTGCCCAAAGCACGGACGAAGGAGGCGCCGCTAACCACCTTTGGAAGGATTGTTATATTATGCAGGAGTTTAAAACTCTAATGCCTTCGGTATGACCCTGGTCGGTGGCGGTTCAGATCCGGTTTCCATGGGCGAGCCATGATGGAGCTTCGGTTCAGTCTCAATCAGGCGATCACAACAACCGAATAATCGAACGGCCAGCAGCAGCGATCGGGTTATCGAGCCAGCCAAAATAGTTGAACAATGGGCAATATCATGTTTTTACAACTAGCTTGGATAAACGCGACCGAAAACTCCACAAGCGAGCGGTGAATTCTGTTGAACCGGCCTTACCACGTTACTTACGCTGGTCGGAGCAGCCTATCGTGTGGAGCAGAGAGGATCACCCGCCCCGGGTTGATAATCCGGGCCAGCTAGCATTAGTGGTAGACCCTCAGGTGGGGGGTTATAAATTCACCAAGGTACTCATGGATGGAGGGAGCAGTATTAACATACTATACTATGAGACATTCCGCCGCATGGGTCTAACAGACAAGGATCTCAGACCGTCTAATACGATGTTCCATGGTGTGGTGCCTGCAAATCTGCATATCCTGTTGGTAAGATAGCCCTGGATGTGGCTTTTGGGGACGAACACGATTCCCGGTCGGAAAAACTAACCTTTGAGGTGGTGAAGATCCGGAGCCCGTATCACGCCTTGTTTGGGCGGCCGGCTTATGCCAAGTTCATGGCGCGGCCTTGTTATATCTACTTGCAGCTCAAGATGCCGGGTTACAAGGGGACAATAACGGTTCATGGGAGCCGTAAGGTCGCTTTGGAATGTGAGGAAGGTGATGTGGCTTATGCAGAGTCGATTACGTGCCACGGAGGAGTTGAAGTACTATAAGGACAATGTTGATCCGGCGGATATGACCCCTTTGAAGAAGCCAACTACAGAGCATGATTCGGATCTGAAGTTCAAATCGGCAGCTGAGACCAAGCTTGTTGACTTCGTGCCCGGCGATTCGTCCAAGCAGTTCACTGTCAGTGCCAATCTGGATCCCAAATAGGAAAGCGCGCTCATCGAGTTCATCCGTGAGAATCGGGACATTTTTGCATGGAAACCGTCCGACATGCCAGGTGTACCGAGGGAACTCGCTGAGCACACTCTTAATGTGGATCCTAAGTATAAACCGGTGAAACAATTCCTCCGCCGGTTTAACGAAGAAAGGCGCAAAGCCATTGGAGAGGAAGTGGCGAGCTTTTAGCGGTGGCTTTATCATTGAGTGTTCCATCGAGTGGCTTGCTAATCCGGTGCTGGTTCTTAAGAAAAACGGCACTTGGCGTATGTGTGTGGATTACGGATCTTAACAGGCTTGTCCAATGGATCCTTTGCCCTCCCCGCATTGACGGATCATTGATGCCACGGCGGGTTGTGGCGTTTGAGTTTTTGGATGCATACTCGGATATCATCGAGATCAAAATGGCGGTTAAGGACCGAGGAGAAGACAGCGTTTATTACTCCCTTTGGAGCCTTCGCTATGTATCTATGCCCTTCGGGCTCAAGAGTGCCAAGCCACCTATCAGCGGTGTGTACAGAATTACTGCATAAACAGATCGGCGCAATGTGCGCGATATGTGGATGATATTGTAGTAAAGTCAAGGCGTAGGAGACGCTGGTGGATGATTTGAAGAAACCTTTGACAACTTGCGAGATTACAAGATGATGCTTAATCCGGCCAAGTATGTCTTTGGTGTTCCGGCGAGCAAGTTCTTGGGTTTCGGTGTCTAACAGAGAATTGAGGCTAATCCGGAGAAGATTACGGCTATTACCTCCTGGCTAAACGAAGTGCATCAACGATGTTTAGCGTTTGGCGGGCGAATCGCCAGATCGAGCGGTTTATCGGCCGCCTCGGAGAGAAGGCCATCCTTTGTACCAAATCTTTGAGGAAGACGGACCATTTAAATGCAGGTCCGGCTCTTGATGAACATTTGAGGACTTGAAGCGGCAATTAGCCAATCCGCCCGTTCTTGCAGCTCCGGTTGACAAGGAGCCACTATTATTATACGTAGCAGCCAATGCTCGAGCGATTAAGCGTGGCTATTGTGGTGGAACGCATAAGGAGGCGAGCAAAGAATATCCGGTTCAGCGGCGGTTTATTATATCAGCGAGGTGCTTATTGAATCCAAGCAAAGGTATCCGCATTGGCGAAGCTGGTCTATGGTGTCTTCATGGCGATCGGAAGTTGAAGCAGTATTTTCAAGGGCACCCCATCACGATGGTCGATTCAGCTCCTTGGGTGATATCATACTGAACCGGAGGCGATCGGCGGGTTATAAGTGGGCTATAGAGCTTGGGCCACACGGATGAAGTATGTACCTCGGACGGCGGTGAAGTCTCAAGCACTTGTTGATTTCATCAATGACTGGACGGAGTTACAAGCACCAGAAGAGAAGCCGGATCACACATATTGGACTATTCATTTTGATGGATCCATGCAATTGGAAGGCTTGGGGGCTGGAGTCGTATTAACTTCCCCTCGAGGTGATAAGTTTTGTTATGTTCTCCGCTTAATGTTCCCTTGTACTAATAATGCAGCTGAGTCTGAAGCCTTGCTCCATGGTCTCCGGATAGCTAAAGAGATGAATTTAAGCGGGTTAAGTGCTTGGTGACTCGGACCTTGTGGCTCAACAGTGTCGGCACTTGGGATTCTAAGGACCGCTCATGGTTGCATATCGTCGGAAGTGGATAATATTGCGGGTTGCTTCAAGGGTTATCAAGTGGATCATGTGGACCGTCGGAAGAATGAAGCGGCGGACGCTTTAAGCGGTTGGGCTCTCGGCGCAAACCGGTCCGCCTAATGTCTTTCGGGCGTATTGCACAACCCGTCGGTCAAGCTCCCGGTGAAGCGGATTTGGCTATTCCCGATCCGGAGGCTCAATTGGTGGCAGCCTGCATGTTATTCGGATTGGACAGTTCCTTATCTTGCGTACATGAACCGGGGAGTTACGGAGGATGAGATTCTAGCCAGCGAGATAGTCCGGCGATCCAAGTCTATGACGATTGTCAATGGTGAATTGCATCATTGCGATTATATCGAGGCGTTTCAACGTTGTGTTTCTCTGAGGAAGGCTGTGAAATCTTAAGAGAAATCCATGAAGGGATTGTGGACACCACGCCGGTTCAAAGTCTCTGGTGGAAAAAGCGTTTAAATCACGGGTTCTCTTGGTTGACGGCGCATCTTGCCACGGAGGACTTGGTTAAGCGGTGTGATGGATGTCGAGAATTTTCAAGGCGTGCTCATGTGCGGCTCAAGAATTGAGGATGATCCCAATAACGTGGCCGTTTGCAACTTGGGGGCTGGATATGGTCGGACCTTTTAAAAGATCCAAGGATAAGAAAACCCACCTTTTGGTGGCGGTTGACAAATTTACCAAGTGGGTTGAAGCGAGCTGTCGGCAAGTGTGATGCGACAACAGCGGTGCGATTCATCAAAAGGTGATTTTCGGTTTGGCTTTCCACAGTATCATTCTTGACAATGGTACCAATTTATCCAAGGGCGCTATGAAGGAGTTACGTGAGCGTGAGCACATCCGACTTGGCGTGTCGTCGATGGCACACCCCAGTCAATGGGCGGCGAGCGAGCTAATCAAGAGATCTTGCGAGGCATCAAACCCGGCTTATGGTTCCATTGCAAAGAACACCAGGATGTTGGGTTGAAGAACTACCATCGTGCTATGGAGTATCAATACTACGCCAAACCGACCCACGGGATACACACCATTTTTCATGGTCTACGGAGCGAGGCGATTCTCCCTAGTGATATCCGCACGATTCGCCTCGTGTGGCAGCTTATGTTGAAGCGGACAATGAGACAGCATGGCAAGACGCTTTGGACCTATTGGACGAGGAGCGTGATATAGCGGCTGCCCATTCGGCGATTTACCAACAAGATCTTCGTCGCTATCACAGTCGCCGGGTTAGAACCAGAACTTTTCAAGAAGGAGATTTGGTGCTTTGACTCATCCAAGACCAGACAGATATGCACAAGTTATCCCCACCTTGGGAGGGACCTTTCGTAGTCGGCAAGAATCGCACTGTGGGTCGTACTATCGATTGATATTCGAGAGCATAAAGACTCACGCACATCGAGAGGAGGATACCAACAGCCGTGGAACATAGCTCATCTTGACCTTACTACACTTGAGCCATCGGCTCTATCTATGTACATATCATGACGATGTATATATTATCTTTGATATAATAAAACCGAGCCTCGGCTAAAGCGGGGTCTCTGTCTTTTCTTATCATGCGTGGTTACATGGAGTGGTTACTGCTTTTAAGCGGCCTCCGGTTTACCCGTGACATTGCTTTTTATATATCACTTGGGGCCTTGGTGGTGTCCGAACCAACGCGACACCTTTTGATAGGCGACACCACCAGATCACTTGGGACATGGTCAAGTCTGAACCAATCCGCCTCTTGATCGGCCTAAGGCCACAAAATCACTTAGGGGCTTGGTGAACCCGAACCATTGCCACGCCTCTTGATTGGCATATATGCCACGGTTTCATTGGGGACTGGCTGACTTGAATCATTGTCACTCCTATTGGGGCTTGGTCTGTCCGACCATGGTAACACCATCGATCAGGTCGGTATAGCATATTTTTGCAAGCGGTCTTTATCATTGCCTTTGCTTCCATGTTATTTTCATGGCCTGTTTTTCTTTGTTTTTGTTGTATTTCTTTTATGTCAACAACACCTTTTTTCCGTTCAGCCGATGGATTTGATTCCCTTTAATCCGGAGAAGTATGCCGGTTTACCTTTTCTGTTAACATCATGGAGTAACAAGGGGTTCGTATTGACTCGATCACGGTTTATCGGGAGCTGTTTTCTCCCCCCTTTTTTGACGGTAATGGTTTATAAAACCTCCGCTTCAAGCTTGGCTAAGCTAGCTTCATGCCCAGACATGGCAGGTATTTTGTATCACCTATTTGTTACATTACTGATACACATATCAAGATCATAAACCGGCTGGCGGTATAACCGCCACCGAAGTTCAAATTTTTCTTATTGCAGGAAATATGAATTGAGGTTTTTGAACAAAAGCTTGATTTATGCGAAGGCATATTCTAGGTAAAGTATTAACTATCCTATTACAAGGCAACACGGTGCCCAAATAAGATCATTGTTATTTTGGAAAGATGCCAAAGACAGCTATCCAAACCGGCTTCGGTTCAAGCACTGCTCCTCGTCATCCGCCGCTTGACTTCCTCGTCTCTATCCATTGGCTGGAAATCAACAAGTGGTCGATCGATTCCCATTAAAGCTTGGAAAACAGCCTCTTCATGGATCAGGGAAGACGGTTCAATATCAGGAGCATAAGTATGCTTACGGATTGGAGGAATCAGATTCTCCGCTTCAAGAGTTGGGGCAGGCACTCGCTTGTTCTGATCGTTGTATTGCGCTTGATAATGCGTCAAGTCTGCTTCTTCAGCTAATTGACAAGCCACAGGGCGCACTGCACGGTTTATTACCCTCAAATCATCTTCGTTGAATTCAGAGCCATCTTCCTTTAGGCTGGGATAGCCTTGAGCTGCCTCCACAGGGTCGAAATCTGGCACCAATGCCTTTGCCCGGATCAAGGCGTTAATAGCTCCGGTTCGAGCAGCGGATTTTTTCAGCTCCTCAATCCAAGCCGGAAGCATTGACAATCTGATAAGAGTGTCCTGGATTAAAGAGGGTGCCGGGTTGTTATGAGAGGCTGTGGTGATGATCCGCTGGGCTCCGGTATACGGTTGTTCCACTAAGGTGTAGGCAGCCTTCAGTTTCTTCCGCACATCGGATCCTAAGTGCCCGATGCGTGTACCTGCAACAACACAGGGCGGTCTCAAACCGGTTTATATTACATGAGGTTCAAGTTATCACGAAGTTAAAAGGAGCTTACCAAAGATCGCAGCGGTCATGGAGTGTATTTGCGCTTTACGGCCGTAAGTTCATCCACCACGGTTTAAGGGCAGCTTCAGCATTTTCAGCTCTTTTGGTTAAGCGGCCTTCTCAATGGCCCAATCAGCCCGCTCTTTCTTGAAGCCTTCCTTCAGCTGTTCAGCGATGCTCAAAGCGCGGGTTAATTCTTCCTTTGCCTTATGCTGCTTCACTGTTGGGCTTTCAAGGTCTCTGCAAATCGGCAATCCGGTCCTCCTTGATTCTCACCTCAGCTTTGCATCTGAGATAGCATTTAGCTTTAAACAAGCGGTCCAAGAAATTGAAGTATCAACCACATAACAAAGTTATACGCCTGATACTTGGGGGCTAATGCACCTTCAATTTTCATATATTACTAGATTGCAAAGTCCCAAGCTCAATACAGGTATTCGACTTGGCACTTGGGGGCTAATGGCTATTTGATCAAATTATGTTCTAAGGATAGTTTTCAATCAGAGCCCGGTTTAATTATGCTAAGTTAAACCGGCCCTTGGGGGCTATATTGATGGATTTCAAAGTGTTGAGGATCGTATTCAAGTCCCGGTTTGACAAAGGTTACAAACCGACCCTTGGGGGCTAGGAGGATTGATACAATGGCAGTAAGTAAAGAAGTAAGTTACCTCAAATTTATCCCTCATCATCTTTACCAGACCAGCTTCACGATCCTTTGCTAGTATAAAGCGGTTTAAATAACGGAATGAAGATCTTGGGCACTCGAGGCAGCATATGTCTCGATTCAACATCCCATTTTCCTTTGTTGAGGCGGAAAAATCCTCTTTTACGGTATGCTTGGTTAAGGTGACAGATTCCCGGGTTCAAAGCGGCCTACACCGGTAATCACAACATCATCATCTTTGGACTCGCCGGTTTGTGTTGGTGCGGTCGGTTTGTCGGCGGGATGTGGGATTTCTCAATCCGAGCGGAGCTGGCGGCGGTCGCCAGAGATCAAGTATTAATAGGCCTCTCTTCGGGAATAGCATCGTCTTGCAAAAGAGGATCGTTGGGAATATCCTCAGGAGCAAACGCTTCAAGATCTGGCGCTTTGTCATGTTCTGGGGCTACATCGTCTTCAACCGCTTTATCCAGGCGGGCCTTCTTGCTTGGTTTAGGTTTGGCCCTGAAAGAAAAAACAAAGAGTCAAGGAAAAGCATAAGCCATTACACAGTATACTGGAAGCATATGTTCAGCTTAGCTTACCCAAGAACCGTTTTCAATGGTGGCAGCTGAGTGGCTGACGATTCACCAGAAGATGAATGAGAAGTAACCTGATAATCGGAGTCGGATGGATTAAGAGGTTAACGGAAGAAACCCGCTTTAGGATTTAAATCAATAAAAAGGTCGAAGACCTCGGAACGGCGTTTTCAAACCAAACTGTTTGGTAAACCGGCGGAGGAAACTACCTGGCCACTGTGCCGGGTTGTGCGGCAAGCTTCATGTTGCTGAGTCTTCATAAGAAATTTGGGATCCAAATAAGCAATAGGATGAGAAAATTTAACTTTCCGGTTTGCCTGGCAAAATTTTGGCAAAGGCAAGATTTCTGAATCGGAAGAGAGAATAGTTACCTCAGCGACTTCCGCATTGCTAGTTTCAGCGTCGTCCTGACAAGCATCATCATCAATAAGGCGTGTAAAAAGTAGGCCAAGTGAATCAAGTTCGACCTCAAGGTCCGGGTTACCCACATCATCATCAATAGCTGGATCAGATGAAGCGGTGGTTTTTCTCTTGTGAGCTGGTTTCTTGATAACCTTGGTCTTGGGCCGGGTTGACCGCCCTGCCTTCTCCGTTTTGTCTTGTGGAAGCTTCTTGCTCCAAAACGGATTATCGCCCTGGATCAGCAGTAATTAAGTGTCGACGGATAAAGCGATAATGAGTTCAACAATAGAGCAATTAAAATCTTACGGCTGGCGGTTTGTTGAGTGGTGCAGATGAGGAAGCGGACCGCTTTGAGCACAGAGGTGCTCCGGTTCATTCAACATCTTCTTTACAGAATCTGTGACTTCATCGTTGGAGAGCTGGATTTTAGTGTGTCGGAGTGGGTCATCGGCGCTATCGATGATACTTGCACATCAAAGCTGGGCGCCTCTCGGAGGCGATATGCTCCATGATATCCAACAGCGTGCAAGGTCTATTCCGTTAAACCGTTGGCCATAAAGGCTCGGAGCTTGGACGATTCGGAGCATATTTAATTCTCTCCTTGGCGCTTAGTCTTTGTGGAAAAGGGTGAGTGTTCTTGAGCCGTTCGGACGGAAGCCGTGCAAGGGATTTTCATTCTCGGGGAGGTATCTTTGCAATAAAACCAAGTTGCATTCCACTCCTTGGGGTGAGTATGGAGTTTGACGTGGGGATAAGTGATCTCCTTCCTCTTCTGAATGGCCATGCCGCCCAATTCAGTATTGGGGCCGTCGGTAAATTCAGTGCGACGGTTTAAATGGAAGCAGTCTCTAAACAACTCGACTGAAGGCTCCTCTTGAAGGTATACCTCAGAGAGTACTTGAAAGTGACATAGATTGGTAACGGAATTGGGGCCAATATCCTGTGGATGGAGCTGAAAGTTGGCTAACACATCCCGGTAAAACTTAGAACCAGGCGGTTTGAAGCCCCGGGCCAAGTGATCTGCAAAGACCACAACCTATCCCTCTTGAGGTGTGGGAGGACATTCATTTCCAGGAACTCTCCAGTGGATCGTATCTTTGTTGTTTAAAGCGCCGATCAGGACTAGATCATCCAACTGAGATTCTGTGACGTGAGAGGGAACCCAATTGCACTCATATACTTGTTTGGCCATGGTGAGATCTACAAGAAATAGGTGATCCGGTTCAAGAATATGTGGATAAAAGAAGGTGTTGGTCTGAACAACGCTAAACCGGAGGCAATACCTATAAACCGGTCTTCTACGATGCAGCATTATATGGATTCTGGCGGTTCAACAAGGGGACTAATGGTATATATCGGTTTAATAACTTTTTCTATGGTAAGTTAAACCGCCTGACCTAAACATCGGAAGCAATTGAAGTTGTGGACAGCTAGGTATGCAGAAACAGGTTTCACAAGATCATATTACAGCTGCGGATCTACAGCAAGCTCACAAAAATTGAAAATATTCCGAAGAGTAGGGCAGAACGGAAGTGAACCATTGAGCGGGTATGTGCATGAGATCTATGGACTTAGATGAGAAATTACAGACGGATGCTTAGAGATTACTATTAAACACTGCAAGGGTTCACAGATTCATTCAAGAGTCAGAGTACAAGTATGAGCAAGCGACGAACACAGCGCGAACATGAAACCCTAAGAATAGATCTAGGTCAAGAAAAGAAGAAAGCTTACTGGAAACGGAGAAGATGCGGAAGGATACCGCAGTGCTCTGGTGCGTTCGAGGTTGATCTGCAGCGCCCAAGGCGAAGCGAAGTCGACGGCGGCGGCGGAGCTCCAAGGCTGGCGATGCGAGGAAGGCGAAGAAGAAGAGACGAAGGAAAGGAAAGGAAATGACCCTTGGTCTTATTTATAAAACAACAGAGTTAAGTCAAGCGCGAATCCGGGAGCTATTGTTAAAGGAGGCGTTATAAATGATAAATTTCATGATGACGTCATGCGGTTTACACAACGAAAATGATGACGACATGGCGGTTTACCAATTACGGAAGATGTCCAAGACACAAGATTTTGGGAAGGATTGACATGAACGGTTCAAATCAATGCTGGGCCCTCTTGTTGGGGATATTACCACTAGGCGTGAACCGGCCTACTTGGGCGGGTTAACTTCATTAGTGGTATAAGCGGATGAAGGCCCAAGGCCTATAGTCGGTTTAGAACACAGTAGCCATAAACCGGCCTGATGTATAACTTGTATTGTAAGTTAGGAATAGAGATACCAACCGGGATACAGTATGAACGGTTGGGACTCTCTGAACCGACAGGCGTCACCCGTGTATATAAGGGGACGACCGGCGGCGATTCAAACAGAACAACCACAACTCGAGCCTAAGCGAAGCTTGTTTGCTCCTAGCCATCGAGACCACATCAATTCCATCACAACTAGACGTAGGCTTTTACCTTCATCGAAGGGGCCGAACTAGTATAAACCCTCGTGTCTTTGTGTCCGCTTTAACCCCTTCAAGTAAAGCCGTAGCGATGGCTCCACGACTAAGTCCTTTCACTAGGACATCTGCCGTGACAAATCCACGACAGAAACCTTCTGACATGATAGGTGTACCGAGGGAACTCGCTGAGCACACTCTCAATATTGATCCCAAGTTTAAACCGGTCAAGCAGTTTCTTTGCCGCTTCAATGAAGAATGGCGCAAGGCCATTGGTGAGGAGGTAGCTCGGCTTTTGGCAGCTAGGTTTAAAATTGAGACTTTTCATCCTGAGTGGCTGGCTAACCCATTGCTGGTGCTTAAGAAGAATGGCACTTGGCGCATGTGTGTGGATTACACGGATTTTAACAAGGCTTGTCCAGCTGATCCCTTTGCTCTCCCTCGTATTGATCAGATTATCGATGCTACGGTGGGTAGTGAGCGCTTGAGTTTTTTGGATGCTTATTCTGGTTATCATCAGATCAAGATGCCAGTTAAGGACCAGGATAAAACATCTTTTATAACTCCCTTTGGAGCCTTTTGTTATGTGTCTATGCCTTTCGGGCTCAAGAGTGCCCAGGCGACTTATCAGTGATGTGTGCAGAATTGCCTTCAAAAGCAGATTGGGCGCAATGTTCGTGCTTATGTGGACGACATTGTGGTGAAGTCCAGGAAGAAGGAGACGTTGATAGATGATTTGAAGGAGATCCTTGATAACCTCCGGGTTTATAAAATGATGCTTAACCCGGCCAAGTGCGTCTTCGGTGTACCGGCAGGCAAACTCTTGGGTTTTTTGGTGTCTAACAGGGGCATTGAAGCTAATCCGGAGAAAATCAAGGCCATCACTTCTCTGGCTAAACTGGCATGTATCAACAATGTGCAATGTCTGGCGGGTTGTATTGCGGCACTGAGCCGGTTTATCAGCCGGTTGGGAGAAAAGGCTATCCCTTTATACCATATGATGAAAAAGAAAGACAACTTTGTCTCGAGTGATGCTGCTGATGCGGCGTTGAAGGACTTGAAGAAGCAGTTAGCCGAGCCACCTATTCTTGCTGCCCCCATTTATAAAGAACCATTGTTGTTATATGTGGCTGCTAACGCCCGGGCTGTCAGTGTGGCTATTATGGTGGAGCGCAAGGAGGCAGGTAAGGAGTATCCGGTTCAGCGGCCAGTTTATTATATGAGTGAGCTGCTTATTGAGTCGAAGCAGAGATATCCACATTGGTAGAAGCTTGTGTATGGAGTTTTTATGGCGAGCTGGAAGCTTAAGCAATACTTTCAGGGCCATCCCATCACTGTAGTCAGTTCTGCTCCTTTGGGAGATATCATCCAGAACAGGGAAGCAACTGGCCGAGTTGCTAAGTGGGCTATCGAGCTTGGACCTCACAGGTTAAAGTATATGCCTCGTACGGCCATCAAGTCCCAAGCGCTCGTGGACTTCATCAATGACTGGATAGAGTTGCAGACGCCGGAGGATAAACCGGATAACACATACTGGACTATTCACTTCGACGGGTCCAGACAATTGGAGGGCTCGGGGGGCTAGAGTTGTTCTTAGTTCCCCTCGAGGTGAAAAATTTGTTATGTTCTCCGCTTGATGTTTCCTTGTACTAACAATGCAGCTGAGTATGAGGCCTTGCTCCATGGTATTCGGGTGGCTAAGGAAATGAATTTAATCCAGGTACGATGCTTTGGGGACTCCGATTTAGTGGCTCAGCAAGTCTCTGGTACTTGGGATTCTAAGGATCCACTCATGGCGGCTTATCGGCGTGAGGTGGATGTTATTGCTGGTCACTTCAAGGGTTACCAGGTCGAGCACATTGATCGGCGCAAAAATGAAGTGGAGGACGCTTTAAGCCGGCTGGGGTCTCAGCGTAAACCGGTGCCGCCCAATGTCTTTCTTGACGTTTTGCATAACCCGTCGGCCAAACTACCGACGGATGACGATCTGGCTATTCCTGACCCGGAGGCTCAATTGGTGGCGGTTCTTCATGCTATCCCTGATTGGACGGTGCCATACCTGGCATATATGACCAGGGGCGAGTTACCCGAGGACGAAGTTTTGGCCGGGCAGATAATTCGGCGGTCCAAGTCCATGACTATTGTCAATGGCGAGTTACATCACTACAGTGTCTCAGGGGCGTTTCAGCACTGCATTTCTCCTGAAGAAGGCTGTGAGATTTTGCGTGAAATCCACGAAGGGGATTGTGGTCATCATGCTGGTTCAAAATCCCTTGTGGCTAAAGCTTTCCGACATAGTTTCTACTGACTAACGGCTCATGCTGATGCTGAGGATTTGGTCAGGAAGTGTGACGGTTGTCAGAAGTTTTCACGCCGAGCCCATGTTCCGACTCAGGAGTTGAGGATGATTCCAATCACTTGGCCGTTTGCAACTTGGGGGCTTGATATGGTAGGGCCTTTTAAGAGGTCCAAAGATAAGAAGACCCACCTTTTGGTGGCAGTTGATAAGTTCACTAAATGGATAGAGGTGGAGCCAGTCAGCAAGTGTGATGTAGCTACGGTGGTTCAATTCATGAAGAAGGTGATTTTCCGCTTTGGTTTTCCACACAGCACCATAAACAGATAATGGCATGAACCTCTCCAAGGGTGCTATGGAAGAGTTCTGTCAACGTGAGCACATCCGACTTGATGTGTCATCAGTGGCTCACCCCCATTCTAATGGTCAAGCTAAGAGAGCTAATCAAGAAATCCTGAAAGGCATCAAGCCCTGGCTTATGGTTCCTTTGCAAAGGACGCCGAGTTGTTGGGTGGAAGAGTTGTGGTATTGTGGAGCATTAATACCACCCCCAATAGATCTACGGGTTTTACACCTTTCTTCATGGTTTACGGAGCAGAAGCAGTTCTCCCCATTGATATTCGCCATGACTCGCCTCGGGTGGCAGCTTATGTTGAAGCGGACAACAAACAAGCACGCCAAGATGCATTGGACCTGTTAGATGAAAAACAGGACATAGCGGCGGCTCATTCGGCAATTTATCAGCAAGATCTGCGGTGTTATCACAGCCGCCGGGTTAAAACCAGAGCTTTTCAAGAAGGCGACTTAGTGCTCCGGCTTATCCAGGATCAGACCGATATGCACAAGTTATCCCCACATTGGGAAGGACCCTTTGTGGTCAGCAGGAATCTGAACAATGGATCATACTAACTTATCGATGTTCGAGAGCACAAAGACTCATGCAAATCGGAGGAGGAGACTCGCCGGCCGTGGAATATTGCTCATCTTCGGCTTTATTACACCTGAGCCGTAGGCTCTTCTGATGTACATATTTCAACAATGTATATATTATGATCACTATAATAAACCGGCATGCCCGCTAAATAAGGGCCTCTGTCGCTTTTCTCTTTAATGAGTTCTTGGGTTTTCCGCTTTATAAAATAAAGTTATTATTACCCTTTGATCCGGCTTATTGGCCACAACAGCAACAAAAAACTTGGGGGCTTACAAACCATGTTATGGGACCAAAGAGAGTCTGTTGTATAAAGCACAACTCAAACATAGGTATCCCTTGAGCACAGTCAAAATATTGCCTAGGGGCTCTTTTGGTTCTAAAGAACAGAAGTAGCTATAACCTGAGTGATAGGCTATAAAAGCTAGGCTTGGAAGCCAGGTGTATTCACCTAAAACCCCGGGTCATCCTGCCTGTATTTCGGAAAGCTTCTCCATCAGGTAATCTTGATTGACCCGGCAAACTCTTAGCAGTCAATCTTTTTCTAGCAAATACCCTGCACTTGTTAAGGTTAAAATGCCGCTTTTGTCATGAGAGGGCACGGTTTACGGATAGCAAGGAGAAGCTCAGGCTGTTACAGCCGCCTTCCTTGAAACTTGGATAATTCGGCATGTGATGCTTGATGTACTCTGACCCCGCGTACTCCTGATAAGTCTATCTTTAAATAAGAACTGAACTTGTCCGGGTTAAAATGTCGAAATGGTAGTGTGAGTGCCGGCTCACGAAAAGTGTGTACCTTCCAGTAGTCAATACTAGTTTCGTTGAAGAAGGTATTTTGGCTCGGCGGCCTATGAAAGCCTTGGATTTTTTCTGTTGATTTTGCTTTGAATTTCTTTTTGCAAATTTTTTCTCTTATGACACAAAAAATTACATGGTTGAAAACCGAGTAAGGCTTATAAAGCTTCATGAGTCGTCTATATGGCGATAAACTGGTGTTTATTAACCCGGCCTGGTTTCTGACTATAAGTCACCAGTATGAAAGAAAGGTAGTCCGGTGTTTATTAACCCGGCTTGGTATTAAACTGGAAATACATGTATTATACTAGCTTGATAAATCAGCAGTGAACACATATCACAGGTATGTTGTATATTGTTATTTTCAGTCCTACATCAGTTATAAACTATGTTCTTGGGCATGATAACCCGTCTAGCGGTAAACCGTCAAGATGCAACTTATCTATTATATGCAGGAACAGATTCTACAAAAAAAGTATCATGAGCAAACATAGCATTTTCATAGCATGGCGGATTAAAAGTGTCATGCAATGTGCACGATGGCACATCAGATCCAAGAAGTTTTCAACTAGCCTATTACATGGCATTTTTATGCCCAAAAGACCAAGTCTTGCAAAACGAAGAAGTTAAACCGGCCACCGGTTTATGCATCAGCGGTGGGCTGGATTGACGGTTGTGGATCATCTTGCGCCGGTTCATCCTCCTCCTCTCTATCCAGAGGCTGGAAGTCAGTGGTTGCCCAATCGATCCCAGTTAATGCTTGATAACCCACAAGTGTAGGGATCGCAACAGCTTTCGAGGGTAAAGGATTCAACCCAAATTTATTGATTCGACACAAGGGGAGCCAAAGAATATTCTTGAGTATTAGTAGTTGAGTTGTCAATTCAACCACACCTGGATAACTTAGTATTTGCAGCAAAGTATTTAGTAGCAAAGTAGTATGATAATAAAGGTAACGGTAGCAAAAGTAATATTTTTAGGTTTTGTAATGATTGTAACAATAGCAACGGAAAAGTAAATAAGCGAAGCACAAGATGTGAAAAGCTCGTAGGCAATGGATCAGTGATGGATAATTATGTTGGATGTGATTCCTCATGTAATAGCTATAACATAGGGTGACACAGAACTAGCTCCAGTTCATCAATGTAATGTAGGCATGTATTCCGTAAATAGTCATACGTGCTTATGGAAAAGAACTTGCATGACATCTTTTGTCCTACCCTCCCGTGGCAGCGGGGTCCTAGCGGAAACTAAGGGATATTAAGGCCTCCTTTTAATAGAGAACTGGAACAAAGCATTAGCACATAGTGAATACATGAACTCCTCAAACTACGGTCATCACCGAGGAGTATCCCGATTATTGTCACTTCGGGGTTGTCGGATCATAACACATAATAGGTGACTATAGACTTGCAAGATAGGATCAAGAACACACATATATTCATGAAAACATAATAGGTTCAGATCTGAAATCATGGCACTCGGGCCCTAGTGACAAGCATTAAGCATAGCAAAGTCATAGCAACATCAATCTCAGAACATAGTGGATACTAGGGATCAAACCCTAACAAAACTAACTTGATTACATGGTAAATCTCATCTAAACCATCACCGTCCAGCAAGCCTATGATGGAATTACTCACGCATGGCGGTGAGCATCATGAAATTGGTGATGAAGGATGGTTGATGATGACGACGGCAACGAATCCCCCTCTCCGAAGCCCCGAACAAACTCCAGATCAGCCCTCCCGAGAGAGATTAGGGCTTGGCGGCGGCTCCGTATCGTAAAACGCAATGAAACTTTATCTCTGATTTTTTTTCTCCGCGAGACAGAATATATGGAGTTGGAGTTGAGGTCGGCGGAGCCTCAGGGGGCCCACGAGACAGGGGCGCGCCCCCCACCCTCGTGGACAGGGTGTGGGCCCAATAGTCTTGATTCTTTCGCCTGTATTTTTTATATTTTCCAAAAAGTACCTCCGTGGATTTTCAGGACATTCCGAGAACTTTTGTTTTCTACACATAAAACAAAATCATGGTAGTTCTGCTGAAAATAGCGTCAGTCCGGGTTAGTTTCATTCAAATCATGCAAGTTAGAGTCCAAAACAAGGGCAAAAGTGTTTGGAAAAGTAGATACATTGGAGACGTATCAACTCCCCCAAGCTTAAACCTTTGCTTGTCCTCATGCAATTCAGTTGATAAACTGAAAGTGATAAAGAAAAACTTTTACAAACTCGGTTTGCTCTTGTTGTTGTAAACATGCAAAGCCATCATCCAAGTTTCAGCAAATATTATGAACTAACCATACTCACAATAACACTTAGGTCTCACAATTACTCATATCAATAGCATAATCGGCTAGCGAACCATAATAATAAAACTCGGATGACAACACTTTCTCAAAGCAATCATAACATGATATAACAAAATGGTATCTCGCTAGCCCTTTCTGAGACCGCAAAACATAAATGCAGAGCACCTTTAAAGATCAAGGACTGACTAAACATTGTAATTCATGGTAAAAGAGATCCAGTCAAGTCATACCCAATATAAACCAATAATAATGAATGCAAATAACAGTGTGCTCTCCAGTGGGTGCTTTTTAATAAGAAGGGTGATGACTCAACATAAAAGTAAATAGATAGGCCCTTCACAGAGGGAAGCAGGAATTTGTAGAGGTGCCAGAGCTCGATTTTAAAATAGAGATTGAATAACATTTTGAGCGGCATACTTTCATTGTCAGCGCAACAACTATGAGATGGCTGTATCTTCCATACTACATGCATTATAGGCAGTTCCCAAACAGAATGGTAAAGGTTTATACTCCCCCAACCACCAACAAGCATCAATCCATGGCTTGCTCGAAACAACGAGTGCCTCCAACTAACAACAGCCCTGGGGGAGTTTTGTTTAATTATTTTGATTTGCTTTGATATTTTTGGATCATGGGACTGGGCATCCCGGTTACCGTCCCTTTCCCGTGCATGAGGAGCGGAGTCCACTCCTCTTGAGAATAACCCACCTAGCATGGAATATATAGGCAGCCCAAGTTGAAACATGAGCTGCTCGAGCATACAAAACAGAATTTCATTTGAAGGTTTGGAGTTTGGCACATACAAATTTACTTGGAACGGCAGGTAAATACCGCATATAGGAAGGTATGGTGGACTCATATGGAATAACTTTGGGGTTTAAGGAGTTTGGATGCACAAGCAGTATTCCCGCTTAGTACAGGTGAAGGCTAGCAAAAGACTGGGAAGCGACCAACTGAGAGAGCGACAACAGTCATAAACATGCATTAAAATTAATTCACACCGAGCACAAGCATGAGTAGGATATAATCTACCATGAACATAAATATCATGAAGGCTATGTTGATTTATTTCAACTACATGTGTGAACATGTGCCAAGTCGGGTCACTCAATTCATTCAAAGGAGGATACCATCCCATCATACCACATCATAATCATTCTAATAGCATGTTGGCACGCAAGGTAAACCATTATAACTCATAGCTAATCAAGCATGGCACAAGCAACTATAATCTCTAAATGTCATCGCAGATATGTTTACTTCATAATAAGCTGAATCAAGAACGATGAACTCATCATATTTACAAAAACAAGAGAGGTCGAGTTCATACCAGCTTTTCTCATCTCAATAAGTCCATCATATATCGTCATTATTGCCTTTCACTTGCACGACCGAACGATGTGTATAATAATAATAGTGCACGTGCATTGGACTAAGCTGGAATGTACAGCATTCAACTCAAGAGAGAAGACAGGGTAATATGGGCTCTAAGTTAAATAAACAATCATGCATATGAGAGCCACTAAACGGTGAAAGAGTATGAGCACCGACGACTAGTGTGTGAACATGAACGTAAAGTCGGTGAGAAATACGTACTCCCTCAAGCTTAGGCTTTTGGCCTAAGTTGGTCTAATACCAAGGACCGCCTGGCTGATATCCGTAGTTGTAGCTGAGGTCGTACTGAGATGCGGCAGCAACTGCCTCCTGAGCTGTGGCATGTTGGCGAGCAGCCTCCGCTCTTCCCTCATGTTCAGTTGCTTCCTCCCTGGTAACAACATATCTTCATTTTGCCTGATAATCAAAAATGAGAGGAGCAGGAAGAGTAACATGGACGACGTTGTGTCTGTTATAGATTAGTCGATAATGGAGGAATTGTTCATTCCTCCTAAAAAAATGATGATTGACCATAGCGTCATAATCTAAATAAGTAGGAGGTAACATCATATCCCCCTCTCGTGGGGCTATACCAAGATAGTTAGCCACACGGGTTGCATAAATTCCTCCAAATAAATCTCCAGCTCTACTATTATTCTGCAACCTACGTGCAACTATTGCCCCAAGTTATAACCTTTATAACCTAACACAGCACTCTTGAGGACACAAAGATCAGGGACACACATATGACATGCTTCATCTTTACCGTTAATGCATCTACCAATGAAGAGAGCAAAATAACGTATAGCAGGAAAATGAATGCTCCCTATGGTAGCTTGTGCAATATCCCTGGATTCTCCCACAGTAATACTAGCAAAGAAATCTCTAAATTCAGATTTGTGAGGATCATTAATATTACCCCACTGCGGAAGTTTGCAAACAGTTGTAAAATCCTCTAAGTCCATGGTATAAGGTGTATCATAAATATCAAATAGGACACTAGGAGAATTATGTGTACAGTTATATTTAAACCTACGCACAAAGGAATCAGTCAATTGATAGTACTGAGGACACTTATCTTGTAAGAAGTCCTCCAGCTCAGCATTACGCACATATGCGTCAAATTCCTCCTTAAAGCCTGCTTCGACCATAAAATCATCGGATGGCCACTCACAAGCCCGTACATCCGCGTCCCTCGGTAATTCAACATCTTGCTCACGTATAGCAATCCTGGGTCCTTTCTTTACCGAGGAACCACCTTGGTACAATCTCCAAGATATAATTCTTTTTCTGAAAAATTTCTGAAATTTTAGTAACTTCAAAATAAAAGTGAATAAAACTAAACAAGATTGGTAGCAGCTACTCCTACAAGTGCCTAGAGCCTATATCATGCATTAGATTTACTTGGGGCCTCATAAATTCAACATGCAAGCTCAAGAACATGGTCACCTATGCAGCAAAAAGTTGCAATGAATAAAGCACTGGAACAAAAACTAATTGGACCAATGGAGGAGTCACATACCAAGCAACAATCTCCCAAAGCAGTTTTGTGAATGGAGCTTTGAGCAAGGAGACAAAAATCGCAGCAAAATGAGCTAGAACTCGTGCTTGAGCTGGATGGGGATTTTTTTGGGAAGAAGATGGAGTGTGTGGGTGCTTGCATAAGTGGAGGGGGACACCAGGGGCCCACGAGACAGGGGGCGCGCCCAGGGTAGGTGGGCGCGCCCTCCACTCTCATGGCCTGGTGCTTGCCCCTCCTGCAGTGATTTCAGTGCCTAAAATCCTCAAATATTCCATAAAAAATCATACTAGATTTGCAGGGCATTTGGAGCACTTTTATTTTGGGGATATTTTTTTATTGCACGGATAATTCAGAAAACAGACAGATAATACTATTTTTGCTTTATTTATTCTAAATAACAGAAAGTAAAAGGAGGGTATAGAAGGTTGTGCCTTCTAGTATCATCCATCTCGTGATCATCAAAATGAATCCACTAACAAGGTTGATCAAGTCTTGTTAACAAACTCATTCCGAATAACACGGAACCGGAGAAATTTCGAATAACACTAAGTTACCTCAACGGGGATATGAAAATCCCCAACAATAAGAATATCATACTTTTTCTTGACAGTAGGGAGAGGAAATTCAAAACCTCCTTGGAACTTTTCCAATAGAATTGATGCTATGAACTTGAGATTGTTTCCTCGGAAAGTGTACCATATGCTCATTACCATTAACATGAAAAGTGACATTGCCTTTGTTGCAATCAATAACAGCCCCTGCAGTATTCGAAAAAGGTCTACCAAGGATAATCGACATACTATCGTCCTCGGGAATATCAAGAATAACAAACTCTGTTAAGATAGTGACATTTGCAACCACAACAGGCACATCCTCACAAATACCGATAGGTATAGCGGTTGATTTATCAGCCATTTGCAAAGATATTTCAGTAGGTGTCAACTTATTCAATTCAAGTCTACGATATAAAGAGAGAGGCATAACACTAACACCGGCTCCAAGATCACATAAAGCAGTTCTAACATAATTTCTTTTAATGGAGCATGGTATAGTTGGTAGCCCCAGATCACCAAGTTTCTTGGGTATTCCACCCTTAAAAGTGTAATTAGCAAGCATGGTGGAAATTTCAGCTTCCGGTATTTTCCTTATATTTGTAATGATATCCTTCATATATTTAGCATAAGGATTTACTTTAAGCATATTAGTTAAGCGCATACGTAAGAAGATAGGTCTAATCATTACAGCAAAGCACTAAATATCCTCATCATCCTTTGTCTTGGATGGTTTAGGAGGAAAGGGCATGGGTTTCTGAACCCATGGTTCTCTTTCTTTACTGTGCTTCCTAGCAATAAAATCTCTCTTATCATAACATTGATTCTTTGATTGTGGGTTATCAAGATCAACAGCAGGTTCGGTCTCTACATCATTGTTTTTGCTAGGTTGAGCATCAACATGAACATTATCATTAACATTATCACTAGGTTCATGTTCATCACCTGACTGTGTTTCAGCATCAGAGATAGAAATATCATTAGGATTCTTAGGTGTGTCTACAGCAGGTTCACTAGAAGCATGCAAAGTCCTATCGTTTTTCTTTTTCTTCTTTTTAGAAGAACTAGGTGCCTCTAAATTGTTTCTCTGAGAATCTTGCTCGATTCTCTTAACGTGGCCTTCAGGATACAAAGGTTCCTGAGTCATTCTACCAGTTCTAGTAGCCACTCTAACAGCAAAGTCATTTTTATTATTTAATTCATCAAGCAAATCATTTTGAGATTTAAGTCTTGCTCAGCTTGAGTAGCAACCATAGAAGCATATTTGCTAATGAGTTTGAGTTCACCTTTAACTCTAGCCATATTATCGCTCACACGTCCTATCTCGAAAGCATTATTCTTTAACTCTCTACCAACATAAGCATTAAAACTTTCTTGTCTAGCCATAAAGTCATCAAATTCATCTAAGCATGGGCTATGAAATTTAGTAGATGGGATTTCAACTTTATCATATCTATAGAGATAATTTACCTTTACTACCTGTGTCGGGTTATCAAGACAATGTGGTTCTTCAACAGGCGGTATATTAAGACCATGTATTTCTTCAATAGGAGGTAAATTCTTAACATTTTCAGCTTTTATACCTTTTTCTTTCATTGATTTCTTTGCCTCTTGCATATCTTGAGATCGAGAAATAAAACACCTCTCTTCTTTGGAGTGGGTTTAGGAATAGGCTCGGGAGTTGGCTCAATTGGTTCAGAATTGCCTCGAATTGGCTCAGAAGAGTCAATTATTTTCATTAGTCAACATATTATTCAATAGTAATTCAGCTTAAATCATTGTTCTTTCCCTGAAGACACAACCAGCACAACTATCCAAGTAGTCCTTGGAAGCATCAGTTAGTCCATTATAAAAGATATCAAGTATTTCATTTTTCTTGACAGGATGATCAGGCAAAGCATTAAGTAATCGGAGAAGCCTCCCCCAAGCTTGTGGGAGACTCTCTTCTTCGATTTGCTCAAAATTATATATTTCCTGCAAGGCAGCTTGTTTCTTATGAGCAGGAAAATATTTAGCAGAGAAGTAATAAATCATATCCTGGGGACTACGCACACAACCAGGAGCAAGAGAATTATACCAAGTCCGCATCACCCTTTAACGAGAACGGAAATATCTTAAGGATATAATAATAGCGAGATTTATCATCATGAGTAAACAGGGTGGATATATCATTCAACTTGGTAAGATGTGCCACAACAGTTTCAGATTCAAGGCCATAAAAAGGATCAGATTCAACTAAAGTAATAATCTCAGGATCAAGAGAATTCATAATCCTTATCAGTAACACAAATAGGTGAAGTAGCAAAAGCAGGGTCAGGTTTCATTCTAGCATTAAGAGACTGCTGCTTCCATTTAGCTAATAATTTCTTAAGATCATATCTATCTTTACAGGCAAAGATAGCTCTAGTAGCTTCCTCTTCCATAACATAACCCTCAGAAACAACAGGCAATTCATAATCATTAGGAGAACCTTCATTATCACTATTATCAATAATCTCATCTTCAATAATTTCATTCTCTCTATCCCTAGCAAGTTTTTCATCAAGAAATTCACCTAATGGCAAAGTAGTATCACGCACAGAAGTAGTTTCATCATAAGTATCGTGCATAGCAGAAGTGGCATCATCAATAACATGCGACATATCAGAATTCATAGCAATAGCAGGTTTAGGTGTCGCAAGCTTACTCAAAACAGAAGGAGAATCTAGTGCAGAGCTAGATGGCAGTTCCTTACCTCCCCTCGTAGTTGAGGGGAAAATCGTAGTTTTTGCGTCTTGCAAGTTCTTCATAGTGATCAACAGATATAAATCGCAAGTGACTCAGAGAATAGAGCTATGCTCCCCGGCAACGGTGCCAGAAATTAGTCTTGATAACCCACAAGTGTAGGGGATCGCAACAACTTTCGAGGGTAAAGGATTCAACCCAAGTTTATTAATTCGACACAAGGGGAGCCAAAGAATATTCTTGAGTATTAGCAGTTGAGTTGTCAATTCAACCACACCTGGATAACTTAGTATCTGCAGCAAAGTATTTAGTAGCAGAGTAGTATGATAATAAAGGTAAAGGTAGCAAAAGTAATATTTTTAGTTTTGTAATGATTGTAACAATATCAACGGAAAAGTAAATAAGCGAAGCACAAGATGTGAAAAGCTCGTAGGCAATGGATCAGTGATGGATAATTATGTCGGATGCGATTCCTCATGTAATAGCTATAACATAGGGTGACACAGAACTAGCTCCAGTTCATCAATGTAATGTAGGCATCTATTCCGTAAATAGTCATATGTGCTTATGGAAAAGAACTTGCATGACATCTTTTGTCCTACCCTCCCGTGGCAGCGGGGTCCTAGCAGAAACTAAGGGATATTAAGGCCTCCTTTTAATAGAGAACCGGAACAAAGCATTAGCACATAGTGAATACATGAACGCCTCAAACTACGGTCATCATCGAGAAGTATCCTGATTATTGTCACTGCGGGGTTGTCGGATCATAACACATAATAGGTGACTATAGACTTGCAAGATAGGATCAAGAACACACATATATTCATGAAAACATAATAGGTTCAGATCTGAAATTATGGCACTCGGGCCCTAGTGACAAGCATTAAGCATAGCAAAGTCGTAGCAACATCAATCTCAGAACATAGTGGATACTAGGGATCAAACCCTAACAAAACTAACTTCATTACATGGTAAATCTCATCCAACCCATCACCGTCCAGCAAGCCTACGATGGAATTACTCACGCACGGCGGTGAGCATCATGAAATTGGTGATGGAGAATGGTTGATGATGACGACGACGACGAATCCCCCTCTCCGGAGCCCCGAATGGACTCTAGATCAGCCCTACCGAGAGAGATTAGGGCTTGGCATCGGCTCCGTATCGTAAAACGCGATGAAACTTTCTCTCTGATTTTTTTTCTCCGCGAGACAGAATATATGGAGTTGGAGTTGAGGTCGGAGGAGCCTCAGGGGGCCCACGAGAAAGGGGGCGTGCCCAGTAGGGGAGGGCACGCCCCCACCCTCGTGCACAGGGTGTGGGCCCCCTGGTCTTGATTCTTTCGCCAGTATTTTTTATATTTTCCAAAAAGTACCTCCGTGGATTTTCAGGACATTCCGAGAACTTTTGTCTTCTACACATAAAACAACATCATGGTAGTTCTGCTGAAAACACCGTCGGTCCGGGTTAGTTTCATTCAAATCATGCAAGTTAGAGTCCAAAACAAGGGCAAAAGTGTTTGTAAAAGTAGATACGTTGGAGACGTATCAAGGCTCTGAACACAGCTTCATCGCTTATAAGATTGGAGGGGTCAACTTCAGGGGCATAAGTATGCTTACGAATTGGCGGAATAAGAGTGTGAGCTTCGTAGTTCGGCATATTGACCCTCTTGTTGTGGGCATCATAAATCGACTGATGAAACAAAAGATCGGTCTCTTCAGTCAACTTACTAACCAATGGGCGCATCTCCCTCGTCAAAGCCCGAAGATCTTCATTATCAAATGCCGATCTGTCCTCTTTGATGCTTGGATAGTCATTCCCTATGTCAGCCGGATCAAGATCAGCTATCCACGCTTTAGCACGGGTCAGGGCGGTAAGAGCGCCGGCCCTTGTAGCTGATCGTTTTATCTCTTCAAGTCGGGCGGACATCATCGACAGCATCTAAAGTTTCCTTGATCAAAGTTGGGGGTGGTTTATTGTAAGAAGTTGTGCAGATAATCCGTTGTGTGCCGGTATACAGTTGCTCTATCACTGTATAGGCAGCCTTCAATTTCTTTTGCATATCAGAGCCCAGATGCGTAATGCGAGATCCTGCATCCTCACAGACATCAGTAAAGTGGGGATTAATGGAATAATGAAATTTCGAAGGTTGTGAAGAAGTTACTTACCAAAGACAGCAGCAGTCATGGCATTTATTTGTTGTTTCAAGCTGGTTAACTCTTCTGCCACCAGTTTAAGGGCCGCATCAGCATCTTCAGCTTTCTTCAGCAAAGTTGTTTTTTCCGCATCCCAGCTAGACGCTCATTCTTGAAGCTTTCCTTCAGTTGTTCCATGGCCGCTAAAGCGCCAGTCATCTCATTTTTCGCCTTGGAAGTTTCTGCTTGCTGGGTCTTGATATTCTCCTCAAGGTCGGCAATTTGGGACTCTTTTTTTTGTCCAGCTTAGCCTGCAAAAGGTATTTTATGGGTTGACAGAACAAGTTTTATGTCCCAAGCACATAACAATTTATACACTTGGCACTTGGGGGCTAATGCCTATCGCTTCTTATCAACAATATGGTAAAGTCCCAAAGCTCAATACAAGTATTAATCTTGGCACTTGGGGGCTAATGCCTATTTGCTCAAGTACAAAGTTGTGGATTTTTTCTTTGATGATAAACCGGTTTCCAAAGGTATTCAACAAGAAGTGTGAGACTTACAACATGAAGTCCCGGTTCATCTTGCAGACATAAACTGGCCCTTGAGGGCTACATAGGTGAAATTGAATTATTATTCTATGAAGTCCCGGTTCATCTTGAAGAGATAAACCGACACTTCAGGGCTACAATGGCAAAGTTGAAGAATCATTATTTTACGAAGTCCTGATTTGAATGGGTATTGCCAAACTGGCCCTTGGGGGCTACTGGAGTTGATATTTTAAATAGATCAGAAGAAAGGAATACTTATGAAGAGTTCAATAGGATTTACCTCATATTGCTCCTTCATCATGTTCATTAAACCGGCTTCATAGTCACGGTTTGTGTACAGGCGGTTCAAAATCCCAGAATGAATGTCCTTGGCGCTGAGGTGAGCGTAGCTATCTAAATCTTCCTTCCACTTGCCTTTATCAGTAGCAGCTTTTTCTTCTTTGGCGATGTGTTTGGACAAGGCTATGGGGTTGCCAGGGTGGTGTAACCAATGTCAGTAATGACAACATTGTCATCAACACCTTTAGCCGGGCTTGGTGGACGTCAGCATGAGCCGATGGATCAACATCCATGTGCTCAGCTTCAGTTGCTTGATTCGGCAACGACGGGCCATCAGGAATATTGTCAGCATCTGGGTGTGACAGTTCAGGAGTCTTTTCCGTTTCATCCCGATTGGGGTCTTCAGCCAGTTTGTTCACTTTGGCCTTCTTTCTGGCTCTGGCTTTGGCCCTAGAAAATAATAAGTATGCATCAGAACAATGCAAGGATCAAAAATACAAAGGTATGGCGGATTAGCAAAATTTACTCACCCAGGAACTGTTTAAGGGTCGGAAGCTTCGTCCCTGTTGATTTGCCAGAAGATGAATGGGAGGTCCCCCGGTAATTCGAGTTAGACGGATTAAGAGGATATCAGAAATAACCAGCCCTGGGACAAGGTGTATCAGAAGTACAAGAGACCTCTTGGCGGCCTTGACGAACCGGAGAGTTCGGTAAACCGGAGGAAGTAACCACTTGGCCGCTATGCCGGGTTGTGCGGCGAGCTTCATGCTGATGTGTCTTCAAAAGAAAGTGCGGATCTAAATAAGCTAGAGGGTGTGAAAATCTTACTTTCCGGACTGCTTGACGGGTTTTTGGTGTTGGCACAGGATCTGAGTTGGAAGAAAGAGCAATTACCTCTACATCACCAGCACGGCTAGCCTCCCATCATCCTGATAATGATCATTGGCAATGAGGTGTATGGAAAAAGAACCAAGAGAATCAAGTTCTACCTCTGACTCCGGACCATCAAGCTCTTCATCATTGGGCAGGTCAGGGGACTCGGCGGTTTTCTTCTTCACAGGTTTCTTCGTAACTTTGGTCTTAGTGCGAGGTGTTTTTGCCGGTTTATCCTGCGGCTTCGTCTTCCAGAACGGATCATCACCCTGCAAAGATGGACAATAAGTTATAAAGAAATATTTAAGAGGGGTCAGATTAAGACAAGAATGATGCAATTCTTACAGCTGGCGATTTATTGGAAACACAGAAAGGACTGAGCCCTGTCTTGCTGCACTCAAATACTGGTTCATCCAGCATCTTCTTGACAGATTCAGTAATCTCCTTGTCAGTTAGCTGAATATCAATATGCCACTGAGGATCTTGGACATTTCTTGTGTACTCGCACATTAAACCGGGGCGACGGCTTAAGGGCAAGATACTCCAAGAGACCCAACAGCGGACAAAGTCGATGCCGGTTAAACCATTCTCCATAAAGGCTCAGAGCTTTGAAAGCTGTGGTGCATACTTAGCTCGTTCCTTTGCAGTGAGTCGTTGGGGAACTGGATGTGTATTGGTAAGCCGGTGAGCACGATAACCCGGCAGAGGATTTTCGTCAGCTTGGAGCTGTGTTTTGACAATAAAACCAAGTCTGATTCCAGTCTTTGGGGTGGCTATGATACTTGGCATGAGGGAAGTTGACATCTTTCCTTTTCTGAATTGACACTCTGCCAAGTTCAATGTTGGGTCCGTCCGTAAATTCAGTATGGCAGTTTAAGTAAAAGAAGTCTCTGAATAATTCAACAGTAGGTTCTTCTTGCAGATAAGCCTCACAAAACACTTGAAAATTGCAAATATTGGACACGGAGTTCGGTCCAATATCTTGAGGGCAGATTTGGAAGCTAGCAAGCACGTCACGGAAGAATTTTGATCCGGGAGGGCTAAACCCTCGACCCAGATGATCAATAAACACAATTACCTCCCCATCCTTGGGTTCAGGAGGATTTTCTAGACCGGGCACTCTCCAGTGGATGATTTCCTTACTCGCTAAAGCGCCGGTTGCAACACATCCGTTCAGCTGCTCTTCTGTAACCGAGGAAGGAACCTAGTTGCAAGCGTAAAATTGTTTGGCCATTTGTTAAACAAGACCTGAAGGAAGATTGGTGCCGGTTTAAGAAATCATGATCAACTGCTAAAAGTAAATGGGCAGGAAATATTCAAGCGTGAAAGAGTTATAAACCGGAGATATACATTATCAACTTGCAGAGATAAGCAGTTGGCGGTTTAAGAAGGGACTAATGGTATACTGGCGGATTATGATTCAAAGGTTAAACCGCCCGCACAGTTGCTAACTTTCAGATCTGTGAGTGAAAAATGGCTAAGTGATGAAAAACAGGTTTCACAGATTGATATCACCATTTTGGATCTACCGTGTGTCAGAAAATGAAAATATATTCAGACCTAAATATTGGGGCTTGAATAGTTAAGGTCCAGATGGGATCTTCTACCAAAAAAGAGATGCTATGATAAGGAAAAATGGACTATGGCTATTGCCGCACAGGGAAAATACCATGTTTCCATGAAAATACCATGTTTCCATGAAGAACAAGTGAAGAAAAGTGATGAGTTTCCATGAATTGGCGTAAACCCTAATGAGATCTAAAGAGGGGGAAGAGGAAGAACTTACCAAGGCTGTTTGATGGCGGAGGCGCACGAGCGGAATCTGGACTAGTCAGGTTGATGTAGCAGCCGAGGTGAAGCAGAGGAGGAGCTTGACGGCGGCGGCTGGGCTCGAGTGCTAGGGCGTCGCAAGGTAGGAGACAAGACGAAGAGGCACGGGGGGAGTGAAAGAGACTCCCGGCCCTATTTATAAGGCAAATGGATAAGTGGCAGGCGTGGGAATCGAGGAATTCCAAATTAGATATGTGACAGGGCCGACGCCTAGATTCTTGGGAGTTCATTAAAAATGAGGAAAGAATAGATACCGAGCCGGAAACATTTATGAAACCGGCCTCGGGATTCTGTAGACCGACGGGCGTCAACCTGTGTATATAAAGTGATGACCCGGCGACGGTTTAGGGACAAGAAACAGCAACTCGAGAGCCAGGTTACGCGTATTCGCTCCCTGGTTATCGAAACCCTAGCAATCCCACCACAACTGGATCGTAGGCTTTTACCTTCACCGCAAGGGGCCGAACCAGTATAAACTCCCCGCGTCCTTTGTACGGTTTAACCCCTTTAAGCTAATCTCGTTGCGATGGCTCCACGACTAAGTCCTCACACTAGGACATCTGACATGACAATTCCACGACAAGCCCTCCCGTCTAAATCGTGTACATGTACGTGGGGTCACGCTACAAAAAAGACGGCCACGTATGTACATATGGGTGTGGTCTCGAACGTGCACAGCGACGGCGTCCTGTTCATCGGCAGCCAACCGGCTGGGTCAGAACGGAGGAAACAGGGTCCTGTTTATCGGGAACCAAGCAACTAGGTCGGAACATGTCTTGTTCATTGGGAGCCAAACGAATGGGTCAGAACGTGTCCTATTCTTTGGGAGCCAACCGGCTTGGATGGAACAGCCGAAACGGGGTCTGGCGTACTGCAAAGCGGAGGAAACGACCTTCTGTTTGACCGCCTACAGTCAAAATGCGGTCCAGTTCATCGGGAGGGGTCTGGCATACCGCAAAATGGAGGAAACAGACTTCTATTCAACCACCTATGGTTGAAACGGGGTCTTGTTGATCAAGAGGGGTCTGTTGCACCGCAAAACAGAGGAAACAGACTACTCTTCGAGCGCCTACGGTCGAAACGGGGTCATGTTCATTGGGAGGAGTGTGGCATACCGCAAAACGGGACTCCACGGGCTATTCGTCATCTACTGTCGACTTCCTCCAGCCTCCACTAGCTATTGACCATCCACCGTCGACTTCCTCTAGCCTCCACCGGCAAATGTTCATCCATCCTCCATGGGGTCCTATTCATCCAGCCTCCACGGGGTCCTATTCATCCACCTCCAATCGGCTGGGTTGTGGCGGACTCCTCGGGGTCCTGTTCATCAAACGGCAACCGCCTACACATGGCCAGGGTCCTATTCATCCAATCCCCACCAGCTGGGGTGGGGCGTATGAGCGAATGGCGGGAATGGGAACTGTTCATCCACAGCCAACTAATCGGCACGATGTGTCTCGACTCATGTTTATGTGTATCGCGCGCGCGGCATCAACTGGCACTGTTCATCAAGTGGCAACCCAAGCGGATAGCTACATCTCACACGGGGCTTGATACTACGCATCAATCGATCGGCTTCTGTAAGCAGCAGCGGCCATCGATCACTCAGGTTCAGTTAGCAGCGAAGGAATCGCTCAGGCTCAGTTAGCAGCAAAGGAATCACTCAGATTCAGTTAGCAATGAAGGGATCAGTCGATCTACTTCAATACGTAGTGGGATCGCTCACTCGTGTTCACTACGTAGCTAGCTAGTGCAGTCGCTCGGGTTCAGTAAGCAAACTCTTCGCTCGGGTTTAGTTAGTCAATATCCAAGACAAAACATTTTCGTTTGGGCCATAATGTCACATATGTGTTTTTATAGTGTGGACCCCACGAGCCTAAAACTAATAGGATTCCTAACAAAAAGGGCACACTGCGAATGGGAAGATAGTTAGCGGCGTCTGACTAAAACATTCGTCGGGAAAGTACTGAGGCCCACACTTCTATCAGAGAGCAGGGCCCACTAGCTGATTGAGCGGCTTACGGGATATGTCGCGCGCTGGTAGATGGTACTTACTACAGCAGCATGTACATGACCTGAACGCCCCCAACTCGGTCTGGCTGGAGGACTGCCTGGGTCTTGCAAACTAGCAGCGTTCGCTTTGGCTGCATGCCGCAAGTGCGAGATAATCAACAACGTTCAATTTTATTAGGACGTTGCAGGTATCTAGGCTAAGTGGTTGCAGCGTTTAATTTCATATGTACGCTGGTACTAATAAAATCTTATAAGGGTTTTCCCTACTAGTGACAGCGGATATCCAGGCATTTTTTAATGTCAAAAATGAATTTTTGAAGTGCACCAAATCAAGACCTAATACCACAGGTGCTTTGTTGTCGTTCATACGATTCCAGCGAGCCCAAGAACGTCAAATCTGCATTCGTATGAAGAAATGGCGGCCGCCCTATCGGAGGGACCTGAAGGTTCGACGACACACCGTACGAGAGTTTTGGCTCATACCAACACTCAAACTAGACATAGACAAGCGCAAAAGTTGCCGTTTCAGACGGAATTCTTCATTGATTTCATCCTTGTTTGTCCCTACGGCTTCCTTGGCCTTCAAGGGATGTTTTGGGAAAGTTTTTAGCTCACCTAGATCTCTTGGATAAAAGGAGAGTTGCTACATTAACGGGGGAGCCATTGGGAGAGCTCTTATATATACACCTCCAATCCTAGTTGCCACCATCATCTCATTCATCATCTTCACTATTCACATCTTTCCATGTCCAGCCGCTATCTACATCAAGAAGCACTTGGGGGTTCTGCCAGGCCCCATCTCCTTCAACCTTACAGGAAGGCCGGGAACAAAGCCACTAGAGGAACCGCCCTCGCCGGGGCGCAGCCATGGGCCACAGCCACCGTGCCATCGCTGCCATCACCACCATGACTGCATAAATCTCTGTCGTCCTAATATATTGGGCACTTAGAAACACTTAATTCAATAAAATAAAGAAGAATCCACCCTATTCTAAAGGAGAATAAGGGTGATACATGCAAATTTACCTCGATTTCATCCGCTGCATCCACCTCCAATAGGGTTTTCTCGCCTACCACATCTGGATACGGAAAAATGAGACAAGGACATGCAGTAGGTGTAGTAATCACAATTGTTGCAATAGCGGAGTTGTTGCGAGTGGGGGCACAAATGTCTGGTACAAATAAGAAGAGATGGAGGATGCATTGGGAAAGAAGACCCTAGGCGGAAAAACCAGGAAGGCCGAAGTTCATGTGTCTATGGATGAACTAAAATTACCAAGGCAAAATTAAATGCCTTGTAAGTCGATCCAAGGACGTATACGGTGCAGTTACAAAAAAGAAAATTATGAAATTAAGTACGAAACGACCAAACTGACTGACACGCCGCTGACATTGAGGTTTGAGAAAGGAAAGGTTAGATGTGTCCATACACGTGAACTAACAAGTTTCACTTTTAATTGCCTGTAAAAGAGTATGTTATAAAACGAACGAACGCAAGTTTTATATAAGTAACTTGAGAAAACAAGATGTAGTTGGTTAGGATTAAGAATGAAATCAGCTAGAAGAATCATTGCATAAACACTACTCCCTCCGTCCACAAAGAAGTGTCGCTGATGTAGTACAAAGTTTTACTAAATCGACGTCACTTATTTCAAGATGGAGGGAGTATATATTTGGTAGATGAAAGGATGTAGCACAAATGGTGCATGGTTGATGATGTGAGGTAGCATGCCATGTGTCGTGCGTACGACAATCTATGGGACCAGCGAGGGTCCCTTTGCGGTTCGACTGGGGAGATCGGCGAGTACAAAGAGCAGAACTAGCAAGAACGCATGAGGTTTTATCCAGGTTTGGACCGTTGTGAAGCGCAAAATCCTACTGATTTGGTGGGTTGATTATTTGAGCACAAGTACAAGGGAGCGCAATTCCAGCAAGAATGCGTGGGAAATGCAGCTACGCGCGTGTTTGTGCAAAAGTGTCAACCTTTGTTAAGGTAGCCATGGGCCTCCTTTTATAGAAAAAGGGGTCACCACAGTGGTAGAATAGTAACTACATAAGGTGGATAGTGGCTACAGTGCCACATACCTAACTCTGACCGATTAGGACAAGGGCATTAAATGCTCCGTGAGGTGTCGCGTTGATGAAGCTCCTCAGCAAGAGTCGTCTCTCCTTTGTGCCATTTTCCCATCAACCACATATCATGTTGACACGATCCTGGGACGGGTTTCATCAAAGTCATGTCTTCGGCAGCAAGCTGACACGCGCTCACACAAGATTCACCTAACTACCTGCCCGCTCGACACCTATACGACAAGTGATGTTAGAATAAATCCGAGACTACCGTCGATCATCCGAGGACTAAGCAATCACACAAGCATGACACCGATATTTGTTAACGAGGTTCACCGATATGGCTACATCCCCGGGGTCTGACTTTGGGAGCTCCTTCCCATGACACCGCTACAATACCGCACCTGGTCGCCCTGGACGCCGGCACATGCCGCCGGCTTCCCCTGCGTTCCTGTGCTATTATGTTGGCATAGGTTACTTTGTGTGCCTACCTCTCCCTATATACAAGAGGTCCAAGATAGAAGTGTCCTATTAGGACACGACTCCATATCCTATCTACACACAATACAACTACAAGTCCAACTGTACCCTACCTTGTACACTATATTCGACACAACTATAACAAACTCCACCTTGGCGAATATTCTTCACCACCTTGAATTCGTCAATGCGTCAAACTTCCATGTACATTGGACTTGAGCTTATCCCATGAGTACAATTGCTACTCCAAAGACTCCATGTGACTCCACCTAAAACTTGTAATCTCTCCTTTTCTTGACCACAGTCAATACTCGAGCAAAATTAAGTTCCTCTTTACTCTAGTCTGTTCTCACAACTTCAAGAGTATCCGTCCAATGCCATCACACACTAATCACTGACCTGCGTGAAAGTGAACAACTCACATATTGGGTGTCACACATAAGAGTTACCTGAACTCAACAACACCGCTCCATTCTTAACCGCCCGTCTGAAACTTGAAGGAATTTCACCATTGCTTGTAGTCATCCCGAGTCAAATTCGCAGTTGTCTCATCACATGTATGACCATCAGAGCCCTGACCCATCTCCATGTCCCGTGCATACCGCACGCCACACTGCTATTACCGCGTCGAGTCTCCGTTGTCCTGGTCCAGTCTCAAGGGTAGAGAACCCACACCACTCAACCCCCACTGCAGAGTACCATCGGTCATCACCGACCAATGGCGAGTTTCATGCTTCCATCAGACCACTAGGCTCCAGCCCGAACTGTGTGTCCCTTGCTTTTTTTTCCCGCTGAATAGGCTTCGACTCTTTGTTGACTTACGTCATAGCCCCTCAATCAGCACAGAGTGAAGTCCTTCATACTCCAGCTCCACCTTCAACATGACTCCATGGTAGATGAGCAGTCCACCCTCGTGCCCATTGACATCAAGTTCCGTGTGCACATCACCTTGAATCAACCCTGCGCCATAGTCTTGTCGAAGCCACGCAAACCCTCAGGCCTGCGCCACGTGTTTGCACGCCCAGAAGTCGGTCACCATCAGCATCATGCTCCTATGTCGTCGTCGCCGATCCCACCACCGTCTTTTGTTCCAACCGACATCCAAGTCGATCCGTCATACTGTCTAGTCCAAACCAGCCGAACTTATCCAGCTTCATGACACACTCCAGACTCCTCAAGTCGTCATCGTGACAATCGCCATCCATACACGAATGTGCACTAACAAAGAAAACCCAAAGCACAATCCTTCATAGCCTTCCCGTGTGAACACCAAAGGAGATTAACAAAGCAACCCAAGCTCCTAATTCACCACACGTATGTAGCTTTTTAACGAACTTCTCTATTTCTTTCTTGATAAATATCACATCTGACTCTGAGTCCTTGTGCCATTATTTTTTTCTTCCCAACAAACCACATGTGCCTTGGCATCTCGCTTCCTGAGTCCTACCTCACATACGGCCGCGCACACGTAGTCGCTGGTTCAACCTGCTGCCAAGCTTGGCGTTCGCCTCCGGCCTGTCGCCCCTTAGTTCGCTTGGGCCATGCCGCCCTTTAGCTTACTTGTTGCCTGCTCCTATCTGGGCTTCCAATCCTCTAGCACACAAGCCTTGCGACCACACGCCTTGCACGAGCTAGGTTCGGATCGAATGGTCTGATGAACTCGTCAGATCCTTGTGCTCGCCAGCCAATTGCCGCCTCGTACGCTCGCCCGATCGATCCATGATCGCCGCACGTCTCGCCTGCTGCTGACATATAAGCGCACGCGCCTCCCGCTAATCTGCCTTTTTCGATTACTTTCAACACGATCAGAGCTCCGGTCACTCCACGATCTTTTCCAGTCACAGGCCTCGACCGTCGACCGATTCGACGAATTCTGCTCCACCTCTAATCAATGATCCATGTTCTCGAAACAACCTCGCTCTGATACCAATTGTTACAATAAATCTGAGACCACCGTCGATCATCCGAGGACTAAGCAATCACACAAGCATGACATCAAGATTTGTTAACTAGGTTCACCGATATGGCTACATCCCCGGGGCCTGATATGGGCGCTCCTCCCCATGACACTGCTACAATACCACACCTGGTCACCCTGGACGCCGGCACATATGCCGTCGGCTTCCCCTGCGTTCATATGCTATTATGTTGGCATAGGTTACATCGTGTGTCTACCCTCGCTATATATGAAAGGTCCATGATAAAAGTGTCCTATTAGGACATGACCCCGTATCCTATCTAAAAACAATACAACTACAAGTTCAATTGTAACCTACCTTGTACACTATATTCGACACAACTCTAACAAGTGACAACCTGGTCGATGAGGTGGAGCGGTGATACGGTAATGGGATTCTTATCGGGTTCGGAACTTGCTGGGTTTGGGAATTGGCGGGTCTTCGCTAGCTCCCCGGCAAGGTCTTACCGGGAACTCCAAGCTTGGTCTTCTGTATTCCTGACTTGGATATCTTCTTTGTATCTTTGTAATCCAGTCTTGAGTTTGTCTTTAATTGTCCTCCGGCAAGCCTTGTCGTCGGGAAGATTGCTACTGTCCGTGCATAAGTCTGGGGTACTAATGACCCAGATCTTAGTACACCGACATCATGCATTTGCAATTAATAATATAATTCGACGTACTTAAAATGAAATAAGAGTATGATGAAAGAATTTAGAAAGAAAAACAAGAATGACTCGAAATGGAAGAGTACTCAACGGTGTCACTGGAACATGGGCACCGAGAAGAAGAAAATGAATAGTATGAATGGATGAAACACGGGAAGAACCTGTCGAGGAACAAAGAAGGAAACGAACATGACAAACGTGAAGGAAAATGAAGTAAAATAATGATTTGATGAAGTATTTTAGTACGTGATAAACATGTATATTGTGCCGTATTAACATGATTTTAGGTTTTTATTTTGTTTAGACAAATTCATCCGAAACCAGTTTTCGACTCACGACGCATATCAATATTTCTATAAACGGATGCGCTCCTTCGAATTTCCGTCGACCGCTGGCTGCGCAGGCCCGTCTCGAAGGTACTCCTATATACCTCGTCTCATTTTCGAGACATTATACGCAATAATGCAAACGTCACTGCGAGGAATGATACGGAGGGACCGATCGATACGGTGGATCGGGAAGGACACCGAGCGCTGGCCCGGTCGATCAATTTGCCCACCTCGATCGAGCTACAAGAGATCAACAGCCGAAGAGACCGAAAGGGGAGGCTCGATCGGAACACAGCGACGTCTATCGAGGCACACGCAGAAATCTTCACGATTACTCACCAAACAGATGGTCGGGCCCATTTTTTCTTCCCCGCGAGTACAGAGGACAGACACGAACAGCGCAGCTCACATTGCGTGATAAATCACAGTCGTCGTCATAGCTCAGCTAGCTTGTAGCGTGAGTAATGCAACACATTGGTTGTATATATACTATATCCGTGTTTTCTTTTTTGCGATGAAAAGCACTGCGTGTGTTAGGTGCCGCGCGTGTGGATCGTGTCGTGTTGCATCAGATTTGGTCGAGGTATATTCTGGATCCCATGCTTTGTACAGCAAACGCGAACACCAAGGGATACCTTCCGAATCAATCTATGTAATCCTTTTCTCATACATAGCACGCGTCCGTCCCTGCAAGAAGTGACACGTATATATATAACCAATTCAATCTACATCAGTAATCCTTTCCAAAAAAAAATTATACAGTACATCAGTAGGAACAACTCGCTTTACCATTCGGCATGAATGATGAACTATATCATCAAAAAAGAAAAGGAACAACTCGCTTTATGTTTAAGCAATAAATAATGTGTATAGGGATACAAAGTCCTTCATGGACGGGAAAACCAGACCAGACGTCCAACAGGAAGAGATGAAGCATATATAGCGAGTTACTCCCTCCGTTCCGAAATAATTGTCTTTCTAGCCATCTTAAATGGACTACAACATACGAATGTATATAGACATGTTTTAGAATGTATATTCACTCATTTTGCTCCGTATGTAGTCACTTGTTGAAATATCTAGAAAGACAATTATTTCGGAACGGAGGGAGTAGTTTGTAAGTAGAAGCTCGAACGGAGAAGATTAGGTACGAGCTAACCAACAGGAAGAGATGAACCATATCGATCGGGAAGCGTACTGAAATGAGCCGATTAGCCCTCCACTGAATCAGCTTCGGGATAGCATTCAAAATGGTTCATCTACTCGAGGCAGTCCATTCGAGAGAGAGAGAGAGAAAAAAAACTCGAGGCGGTCAGATGGTAAGCAGAGATTTCGCTCTCCCAAGATCCTCGAGTAAATATATTATACACCACATCAGCCGGCCGGCGTGTATAGCGATCCATGTGTGCGGACTACGTGGTCGCCGGAGAGGCCGCGAAGCGGACGATGGTGAGGCCTTGCGCCACGGCGCCCAAAGGTCCCGGGGCGCCCACGTGCCCCTGCCTCTAGCCACACGGCCGCTCGTGTCCCTACTCGGGCCAAAGTTAATTGCCGATACTACGTAGTACGCTCCTCCTCCTACGTATACCGCCCTACCGGGGCCCGGGCGACGTCTCGCGGTGCTATATTATGGCGCCTCTTCTTGCCACCGTGCGTGGCCGAAGCTAGCTCGCCCCCGCCCCCAAGAGATCAGGGCCGCCCGAACGACTGACCCAGAGAGAGAAGAGGAAGATCATCGCCTTCATCTCTCACACCAACTCCTTTTGGACGCGAGCGCGGATCCACTGCACCCCCACCGCGCGCGAGCTACTAGTATCTAACTAGCTACGTAGCTAGCCTCTGCAATATCGCCCACGCCCGCCTGGCCGGCCGGCGACCACGCAAGGTTTCCTCGTGTGTTGGGAGCTAGCCAGCGAAACACGTACTCCAGTATACAAGGGCCGCCATGGGGAGGGCGCCGTGCTGCGAGAAGGTGGGGCTCAAGCGGGGGAGGTGGACGGCGGAGGAGGACGACATACTCGCAAACTACATTGCCAAGCACGGCGAGGGCTCATGGAGGTCTCTGCCCAAGAATGCAGGTGAATATCGCATAAGCTCGTGCATGTGCGAGCTAGAGCTAGAGCATCATCATGACTACTTTAGCTATTTTCTTTGTCTGCAGCAGGTGCTTAATGAGTTAGAAACTTTTCAGACAGATTAACTAGGCATGTCATGACTAACATGTATGTTCACCTGTTCCTGCTTCGGTTGTATATACAGGGCTACTGAGGTGTGGCAAGAGCTGCAGGCTGCGGTGGATCAACTACCTCAGAGACGGGGTGAGGAGAGGCAACATCTCCAAGGAGGAGGACGACCTCATCGTCAAACTTCATGCCACCCTTGGCAACAGGTACGAGTCTGTGGATACCAGTATACACCTGTTTTAGTTTACTACTACCTTTAATTTTTACCCTGCGATGTTACCCTTGCAAAAAATAGTACTCTGGCAGCACTACAGTGTACCAAAGTTTACGTGCGCCTCTACTTTTGAACAACCCGCTATGCACAGAATTAATGAGTAATAAAGTTCCATTGGGAGTCACAGCCCACATGGATCAGTCCAAAAGAGGTAAGTAAAAAAAACACTAGTGCATTGACTACTGAGTTGATCTGGCAGCACATGCATGGCTTTGTCACGTGCGCTCAGAAGCTGTCAATCGTGAAAATGCCACGATGAAATCTTTGGTAAAAGAGCTCTGTACGTAGGAATTCCCTGTACGTACGCCGGATGCGTGTATCACAAACTAGACGGCATCCGACTGTTTAGGTTGAGAGTTCAGATATCACGTCTATACATAAAATCATAGCGTACAGCTCAGTATGCTACTGTACATACTATAAATCGTAGCGTAATGACGTGCGAATTGTACAACATCCGACAATTTGGGTTGAGAGGTGATACGCTACTGTACGCTTATATGGCTGAAATTAACATAGGCATCACTTCGTTTTCTCGTCCGGCCTTGTTTCATGTGCTTTTTCTACTGTACATAATCAATAGTATTGTCGTTGCCGTCAGGTCAATTTAGCTATGTGGTGCTTGTCGCCAGTTGCATTCCAAACCTGTGGCGGAAGGGCATGGCGCGTCTGCAGTCTGATCGCTCCTCTCTTTCGCAATGAATGCACGAAACCTTCTAGGCAACACGAGCGCGTCCTGCATGGCGAGCCCAGCCCTCTCTGTCAAGCTCGGTAATTTGTAGAGCGTGGTGATACACGTAGGGAGATGCATGGTCTGTCAATGCTCCGCTATATATTTGTGTCTTCAGTGCCCGCACGTAGTCCTTTTTAACTCCAACACAAACCCGCTTATTATCTGTAGTGCATAGAAAAAAGGAAATTATTTCTTTCCCTTTCTGTCGAGGGAAAACACTTGCACGGGACGTGATCGCTGCCGTGTGCTTTCTCGTGTTGAAACGTATATATAACACACAAGATAGCTACCGCTAGTACCCACCCAAAGCTAGTTCCCTTGGATATTAAGGGATTCGGCCGCATACATGAACCAACTACCCCGTCTGTTCATACATAAAATATTGAAACTAGTGGGATCTTCAACATATATGTATTCATTAGAAAAAAAATATTTTTTGGAGGGATCATTAGAGAGTATGCTAGTAAAAAGTACAAAAAAATTTATTGCTACGCACCAAAAATATTTTCATGAAAATACTGCAAAAATATCACAGTACCTCGTTTCAAATAGTACCATTAGATTTCTCCTGGAAACATTTCCATTATTTTCTAATAATATGTACCGAGGAATTTAAAATAATGTTCAAAGAAACATGTTTGTGTCTAGAACGACATATTTACAAAAGAAGGGAGTAGATGACTTCCATTATTTTCTAATAATATAACAAATGTCTCTCTGCACTTTCCAACTAAGAAAACGAATTTCTCTCTCTCTCTCTCTCTCTCTCTCTCTCTCTCTCTCTCTCTCTCTCTCTCTCAACTTTTTAGCCTCTCTCTTTCTCCAACTTTTTTTAACCTCTCTCCCTATATATAACTTTGACTACTCATATTTGGAGCCAAACAAAAATAATATCAGTAGATGCATCATGGAAAACAACATAATCTTGTACTCCATCCGTCCTATAATATAAGAGTGTATTACACTAGTATAAAAAACGCTCTTGTATTATGGGACCCAGGAAGTAATTCTTAAATAAATATAAACACACACATGTCAACAGTGAATGTCGAAGTACTCCAATCTTTAACCGAGTTGAAGTTACTCCAATTCTTGATGTCAGTCCAAATCCGTCTCAACTAGCTGCACTTTAAAAGAAGATGGGCCGCCCCCTTCCGTTCACACTTACAAAATTGGCATAAATACAATTTGGCTAACTGCGACATTGAAGTCTATCCGCCGTCCACACTTAATCACTCATTTATAATGCCCAGGAAACAATCAGACTTGTCTGATTACATAGGTGCTTAGAGGAGGAGGTTAGTCCTCGATGCGTAGGTGCATAGCGTCTTTGCTTTCTTCATTTAGGTAGCTATTATAGATTGTAAACTATGCTTTTGTCTAGGTCCGACATCTAGCAATTGTTTCTTCATTGGTCATCAAGCTCCTCTTTCTTCTTTTAATTACCTTGCAACACTAGTTTTTTTTTGGTTTTTGCCTACTTCATTGTCTCATCATCTGTACAAGACGGTGGGAATGGCCTGAGTGAAACAGACGCACGGTAACACGTTACACGTGCACGTGCATACATGTGCGTGAGCGCGCGCGCATGAATACCTCACTAGCTATTCTCCAGAACCAGAAGCAAACTAAGTAGCTAGGTTGGCGGTGCGTATACCTTCACTAATCTTCTTCACCTGCCACGGCGAGGAAACAAGAAGCGACAATCAGCTCTCTTGTCAATTAAGTTGTCACGTTCTTCCTGCGAAGGTTAACTCGCAGTTCTTTCTCGTGGCGACTTTTCTCTGACACCCCACCCCCATCATTATCATGCAAGATATGATGTTTTTCTTTTCTTTCATTGACGAAAAACAGAGCATCCACTTTCATTGGCTGTCGAATACATCTGGCTCACGAGTCACTGTCCGTGGGCCCAGCAGGTTTAATGCAGGGCCCACGTGTCTTAAATGTTTTCAGCCTTTACGTTGACAAACACTGATGGTGAGAGCTGAGGGGACCCCGAGGTCCAGGGCTCTACTAGGCTGCAAGCTGCTGAGAGCGACGTCGCAGAGGCCGAGCATCAGGCAGCTCGGTATCCTCCTCGTGGGAATAGGCATCATGATTCACGCATGTCAGGCTTTTTCAAGGTATACAGCCAAAAATACAGGACCTAGAATAGTGTAAAACGTATGTGGTTTGCACATTGTCAGGACCGGTCGCCCAGAGTTAATTGATGGGCTGTAGTTGCCCGACTGCTCCATAGTGTTCAGAGGGGTTGGCCTGCTTTGGAAATAGCACATGGCAGGCCTGCCCCACGTGCGTTGTTGCAGCTGCAATAACTGCTGCTCTGTCCCAAGCGTAAAACAGTGTGGATTAGAAAGAAGATGTCCAGTGAAACCAAGCATGACATGATACCATGATAGCATGTCTCAAAACTCAAAATTTGTGTTCCAAAAAATTTCAAAAAAAATTCTGGATGTTCACAAGACATGTGTCTAGCATCCTAAAAATTCAAATCAAAACCAAAATATACATGAAGAAACAAAAAGACAAATCTACATGTGAATAGTGCCATATTTGCTCTTGTCTTTTGTGACACTATTCATGCAAAAATTTGTCTTTTTATTTCTCAATGTATTTTTCGATTTTGAATTTGAATTTTTTAGGGCTAGTAGACATTTGTCTTGTGAACATCCACAATTTTTGTCGAACTTTTTTGAAACACAAAATTTTATGTGTTGAGACGTGGTATAATGGTATCATGTGATCCTTGGTATCACAGGATATTTTCTCGTGGAGTAGATTTTCCCTCTGTTTTGTCTTAGAAAAAAAAGGTTTTCAATATCCAGTTTTAGTCGAGCTCAAGGCAAGTCGTCAACGGCGAATCTGCAACATCCCCAATCAAGGTGACTAGACAGAAACCGTATAAAATTGAATTTACCTCTTACTATATGTTTACACCTTAGGATTCTTTTTTTGCTTCGCCTCTTGTATTGGGAAACCGTATAAAAATTTACCTCTTATATGTTCATAACGCTGAACATAGAACTAATGTGCTAGTGCGTTCATTTCATTACTGATTTTTTCGACTTTCCTTGGGTAAGAATGCTTTGTGATATTGAAAAACCCTCAATACGATTACATTGAAAAATAACTTTTCATTGCTCGGAAGGACACAATACAAATAAATTAGCATCATTCTTCTCGTCTGCCCATGAATGTGACCGGATAGAGGCAATTCACATTTTTCATATTTCGGACCGGCTCATTAATATGGAATATTTAGAATGGAGCAAGAACATTCTATCAAAACATCCTAAATTTGGTACAGTAAATGGAGAGAAACAATTCACTTTTTTTGCTTCGTAGTTCGGGCATACCCGGGAATGTGCATTTTTTACAATGAAGAAAGAAAAGTCTGTAAGTGTTCTTGGATTCAACCAAGAAAAGGATGTAAGCAGTTTACAATCGCACTCCTTGTTGGCCCGTGTATGCGACCGGACAGAGACCATGTAATTTTTATACCTACATATTTCGGACAGGCTCGTGAATATGATAATTTTAGAACGGAGCAACAAAATTTTGTACTAGGACAGGGATTCAACGAAAGAAAAGTATATCAGAACATACTTATTTTCCCGCAAAAAAAAAGTGTATTCCTTTTTTTACTGACAAATCCTCTAATTAGTGTAATGATATGTGTTAGATTCGGAACAAACTAACTAAAGCAATTAAGAGTTCTGGGTCCTCTTTTTCCAACTTGCTAATGATACAATTAGCGGTAGGCCCCCTCCCGTTTGTTTTCTGTAACTGCGCAACCTTTTCAGTATATATCAAACTCGCCGAATTAGTGAGCAAAAAAAATTACTGTTTTTCCAGCTCTAAATTAACATGAATGACAAAAAAATATACCTGCTTTCCTTCTAAGCGTTTCTCTATTTTTCACATTGCTAATCTCCAAAAAAATGGTTCTAACTCAAAACTACTTTGTGAACGTACAAGATCTGTAATTAGAGTGCTAGTAACCTTGGATATTTAAGTAATCTCCCCTCCTCCCTGACAAGACTCTTCCTTCGTCAATCGTCTTGACCATGGCAACCTGCAGGGAAAAGTAATGGCCTATCAAATCACTAGTGCCCACCGTCGGCCGACAGCCAATTGCCCATCTGTCCACCAATTTGGGGCCTACCAGGGAATACGGTGATATACAACCTTTTACGCGGTGGTGGTAAATGCAATACGAATGGCAACACAGATCACGATGTTGGTTCTGCGGGGTTGATTCCGAGCTGCTGCAGACCGGCCTCTGCGATGCTTTTTCGGCAAGCTGCTGCCCGTCAAGTGTACGCCGCTGAGCTTTCTGCCCTTTACGACACGCTCTAGCCCACACCCTGATTACGGCACACCAGCGGCCTGCGTCAATGCACTAGTACTATACTCCGTGTACTCTCTTTTTTTCTTTTCGTTTTTTGATAACCGTACTCTCCGTGTACTCCTCCTTAGCACGGTTAACCTGCTGCAAAAAGAACCTCGTAAAACGTCGCCCTCTCGTGTAGATATATCCCCTTTGCTTTTAGCCGCGACATGTAAATCTCTCTAGCTGACGAGCATGCATTTTCATTTTGTCTCGCTGGCAGATGGTCCCTGATCGCCAGCCACCTACCAGGGCGAACAGACAACGAGATCAAGAACTACTGGAACTCGCATCTCAGCCGGCAGATCCACACCTTTCGGAGGATCTACACCGCCGTCAGCGACACTGCCATAACCGTCGACATCAATAAGCTTTCCGCCGCCGGCAAGCGGCGCGGCGGCCGCACCCCTGGCCAGTCGCCAAGGAGCAGCACAAAGAAGAAGCCGGTGCCGGAGCCCATCACCAAGGCGAAGGACGAATCTAGCCCGGCCGGCGCTGCGTCATCGGTGTCAAGCTCACCTCAGAGCGACGAGGCTAGAAGCGCGGTGGTCGACCCGGACCAGAACCAGCCCAACAACAGCATCAGTGTCAGCCACACTTCTGATGGGCCCTGCAGCGAGGATGGGACGTGGCCCATGGTCATGGACCCTGTAGATCAGACTGGCGTCCTCGAGGCGAACTGCACGGTGGATCAGCAGATGGGGCTTTGGGAAGTGAACAGCTCAATGAATCAGATTGGGATCACGGAGGACGAGAGCGAGATGCAGGCACTCCTGTCCAGCAGCGTTACAGCAGAGAATGGGCTTGTTGGCATCGATCCCGGAGGCCTGTCTCAGGTGGACCATCTCTTGGACATGGACTGGGAGGGGTTTGCATCCCATCTATGGGACCAGCCAGCCCAGAATGGCCTTCTACAGCCCGCTGAGCCGCAGGCGGCGACGGGCTCTGAATCGGACGAGCTGGAGTCGTTCGTCAGTTGGCTCCTCTCCGACGCGTGCTGAGAAGATCCCACAACGGCAGCGGCGAGCAGTCACAGCCCACTGCAAAGCAGGTGTCTTTTTTCTTTATCAGAAACAATAGCAAAGCAGGTGTCGTGTGTGTGCAAGTTTTGGTAGCGTTTGCTAGCTTTCTTGTAAATATGTGTGGTCTTGTGCATGTACTTTTCCTATATCATAGCGTTGGTGGTAGAGTCGTATATGGCGTCTGAGCGTAGTGGGGATCTGCTAGGTTTGCTGTGCAATGCATCCCGGTTGCTGTGGAAGCTCGCATCATTGCAGCAGCAGTGAAATGAACCTTTGAGTTGAACCGTTCGAGTTCATCTCCGACTGTACACTATTGGGATCCAAATAGAGTAACAAGGAAAAGGATATGTATTGCGAGCCAGCAGAGCAAGATTTTGTTCGGCAGGCCGTCAACCACGGGTAAGCGGATGCAGTGAGCCAGTGACTAGAGAGTCTCATGATCAGTGGCGATTCTACACACAAGCTGTGGGGCCAATTGTTCTTCAAAACAAAAAGCTGCGGGGTCAGTTGACCCACAACTTTTGGAAAATCAGCCAAAAAATAATGTGTAGTATACTGTGAAGAATATAATCCTAAAAAGTAGCAATGACCCTGGCTTCACCGCTCGGACTAGGGGTGGTTACTGTTGCACTAGCGCCTGAACGGTTTGGTAACGTGTGGGTTGAATGCTCTTCATACGAACACATTCTACAATTTTTTTTTGAGGGAACACACATTCTACAAATAGTTTTACGTACTAATTCATTCTGGTGGCAGTTAGCTAAAATCAGGGGAGTAGTTACCACACTGGTACTCCCTCCGTTCCAAAATAGATGACCCAACTTTATACATTTTCATACAAAGTTGGGTCATCTATTTTGAAACGGAGAGAGTATGTAACAATTTGACACAAGAATAGGATTTTTGGAAGAAAAAAATGTTTCGTGTCACTGGTAAAAGGTGTAGTGGATTGTGCATTGTGTAGATATACTCCAAGAATAGTCATTTCCGTCCAAATGTTTTCCTTTTTAACGGGGTAGGATCACTACATTGTCATTTTGTCAGAGATAGGATGACAAGAACAGAGAGGCTGCACGTAAACATCTGCACTAGTGAATTTTCTTGTTGTGAACACAGACAACCACAATTTGTACTCGATCAAAAGTTAAAACCAGGTTAAAATAAAGTTCAAACTCAGCATGAACGGCACCTTTAGCTTTTGACACGTATAGGACGCTAACGTTCGCTTGACTATGGTTTGTAGCTGTCACGTCCCAATTTTTTTGCCAATTTTGGAATGTCAATTAAAAAATTCAAATTCGCTTGTGATTGCTTGATCTTAGCCAACAACTCACTAGGAGTTTATTCATTTGAGTGCATTTGTGGCTCAATTTCTTTCTGGAACTATTCAAAACAATAAATTTCTAGTTAGGGATTAATTAGGAAACAAAAATTAACCCATAAAATGTTTGTGACCTTCTGTTCAATATTTCCAATTGGAAAACAATTTCCATAAAGCCCAAAAGTTATTTAAAACCTAAATAAAATTTAGGAATTAGATTGATCCCAAAAAGTATATAGGGAATAAGTTAATATCCCAAAACAGGATCACCATCCGTATATTTAATTTGGGCTGAAAAATAACTTTCCTATGTAAACATTCTGTTGAACCTCTGTAAATATTCAAAAAAAATTGGAGTAAGTTTGACTTTTGAATCAACTTCAAATTCAAATAGGTACTGAAAACAGAAAATAAAAAGCAATAGGAAACCTAATTAACTAAGATCCCGGCCTATCTCTCTTTTTAAGAATCAAGGGCCCAGCTTATTTTCCCCGCAAAAAAAGGGCCCAGCTTATTTAGGATCTCTCTCTCAGTCGTGTGCGCAGCGCGGCAGACCTGCCCATGGCCCATTTAATACAGAAGTTGGGGGCCCATGGCAATGGGCAGTGCTCCAGATGGAGAGAGCAACTAGTTAGCGAGCGCTCCTCCGGGAGCCTCGTAACGATCAGCGTCACTTGGCGCGCTCTCAGTGATTCGCCACGTGTCGCGCTCTGGGCGCTCCCTTCGGATTTTAATTTTTTTTATTTTTCTACACGCGTTTTCGGCTTTTTAAATGGGTTTTTTCGGGGGGTTTCAACGATTTGGTTTTCCACCAGTCTTCCTTAACTTTTCAATCAAAAAAATTGAAAAAAAAATTGCGCGAAAAAACGCGTATTTTTTCCTTTCACGAGAGTCACGGTTTTGCTTCTGTGAGAGGCACGGTGTGCTTTCGCGAGAGTCACGGCCGTGCATCTCGGAAACGGAAAAAACGCGTTTCTATCTTTTTTTCCTTTCGCGAGAGTCACGGTTTTGCTTCCGCGAGAGGCACGGTTGTGCTTTAGCGAGAGTCACGTCCGTGCCTCTCGGAAACGAAAAAAATGCATTTTCTCTTTTTCTTTTCTTTCACGAGGGTCATGGTTTTGCTTCAGCGAGAGGCGCGGTTGTGCTTTAACGAGAGTCACGGCCGTGCCTCTCGGAAACGAAAAAAACGTATTTTTGTTCTTTTTTCTTTTGCGAGAGTCACGGTTTTGCTTCCGCAAGAGGCACGGTTGTGCTTTCGCGAGAGTCACGACCGTGCCTCTCGGAAACGGAAAAAATGCATTTTCTGTTTTTTTTCCTTTCGTGAGAGTCACGATTTTGCTTCCGCGAGAGGCACGGTTGTGATTTCGTGAGAGTCACGGCCGTGCCTCCTCGGAAACGAAAAAAAAAGTGTTTTCTCTTCTTTTTTTTTCTTTCAGTAGTCACGGTTTTGCTTCCACGAGAGGCACGGTTGTGATTTCATGAGAGGCACGGGCGTGCCTCTTTCGGAAAGGGAAAAAACCCGTGCTCCAGGGTTCGCTTTTTTTGTCTGGTTTTTTCATGAAAAAAAGTTTAGCAAAACCTATCAACGTGGGATCTAGTTTTGAAGATCTCGAGCGAGGATTTCAAGGGCGAAAGCGGTTCGAGATTATTATTTTTTGACACCTGAAACAGTAGGAGAGGCTCCTACTGTGTATATTATATTAAAGTATCAAAAGGTTCTTACAAAGTCATAACCTTACATCCATAGCCATCGTTAAAACTAAGCTAGAAATGGTAGATGAATGAAACTACAAAGTTATGGTATGGCAAAGGATTGGGCAAAAGAAGAGATAAATTCCTTGTGCTTCTCTTTGGCTCTGTGTTTGAGTAGAGAGAAATCCTCTATGAATCTTCTTGCCCATGAGCCTACAGTAGGGTTTATCCTTCGGAAATGTTTGTTGTTTCTTTCTTTCCATAGACTCCAGGAGGCATATAGGAAAATCTCCATGAACATAGGGTTGTTCCATGCTGTCTTTGCATCCTTTATCCAATTGAGACGGTCTCCATTAGTTGTCCAGTGGATGCGCAAAGTATCCCAACAAGTCAGGCTGAAGTGACACGTAAAGATCATGTGCTCAACTGTTTCTTCCTCCGTACTGCCACACAAGATGCAACCGTGGTTGTTTCCAATGTTGTAGTGTCTCCTTTTTAGCATGTTTCTGGTATTTAGGCGATCAGATAGTAGGAGCCAACCAAAGACCTTGATTTTCATTGTGGCCGAAGATTTCCATAGCCATTTATAGCTAATATGCGCAGCGACCTCTCTAAAGTAGAACTTGTAGTACCTTTGTGATGTGTAAATCTCAGATCCCCACTCATAGACCCACGCATCCACACCCTCTTCTGCATCATTGCCAACATGTGATGTAATCGCTTGGATATCTCGCAGTTCATTGAATGCTTGCATGGATAGTGGAAGGTGGAAGGTTTCGTTGAGGTTGGTGCTTCCAAGGAAATACCTGACCGAAATGTCTTCATTTTTGGTGTATGAGAACGCACGCGGATGTGATTCGGACAGGACCTCATCAAGCCATAAGTCTTTCCACATAAGCGCAGTGTCTCCTCTATGAACGATCACATGTGAGATGCCTCAATAGATAGGAGTAAGTTTGAGCACATCTTTCCACCAGAAAGAGCCACAATTGTCTGTGGCATGTGGGATTTTGTCTGTGTAGTACGTTGTCCAGATTAAATCCACCCACGGTAGGTCCCAACGATTGTAAAACTTGTGCAGGTATTTCATGAGCAAGGCGTCGCTTTGAGTTTGTAAATCAAGCACACCAAGGCCTCCACATTCCTTGGGTCTGCAAACCATCTGCCATGAGGCTAAAGAGTTGCATTTGTCCCCATCATCAGTCTTCTTAGTCCAAAGACATTGCCTTCTAATTTTATCCAGTAGATCAATAATCTTTTGCGGCAGCTTAAGGGTGCAGAGTGCAAAAATGATGAGTGAAGTGATGACCGAGTTTAGAAGAGATAATTTCCCTCCATAGGAGATCATTGATAGCGTTGCAGTGAGCCTTCGTTGGACGCCACAAACCAAAGGCATTAGATCCTGAACTGAGGGTTTTGTCGTACCCATGGGCAATCCAAGATAGGTAAAAGGTAGCTTCCCCACCACGCAGCCGAAAATTTTTGCAATCTGTTGGGCAGTTGCCGCATCACAATTCATTGGGACTAGGGTTGACTTGTGGAAGTTGATCTTTAATCCAACAGACGTGGCATAATCAGTGAGTATGTTTTTGACAAGTGTTGCTTGGTCTTGACACGCTGGCAACAGAAGGATCGTATCATCCGCGTATTGGATCACTGGGTAGTCAGATTGGGTGGGTCGGTTGAAGGGCAAGTGCAAATCATTCTTACGAAAGGAGTCATTAATCGCAGCTTGCAATAAGTCTGCTGCCAAGACAAAGATTAAGGGGGACAACGGATCGCCCTGCCGTAGGCCGCAAATGCAATTAAATTGCTTCCCCGGAACGCCATTAAGTAGTACGGAGGATTTGGCTGATGAAAAGATGGTTCTGATCCATCCCAACCATTTGTCGTTGAAACCCATGTGCTTCATAATATCCAACATAGCCTCATGATCAATGGTGTTGAACGCTTTTGCAAAGTCCAGTTTTAGGATAACTGTTGGATTTTTAGAAGCTTGGCATTGGTAGATGTATTCAAACGCCCATGCAAGGCAGTCCTGGATGGACCTTTTCTTCAAAAACCCATATTGGTTGCGGTGTATAATATTCAGAATGATTTTTTGAAGCCGATTGGCAAGGAGTTTTGTAATGACCTTAAGACAGCAGTTTAATAGAGTAATCGGTCGGAAGTCATTAACTCCTTGCGGCGAAGCAACTTTGGGAATGAGTGTGATTAATCCATCATTAATGCTCTCCAGGTTAAGGCCACCCTCGAAGAATTGATCACAGAGAGCATAAAAGTCCTCTTTAATTATATTCCAGCAAGATTTGAGGAATGTTCCGTTGAACCCATCTGGACCTGGTGCCCTATCCGCCGGCATTTCTTTTATGACTTGGTCAATCTCTTGTCTAGTAAAAGGCAGAGTTAGGTCATCCAGGCCTTCAATTCGCTTGATGATGGAGGGGAGATTGAATTTCATGTCATGTTTGGAGGATGTCCCAAGTCTTTCTTTGAAGGATTGATAGATGACCGATTCTTTGCTTGCATGATCATCAAGGACCGTTCCATCGGGCAAGGTTAGAGAGGCAATATTGTTTCTTCTGTATCGTTCTGAGGCCATTGCTTGGAAGAATTTGGAGTTCTCATCACCAAAGCGGACCCATCGAATAGTGCAACGTTTCCTCCAATATTCTTTTTGGTACGAAAGTAACCGCAAGATGTGTGCTTTTAGAATTTTCCAAAAGTTTGCCTCAGGAATGGTCAATTGCCTTTTGTTTTCAATCGTGTCCAGCTGTGCAAGAGTTTTGTTGGAGTTATCAATTGCAATAGAGAGTCTGGAGATGTTCTTACTCCATTTTTTCAAACAGTACCGTAAGTGCTTGAATTTCCTACACAGAATAGTTGCACTATTGGTAGAACGTACTGGCTTATCCCAAGCTGACTGCACAATATCCATGAAGCCCGGGTGATGTATCCAAAAGTGTTCAAAACGAAAGAGTTTGCTCCTTGGGATCGATGTTTCAATCGTGACTACACACGGGATATGATCAGATACTGGCTTGCCCAATGGTTTAATAATGGTGTTAGGGTAAGAGCCCGTCCAGTGGCAAGAGGTGAAAAACCAATCTAATTGCTCCAACAGCGGGTCCTGTTGCATATTACTCCAAGTAAAAGAACGCCCTTTAATTGGCAATTCAACAAGACATTGCGTACGTATGAAGTCATTGAACGTGATCATGTCATTAATGCTCCCGCCGGGCTTATTACGATTATCGGGGCTACGGATATAATTAAAATCCCCAAGTAGAAGCCAGTCTTCATTAGCCGAGATGTTTAAAGAGAACAACCAATTAGTGTAATTAGTACGTGTGTCACCTTGGCATGGGCCATAAATGTTCACTAACGTCCAAGATTGAGATGATTGTGTGGACTGAAACTTAATGACAAGAGCAAAATCTTCAGAAGCAATGACCGTGCCGGTGAAAACCGAGCTGTTCCAAATCGTAGCGATGCCACCCGAGGCCCCGTTCGAAGGAACAAATGCAAATTGGTCAAAACGACGGGGACAACAAGATTTAATAAACGCATGATCGATCATAGTCTTCTTAGTTTCTTGCAAGCATATAACCGAACAACCACTAGCATGGATAGCATTAGAGAGAGCTAACTGTTTATCACCGGAATTTAACCCACGAATGTTCCAACAGAGCACATTCCAATTAACCAAAAGACCCATATAAGCAAATCGACTCGACGATTAGGTAGAGGACGAGGGACCCGCGCCGGTGGACTCCAAGAGGGCAGCTATGGTGAGTTCCTCCGCTGGGACTGCGCATTGGAGGACGCCCACATGTTGGATAACCTGAATAGGAGTTGGAGGTGGAATAACGTCAGTATTATCCAGCTCTGTGATGACAACCGATGAAGGTGCAGCAGGCGTGTGGCGTGGCTTCACTTTCGACACCTTCCTCTTAGTATCTGTTAGAGCATGCACCCGAAATCCATCATATTTATTTGATCTAGCACTGTGACGGAGAGAAACTTCGCATTCTGGAGCCTGCACTTTACCACGGTGTGAGGAGGCACCGATCCCACTCTGGGGCTCCACTGATGCAGGCACAGAGAGAGAACAGTTCGCCTGACTCATATCTAAGGCGTCAGAGTGAGCAGTCCAGGAATGCACCACAGAGAGGCATTCGTCATTGTTGTTGGTGATCTGATGCCCAGCCGTAATCACAAAAGAGTCCTCGTTGCGAAGGACCTCCACATGAACCTGCAAAGAATCCCTGAAACCCAGCCCAGAGCTCCAAGGGCCAAATGTGGCCATGATGGGTCTGATAGCCTGCATGAGATAGTCATTGACTTGCCTCACCGGCCTGGAGCAGTGGAATAGCATTGTGGCCACCATGTTTCCATTGTCTGACAATGACAGATGCATACCAGAGTTGTTCAGCGTCAGATCAATACTAAGACTATCTCTCGGTGGCATGACAGGCACAATGGAAGTGCTAGCAGAGCTGTCGAAATTATGCCGCCACAAGTTGTGGAGGATGTTGACAGGCACAAGAACCAGACCATCAGAATTAACAGAGGATGCAGAACTGCTGCTCCATGAAATGGACTCATTCCACGCCCTTGCTGGACTGTCGAGAAGATTGTTGTCAGGGACAATTCCATCAGAAACCTGCAGCCCTTCAGCAGCCAACCAAGCTTGAAAGTTGTATACAGCTGGAGGAGGAGGTGCTGGCCAGGCTCCCCAATTATCCTGAAACTGAACCTGTTGATCAACTACCACATCATCATTGGCCTGATTAGCCTGGTGCAGAGCATGATCTGCAGCCACATTCTGGGCCATCCAGTTGTGAAGTTGAGCCTGATAAATCTGTTCCGCAGTCAGACCCTCACCAAAGAGAGGGTGAGGGACACCATCCTCAGGAGGAGGATCCTCGCCAGCCGGTGGTACTTCAGGCAAGTGTGCATTCCAGTCAGAGCTACGCAACATGGTCACAGCAATAGTCCAACAATGACGAGCACCACCAATCTGCCTCATGATAATACTCTTAGGGACTAAACGGAGATGAATAACCCTTGTTTTAGCAGAACAAGTCGCCTATCGCCCCTAGGGTTGTGCCATTCAAGCAGAGTGCCAAAGCTATCCACAGATTTATGTATGTAGTACTGCGTTTGATAATCGTAAGGAAAACCTACATATAGAATCCAAATCTCCGGGCCGAAAGAGGTGAGCCTCATATTCAGTGCAGCATCATGAGGTACGAAGGATATAACCGTGTGTTCATCAGCTTGCAACTCATCAAGTTCAAAAGTAGTCCCCACAACAGAGTCACGCACTAGGGAATCCTCAAAACCAAAAATACCAATCCCTAGAGGGTGATCTTCGACTTCAGTAGGGAAGTAATCGGATTCATGGAGCAAACCTTGGATTGTATCCCGGAGGGCCGCTTTCTGATGCTGCGGGATGAACCTGTTGGCCTCAGCAATGGCCAAGAAGTCGTGTCGCAGAGGAGGTACAATGCCACGACCACCATATCGGTAGCGCACCTTCCGATCGGGCGGGCCGAGCTCCACTGTCATGCCCTGCGGGAGGTAGGGGACGACATTGACAGGGAAGTTCGCCATTGTTGGTGGCGGAGAGCAGAGTAGAGCGGGCGCAGGAGGAGGCACAGCAGGCGATGCGGAATGCGTATCGGTAGGGGGTTCGAGATTTGGACGCACGATTTGAGAGAAAACGTTTTGAATCTACGAAAAAAGGGAAGACTCCCAAGTTGCGACAAGTGACGCGCTGCATATGCGCCACTTGTCGCAACCTGGGGAATTGGAGTGATATTTACGACCAGTACTCCTCAATTAGTGATTTCGCCAGATGGGGGTCAGTTCAATTTAGCCAACTTAGCAAAGCTGGCTGTTTGGTTTTCTACTTATTTTAGGGGGCGCCCATATGTCTCCCATATAGCAAGACGTAGGGAAGCCTTGCATCAAGGGCAGCGCGAGATGGGCCGGCCCATATGCGTTGGAGGCCACATCTTTGTTATTTTCTTTTCTTTTTTACTTTTGTTTATACCTTCAAATAATTTAAATTAAATATGTTACAAAAAACACTTTACATAAAATTTGAAAAAAATATTTTCCAATTATTAGGAAAATGTTGTGTATATAGTGAAAATGCTTCTCATGTAAACGAAAAAGTATACAATTAAATTGAATAAAGTTGACCATGTAGTTAAAAAAATTAATCAAGGACAAAGTTAATAAGGCATTTGACAAATCCTAAATGTGTAAAGAAAACCTATAAACCATTTATTCCAACAATGCTAATCAAGCATTTATAAAATGTTAATTGTCTATAGAAAAATGTTGACCATGTATTAAAAATATGTTAATCTTGTATTTGACAAATGTTAATCAAGCATTTGAAAAATATTAAAATGTGCATAGAAAAATTGTTGCCCATGTATTAAAAAAGTTAATTTTGTATTAAAAATGTAATCAAGCATTCGGAAAATGTTAAAAATCTGTATAGGAAAAATGTTGACCGTGTACTAAAAAATGTTAAACTTATAGTTAGAAAATATTAAACATGTATTAGATATATGGTCTTTACGTATACAGACAATTTACAATTAAAAACCGGAAGAAACAAAGAAAACCTATAAAATCTTTGAGGATTGAAAAAGAAATAAAGTAAACCAAATAAAAATACATAAAATAAAACTGAATAAACGTGCAAAAGAATGGAGAATAGTGCAAACCGATAAAGAAACAAAAATAATAATAACCGTTAAAAAACAAAGAAAAAACTAAAAACCAAAGATAACTATGAAAAGAACAAAGAGAAACCGAAGAAAAGTTAAGGAAAAACAAAAAAAATGTATTAGGATAAAAAAAGAAAACCAAGCAAAACCGAAGAAGAAATAAGAAAACCAAACAAAAAACAATACAAATGTACACAGACCGACGAATGAATGAACAACTGACACGGTATTGGCCGGCCCATATGTGTGTGCAATGCAGAAAAGCTTGTGCTTCAGGAGAGACGGATGCTAGTCTCGCTTAGCTATAAGCGTGACATAGCTTTGAGGGTTTTAGGAGACCCTCTCTACAGCACCCACATGCATCAAACAGATGAAAAGGGGAGCAATTAACGAACAAGCGCTTCTTCGGAAGGCTCCATAAGGGTCACTTGAAGCGGGCTAAGTGGCGCGCTCTCAGCCGCCGCCACGTGTCGCGCTCTGGGCACTCCCTTCAGATTTTTTTTATTTTTCGCACGTGTTTTCAGCTCTTTAGATGGTTTTTTTGGCTTTCCGTTTTTTCACCGATTTTTCTTAACTATTGGATACAAAATCGAAAAAAAATAATACGCACGGAAAAACGCATTTTTATTTTCTTTTTTTTCTTCCGCGAGAGGCACGGGCTTGCCTCTCGGAAACCAAAAAAATACACTCTTTTCTACTTCCGCGAGATGCACGGGTTTGCTTCCGCGAGAGACACGGTCGTCGAGTCATGCTTCTCGAAAAACAAAAACAAAAACATGCTTTCTTTTTTTTTTCTTCCGCGAGTGGCACGATCGTGCTTCTTGGAAACAAAAAAACATGTCTTTTTCTTTCGTGAGAGGCACGGCCGTGCAGGCGTCAAGCGCAATGGCAGGAAGGGGGAAAAGAAGGCCGAGAGGTTCGACAAGTTCATTGTGGCGATGGATAAGAAGATCAACCTGAAGAGAAGGTTGGGCTCGTGACCAACTAGGACGATGCCAAGATCTTAACCTTGAAGATTTATTATTTTGAGAAAGTGTCATCATCCGAGATTTATTATTATTGTTCGCTAGTTGATTATGCCATTGATATGAGTAAATGTGAGACCTAAATGTTATTGTGAATATGGTTAGTTCATGATCTTTGCTGAAAACCTGAATGATGGCTATACATATTTGCAACAACAAGATCAAATAGAGTTTGCAAAAGTTTTTCTTTATCACTTTCAGTTTTCCAACTTAATTGCTTGAGGACAAACAATGGGTTAAGCTTCGGGGAGTTGATACGTCTCCACCATATTTACTTTTTCAAACTCTTTTGCCCTTGTTTTGGACTTTAATTTGCATGATTTAAATGGAAGTAACCCGGACTGACGCTGGTTTCAGCAGAATTGCCATGGTGTTATTTTTGTGCAGAAATAAAAGGTCTCGGAATGACCTTAAACTTCATGGAGAATATTTTTGGAATTAATAAAAAATATTGGCGAAAGAATCAACCAGAGGGGATCCACCACCTGTCCGCAAGGGTGGGGGCGCGCCCCCTGGCTTGTGAGTCCCATGAAGCTCCACCGACCTCAACTCCAAATCCATATATTCATGTTCAGGGAGAAAAAAAATCAGAGAGAAGGATTCATCGCGTTTTACGATACGGAGCCGCCGCCACCTCTTCCTCGGGAAGGCAGATCTGGAGTCCGTTTTGGGCTTCGGAGAGGGGAAATCATCGCCGTCGTTGTCATCAACCATACTCCATCACCAATTTCATGATGCTCACCACCGTGCATGAGTAATCTATCTAGACTTGCTAGACGGTGATGGGTTGGATGAGATTTACCATGTAATCGAGTTAGTTTTGTTAGGGTTTGATCCCTAGTATCCACTGTATTCTAAGATTGATGTTGCTATGACTTTGCTATGCTTAATGCTTGTCACTAGGATCCGAGTGCCATGATTTTCAGATCTGAACCTATTATGTTTTCATGAATACATTTGTGTTCTTGATCCTATCTTGCAAGTTATAGTCACCTACTACGTGTTATGATCCGGCAACACCGGAGTGACAATAGTCGGGACAGTTCCCGGTGATGACCGTAGTTTGAGGAGTTCATGTATTCACTAAGTGCTAATGCTTTGGTCCGGTTCTCTATTAAAAGGAGGCCTTAATATCCCTGTTTCCAATAGGACCCCGCTGCCATGGGAGGGTAGGACAAAAGATGCCATGCAAGTTCTTTTCCATTAGCACGTATGACTATATTCGGAATACATGCCTACATTGTATTGATGAATTGGAACTAGTTCTGTGTCACCCTAGGTTATAACTGTTGCATGATGAATGCCATCCAACATAATTATCCATCATTGATCCATTGCTTACAAGCTTTTCATATTTTGATCTTTGCTTAGTTACTTTCCCGTTGCCACTGTTACAATTGCTACTGTTACTTTTGCCACCGTCACCGTTACTTCCATACTACTTTGCTGCAGATATTAAGTCTTTTAGGTGTGGTTGAATTGACAACTCAGCTGCTAATACTGGAGAATATTCTTTGGTCCCCCTTGTGTTGAATCAATAAATTTGGGTTGAATACTCTACCCTCGAAAACTGTTGTGATCCCCTATACTTGTGGGTTATCAAGACCTTTTTCTGGCGCCGTTGCCAGGGAGCATAGCTCTATTCTCTGAGTCACTTGGAATTTATATCTGTTGATCACTATGAGGAATTTGAAAGATACTAGAACCAAGATTTTTTCCTCTACTACGAGCACTACTAGGAAAAGGGCTATAGATGGAATTGACACTAATGGCGCACCAGATATGTGGTGCGCCATTACTATATACTAATGGCGCACCATGCGTTGGTACGCCATTAGTGTCCAAATAATAATGGCGCACCACATCCATGGTGCGCCATTAGTAAAAATATTTTTTTAAAAAATTTGTTCAAAACTACTAATGGCGCACCGTGGCATGGTGCGCCATTACTAGTTCAACTTGTAATGGCGCACCACATCCACGGTGCGCCATTAGTAGTGCGCCATTAGTAACTTGGCCACCACTTACAACGAATGCACACCCCCCTCCCCCCGTGGATCGCCTTTTCAGTTTTTTAAAAAATAAAAGAAAATGATGAAAATGTCAAAAAAATAAAAGAAAATAAGTTTCCCATGTGATATGTGGCCTAGTTGTTGGGAAAATTTGCAAATATGAATTTTGACTTCATTTGCAAAATCTCGCGAGAATTTGTAAAAATGGGCATAACTTTTGCATACTAACTCGGATGAAAAAGTTTTTTATATGAAAAATCATCTACTCGAAAAGTTACATCCAAATTTAACTGGGGGAACCCCGTTAAACATTTTCAAAATCCTCAAAAACCTAACAAAAAAAAGATACAGGGCTTTTAAGATCTGGAGAGTCAAAAAAATTCAAACTTACTAATGGCGCACCTACCCATGGTGCGCCATTACTATCTTCCCGCCTTCAAAATTCAAAATAAGTCAAAAAATAAAAAAAAAGTTACTAATGGTGCACCTGCCCATGGTGCGCCATTAGTATCTTCCCTCCTTCAAAATTCAAAATAAGTCAAAAAAATAAAAAAAAATTACTAATGGCGCACCTGCCCATGGTGCGCCATTAGTATCTTCCCGCCTTCAAAATTCAAAATAAATCAAAAAAATTAGTATCTTCCCTGCGGTGCGCCATTAGTATGCCGTATATATGGCTGGTCGTGGTCCTCTCCTCCTTATCTCTTCATTCCACCTCTCCTACACTCCATCTCCTCCTCTCCTCCACTCCATCTTCCCTTCTCTCCTCCACCATACTTCTCCTCTCCGGTGACCTCCTCCTCCTCTCTGGCGACCTCCTCCTCCCTCCTCCCCTCCCCTCCCCTCCCCTCACGGTTTCTTCTCCCTCCTCTCTGGTGAGCTCCCTTCTCTCCGGTGAGCTCCTCCTCCCTCCTCTCCTCCCATCCCCTCATGGTTTCTCCTTCCTCCTCTCCGATGCTCCGGTGAACTCCTCTCCAGCGACCTCCTCCTCCTCCTCTCCGGCGATGTAGGCGAGCGCCTCTCCGGTGACCTCCTCCTCCTCCTCTCCGGCGAACTCCTCTCCAGCGAACTCCTCTCCTGCAAAAGACCACGGCAAAAGAACGTACAAGATCCAAAAACAGGAACAAAATTTGAAATAATGTTGTGCCAAAAAACAAACAAAAAAAAGAGCAAAAAATGGGCAAAAAATCACGATCCAGATCTAGATTCAAAATGGCGCATCACTAATGGCGCATCACTAAGCAAAGGCGCCATTAGTATGCCGAGATTACTAATGGCGATCCGTTGTCGTGCGCCATTAGTATGCCAAAGCACTGGTATACATGGCCCCGGGAGGCATACTAATGGCGCACCGTGGCCTATACTAATGGCGCACCAGTGGTGTGCCATTAGTATACCAGATACTAATGGCGTGCTAGTAATGGCGCACCAGTGATGCGCCATTAATGGCCAAATTAGGTGCGCCATTAGTAGCGGTTTTTCTAGTAGTGGGGGGGGGGGGTAAGGAACTGCCATCTAGCTCTGCACTTGATTCACCTTCTGTTTTGAGTAAACTTGCAACACTAACACCTACTACAAAAAAAGACACATCCGTGACATTTTGGGCCGAACAATTTTTTTCTGTCATACTTATGACACTTCCATGACGATAATTGTGACAAAACCCGGTATCATCAATCATCATAGATGTGGTGGGCTCCTACTTCCGTGACAAAGAATCGTGACAGAAAATGGGCTTTCCTTCCTGGGCGGGCCGGAGACGCAGTTGCGTGAAATTCTTTGGGCCGTCCATGACGGAAAAAACCGTGGTAGAAGTAAAGGCGAGGAAAATTTCGGGGAGTTTCCGGTTACGGTGGGTGGTCGGGGGCCGAGCGATGCGCGTTTCTCGTCACTGCGTCGCACGCGTGGGTGTGAGGCGTTGGGCTCTAATCGAACCCGGCGGCGTCGCTTAAGCGAACCCGGCGATTGCGGCTGCGAGCTACAGCGTTCTTGAACTCGGCGATCGGCGATTCTGCGCTCTCGCTACTAATCGTAGTCGATCGAACCCTGGTGCCTCCTTCCCTTGATGAACATTGAGCATTGTTGGGGGGGGGGGGTGGATGAACAGTTCCCGATGGGGGTGGATGAACAGTTCCCGATGGGGGTGGATGAACAGGACCCTGTGGTGTTGCCTCTGGATGAACAGGACCCCGATCGAGCCAGTCGGGGCTGGATGAACAGGACCCCGTGGAGGGCTGGATGAACAGGACGACCCCATGGAGGGCTGGTTGAACAGTAGCCAGTGGAGGGCTGGATGAATAGTAGCCCGTGGAGGGGTGGTTGAACAGGACCTCGTGGAGAGGGCTGGTTGAACAGTAGCCGGTGGAGTAGCGCGCGGTGGAGGCTGGATGAACAGGAGACCGTGGATGAACAATCGTGGGTGGAGGCTGTAGGAGGTCGACGGTGGATGAACAGTAGCCCGTGGAGGCTGGAGGAGGTCGACGGTGGAGATGAACAGTATCCCATGGAGTCCTGTTTTGCGGTACGCCACACCCCTCCCGATGAACAGGACCCCCGTTTTGACTGTAGTGCTCCAACACAAGTCCGTTTCCTCCGTTTTGCGGTACGCCACACCCCTCCCGATCAACAGGACCCTGTTTCGACCGTAGGAGGTCCAACAGAAGTCTGTTTCCTCAGTTTTGTAGTATGCCATACCCCTCCCGATGAACAGGATCCCGTTTCGACCGTGGCTGGTCGAACACAAGGCCGTTTCCTCCGTTTTGCGGTAGCCAGGCCTCGTTTCCATCGGCTGTTCCGCCAAGCCGGTTGGCTCACACTTGTTCCGTTGCCTCCCGATAAACACGACGTATTCCTTTGTCTCTCCATGAACACGACGACGAAGTAGTTTCTCCGTTTCGACCCAGCCATGTACACGAGCCCTGGCCATACGTATGCGCGACTAGGCGTTTGAGACCCCGCCCGATGTACATACGTGGCCGTATTTTCTTTCTTGCACCACGGCGGTATGCGTGCGTGTACGAGCTACGTCTTGGCGCTGTACTCGACACATGCGTACCTCTACATCGACCAGTATGTATGTACACGTCCGCGACCAGAATGACAACGCTACGTACGCTTCGACCAGGTGGGTCCCGACTGTCAGGCACTTCCTTGCGTGCGAAGATGTAGCTGGTGGGTCCCAGCAGTCAGGGGGCGAATCATTTTTTACCCGTAATATGAACGCACTTCCTTGCGTACGAAGTGTACCTGGTAGATCCCAACAGTCAGGGAGGAAAGGTTTGTTTTCACGAAATACGGTGGCCCGTCCAGTGGGTCCCTGCTGTCAGGTGGAGGAATCATTATTTCCGCGTAATAAGGAGGCACTTCCTTGCTGCGGCCGTGGACCTAGCTGTCAGTCTCTCCATGTATAGTGCTCTTCCAATGGAAGTCGTTCCTTGACCACGTTGACCACGCCGCACCGAGAGCACCAGGGGATGGACGACGGCGAGGCCTAGGAAGGGGACGACGCGGTAGTGGATGCCCATGCGGATAGGAGTATGAGGGTTCACTGGTTCGGCTTCGTGTAGGACCTTGAGAAGAGGTGTCTAAGGGGGGGGGGTGATTATACACTAAGTACCAAAGTTGCAGTTTTTGAGTTCTTTAAGTTTAAGTGGAGTTTAGGCACAAGTTCAACATTCACAATACATAACAAGCAAGTATGCAAAGAGTTTATGAGCAACGGAAAGTAAAGCATGCAACTGTCAAGAATGTAAAGGGAAGGGTTTTGGAGGATTCAAACGCAATTGGAGACACAGATGTTTTTGGCGTGGTTCCGATAGGTGGTGCTATCGTACATCCACGTTGTGGAGACTTCAACCCACGAAGGGTAACGGTTGCGCGAGTGTGACACCCCAAAAGTTTTAACCTTGTTTTATTAATTAAAATTTTGCTAGGAAACTTAAACTTTTATTTTCTGAATTTCCTTTTGATTTCAGAACCATTCTTTTTCTTATTATTATGGAGTTTTTACCCCAAGTGAAAACTTTTCAATCATTGTTGGACTTATTTACCCTCTCAATTAAAACAATTCTTGTATCAGTGGGATTATTTATACAATTATTATTTTCCTGAGCTTTACTTCTCAAACATGGTTTTCAAGGTTTTAGGGTTCCATTTGCACTGCAACCCTTTGATAAATTTATTTAAAATTCCAACCAAAATTTAGGGATGACATATGATGTCCTTAAATCACTTTTATGCAAAAATAACCTTTGGTCATTTGGAGATTTTCAGCTTTATCCCTTGTTTTTAAATCTGGTCAAAATTCACTTTTGCACTGCAACCTATTTAAATATTTCTTTAAAACTTCCACCACAATTATGGGATGTTAATAGGAGTGTGTTATTCAACTTTATGCAAAAACCCATTGATGTCCTTTGAAAAATTTGAGTGAATCAACCTCTTTTTCATTCTGGTCCAGCATGGTGATTTGTTCAGCAACCATATTTTTGATTGCCCTTTTTCCCTTGATTCTTCCCCCTACTTGTAGCCCATCCTACAAAACCCTTAAGTCCAGGAGATTGGACCCATTGGGAGATTTTTGGTCCATGAAATGGTGCCCTTAACTTTCTGTCTAGAATTGGTTTTCTTAAAGTCTTGCACTAACAAGTTTCTACTTTTGCCAAACTAACTTTACCACCCTCTTATTCATCCAAAGAGACTATGATCTGGATATTTTGGCCCCTCCAAGAGTTGCCTAGATGCCATTTGCATTCTGTCAAACACTTTGAGTGCATGGACAGTTTTGACATGATTTTTGTTTTGCTCTGTGACCTTGCACCTCTGGACAAACTAGCATGTCCTCTAAGCACCTGGATGACCCTAACCTAGCCCTGCCAATTGCCAGCCTCACCCACGCTCTCTAACCCACGCTGGCATTTCGCCGAACGCCTGGCGTGCATGCTCTGGGCGCGCCCAGAGCGCACGTTTTGCACGCGCGTGCACCGAGCCGCCGTGTCGCGCCCCTGTCCCTTACTCGCCTGCAGAGCCGCGCCCCACCCTCGACCACTCGCCAGAACGCTCCAAGTTGCCCTGGTGCCCTACAGCGCCGCCGTTAGAGCCCTCTTGGCGGCACGCCGGCGTCCGCAGTGCGCCTCTGCCACGGTCGGCGCCGCCCGAGCCACAGCTACGCGCCAGCTCGCCCGTGGAGCAGTCCGAGCTCATCCACAACTTGTCCGCAAGCGCCCGTCGCCGCCATGATGCCCTGCAAGCTACAGAACAGCGGTCGCCCGCATCCTTATCCACCGCCGCGGAACCGACCTCGTCGCGCTATAAAACGAGGCCCCCGAGCCCATTCGAGCACTCAGGCGACCTCAGGCCACCCCCATAGCGCCCCCATGGCCAGTCATCAAAGGCGGGGAGCCTTCTTCCCCGTCACCGGCCAGTTCGGCCGCCGCCGCCCTCCGGTCCGTTCCATCACAGGCAAGGCCTCCCCCACCCAACCAGAGCCACCGTTCTCTTCCCCTCAACATTGCGGAGCCGCCCAGACCTTCAGCCTCGATGGAGAGCCACCGTAGGGTGGATCCCCAATCGTGCCTGAAGCCACCTCCGCCGCGGAGCTCGCCGCCGACGACTCCCTTCACCCCCGCCGACCCAACAACCACCGGGAGGACCGCCTCGGCCTGGCGGAGCCATCCCTGCCCTTGGATCCCCGTGGAGAGCCGCCGTTTGTCGGCGGCGATCGCCGGAACCCCGCCCCTGCTCGGGCAGAGGAGGTAGAAGACGCGGGCGACTGGTCAAACCTGACTAGTGGGCCCAAGGGACCCACTGTCAGTGACCAGCCCCGCCGCCACGTGTTTTAAGTGGGCGTAAAAGCGCAGATCGCCTTCCCTCGAACTGTTTTTCTTTTACTGCTTCTTTTATTTAAATTGTTTTTAAACAGAAAATTGACTAAACTTTGACTGGCTATATCTTTTTAAATAAAACTCCAAATGAGTTGATTCTTTTTCCTACCTCCCTCAAATTCAGTCTAGTTTATTTTAAGATTTATTTGAAAAAAATTTAGACAACTTCTTTGTATTGTTTTTGAAGTATGTGTTATTTGAATATTTTCAAAATAGGATTTTTGGAGAAGAAGAAAACTTTCAAAAGCTTTAGGATGCACCCTGCCTCTACACAACTTGAAGGCAAGCATTCTGAACCCTGGCATAATATTTTTGTGTGTTAGTTGGCACGTTTATAACACCGCCCTAATACAGAGAACGCGTTATTTTATGTAGTGACGCGATCATTTGCTTGAATTGCATATTAGTGATTTCCTTGCTGTTGGAAATGAATATACTTGTGATGGTAATCATCCTCATGTGCCTTGCATGCATGCCGGGAAAGAATCCGGGAAAGTCTCTGCCTTGGGTAGGCGTGAGCTTGCCGTCGGTCTCCGTCGGGACTGTTACGTCCGGTATGGCATAGTAAGGTATAATGAGTGGTGATTCTATTGGTTGAAATATTTTTGTTACACATATCATGCAGGGAATTTATAAACCTCCTGAGTCGACCGTAGATCGAGTCTTGTTCCAGTAACTCCCATACTTGCTTTCCTACTACCACTTGTCCCTGCCGCAGGTAGGGTACGGTTCAGTAAGTTGTCAACCCCTTTCTTGGCACACACCGTACAGAGAGGCCATGGTGGAAGATACCGGCTGCATCCGGTAGGCAGGCCACCTGGTGCAGGGGCATGGGTGTTTCGGTTGGGACGAGAGGGGCACCCTTGGGCGCATTTACATAAATTTGATCCCATGCTACGCGAGGTTGTAGCCTTCCCACTCAGAGTTTTTCTTGACAGGTGTCGTGGGTGATTCCAGACACCGGTAAGTTAAGCTGGTGTGTGCAAGTCAGGTGTGTTTTCAATTAATAGACCATAGACGGAATTAGTCCCGATGGACTAAAGGAATCCGTTACTCGTGGGTAAAGAGTACACCCTCTGTAGAGATAATATCTATTCGAATAGCCGTGTCCATGGTTAAGGACTACAGTCTGGGTCGGGTCAAGTGTCGGTCTTAGTGTCGGTCTTCGGAGGAGAAACTACTAAACCAGAACATGGATCATGACCTGTGACTTATGATGATTGTGATTATTATTGTTATGGACTAACACTTTATATTATTGGATTTATCGAGTATCCCTGGGAAGGTTCTACCTCCTGGATATTCACTACGATTGTTTTCTTCATAAGCCCTTTATGTGGTGTCGCTCAGACGCCCGACTGTGGCATGCTTGCTATTTACTTTATAAGCCCTTTATGTGGCGTCGCTCAGACGCCCGACTGTGGCATGCTTGTTATTTACTTTATAAGCCCTTTATGTGGCATCGCTCAGACGCCCGACTGTGGCATGCTTGTTCTTTACTTTATAAGCCCTTTATGTGGCGTCGCTCAGACGCCCGACTGTGGCATGCTTGCTATTTACTTTATAAGCCCTTTATGTGGTGTCGCTCAGACGCCCGACTGTGGCATGCTTGTTATTTATTTATAAGCCCTTTATGCAGTGTCGCTCAGACGCCCGACTGAGGCATGCTCATTATTTACTATCCTTTCGAGGCGTCACTTCAGACACCCGATCGGTGCATGTTATTTCTACTCCATTATTGCATATTCATGTTGCATATAAATAACCTGCTTACATGCATCAAGGATTTTATTTTATGACTGACATTGTGATCATAGAGTAATTCAGAGCATGATTATCATTTGTTATATTATACTCGTGTTCATAATGTTTGTGAGTACATTCAAAGTACTTACTGGCTTGTCCCTGGCTATTGTCTTGGCTAGATTTTTTGCCTGGAGAGGAGCGTTGTGATGACAGCCCCGGAACCTAAGCAACGGTGATAGAAGCCTCGTGAAGATAGGAGTTAACCTGGTCAGCTATTCCTGTGGAAATGGAGCCCCATAGACACCGATGATCCACAAGCTGCTTCCGCCATCAACCACTAGAAACCACTTGTTGTACTCATAGGCCAGAATGGTCTTGTACTACATATTTTGTATTTTGCTTGGAATTTTTGTATCAAGTTGGTGCCTCATCAGCTAACTGTAATCCTGGGGCTGGTGAGCACAAGGGCCATTTTCTGGAAATTAATACCCCGAAAAACTGGTCCTAACAACGAGTCCACGGAGGGCTCCACCCACGAAGGGTCCACGAAGAAGCAACCTTGTCTATCCCACCATGGCCGTCGCCCATGAAGGACTTGCCTCACTAGCGGTAGATCTTCACGAAGTAGGCGATCTCCTTGCCCTTACAAACTCCTTGGTTCAACTCCACAATCTTGTCAGAGGCTCCCAAGTGACACCTAGCCAATCTAGGAGACACCACTCTCCAACAAGTAACAAATGGTGCGTTGATGATGAACTCCTTGCTCTTGTGCTTCAAATGATAGTCTCCCCAACACTCAAATCTCTCTCATGGGATTTGGATCTGGTGGAAAGAAGATTTGAGTGGAAAGCAACTTGGGGAAGGCTAGAGATCAAGATTCATATGGTAGGAATGGAATGTCTTGGCCTCAACACATGAGTAGGTAGTTCTCTCTCGAAAAATGTATCTTTGGAAGTGTAGGTTCACGATGGCTCTCTCCACGAATGAAGAGGAGGTGGAGGGGTATATATAGCCTCCACACAAAATCTAACCGTTACACACAATTTACCAAACTCGGTGGGACCGATTCAACAGACTCGGTCGGACCGATTTTGTAAACCTAGTGACCGTTAGGATTCTCGGTGGGACCGACATGCAACTCGGTAAGACCGATTTGGTTAGGGTTAGGGCATAACGTAATCTCGGTAAGACCGATTACACAAACTCGGCTGGACCGATTTTGGTAATTAGCTAACCAGAGAGTTGGTTAGGCAAACTCGGTTGGACCGATTACACAAACTCGGCGGGACCGATTTTGGTAATGAGTCAACCAGGAAGTTTGCATTGTAATCTCGGTAGTACCGATTGCTCAAACTCGGTGAGACCGATTTTGGTAATGGACATACACAGAGAGATTACAATCCCATCTCGGTGAGACCGAGATCCCTATCGGTAGGACCGATTTGCCTAGGGTTTGTGGCAGTGGCTATGACATTAGAACTCGGTGGCGCCGGATAGAAAGAATCGGTGTGACCAATTTTGGCTTTAGGTTTAGGTCATTTGTGGATGTGAGAAAGTAGTTGAGGCTTTTGGAGCATATCACTAAGCATTGTGGAGCAAGAAACTCATTAAGCAACACCTCATCCCTCCTTGATAGTATTGGCTTTTCCTATAGACTCAATGTGATCTTGGATCACTAAAATGTAAAATGAAGAGTCTTGAGCTTGAAGCTTGAGCCAATCCTTTGTCCTTAGCATCTAGAAGGAGTTCCCACATCCTTTAGTCCATGCCACTCCATTGTTGAACTTATCTGAAACATACTAGATAAAAGTGTTAGTCCAACAAGAGATATGTTGACATTAATTACCAAAACCACCTAGGGAGCACTTGTGCTTTCAATCTCCCCCTTTTTGGTAATTGATGACAACATACATCAAGGCTTTAAATAAAGATAAAGAATAGCAAGTAAAGCTTTGGAAAGACATGTAACAAGCATAGGCTCCCGCTACATGTATGCAATCATGTGAATATGGAATATAGAAGCATGTGAGAGCATAACCATGATAGAGCAGGCAATGTGTTACATGTATCATGGCCATATGCATGAGAGCAAAGAATATTAAGGAAATACCTTCATGCCCATGAGTCCTTCTTGTAAACAGTATGTACATCAGCAAGAATTCCTCATACTCATGATTGTGATGCATATACTTACCTTGTAGTCTTGAGTTGGCTTAGGATGGAATGAACCTGCGTAAACAAGGTTAGATAACACAGGTACATCTACTAGCCAGAGCAAACAGAAGAAACCACAAGAATACCAAGACTGGGATGACATGTAGAGAGTGAGTACTAAGTACTACATTGGATTAGACATGTCCCCAAGAGTAAAGATTTACAATGAATTTAAATGATATCTTTCCCTTAGTAGTCTTGCTCCCCCTGAATCTAGCATAGGATACTGGGAGAAGATAGGGAACAGAAAATCAGAGCTGAACGATATAAATGAACAGAGCTAATGCAACCTAATGCAAATAAGCACAAAAGATCATATGAACATGTCTCTCCCCTCAAGAAGACATGTGGCATCTCTCCTCTTGAACACCAAGAATCTGGGATCCTTGAGAAATACTTTCTACTTAAGTATTCTCTCCCCCTGGAGATCTCTCTCTCCCCTGAGGATCTCACTCCCCCTCAGGAGGTGATATACTCTTTCTCTGATGTGATCTCTCTCTAAATGATAAGCTTTGATGTGATCTCTCTCTCCCCCTTTGACATCAATTTCCAAGAAGATTTCTCTGGAATCGGTCGAATGGGTTTGGTCCTTGAGTCACAGCACAAAGCAATGATAAAAATGTGATGCTTGTAGAGGACAAGATTCATTGAGTGGAGCTGGATCAGAAGAAACACAGAATAAGTGGTAAACTGTTTTTCCTGTTGTGAAATCAGTGGCACCGAGTGGTATGGTTCGGTTGTACCGAAAGGATTCGGTTGGACCAAAAACAGCAAATCGGTGGAACCGAGTTCATCGCAGAGAAAACACTTGTCACCGCAGCTCACTAGACTAGTAAGATCTCACAAAGATTTGCAAGGAATGTACTGAAAGATATGCAATGAATTAGATGCAGAAAATGCAGAGCAAACAGAAAGAAATGTAGAGGAAGTTTTTTTTGAAAGGGGAAACAAAGGGAAACCAATATGCATGAGATAAATGCAAAAACACAGAAAAGAACACAAGAGAACTTCATCTAGAGATGGTCGGCGACAAAGTCACCTATGTTAGAGTATATTGAATTAGGAGTCAAGTGAGATCACTTGATCATAGGTCATACTCATCGTTTAAGCTCAAAATGGGGTTGCCATTTTCGTTTAAGCATCTTGGTGTATTCACATCTTGTCGAGTTGCTTTAGCTCATGACTTGGAGTAAAGCTTCTCTAAGATGGAATAACATACCTTGGTTGGTGGTGTTGTCTATGTAGTTGAACTTGTGTGGGTAGCTCAAGGTTGATGTAGCTCATCAAGAGTTGGGAGCACCACTTGGAATTTGAGTCCATCTACCTACATGGGTTAGTTCTTGCAAGGAAGATAACTTGTGTATCCAAAAATGACAATCATGAAGCTCAACATAGAATTTGTCAAAGGATATGTTTGAGTGGTTCCGTGCTTCCTTGTCTTCAACAACCATAGTGTAGAAACTTGGTGATGTAGAGATTGCTCAAGATGTGAGTAGATTACAATCTCATGGAATTTGATTCCAGCAAGTACCTACATGGGTTAGATAACATGCAAGATGCAAATATATCCAAGACATAACATTTTCATCATAAGAGAAAAATACCAAGGATTAGTCATAAGCTCACGTCTTGCATGTATCCAATGGAGTTCCTACTCCAAGTTTGAAGCATCAATGATGTTCAATTCTCCTCTTAACCTGCAAAACACTTTATCATCAAGAGGTTTAGTGAATATATCCGCTAATTGCTTTTCGGTGCGAACATGCTTAAGATCAATGTCACCCTTAGCAACATGATCTCGAATGAAATGATGACGAACTTCAATATGCTTAGTTCGATAATGTTGTACGGGATTATGACCAATTTTGATAGCACTTTCATTGTCACAAAGCAATGGAACATGTCTCACATATATCCCATAATCTTTAAGAATTTGGGTCATCCAAAGTAATTGAGCACAACATGAACCAGCGGCAATGTATTCCGCTTCGGCGGTGGATAAGGATACCGAGTTTTGTTTCTTGGAGGACCAAGACACAAGAGATCTACCAAGAAATTGACAAGTACCCGAAGTGGCGTTTCTATCAACCTTGTCTCCGGCATAGTCCGAGTCGGAGGAGCCAACAAGATCGAAAGAGGCCCTCTTAGGATAGCAAATGCCAAAATTTGGTGTATGGATTAAGTATCTCACTATCCTTTTCACGGCCTTAAGACGACATTCTTTAGGAGCAGCTTGATATCGTGCACACATGCACACACTTAGCATGATATCGGGACATGAAGCACATAGATATAACAATGAACCAATCATAGAGCGATAAACCTTTTGATCAACCGGTTCACCATCTTTGGTCAAGTCAAGATGTCCACTAGTAGGCATGGGTGTAGACATATCTTTGCATTCTTGCATATTGAACTTCTTGAATAAGTCCTTGGTGTACTTTATTTGAGAGACAAAAGTACCTTCCTTAGTTTGCTTGATTTGCAACCCAAGAAAGAATTTGAGTTCACTCATCATAGACATCTCAAACTTCTCCGACATTAGCTTCCCAAACTTTTCACTAAAATGAGGGTTAGTTTAAACAAATATAATATCATCAACATAGATTTGGCACACAAATAGTTCTCCATTAACCCTTTTTGTAAAAAGTGTTGAATCAATTTCCCCAATTTCAAAGCCTTTTTCAATAAGGAACTTGGTCAAGCATTTATACCCCGCTCTAGGAGCTTGTTTAAGACCATAAAGAGCTTTGTGAAGTTTGTGAAGGAAATATGCCCTAGAGGCAATAATAAAGTTATTATTTATTTCCTTATTTCATGATAAATGTTTATCATTCATGCTAGAATTGTATTAACCGGAAACATGATACATGTGTGAATGCATAGACAAAACAATATGTCACTAGTATGCCTCTACTAGACTAGCTTGTTAATCAAAGATGGTTATGTTTCCTAACCATGAACAAAGAGTTGTTATTTGATTAACAAGGTCACATCATTAGTAGAATGATCTGATTGACATGACCCATTCCATTAGCTTAGCACACGATCGTTTAGTATGTTGCTCTTGCTTTTATCCATGACATATACATGTTCTGTAACTATGAGATTATGCAACTCCGTTCTTCGGAGGAACACTTTGGGTGCTACCAAGCGTCACAACGTATCGGGTGATTATAAAGGAGTACTACGGGTGTCTCCAAAGGCAGATGTTGGGTTGGCGTATTTGAGATTAGGTTTTGTCACTCCGATTGTCGGAGAGGTATCTCTGGGCCCTCTCGGTAATGCACATCATCAAGCCTTGCAAGCACTACAACTAATGAGTTAGTTGTGAGATGATGTATTACGGAACGAGTAAAGAGACTTGCCGTAACGAGATTGAACTAGGTATTGGATACCGACGATTGAATCTCGGGCAAGTAACATACCGATGACAAAGGAACAACGTATGTTGTTATGCGGTCCGACCGACAAAGATCTTCGTAGAATATGTAGGAACCAATATGGGCATCCAGGTCCGCTATTGGTTATTGACCGTGAATAGTTCTAGGTCATGTCTACATTGTTCTCGAACCGTAGGGTCCGCACGCTTAAGGTTTCGATGGCGGTTATTATGAGTTTATGTATTTTGATGTACCGAAGAAGTTCGAGTCCGGATGTGATCACGGACATGACGAGGAGTCTCGAAATGGTCGAGACATAAAGATTGATATATTGGAAGCCTATGTTTGGAGTTCGGAATGGTTCGGTAAAACAGAATTTACGAGTCTAGGAGGTTACTGAACCCCGGAGGTAAATGGGCCATAGTGGGCCTTAGTGGAAAGGAGAAAGGGCCAGCCCTAGGTGGCGGGCCTCCCCTTCCCTAGTCCTACTAGGACTAGGAAAGGGGCCGCCCCCTCTCTCTCTCCCCCCAGGAATCCTATTCCAACTAGGATTGGGGGAATCCTACTCCCGGAGGAGTAGGACTCCTGGCCAGCGCTCCCTTGGCCGGCCGGCCCCTCCCCTGCTCCTTTATATCTGAGGGGGGGGGCACCCTAGAACACACAAGTTAGATCTCGGATCGTTCCTTAGCCGTGTCGGTGCCCCCTCCACCATATTCCACCTCGGTTATACCGTCATGCGAAGCTTAAGCGAAGCCTGCTACGGTGAAACATCAAGATCGTCCCACGCCGTCGTCTTGACGGAACTCTCCTCGACACTCGGCTGGATCGAGTCTGAGGGCGTCATCGAGCTGTCGTGTGTCAAGAACTTCGGGCGCCGAGTAACGGCGCCGGATCGGTCGGATCGCGAGGAGAACGTCGACTACTTCCTCTACGTTGTGATCGCTTCCGCCGGGTCTACAAGGGTATGTGGACAACACTCTCCCTCTCGTTGCTATTCATCACCATGATCTTGCGTGTGCGTAGGAATTTTTTGAAATTACTCGTTCCCCAACAATGGCATCCGAGCCTAGGTTTTATGGTTTGATGTTTTGCACGAGTAGAACACAAGTGAGTTGTGGGCGATACAAGTCATACTACCTACCAGCATGTCATACTTTGGTTCAGCGGTATTGTGAGATGAAGCGGCCCAGCACCGACATTACGCGTGCGCTTCGCGAGACTGGTTTCACCGCTGCGAGCACTCGTTGCTTAAAGGTGACCGGTGGGTGCTGTCTCTCTCACTTTAGTTGAACCGAGTGTGGCTACGCCGGTCCTTGAGAAGGTTAAAGCGAGTCTATTTGACGAAATATCGTTGTGGTTTTGATGCGTGGGTGAGACTGGTTCTTGCTTAAGCCCGTAGCAGCCACGTAAAATTTGCAACAACAAAGTAGAGGACGTCTAACTTGTTTTTGCAGGGCATGTTGTGATGTGATATGGTCAAGGCGTGATGCTATATTTTATTGTATGAGATGATCATGTTTTGTAACCGAAGTTATCGGCAATGGCGAGGAGCCATATGGTTGTCGCTTTATTGTATGCAATGCAATGCATACAGTAATGCTTTACTTTATCACTAAGCGGTAGCGATAGTCGTAGAAGCATAAGTTTGGCGAGGCGACAACGATGCTACGATGAAGATCAAGGTGTCGCGCGGTGGCGATGGTGATCATGGTGGTGCTGCAAGATGGAGATCATGAAGCACAAGATGATGATGACCATATCATATCACTTATATTGATTTGCATGTGATGTTTATCCTTTTATGCATCTTATCTTGCTTTGATTGACGGTAGCATTATAAGATGATCTCTCACTAAATTATCAAGAAGTGTTCTCCCGGTATGCACCGTTGCCAAAGTTAAATCGTGCCCGGACACCACGTGATGATCGGGTGTGATAAGCTCTCGTCCATCTACAACGGGTGCAAGCCAGTTTTGCACACGCAGAATACTCGGGTTATACTTGACGAGCCTAGCATATGCAGATATGGCCTCGGAACACGGAGACCGAAAGGTCGGCGTGAATCATATAGTAGATATGATCAACATAAGATGTTCACCATTGAAAACTACTCCATTTCACGTGATGATCGGTTATGGTTTAGTTGATTTGGATCACGTGATCACTTAGATGACTAGAGATGTTTTTCTAAGTGGGAGTTCTTTAGTAATATGATTAATTGAACTTAAATTTATCATGAACTTAGTACCGATAGTATCTTGCTTGTTTATGTTTGATTGTAGATAGATGGCTCGTCTTTGTTGTTCCGTTGAATTTTAATGTGTTCCTTGAGAAAGCAAAGTTGAAAGATGATGGTAGCAATTACACGGATCGGGTCCGTAACGAGGATTATCCTCATTGCTGCCTGAAAGAGTTACGTCTGGATGCACCGCTAGGTGCCAGACTCTTCTTGATGATGATGCAACGGCGTTAAGAACGTCTGGCGAGCAAAGCGATGACTACTCTATAGTTCGATGTGCCATGCTTTACGGCTTAGAATCGGGACTTCAACGGCGTTTTGAGCGTCATGGAGCATATGAGATGTTCCAGAGTTGAAGTTAATATTCAACAGAATGCCCGGATTGAGAGATATGAAGTCTCCAATAAGTTCTATAGCTGCAAGATGGAGGAGAATAGTTACATTAGTGAGCACATACTCGTAATGTCAGGGTACTACAATCACTTGACGCAATTGGGAGTTAATCTTCCGGATGATTGTGTCATTGACAGAATTCTTCAATCACTGCCACCAAGCTACAAAGGCTTCGTGATGAACTATAATATGCAAGGGTTAGTAAAGACTATACAGAGCTCTTCGCAATGCTAAAGGCTGCGGAGGTAGAAATCAGAAGGAGCATCAAGTGTTGATGGTCAATAAGACCACTAGTTTCAAGAAGAAAGGCAAAGGGAAGAAGAAGGAACTTCAAGAAGAACAGCAAGCAAGTTCTTTGCTCGGAGAAAAAACCCAAGTCCGACCTAAGCACAAACCGAGTGCTTCTCTTGCAAGCGGTAGTCCTTTGAAGCGGAACTGCCCCAAGTATTTGGCGGATAAGAAGGATGGCAAGGTGAACAAAGGTATATGTGATATACATGTTATTGATGTGTACCTTACTAGAGCTCGCATAGCACTGGTATTTGATCTTTCTTACATTGCTAATATTTGCAACTCGAAGCAGGACTACGGATTAGCGAACAACGGCAAAGGGCGAGGTGACGATGCGCGTGGGAAATGGTTCCAAAGTCGATGTGATCGCGATCGACACGCTACCTCTACATCTACCTTCGGGATTAGTTTTAGACCTAAATAATTGTTATTTGGTGCTGCGTTGAGCATGAACATTATATCTGGATCTTGTTTGATGCGAGACGGTTATTCATTTAAATCGAGAGAATAATGGTTGTTCTATTTATATGAGTAATATCTTTTATGGTCATGCACCCTTGAGGAGTGGTCTATTTTGATGAATCTCAATAGTAGTGATACACATATTCATAATGTTGAAACCAAAAGATGCAGAGTTGATAATGATAGTGCAACTTATTTGTGGCCTTGCCGTTTAGGTCATATCGGTGTAAAGCGCATGAAGAAACTCCATCTTGATGGACTTTTGGAGTCACTTGATTATGAATCACTTGGCACTTATGAACCGTGCCTCATGGGCAAGATGACTAGAACACCGTTCTCGGTACTATGGAGAGAGCAACAGATTTGTTGGAAATCATACATACGAGATGTATGTGGTCCGATGAATGTTGAGGCTCGTGGCGGATATCGTTATTTTCTCACCTTCACAGATGACTTAAGCGGATATGGGTATATCTACTTAATGAAACATAAGTCTGAAACGTTTGAAAAGTTCAAAGAATTTCAGAGTGAAGTTGAAAATCATCGTAACAAGAAAATTAAGTTTCTACGATCGATCGTGGAGGTGAATATTTGAGTTCTGAGTTTGGTCTACATTTGAAACAATGCGGAATAGTTTAGCAACTTACGCCACCGGAACACCACAACGTAATGGTGTGTCCGAGCGTCGAATCGTACTTTACGAGATATGGTGCGATCTATGATGTCTCTTACAGATTTACCGCTATCGTTTTGGGGTTATGCTCTAGAGGCGGCCGCATTCACACTGAATAGAACACCGTCGAAATCCGTTGAGACGACACCTTATGAACTATGGTTTGGCAAGAAACCAAAGTTGTCGTTTCTTAAAGTTTGGGGATGCGATGCTTATGTGAAAAACTTCAACCCGATAAGCTCGAACCCAAATCGAGAAATGTCTTCATAGGATACCCAAAGGAGACAGTTGGGTACACCTTCTATCACAGATCCGAAGGCAAGACATTCGTTGCTAAGAATGGATCCTTTCTAGAGAAGGAGTTTCTCTCGAAAGAAGTGAGTGGGAGGAAAGTGGAACTTGATGAGGTAATAGTACCTTCTCCCTTACTTGAAAGTAGTTAAATCGCGAGAAACGGTTTACGAGACACCTACACCAAGTAGTGAGGAAGTTGATGATGTTGATCATGAAACTTGAGATCAAGTTCTTCTGAGAACCTCGTAGATCAACCAGAGTAAGATCCGCACTGAGTGGTAAGGTAATCCTGTTCGAAATCATGCTACTAGATCATGATGAACCTCGAACTATGAAGAAGCGATGGTGAGCCCAGATTCCATAAAATGGCTTGAGGCCATGAAATCGAGATGGGATCCATGTATGAAAACAAAGTATGGACTTTGGTTGACTTGCCCGAGGGTCGGCAAGCAATAGAAAACAAGTGGATCTTCAAGAAGAAGACCGACGCCGACGGTAATGTTATCGTCTATAAAGCTCGACTTATCATAAAGGGTTTCGACAAGTTCAAGGGATTGACTACGATGAGACCTTCTCACCCGTGGCGATGCTTAAGTCCGTCCGAATCATGTTAGCAATTGCCGCATTTTATGATTATGAAATTTGGCAAATGGATGTAAAGACGCATTCTGAATGGATTTACGGAAGAAGAGTTGTATATGATGCAACGAGAGGGTTTTATCGATCCAAAGGAGCTAACAAAGTGTGCAAGCTCCAGCGATCCATCTATGGACTGGTGCAAGCATCTCGGAGTTGGAATAAGCGCTTTGATAGTGTGATCAAAGCATTTGGGTTTGTCTGAGACTTTTGGAGAAGCTTTGTATTTACAAGAAAGTGAGTGGGAGCTCTGTAGCATTTACGATATTATATGTAGATGACATATTGCTGATCGGAAATGATATAGAATTCTGGATAGCATAAAGGGATACTTGAATAAGAGTTTTTCAATGAAAGACCTCGGTGAAGCTGCTTACATATTAGGCATTAAGATCTATAGAGATAGATCAAGGCGCTTAATTGGACTTTCACAAAGCACATACCTTGACAAAATTTTGAAGAAGTTCAAAATGGATCAAGCAAAGAAAGGGTTCTTGCACTGTGTTACAAGGTGTGAAGTTGAGTAAGACTCAATGCCCGACCACTGCGGAAGATAGAGAGAAATGAAAGATATTCCTATGCTTCAGCCATAGGCTCTATCATGTATGCAATCTTTGTGTACAGGACACTGATGTGTGCCTTGCTATAAGCCTAGCAGGGAGGTACCAAAGTAATCCAGAGTGGATCATCGGACAGCGGTCAAGAA